>AP028919.1:8529476-9795238 GCA_036186465.1 Nesidiocoris tenuis
TTTTCACTTTCGTGTTCCAGGACACAAGGCCAGTTCGGGGAGGATGGTCTCGGCGTTGCGCATCGTTGCGCGGCCGGAACACGCCACCCGAATCGTCGGCGACGCCGACGCCGACGGCACCGCGGAAGACCAACTGGGAAGTGATCGAGCATTTCACGGGGCCCTCCTCTGGCTCCCAACGCCTCAGGTCCGCAAGCCTAATCGCTGTAAGTTAAAAGAATATAATTTTTTTTTTTTTTTTTTTTTTTTTTATGAAGAGTTTTATGGGTTCGAATCCGAACGCTGTAAAAACACAAGAATGGTATATTCTGAAGCTTTCTCCATCTCCGAAAACCACCAAAATCCCCCGAAAAGAATGTGGTTTCGCTGGCCCTCACTCAAAACCCACAAAAAATATGTTTGAGTCGAAACACGAGTCATTTGCACCTACGAATACGAGCGAGAAAAATCGTAAAAATTCGTTGAATCTATTATTTCAAAATTTACTTCCCTAAATGGCATCCAATGTTCGCTTATCGATTCGTGGTATTGTTCAAGAGCCACAATGCCGACTCAATCCTGGAAGAGGACGAGGAGGGCAGTGGCGCGCAAGATTCCCTCCTATTGGCCGACGATGCATCGAAGCCGCGTGTGGTTTTGGCCTCCTCTAAAGGCCAACGGGGCCGTCAGAATGCCTGGGCTAAGCTCATACGGCGGCTGTTCGTTCCCCGACGATTCAATAATCTCCAGGTAACGTTTTCCCGATACCAAAACGTTTACATTTTATCTGTCTGATTTTGTTGTTTTTGTCATTTCAGAACATAATGCGCGTGGGTATGACCATTATTCTATGCTGGGACATCTTCATATCTATAGGACTTATAGACTACCTGGTAGTGTTCCTTTTTTTTCCTTCTTTCACGCCTAAGTTCGTATTTCATCGATAAATAAGTCTCCTCCTACTCCTCAACCTCCTCCTCTTTCCTCTCCTCCTCTTCCCATCTACTTATGTTCCCCTCCTCCTCCTGCCATTCCCCCTCCTCCTCCTATTGCACCTCCTCGTCGTCACCCTCCTCATCGTCACCCTCATCATCCTCCTCATCACCCTCCTCATCACCCTCCTCATCACCCTCCTCATCACCCTCCTCATCGCCCTCCTCCTCATCGTCCTCATCACCCTCCTCATCACCCTCCTCATACTCCTCCTCACCATCCTCCTCACCATCCTCCTCACCCTCCTCCTCACCCTCCTCATCACCCACATCATCACCCTCCTCATCACCCTCATCATCACCCTCCTCATCACCCTCCTCATCACCCTCCTCATCACCCTCCTCATCACCCTCCTCATCACCCTCCTCATCACCCTCCTCATCACCCTCCTCATCACCCTCCTCATCACCCTCCTCATCACCCTCCTCATCACCCTCCTCATCACCCTCCTCATCGTCCTCATCACCCTCCTCATCCTCCTCAACGTCCTCATCACCCTCCTCATCATCCTCCTCATCGCCCTCATCACCCTCCTCATCACCCTCCTCATCATCCTCCTCATCATCCTCCTCATCGTCCTCAACACCCTCCTCATCGTCCTCCTCATCGTCCTCATCACCCTCCTCATCCTCCTCATCACCCTCCTTCCCTTTCATCTCCTTCTCCTAAAACTCCTTCTCTTCCCTCTCCAACTCTTCCCGTTCCTCCACTTATCCCTCATCTTCTATTCCCCACTCATACGTCTCCTCCTCCTCCTCATCCACCTTCTCTTTCCCCTTCTACCTCCTACCCATTATACCCCTGCCTTCCTCATCATCTTCTTCCCTATCAACTCCTCCCACCCATCCTTCCCCCTCCTCTCCTCCTCCTCTTCCCTCTCCTCCTCTTCCCTCTCCTCCTCTTTCCTCTCCTCCTCTTCCCTCTCCTCCTCTTCCCTCTCCTCCTCTTCCCTCTCCTCATATTCCCTCCTCATCCTTATATTCCCGTACTCCTCCTTCTCACCCACTCCTCATCATTCGATTCCCCTTCCACCTCCTCTCCTCCCCCCACTACCCTACTCCTCCTACTCCTACTCATCCTACTCCTACTCCTCCCACCACTCCCCCTTCTTCAGCTCTGCTCCCCTCCCTCCTCTTTCTCTTCCTCCTCATCCCCCCTCACTTTCTCCTCATCCTTTTACTCCCCCTCACCTTCTTCACACTCTCCTCCTCTTCACCCTCCTCGTCATTCTATTCCCCTCCTCTTCTATTCCCTCTCCCCCTCCTCCCTCCACCACATCCTCATCCAAGAAAAGAGCTCTTCTTTCTGCTTGTTATTTTTCTCGCAAAAATTCTCGAATCCTCTTCTCTAATTCTAACTTCTCTTCTGTTTCACTCTAATGATGTAATGCTTCTAATTCTGATCTCAATTTTCGCGGATTTCCCATAACTTTGATACGATATTTTTACTAAAATGAGGTACGAAATTCCCTTTTTCCATTGTTTTCTCGGATGACAGCGTCGATTAGTCGATGTAGCTTAGCGTGACAAGGCAGGTGTATAGCATGTGGCTTCGGGTGTCCCAAAGCTCAGTTCCGAAACACTGCTCAGCAGCCGAGGGCTTTCATTTATATTCATTACGCGGCCACCATACACCATCCTTTGCTTTATAGCGAATTCGAATTGTTTACCTTTTAAATGTTGCTTTTGCCGTGTTGCCCCTATGGGACGGACGAATACGCTTTGGCGGTTGTCACACAGCACTGCTACTACACGATCGTTAATAATGCAACCGGATCTCTTGTGTATCGGTCTTGTTTTTACTGCTCGTTTGGCCAACTTGGTAAATTGAATAAAATATACCGCGCCTTCGTTTGAGCTGTAAACGGTAAATTTTGTCGAAATTTGGACAATTTTCACAATTTTCAACCATCATGGCATCAAGTTCAAACTAAGATTATGATTTATAAGTTGTAGATGCGCATATAAGTGTATACATGTATATTTAATATACTATATTATACATGTTTACATGCATAAGTTTATGGGGTTCTAATCAAAGGAGAAAAACGCAAGGTCACCCCGATTTTCGCAATAATTACGTATTTTTCAGCTTTGGCTTTGATTTTCACCATGAAGAAGTAAACTTACTAGTCGTCCACAATTCAGTTTGCACGTATATTTGCAGGAACATCGATTTCTTCCCATTCGTTAGAAGGCAGGTACTTTTACCAGGAACACCTTCCGCATTGCGAAACGATCCCCTACCCCTAACAAGAAGGCGACCCTCTTCGACGAAATGACAAACGGAATACCAATTGTGTACCCTGACAGAACTTGTTACCCTCGAACGTGCTGGCTCTTTGCTGTTTTTACCCTGCAGGAACTAACAGCTTTTGTAGAGGTTTCCCAAGGAATTAATCAGATTTACTTTATCGCTCGAATTCATTTTTAGCGCTTTCGACTCGAGCGCTTTCGCCTGAAGTGACTTCTTATGGAGAATTTCATCCCTGGAGGAGGCTTTAGCCAGAATCGAATCCAGAATGGTATGGTTTGAAAGAGAAACGAATTATGCAATTCCAGTTGATAAAAGTTTGGGGAAAGTATGCCCAAATCAACCCATGTTGAGCGGAAAAATCCTTTTTAATCTTTAGAACAGAATAGAAGGTACTTCTGCTAAAATATGCAGGATTTTAAGATTATTTTGGTTTTTGAAGTTGGTACGAGCTGTGTCCTTTGTGATAGATCTACCTATCCTGCAAAGCAGTTGAGTCGTGAGGTAAGGTATACCGTCGCAGCACCATTATGGGAATAAATTGTGAAATATTCATGTTTACAGAGTAACGGAGCCCATCTGATAATGGGCTTCACTCAGAGTCGTCAGTGCTTGAAGTATTGATGAAATTGAGCACCTAAGTAGAACAGGGAGGGGAAGAGCGGAGTAAATAAATTAAATTTCTCCTCCTCGCTGATAGCCTACTTAATTTATCAGGCTTATTCCTTTTGAGTAATACTATGGAGAGATATTCGAAGGAGCAATATTTCCAGACTCAATAGTTCCCAGTAGGATTGAACCCTTTTTCAAATAAAAATCAAAGTTGCGTCATAATTGGTAAAGACCTTGCTTACAGAAATATAGATTTCGTTTGGTTGGAATTAAAAAAAAAATTGCCATACATTTTGTACCCAATTTTTATCAAAATAATGTTGAAAAACCTATGCCAAAAAAATCGAATTTGCTCGTTCGCTAGCCGAAAGAAGTTAAGTTTTGTTGAAAAACAAAACACTCTTGAATTGCAATTTATTAAAATTAAATGGAAATTTTTTTACCAATAACCTATACCTATTATTATATTTTTTAATTTTTTAGGATTTTTCGAAAAAAAAAATTTTTTGAGAATTTTTTGGGTTAGTCATGTTTTTGTGTATTGTGCTTTTCGCTGTTTTATCAATTGCCAATTATCTTTTCTGTACCTTCGGTAATTGATTTCATGAATTGTTAAATTCTAGTAGAAAATTGGGAAAATTTTCGTCCGCTCTCGTGGCCCGATAGATAACAAATTTCAGTATGACATGCTCGTGCTTTGATACCTGATCTCCTCGCTCTGACATGGAGTCTTATAACATTAAACGTGCTCTGTAGCTAACGCGGATAGAATATCAATGCAGGGGCTCAGACAACTACAACAACACCAACGCGCACATACTCGAGCCGCCTCCATTTTTCATAAAGTGGAAAAATCCGTCCCCCAGTCGAATCGCATACCTTGATTATGAGTGATAATAAAAATGCCATTTTGGTACGTGCCATTTTTTCCAAAAAATGTGGAATACCTAAGTATAGCATTTCCAAGTCAAATTAAGAATTTTTCAAATCAATTTAAGAATTTTCCAAATCAAATTGAAAAATTTCTAACGAATCGAGAATTTTTTTAATCATTGTGAGAATTTTCCAAGCCAAGCTGAAAATTCCGTACAGAATTTTTATTTTTTATTATTTTTGTATCCTACAGGATCCTACAGGATTTTCATGAAAATTTAATTTTAATTAAAATTAAGATTTAATCTCAAAACAGTTTTGAAAGAATTATGTGGAATTTTCACTAAGTCTCAAAACAGTTTTGAAAAAATTATGTAGGTACCTTTCAAATAAGTATAGGTTTCACCAAATCTTTGCTAGATTTCGCTAATTTTTTTTCAATTTTCACTAAATCTCAAAACAGTTATGAAAAAATTATGTGGGATTTTCACTAAATCTCAAAACAGTTTTGAAAATTTATGTGGGATTTTCACTAAATCTAAGAACAGTTTTGAACAAATTATGTAGGTACCTTTCAAATAAGTATAGGTTTCACCAAATTTTCACTAGATTTCGCTAATTTTTTTTTTTTAATTTTCACTAAATTTCAAAAAAGGTATTTTTTCAACCCCCTACTCCAGTTTGGTTTTTGAGGATATTGGCATCGATTTTCAAAAAAATAGAATTATCTTGAATTGTCAAAATTGATTCAGTCTAAGCAATTTGAAAAACCCCGAAAAAGGAAATTTCGGAAAACTAAATTTTCCAGGCGCTACCGAACTTTTTCCCCTTAAAAAAATTTTTTCACGGTTTACGTTAACGGACGTAGAATCGGAATCGGCGATAAAAAATCCTTGTTTCCTTGGAAACATCGGTGGTCGAGGGTCATTTGAGGGCAGCTCTACAGAGAATCTGTCCAAATGGATTCTGGTAGGGTACAGCATGAAATCAATTTCACTTCAATTGGAGACCTCGGTTCCATTTTGAGGCAATCCCGCTCTTCGTGAGAAACTTCTCAGGTGGAAGTTGCTGTTGTTTCGTGGGACGAAGGAACGAGCACGGACTCGTCTCTGTTTGCACAGTTTGGCCCTCGCCCTGTGTCTACACTGAGCCTCAGGTTCCACCTTGGTTTGCCGTATACTTTCACTCTGCCACCTGCCACCTGTCTGTCACATATATGAGCTTCCAAACTCCTAGATCCGAAGCTCTGGCACTTTCATCGAGTAGAAACTTGAAAATAATCGACTCAGCTAGACCAGGGGTTGTCAAAAACAAGTGGTGCGTAGATAACTCGCAATACTTCCATATTTTGAACGTAAAATTTTGACACATTTGACCATGTTTTGACTAATTTTGAGCCTATTTAGGTCACAAATATCAAAAACTCACTATGCAAATTTTATAAACACGAGTAAAATAAAAATGCGTCGAGTTACAAGGACATCAAAAATTGCACGTATTTTGCAAGGTGAATCAAATATTTCAAGACCAAAAACGCCCAAATTGGTTCATTTAAAAAATAAAATAAAAAATAAAATAAGTAAAAAAAATTTAAAAAAATAAAAAATAAAATAAATTAAAAAAATTTAAAAAAATAAAAAATAAAATAAAAAACACTAAAAATTCAAATATTTTGGAAGTACTGTGAGTTATTCAAATTCCGATAAAAAGGGGTGTTAAGTCTTGCCAAGACAAACATTTCAGTTTAAGAAAATTGGAAAAAGGTTGAGAATCGAGGGAGCTATGGCTATTTTTGTAAATGATCACAAACGGACACTCAGACACTTCAGGAAGCGATTCTGAGTGAAAGTGTGTGAGTAAACGTTTTTCTGAGATTAATACTCCGAAAATTGCGAAACTTGATCTTAAATTACTTCACTCATTATTTACTCATAGCCTGATTTTCAATTGCATGCGGATTTTCACGAGCCCCTGTCTCTAAAATGTCAAAATGTCAAACTAAATAAATTTTCCAATTATCGTGAGATGGTAGCAGAGCGTGGTTGTTGGATCGGTCCATGCATCGTCGAAAAGGCCAGTGTCTCAATACAATAATTGAATTGAGCACAATTATTTTGCTCTTCATAGTTCAACAATAACCAACTTTCCACCCCCCAACACCGGAATTATTCATTGCCACGTTCAAAACGCTAAAAAAAATTTTTCATGTGGTTAAGTACTTCTAATATATTTTTGTATTTTTCAATGGTGAAAAGCTATTTGATTATTTCGTTGCTGTCTTGGTGGTTCTGGGGTGAAATCGTCTCCCTCCCAAAAATGATGTGTTTACTAAATTTTCTTTCTTTCGCACATGCGAACTTTCTGGAGCGGACGAGAATTACCTATTTCGTGCCAGAGCGCACAGATAAACAAAGCAACGTTGGAAAATTGATTACGTTCGGACACGATCACGCGTTCAATCAGGTGCCTGCTTATGCAGGACATAGCAAATCACGTAATTTGGCCGAACAGTCGAAATCAAAACTTGCGATGACCCTCGCAATTTATACTCCATCCTCGTCGGGCACCTGGAATGTAATTAGCGTTCATGAACTCGGCGACATCCGCCGACGCTTTTGAATTTCTAATTAGCCCAAAGAGAGGGGGAAATTTCCACGAAAAGAGAACGAACAGATCAAAGGCAGTCGATCTAAATCAACTAATTCGCTTTCGATGGAGACTTTGCATTGGCTTTGTAAAAAGGCCCTCAATTGACTCGATTAGACTTTCCGTCGGCCGATACGCTAATGCCGCCATCGAGCCCAATCTATCCCTCGGCCAAAGCTCATTTACCTGCCTGTTTTTACGTGAAATGGGATCCCAATAAGCGTTTTGAATTCATAACATACGGTATCACGAGCACATTATAACAATCATTTTTGAATAATTGATTACTTTTCATGGGTTGAAAAAAAATGATATCAATCCAAAATTGTTCAAAAGATACCTAGGTATTAATTAAATTTATTTTTTTTTAATTGTTTCGACTCTGAGGTATTATATTAGAAAATTGATATGTAGAAATGTTTATATTAAAAATTTTGTAGATTTTTTAAATAATTGTTTGATATTTTTATATTAAGATATATTTAATTTTTAAAACGTTTTTTATATAAATTTGAAACCTTAATTTTTATATTCTCTAAATACCTGAATTGTTTTCAATTATATTAAAAAAATTGTATTCAAAAAAATCCTACGTTAAAAATTCTAGAAGTTTTTATTCCAAACTTATATATCTACCTATTGAACATTTTATTTTGAATTTTTACATCGAAAATTTTTATATTGAAAAATTATTTTTTTTAATGACTTATGTTGAAAGACTTTATGAATTGACATTGTAAATTTATTAATTTATTATTAATTTACCTTATTTATTTGTTGTAATCCTAGGGGCTGGAGGGAATCACATTCGAATCGAACGTCGAATTTGTCGAATGGGACGTCGGGTGTGTAATTAGTTGGCCTAGTCGATAACCAATTAAACGTCATTTCCATGGTTTCCACGCGAACGAGTCTTGTGGAACGTCCTTGGACCTGATCATGAACTTGCAAGGGGGAAATAACGTCGGTTTTCCTCCCCCTAACTGTGGATTTTCTCAGGCGTCAAACGGCGGCAGGGGAAGCGGGAGGTGGTGTCGTGGGAAATGCAATCAAATGAAACCGGGGTACAAATGTAATCAAACGGAAGAATCATCGGTAAACGAGAAAACGAGGCCGGGGCTATAATTTACCGCCAATAATGTTTCGACTTGTTTTCAGACGGGAGGATCGAGCGAAATTGGAAGCCTTGGAAAATGATGGAGTTGGTTCGATTTGAATGAATAGATCGATTTTTACTACGATATTCAGGTAGGTGCCGAGTAAATGGAAGGACTTGTCGTAAGAAGACGTCCTAAACTTTAAAAGAAATGTTGAAAAAAATACAACGTAAAATACAATGTCGGAGGAATAGGAGGGGAAGGAGTATGAGTAGGAGGAGGAAGGAGTAGGAGTGGAGGGAGTATGAGTGGGAGGGGGAAGGAGTAGGACGAGAAAGGAGTAGGAGTAGGACGAGGAAGGAGTAGGACGAGGAAGGAGTAGGAGGGGAAGGAGTATGAGTAGGAGGAGGAAGGAGTAGGAGGGGGAAGAGTAGAAGGGGAGGAGTGATGAGTAGGAGGGGGTGGAGGAAGGAATATGAGGGGAGGAGTAGAAGGGGGAAGAGTAGAAGGGGAAGAGGGAGGAGTAGGAGGGGGCGGAGGGAGGAATAGGAGGGGGAGTAGGAGGATGAAGAGTAGGAGGGGGAAGAGTAGGAGGAGGAAGGAGTAGGAGGGGGAAGATTAGAAGGGGAGGAGTGATGAGTAGGAGGGGGTGGATGAAGGAATAGGAGGGGGGAGTAGGAGGAGGAAGAGTAGGAGGGGGAAGAGTAGAAGGGGAGGAGGGAGGAGTAGGAGGGGCGGAGGGAGGAATAGGAGAGGGAGTAGGAGGAGTAAGAGTAGGAGGGGGGAAGAGTAGAAGGGGAGGAGGGAGGAATAGGAGGGGGAGTAGGAGGAGTAAGAGTAGGAGGGGGAAGAGTAGACGGGGAGGAGGGAGGAGTAGGAAGGGAAGGAGTCGGAGGGGGAAGAGTAGGAGGGTAAGGAGTAGGAGGGGGAAGAGTAGGAGGAAAGAAGAGGAGGAAGAGGATATTATGGGGATTGTGATGAGAAGGAGGAGTGCGGTGGAGAAGGCGGAGGAGAACATTTTTATTGATCAACCAAACGTGAAAAAGTCTGAAATATTGTCCTGCACTTCAGCGTGGATATTAAAAAGTGATTTTTTTCCATATTTTAATGCTATAAAAAACTAATATTACCACCATAAAACCAGCCACCATTTTCCCTTCAGTGTAATGTTACACAATTAAAATTTCTCTCCAGACAATTTAGTACTTTGATGAACGTTGTTTCGAACAGATTAGAGCACAAAGCATCACATTTGCAAGGCCTTTTCTCAGATTCTCAGCCCCGAGTGAGTGAGTTCTCGTGTTCCCTGCGCGTTGTAAATAAAGAAGGCCTATTCATGTGCAAAGATTCAGATGTCGTGAAAGGTTGGAGGATTCCACAGTGAACTCTTTCACTGAGAGCCTCATTGTACCCTGGTGAAATCAAATATTCAACTTTAGTCTCTACAGCAAGAGAACTTCCCAAAACCCCAAAAAACGTCCTGTTTTTTTTTTTTCTTGAGCAGCGTTTTAATAACCAAAATTAATGGGGCCGCAAATGGTACATAGGGCTTAAAAAATTGCTAAAAATTTTCCACCAATTCTGACGCTGGGGTAAAATACTTAGGTCATAAATGCTAGCTCATCAAATGCGAGGCGTATTATTCCAGCTTGCGATTGATTCGCGGAATTTTAATTGTATTTAGAGAATAATATGAAAGTCAATTTATCATCAATCCCCAAACGAATTACTGGCTCTTACTCGGGCGTGAAAATGGTTTCGAATTCAGGTCACGAAGCCTTTCTTCTGTCTTCAGAGACAGAGAGCAATCAAATTAAAAGAGAACGGATCAAATCTTCTCTCATTGGCCGGAGGTTTTTTCGAATGCGTTTTCTAGACCTAATAAATGAGGGGTTGAAGGGGGAAAAAACGGCAGAAAAAGCTGCGTGGCTTAGGCCAATGGGTGACAGAGAAAATTGAAAAGCCAATAACCAAAGAAAATTCAATTCTCACTCCGCATCGATCTCATTCCAATAACGGGTACCTATCCCAGGCGTATAAGCGTATAAAAAAGAGCGAAAATCGGAGGTTAAAAACTTGCAGCTAACATTAAATTGTATCATTTCTATTTGTTTCAGACTGAAATGCTGTACCAGCGGTACTTCCTGCGGTACAACCGAAGTCAAACAGTTTACCTGTTGGTACTTTTACTGATACTCTGTTCAGGGGCAATGGTGGCCGTCTCCCTCCACCAGATCCCGTCTGTTTCCCTGTTGACGTCCGTACTCATCCTTGCCACATGCCTCCTATCGTACTCCGGTAAGTTCCCAAATTTTTTTTCAACAGTAGTAGTTCAGATAAACTGAAAAAACTTTTGCTGAAACCCCAAAAAAAAATCCGCGATCAGCTTGGACGAATTAAATAAATCAAAGACCAAAAATTGAATGCTATTTTTATAGTTTTTCTTTGAATTGTAGGGGTAATACCTACTACGAAAAATCGTTGAATGAAAGTTGGATTATAACTGCCTGTAAAATAAACGTCAAGAGCCGTTCATTGCAGGGATCGTAACAGGTAAAATGAAGGGGACGATATTGCATCGTATTTTCCCGGGGGAAAATTGCACGTTTTTCATTACGGCTCTTGTGTGCAACATCCCTGATAAGAAACGCCTCTGTTGTAACACTGGAGGAAAAAAAACTGTTGAAATCTCGTAAACCCGTTTACTGCTGAGCTAAAAATTCCGATTATTGCTTTTCCAATTAGTTTAAAATTGAAAGCGTATATCTAAGATACAGGCTGATCAATTTTCCTTTCTTTCGTTACCCCGTGTAAAAATCTAAGAATTAAAGTATTAATTTTGAATTTGATCGTTTTCCCCTGTAGCCTATATATTCTGCATTCGTTTATTTTAAGCTCCATAAATTGTATCCTACCTCAAAATTGGATTATCTTAACCTAATAATATAAACCCATTGGGAAATTCGCATCATAGAATCCAATATTATACCTGTTTATTCAATCGTACGGAAACATATTAAATCCGTCGATCCACCTTGAAATTCCCCAACAAACATGAAAAAGGAGGTAACGTCGACAGTATTTTCCGAGTCCTGCGGACCATGACGAGATTGTAGCATTTTGCCGCATAGCTGACCACCAATGCGCCACCCGATGGAAATTCTTTCGCACTAAAAAGATCCGTTTCGTCGCCCTTTTCTCTCTTTTCCGGCCTTTTCCGAGGGTAACCTAGGTATGTGTTGATAAGATCTGGTATGGGTAATGGAGATTCTGGGATTGGATGCCGGGAAACCGCATTCGAATAACGGGATCCCCGGTTTTTATATGAATTAGGGTCCAGACCCATCTGCTTGGAGGTGAATAATCTACCATTTTGCCCGCTAAGAAATTTAGGTACATACCGAAAACTTGGGAGCCCCTGTTCCATACACCTCAACCTACCTAATAATGTAAGACACCTCAATTTAATTCAGTCGAATTTGTGCTAGGTGGATCAACATTATAAGTTGAGAGGCTGAATTTGACTATTTCCTACACCATCGATAAAAATCGATATTATCATCGATACAGTACAAGTTCTTATCATCGATAAATACGACTCGATATCACCGATAAGTTGATATTTTCTGTATATTACTAATATCGATGGTTCAATATTGTCGATCGAACATAAATCGATTTTCAGATAAACCTACATTACTGATGAATCGATTTTACAGATAAATCAATATTACGGATAAATCGATATCGATAAATCGATATTACTAATAATTCGATTTTGCAGATAAATTGATATGACTTTTATTCGGGATGAATACACCAATAAAAGGAATTATACGAACGATTTAGTTGATGAATCAATATTATAAATAGGTCTATCAATTGCTAAAGCGATATCGATAAATCTAAATTATCTAATAAATCAATATTGCTCAATGAATCAGTATCATACATACATCGATATCATTGGTAAATCGATATAATTTATTAATGGATCGATGGATCAATACTATCGATAAATCAATATCATTGATAGGTAAATATATATATTACGTTTAATCGATATTATGAATAAAGCTTTATTATAAATAAATCGATATTAGTTTAATTTCGAAATAACCAATATTTATTGGTGATATGTCATATTTAATATGAATTACTCAACATTTATAAGCAAACTACATTATTGATAAAATGATGCTGTTTTTGGAAAACCTATATTGATGAAAATCTACATTGGCGATGAATAGATATTATTTTCGTATAATCATTATCGATAAAAATCGTTAGGTCATTATTGGCATATTTTTCCATCCTGGGCCTATCCGAAATCCATGGGTTCAAGATTGCATTTCTTCCAGGCCTAATTTGGTGGCTGGAACGGTCGGGCGGACGAGTCAACGAAGTCGACCTATCCTGGGCCTCCCTGGGCATCCTGGGCACGGCTCTTCTCGTCCAGGGATTCCTGACAAGGTTCGCATAAAACTCTTTATTCGTCCATTCCAGCCGGGTATCGGATTTTCCAATTTAAAATTTTACCATTTCCATTTCCCATCAGGTCGCAGCCTCCTCTTGTGCTCACGTATTTGGATTACGCCCTTTTGGCCGTCGGCATTCAACAAGCGGTCCTGGGAGCTGTCCTCTTGACCCTCATCCACCTGTCGAGCCAGTTCGGCAGTGAAACCAGCGTTCACGTGAGTCTATGGATTATTCATGTTCAGAATGTTAATGTTCCGTATTGTCTCAGGTCAGGAGTTTGAGTGGCGTTTTGTTTTTCAAAACCCCAAGGATCAATTTGTGTAGAGCAAAAATGGCGAAGCCGTGTCTTCGAGTACGTGCGATTTAACGTAGCATTCGATGGTGTAACGAGATTCGGTCAGTAAACTTCTGTAATTCGCGTTGCCGAACGTTCTGAGAAGAACGTTGATCTTTTCCGAAAACGCGAGAATGAACGCCAAGTCGAAGATGGCCCAGTGGCTGCCCACTGTGAGCGTTAGGAGCGTCTGACGCGCCTCATCCGGCTCCGGCACCTTGCACCGGGAGCCGCCAAGCTCTTCCGGCGATAGCAACATTTGCGCTGGAATAAACACAGATTCTCATTGACTTTCCAAATCGGCATTAGTATGGTATTTAAGAAAAATGTACCCGTTCGTAGTACCCTAACTTTGTACCTGTACCTTGTACCTGTACCTTGTACCTGTACCTTGTACCTGTACCTTGTACCTGTACCTTGTACCTGTACTTTGTACCTGTACCTTGTACCTGTACCTTGTACCTGTACCTTGTACCTGTACCTTGTACCTGTACCTTGTACCTGTACCTTGTACCTGTACCTTGTACCTGTACCTTGTACCTGTACCTTGTACCTGTACCTTGTACCTCTACCTTGTACCTGTACCTTGTACCTGTACCTTGTACCTCTACCTTGTACCTCTACCTTGTACCTGTACCTTGTACCTGTACCTTGTACCTGTACTTTGTACCTGTACCTTGTACCTGTACCTTGTACCCTTACCTTGTACCTGTACCTTGTACCTTGTGCCTGTACCTGTACCTTGTACCTGTACTTTGTACCTGTACCTTGTACCTGTACCTTGTACCCTTACCTTGTACCTGTACCTTGTACCTTGTGCCTGTACCTGTACCTTGTACCTGTACCTTGTACCTGTACCTTGTACCTGTACCTTGTACCTGTACCTTGTACCTGTACCTTGTACCTGTACCTTGTACCTTACCTTGTACCTGTACCTTGTACCTCTACCTTGTACCTCTACCTTGTACCTGTACCTTGTACCTGTACCTTGTACCTGTACTTTGTACCTGTACCTTGTACCTGTACCTTGTACCCTTACCTTGTACCTGTACCTTGTACCTTGTGCCTGTACCTGTACCTTGTACCTGTACCTTGTACCTGTACCTTGTACCTGTACCTTGTACCTGTACCTTGTACCTGTACCTTGTACCTGTACCTTGTACCTGTACCTTGTACCCTTACCTTGTACTTGTACCTTGTGCCTGTACCTGTACCTTGTACCTTGTACCTGTACCTTGTACCTGTACCTTGTACCTTGTACCTGTACCTTGTACCTGTACTTTGTACCTGTACCTTGTACCTGTACCTTGTACCTTGTGCCTGTACCTTGTACTAGTTCTTCTTTCCCGTTCCTCGTACCAGTTCCTCGTACCCGTTCCTCTTACTCGTACCTTGTACCCGTATCTTGTACCCGTATTTTGTACCTGTTCCTCGTACCCGTTCCTTGTATCTATTCCTTGTACCCGTTCCTTGTACTCTTGCTTTGTTCCTGTACCTTGTTCGTGTAACTTGTACCTGTAACTTGTACACGCTCCTTGTACCCGTGCTTTGAACCCGTTCCTTGTTTGTGTAACTTTTGCCTGTACCTTGTTCCCGTTCCTTATACCCGTTCCTTGTACCCGGTACTCGAAGAAAAGGTCGAAAGAAATTGAAAGGGGGCTGTTCTTACCAAGGATGCAATTCAGGATGCATTGCTCTTTGGAGAACATTTCGACCATATGCCTCAGGAAGGCCCTCTCCTCATCTGTGTACTGCCAATTTTTGAAAAGATCCCGATTTTGAACGTAAGTCGCCTCCCGTTCGCGCCGGGTGAAATTCAAACAATCGGTCGGCATCGGGTCGAACGGAATTCCGCAATCGTTTGTCGATTGGTTCGATCCGGCGAAAAGATTCGATTTCGATCGAGCCGTATCGATCCTGTTGGCCGCATTATCTTTCGGTTTGTTCATGTTAATGTTCGCCGTGTCGCTATCGCTGGGGAACCTGTGGAATTCGAGGATTTTAGACGAATTTTATCAATTACTCCCATCGTGTGAAGAAGGGAGTAGTTCACGCATATTCCCGATACCCGAAGTTGTCCCGGGCGTGCCCTGCCGCCCTCATGAAGAGGTCCAAATTATGTTAGGTGCTCGATGAATGATTGTCACTATCGAAAACACGATGGACTCGTTGAGGATATCAGAATTATGTATTCCAAACGTTATAATCGGACTCTTGAAGCTCTCAGGTAGCAACTTTCGCACACAAATACGATTGGTAATTTTTAGAAAGCCTAAGTCTACATTTTGAATTTAACAATCGACTCAAAAAGCCCATCAGTGTACCTGACGAACGTTTCTGTCATCATTTCAATCAGGTCGGTTTCGCTTGGCAAACGAACGATCAGTTCTTCATCGTCTGAACTCTGATGTTCTTGGATGTTCATCTAGGTGTTTATCACCTGTTGCCCTCTCTGTTTTTTCCGAATCGATAAACTGTTTTTCTCATCAGACATGCGGAATTTCGATGTTGGTTTTTGTGGTTTGTGGGCGCTGAAGAAAAATCAAGTACTTATCCCGTAAATGATAAATTATCGAGTAAATAACATTTTCAAGAATAAGTTAGTCAGCAGCCGAAAAAATTCACCTCCTGGTTAACTCACTTCGAATTCGAGAGGGTCGAAAGTATGTGTGCACTTGATGATTACATCGAATGATTGACGCGTTCTTACGACCCTGGTACCGTACCAACATAGTACGTATTTACTATTGGCCACTGAACAACAAATTTCTGTAGGGGAACATCAAAAATTTCGAATTCGGGATTTTCCCACACGGCAGATCCGAGCAGCCAAAAACAGTGCGCATGCGCATCAGAAAAGATTACATAGGTACGTTATTTCTGGAAATCATGACATGAAAATAATACATTGTATTATTCGTTCATGTGCGGGGGAGTCATGGGTTGTCTTAAGCCCGTATCACAGACCGTCTGTACAGACCGATGCTTTGGTAATTACATACAGGCAAACAGACCCTATTCTCTGATTGGCTGATCCTCAATATGTCTCAATTCTTCACCGTCGATTACCAAAGTACCGGTCTGCCCAGACGGTCTGTGGGATGTTGAAGGTAACGGTCTGACGTGCGATACAGGCTTTGAGCGAGGTACATTATTTTCGCATTAAAATTAAACCAGACTCGATAAAGCATGAACCCTCTAACATTAATATGACCCCTGTTTGAAGTTTTCCCGGCCCGGATCCCTTTTAAGGGCGAATAGGAGACGAGAACCTTGTCTAGATGAGAAACCTTTCCAGCATGAATATATTTATTTCATTTACCGTTCCTCCGCTTAATTAAAGTTTAATAAGGCGACCCGAGACACCAAAGTCGTCGGAAAATATCCCGCCTCTCAAAGAGCGGGAAACCTAGACGGGGCGAGGGAAATTCGCGAGGGGGAAAAGATGTTTAGCGCACAGGCGTAAAATCAGCGCAGCTTTTCTCGCATGGCGGCCAAATGAGATTTTAGCGAAGCGAGTGCTCCTATTTAACGTCAGGGGTAACAGGCGACGTTTCGAAATTCATTGTGCATGGAGCGAAGAAATTCACTCATGGTCTAATTGATTGGTCTAGTTGAGTTTGAGTGTTGAATTGGAGAGTTGAGTGAGTGGGTTGAGTTTGAGAGTTGAGTATGTGGGTTTGAATTTTCAATTCGAGTCAGTGGGTTGAGTTTGGAAGTTGAGTTTGTGACAAGAGTCCAAGAGTTGAGTTCAGTGTTTTGGTCGAGTTTGTGAGTTGAGTTGGCATGTGGAAATGGCGAGTTGAGTTTGTGGGTTTGAATTTCGGTACATTATTTCCAAAAATAGTGATCGGTCAAGAAATTTTTTTTCACAACCTCCTCAAAATTTTTTCTTTCACGTTTCAGAGGGTCTAGAACACCACATTTTAAAGCCACAGCACCTTATTGAACCGCTGATCCGATTTTGATGAAACTAGTCCTAAATGTTGTGGTTTCCTTGAACTTTCTCCTGTTACACGTGTTTCCGATTTGAGGAAATTCTACTTAACCGATTTTGAATTTTTTGGGCTTGCTGGATTTTCTAAAGGTTTTACACCCTTTTTTCACCCTGATGTTTTTCACTCCTTATAGGTCAAAATTGGTTGAATTTTAGTGGTCTAAAACTGGTTTGAAGACTAATTTTTGACACTCAAAAAAACTTTTTTCAACTTCATTTTCTGATTTTTTGAATTTTTAATTGTGCTTGCGAGTTGAGTTTTTGGCTTGAATTTGTAAGTCGACCATTAGAGTTGAGTTGGATCAGTTTGTGAAACGGTAATGGCCTCCTATTTTCTGCCTTGATTTTAAACGGAAAACATAAAAATGCCCGCAACTCTCCTTATCAGCGGTGCTCAAGAATTGTATTGCTTTTTGCACTTAGCTGCCGTTAAATTATAGGTTTTCGCAGCACTCGATATTATGGTGTCGTTTCAGCAAATGGACCACGGTCGGACCCGACGACCGTCGCATTGGGTAATTTTTCCGAACCATTACTCCTAACTGTCCAAATCGCCGTTTCTACGGAGTTTTGCTCAATTTCAAACTTACCTTATCTTGATTATTTTGAAAAAAATACGAATTAAAACATACCTACCTTCACGATTGTAATTTCACCAGATTATAACTACGCTTCGTCAGACGTGGTGGTTAATTTACTGTGGCAACTTTATTAGATGATAATATCGCATATTATGCGACAACAGATGTGTGGACAACAAGACTTCGAGGGATAGGGAAAATGGACATAAATTCTTCCTTCTCCACTGACCAGCTGAACCGATTTTCGGTTTTGAAAATAATCCACTTCATAGTAGCATGCGAAAAGAATTTTTTCTTCCGAGTCGAATAGAAAATTTTCTGAATCAATTTGAGAATTTACCGAATCGAATTGAGAATTTTTCAGTCCAAATTGAGAATTTCCCAATTAGAATTGAATGGGACAATACCCTAATTATTAAAGAATTAAAATCGGCCCGAAAACTTCTTAATACGGCTTGAAAAATATTTAAAACGAAATATTGATGTACAAAAAATATTAAAACCCCCAAATTCCGGAGGAAACATAATTCAAAGAAAAAATTTCTTTTTCTCAAATGCTCTTAAAAAAGTTTACGCTCTGATACATTGGTCAATATACAAGATGCCATACCCTATGCTTTTATACGAATCTGTCCCCTTTCGTTCTTCCGCCTCTTCTATTCGGTTTTATGAAAAAATGCAATAAATTATCAAAAAAAAAAAAATGAAAATGAATGAAAATGAAAACCAGTGGTGCGTAGATAACACACAATACTTCCATATTTTGGAACGTAAAATTGTGACACAATTTGATCATATTTTGACTGCTTATAAGGGTGTTTAGGTCAAAAATATCGAAAAATTCACTATTAAAATTTCAAAATTCGCCCAAAATGAAAAAACGCCACATTTTCGGAATTTAAAAAATATCCTCATATTCTGCAAGGTAAAACAAAGATTTTAAGACCAAGAACGCTCAAATCGGTTCATTTTTGTGGCCGGAAAAAAATAAAATAGAAAACACTAAAAATGCAAATATATCGGAAGTAGGGGAAAGTGACCTAATATGAGATACATGCCTAATATGAGACAGCGCTCTACAGCCTCTGTATGGTGCTATTCTCCAGCGATTTTTCCATGAACTTATACCTAAGGACGTCCTTGAGTGGAGGAATGGCTGAATCACCCAATTCCATCTCTGTGGGGGCCTCAGTTTGCGATAAGGTGGCCAGCGTGAGAAGTGAAATTTTTTTAATCAGTTTTTGCATCGATTTGACACCGACAAGATACGTATTTTCTTAAAACTAAACTAGTGGAAAATGTTCGAAATTTAATGTAGTTTCCATCCCTTATTTTAGTTTTCTTCTTATCTTCCTTATCTAGAGTCTGTATGAAAGATCAATGATCAAGGGCAAACTGCCTATTATGAGACACTACAAGTGCCCCAATATGAGATATCTCATATTAGGGATAAATAAGCGAATTTCTTATTTTAAATCAAAACCTCGTCGTTTTAGTGTGTAAAGCTTCTGCAATATGAAATTTATCAATTTATCTCGCCCTTGATTAATTTAACATGAGTGTTAACGGAAATGGGAACTCGTCTCAGATGGCTCCAACAAAGAGGAAAACCTGGAGCAAATCACTTTACCTGCAGATATTTTTCATTTTATTTTGCAAAACTTTTGTCGTATTGTTTTTTCTTTTTTTTTTGAGGGGACATTTTTGATTTGAAACTTTCTTTTTTTTACATTGTGTGCATTTTTTCTCTGGTCAGTCTCAGTCCCAAAAATTACGTAAGGATATCAACCTAATGGTTGCCAAATTTTTGAAGACTGAAGATTACCTTGTTTCTGAAGATTTCATATAAATCTCAACCAAAGATTGTTAACCTAATTTCGAAAGCTGACAGTATTTTTTGTAATTTTGTAAGGCCATTACTTGTAACATTTTCCAAGGATATTATATTGGTAGGGATCTTAATCCTATATGGTAAGTCAGAAATTCATTTTGTACCTTTATATGAATGAAATCTCTAACAAAATCTTGATTTTCATTATTCCTAACAAAGGAAGTCCTAATATGAGACTGTCTCATTTTAGGAACAGCATGTATCTCATATTAGGCAACCTGTTGCCCAATCGAACAAGCTGGACTGATTTCGAAAAATTGATTTTTTCAAGCATCTGAATAACGATTGGTTGAAATTTGAATAAATATTTTTAAAAGGGAATAATAATGAACAAATTAAACCAAAAACTGATTTTTTTTATTGCATTCAAGTGGTCATTAGCGCCTTCTGAAAAAAAGTATCTCATATTAGGTCACTTTCCCCTACTGTGCGTTATCCAAATTCCGAGACAAACATTTCAGTTCAAGAAATTTGAAAAAAGGTTGAGAAATGAGGGAGTTATGGCCATTTTTGTAAATGACCACAGACGGACAGACGGACAGACGGACGTAACGGACACACAGACACTTGTTCAGGAAGTGATTCTGAGTAAAAATATATAAGAAAAAGTTTTTTCTGAAGCTCCGTTCCGATCCTCGATTTTAGGACGATTCAAATACTTCCATTTACTCTATAAATATGGAAGTAAAAAATGAAATTTACTAAATTATTATCAAATAACAAGAATTCTGGGCTGCATCGGATTTTCCCGAAAATCCAATAATTGATCGATTTTTTAGCCATCAAATCACCAAAAAAAAATGAAGTCGCCAAGGCATGTACGTTCGCGCTCAGTCGAGTGCCGGGAAATCAATATAATTAACCATGATTGGAAATCGGGCGTCCTTTGTTCAATCAAAGCTCCATTACCGTCCATGTTATTAACTCGATATGGAAAATGCTCCCGTTCCGCGAGGAGAAATTCCATCACGGTCGGGCTTGTCTGCTGTAAAGTGCTGAAAGACGAGATGGCGAAAACAAGCGGACGGTTCCGAGAACAATTGAGTGGAAATGCATTGAATCCCAAAGCCTTTGTGATCCCTTTCTAAGGAATAACAACCGATTTTGCGAAGAGGTCGAACGGCTGAAAAAAACTATGGAAGAACGAAAAGTCGTATTTTCGAATATTGTCGACTTTCCCTGCAAAAGTTAAGGAAATTTTTTGCCTCGCCGTTGAAAAAGGTTGAACGAAAGATCCGGATTTCTTCTCCGGTTTCTGCGAGCTTAGTAGAATATTTTTGGGACCGAGGATTTTCTGATTTTTGTGTAAGTGTCTACGCGGAGGTTTGAAAATAATCCAACAGTCGAAAGTACAAAAAGAGACGAATTTCAAAAGTGTAAGAATCGCAAATGTGAAGAGTTCAAAAAACAATGCTAGATTATTGACGAGAGAAAGACAAATGTTTTTCGGGGTGTGCGAGTTGTCAAAAGTACCGAAACATCGAGCCAAATGTCAAAAATAAGAAGAGAGTCAAAAGTACGAAAAATCTAAGTCAGAGGTACAAAAAAATTAAACTATCAGAAAGTACCTATGTGAAAATCTAAAAAGCAGGAATTAGTTAGACATGGTCCTAAAAATATCAAAAGTTTCAAAAGATCGAATGTACAAGAACGAAAAAAAATTGGTAGAGCCGAAGGTACAGAATGAAAGACCGGAGGTACAAAAAAGTGAGACGACAAAGGTATAAAAAAGTACGAAGAACAAAGGTACACACAAAAGTAACAAAGAACAAAGGTATAATAAGGTACACGTAAAGAACAAAGGTACAAAAAGCTACAAAGATAAATGTTCAAAAACGTTCAAAGAACAAAGGTACAAAGGGCATTAAGACAGAGGTAGAAAAGGTACAAGTAACAAAGGTGAAAAGGACAAAGGTACAAAAAGTAATGAAGAAAAAGGTTAAAACGTACAAATAACAAAGGTACTAAAGGTATCAAGACAAAGGTACAAAAAGGTACAAATAACAAAGGTACAGAAAACAAATGTACAAAAATGTCCCCACTTAGAACGAAGTTCGAAAAAGAAAGGTACTAAAAGAGAGAGCAAATTTACAAACAACGGAAGCAAAAAAAAAGGCTCAAGGAACAAAAGTTATAAAAAAATACAAAGGTACAGAGAAACGTGTCAAAGGTACTGAAAGAGCAACAATGATAGGAAAATCAGTTACTTAACTAATGCAAGGAAGGCTTATTTCGTTTCGGGTTTGTAGAAATACGATTTTTAGACAATTCAAAATTTAGTCAAAATTTTGTCAAAAATTTAGTCAAAATTTCAGGGGTTTTTATTTTCAGTAAGTACTTTACTTTTAGAGGCTAAAGAACACAGGAAGAGCAGCATAGAAAAGGCCTAGAAATCAGGAACATCTAAAATTCGAACCAAATTCTAAAATATTAACGTTTCTGAAACGTTATAATTTCTAAAATCTTCATATTTTGTTTTTAGCGTTTTTTTCGAAGTTTTTTTCTAAAACTCTAAAATATCAACGTTAAAATTTCTGAAATCCTCATATTTTATTTTTAGAATTTTTTTGATGTTCCGTACTTGAGCGTATTCGATCTACAAGTGGTTCGGAAGAAAAATGTTCGCCACTTAGCTGACAAAAACATCGCGATTCTTGGGTATGACGCCAAACGGGGCCATTCGGAGCGTAAACAAGACCCTCGGGAGCCGCAAGAACCGCCAGCTGTTCAAGGGGCGTAAAAACTCGACAATCCCTCTCAACCGTCTGTGTCACGCGCCAGCTGAAAAGCGCCGGATGCTTTTCTCCGCGCCGCCGGGGACATCCTTGTCATCTTTTCGGGTACCTATAACAATGGGAACGTTTGTTTTGGCCCGGCACCGCAGGGCGGCTCCCGCCTCCCAAGAGCCGCCCGGCAATCTTTTAAAGACCATTTTTTTAGCGAGGAACATGTTTTAGCCTTGACCGAACTGGCAAAAAACCGATGTCCGTGTTGGGCAGCTATAACTGAATAAATAGGTACGTTGATGGTTTACCATCTCGCATGAAACGGTATCTTCTTGAAGGGTTAACAGCAAAAACTCAATCTGAAACTAAAACTCAAACCGTCCACTGACGTTCACACTCAAAAGTTGAAGGGAAGATTAACCCAAATTCAAACTAAAACTGACACTCAACAAGAAGATCAAGCTGGAACTAAAACTCAAACTGATAGCTATTGATGCAAAACCTCAAACACAAAGACAAACTCAAAGTCAAACTGATACTTATACTCAAAACCTTAAAAAGCTGAACCTCAAACTGATGCACAAACTGAAACTGATACTGAACACTCAAACTCAAACTGATACAGATATTCAAAGGTCGAGAGAAATGTAAAATCAAAATCAAACTCTAACTAAAACACGAGCTGAAACTGATACAATAACACAAACGGTTACCCAAACTCGAAGGTCAAAAGAAATGTAAAGTTCAAACTGAAACTGAAAATCAAACTTGAAGTTCAACTCAAACTCGAACTGAAACTGAAACTCAAACTGAACCTGATGCTCAAACTCAAAGGTCACAAGAAGTATGAAATCAAACTGAAAATGAAAATCAAACTCAAACTGAAACTCAAACTCGAACTGAAACTGAAACTCAAACTGAACCTGATGCTCAAACTCGAAGGTCACGAGAAATTATAAATCTGACTGAAACTGAAAATCAAACTCAAACTCAAGGTCAAAAGAAATCTAAAATTGAACTCAAACTAAAACGCAGACTGAAACTAAAACTCGAACTGAACCTGATATTCAATCTCAAAGGTCAAAGGAAATGTGAAATCAAACTAAAATTCAAACTTAAACTGAAAGTTAAACTTCAACCCAAACTCGAACTGAAGTTCATACTCAAACTGAACCTGATACTCAAACTCAAAGTTCACAAGAAATGTGAAATCGAATTGAAACTGAAACTCAAACTGAATCGACATTCAAACTCGAAGGTCAAAAAAACAGTAAAATCAAACTCAAACCGAAACCAAAACTTACGTTTCTTTTGACTTTGGGTGATAAAGTTTGAGTTTGATTTCCAGTTTCTGTTCGATTTTTAGAGTCAAGAATTTGGGTTGAATAGTTCGCGTTTCAGTTTGAGTGTGAGTTTAAGTTCAAGTTCGAGTTGAGTTTCAGTTCGAGCATGAGTTTGATTTTCTCGTGACCTTTGAGTTTGAGTATAAGGTTCAGTTCGAGTAAGAGTTAACGTTTGAATATGAGTTTATGTTTGAGTTTGATTTTCAGTTTCAGTTTGATTTTATACTTCTTGTGACCTTTGTGTTTAAAAATAAGATTCAGTTTGAGTTTCAGTTTCAGTTCGAGTTTTAGTGTCAGTTTGTGTTTCAGTGAGTTCAAGTTCGAGTTTCAGTTTCAGCTTTGAGTATGAGTTTAAGTTGGAGTTTCTGTTTGATTTGACGTTTCTTGTGACCTTTGGGTTTGTGTATCACGTTCAGTTTGAGTTTCATTTTGAGTTTGGGTTGAAGTTTAAGTTTCAGTTTCAGTTCAAACTCAAGTATGAATTTTTGGTTTCACTTTGGTTTTGCACTTCTTTTGACCTTCGAGTTTTATTATCAGTTTGAGTTGCGAGTTTTGTGTGTTTTCAAACTCAAACTGATATTGAGGCTCAAACTAAAACTGAAACACAAAGTGAAGCTCATAAACTGTTCAAAAACCTTCAGTTTTTGTTTGATTGGCAGTTTCAGTTTCAGTTCTAGTTTCATTTTGAGTTTGATTTTACATTTCTTTTGACTTTCGAGATGGAGTATCAGTTTCAGATGGAGTTCCAGTTTCAGATCGAGTTTGAGTTAAGTTTGAGCTTCAGTTTGAATATATTTCAATATATATTTGAACTATGGATATAGTTTGAGTTTGATTTTTAGTTTCGGTTTGATTTTATATCTCTCATGGCCTTTGCGATCGAGTTCAAGTTTGAGTTTGAGTTTGAATTTTAGTTAGAGTATCAGTTTGGGTTTCAGTTCGAGTTTTTGTATCAGTATCAGTTTGAGTCTTAGTTCGAATTCGAGTTTGCTTATCAGTATCGATGTCTAATAGCATTTATTTTTCGAAACTCGCCCAAATATTTTCAATTTAATTCTCTAATATCTACGAGCTCCTCGATCCACTTCTAATTTCTTGACCGGCAACTTCGAACAGTTGCGCGCCCCTGATTTTGTCAGACGTCAGGGCTACGTTGTTGAATTGATAATAAACCAAGTCGGAACTTTCCACTGATTCAGGCTGATGAGCAGCAAAGGAAGGAATAGCTAACACGATAAAATTAGTTTAGCTTCGAAGTAACAAGTTACCAACTCGGGCGGATGATAGGCTTTCTGTAGATAAGCTGCTGAGCGCTTACGGGACAATGCTTTCAAGGCGTCTGTCTTGCAGTTTGCCCCGAATTCCAAGGTCCGAAGTCGATTTTTGATAAATGAATAAATTTAATGAATGGAAGTTTCGCAATCGACCTAAAATCAAAAATCAGATCCGAGCTCCAGAAAAAGACACGCAAGTCGTGCCGGTCAGGTATAATCGCTGCGCCGGGTCGCCATATTATTTTTTACGAAAATCGCCATAGCTCCCTCAATTCTCAACCTTTTTTCAAATTTCTTGAACTGGAATGCTTGTCTTGGCAAGATTTAACACCCTGTTTAACCGGAATCCGAATTACTTACAGCACTTCTGATATATTAGCATTTTCAGTGTTTTTGTTTTTCCTGTCCACAAAAATGAACCGATTTGAGCGTTCTTGGTCTTAAAATCTTCGTTTTACTTTACAAAACATGTGGATATTTTTTATATTAGATTAACTTGACGTATTTCGCTTTTAGGCGAGTTTTAAAATTTGCGTAGTCAGTGTTTTCGATATTTATGATCTATACGGCCTCAAACCCTGTCAAAAATAGTGTCAAAAATTAACGTATCGAAATATGGAAGGATTCAGGGTCATCCGCGCACCGCAGGTTCAATATTCCGCATCACAATTCAAAATTGGAAACGATAAAAATTGAATGAATCGACCTCCGGAGCGCCTTTCGGTATTTGCGGGTTATATCCCCACTTCAAGACACGCAAGTCGTGCCGGTCTGGTATAATCTCTGCGCCGGGTCTCTATATTATTTTTTACAAAAATCGCCATAGCTCCCTCAATTCTCAACCTTTTTTCAAATTTCTTGGACTGGGATGCTTGTCTTGGCAAGATGTAACACCCTGTTTAATCGGAATTTGAATAACTCACAGTATTTTCGATATATTTGCATTTTTAGTTTTTTCTATTTTATTTTTTCCTGGCCACAAAAATGAACCGATTTGAACGTTCTTGGTCTTAAAATCTTCGTTTTACTTTGCGAAATATGTGGATATTTTGGTTCATTTTTCTATAGAAATGAACCTTTGTAATCGGTCAGGAAAAAAAAATTTTTAACACCCCCTGAAAATTTGTTGGTTTACGTTTCAAGGGGTGTAGAATCCGAATCTGCAATAAAAATTTTTTGTCCGTCCGCCGTCCGCCGTCCGCCGTCCGCCGTCCACCGTCCGCCGTCCGCCGTCCGCCGTCCGCCGTCCGCCGTCCGGGGTTTTTCAGGGGGAAGGAGTTATCGAAAAATTTTGAAATTTTTACCAAAAATCAAGTTCCGTATCTAGTTGGTCCTAACATCTCGACAGAACCCTACCTTAATTTTAAGGCCAGTAAAACAGCTGTTGAAGTGGGAAAAAATTCGTGTTTATCTGGAAATTCGAAACATAGGCATGTGACGCATCATTTTCTATAGATTTTTCTATGCTGAATCGAATGAGACCATCGCCACGCCGGTAGCTTCAACCGTTTAGGAGTTATTGCAGTTTTAGTGAGACATTTTTGAGTTTTTCAAAATTTCTACAATTCTTAATAACTCGAAAACTACTCGAGCCACAAAATTCGTTTTCCACTCGTTGGAATCCCCACAAAAACTTCTGTCCTCCCAATATCTTCAATTTAAAGAATTTGGTCGAATTACACAAATCAGCAAAACAAAAATTGGAAAAAGTTGGGAACTCGGCATCGGTTCTTAGATACAGTTGATTGATCTACTTACGACCACTAGCCTATGACACCAACAAAGTGACGCACTCACACTAGGCCAGTTGCGCTTGGCAACGTGAGAGTGAGTCAAGCTTCAACAATGGTTCTGAGGCATTCTTGACGCATTTTTAAGTTAATTATTATAAATTTTATTTAATTATAAAATAATGTATAAATAATAATAATAAATAAATTTAAATAGGTAATTATTCAGATAATTTAATAATTATTATTATTCTGTTAGTTACGTAGGTAAATAAGAATAGATTAAATGATGATTTCAACAAAAATTAACGACGCGCTGCGTTGAAAAGATAGATAGGTAGGTCAAGCAAGGAGGACCAAGCAAAGAGGATGATTATTTTTTGCCGGGTTGAAAAAACGTTTTTTCAAATCCCCATCTAGAACACCAATTTATACTGAAATTCTAGAATAATAACAACTAAATTCCGTGTTTGAGGAGAACCGATATATCGTAAGATTTGTCTTTGCAATCGAAAAATGAACCCCTGTGCAAAATTTGCAGAGTTCTTCGGCTACACCAAAAACTGATGTGCACATGCCACTGATCTACTTAGCAGCGTTTTTTTTATTAGATTAACTTGATGTATTTCGCTTTTAGGAGAGTTTTAAAATTTGCATTGTTAGTGTTTTCGATATTCATGATCTATACGGCCTCAAACCCCTCAAATTCCGTAAACAACGTCCAATTTTGGTTTTCCTTGAAAAAATAAAATTGCCACCCCCTCAACTGTCGATTGATAAATTCTCAGCATGAACGTTAGCTCGACTCAAGTAGAAGTTGGTTCTTCTGAACATGTCAAGGATCCTTTGTGCAGTTGACGTTGACAAGCTCAACGTTTGGTCAACGGCTGCAAGATTGTGAGGTTTGGACTGGCTTTGGTGAAAGTCAGTGTGGCGAGGGTTAAAAACTGTTTTTCTCGGGTGAGAGACAATGAAAACTTGATAAAGTAGCCATGAATTATGGGAGAATTGAAGAAGGTTGATAACTCCTTAGAGCCAAATGTCAAAAGTGTGAAAAACGTCCAAATGTCAAAGAGGGTAAAATTACGAAAGTGTGAAAAAACGTCCAAATGTCAAAAATGGGAAAACGTTTGAATGCCTCAAGTGTGAAAAGAGCCAAATGCCTGAAGTGTGAAAAGGGTGAAATGACGAAATTATGAAAAAACATCAAAGTGTGAAAAGTGCCTGATGTCAAAAGTGGGAAAAGAGCCAAATGCGTTAAGTAGGAAGAGGGTAAAATTACGAAAGTGTGAAAAAACGTCCAAATGTCAAAATTGTGGAAAGAGCTAAATTCTTCAAGTGGGAAAAGGGTAAAAAGACGAAGGAATGAAAAAACGTCCAAATGTCATAAGTGTCAAAAAAACCAAATGTGAAAAGTGTGAAAAGTGCCAAATGCCACGAGTGGGTATAGGGTGAAATGACGAAAGTATGAAAAAACGTCAAAATGTGAAAATAGCTACATGGTTAAAGCATGGAAACATCAACAAAGCACATAGTTTTATGATTCTATGCAGCGGCTCCTGAGCGTAACTTTTTCATATAAGCGCATTTCATGCAGATCAGTATACATGGGCTTTGTTATTGATATTGAAATTTGGAAATGCGTTAGTCCGAATTTCATCCTGAATTTGCAATTGTGTTTCTGGTTCCTGTCGGGGCCACCGATTGTAGAAACAGGGCTTTGCGCTTTGTAAAAGCACGAGTTTCGGTATTAGCGGTTGAACAGGTTTGCAGGTACAGACTTATCAAGTCTCCGTTACTGCTTTATCAGAGAACATCAATGAGCTTGTAAAATGAAGACCATACGCGAGTTTTGGTGGGCCTTCAATACAAACGAAGATTCTCGTTTTGATACGCTTTGACGCTGAATTCTCAGTAGTACAGGTGCCTCCTAAGTCCCATGCAAAACCAGTGGTACGTAGATAACACAAAATACTTCCATATTTTGAAACGTGAAAAAGTGGCACAATTTGATCATATTTTGGCTGCTTTTACTAAACACCCGTAAAAGCAGCCAAATATGATCAAATTGTGCCAAAATATGGTCAAAAATATCAAAAACTCAATATGCAAATTTTAAAATTCGCCCAAAATAAAAATACGCTACATTATCGGAATACAAAAAATATCCACATATTCTGTAAAGTAAAGCAAAGATTTCAAGACCAAGAACGCTCAAATCGGTCAATTTTTGTGGCCGGGAAAAAATAAAATAGAAAACACTAAAAATGCAAATTTATCGAAAATACTGTGAATTATTCGAATTCCGATTAAACAGGGTGTTAGTTCTTGCCAAGACAAACATTTCGGTTTAAGAAATTCGGAAAAAGGTTGATAATTGAAGGAGCTATGGTCATTTTCGTAAATGACCACCGACAAATATAAAAAAATGTATATTCCCAAAAAATATTGCCAGATCCAAAAATGGCAATTTTCGGTTCAGCTCTCCAATCGAGCCTTTTCGGTTTTAATTGACGGATTCCTCGCCCGGAATTTTTATACTTTCCCATCAACGGCCGGACGACAAGCGTTGAATGAGTCTGAAATTGGGGAAGTTCTCTAATCTGACAACACCGCTGAGTTCTGCGAGGACTGAATACGATCCACCCCTACCATTGTACGCCTTTAACCACCACCAATACACCAGTAGACCTCGAATGAAAAGACCTTTTATCCAACGTCGGCTAGGGGCTATCATTTCCGAATTGAAAAGCTGCTGGTAGGTATATCTGACCAAAGGTAAGGGTAGAAGGGGTGAAATTGGCGCAAAGGATACATGAGCTGATAGGCAATGGTGGAAGAAGAGTTATATTTGCGATGAAAGGAAAATGAGAAACCGCCCAACATAAAGGTCGGATCATCCCATAGTTACCAGGGGAACAAGAACTTTCTATTGCTTCCACAACAGAGAACACAGAATTGACGAAATTAACGCCGAATTCGTCATTTTCCATAAATAGTCCTCGCTTTAACCGGTTCCGAAATTCCTGGCTGCCGGTGAGAAGAATAATTCTTCTCTCAATTATTGTTCTTTGAAAGCTAATGTTCAACATGAACGAATCGATTAAAAAAATGATTTGGGTATTCTCGGATTTTTCTCTATAGTTTCAGAGGAAGGTGTTTTTTGGATTTGTCAAGGAAATAAAAATCGAATAAAACAGCCGATCTGCGATAAAAGATACACTAAGAGATAATTTTGAATAATAATGAATAAAGGAGCGAATAAACCAAAAATATTTTGAAAAATTATATTTTTCGAAAATTAAATTCCATTTCTAAATTTTGAATAATTTTGAAAACTTCTGCTAGAAAACACATCAAAAATAAAAAATCGCAGTTATGCAGCGACGTTCTTGTTAACGTGGACAGCTGACGAAGAAAGGTCATGAAGCTGAGGTACAGTCGAACCGGACTGTAATGAAAAGCCCCTAGGATTGGTAGATGTGGGAGAGTGAAGGAAGGTCGAATTTCGAGAAATTATTAACATTAATGAGCAACTCGATAGCGACGAAACATCTGAAGAAAATTGTCAAAACTATCGATTTTTCCTAGGTCTAAATAACTAGGAAACCATTGCCAGTGTTACCACACGTAGGGGAAAATCCGTAGACGTAGGGAATGTTGAAATAATAAGTCGAAGTAATTAGCCATTTAATCGTAGCGGTAATTGCATAAAATTTTTTGAAGGATTTACCTAAATCTTAAGGATATAGCTCGGCGTTCTAACAAGCGGAAAACCGTCGGGATACTATAATGGGTTACTCGTTGGAGCTCCATTGAGTAGATCGACCTAACTTTCAGAAAGTTGTTCAAGTAGGTACTTGGTATTCATAATGGGCGAAAAAACTCATAGTCCGAGCTCAGAGGGGGCCACTAATCGATGCCTTTATGTTCTTATCAGAAATATTTTACGTTAAAGTGAAGAAAGGTTAATTCATTTAAAGCCAGATTTATCCAAGGATTACATTTCACTAGGACATAGACCGTCATACCGAAAATTTCTCGGATATTAGTTAATGCAAGTTCTTGGATAAGTCTAGCATTAAATAAATTGATAAACAGGGCCTTAAAGTTTGAACGGTGGTCCTCAAATTTTGGATCTATATTATGTATTAGGCCCAATATTCAGCAGCCTCACCTAGAGCTGTCTCTAGCGGCATAGGACTATCCCTAGAACCAACACTCTTCCTCACGATACTCCTCCTCAGAAAACAAAACTCATGGAGTGTTTTTCTATAGCGCCAGTGATAAATTGCCTGCGGCCATTTTCCAGAAATATCCACCTCGACCTAGAAGCTGAGGAATTAGGTATTTACAGTAATACTTTTCAAAATACGCTTGGGAAATCGAAGAAATACACCTCGGGTTATTGTATCCGTCGATAGCATTAAAGTTCGATGGAAAAAACGGCCCACATATCCGCAGATACACGGAGTAAACATACTTCGAATTGTAGGCTGGCTCGAGAGAACCGACATTCTTCGTAGGGTACCTAGTAATCCATATTGACTCTCTTCGCCATCAGATAAGTAACCAATAAAATCTCTCGAGTTTTCCCCATACGATAGGAATGTTATCCGTACCGCTGAAATAACTGACGATAAATTGGATACGAGACGGTTCGAGATTCGACAAGGAAATAAAGACGGATTTCTTTATTGGGTTTGGGATAATAATGCGGCAGAATATTTTTGCGGCGTAAGATGATTGAACAATTCTAGCGAGAGTGGGAAGACACAAGGCTTAAGATATCGGCAGTTTAAAGCCAAAAACTCACAAAAAAAAATTTCGTCTAGCTCAAATCGCAAACCAACTCTTTTGTTGCTGATGGTAGGTTCGCTGAAGAAGTGGAGCATAACGTCGACACTGCAAGACGTATAAAAAGCACGGCGTAGAACTACCCACCGTGCAAACGATTTGTTGTGCGTTCTGCCGTGCAACGTTTTGGAATGTGAAAAATCGTTCGTGATATTCAAAATCCATGCATAACACGCGTACCATGCGTATTGTGACGAGGGATGCCAACCAAATATCGATATATTGCAAATATCGATATTTTGCTTTCGTTATATCGATATATTGTCATCGATATTTGAGCTCTGATATATCGGACCAATCGATATTTTGGTTCGATATATCTGTACTTCTACATTCAATTACAATAGAGATGAAAAAAAAATGATATTGTTGATTAAAAAAAGGTGTTAATTATCCGTGTTATTATTATCAAAATGATACATCGATATTTGATTTCCGATTTATTGGCGCCATCGATATGTTGCTAACGATAAATCGGGAAACCGATATATCGATATATTGAAAAATTTTGCCATCACTAATTGTGCGAACGTGCCTTTTGAGCTTACCATGCGGATAAGGTATCTCTTGTATTTAAGGCCAAAATAAACCACTTTCCATGCCAATAACGCAAGATGAAATTTCTTTTTTCAGGTCAAAAAAGGGCAGTCAATAAAAATTAATGATTTCTGTTTCAGGTTGTCGTCGGAAACCTGATACTCGTTCTGGCCACGAATTTCGCTGGGGTGCTCACCCATTATCCGAGCGAAGTGGCCAAGCGAGAGGCGTTTCTCGAGACGAGACGCTGCGTCGGCGCCAGGCTCACGACGCAGGCGCAGAACCAGCAGCAGGTTGGACAATTTTGATTTTCTATTTTGGAAATAGCTCGGCCCTCGGGCAGCGAGAAATTAAAATATCGGCATGAATAGGGATGGCATCAATATATCGATATGATGGAAATATCGATATTTTGCTTCCGATATATCGATATATCGTCATCTATATTTGAGCTCCGATATATCGAACCAAAAATCGATATTTCTGTTCCGATATATCGGTACATCTACATTTATTACAATGGAGATGAAAAAAAAGATGTTATCGTTGATAATAGTCGATATATCGAGTCGATGTTATCGTTGATAAATATCGATGTATTGGAAATATCGATATATTGGAAATATCGATATTTTGCTTCCGATATATCGATATATTGTCATCGGTATTTGAGCTCCGATATATCGGACCAAAAATCGATATTTCTGTTCCGATATATCGGTACATCTACATTCATTACAATGGAGATGAAAAAAAGATGTAATCGTTGATAATAGTCGATATATCGAGTCGATGTTATCGTTGATAAATATCGATATATTGGAAATATCGATATTTTGCTTCCGATATATCGATATATCGTCATCGATATTTGAGCTCCGATATATCGGACCAATAATCAATATTACTGTTCCGATATATCGGTACATTTACATACAATGACAATGGAGATGAAAAAAAGATGTTATCGTTGATAATAAAAACAGTGATAGGTATCGGAGATTTTCGACTGGATTCTGCTCGAGGATCATTAGGTAATCTTTATTTTAATCGCTACCTAACTTACTTTTTACTATGCACCTTGTTGTCAGCCCACGACACTCTTTGCGGAAAAATTGGAAAATTGAAAAAAAGAAATAAAATAATTAATATCCCAGGATAATATAGAATCTTGAAAAAAAAAATTAGATTCCAGGAAAAATTAGAAAAATTTATTAAATTAAAATAAATAATATTCCAGGAAAAATTAGAATCCAGGAAAAACATCAAAATTAGAAACATTTATGGAATTAAAGTAAATGATATTGGCGGGATTCAGGAAAAATTAACAATTTGACAAGCAGGATTCAGGAAAAATTAGCAGGATCCAGGAAAAATTGACAGCCGATATATCGAAACCTCGATACATCGATATTTGATCTCCGATATATCGTGTCATTGATATGCTGCTAATGATGTATCGGAAAGCCGAAATATTGAAAAATTTCGCCATCACTAGTCATAAAATTACAAATTAGTCATGCGGCATGACATGCTTCTTCTTCTTCTTCTTCGCCTTCTTTTTTAATTGCCCGGGCAAATTTGCCACGACAGGCACTGCGGTTGACAGGCTTCGAAACGTCATTCCTCCTACGTCACATTTCTTACGTGAAATATGCCAATTCTTGTTGTCGTTGACGAGATATTGAAAGCCGAGTCGATGTTGCTCACCTGTTGCCCCGAACTCGCCGGCTTTTAGGTCATATCGACGTCAGTTTCGTCCTTCATTGTGGAGACCTTTGTCGTTACTGACCAGACATGAGGAACAGCAGAAAACAATCATTATGCATCTCTTTGTTTTTTACATTGACATAATATGTTACATCCTTATCCAATTTTCAGAAACGTATATGAAGAGTACAGGTTTTTGTCCACTTTTTATGAAAAATAAGAAAAGAGCGGTACCTATTGCCTATCAAGTAGAGCTAGCAAGATATAAAAAATGGCTATTGTTTTATTTCAATTCTGTAAATTGATTTAAAAAGACTTTCGATGTTTGCACATAGTTTTAGTTTTTTCATTTTGATCATTTCCAACCCTCAAAACGTTTTTAAACCTTCATAATGGTTTTTCTGAAAATCAGCTTTTATGGACATTTATCATTCTTCCCCTGAGCTCGTTCAAACGGACAAGTTTACCAGTTCACTTGGAAAAGTTTACATTGAGTTTTTACTTAATTTACAAGTTTATATTTCGTTTTTGATATTTTTGACCTAAACACCCTTCAAAGCAGTCAAAACAAGATCAAATTTTGTCACTCTATAAGATTCAAAATATGGAAGTATTGTGTGTTATCTACGAACCACAGGTTCAATTTTCTCTTCTTTGCGTTGAAGAATCATTTTCTCCGTTTGACTCAATCGTAACGGAATGATTGCAAAATTTGTGGCAAATAAATATGAGAGCTTAATAAATTCATTCCTCTTCAGATCATACGTTCTCAATTTTCTCTTAATAGCCCAAAAATCAAGTACAATCAAGTACAAACATCAAGTACATTGAATTTAGCTCCATAAAACATTAAACTAGAATTTTTTCGTTATTGGCAATAATTTATTGCTCACGACAGACCTCGAACGTCTCTATCTCGAAGATAATATTGTACACGTACAGCCTCCCCATGGTTACGGCACGAGAGGTCACGAGGGGATCCCATTGTGTCAACATCCAAACCTTACCAATACCTGCACCCTTCAACACATCTAATCACGATTCAACTCCCACAGGCCCTTGGCTAAAAAAATGTTTCCCTCCCTTTTTCGTATTTTTGAACTTTCTTCAGTTCCGAATAAAACTGTATTTCAGTAGAAATCCAGAAAGAGAGCCAGAAAATAGGCGAATTTCCACCTCTCGATTTAAAATTCAATTCAATATAAAAAATTCTAAATAAATTGTTGATATTTTTCAAATTGTAGAAACAATATATTGTTAAAATACCTGTCATGAAAAATTCCTGAAATAATATAGCATTTCCTAGTTGATTTCCAACCAACTTGGGAATTTTTCAAATCAATCTGAGAATTTCCCAAATCAAATTGAGAATTTTCCAAAGTAAATTAGACTTTTTGAAAGTAAATTAGGATTTTGCTAGCTATTTCGGTTCGGAAAACCCTCGATTCCGTTTAGGGAATTGTCGGTTGATTTTAGAAAATGAATTGTCAAATTGATTAAAATAATTGGGTTTGGACAATTCAACTTTGAAACGCAATATATTCAACCTCGAGATTTTTCAACTCTTTTTCCCTATCTTGTTGATCAAGTGAAAAACAACAAACTGTTCTGTTCCGTTTCGGCCATTAGCAGATGGGAATAATGTCAAGGACTCTTGGGAAAATACCATTTTCCAACCCTTAGCTTGGGCCGCTTTTGGCTCGAATATTTGACTTCGACGATCCATCATCTCTGTCAAGTGTCTTCTCATGCCGATACATTTCCTATTTCTTATCCCTCATTCACCTTTAAACTTAAGGGATGATTGATCGAGCCGTAAATGTAAATATTGCGCGGTCGGAACGTTTTACTGCCACCCGGAACGATCGAGCTTTCCGTAAATTGCAATTCGGTTAGATTTAATTGGGGCCTCTATCCGACTTTAGAATACAAACTATATTGAGTTCAAATATTTTCTCAACGATTTCCTCTGAATTGCATTTTTGATTTGATTTTGTTGAATTCTTAAATTGATTTTTTTCCATCAATTCTCGATATGCCGGAAACGCAACAAAATTATGAAAGACAAAAAATCCTTTTTTTGCGCTCACGATCCATAAGAAGTATTAATTTTTATGTAGAATATCAAAATTTGTGTTGTGCATTTGAGTTTTCCCAATTTTTACTTCCATATTTACAGAGTGAATCGTCCTAAAATCGAGAATCGGAACGGAGCTTCAGAAAAAACTTTTACTCATACACATTTACTCTGACTCACTCCCCTCCCCGAACAAATGTCTGTGTGTCCGTCTGTCCGTGTGTCCGTCGGTGGTCATTACAAAAATGGCCATAGCTCCCTCAATTCTCAACCTTTTTTCAAATTTCTTGAACTAAAATATTTGTCTTGGCAAGACCTAACACCCTGTTTAATCGAAATTTAGATAACTCACATCACTTCCGATATATTTGCATTTTTAGTGTTTTCTATTTTATTTTTTTCCGGTCACAAAAATGGACCGATTTGAGCGTTCTTGGTCTTAAAATCTTTGTTTTACCTTGCAGAATATGTTGATATCTTTTTATATTCCAAAAAATTATCGTATTTTTATTTTAGGCGAGTTTTAAAATTCGCATAGTGAGTTTTTTGATATTTTTGACCAGAACACCCTCAAAAGCAGTCAAAATATGATCAAATTGAGTCACGTTTTTACGTTTCGAAATATGGAAGTATTTCGTGTTATCTACTCACCGCCGGTTCTAATTGGAGGTCGAACATTATATATTTTGTAGGGGAAAAATTTCGGATCCCCCAACTCAAGCCCTAATAACTTGGCTACACGAATCGAGCTGAGTTTTGCTTCACCAACTTCAACTTACAGCAAGAATGTCTGTATAAAGTCGAAATCCTCCGCTAATGCGGTGTCTTGTTAAACCTTGGAAATTCGGGCTGATGGAACGGGAATGACCTCTGGTAACTTTCCAAACTTGGAGTGGGAAAGATTCTTTGGCGATCGTCCAGGCATTTCCAGGCCGCGATGGAGAGAATGAGCTGGAAAATCGGCCGACGATGGTGAAACGATGTACGAATAAAACCACCCCCTTATAAATGTTCCCTTTCCTCATAACTTGAAAATATTGTTGGGGGTGAGGTTTTTGAGATATCTAATATTGCCTACGTCGAGTTTGCTTGGAAAAACTTTTTTTTTTCCTTTTTTCGACGTGTTAATTTGGGAGGCTGGATACGAGTTTGAAACTCTGAGAGTTTAATTCTCTCGGCTTTGTCTGAGAACAGACGAAATCAGGAAAAAATGCTGAGACTTCTGAGGTCTAACGCTTTCCTCTCTCATCTTCAGAACATTTTTTCTGCGTCTTCCACGAACTAGGATTTGTAGTAGCGAATTGGATACATTTTTTAGCCAGTTAAATTCTTTACATTTTGGTAGGGTGTTTCAGTTTATCCGCTTCTGCTGATTTTGAGACATTATATTTTTTAGTCAAATTTGGAAAATTTTCGCGGTTTATTGCTCATATCTTTGAGAAAAATGGGAAATCATATAGTGAAAATAACGGATTCTGAATCCTCCTGTAATTTCGTACAACTTTTATGAACTATGGCATTTCCGTCAGACGACTCCTTCATTCCGAAAACCGGCCCTGAAATCAACAAAATCAAAATAAAACCGCGAAATTCCAGGTGTCAGAACCCTAAAGCCCAAACGGTTTGTGCGAACCCCATGAAATTTCATACCAAAATGATTGTCTTGAATAATTATGAATTATTAATTACTTGGTGCATTAATAAATAATTGATGAATTATTAATTATATTAATGAATTAATGGTAAGTTATTAATTATAGTAATGAATTATGTTGAGTTATTAATTACATTAATGATTACTAATGATTAATCATATTAATTTAATATAATTGATTAATAGATGATAATTATATTAATGTATTAATTAATTTATTAATGATAAATTATTGATTATAGTAATGAATTATCTTGAGTTATTAATTATATTAATGATTACTAATGATTAATTATATTAATTTAATATAATTAATTAAAAGATTATAATTATATTAATGAATTAATTAATTTATTTATGAATTAATGAAAATTATTAATTATATTAATGAATTATCTTGAGTCATTAATTATATTAATGATTACTAATGATTAATTATATTAATAATTAGTAATCATTAATGTAATAAATAACTCAACATAATTCATTATTATAATTAATAATTTATCATTAATTCATTAATATAACTAATAATCCATCAATAAAACTACTAATTATTAATTACTTGGTTTATTAATAAATAATTGATGAATTATTAATTATATTAATGAATTAATGATAAATTATTAATTATAATAATGAATTATGTTGAGTTAAGAATTACATTAATGATTACTAATGATTAATTATAATAATTTAATATAATTAATTATTATATTATAATTATATTAATGAAATAATGATGAGTAATAAATTTTATTAAAGAATGAATGCATGAATTATGCTTGAATGAATGCATGCAGTAATGAATTAATAATTAGAACAATGATTACTAATGACGGATTATTAAATATATCAATGATTACTCATAGTGAATTAGGTTCTAATTAGGCATGCAATTGACTAATAAAGAGATAATTATTTATTAATTAATAATTATCAATGGTTAAAAAATTATTACTGTTAGTCTGTAGGCTCATTTATCGCTAGCAAATTCATTCGTCGGTAAGAAAATTTAACGAATCAAAATCAAAGTCGGGGGACCGATGAATTTCGTCGTAATTTTACAAAACGTCACCGCACCAGAGAGTCAATTCCGAAGAGTCGACGACATTGAAATCGGAATAAAAGCGGCGACAGGTTCGCCGCGAGTTTTCGAAATGGCCGAAACTTCGACTCATCAACTTGTAATGAGAAACCATTCAACGGAGCCGTTACGTTGGGGGCTGCGAACTGGGAACAGTCAACTCGATGGGAAATGAGGGAGATAAAGTTTTCAACGAGATGTACCGCTTGACGATTTTGATGGCGCCATTGTGCTCGAGTGAGGTCAGGGAAGTTGGGCGCGTTAGTGGCGAAGACGCGCCATTGTGCGCCGGAACGATCGAATTGTGAATTCCTGGTTGCCGAAATGGCTCCCTCACAAAAGGCCACCTGGTTCGAAGTGACGAACCTGTTTTTAGCCATTGAGTGGAATAACTTCGTTACGGAATTCAGACCAGGTACTTGAAATTCGAGTGCACTCGAGGGGTGTGCAAAGGGAGGAATGCATCGTCTGTTTTCACACGAACGCCTTGGAATCCAATGCCTCGGAGCTGGGCTCCGACTCAAAATTGGCGAGAAGGTTCCATTCCAGATTTGATACGTTCATTTCCTAGCATAATCCACCGTTTTGGGATTTGATAAACGTCATCCATTCTGTCATTCTCTGATATTTTATTTAATTATTTATAACAATCGAGTATTTGAGTTTTATTTTTCTTAAAAAATGAACCTATGCAATTGGTCAGAAAAAAAAGATAAAAATAAAGCCGTTTATGATTTATCGCAGTTTTTGTGAGACATTTTGAGTTTTTCAAAATTCCTTAAAAAATTGAAATTTCTTAATAAATCAAGAACTACTAAAGCGACAAAATTTGTTTTCCCCTCGTTGGGACCCCCACAAAAATGTCTTTGAAGAATTTGGTCGAATATGCGTCTATGCGTCTCGTTTTTTTTTTTTTTTTTTTTTTAAATTGCTTGCTGTTGTTTTGTAGAAAACTTCATTTAAGTGGGATTCTCGGAATTTTTCGGGTTCCAAGCGCATTTCGAACCAATTTTTTGTTTTGTTTCTCCGACGTTACGATTCATTTAATACAAGTATGGATAGAAATTGTCCCGAAAAGAGGTCGACACGACAAGACATACGAAAATATCCTTTTGAAAGGATCGTAAAGGACGTCATTCCATCCAATTTCTCTCCTTAGGGGCCCATCAAACATTGACCGAATAATGAAAACATCCCATTGGTCGGGCCGGATTCAGCGAAATTCCTGTCTGTCTCGTCCCATCCTGAAGAAAGGAACGTTTTTGGGCAACTGCGTAAAACTCCCGAGTTAAGGACGCGAATAGTCGACGAGTCGAGAAATAATGAAGAGGTTTTTCGAACTCGGCAGCGACGGTAAAGCCGTTTAATCGGCTTGGGAGTTTCCCCATTGTTAAATGACCGGTTTCTTTGTAAGGAAAGAATTAGCTTTAATGGTATTGGTTATTGATTAAAGTCTTGCAAAGGCACTCAACGCGGTATGGCAAAAAAAAAATTAAAATCTTTTTTTTGCCATACTGCGTATTATTTAAAAAAAACTATTATAAAAAATTATTTTAGAAAATTAAAAAAAATTTAATTTTTTTTGAAAAAATTATTTTGAAAAATTAAAAAAAATTTAATTTTTTTGCCATGCCGCGTTGAGTGAGTATTATTTAATAATACAGTAATATACCACAAATTGGTAGAAAATATGCTATGAGATTCCCAAAATGTATAAAAATACTTGAATATACCAAAATCTGAAAAATACTATAATTTGGCAAATATATCAAAATTTGATTTATCTAGTACTGAGATTTGATTATTTAATACTTGATTATTGAAGATTATTTCGTCGGCGACACCGCAATACCCCACATTTCGGCCGAAATGAATGAGTTATTTGTATGACTGTTTATATCACCATGTTATACACCACATCGTCACCAATTTTTAGGCAAATTCACTTTTGCGGAGAAAATACATTCAGCATGATACTCGAGAATGTGGGGAACATAATTAATCCATAAAACACGATTTACATGCTATAGGAGAACGAAAAATCTAAAAATCATCAAAAATGTTTTTTCGGCTTTCCTGAAAAGTAGCCAAAATGACGATGAGGGGTATTGCGGTGTCGCCGATTAAAATCCTCATTAATTTAAGGATTTTTATATATTTATTACTATATTGAGGATTATTTATATACTTGATTATTTAATACTGGAATATACCCTACCAAAAATATGTGAAATACTGTAATATACCCTACCAAAATTATACTACAAAATTATACTGTAATACACCAAAAATACATCAAAATACAGCAACTTTCCAAAAATGTATGACATAATGTATTTGTAATTTCTGAGGCCAAATATCACCTAATTCATTTTAAAATTGGGCCTGTGAATGCTTATGGTTGGAACAATGGTTGAACGCGAATGCGGATTCGTGAAAACGACGTGATTGGGTACATGTTGTGTAAACATTATCACCGTTCCCTTCGTATCGCTCGGTCACTTTCCGAATCCGGTGATTGGTTTTAAATTGAAATGATGCAGTTCCCATTTTCCGGCGGGGAAACTCCTTCCAATAAAGAAGGGTTGTTTTGCCAAGTTTGTGTGTGAGTTTCTTCCGAATTTTCTCCCCCAACTATGTTTGAGTTTTCCCCCAAGATCAACAAGGACTCGAAAAACCTCTTGCATTTTCATAGCTTTTGTAGCTATTGCGGCTGGGGACTTTTCGACAGGTCCAGTGGGGTGACTTGAAGTTTCGAAGTGCCGATGTGACTTGAAATTTTGAAGTGTTGAGCTTCCAAGAAATCGGAAGCGGTTCGGATTTTCTTCTTTTTGCGCATCGTATAAAATATTTTGTTAAAATTAGAAAATCCCAGTTCAGTTTTGCCAAGGTGCTGACGTTGAAAACCCCTGAGGCAGCGTCAAAAAATCCCCAAATTCCTCGAAATGACGAAAAATCCCCGAAAAAACCCCAAAAGTTAAGGACGAATCAAAAATTAAGTATTGCACATGACCTAACTCCATGTTATACAAATACAATCTTAAATGGTACCTAAAACTATCTAATACGTACTAATTCTTTCCGACTACCTATCATTTATACACACAATCGATGTTCTAAATGAACGAATGGTCTTTATTTGAGTACCTATTTTTCAAATCAAATTTCTGTGCATTGGCAGTCTCATCTGCTATTTATCTGCTGTAATTATCTGTTATTCCTTCATTTACAATTTTTTCCTAGTCCCCCTGATTAAAACCCCGTAAAACCCCACGAAACATTTCACACCCGAAATCCTCCTCATTGAAAATCCCCAATTTTGGGGAGAAAACCCCCAACTTGGCAACACTGCCTCAGATGCACTTTTCTGGTTCCAGGAACGTTTATTGCTGTCGGTACTGCCGAGACACGTTGCCATGGAGATGAAAGCCGACATCGCCGGCAAACCTCAGGATACGATGTTCCATAAAATTTATATCCAACGACACGAACATGTCAGGTAGGGTAACTTTTTCACTCGAATAATTGTCGTGGAGAATTAGAACGAGAAATTCAAGATGTTCGCAGCATTACACGGTTTACAAATAATTAATAAATAATTATAATAATTATTATTATAATAATTTTTAATGTATAATTAAAATAATTATTTTCGTATTTTAATATTAATGTTTCAGTATTCTATTTGCCGATATCTGCGGCTTCACAAGCCTGTCAGATCAGTGCACTGCGCAGGAAGTGGTTCGTCTGCTCAACGAATTGTTCGCCAGGTGAGCGTAGGAATTTTCAAATCAATTTTTCCACGTTGATTTCTAAAATGATCGAAATTATTTTTATAAAAATGCATAAAAAAGCATAAAATTTATGCTTTAAGAGGCAACACGAGCATTTAATGCTCATTTCCAAAACTTTGTTTCAAAAAACTTCCCCGAAAATAAAGATATTCAATTTTGTGAATACTGATATATTTGAGGGCCACAGGGAAAAACGTGTTAAGTTAGCACTGTTAACTCAATATGTTTTAACACGTTTTTCCCCTGTGGTCCTCATTTATTACCCAAAATTTTTTAATACTGATTTATCACCCAGAATTGATCGAATTTCAAAAATTGATCAAAATTATTTTCATGCTCATTTTCGAAACTTTTTTTCAAAAAAACTTCCCCGAAAACATAAAGATATTGACTTTTTTTATACTGACATATTTATCACCCAAAATGTTTTAATTCTGATATATAACCGAAAATTTTTTAATTCTGATATATTTATCACCTACATTATCAAGTTGGATTTTCTATAGTAGTATTGATAAATGATTTCCAGAAATAATGTACCTATGATGTAATTTTCTCTTGTTATTTGGATTTTCTGGTTGGCAACCTTGTTACGAAAAATCAAGCTCTTTCTCTATCTCAACGATGTAAACTTTGTCTCACTGATGAGATAAACTCATACAGGAATCGCACTCTCCTATGCAAATAACCGGCTTATCTCGTTTTACCGCCTGAGCGTAAACTAATAACGTAAACTAATAAATGAAAATAAATACGAAAATTCGGCGCCCCGAAGTTTGCTCGAAGTTTCTCTCGGAAGCGGAAAACAGCGGGTTATCATTTATTCTTGCATGGATAATACTAGCGGAGCCATGTATAATAATATATTTATATTCTTGTTCCATAAACGCGGCCCCAGCTTAGATTTTACTTAGGTATCTAAGCCCGAAAATCACTTTTTTATTTTGCATGCACGTTTATTGAGGAGCAAAAACGTCCAATTACCCAAAAACGATGCTAATTTTCGATTCATTGAGTACAAAAACGTTAAAATTATTCCAGTAGGTAGTTCCGTAGATACACGAGCTAGTTGCTGTGTTTCCTTCCGTCCTTCCATGGATGAACATGGAACCGTTGCTAGGAAACGCCAAAAAAGGTATTGGATTCAACGCCGACACCACCTCGGCCAATCTCAGCAATCGGACAATGAATGGCTGACTCGAGAAATGGAGATTCAACTTTACGATCTCGATCTATAACTCTACGTGAAAAATAATATTTTGGTATGATTTTTCACTTCTGCAATTTTTGTTGCTTTCAGGTTTGACCGATTAGCCTACGAGCACCATTGCCTCAGGATCAAACTTCTGGGCGACTGTTACTACTGCGTTAGCGGGCTGCCAGAACCGAGGCCTGATCATGCGCAATGCTGCGTCGAAATGGCTCTTGACATGATCGACGCCATTGCGTGCGTATGCTATAATTATTCGTTTACGCGATTGAATGCTTGAACAGAAATACGCCAACTTATCATCACTTCTTACTTCCATATTTACAGAGTAAATGGAAGTATTGGAATCGTCCTAAAATCGAGAATCGGAACGGAGCATCAGAAAAAACGTTTTCTTATACACATTTACTCAGTCAAACTCACAATGAAACCGAAACTCGAACTCATAATCGAAATCAAAGTCAAACTCACAATGAAACCGAAACTCAAACTCATAATCGAAATCAAAGTCAAACTCACAACGAAACAGAAAGTCGAACTCACAATCAAAATCGAAGTCAAACTCACAATGAAACAGAAACTCAAACTCATTATCAAAATCGAAGTCAAACTCACAATGAAACAGAAACTCGAACTCATAATCGAAATCGAAGTCAAACTCACAATGAAACAAAAACTCAAACTCATAATCGAAATCAAAGTCAAACTCACAATGAAACAGAAACTCGACACATAATCGAAACCGAAGTCAAACTCACATTCGAATCGAAACTCAAACACATAATCGAAACCGAAGTCGAACTCATAATGAAACAGAAACTCGAACTCATTATCGAAATCGAAGTCAAACTCACAATGAAACAAAAACTCAAACTCATAATCGAAATCAAAGTCAAACTCACAATGAAACAGAAACTCGACACATAATCGAAACCGAAGTCAAACTCACATTCGAATCGAAACTCAAACACATAATCGAAATCGAAGTCAAACTCACAATGAAACAGAAACTCAAACTCATAATCGAAATCGAAGTCAAACTCACAATGAAACAAAAACTCAAACTCATAATCGAAATCAAAGTCAAACTCACAATGAAACAGAAACTCGACACATAATCGAAACCGAAGTCAAACTCACATTCGAATCGAAACTCAAACACATAATCGAAACCGAAGTCGAACTCATAATGAAACAGAAACTCGAACTCATTATCAAAATCGAAGTCAAACTCGCAATGAAACAGAAATTAAACTCATTATCGAAATAGAAGTCAAAGTCACATTGATACAGAAACTCAAATTCATAATCGAAATCGAGGTCAAAGTCACAATGAAACAGAAACTCAAACTCTAATCGAAATCGAAGTCGCACTCACAATGAAACAGAAACTTGAACTAATAATCGAAATCGAAGTCAAACTCACATTCGAATCGAAACTCGAACTCATAATCGAAATCGAAGTCAAACTCACAATGAAACAGAAACTCATAATCGAAATCAAAGTCGAGATAACAAAAACCAAAACTCAGACTCATAGCCAAACTCACTCGACATCAAGATTATTGAGGAGTTTGAGTTTTTGTTTCATTGTGAGTTTGACTTCGATTTCAAGTATGAGTTTGAGTTTCTGTTTCATTGCGAGTTTGACTTCGATTTCGATTATGAGTTTGAGTTTCGATTCGAATGTTAGTTTGACTTTGATTTCGATTATGTGTTTGAGTTTCGATTCGAATGTGAGTTTGACTTCGATTTCGATTTTGTGTTTGAGTTTCTGTTTCATTGTGAGTTTGACTTCGATTTCGATTATGAGTTTGAGTTTCTGTTTCATTGCGAGTTTGACTTTGATTTCGATTATGTGTTTGAGTTTCGATTCGAATGTGAGTTCGACTTCGATTTCGATTATGAGTTTGAGTTTCTGTTTCATTGTGAGTGTGACTTCGATTTCAATCATGAGTTCGAGTTTCTGTTTTATTGTGAGTTTGACTTCGATTTCGATTCTGAGTATGAGTTTTTGTTTCATTGCGAGTTTGACTTCGATTTCATTTATGTGTTTGAGTTTCGATTCGAATGTGAGTTCGACTTCGATTTCGATTATGAGTTTGAGTTTCTGTTTCATTGCGAGTTTGACTTCGATTTCGATTATGAGTTTGAGTTTTGATTCCAATGTGAGTTCGACTTCGATTTCGATTATGAGTTTGAGTTTCTGTTTCATTGCGAGTTTGACTTCGATTTCAATTATGTGTTTGAGTTTCGATTCGAATGTGAGTTCGACTTCGATTTCGATTATGAGTTTGAGTTTCTGTTTCATTGCGAGTTTGACTTCGATTTCGATTATGAGTTTGAGTTTCGATTCGAATGTTAGTTTGACTTTGATTTCGATTATGTGTTTGAGTTTCGATTCGAATGTGAGTTTGACTTCGATTTCGATTTTGTGTTTGAGTTTCTGTTTCATTGTGAGTTTGACTTCGATTTCGATTATGAGTTTGAGTTTCTGTTTCATTGCGAGTTTGACTTCGATTTCGATTATGAGTTTGAGTTTTGATTCCAATGTGAGTTCGACTTCGATTTCGATTATGAGTTTGAGTTTCTGTTTCATTGCGAGTTTGACTTCGATTTCAATTATGTGTTTGAGTTTCGATTCGAATGTGAGTTCGACTTCGATTTCGATTATGAGTTTGAGTTTCTGTTTCATTGCGAGTTTGACTTCGATTTCGATTCTGAGTATGAGTTTTTGTTTCATTGCGAGTTTGACTTCGATTTCATTTATGTGTTTGAGTTTCGATTCGAATCTGAGTTTGACTTCGATTTCGATTATAAGTTTGTGTTTCTGCGTCATTGTTAGTTTGACAGGGGTTTGTAAATAGGGGTTTTGGCTGTTCATCTTTCATGTCCGAAGATGGGTCCATATTCCAATGTTCCGATCCGCGTTTGTGATGCATTTTCGAATTCCCCAAGGAGTTCCGACTCGAGGGCTTCCAAAGGGTGGGGAACAGCTACCCTTAAGCTGTAGGATGGGTAGGATACAGGCCACTAAATGCCGTCTTGTCTCGGATGTTGGATTATGCAAGTGTAACATGTCAGAGGCGTCCAATGAGAGGGCTGAAGATGTTTGCCCGAGATGTTGTTAAGGAGCAAGACAATCTACCTACACCTCAAGGATTTGATCAGCTCTATCTCCTCAGACGTTCGCCAATTCCAAGCACCTGATGCTTGAGGAATTTTCGCAACAAACATTAAATGTTTGAATACAAATTTTGTATTCGCACAACAATGAGTAAACGTAATTGATCGATGCCATTTTCCAATTCCTGATTATGGAGAATGAAAATAGAATTTTCTTCTCAGAAAAAAAAATCAGATCAGAGGTTAGGACCATTATTCTCGAGAAAAGCGCGTTTTTGTGGGGAGTTATTTAAAAAATAAGGTTTTGATGCAGCGATGCTTTGAAAATCGCGTTGTTGTCCCTGCAGCAGGGTAAAAACGTTCATTGGCACGGCCAAAACAGTCCAGATACTTTCGTACGTTCAATGTTTGACCTACATTATCCGACGGTTCGCTGTCGGACATTTTCGAAGGGACGGCTCAATTTCGTCCGACCATCACTCAATGTCTTGTCCCTTAGCAGGTACCTGCACCCCTATCCGATTCCTTCCCTCGTCTCCTAAGACGGTTACCGAGCAACAAATAATGGATCAAGGAAGAACAACGGGGATTTGGAAGGCTAAGAAAAATTAACGCGACGCACCGAACAGAATCCATTTGTCACGATCACTGTCTCGGAAATTTTCTTTGTCTTTTCCCTTCACTGTGGATGACGTGACTTGTAAACGAGACAGACATCGAACGTATCCCACTAATCTGGTTGTTGTATAGGTCCTTCTGGAGGAGACAGTGAAAATTGTTATCTGGGCTGAAATATTTTATGTACTACATTTGGGTACAATTCTTTTTTTTATAATAATATAATATTTATTATATTACCCTAATCCATGTAATAGGATATCTCTATATATAACCAAATAATATAATATATTGTATTATCCAAATCCATATTATAGGATATCTCTATAATTATATATTATATAATTTATATATTATATAACCAAATAATATATCTACGGTGAAGAATTGAAACCGCGTATCTCCAATCTCGTACCTGCACGTGCACATTAGAGATGTCACGGAAATTCAATGTGGTTACATAGGGTGTCATAGGAACAGTGGCGGTCTTAACAAAATGGAGATACGTTGTTTCAATTCTTCACCGTCGATATTTACTTAATGATAGGACAAAATCTATGGTTTTAGGGCCAAATAGATGTAATTTTGGTCAAATTCTCGCTTATTGAACAGTATTTTTTAATTTACGATATTTAGGCCAGATGTGCATGATATTTGGGCAACCCTTGCTCTTTGGACAAAAAATTCAAATATTCGTACTATTCTGTACATTTATAAAATCGAATAATCAATTAATACCAGCCTAATTAACAATTAATCGATCGAATCCAAGTTCACGATATTTTTTCAAAAAAACAATAATTAACCAAATCCAATATATCAGGATCAAATTCGTGAAATTACGACAAAATCCGATATTTTATTAGATCAATGACATTCGAATTTTTGGCGATTGGACCAACATTTTGACTGAATCAATGGTTCTCAATATTATCATAAATGATAGCAAACCCTTGCTATTTTGACAAAAAATTCTAATATTCGTACTACATTTATAAAATTGAATAATCAATTAATACCTGCCTAATTAATGATTAATCGATCGAATCCAAATTCACGATATTTTTTCAATAAAACAATAATTAAAGAAATCCAAGATATCAGTATCGAAGTCATGAAATTACGACAAAATACGATATTTTATTATATCAATAATATTCGAATTTTTGGCGATTGGACCAATATTTTGACTGAATCCATGATGTTCACATTAAATTACAAAATATCATCTATTACATCACACATTACGCAAAAAAATATTGCATTCCAAGTCGGATTGAGAGGTTTTCAAGGCAATTCGATGGGGGAATATTTTCAATTTTGGAAAATTGTCAACTTGGTTTGGAAAAATCGCAAATTGGTTTGGAAAAGTCTCGATTCGACTTGGCTATGCAAAATTTGATCAGAACCACGACTTATTCATTCAGGTATCCACAACATTCGATGGTCCTTGAAATTGTATGACCGTAAGAAAACATGGTTTTAAAAAAAATCCCCATGATTTTTCCCTGTGCGCTTTACAATTTCTCACAAACGTCAACTACAAGAGTGAAAAGAGAAAAAAAGTAAACTGCTCGGAAACTCGACTTTATGTAACTCCTTATGTAAGAAAGTGAAATCCACTTCACTTTGCAGTTACTCAGGTGCGAGTTCCGTAGTCAATTTAAACCTTGGAAAAACCACCCAATTTAAGGGCCGCTGAATTATTTATGAAGCCCGGATGAAGAATCCTTGAGATTCATAGGGGAAAGTTCATTACCTGGAGATGGGAACGAGGGTAGGGCTCTTTGAAACACTCGCCCTAACCGAATTTGTACGGCTTTCCACCGACCGGGTAATTCGCCTTGGCAAGAAAAGATTGGCACGGAAAGGAAAAGATTGGACCTGTTGGGGCAGTCAAAAACAGTTATTCGAGTCGAGTCTTCACCTTCCTTATTAGCGTTTATCTTTCGAAAAATTAAAATCCCAAATTGCGCCAGTCCCGAAATCATTTCGCTGAAAATTTCGAAATTTTCCGAGAAAAAGTGTTCACGGGGCAGAATTGTTTAGTCGAGTGTTGGTTTCTACGTAATTTGAAACGCAAAACATCGAATTTTCAGTTGTGGTGGGTGAAGTATTTTTTTTTTTTTTTGCTGTTTTGGCAATTTTTTACGAATTTTCGTATTTTGCTTCAATTGCAGTTTGGTGCGCGAAGTGATGGGCGTCAATGTTAACATGCGAGTCGGCATTCACACCGGCCGCGTCCACTGCGGAGTTCTCGGACTTCGGAAATGGCAGTTTGACGTGTGGTCAAATGACGTCACATTAGCCAACTACATGGAATCCGGTGGTGTGCCAGGGTGAGTAGGGGAAATTCCGATAAAGCTGTAATCATGTAGCTCGTATGCATAATGCTAGTAGAGCCTTGATTTTTAAATAATTACCTACCTAAGGCCTTGGCTATAGTTCTTACTTATTGCCAGCTCTATTAGTGTCAAAATATTATTTTCGAGCCTTACAATTAAAAAAAGAGGCTTCACAAAACAGGAAAATAGCCGATTTTTGACGATTATTCGCGTCAAGCCTTAAATTTATTTTAATATTATTAAAATATCGTTAATATCGTTAATCTTCATCGTTAATATCATTGAAAAAACTTTAATATTGCAAAAATATCATTTTTAAGCCTAATTTTTGCGAATAAAAAGGAGGCTTCGCAAATAGCCAATGTTTGCCGATCGATTGCGCCAAGCCTCGAATTGATACAAATTTTGTATTTTCGATTGGATCTCCTTCTTAAAAAACTGTTCTACTCTTGTTTGCCTATTTATCCGGCAGGAGGGTACACATAACGGAGGAAACGCTCAAATATTTGAACGGCGATTACAAAGTCGAACCGGGCAACGGGGTCGAGCGAAATGCCTACCTGAGGGACCACAACATACAAACCTATTTGATCATCCCGCCAGAAACCACGAGGCAGGTAAACAATTAGGGCTACCTATAGGATAAAATTAACGACACCTTAATACACGATTGCAAATTAAGGCAATTGGTACTGGGAAAAAATCGAGTGCTTTCCTGATAAAAACCGTTTCACCTTTTAAACAGTTCCTCGATATTTTTCAACTTTTTCAATACCTACCGATTTCATGTCCTACAATCACAGAGTGTTGAATTTCTGTTGACAGACGAGGCCCAGCGTGAAGAAGACTGGCAACATGTCCAATGGGAACATCGCGAAAGAACTGCGAGTCATGGGACACAGTTCGAAAGGAAGCAAGTACAACAAGTAAGTGCACACGTGACTCCTAGCTTCAAACGGAAAGTCAATTATCGCGTTTAGATAAAATATCCATTTTAAAAAATAAAAAATTGGAATCGATGCTGAAAACCGCTACGAAAATGCAAGCCTTAATTTTCAGGTTGGCTTTGCGATCATTTTCGAAAACATATTTGGCATAAATTTTTGAATTAAAATTGAAAAATTGTATCCCATCGACAAACAATCTGTAGCCCTACTCCCATTTCAATTACTCCGATTTATCAGATGGAGATCTTTCTGAGGAAATAGTTAACTATGAAGCCAGAAATGAACTGTTCGGAAACTTATTATACAACCGAGAGAAGTTCTCAAGTCGGGCCGATAGAAACTAATACAAAAACACAAGTTCTATGGAGGGCATTTCAACAAGTTTTCTACAGAAGGCACTGTTTGGAACATTAAATGAAACACAATACCGGAGAGAACAGTTCCTCGAATCCTTTCGGCAGTAATTTTGAGCTCTGAATTTTCACTCTACAGAAAGTTCAAGATTTTAGAATGTCCTATAAACAAGTTGTTAACATGGCTAAAAGAATCATTTACAAAAATATACAGTTTTTCCGTCGTTGGTTGATGGTGAGCAGTTACTTTTGTTGGGGTGAGGGAGAGAGTTATATCCCAAATACACGATTATGAGAGTACGATGGGATATAACTCTCTCCCTCACCCCAACAAAAGTATACAGTTTTTTATGATACTGCTCAAGGCGAAGAGTAAAAATTATCTTTTTTGGTCAAATTCCTAAGCATGATAGCACTCGCCATACTCTCCCTCAATTTTCATTTGTCACCTTCTAAACCGACCATAATATGATCATCATATTATAATTATATGTTTTTTTTTTTAATTTTTTTTTTTTATAATTATATGTTGTTGTATGACCAGCACTAAAGACTCATACAAGACTCACGACTACAGCGCCGACACTCCTATCTAACCATGAGTGTTTTAAAAATCCTAAAATATTCGGTTTTTCTTGCATATATTATATATAACGAAGTTATGGGTAACTGTACGGGCCCTTCGCCTATTTCACTGTTCCAGGTTGGGCATGTGCGAGGAAAAGTCGCCAAGGAAGGATCCCGAAGACGAAGTCAACGATTATCTGATACGAGCAATTGATGCGCGGAGTATCGACCAGCTGAGGGCCAAATACTGCAAGCCGGTACTCATGCACTTCAAACAGCCTGACGTCGAAGTCAAGGTAACGTTTTAGTCAACTTTGAGAGAGAGTGTGAGGGAGAGGGGGAGCAAGAGAGGGGTCGCGAGGGGTGAGAGGGGCGATAGGGGGAGCGAGGAGGAGTGGGAGTGAAGAGAGGGGTAAGAGGGTAGCGGGGGAGGGGCAGAGGGGGGCGCGAGGAGGGAGGGGTAGAGGGAGGGGAGTGATGAGAGGGGTGGTAGGGTGAGCGAGGGAAGAGAGGTGGTGTTGGGGAGGGGTGGAGGGGCGCGAGGGTGGGTGGAGGGGCGCGAGGGGTGAGGGGAGGGGTGGGAGGGGGCAAGGGAAGAGAGGTGGAGCGGGGGAGGAGGAGGGGTAATGGGGAGGAGAGGGGGGGTGATAGGGAGGGAGCGAGAAGGGAGAGAGAAGAGGAGAGCAAGGGGTGTGAGAGGGGTGGGAGTGGCGGGAGGGGCGATAGGGAGGGAGCTAGAAGGGAGAGCGAGGGGTGTGAGAGGGGGTTGGAGGGGGGATAGGGATGGAGCGGGAAGGGAGAGAGAAGGGGTGAGCAAGGGGAGAGGAGTGAGAGGGGCGGGGGAGAGGAGTGTGTGGGGGAAGCGAGGGGGAGAGATTGATTGATTGATTGATTTAACCAGGGGAGGTTAGGACCACACGGTCCTCTCTTCCACATCCGTGGATGACAAAATATTAGAAATAAAAACACGTTTCTCGGTTCAATTTAAGATAAAATAAATTAACAATCACTTCTATAACAAGCACAAACATAACACTATAATAATTGGTAAGCTAACTAAGCTATGCACTTTGCAAGTTTCCTGAATGCTTTACGAAATTCTTGTAACATAAATCGAACATTTCAGGGTTGGCATTGAACAGTTCGATTTATTATGACTGTATTATGAATAACCTAAAAAATCGTGAGAGGGAGAAAAAATGATTGATTGGTTGGTTTTCGCTTTATGTTACCCTCTACAGTTTTTTTTTTTTATGTTACCCTCAAATCAGTGTTGAAAATACCCAGCGTTAAAATGTAAAAGTAATTGTACTCAATAATGTTCCATCTTCCTATCTTCCTCAGTATTGAGAGAGGAAACTATAGCTAAACTTAAACGGAGCAAAATAGTGGGGGGGGGGGGGGGCAAGCTCGGTTAAACTGTCCCGGCTTTGAAGATGGAACCTGAGAGCACTCGGACTGTTGCAACCTGTTAATAGAGATCCTTTAGTCGGCCGTGCCTTTTCTCTTCGCTCCAACATCAGCACTGTCACCGCAGGAAGGCTGTATTTCAAGTTTTAACAAGGTTAGGAGTTCAGTTGCTGAACTGGAGGTTTCCCGGTACGTAACATCCGTCGGTATTAACTATAGCCGTGACCATGACTTTCATGTGGCCAACTTTTCACGGTCACTGTGACACACGAACGGCATTGATGTCTTGACGGAGTCCAAAACGTGGTAGAGCTTTTTTCAGTTCAGATAGCAGAGTTAGAATTTTTTGTGTTTTTTGCGGCTATCAACTTCCACAAAATACCCGTTTTCCACCCAACTGCCACCCAGAACCCTGTTCTGCCGTTTCACCCAACTGCCACCCGAGGTCCTGCTCTGACGTTTCACCTAACTGCCACCCAAGGTCTTGCTCTGCAGTTGAATCCAACAGCCACCCAAGGACCTGTTCTGCCGTTTCACCCAACTGTCACCCGAGGACCTGTTCTGCCGTTTTACCCAACTGCCACCCATAGTCCTGTTCTGCAATTAAGTCCAACTGCCACCCAAGGCCTTACTCTGCAGTTAAGTCCAACTGCCACCCGAGGTCCTGTTCTGCCGTTTCACCCAACTGCCACCCAAGGTCCTGCTCTGCAGTTAAGTCTAACTGCCACCCAAGGTCCTGTTCTGCCGTTTTACCCAACTGCCACCCGAGGTCCTGCTCTGAAGTTTCACACAACTGCCACCCAAGGTCTTGCACTGCAGTTATGTCCAACTGCCACCCAAGGTTCTGTTCTGCCGTTTCACCCAACTGCCACCCAAGGTCCTGTTCTACAGTTAAGTCCAACTGCCACCCAATGCCTTGCTCTTCAGTTAAGTCTAACTGCCACCCGAGGTCCTGTTCTACCGTTTTACCCAACTGCCACCCAAGGTCCTGCTCTGCCGTTTCACCCAACTGCCACCCAAGGTCTTGCTCTGCAGTTAAGTCCAACTGCCACCCAAGGTTCTGTTCTGCCGTTTTACCCAACTGCCACCCAAGGTCCTGTTCTGCAATTAAGTCCAACTGCCACCCAAGGCCTTACTCTGCAGTTAAGTCCAACTGCCACCCGAGGTCCTGTTCTGCCGTTTCACCCAACTGCCACCCAAGGTCCTGCTCTGCAGTTAAGTCTAACTGCCACCCAAGGTCCTGTTCTGCCGTTTTACCCAACTGCCACCCGAGGTCCTGCTCTGAAGTTTCACACAACTGCCACCCAAGGTCTTGCTCTGCAGTTATGTCCAACTGCCACCCAAGGTTCTGTTCTGCCGTTTCACCCAACTGCCACCCAAGGTCCTGTTCTACAGTTAAGTCCAACTGCCACCCAATGCCTTGCTCTTCAGTTAAGTCTAACTGCCACCCGAGGTCCTGTTCTACCGTTTTACCCAACTGCCACCCGAGGTCCTGCTCTGCCGTTTCACCCAACTGCCACCCAAGGTCTTGCTCTGCAGTTAAGTCCAACTGCCACCCAAGGTTCTGTTCTGCCGTTTTACCCAACAGCCACCCGGGGTCCTGCTCTGATGTTTCACACAACTGCCACTCAAGGTTCTGTTCTGCCGTGTCACCCAACTGCCACCCAAGGTCCTGTTCTACAGTTAAGTCTAACTGCCACCCGAGGTCCTGTTCTACCGTTTTACCCAACTGCCACCCGAGGTCCTGCTCTGCCGTTTCACCCAACTGCCACCCGGGGTCCTGTGTTCGGCCATACGGCAGTTGTCGCAGGACGACCTCTGTCAGGGTGGCAGTTGGGTGACGCTCCCCATGTAACCATTTCGACACACTGCTTACACAAGGTACCTTCTCTGTCTTTCGTGTGAAAAGGGCCAGCGATGCGGGAAACAGTTTCCCACAGGTCGATTCCAGCGTTCCATTTCAAGTACGAAGTCGAATCGGAGGATTTGAATGCGTTTGATGTCGTCTCGCCAACTGAAACTTTGCTCAAGTCGAAAAGCCTGTACTGGCCTTTCCAATCGGTGGAAATATCCCGCTTCGAACGGGGAAACTTCGGTACATTCAAAAGTCCCGCAGTGTTCCATGCACGTTTATCGAGGGCTAATTTCCCCAACTTTCAGAATCTTGTTTTAGATTTAACATCTTGCCATCAACATTTCTATGAGATTCAAATTTCGTATCGAAACTTGGGTAAGGACGAAGGTTTTCAACCACTTGTTCGTCTTATGGGGTATGGTTTTACCAATGTGTACAATAATTGTAATGGGTGTTGGGTGAAGAGATTGGGTAATGTGTGATAGGTGACATGTGATTGGGTCATGGGTGATAGGTGATTCTGTCATGGGTGATAGGTGATGGGTGATTGGGTGATTGGTTGATAGGGTGATATGTTATTGGGTCATGGGTGATATGCAATTGGATCATGGGTGATCAGGGTTTCGTGTGATGGGTGATGAGTGATTAAGTAATTGGTTAATTGGGTGATATTTGATTGATTCATGGGTGATAGGTGATGGGCGAAGGTGTGTTCGAGTGATTGGGTAATTGGTTGATTGGGTGGTTGGTTGATTGGGTAATGGGTGATATGTGACAGTTGATACGAGATTGGGTCATGGGTGATACGCAGAGGATCATGGGTGATAGGTAATGCGCGATGAGTGATCGGGTATTCGTGTGATGAGTGATTGGGTGATAGGTGATTGAGTCATGGGTGATAGGTGATTGGCGAAGGGTGATCAGGTGGTGAGTGACTGGGTGATTTGGTTATATGTGAGATGTGATAAGTGATTTCTGATAAGTGATCTGTGATTGGGTCATGGGTGACGGGTGATGGGTGAAAATTGTGTTTGATAGGAGATCATTTCTTGCTGTTTCGAGTTCGCCAAACCATAGCGACGAGCTCAAAAACTTAGTTCCATTTACATGCAAATCGGCCCACGACATCGGTACGTAGTCGAAATTCGCCCCTCAAAATACATCTTGCTCGTATTTCTTCGGCGGGAAATCTCCATTGCTGATACCCGAAGCGCGACCTTTTGCCGTTTGTGAATATGAATACGAAGAGCGACGAAAGACTCAAAGTGAAAAGTTAACGCCAACTTCGTATGCGATGAGGGGTTTCCAAACGATGCGGATGTATTATGGAAAAACGCCCTTTTCCCTCGCCTGGATCGTAAAGGAAGTTTTCCCTCGTCAGGAGCAGCGCGAATTAAAGGCTCGGACGAGATTTTCAAAACTTTGGAAAGCGACGTTTGATTCGGCTTTTCAAAACTCGGAAAACGCAATAACCTGTTTTCCTTTTTGAGAGAGTTTTCCTATTTAAGATTCAGAAAACTTGGGCACCTGGAAAATCTCTCGGAATAACAATAGAAACTCTAAAAACCTTGATATTTTCACTGAGATTTTTCAAGTATCCATAATCCAATGTTTGTTTAATATTTGGTCCTTCTTTGAATTGCAGTACTCGAAAGAACGGGACAAGATGCTGCACATTTATTTTTTATGCTCGCTGGGCATCATCGTCGCGATCGTCACGGTTCTTCTGCTCGTCTTCCCGCAGTAAGTCAGATTAATTATTAATTAATTATTTAATTATATCTACAAGAATGTAAAAATAATAACTGTACCTTGTCGTTAACAATCATTTATCCCAAAATCGGAATTTATTCGTTTTTTGCAGTTCTTCGGTCCTTTACGCTTCTTATAGCGTTTCGATAATCGTCGTCCTCCTCGTCAATGTAGTTGTGATAACCGAAAAAATCAAGGTAGTTACAACAGCTGATCTTACTATCATAGATTTAATTAATTTCTAAATAATTTAAATTAATCAACAATTAATTAATAAAATAATAAAAAATAAAATTATTTAATTAATAATTAAATAAAAAATTGTTCATTTAAAAAAATTAATAAATTAATCTAAAATTTAATTAATTTCTAAAGAATCCTTTGATTGTCAAAAACCGAAATCTTCTCTTTTTCCAGAATCCCGTACCGATTTTGAAACGGCTGTCGAAAAAAGTGCATGAAAATCGAGCGTGGGCCCAAGTCCTCGCTTTTGTCGTCATCGGCGTCACTTTCTTCGTCACGTTGGCGCCCTTGGTAAGTGAGCATTGATTGTAATAGACATTTTTTTCTATTTTTGATTTTTTTGCAATTTCTCATTTTTGACAATTGTTTGCAATTTTTGACCGTTTTTAGCAGTTTTTTGATATTAGACAGTTTTTGGATTTTCGACAACTTTTTTCAGTTTTTGACGATTTGTAATTTTTTGACCTTTTTTTATATATATTTTGACATTTTATTAATTTTTCCCCATTTTATTTGATGTATTTTTCAACATTATTCTAGGTACCTAAAATATGTGTTTTTCTTTATTTTGAACGATGTCTGTATCAAAGTACTGCCTTCATCAAGATTGGAAATACTAAGAGGGACTGCTACTACTGGCTATGCATGCAGTACTTTGACTGGGTAGAGCATAACAAGCCGACTGGCATCACTGAAACGACAGGCAGTACTGAGTGCGCTGGAGGGATAAAATCGTGTCCCCCACGCGGATCCCTCGATAATAATGTTTGCTTCGGTTTTTATTCAGTATAGTTTCTCAATAGGTACCTAACTAATTCGATTACGTTACGCATACGAGGCGTTATTGAAAAAATTGAATGCCTGATCAGCGTTAGCCTGATGCGTATGTCGAATTCAACCGACGATGGAGTTTTGTCCCTTAGAGATGCGAGGATTATTCGGGACTGAATGTTCTGGCCACTTGGGAGGCGGAGCACGTGGAGCAGCCGTTTGCACACAGGGGCCACGATTTTATCTCTCTAATACCTTCAGTACTGAGGGACTGGCAGCATTGAGAGGATTGGTTACTAGTACTAGGGATAATCAATACTGGCAGTACCAAAATTGGCAGTACCAAATTTGGCATCTGTTGATTACCGACTTACCATACCGCAAACCCGACATTTCCTCGCGTTTCGCTCACGTTTGCGTCGTTCCCTCGTGTTTACAATTCTCTTTGTCCTCGCAGAAAAGGGTTGACACGGACTAATTGCATTGGAAACCTCGAGCCAGAATCCCGTGTCTCCGCGTCAGGGCCCGTGTCATTTTTAACGCTCAAGTCAGCAGAATTCAACGCCCTCGCGTTCGTGTTTCTTCCTGCCCTCGCTTGTATTTGCCTGTGTACCCTTTTTGTCACCTCCGCCCCCGAGAATTATGAACGTTATTATTCCCCGTTACAAATGCTCGACTGCGTATCTTCGCTCGCTCTTTAATCCCGAGAACGTGCGTTTGCATTTTGTCAAACTAATTCAGTCACACCGGCGTAGGGTGGGTACTTTTTCATTTTATTTGTTCTAGAGTTGTACGAATATTATTCCGTATTTAAAACAGTGCGATTCTAGAAAATAAATTTCTAAAGATGAAAGGAAAATAATTTTCCGAAAATTATCGTTATTTTTACTCTTGGGAAGGCAGGAGAGTAAATTAACATAATTCCTTTTCGAAAAACTTATATTACCATACCCTACATATAGCGCACTATATCAGTACTATAGCAGTAAAAATTACTACCGATTTGAGGCTCTCAGTAGGCCACGACAATGACATTGATAAGCCATAACAGAGACATCAGTAGTCCACGACAATGACATCAATAGGCCATGAAAATTATATCAATTTGCCTCTGCAATGACAATAATAGGCCACGACAATGGCATCGATAAGCCATAACAATGACATCAATATGCCATGACAATGACATCAATTAGCAAAACAGCGATTTCCGTAGGCCACGACATTGACATCAGCAGTCCATGACAATGAGTTTAGTAGGCCAAGACAGTGACTCAGCGGGCCACGACAATGACATCAATAGGCCACGGCAACGACAACAATGGGCCACGACAATGACATTATTAGGCCACGACAATAATATCCATAGGCCACGACAACGACAACAATGGGCCACGACAATGACACCAATATTCCGCAACAATGACATCAATGGGCCACGAAAATGACATCAATTTGCCACCGCAATGACATTAATAGGCCACGACAATGGCATCAGTAGGCCACGACAATGACATCAATAGGCCACAACAATGGCATCAATTTGCCACTGCAATGGCATTAATAGGCCACGACAATGACATCGATTTGCCACTGCGATGACATTAATAGGCCACGACAATGACATCAAAGGCATCAATAGGCCACGATAATGACATCAATTTGCCACTGCAATGACATTAATAGGCCACGACAATGACATAAATTTGCCACTGCAATGACGTTAATGAGCCACGACAATGACATCAATGTTGCAGGGGATAGTCTTGACGACAGACATGATCGAAACTACCGCAACGCTGAATTTATCGGCCGATTTCAACAATTCCAACTCCTCGGTGGCGATACTTACATCTGTCAACGACTCCATGGATTTCAACATGATTTCCGAGGTACAACTAACTATTTATGCTTGTTACATATTTTGGAAATTACCCAACATGTTTGTTCATGGTATGTTGGGGTTGCAGTTCGCAATTATGTGCGTCATACTGGTGATGATCGTGACGGCTGCCTTCCAAATTCTGACCAGCATACTCAAAGTTTTCATCCTGTCTTCCATCACGTTCACTTTTCTTCTGCTTTTTTTCTTCACGGATTTGTCGAGGTAAGAAAATAATGTGAATACCCTAAATTATGTGGGAAATGAATTTAAACCAGTGATGCGTAGATAACACACAATACTTCCATATTTTGAACGTAAAATTGTGACACAATTTGATCATATTTTGACTGTATTTAAGGGTGTTTAGGCCAAAAATATCGAAAAATTCAGTATTCAAATTTCAAAATTCGCCCAAAATAGAAAAACGCCAGTTTTTTGGTACATAAAAAATATCCACATATTCTGCAAGGTAAAACGAAGATTTTGAGACCAAGAACGCTCAAATCGGTTCATTTTTGTGGCCGGAAAAAAATAAAATAGAAAACACTAAAAATGCAAATATATCGGAAGTACTGTGCGTTATCCAAATTCCGATTGAACAGGGTGTTAGGTCTTGCCGAGACAAACATTTCAGTTCAAGAAATTTGAAAAAATGTTGAGAAATGAGGGAGTTATGGCCATTTTTGTAAATGACCACAGACGGACACACGGACACACGGACACACGGACACACAGACACTTGTTCGGGAAGTGATTCTGAGTAAATGTGTATAAGAAAAAGTTTTTTCTGAAGCTCCGTTCCGATTCTCCATTTTAGGACGATCACAATACTTCCATTTACTCCGTAAATATGGAAGTAAAAATCAACGCTTTTCTTGCCTCTTATGAACGTTAAAAAATTAAAAATCGACCAACCACATTTCAAAAATTGCCGTTTAGCTGATTTGCCATTTTTTTTGCATTGCCCGTTTTTATATTTGTTTTTGTTCATATACGTAAGTACGTCTGAGCAGACAATTCGATGAGAATTTTGAATGCACACTCCACTTCTGAGCTATGGAATTTTAATATTTCTATTTTATCTTTCACTGGCCTCAAAAATAAGTTTATAATATTGTTCTTAGCTTTGGAAATGCATAACTATTTCAACCGCCCTCGTCATATAAACCAAAGCATGAAAGTCGGGTTTGTATAGTTTGAATTGTACTATTTAAGTAGGTACTCTCCTCTTGACATCCTCAACGTCGAAGTACATTTTGCTCCCTCGGCTCTCAAAGCGCCACTCAGCTGCTCCAAAGCACGCAACACTTTCCGTCGAAAAGGACCTTCTTCACCAAGTAAATTGCCCTTCGGCTTCCTGGCTGAGAAAATTAATTAATTCGCCCGTCAGTCAACTCCGTCTCTGCGACAAAGTTTGTCCTCAAAGTTGAGTTTCACACTGAGCTTGACTCGTTTACTAGTTGATTGTCGCCCAAGGCGGCACAAGAGAGGCGAACGATCCTTTGATTGCATCGATCTGCCATTATGTTTACTCGAACGCCCTCGAGAACAGCCTGTTCTTTCTTAGGGTTGAAACCCCCAGCGTTCGACAGGTTTAGCCATTTAGCAGGCACAATGACCCAACTTCGAGATATTTCAAAACCTATATATTATCCAGTTTGGTAATCAAATATCAGGGTTAGGGTCTTCAGAAAAACTCTGTCTCCTCCGCAGAGCTTTCGAAAATTTAAATTTTCTTCATCAGAGCGTATAACAACCGAAAATCGCAGTCGACAATATGGCAATTTCATAAAATTCTGTCAGTCAATTTTTTTAAAATCAAGACTACGCCTACCCATGATATTTGACAGCAAAATTGAATAACGGGTCGACCTTCGACAATTTATTTAGTTTGGTGGTCTAGGAAAATAGATAAGTTGGTTATATGTGCCGAGTGTTCCCGGAAAAGCATCGAGCGTAAACGTAATTTTTCCCTTGGCTATCGAATAGTTTTGAAAATTCTCCGTTCTCAATATTAGATCAGAAATATCTCGATTAGGTGTGTATGTTCCGTTAAATATTTCTTCGAGTTTGTCGAAATAATTTTTATTCCTGAAATAGTGAGCATTACTCAATAACCAAAAAAATTGTCAAAAAAAATTACTTAAAAGTTGATTGCCATTTTAGTGTTAAAATACTTCGACCACAAAATGACCGACTATGGAGGTAAGACAATTTTCAATCTCAAAATGTTCTTGCACTTTACTTTGATCAGTGACTTTCAAGATCAATACCAACTACAAAATACCGCTGACTACAAAATTCCGTGGCGTAATACGAAAATCATGGGGATTATTTGAAATGATTCAGCCTATTTTTTCACGCATTTTATCAGTAAAAATATGTAAAAAAAAAAAAGAGACAAAAATTGTATACCTACATCCCCAGATTTCCTGTTTTCACGGGCTTATTCCTCAATATAATATTCCTCAAACCCGAAAATATGTGTTTGCAGGCGCGAAAACTAGGCGAATTAGAATCGGCCGGTTATACCCGCACTTCAAGACCGGGAGGGTTTGCGGGTTTAGCATATCAACCAGAACAGCGCAGGGGCCAGCTGGGCGTAGCGCTCGACAGAAAATTCTGTTTTTATTTTTTTTATACTTTATTTTATAGTCAGGATTAGTAATTTATTATATAAAATTTTGAAAACTGGGCATAATCTACAAAATAATATTCCTCAACCCCAAAAATCTGCGTTTTCATGCGCGAAAACAAGGCGAATTAGAATCGGCCGGTTATACCCGCACTTCAAGACCGGGAGGGTTTGCGGGTATGAGGAATATTATATTGAGGAATAAGCCCGTGAAAACAGGAAATCTGGGGATGTAGGTATACTTTATTTTATTGTCAGGATTAGTAACTTATTATATAAAATTTTAAAAACTGGGCATAATCTTAAATACAATAATCCTCAAACCCAAAAATCGGCGTTTTCATGCGCGTAAACTAGGAGAATTAGAATCGGCAGGTTATACCCGCACTTCAAGACCGGGAGGGCTTGCGGGTTTAGCATACCGCCTACAACACTACAGGCGCCGGGCGGGCCGCAGCGCTCGAAGGAAAACTCAATTTTTATTATTTGTGGATACTTTATTTTATTGTCAGGCTTACTAATTTACTGCAAAATTATTTCAGCACGCTGGGAAACTATTCGGTGGCCTACGACGTCATCACGCTGGTCGGGTTCTTCATAGCGCTCGTCATACATGGCCGACAGACGGAGGCTACTAAACGATTAGACTTCCTCTGGAAGCTTCAGGTTGAGAATTTTTATAGATTATCGTTTATTTTATTTTTTCGGCAAGTTACGATCAAATTAAACTGCAGCAAGTGATCTATTAAGTTATCTACCATATCTAATTATTTATGAATCTAATTATCCGATCAATTATCGATTAAATTGAAAAAATTTGCACAACTACCAAAATCTGGTGCATTTAATGCACTTGTCATTTTATTATAGGCAACGGAAGAAAAAGAGGATATGGAGCACTTGGAGGCCTATAATAGGAAACTGTTGGCCAACATTCTCCCCGCTCATGTGTGCGAGCATTTCCTTTCGTCTGACATGAACTTCGACGTAAGTTTGGGGTACACGTACTTATGCAATGTGCACCGAATGTGCTCTGCAGTCTGAGAAAAGGCTAAATGAATTTAAACCTTCAAAAATTGGCGATTTTTAGATCAGAAAACTACAATGAAACGATTTTTCACAGAACATAATAGGGTAAAAACAAAAAAATTTTGATGATTTTCTATATGCAAAAATTGCAGGACCTATACCACGAACAATGCGACTGCGTATGCATCATGTTCGCCTCCATTCCGAACTTCTCCGAATTCTACATCGAACTAGAGGGGAACAACGAAGGCGTCGAGTGTTTGCGACTTTTGAACGAGATCATAGCCGATTTCGACGAAATCGTCGCCGAACCTCAATACTCGTATATTGAGAAAATCAAAACCACCGGAGCCACCTATATGTACGCTTCAGGTAAACCCACAGTTCATACTGCTCACTGAATTTACTCAGTAAGACTCGATTTATTGATGACGCTTACAATATGTTGTCCACAGGACTTACGAAAGCGACGTGCGACATGAAAGATCTGAAGCACGTGACCTGCATGGCGAATTTCGCTTTGCGAATCAAAGAACAGCTCGAATACGTCAACCAACACTCGTTCAACAACTTCAAGATGAGAATTGGTGAGGAACGATGAACAATTATTTTGCCCACGTTTTTACATATTTTTCAACTTTTGTCCTTGAACTTGTTGAAAAAGCGAAAAATTAATTTGAAATTTAGGAGTAGTTGAATACGGGTTCAATTTGGTATACAATTTTTCCGATATTTCCAAACTGTAGGCATGAGCACCGGCCCTGTTGTCGCTGGCGTCATCTGCGCCCGGAAACCTCAATATGACATTTGGGGCAATGCCGTCAACGTGGCCAGCCGCATGGACTCGACAGGGATCGTTGACAAAATCCAAGTGAGTGCCATAACGAAAATCCTGATGGGTGATGGGTGAGGGGTGATGGGTGATGTGTGATGGGTGATGTGTGATGGGTGATGTGTGATGGGTGATGGGTGATGGGTGATGGGTGATGGGTGAGTGATGGGTGAGTGATGGGTGATGGGTGATGGGTGATGGGTGATGGGTGATGGGTGATGGGTGAGTGATGGGTGAGTGATGGGTGATGGGTGATGGGTGATGGGTGATGGGTGATGGGTGATGGGTGATGGGTGATGGGTGATGGGTGATGGGTGATGGGTGATGGGTGATGGGTGATGGGTGATGGGTGATGGGTGATGGGTGATGGGTGATGGGTGATGGGTGATGGGTGATGGGTGATGGGTGATGGGTGATGGGTGATGGGTGATGGGTGATGGGTGATGGGTGATGGGTGATGGGTGATGGGTGATGGGTGATGGGTGATGGGTGATGGGTGATGGGTGATGGGTGATGGGTGATGGGTGATGGGTGATGGGTGATGGGTGATGGGTGATGGGTGATGGGTGATGGGTGATGGGTGATGGGTGATGGGTGATGGGTGATGGGTGATGGGTGATGGGTGATGGGTGATGGGTGATGGGTGATGGGTGATGGGTGATGGGTGATGGGTGATGGGTGATGGGTGATGGGTGATGGGTGATGGGTGATGGGTGATGGGTGATGGGTGATGGGTGATGGGTGATGGGTGATGGGTGATGGGTGATGGGTGATGGGTGATGGGTGATGGGTGATGGGTGATGGGTGATGGGTGATGGGTGATGGGTGATGGGTGATGGGTGATGGGTGATGGGTGATGGGTGATGGGTGATGGGTGATGGGTGATGGGTGATGGGTGATGGGTGATGGGTGATGGGTGATGGGTGATGGGTGATGGGTGATGGGTGATGGGTGATGGGTGATGGGTGATGGGTGATGGGTGATGGGTGATGGGTGATGGGTGATGGGTGATGGGTGATGGGTGATGGGTGAAAAACGCAAATTGTTGGGACCCGTTATAATTTTGAACGTATGGTCCCCCTGAGAAGGTAGGTCCATCTATGATGTCGAGTACAACACAATAATAGATGATGTGCAAGCTAGTAAAAACTCAGCTTTTTGCTGCTCTAGAGTAGACAGTAATGTTGACGTGGTTGCAGGTGACGCAAGAGCTTGGAGAGATTTTGATGGCCAAAGGATACCCTGTAACGTTGAGGGGCAAAATCCAGGTCAAAGGTAAGGGCGAAATGACGACATACTTCCTCGACGGGCCCAAATTGAAAACACCCGATCAGAATTGAATCCGTCGCTTGAAATATGAAGAAATTCCAAGAACAAGAAATTTCGCAAGACGCCTAAGTACGTGATAATGGTACGGTATAATGTGTAATAATTATCGGGTTGATGTATCATAATCGCGACTCCGCTCGGCTGTACACCGCTGTATCCAAGTAGGATGACTGTAATTATCGACGAAGTATAAAATCTCTTGAGTATAAATTTAAAATATTGGCTATTGATAAGGCAGAAAGAAAATTAGATATGCAAACGTTAGCTGATTTTGTAGGACCAAATCCAGAGAATCAGGGTTACATTTTTACGTAAAATACCCGTATTTGTTTGTTTCTGAAAAACCCCGTCGTATTTTTGTCGATTACGATCGTTTTTGTACGCCATTTCTAAACGTAGGATAACTTGTCAGACTATGGTGTCGAGATTAGCAATCGTGACTCATAGTTAGGCCATCTTTTCCCTCCAAAAAGTAAAACGTTGCACCGAAATTTCAGTTCATCAAAAAAAAAAATTTCGCCACCAAAAAATCAAAATTGTATTGAGCCGTTGCCCAATTTTTTTTCAGTATGTTTGCTTGTACCTCCCCCCCCCCAGGAATTAGCCCTCATAATTTATTCATGTACCTTACTGAACTGACCAAGGTAAGGCAGGTGTTGTACCCGCATCCGAACAGAATAAAATCGACCGATGCCAATTTTTGACAATTGTAAATAATCATAGATCCATTTGAAGAGTAAAAAGCTAGTTGTTAATATTATGCTGAATAATTTGTGCTCTACTTCGCGAAAGTGCGCCTGATTGCGCGTATTATAATTATCGGGTAATTAACGTAAGTACAGCTTAAAAAAAATCGGATTTTTTTCTGAACCTCCGAACCGATTTACAATTCTAGCGAATGTGAAAACAACAAACGTGACTCATCTATGGAAATAATTTTGGATATATCATACAAAACCGCAATTTTCGCAATTATGCGCTTCACATTTTGTAAACTTTCGCGGACTAATAATCCGATAGTTACCAGTCAAATATTATCAATGTGTCTGTGACTAATAATTGTAAATGTTCCTATCGTTCTTGAACTGCTTGAATCAAAATGTATTCTTTCATTGTGAATAATGTATTTTTTGTAACGATAGCATTTCTCGCCTAGTATATGTATATTTTGTTGTAAATACGTTACTTGCTAGAGAAATAATTTATTATAAATGAAAAAAAAATAGGAAATATATATATTAGAGAAATGACTAAGCATACAGGGTGTTTCGTAAAGGTGAAATAAGTTAAAGTCTTGAAATTGGACAAAAAATGGAAAAATTATTGAATTTTTCTATCTTAACCAGGAATATTTGATTTTTTGGCATTTTTTGTCAATTTTGTGGCTTTTTTTAAATTCTTTTTCTAAAAACTAGCTGAGGCGCGTTTCTATCTGCTCGAGCGCTTATAAAGGGCTCAATTCATTTTTAAAACATTTTACTGAAAAAACTCAAATTTCTGACGATAGAATTGCGTAATAAATTGGTATACCAAGTACGACACACCCTGTATAATGTTAGAACACGTTTCGAAGTTACCTACCTGTCAACTTGTGAGCTGTGTGTTCCCGTACCTACCTACTACCGACATTGAATTCTCTTCGTTCAAGTAAACTATATTTTATAACGATTTTTGCGCATGTTTATAACCTTTATCCAGTTGAATTAACCTTCCAGCAGGTTCCATAATGAATGGCCGTGATGCTGATTACAAGGAGTTCGGTACCTAATAGAAATTATGGAAAAATGGTAATATTGGCGTTTCACCGCAGTAAATCAGAAAAAAAATCAGTCAGATCGAAAAACGCATAGCACTACTAGAATCAGTGTTGAAATATAGGGTGGTGTTTTCCGATTTCTGCATTTTGGCGCAATTTCGGGATTGCGCGCGACCCAAAAAATCGACTAAGGAGCCTGAAATTCATGAAATTTTGAGCGGAATCTGAGTCTGCGATAAATAATTGGGGTACCTATTTAAAACAATGAAGCTAATGAAGTTGCGCGAAAGTGTGATATTTGAATTCCTTGCAAAAAATTAAACGAATTACGAAACATTGACCAAAAACATGTTTTTCGGTATCGGTGATTGCAGAAACGTAAAAATTATCAAATGACAGACGAAGGCAATGAACGCAATGAACCCTCGGAAATTGTATTTGTATCTGCTCGAGCGCTTTCGGCGCAAAAGCCTTCAAAAAAGGCGAAATTGATTCATAAAAATTATTTTAAAAAATTTTACACAAAAAAAAACACAATTTTTTGACGAATTTTTTTCCATAGGATTGTCTACTTTGGAAGGAAATTAAAAACAGGCATTTCATGTCGTTTACCTACTACTAGGTAATAATAATACGTACTAAAAATGTCAAACCCGAAAAACTCATTTAATACAAACGGGGGGGCAGAATAATTCGAAATAATTAGAAAAGAGCAGTAAACAATCCGGGGTTTAAATTTCGTCTCATTTATCCCACAAGCCGTTCTCCTTCATTTTCGTCTGGAAATAACGATCCAAATCGCAAGCCGCCATGTAGATTTCGGTGTCCGGGTGATTGTAAGTGCGGCAATTGTTGAAGATGCGTAACATGTCGGCGATGAACAGACGTCGCGTCGTGTAGTAGCCGGATTTCAAGCGTTCGGTCATCGTTTTCAAATCTGCAGGAAAACGAACGTTTTTTCTTATGGGTTTTTAAATAGAAAAGTCGCGAATTTTGAATGGAAAAGATCGAAAAATTACCCATGGGATATTTGATGCGCTCGTAGTAATCGGGAGCGCGTTCGGCTATCGCGTTCACGGGCTCGGCAAATGGCTTGGCCAATTTGTGTTTTTTTATCTGCAAAACAAAAACAATTAGTGGCTATTATCGTTTTTAGATTATCCGATTCGGAAAGAGGTGCCGGAAAATATAAAACTAGCGAATTTCTAGCGACAAATTTTTCGTCGTAATTTAAAAAAAATGTAATTATTTTAGTTCTTCGAATAATATTTTCAAACCGAAGATTCCACATGACTTACACTCGTGAGCACGAAATCCAGTTCTTTGTGCAGACTTTCCGACTCGCTAGTCTCCTCTTGCTGTCGAGATACGCGAGTCGTTCTCATCACGGGCTTCCAACCCGTTTTTCTGCGAACACCAAAACGCCGTGAAATTTGCGATGATAAAAGCAAAATTTGCTTTTATTTTTATTTATCATTATTTATTTTATAATATTTTATTTTTATTTATAATTTTTATTTTATTTAAATTTGCTTTTATTTTTATTCATAATTTATTTATAATTTTGCTGTTATTTTTAATTTTTATTTATTTCATTTAATGAAATAAATAAAAATTAAAAATAACGCTGGGCGATAGTTTATTGTTCATTACGATTTGAGTTTAATTTTTACGATTGAGAAAAATAAAAAAGAATTTGAAATTTGTAATTTTTTAAAAATTTGGAAAAGCCAGGAGCAGTTTGCTGAAAACGGTGTTAATCCTGCGATGCAAAGAAAAGCGATGGGAGGCGATGCAATGACAAGAAAAGTGATGCGAGGCGAAGCGATGCAAAGAAAAGCGATGGGAGGCGATGCAATGACAAGAAAAGTGATGCGAGGCGAAGAATGCAAAGAAAAGCGATGCAAGGTGCCGAGCGGCACTTTGCGTCAATTCGCTTGAAGCCGCTACGTTCTTTGCGATTCATTTTAGAGGGAGGAGAAAGCGTTCAATCGCAAGGAACGCAGCGGTAGCAAGCGAATTGATGCAAAGTGCCGCGCGGCGCCCTCGCTCTTCCGTCCTCTCTCTTGCTCGGCCCAGCCTTCAATCTTCTGTCCCTCTTTGCCAACTCGCCTCTATCGCTACGCCTCGCATCGCTTTACTTTGCATCGCTTTCCTCCACAGGCAGGAAAGGCCATTAGGCATCGCATCGCTTTTTGTAACATTGCTTAGCCTCGCATCGCTTTTTATCGCGCCGCTTCGCATTGCATCGCTTGTGTAGGCATCGCATCGCCTTACTTAACATTGCTTTGCCTCGCATCGTTTTCATCGCGCTGCTTCGCCTCGCATCGCTTTTATAGGCATCGCATCGCTTTTTTTAACATTGCTTAGCCTCGCATCGCTTTTCATTGCGCCGCTTCGCCTTGCATAGTTTTTTATCGCACTGCTTCGCCTGGCATCGCTTTTATAGGCATCGCATAGCTTTTTTGAACATTGCTTTGCCTCTCATCGCTTTTCATCGCGCCGCTTAGCCTCGCATCGCTTTTGTAGGCATCGCATCGCCTTTCTTAACATTGCTTTGCCTCGCATCGCTTTTCATCGCGCCGCTTCGCCTCGCATTGCTTTTATAGGCATCGCATCGCTTTTCTTAACATTGCTTTGCCTCGCATCGGTTTTCGAGTTGAAATTTTATTCCTCGGGCGATTAAAAGAGTTTTATCAAATAATGAGCCAAAAAAAATGGGGAAAAAAATTAAAAATTTTCCTCGATTTTGACCAGCAAATTTTGGCAATGTCTTGTCTGCGTATCAATTTTGTACATCATTTTTGATGAAAATCGTTCCCCAATCGAGAGATAGAAATTGAGGACATACCCGATACCGGGGATAGACTCGATGGGGATGCTGCGCTTGAAGCCTTCTTTGAAGCAAGTCAATCCCGGATGGACCTTGCCGACCGTTTCCTTCTGCCGCTCGATAATTCTTTTGAGAACCTGAAATCATTGACGAATTTTCCCTTCCATAATTACAGAGTAAAAAGAAGCATTCCAAACAGTCATAATGTAAATAATAATATTTTTAACCATTTGCAAGGAATACAGCAAAGATTAAACGGGTGTTCAGAAAGTCAAAAAATACGAAATAATATTTACGATGTAGTTTTGTAATTTTTCCTACCTCCTTTTGGCAGCGTACGACGGCTGACAGCTCAGTATAAATAATCTTCGGGTTGATTTTGCAGTGCATGAAAATAGCTCCGTCGTAATGTTTGATAAAACCGTTGTACACCGCTGGGTTCAGCGTTACCGTCTGGCTGAATCCTTGTTTTTTGAAATACACTGGAGAAAAAATGGCGTAAAACAATAAAGAACAGCACAACTACTTTTGATTTCGAACACAAATGTAGAGGAATTTTTCCGCTAACCGATAGCGTCTCTATCGGCGAAAGTGAGCAAATTGTAGATTTTGATTTTGATGTGATACTCCTTGAGGTGGTTCATCAGATGAGCCCCGTAGCCTTTGTACTGGTCGCTCGTGTTGACTGCGCAGAAAACAACTTCGGAAAATCCCTGCGACGGGAACTGGCGAAAGCAAATCCCTCCCGCCGGTTTGTTGTCTTTTATTAACGCCAATGTCTTGTGTCTCCTGCGAAATTTGAAAAATCGAAAAATTCACGTTCAGTGGCCGGTTATTCTATGGCATTCTTCTTTTCGTCGCAGGTAGCTGAACAAGACCCAAATTTGTATTCGTATGGATGCCGAAAAATACTTACGGGTCAAAAACCAATCTCGTTATGTAGTCGACCGGCATTGAAGTGAGATGTCTGAGGAACAAGGTGCGAAGACCGAGTAACCAGAGCATTGTCTGCTTCGGAACGGGGGCAGTCAGCGAGTTACCCAATAAAACGATTTTGATGCGCCCCTTTTCTTCGGCGGCTTTCGCCCTTTCCACCAATGGGATCGTCTCTTTGAACAGGCTCTGAAAAACGAGAGAAAACGACGATTTTTAGACATTGATTGATCTGTTTATGGTGTACAGGGTAAATGTATCTCTTTTTTTGTAGAGTTAGAAAAAACTTGAAAAGGTAACCTCCAAATTTTCCATCGACGTAAATAATGTAAACAAAATCAAATCCGAACTTTTTGTTGAATGTTGAACAGGAGCTAGGACTTTTCATAGCATTTCTTGATTTGCCATCGTACAAACTACTAATTTCCTACTCTGAAGAGGCAAAAAGTACCAAACAAACTTTCCAAAAACTCCCTAATATTGAGTAGACTTACATTCAGGCCGACTCGATTCAATTTTTCCTCTTGTTCGATTTCAGCGACGATTTCTTTGATCAGTTCCACGGGGTAATCAGCTGTCGAGTCGTCGTCGGCCAAATTCGCCGCCGAAGCTTCTGAATATCTCGTCCTTTTAGATTCGCTGCCACCCGGAGTATCGTTAACTCTCCTGTCCCGGCTGAGGAAGAAAGCTGTTATCAATTCACTGATAAGGACGAGGATTCATATTAAAACGTCACTCTGGATGAATTACCAGTTTCTTTTCGTCCCTGTACTCGGTGTAGTTGGGGCAGCAGCTTCAGCGGTGTCGGTCAGCAATTTCGGCGATCCAGTCCTCTTATCGGATTCATGCCGTTTTCCTAGGCATGGAGAAAAATGTTGAGAAAATTTCACGAAAATTAATTGTTACGCCTGAGTACGTCAGTTTAACGAGAAAACTTACTGTCAAGCGCTTGAAGATGAACCGGATAAATTACTTTGAAATCTTTCTCCCAAATTGGCGAATTCGGCGAATAAATGTCTTCTTCGAGCAAATCCATCAGCCTGGAATCGTGACGTCAAATTGAGCGAACTATACAATGGCAAAGGCCACCGTCCGTCGCTTTATGGGGAAGTTAATTTTTTTACGTTTATTTTTACCTGGGTAAATGAGGTAGAAATTTGGCACGTTCCTCCGGGGACAATCGGTCGTTTTCAGTGTACAGTTTATCGATGAGATCTTTTTTCAGGCCCTTGAAAGCCGATCGGAGCATCGTCCGCCCGAAAATGTTAGAAACGTCGTAGTGTCGGATCGAATCGCAAAACGTCGGTACGAAACAGAACACCATCCATCTGAAAATACAATCCTCAAATTTCATTTTTTTATTTTTTTTTATTTTCCCCCATTTATTAGGTACTCCTAAGTTATTTAAAATTCAGGAAACAATTGCTCAAATTGTGGAAATTATCGATTTAGACTGCAAAACGCACTTAGTATAATTACGCCTGTAAGGGATGACATCCTCTTCGCTGGCCGTCAATTTGTGGACGGACGGCGATTCGAAAATATATTGGTTCACAGCGTTCGCGAACGTTTGAGCCAAACTGTACATGATTTGCCATTCCTGAAATGGATCGAAGGATAAGCGAAAATTCGTAACAATTCAGCAGCAGATAAGACCATCTTACCAACCTTTTCCCCAAGATGGTTGTACCGGTGGCAAAGGAAATTACTGACTCCCCGAGCGATGGTTGGCGTCTCGAACGGCGGTACGCCCAGGCATTCTTCGATCAGCGGATTTTTCAATTGCTGAATGCTCGCTTTCATACACTGCAAAGAGAGATAGCGTCAGTTTTGTTAGCAAGTTGGAATTTTTCAAAATTCTGCAACTCAAGTACCGATGAGAATAAAAAGAAGATGAAAAACGGTTCTTTTCCGAAATTTGATCGGGGTTTGGGGTTGAATTGCCTGGTACAATGAGTAGGTATCTTGAAAATAAATTCTTGGCGAACTGACTCGAAATAAATTGTAGTAGATGTTTTTGACTTCGACGTCACTTTCAAGGTGTGCTCGATTGTAGACGTACTCGGTGTCGACGACCATACCGAGCAATCGATTCAGTTCATCGTCGGGCAGTCCGCTCAAATGCGCCGTGTGCTGGGCTGAAAATTGTAGACAGGTAGTACATTTTAAAGCCACAAAAATCGTTGAAAAATCGTTTTAAAAAATTGTAGGCACAGGCAATGTGATTTGTAGCACGTAGAAAATTGTTCGCCACCTTTGATGGATTCGCATTTGATAAAATTTATTCGTGAAAATGTTCAACCTGAAAATCCCAATATTCCGTTATTCGAGACGCTACAGAAACTAAAATCACTCCGTCGAATGGAAGATTTGACATTCGTGTGACTGTTATCGATGCACAATTGTGCAACAATTCGATTGCGTCGACAAAGAAGGCATTGAAAGTTTTCAGGCAAAAAATTGCCAAACGTACAGAGGGGATGTGCGCAAGTTTGGCAGGGGTCTGGCGCAGATGCGAGAACCGTAGTCTTCTGCGCCGCTTTCCATCCGGTGCAATTGCAAGGCGACTCCTGGCAGCCCGAGTGGATGGCCAATTTCAGAAGTTTTCGCTCCCTTTGCATTCCACATACCTGAACAAAAAAGTTAGCCAGAATTGTCGAATTTAGGAGATGGTCGTTCGCATTCGAATTTGCATCAGTTTGATACAGTCGAAACAAAGCGGGAAAGAAGACAAATGCAGAAGGGCCGAATAGAATTGAAAAATCCGTTGCTTAGGTACCAAATGGTAATTATATTAAATTATCATCAAAATATCAATTTTTTGACCAATCCACAGAATGGTCCAAGAGTACTTAAGAAGGCAGGCATCTTTCAAAATCTGTAAAAACACATCCCAGTTTTTTTTTATTTTTTTTTTTTCGAGTGAAAATCTACAAACTGTACTCAAATGAAAAATCTACAAAAAAATGAAAGACGCCGAACCTGAGCTTTCCTCTTCTGTAGAAACTGTATGATTTCCTGCCGGCTCAGACGTTGAGGTTCCTTGGGTTGTTCAGCCTTTGCAACAGTACTACTTGGCCCGGCTTCACTCATTATTAATATCAGAGATCTTAGGATCGCCCGGAAAATTTGGCAAATGACAATTTCAAAACTTTAGCTCAATGTTTTCATAAAATCATAACAAACCGCCGCCATATCAGTGAGACAAGCCAAATACCGGACCCCAGCCTCTGCCCAGTACAGCAGAATGTCTGCCATGAGACAACAAAAAAGGAAGAAGAAGAAGAAGAACCTCTGCCCAGTCTGAACTCGCGAGCCTGAGCGGCCGCAGTGGGAACTTCGCACCATCGACTCTGCAGGCTTGTTCCAACTTTCCATGTTGGTTTTGATCATCATCATGGAAGAAGAAACCCGGCGAGGTGGGTTGTCGGAATGTAAGTACTTAGATAAGTAGTAGGTACTTGTTAAATAGGTACTTGATTTTACTCCAAAAACCAACCCCCTTTTCAAATCACAAGCCCCAATTTCCGCTCGAACCTAATAATAGGCGATCAATGGTTTCGGAACCTGCATGGCTCGCCAATATCATTTTCCCCTGCATGGCAATTGAGTTGGTGCTAAATTTCTCACCCGGCAAGCTGCAACATAGGCCCCCTAAGCACAGTCACAACAATGGTCCTTATCTCACTCAATTATTATCAAACTTTTTTAACGAACTGTCTCTCAACCATCATCTTGTTCCACCAGCTTTTCGATCACTCACGGTACTTCGAAAGTATTGTCATGTAGCGGTTTCGGTCCGTTCTTCGCCTGATAGAGGAGGTTGTTCGTTCGAACAGCCCAGTCCCCGACTGTTGACGCCAAGCAAATTCACCCAAACACATAGCTTGAATTTGTTTGGCGTAATCAGTTACTGGTCCGGGGCTGTTCGGGACTGACCTGTCCGAACAGACTTTACTAGTTGATTCTTCTAGCCACGAACATGAACAGCCCTGAAAATTAAGTCTAGAAATGATACTTGCATTATCACGCAGAATGTGTGGATATTCTCATTCCGCGAACTTACTTCGGTTTTTGGAGCGTTCAAAATTCACTGAGTTTTGTTTTCTGACGCTAGAGGCCAAAGTCGTAAAAACAAAATCAATATGTCCAAATTTCACGCACCAAAATCCCTAGAAATTGCTCATGGAAATCACGAAAGTATTGTGTGTTATCACACCAATCATTTTATGCGACCCAGCTGCCCGGTCGGCTGAGGATACGCAATTGCGTCGTTTTAACTTTGTCCACTGTAAGCGCTAAAATCGCATCTGCCCGTTCCCTCTTCCGTTCACCAATGTTCGCCAATTGGCAACACTGCCTTCCCACGCCTGCGCGTTGCGCAGATTCCTCCTCTCCTCCTCTTCAGGCGTAAGCATTGAAGCAAAATGTTTCTCGGTGTGACATGTTTTTTTCTTTGAAGTTTAAACGAAAACGCCGAGATAAATTTGCCGTTTCTTTCACGAATCTTTTCTTTTGAAAAGTGAACATTGTACCGTGAAAATTTCGCTCTTCGGAACCATTCTACGGTAAGTGGGTTCATGTGTAATCAAAAGTAGCCAATTCATCTCCATCTGACTCAAAAGTGCTTCCTGCCTAACGCCTTACGGAACCTTCCTTTGAGGTTATGTCGCATGTAACTCGTGTTTTTCCACTAAAAGCGCAAGAATTTCGATGGTTGAAATTATTAAATTACGCATTACATGCGTGCAAGGTGGTCGGTTTTTAATCGATCGTAACGCTATTCACGATCCAATTCTTATTGCACCTTCTCCATCCACGTTCGAACTCTACTATCCCCAGCTAGGACAGTTGGTTAGCGAGATTAATCATAGTTTACTTGTGATGTGAGTTAATGGATAAATTCTGTATGGCGCGTGCCAATTTTTATTTTTTCTCCTTTCAGTTCGTAGTGAAATAAAAGTGAAAAACTGCCAATACATTACGCAAACCTTGCCGCCCTAATCTTCGCACGAATTTCTCCCGCCTTGGGTAACGCGCATAAGGGATTCTTTCTAATTTTGAATTATTTATGCTCCGATTATGGTTTTTAGATATAATATGTGTCGAAATCGCAGTGATTACAACTTTATTCTACAAATAGAGGTGTCAGCAGTGACTCAAGTTCGGTTGAGATGATTCTATTGTGTTGACCGCCATGATGGTTTTTCGCTCTTTACCATCTGCGCGATCGGATCTGGTGCCCTAAAATGATTTTCCGCCTATGCGATGGGATTGTCTATTTTTGCTAAATACATTGCGTTCGAAACTTTAGTTTTCCTACATTTACCACCTTTTTAGGCTACTTGTTAGTTAAGAAAAATAAATGTTGCCTTGATGGGTCGAAGTCGGAAGTCAATTAAAGTGCACGCATAGGCTGAATCGCTAGGGACAAGTACCTACCAATTTCATCTACTTGTTAACATTCATTTCCGCGATGTTTTATCGAGGGACTAGCATTTTGGGAGAGGAAGGGAGATATTTGACGGCGATATTGATTTTTCAAGTTTAATAAATTCTTCAATTTCCCCCGTATTACAGAATTTTTAAAAGAATTCGTATCAATCGGGCGCCCCATTATTATAATATTATTCTATAATAGAAGTATGAAAATAACTTCATTAGATATTCCCAGTACCTTTCACGTAGAAACCCGATTCAGAAAAATTAACAGCCTCGAGCTAGCTCTAAAGGGATGGATGACCAACATCTGCCCTCGAGGTAAAGGCCCTTGTTCAAAATGCTTGCAACCCAAGGAACCGGTCTGAATTCCTAAATTGGCCAGTAGGTACGGTGAATTTTCGGTACTACCACAACTCTCAGGTCACGTCTTTCTCGCAAATCATAAATTTCAAATTAACAACCCATGAACCGGAAATCGGATCGGAGGTTCAGAAACACAATTTTCATTCGCTGCTACTCAGAAAAAATACTTTTGGTCCAATTGTCAGAGGTTTTGCAGTATTGGTAGCAGAGCGTTGACTTGCCTTTCACACAGACCCAATTCTTGTATTTCAGATTTCAATAAATTTTCGGTTTTCTCTGTTGGCAGATTGTCCCGTTGAATGGGAGGAGCTGGACGTACGTCGAGTAAAATTTCCCTCCTTCGGGCGGGATCCCCGCGTTGTTAAATCGACACATCACGATCTCAATCAAAAATAAGAAACATTGACGAAATTCCCCCCGGAACAGATCACACCTACTAGTATTGCAATGTTGCAGTGAAAATTTTCCGTTAGATAAAAACATTTGCTAGACCGAAATTTCTCTCCTCTCGAATTTTGAATGTCGCAACCGATTTTTCGAAATCGCAATCTTCCAAAAATGACTTTGAGCGCGCTTTTTTAACTGAGCTAGATAATGCAGAAACCAAGACCACCGCATCCTAACTCGTCAGCTCAGAACTATCGCCACCAAACGAACGGTGAGTCCCAATTATTATCTAACTATTGTATATTACAGTTTTCTGTCACTATCGTTTTCGTCAGATTAACCACCTACCCTTTTCACAAACTCAACCCTCGAATTCAAGTTTCCAACCCAACCCACAAACTCAACTTTCCAACTCAGCTCGCAAACTCAACACAACGCGAACTCTATGCGAGCATGAGAGTTAAATTCGAAAGTTAGTTTGAAACTTGACTTTATGAGTTCAGTTTGAAAGTTGAGTTAGTGACTTCAGTTCGAAACTTGGGATTGAGAGTTGAGTTCGAATGTTGAGTTTGAGAGTTGAGTTCGAAAGTCAATTTTGTGAGTTCAGTTCGACACTTCCGTTTTAGATTTCAGTTCGAAACTTGAGATTGAGAGTTGAGTTTGAGAATTCAGTTTGAGAGTTGATTTTGCATGTTGAGTTTGAGAGTTCAGTTCGAAACTTGAGATTGAGAGTTCAGTTCGAAACTTGAGATTGACAGTTCAGTTCGAAACTTGAGATTGAGAGTTCAGTTCGAAACTTAAGATTGAGAGTTGAGTTCGAAACTTGAGATTGAGAGTTGAGTTCGAATGTTGAGTTTGAGAATTCAGTTTGAGAGTTCAGTTCGAAACTTGAGATTGAGAGTCGAATTCGAATGAGTTTGAGGGTTAAGTTTGAAAGTCAATTTTGTGAGTTCAGTTCGAATGTTGAGTTTGAGAGTTGATTTCGAATGTTGAGTTTGAGAGTTCAGTTCGAAACTTGAGATTGAGAGTTGAATTCGAATGTTGAGTTTGAGAGTTCAGTTCGAAACTTGAGATTGAGAGTTGAATTCGAATGTTGAGTTTGAGAGTTCAGTTCGAAACTTGAGATTGAGAGTCGAATGTTGAGTTTGAGGTTCAAGTTCGAAAGTCAATTTTGTGAGTTCAGTTCGAAACTTCCGTTTGAGAGTTCAGTTCAAAACTTGAGATGGAGAGTTCAGTTCGAAACTTGAGATTGAGGGTTGATTTCCAATGTTGAGTTTGAGAGTTCTTTTCGAAACTTGAGATTGAGAGTTGAGTTCAAATGTTGAGTTTGAGGGTTAAGTTTGAAAGTCATTTTTGTGAGTTCAGTTCGAATGTTGAGTTTGAGAGTTCAGTTCGAAACTTGAGATTGAGAGTTCAGTTCGAATGTTGAGTTTGAGAGTTGAGTTCGAAAGTCAATTTTGTGAGTTCAGTTCGACACTTCCGTTTTAGAGTTCAGTTCGAAACTTGAGATTGAGAGTTCAGTTCGAATGTTGAGTTTGAAAGTCAAGTTTGAGAGTTGAGTTCGAATGTTGAGTTTGAGAGTTCAGTTTGAAAGTTGATTTCGAATGTTGAGTTTGAGATTACAGTTCGAATGTTGAGTTTGAGAGTTGAGTTCGAAAGTCGAGTTTGTGAGTTCAGTTCGAAATTTTGGTTTGACACTTGAGTTTGAGATTTCAGTTCGAATGTCAAGTTTCTGCGTGCAGTTTGCGAGTCGAGTTTGAAAGATGAGTTTGTGATTCAGTTTGAGGTTTGAGTTCGTGAGTTGGGTTTATGAGATAGGTTTGAGAGTTGAGTTTGTGCTGATGCCTCTGGATTTTTATGTATTGGATTGATTTTATATTGTTGTATGTTCCATATTCAGTTTTGGTAGATGGCTCCTCTGATTTTTTTCTTAGCTTGTGAGTATAATTTTCCATTTTAACCGACTCCATTGAAGTGGTACCCTACCTTCCAAAACAAATTTCCGTATTTACGTAACCTACGAGTTGAGTATTCTTTAGTTGCTATACCTACTCGTCGTTTTGCGTTTCTCATGGTTCGATCCAAACAATAAGTTTTTTCTTTTTAAACATTTTCCGAACTTGGATAATTTTGTCAATTTAAAGTTTTTATTTGTTCGCACAAACTTACTTTAATACGCGACAGTTTAAATAAGTAACTGATAGAACGAGGTAGTGATGAGCATTTCCGCTACGTAGGTGCAACGATTTTTTAGTGATTTTTTTAAAAGACTAGGCCGATGTTTACTCCGTTTTCAACAATTCGGTTCACCTTTACCCGCTGTAGAAGTCAAGCCTCAATATAAATCCGCAGTCCGGTAAGAATTTACTCGAGTTTAAAGCTCAATTCACATCACGCGCGTAAATAGGATTTTGACTAAGCCAATCAGCAAGCCCTGATGAGGTCTTTTTGTCTCGTTAGATCTTGTAACCTCGGCTTCATTTTCGGATTTAGGCTTTTGGAAAACTTGGACTATCGAGTGGTTAAAACTGACCCCCACCGGTGCAGCTTCAGTAGTATACCCTTGTAGGGTCCTCAGGCCTTGGGAATCCTCAAAAGAGAACTTGGTGACTAGAAAAATCGGATAGAAAAATGACATTTCTACCTTTCTTTCTTTCTTTTTGACATTGGTTAGCACATTGTGCTACCTTCACCTGCCTCCCTGCGCTAGAAAACATTATTTGCGCATAGAAGTCCAACATTTTTTGAAGATAACGGGGGTTGGTCTAAGGATCCTGGGGGTTCAATCTTCTCAAATTTTTAGACCCTACATCGAATATTTTGCTCATGTAGGGTCGGGCATACGAAAATTCGTCGGTCATGTAGGGTCGGTCATACATCGCCGAAGTATTTTTCGGTTTTTTGGTCGACTTATGTCACTGTGTAAAGGCGATACCTATCTCCTAGGTAGGGGAGATATGGGTGTTACCGGTCACCTAAGGAAGAAACCATGCCATTTGAACCTGGTTTATCGTAAAATTACGGTTTCCACCGTACCTTTCTGAGAATTATGTCTAGTAGTAGGCATTAGTCAGACTTTCCCATATCTTTAATGTGGAATTAACAAAACCAAAAAAACCAAAGTTGTTTTTTTTCTGGGGTATTACCGGTCAGCGGGGTATTACCGGTCAGTGAACTTGCAATACTTTTCTATAGGGAAACTACCGTTTTTTGCTCACCTGGGTACATTTTCCCCCGGAAATTTTCATTCAAAAGGTCTTGCTTTATGAAAGGAAGAAAAAATTATTACGAACATGTTGTTTTTAATTATTTTGAACATTACCTAACTTTATTTTCTATTAAATCAGTCTAAAGATCGCAAATATCACAGGGAGCCGGAAAAAAGTAAATAAAACCGAAAAGTAAGTATAAAAACCTAAATAAATAGTGAGAAGGGAATTACCGGTCGAGAAGAACTGACCGGAACACCCTGCATGGTGACCGGTAACACCCCGAAGAGGTGACCGGTAATACCCTTTTTGTTAACATTTTCTGACTTGAATGCTGTGGACACAATTTTTGCTCGATTTCAAAAATTCTTGTTGAATTGAGAAGCTATAAACTTAATGTTGCTGAAGAGTGCCAAAAAATGTCGAAAAAATCAGGTTTGACGCCACTTATCGTCGTCTGAAGTTCCTTCTACGTTAGAGCGAAATCACACCTTTGAAAAAGTGCTGAGCCAGGCCGAGCTGAATAACCTGGCGGCTTGGAAACCTCTTAAAATTAGTTCAGGGACCTCTAAAGAGAAGTCAGCCACCAACAGTTTTCACGAAATCACTTTTCATCAATTAAAACACAGCTGACCGGAAATACCCCAATGACCGGTAACACCCACATCTCCCCTACCTACTCCATCTCTGGAGTGCCGTCTGGATCGAAGCCACCGACGATCAATGGTCGAGAACGATCGATCGGTTCTGTGCGTTAATGCAATATTGTCTCTGCGAAAATTCACTTTTCCACCTATCGTATTTCTCCTCATCCCATCCGTATCCTACGTTCCTTCCCCTTGAAGGTAGAGGCTGGTGAGGTCGTTGACCTCCCGTGCGGCGGCGGGCGTCAGTTTCGCCGTGTGGCGTCGGAAGAATCTCCAGGCCGGATAGCCGAGCCTAGCTGATAGATCGATACTGCCGGTACGATGGATCGATTGTGCGTACAATTTTCGAGAACTGTAATTTCGCGGATCAGCCTCGGGAAAAATTCATTTCCGTTTTGATAGTGGAAAACTATAGAACCCCAATTATAGACTGTGCTTGGAGAAGAGGAAGCACCGGGTTAGAATTTTGAATCTTAGTCAATCTTAACGTTTCAAACATGTCCGACCCCAGAAGACATGTCAAAAATCTGATATTCCATTACTGGGTCTAATTTTTTTGATATTTTACTTCTAGAAATGATGTACCTGTTTCGGAAAGATTTTTCAACAACTGTTACACCCCTCAATTTTTTTTTTTTTTTTTTTTTTTTTTTTTTTTTTTTTTTTTTTTTTTTTTTTGAGGGAGAGTCATATTGCCTTTATTCTTATCTGCCTTTCCCCCGCCCAAATCGGTCCGCCGGTATTTTTCCAATTTTCACGCCCATATTTCCAATGGGAATTCCTATATTTTCCCATCGAATGCGGAGGATGGCCTCGACCTAAATGACAAGCAGTCCTGCACGTTCAGCAACTGTTCGTAGGCTCCATTGTTCTATTCAATGTCATAGTTATCCCCCCATTTTCTCTCCCTGAACGCCCCTTTTCGAACTTTCGATTTCTCGCCGGTACTGGCCAAGTTTATGGGGAACAAGTACCATAAAGACGCCATAAAGATCTCGGACAAGCGGTTGTTCGATTTTCGGATAATCGAACGTGAGAAATTCGAGTCGAGAGGGTAAATTTTGGGATGTATTTACTGTATGTCGGCTGCTCCAACGTTGATCGAGGAATTTTATTTGAACCAACGAATAAATTGCACAATACACAAATATGAACTATCCGAAGATCCAGTGCGAGAACTGTTATTATATATATTGCCATGTGCTATGCATTGTTATTCTATGTGCTCTATATGATAAAATGAACTCTTTCAAGTAACATCATGATTCTAGGGCCTCACAGTCTTCATTGTTGCAGGTGAGTGTTTCGATATAGTACGATTCCAGCGCTGCCGTGCAGTACTTCAGGTATATCCGCATTATTTTATCGCATGCTAAGTAAGACGTTTCTTTCAATTTTTGGTGCGACCACTTTGGTCGAAATACTTCGCATAACCGCATGCGCGTTCGTTTCTATGGAATTCCTTTGCGTAAACGTTGATCTCGAAGGCACAGTTGTTGCCGAGGAAACCTCGGTGTCCATAGAAACACCCATTGCTAGGCAAAAAGTGAAAAAAAGGTTGTATGGCAACGTTTTTGTCGTCAATGCCTTGCCATAGAAACCATCGTTGCCATGACGGGTTTGTTGTGAAGGTCGTACCGCAAGAACGGCTTTTGTTGTTGCAGTTATCGGCATGCCGGATCAGTTCTTAGCAACTTGAACCGATTTTACCCACTGCAGGCTTGTTTTGGCTAAAACCAACCCCGATACCGAACGTCAGACCGTTCCCCTCCCCATCCCTCAGACCGTCTGTTCAGACCGGTTCTTTGGTAATATCGACGTGCAAGTTCATTGATAATTTTTCCGAGAAACAAGGTTCTATAGATAATCGATAACAATAATTGATGCAGGTGCGCCAAAGTGAAAGTGCGCCAAAGCATCAGCCAATCAGAGGTCTGTATGTCATGTGGGATGGAGAGGGGAACGGTCTGACGCCTGATACGGCTGATATCAGACGTCTGACCGACCGCTCCTCCATACAGACACATAATCCGATTGGCTAATCTTATAGATTTGTTCGTTTTGGCGCACCTCCATCAATGTTTGTTATTAATTATCTACGAGACATTGTTTCTCGAAAGGTTTTTGATAAATTTGCACGTTAAAATTGCCAAAGAATCGGCAATCTGTGCAGACAGTCAGTGGTCAGACGTCTGATACGGACTTCAATCCTCGTATACCATGCGAAGGTGTCATCAAATTGTACATGTGCATGTGGCGTCATAAGAACAATGGAATCGCCTGCAAAATTGAAAAATTAGCGATCAGTTTCATGACAATCGTTTGAACGGCTTAGATTAATAGGTACCTAATATAACGAGATGAATACCTCGGTAGCTGCCAAACAACCTGTAAAAATGAGGTTATATGCCCATGTTCTCGGAACATTTCGCACCCTCCCGCCTTCCTGGAAATTTCCCCGCTGCGGGGAATTCCGCCCGACTGTTGGACGCTTGATTTAGAAATGATTTGATTTTCCGGGAGTCGACAATCGTCGGACAATCGCTAAAAAGGCTTAGATTAACACCTTATATAGTGTGATGAATACCTCTTTACATGCCAAACAACCCGTAAAAATGAGGTTATGGGCCCAGTTCCTGGAACATCTTGCAACCTCCCCGGACAGTCGGACAATCGTCGTGCCCAGTTATGTACCCAGTTGTTATGTGCCTTGTTGTTACTCGTTATGTGCCTTGTTTCTATTCGTCATGTGCCGTGTTGTGCCAGTTGTTATTCGTTATGCGCCTTGTGCCAGTTGTTATTTGCAACCTCCTCCGGACAATCGTTCGAACGGCTTAGATTAATACCTAATATAATGTGATGGAATTCCTCGGTTCATGCCAAACAACCCGTAAAAATGAGGTTATATTATGCCCATGTTCTCGGAACATTTCGCACCCTCTCCCCTTCCTGGAAATTTCCCCGCTGCGGGGAATTCCGCGCGACTGTTGGACGCTTGATTTAGAAATGATTTGATTTTCCGGGAGTCAGGTCTCCAAAACGTTCCTGCGGTTCATCCGTTAACACAACGTGGCCTTTCGAGTCCCTAGTCCGGGGGAGGGGGGCCTAGAAATCCTCGAGTGGGGCCCCGTCATTCCCCTCGGGCCCCCTCTCTCTTCAGTTCGACACGGATCGCTCGAACGGACGGTGACGTCCACTCGCGACTACGAATTTTCCAGTTTTCTTCGAATTGTCCTCCATTTGATAAATATCGAGCGAAATATCGAAAATTGCGACGAAATTCGGTCGCGCACGGCGGCGGTGTAGGCGAAGTGCGAATTTCCGCCTCTCGCGCTCCAATTTGACGCGTTTTTGTGCTTTTTCGCGAAAAGAATTCCCCCGTTGTGAATTTTGTTTAAGTGTCGGTGCCTTCGATACTTTTCGAATTCGACGTCTTCATAATTCTACTGCTGCCTGCAGTTGCGATGCCTTACCGACTCTGTCCCGGTTCTCAGTAGAGCCCGTTTGCGGTCGTAATGGAATTAGAACAACAGATACCCGGTAGGTTTTTTTTTTGCATTGAGAAACCGTTGGGGTGACCATTTGGATGTAATTGATATCAGTCTAATTTTGTTTTTCTAATTCTCCATGAGTGAAATCTATGCGGCGCATTTAAATATAGTCACTTTATTGTTATAATTTGTTCAAAATCTATAATTTTTGCCCTTTGAACTCATATATTTCTTGTAGGTTTCTCATACTGCGCTTACCATACTTGTCATAATGCTCTGAATTTTTCCCACTCTCGTCCCAAGATTTGTCCTGTTACTATCTCTGGCGGTTTGGTAATTCTTTCGTTCTTCATTTTTCGTGGTTAATTCTCTTCAATTTATATCGTTATTTCTCAGGATCCGAATTTTCCGCCCTGCTTTGGGTACAATACTGTCTGCAACATGAACCGATTGGTGGAATGTAGTCCCTGCAATGTTTCTTTTTTTCTTTGTTTTTCTCGATATTTTTTCCAAGTCCTTGTTCCTCGATTTTGTTTATCCTGTTGGCGCAGGTATGTGACGAGCATATTGTTGCCACTGCTCCGCTTGAAGAGACCATAACCTCCCGAAAATCACCCAAATCGAGTTCCATCGATCCGCGATTATTTGGACATTTCGAAACGGTCGTACCTAGGGCAAAAATTGCGCAAGAGCGAAAGAGAAATTCAACGGGACACGGTTGGCCAGACTGATTCAAGGACGTTAGCCACCTTTCCCGTTAGGAGGAATTCCAAGGGGTAAAAGTGGGACTGGGAACTGTCACTGCTGGACTGGGACTGAGGGAACTGTCATGCCGGGTTCACTCGATTTTCAGTTGAGGAGGCAGTGAGCTGGCGCCAGTCAAATTTTTCGAACTGGAGTCTTATTAAATAGACCAAATTTTGGTCTGGTCTGAGGAAAATTTCGATCCATTGCAATTCGCATGGGTCCAATGAACTGGCGCCAGCTGACTTAGTCCGCCAGACTCGTATGAATTTGAATCATTTTGAAGTCAGAAAAATTTCATTTTTTAACATTTATACAATGATCGTCCAATTTTTGGGTGAAAGCTTCCTTACATTTCATACAACCATCTATGGGTCCATTGTGAAAACGTAGTATCACCTTGCCCTGAAGTCGGATTAGACTTTTTTTGGTTATTGGTGAAATTGAGACCAAATATTGCAGCCACAGGCCCCGCTATGGTCTCAAAATGAAGTTAATTAAATTTGGCACGACTTCATCTCTCGATAGTTTGATGTAGGATGAGCCCTGTCAATATAAAGGTAAAAAGTGACCCAATAACAAAAATTCATTTTTGTTGGGGAGCATTACCGATTTTCAAAAGTTTGTATCTTTTAACCTACAAAAGCTACAGAGCCCCGTCGGAGTTCAAATTGTGCGAAATTCAATCTTGTTTTATTATGCTAATAGTGAGTTTCACGGAAAAACTAGTCCTTGGACGTTTTTTATGCAAAAAACCGAACCAAGTGCCGAAATTTCGCGGTTTTTTGGCCATAACTTAGCTGGGACATTTTCTGGCGCTGGATTTAGATTATCCAGGTGGATTATAACTACATATTAAAAATCCAAGTTTATAGTTTTCTCTTCAACGTTGACCTTTTTTCTCCCTTAGGGAATCGAACCTATAGCCTGCAGCTAGAGACAGTCGCGCTTGCCACTAGGCCACCCGCGGTCGTAGAAATTGAGAAAATGCTATAGCGATAAAATTGATTGTTTTACCTGGCGTGTAAAAAATTTGATTGTGTCCATAAAAGTATACGTAGGCGGACATTTCGCTGGATATCGGAGTGCCATTCATTGTTCCGTTTCAATGATCCGTGGAAAAACGTTCACGCTGGATGACGTCAGTGTTCGCACGGATTGCGCGACGTCTCCCCCGCGCAGGTTAGGAAATTTCAACATTGTCAAGAAAACTTCTCACTGGCTGAACTGAAATATTCGCAATTTCTTACCCAATTAGTGTTTTTTCTTGATGTGTTAACATCCTGTAATAATTTCTGATCAGAAATTGAAAAAACCTCCGGTAATAGTCGGATGAAGCATGATTTTTTTTTTTGCAGAATTTATTTTGGTAGTAACTATCAACTGTTGTGAACCGAAACCTTTTACCCCTCGAGCCGGTCCCTTGGGTTGTTTCTTCTTGTGGCCCCACACGGTCAAACTTCCTTCCAAAGCTGAACTAAGAAAGTTCCAAATTAGGTACTTCCTGGCGATATCTTGTCGGACATGATGATAAGTACGTGTGATTCAATTTCTCACGTGGACTCTCCCTCAGGCAGCCGAGATTCAAGGACGCCATGTTGCCAATTCTCGCCGCCAGGTTAGCGCCTTCTGTTCCACCTAATTATCTCAATCCATTTTTAGGCTTACTCGAAATTTTCTGTGGACTACTTTTCGGTTTCCGACTGGTTAACTGTTATCACGGTTCGTCGGTGCTGTGAATTCGAGTTTTTGGTCATGTAGGGTTGATGAGATTTCATTGCTGAACTGGCTTCAGTTCTGCAGTAATTTTGTCGACAATTTTGCTTACCGCGAGTGGCCCGCCGCGGCCCTGTCTCCCAAAATGTCAAAAAATAGGTACAGAAAAAAATTACTGGCGGATTTTTCTTGAGTTCAGGCCCAAATTTGATGAAATTGGTAGTTACAGCAGCTGCCGTGATCGACGGATTGTTTGCATGCTAACATTTTTGACAACAGGGACAAAATTGAAATTTTTTCAACCGGGAAAACTGAGAAAGATAGTGGTTGTGATTTACCTTCCTGGCGTTTTAACCATTTTCCCAACAAGCGTTCGGGGAAAATCTCGAAAATGCTTTCGTTCCTATTAAAATTGTTTTTACTTCATGCGTTCCACTCTCGCTATCGAGAAGGCAATTTTGCAATATTCTTGACCCAGTTGTTACACAATGGCGGTTTTTTGCGTCTCATGACTTTCTCCGTAACAACTGGTCTAGGTATCGCTTGTTGGCTTCGTGTCGGCCTGTCCGCAAAATCAAATTCATCCGACATAACGAATCGGAATTCAACATATTTTTTCAGTCCGAAGGAATCATCCATAAAAATATCTGATTTTGGTGCGTTATTTTCCAAAAATTGGATCAAAATTTTATTTTTTCATTTATTTTATTTTTATTTTTTTTTATTTATTTTTTTTTTTGTTGCAGATATTTATTGCGTTATTAAAAAATACTGGTGGGATATTTCGGAAAACATTGTTGCATAATGGTCTCTTTCTCAAAGCGTTCAACCTGTCGAGACACAGTGAGAGACTTTGTAACATTGGAAATAAATCAAAATTAAATCCGAATGCCGGCGTCTAAAAATGATTCTAGGTGGTTTTTGGCAATTGTCCCATACGGGGAGTTCGGCAAACTTGACCTACGCGCAATACTTGCCCGAGTGATTGTCTTTATTTCGAGTTGATGAGGATTTCGATTCGGAAGAATGAGGAGGTTACTCGAGTTGACTGGAAGGGGGTTTTCGGTTCATTTTGTCGCTTTTTTTCGGTACGTTTGTTCCACACTCTCGCAGCCTATTTTGAACAGTTTCAATATTTAATTTACTGAAATAATTGGGAAGTCAGAAGATGGTAGCACTATTTTTCATTTTTTTTTTTTTCTGTCAAAAATGGTGTGTAAAAGCTTTAAAAAAAATTCTTGCAAGTTCAAAATTTTGCGTCTCGCTGCTTGTTTTTCATTTTTCAACTTTTCAACACTTTCTACAACTTTTTTGTTTTTGGTGGGTAGGTTTTTGGAAAAACGTCCAATTTTGAAGGTGATATATCGTGGGCTCGGAAATTCCTGTGCATTTTTCCCAGATTTTTCTCTCGATTTACCATAAAATAGGGAGTTTTAGGTATTGACTCGAAATCACGAAACTTGACGTTTCTTCCAGACTTCAAATTGTTTTTATTGTGAAATTTTTCAGCTTTCTGAAACCGTCCTTAAGTTTTCAGAATGATCGAACCCTTCCCCCAGGTGATTTTTATACGAGGAACTGGAAAAAATTAACGTTTCCAGACAAAGGCACAGCCATCGGGGTAATTTGAAGTTTCGAAGTTCAGAATTTCGCGTCTCGCAGCTTGTTCTTTAATTTTCAATACTTTTTCCATAGTTTTTCACGTCTTTGGTAGGTAGGTTTTTGGAAAAATGTCCAATTTTGAAGGTGATATATCGTGGGCTTGGAAGTTTTCGTGTATTTTTCCCGGATTTACCATAGGATAGGGAGTTTTAGGTATTGGCTCGAAAATTTTTCCAGGCTTCAATCGAATTTTTATAACCAAATTTGGCATTTTTCTGAAACCGTCCTTCACTTTTCAAAATGATGTTCCCTCCAGCTGACTTTTATGCGAGGAACTGGAAAATATCAACGTTTCCAGGCAAAGGCACGGCCATCGGGTGTATTTGAGAGGTTTCAAACCGGAGCTGGAGAATCGCAGTCCTTGAGACAGTCGGCGCAGCTGGAGTGTGCGGGTGTACGACCTTGGACAGCTGAGCTGGGAGTCACTCCATAGGCAAAAGGCTAACCCCCCACTCATCAATTCGGTCATACACTTGACGATTTGCAATTTACGTGGCCAGATTGATCGTTCTGAGAGTTATGCTCAGAAAAACCATTAAAGGACTATCTGAAGTGTTGAGTTATATTTTTTCCACGACTCAATCAGGTGGTTACGGTCGTTAAAAGGCGACTCGAGTATTCCCAATCGCTTTCCTACAATTCTCCAGTTTCTTAATATTCAAGATAGATTTGCCTAGAAGCTGGATAAATTCGATTGAGGATCATAGTACGAAATATTTCATATTTTTCTCCGATTTTTTCATTCCCGTTTAATATGCAGGAGTAAAGGTTGATGGAATATTTCACATGAAATAGCTCGAAATAAAGTAATAGCGCCTGTCGTTGGCCACCCGTTTTTTAAAATTTGTTTTCCAAAAAGCAGCAGCCTCTGAGGCTGTGATCAACATTCCTCCATTTTCCTGCATTTCCTGCAGAATTTGAATTGTGAACATAAAAGCGAAAACACCCTCAAGTGACCAATAACTGGTGCCTTTATCCTATTTTTTCATAGGCGACTTCATCGCCCTCAATTATAGAAAAATCGAATTCCCTGATTGTACCGATCGTTCGTGTTCGCATTCGATCGCTTGAGTCATCGATGACACTCCTTCGGCTGTCGAGAATAGTTCAACGAAAGGGAACCAGCCGAAGGGGAACCATGAATGAAATGGCGAGCTAGAGATGCGGGCCGGGGTCGTGTCCAGGAACCTAGAGCCGAGACTAGAACTAGATAGACTTTCATCTGATTATGTCTCTGATAGCCTGCGTGTGGCCGTTTGTCGGTCCATTAACGACCTCCTCCTCGCTGCTTGACCGTCACTTAAGGGCAGATCACCATTTCTCAGTTCCATACATGTTTTTGGTTATATTTATTGTATGAAATCCAGCTGTCTCAAGGCAAATGTTGAAAGTTTGCCTGCAAGGATTCTTTTTTTACACCCAGGCATCTTAGTTTGGCGTATCGTCCGAAATGGGCGTCCGAATTTCATATTTTTGTCTTCGTATTCAAATTTGATTAGCATAGTCGTCGTTTCGCCAATTTTTCGATTCAGCGGGCCACCTGCGGCAAGCTAATGTCGGAAGGTATAGCGCCGTTGGCTTCCTTTCACTTTTAGCTAGTTGCGTCGTCTCTGAAGACCTGATGAGGGCCATGCGGCCGAAAGCGCTCGAGCTCGGATGAGGATGAGTTCAAGAGAGGATGAGTTCTCTTGACCTCTTGACTCGTTCAGAAGACATTCCCATTTTAGCCCTTTGAAGGAGGGAAAAGTTCAAAGCTTGTTTCAGATGAATGCCAATTGGCGTCGCTGAATTCTCAAGAATGACGGAATATGACGTATTCTTGTATTCAGTGGCTCAGGGTGTGAATCCAGCTCAAGATTTTGCCGCCTAGTCAGGCTGATATGGTTTCTATTTTATGGAAACGTCAACAGACCAAATCAACAATCCGTTCCTGGAAGGTTCCTGTAAAAGTGAAAAGTTCAATGCGACGTTAGGTAGCCCGGGCACCTCTTTCACCCTTAACCAAGGACGGCAGGTAAACTTACCCCTCGGCTCTCGAAAACTGTGACCGGGCCCTGTGACTTAGTCCGTGTGACTCGGTCTGCAGGCCGTCTCCACCTTGCGGTACTTGCCTTGGGACCTGCCTCACAGGCCAGAAACCACAGACCATTGGGATAGAGTCGAGCATGAGCACCCCCCCTCCCCAACTGCTTCCTTCCCGACTCGACTCCATCTTTGTCCAGCCCAAGTCGGCCGTATCCTCTCATCCTATCGTATCACACTTCTCATTCTCATTCTCTTCATCATCATCTTTGCGCGGTAGATTCCGTTATCTTCCCCCACTCGCAGGTCGACGCGAGCGCGGCCTGGTCGTTGCCCCTCTCAGCTACACATCTCCAATTCACAATTTACACGTACGAACTATGAGTTGACCTTTCTTGCGGCGTACATTTTCTACAAGATAACAGTCGATGTACTTCTTCCTGATCGTTTTCATCGTTCTGACACTTCGGTGTTTGAACCGATTGATGAATTCCACCTTGAGGCAGTTACCAAATTTATGGTCTCCTGCAAACCTGCTAAAAACGCTGCTATGGGTACATACATGGGTACATGCTAGTGACATAGGTTCATTATTTTTCTGGGTTCACATCAGTTCCAGTAATAGAAGCAAGTAGGTACATCATTACAGGAGTCGAAATTTTTTATCGAGAACTTCCTCGGAATCACCCGATGAATACTGCCTTAAGGGTGTTCGAGGTTCTGTAATAGCTTTTTGTCTACCCGAAAACCCGGGCTATCACAGAAAACGTCCGCTGTCTAAAATCCAAATTCGCCGTTATTCAGTTGTTAGCCAAAAAGCGGGCTCACTAGTCAATGAAAAGGGTTCAGCAGGGTGCTTATCTGATAGGAAATTTAACGCCCGACACTTTCTTCTTTATCAAGTTTTTGCCTAAACCCCATACTTCGGCCGTAAAACCAAGAAAACAAAAAAAAACGCGATTTCGGCCGCAACAGTACCCCTTAAAATGACCTTGTTGATCGAAAATTCCGCAAAACATCAAATTTCATGTTTTTTGGTCGATAACTTGGAATTTATGCAAAAAACAAAAACCCCGGAATCAAATTTTTTTATTTTTTTACTTTTTCCTATGCCTTGGATTTTTCATGAGAAGTGTCAAATAATGAACTGCAGATGTTGCACGTCGTCTGATCATGTAATGTCTGTTGTGAATTTCTCGCTTCTCGATGGTAGCCTTAATTTCTGTAGTGCCGTCAAGGGTATATGGGGAAATTTAGAACAACTGTGCTGTATATTCGACGTAATATAGGAACGCAGCCAAAATGCGATCTTTTGGCATGCACAGCAGAATGCGATTTGCTTCAAATCCGCAATCATAGTTTTTGCGTCTATTCTCCGGCGATTCATTTATGAGAATTTTTACATGATCAAATAGGTATCTAGGTAAATGAAACTCATGCCCAGCAAAATGGCCAAATGGGTTGAATTTTAAATCAAAAATCTGTGTTTCAATTAAGGCTTCGTCTGGAGAGCTGGGATCAGCTGATGTCGACAAAAATGGAACTCGGAAGGCCGGTCTGTTTGGTGGGGAGGGGAGAAACGCGTCGTACAAATCCCCGCTCTATTTTTGTCACTGGACGAATACTTAACCGCCTACGGTGCAAAATTGGCGTTACTGGTCGAACCACGTGACAGCATGGGTGTAACCTATGACGTAGGATAGAATGCCTGACTTGTAATATTCATGGTTGCTGTATCGCTTACGATTTTTACCCTGTCGAGGGTTGGAGGCCATAAATTTTTCGATTGCAGCTTGTAAACGCAGTTCGAATTCCCTTTTGCGGCGTAGTGGCGTTCTGCACCGCGACAAAAGCTTTTGGAGTGTATCGGAATTTCATTCTTTCAAATTGAGATTTATGACTCTTTGAAGCTCATGTATCCCAGTTTGAGCCCATCAAAACCTCTTGTGTGAGAATCGCAAATAAGGGACATGAAGAAGGATCATTTTGCCACTTTCTCGTCAAAATAACGTCGAATAAAAATTTTACGCGAGTTTTACCTCCGTTTGAAGTCACTTCCTAGGATATTTTTGAAACGCCCGCTTGAGTGAGGGGAATCTTGAGCAAGATTCGAGGACCACGTCGGGGCATTCATTTTGGTTCCCTTTTTACGCCAGGATGTGAATCTGTCAATTTTTCAGTGCTTCTTATTTACCGTCACTCCCTAGTACGGGTTAAAATTTGACAGACGTCATTTCGTTCTTGTACGTCCTGGATTTCTCCTTAGAAACCGTCCTGGTCGCAGAGGGTAGTCTGATTTGTCCATTTTTTACCTTTCTCTTTTTAATTTTAATTTTTAAAACTACAAATATAGTGAGTAGTGGCTTGCATAGGTACTAACAAGACATTAACGCAAAAAATCAAAATTTGGCAGTGGAAAATTTCGGCGAAGTGAATCTCAAATCGTGCCATTTTTGCAGAATGGCCCAAATAGGGCTCTTTCGACTGAGTTTCCTAAAAGTGCTTCAAGTACCTATGCAGTCTTGCAACAACCTTCAATTATGTCCGGTGAACTGTCTCTGTCTTTTACAGCCTGGATTTGTGTCGTAATTGTCGTTAAAGCCACGTGGGCAACCCCCGGCCCCCACCCCCTCGTCACGTCTCGCATTGGTCTGCGATGCGTCGGTGCAATATCTGCTCGCGTGTGCGTCCAGAGTAGCGTCCCTAGCGTTGCGCGGTTCTGTCCGTATCGATCTGGCGGGCGGGCGACGGTGGCGCTCCCGTTCGCCCCTGGCGGCCAGAGCCGGCAACATTCAACATTCAGGGGCCAGAGGCCCTAACGTGTGCATTGCTATTTCAAAAATAGACTTCCATATTAGTTTTATCTCTTTTCAATTGATATTGGACGGTCGTTTCGTTGAAATGGAGTTCAAATGATTTTTCGAGCGATCGTTTCCGCAGAGTCCGCTCGGTAGTGACGCGTCGGTTGCGCTGATCGCATATTTTCTATCGCGATTTCACCACGTTTTACGTGAAAAATATTCCAAGTTCCGTTTAGACTGAGTGTTCGCCAATCGGTTTGGCCCGGTGAAGGAAAACTGACGGAGAAAATTGAACGAGTGCTGTCGGTAACATTGTCGCGAAACGCGGGAAGTGAGAGGCACGCCTCTTACCGAAGAGGATGGCGGATTTTTGAATCGTTGCTGACGGAGGTTTTTCCATAGTTTTAAACATTTATAGTCGTTCTATATTTTCAGTTCAATCCTGTAACGATCTGATGGCCTTAGAATGGACCGGGGCTAATTTTACTATACTGGGGTGAATGTTTGGTGGATTTCCCGTATTGGCTTGTAATGGAGAAATGGGAATTTTTAATTTTTATGTAGGTACCGAGGGTGTTGTAAGTGTGTGGTTTAAGTTATCCGAGTTGTACGGTTCAAGCGAAGTCGTGCTTCTTGCCGCCATGCGTCTTCAGCTTGCCCTCATCAAATTGCCAAAATTTTCGTGTCTTCGATTTTTCTTTTCTGGAAATTTCGAGTAGTTGAACGTTTCGTTTACTTTTCTCCGTAACTTGAGCAATTCGAATTGAAATATTCAGCATGAAGCCGACTCATTTCTCTGAGATGTATGCCGAAATTTATTTCATGAAAAATTATCCTTCCGTTTTAACTGCTCTATCGGTCTCGTCGGGAAGGACCTGTCACGAAGCTGTAGCTCCCTGCTTGGGAATCGATACCGATAGTGCGGAGGGGCGGTAGGAGGATGTGAGGGGAGGCTGTGGGCGGGAGGGAACAGGGAATGGAGGAGGGGCTGGGCCGCCGTGGAAAGCACATGGCGTCACCCTTCGAGCGAATTGAGAATTTTTCCGCTTGTATCGTGTAGGTACGGCGGAAATTTTCGTTTTTTATTCGGATAAATTCCCCTATTTCTCACATTTTACCCAAACCGGTCGTGTTATTGGGCCAAAACCCTTTGACGATGTTTTGACGGTCCCTTTCGGAGTCGTTGGGGTAGAAAAATTAGTATCGCGTTTTCCAAGGTATAAGCCGGTAAATTTGCATTGTTACTGCAATTTGGCCACCTTATCGGGGTAAAAAAACGTCAAAAATTTGAAAACTACTGATTTTTTAATCCTTTTATTTATTTATTTGGTAAAAAAATATTTTATTAAATTTTTTAAATTAAATAATTTAATTATTTGAATGATTATTTTTTAATGATTAGGTAACTATTATTGAAATTTCCGTCGAAAACCCACTTTTGGAGCCAAAAATGTGTTGGCATTGGCTGATTTCCTGGAAGGAAAATAGAAATTTTTAAAACCATCTGCAGAGAGTGTTTAGGCTGTTTCGAGCATAGTGTTTAGGCCGTTTTGAGCATTTATAGTTGAACGGTACTTACGCGGCGGAACAGTCCGACCCCTTGAGTAGAAAGTCCTTTGGCGGCTGAAAGTACCTGGACGGGACTTGACTCTCAGCCTCAGCTTTCCGGTTACCAAGATCCGGTTCAAGCCCGTTTCGAATTCCGGCCCTACTCAATGAGCTTGCTCTAACCGAGTTCCCTGTTGCTGGTTGAGAATATTGAAAATTCCATGATTATGTCCCTTTGATGATGTAAATTCATTAGCTTTCATTAACGTTCATTAGCTTCACTCGTTCTACACTTTCTGAAATACCTTTTTCGTTTTTATGCATTTTTATTTGATCCGGCGTACCATCAAATAAGGTGTTTGGACAATTTGTTTTTATTGAGCGTGCGGTTCAACGATTTGTGAATATTTTTTTCATCCCGATGGCTTGAAGCACTTTCTCTTTTAGAAAATTCCCCAATTTCGGTGTTTATTTTTCGGAATTTTCCCCTCGTTTTGTGCGTTTTTACATTAGTTTTTGAAAAGGAGCATTAATTTTGAAAATCCGTCAAAAATCAACGGCCTATTTTCCATTATTTGACTCGCGGCCCCTCAGAGTGTAATGGCCTTGATTTTTACTTCAAAATGCCAAACCGAACCGTCTCGTTTTGACGGTTTAGTTATCTAATATTTCTTGAAAAGTTGTGTCATCCTACGTCAAGGAAAGGAGTACCGTGTGAGAGGAAGGCCTTTGTAGAATATTCTCAGCTCACCAGAGTCATTATACAGTGCTTAACTAGTTTGTTGCTAACCTGTGCAATTACGCTAACGACACGGAGCCCCTTGTGTCCCAAGGCACCTGTCATAATCGCGGCGGATCCGTAATAAATAAGGTAACGGTCCGAGATAGGCGTACTTTCACCACCGTAAGTCACGTTTTCTCGTCTGAAAAGTCGGCTGAATGCAGCATTAAAATTTAATTAGTAGACGACGAAATTGCCGGGTAATAATGGTTGGAAATGCTATTTTTGTTGTATCAATTTCCGGAGTCTGGAACACCGAAGGGTTGATTGAAATGCACAAGTTGCTTTTTGGGCAAATTTGAACTAGAATTCCAGTTTTTTCAGATCAATCATAAGTGATATAGTATGGTATTTCCAAGTCGAATTGAGAATATTTTAATCAAAATTGAGGATTTTCCGTCCCAAATTGGGAGTTTCCCAATCAAAATTGAGAATTTTCCAACCTCAATTGAGAGTTTTACAAATCAAATTGCGAGTTTCCCAAGTCAAATTGAGTTTTTTCTATATCAAATTGAGAATTGCTCAAAATCGCCTCGAAAATTGTAAATTTGATTTGGAAAATTCTCAATTTGACTTGGAAATGCTATGCTGCAAATAATTCGTCATTATCTGATTTTGATATCTTGTGAACACTGCCTCGATGCCCGTTTTATTTTTACGGGAATTCGGATTTTTCAAGTTCAATATTAACATATTTCCGTTTGTCGTAATTAGCGCTTCGGAAATTTTCCTCTCGATCGCCAGTTGTCATAGAAGGGAGTGAAAGTTAACAGTGGAGTTTTCCCAATGGGCTATAAATAAACGAGTGCTTAGTATCCCTATTGTTAATAGTGTTAACACTCAGCTCTCTGAAATATTTCCTCCGGGCGTTCCAAGGTTGAGCTATCGGTTGTTTTTCTGAATTCTTGCCTTCTATTTTGACGTGTTAGAGAAAGTGTCAGAAATGTTTTTTTTTTTTTTTTTTAAATCTAATCATTTGCTTGGAATTTGTGTTTTTTTTTAAATCTTGATGCCTTTTTTTTGTGAATAATATTTCTATTATCGGCTCATCTCGAGATTTTTGACTCTTTGCTTTTAACGGTGAAGTGCCCTCCATCTCAGACGTCATGCATTTTGCGAGGATGGTCTTGAATGTCGTTGAAATGAAGTCACGCGATCTATCTTGTTAAACAGAAAAAAATCAACTTCTGTTATTTTTCTCTTCGAGTTCAAAGACCTCGTCAAAGGATCGTCAAAATTTAGTGGGGCGACTTTTTACCGGAGGCATTCCTAGAGGTGTCGGCGAATTTGAATCAAAATTACAGCATTTTGCTCATTCAATCGAGAATGCAGAAATAAAATTCTAATTTTGAAGCCCTCTCGAAAAAAAAATTAATTTAAATAATGGGTAATATTATCTATTATGAAAATAAATAATCAAAAATTTGTATAATAATTAAAAAATAAAGTAGGAAAAATTCAAAATCTTCATTTGTCGGAAGAAACCGAAGCGGGGGCTCTGTTTCACCACAGTTTCTGTTGACGTACATTTCTGTTGACAAAATTTGAATGAACATTAAAAATTGGGGGAGGGGATGGACATGCGTGCGGAGATCAGTACTGTTGCGTGCACGGGAAAAAATTGTTATCGGGCAAATTTTCGCGTTGAAAAAAATCGACAGAACCCAGTCGAATGTGAAGTTAGCTAAGCATGGCAGACAACTACAGTTAAGTGCCAGTACCGTTGATCGAGTTGGCCGACTGAAGAGTCCAATTATCAGGGAAAAGGAAGCGGAACCGCTTAATTAGTCGAAGTTTAATTAATGAAAGCTGCGTACTCAAGAAACGGAGTACTTTAAGATGATGGCGATACGAGAACCATAAAACAGTCGCGCAGTGCCAAGAACTGGGACATTTCCGAATGAAATGACATTTTTATCTCATCGTGGGTTGGTGTCCTTGTCGAGAAAATGAAAATCGGGTCATAGGTTTTGACGTGTTTTACCTGTCTAGTCTTTATGTTATTTTCCTCACTCTCCCTGCTCAAGTGGGCTTGTTCCAAAATCCCGTGTGTAGGCCCACCGAAACTGTCAAAAACTAGGCTAAACTGTGTTGGCATACCGAGATATCAGCGAAAACCCACGTTTTTCCGCATTCAAAAGTGGATTACTCTGGTAATACGCAAGGTAGATACAATAATGTCCATACCGTTGGAAAGCTGACATTTTGGACCAGTTTTTCCCGGAATGTGCGCGGGATTTTTCCGTTTATGTCTTGTTTGGAACGCACGTTGAAAAAATTGTGATTTTTGAATATTGAGACATTTTCGACTTTGGCTCAGTTTTTCGCTTATTTAACCTGATGTTGGAGAGCTGCGAATGCATCAAGATTATGGGAAATTTAACGCTGTTTCCAACGGTATCCTTATTTTTGTGATTACTCTTATTTTTAAGGGGCTTATGGCCTTTTTACTGAAATTGAGTCGAAAACACGAAAAAAATCTTCCGGCCCAAAAAAGTGCTCTTTTTCTGGGGCTCACGAAAAAATTTATAGAACAAAAATTGTAGCAAATGCGCCAAACAATCAACCCCTCCAAGACAATCCTAAGGGTGGACACCCTTTTGATTCTTCCCCTTCTGAAAACTTACCCCGGTACGCCATTGGAAGGCCTTCAGGTCGTTTGCTCTTTTCCATCATTTTACCTTTCCGTTGACCAACAGAATTTATCGTCAACTGTCCGCTGAACATTAACTAATAAAGGCGGATCGTCGAACACTCCTTCAACATGAATGAAAATTCATCGCCGAAAGTGATAGCGAGGAAGTAGATTTTTTTTGTATTCCGTGGAGTGCATTCTATTCGAAAATGGTCTCGAGAAATTTGAACAATCCGGGCAAGGAGTGTCAGGTGCACTGTTATCCACACATCAACATAGCACAGTTCGCCATTGTCAACACGATACAAAGTGAGTAAACCGTTTTCTGTTGTAGGGGTTCTTCGGCAACACTTTTCAAAAGAGATTCGATTTTTGGGCATTTTCTCAGGTGATGCCGCCGGATTTTTAGGTTCGGAATTGCCGCCTGATTGCTCTTAACTAGATTGTTTTTATTAATTTTTTAAAAATATTTTCTTGAGATCCACGAGAAAAACTTTTGTCCATTTTTTGTACATTTATCTCACTGAGCACCATAACCACGACAACCAGCTGTTAAGTCGGCCACACACGATTGCTGGCTGTCGGAGGTGGGATGAACATGGGAACGTGGCTTGGGAACCCCAATAGAATTTATTGGATTCAACGCCGACGCCACCTCAACCAATCACAGCAATGCATTTGCTTACCCCCTGATAGTGTGTGCCCGACTTTTTAGACGAGGGTGAAGACCTAGACAGTTGAGGATCCTTTCTCTTTTGGCCTTTCACTTGCTACTTTCACTTCATAAGGTGGTTGCCTTGGTTGTGGTGCTCAAAGTTGGTTCTGCACTGACGATGGCTTGACCGCCGGTTTACAAACTCGTAAACTCTCGTGGAATAGACTACTTCCATTATTTCAATTTGAGTTTTTATTCGAATGTCTGATTTTGGTCCAAAGTCTCAATTACAAAAAAGCGCCTGTTTATTCTTAAAAATCCTGACGTTTCGAGGTAAATTTCATCATCGTCTCTGGAGGAACTGGCATGTAAAAATTGTGTACTCACGTGGTTCATTTGTCGGAGAGCGAGTGAGAACTCTCGTTAGAAGGAGAGGCAATTAGGTCAGCGGTGGGGGTAGGGGTAGTCGAGGCGGCCGGTGCAACATCGATTGAAGAATCCGAGACCCGTGACCCAGATCCGCAGTCCCCTGTTCCTGTTCCCCTGCCGTTCCCGGTCCTCCCGTTCGCGCGACTGCAACGGAATCCGAGAGGAACGGGAACCGGGAGCGGTGGAATGGCATTTTCAAGGCTAAACTAGCGCTGCGGCTAAACTAGGAACGACTGATCGATGGAGACTCGAAAATCAAAAATCCCTGGTGGAAAATACTGGCTACACGTTCGGCAGACTTGAGGCGATACGGGAGTGATTAGGTACAATGAACTGAATCGTTTTTGGGAACAAATTTTGGAACCCGATTCGAATAGATACTTGTCATCTCGTTTTTATTCACTTTGGAGCTATAAGGTGAAAAAAGTTTCTTTTTTTATAAAAATCATTTCTCTGATAACATAACATTTTCGATTGCATTTAGGGTCCGTTCGATTAGGCCAGTCCTGGACAGTCCCGGGCCAGTGACTATAGACGCCAAACAAATTTAAGCCATGCGATTGGTTGGATTTGCATGGCGTCGTTAGTCCGGGACTACCCTGGACTGTGCTGATCGAACCGACCCTCTATTATTCAATAATTTCAAACTTTGTTGGCGGTCTCGTCTCGTGGAGGTGGGAGGTTGATTTTATGGGAAGCCTCGTAGGAATCCGTTCAGTATTTCAAAAGTCCTCGAGGAAAAACGAAATACTTTTCATTTTCCCTGAAGATTTAAAAAAATACTGAACCTTTTTGACAAAAAGCTTAAAAAATTCTAGAAAAAATTTTTTTTAGTTTAGGCATGCATAGGTATTTTAGAAGTCTCACTTCCGCAATGCCTTGAGTCAGCGTGTTAGCCTAGACGATCGGCCTATTTACCTGCACTGGCCTTCCGTGGCAGTCAATTGTTTCTGTTGTTTTTGTCAATAATTGACACAATTATTGTGTCCGGAGGTAAATTGTTTCATTATTCGTGAAATGCAATTTTGCCAATGCGCTGAATGGTATTTGATAAATATGAATCAATTTTGGAAACCTTCTGCGAATAGCACTTCATTTTATGATGTCACAATTTGTTATGAATTTACTCGAATTCACAAGTTTATTATGGTATTACTCAAATTCATGTTTTTCGTCGTTTTACTCGAACTCGATTTTTTCTCGAATTTAATTTGTCAATTGTTTTGTTAGAGAACGAAAATTTTATTATCTCTTTTGATTTTCAGGGGCCGAAGGCGGAGGGGTAGGTGGGTACAGTAACCATCGGATTCCCACCGGTCCTACTCAGCCGTCCCAAGACCCGAAGTCACAGCCGCCCCAACAATCGATACAACACGGTGAGTCGAACATTAGTAATGCATTATCTTCCCTCGACGTAAACACTATCCATGGAACAGTTTTAAGGCATGCAGTTTCAGGGTAAGCCGTCGTGTAATTACTGGAAGTTTGTTCTTCCAACTGCCACTATTCGCGTTTTTCACACTACTGCCACCAATTCTTGTTTTACTCAACTGCCACCCCATTTTTGTTTTTCACTCAACTGCCACCCTGTTTTTACCCAACTGACACCCCAATCCCGGGGTTTTACCAAACTGCCACCCAAATCCCGGGGTTTCATCAAACTGCCACCCCAATTCCGGGGTTTCACCAAACTGCCACCCCAATCCCGGGGTTTTACCAAACTGCCACCCCGTTCGTGTTTTCCCAATTGCCACCCCATTTTTGTTTTTTAATCAACTGCCACCCTGTTTTTACCCAACTGACACCCCAATCCCGGGGTTTTACCAAACTGCCACCCCAATCCCAGGGTTTCATCAAACTGCCACCCCAATCCCGGGGTTTTACCAAACTGCCACCCTGTTACGGTTTTTACCCAACTGCCACCCCAATCCCGGGGTTTTACCAAACTGCCACCCTGTTACGGTTTTTACCCAACTGCCACCCCATTTTTGTTTTTCACTCAACTGCCACCCTGTTTTTACCCAACTGCCACCCCAATACTGGGGTTTTACCAAACTGGCACCCCAATCCCGGGTTTCATCAAACTGCCGCCCCAATTCTGGGGTTCCACCAAACTGCCACCCCAATCCCGGGGTTCCACCAAACTGCCACCCCATCCCGGGGTTTTATCAAACTGCCACCCCAATCCCGGGGTTTTATCAAACTGCCACCCCAATCCCGGGGTTTTACCAAACTGCCACCCTGTTACGGTTTTTACCCAACTGCCACCCCATTTTTGTTTTTCACTCAACTGCCACCCTGTTTTTACCCAACTGCCGCCCCAATTCTGGGGTTCCACCAAACTGCCACCCCGATCCCGGGGTTCCACCAAACTGCCACCCCATCCCGGGGTTTTATCAAACTGCCACCCCAACCCCGAGTTTCATCAAACTGCCACCCCATATCCCGTTTATTCACCTAACTGCCTCCCCAATCCCGTTTATTGAGATCAAACTTAACTTCGAGGTCAAAATCAACTTCGAGATCAAACTCAACTTCGAGATCAAAGTAAACTTCAAGATCAAAATCAACTTCGAGATCAAACTCAACTTCGAGATCAAACTCAACTTCGAGATCAAAATCAACTTCGAGATCAAACTCAACTACGAGATCAAAGTCAACTTCGAGATCAAGGTAAACTTCAAGATCAAAATCAACTTCGAGATCAAACTCAACTTCGAGATCAAAGTAAACTTCGAGATCAAAATCAACTTCGAGATCAAACTCAACTTCGAGATCAAAGTAAACTTCGAGATCAAAATCAACTTCGAGATCGAAATCAACTTCGAGGTCGAAATCAACTTCGAGATCAAACTCAACTTCGAGATCGAAATCAACTTCGAGATCAAAATCAACTTCGAGGTCGAAATCAACTTCGAGATCAAACTCAACTTCGAGATCAAAGTAAACTTCGAGATCAAACTCAACTTCGAGATCAAAGTAAACTTCGAGATCAAACTCAACTTCAAGATCAAAATCAACTTCGAGATCAAACTCAACTTCGAGATCAAAGTAAACTTCGAGATCAAAATCAACTTCGAGATCAAAGTCAACTTCGAGATCAAAATCAACTTCGAGATCAAACTCAACTTCGAGATCAAAATCAACTTCGAGATCATAGTCAACTTCATTTTTTCGGAATAATGACAATCGCTTTGTCTCTACCCAACTGGACTTCGGCCGCAATATTCGGTTATTTTCCATCACCGGGGGAATCCCACTCTTTCCAGCGCATTATCATAATAATTATCATTCACGTGTCCTTCGTCTTAACTTTCTCCTGGTCTTTGTCCGAATCTGGTTGCTCATTGTGGCCGAAGATCGGGCGAAGTTCGCCGAGGCCGTTGCTCCGAATGGCCCTTTTGTTTCGAGGGAATTATTGTTTTCTAAATATTTAACCGGTCATTTCCCCTTCGACTGCACAACAGGGTAGTGAACACTTTTCAGGAAAGCCAAAACCCTGGTTGTCAAATATGGGAAAAAATCTGAAAAATACGATAATAGATTAATAAAATCACACTTGAAACTTGGAGTACATGGCCACCTCCTCTGAGCCGGTAAACGATATCAAATTGACGACCGTACGGATTGTTACGGACACAATGACGATAGGGGTTGTTAATTGATACTTGAATTGTGCGCGTCCCATCGGGATTGCGCTAGAACTTCAAATTTTATTGGATCCTTGCTGATGAGAGCTATCTAACCATATGGATTACTCATTTTTGACAAAAATTACGATAGGGGAGCTTACACCCTCGATTTATAATCTGCTATAGGTCAATGTCGGATTGAGTTTTTTCCAAATTTTGAGAATGTAAATTTGAGAAATTTACGGATGTGGGTAAGGTATGGGTCGCCTACAATAGAAGCGTACCTGTGGCCAGTTTTGTCCCAAATGATACAAATGTGAGGTTATAAGGCATTGCTGTGATTGGTCGAGGTGGTGTCGGGGTTGAACCGAATAAATTTTATTCGCGTTCCCAAGCTATTTTGCCATGTCCATTCTTCTCTAACAGCCAGCAGTCGAAATAGTTTTTTGGGTCTCCTGTAAAGTTGGGAAAACTGAGGCATGTTGCCGCTTAAGCGACAATATGTCAAAATAAATTATGCACATTTTATTGGTCAATGTCAAAAAAACATTCTGTTCGTGCAGAACAATCATGGTACGGAGACGACCCCAGCAACTTAGGTACTGTCGATCTCGATCACAATTTTTGAGGCCCCAATTTTTTTTTCTTTTTGGAATCTGAAAATTTGGGTTTTTGACGATTTTCGGAGTATCCCCCTAATCGAATTTGAATTTTTGGGGTATCATTTGATTCCTTGAAGTCTGCTGAACATTTTCCCCCTTCAACGTCCAAACCGGCTTCAAATAGGAGGAGATTACTCAAATTGACAACTTGTAGCGTTTTTCCTCTCGTTTGTGTGTGTATGAAGGAATCAATCAAAATCCGTTTTCGACTTGAAACTTGGAATTTTTGCAATATAGCCAGAATTAGCGCTAAAATTTTTTTGATTTGCCTCTAAAATTTGTACCAGGGGTGGGGTTTTGAGTGGAAGGAGAAGAATTGAGGGAAGATAGGATGTCTTTGTCCAGGGTCCCTTCCCTTTCTCGAGTCCCTTTTCCCTTCGTTCCTTCCGCCGTCCGCTCCGGGGGTGTGGGGGTCCATCCCTTCGAGGAGGGGGTAGTCTGTTGTCCTCCGATGGTAAATGCCATTCCCTTGGTAGAAGCCAATCTTATCTCATCGCATACCAATACCACTACCACAATTAGTCTAGTCATCACATGGATACGCAAGCAAACTGACGATTCTTTGCTAACTAATTCTCGTTTCCGTTTTGGGCCGACATTGATGTGTTCGAATTCGTGTTCCCCGATTATTGAGTATATTTTTGATAATTTTTTTCGCGGTTTCGTCGGATATTAGCTCTGACCGATTTATTGCGGTTAGACCGATTCGATATGGACAATTCAAGTTCATTGACAGCTAACGGCCGCCCTTCCAGAGTGTACAGGCCCCGTAAGTTCAATTTTGATTCGATGATTTACCTCATTTTCCAAATTGATAAGCCACCACTTTATATCAGGCCTGGTACACCATTAATCTAGTTTTACGCGGGTTAGCTGTTCTGCCTTTTTTTAATTTTTATTATTTTTTATAATTTTTTTTAAATTTTGTTGACTCAGGTATTTTATTTAAATTTTAACGAAATCTCCCAGGCGGTTTATGGATACTATGGTCTATGGATATTATTATTAATTTTATTATTATATTTTTATTATTTATTTTTAGTTTTATTATTTATTTATAATTTAATTCGTAAATAAGGCAGTAAAACTCGTATATTTTGCATTTTTGAGGAGCGACTCCAACAAAGCCTGTGGTGGGACCAGGAAACTGGCCTGGAAGTTGTGGTGGGACCAGGAAACTGGTCTGGAAGTTGTGGTGGGACCAGGAAACTGGTCTCAAATTTGTGGTGGGACCAGGAAACTGGTCTTGAAGTTGTGGTTGGACCAGGAAACTGGTCTTGAAGTTGTGGTGGGACCTGGAAACTGGTCTTGAAGTTGTGGTGGGACCTGGAAACTGGTCTTGAAGTTGTGGTGGGACCAGGAAACTGGTCTCAAATTTGTGGTCGGACCGGGAAGCTGAGCTAAATTTTTTGCGGGACCCGGTCGCTGGCTCCGGGCTAGTGGTGGGACCAGGAAGCTGGCCTGAGAGTTATGGTGGGTCTGAATCGGTTCTGAGTGGTATGAGGACAATCCAGCTTACTGATCTGTGCGGCCTCGTCAGTCTTGTTCTAAAAAAGAATGAAAAATGCTAAAGCATTCCGCCTACTGTGGGTAGTCTATTGTACCGAAATAACCCTAAATTACTGAAAAATCCTGGTTTTGATCCTTTCTTAAATAATTATAGCCGGCAAAATAAGTCATTTCCATTCCGAAATCTTTCCTCAACAAGTTTCTTTTTGGAGGACCCTTCTTTTCCTGTTTATTGGAAAGACTCGAATCCCAAGTTAGATAAAGTTGGATTTCCACCAAGTAGTTCTCCGTTTTTCACATTTTAAAACTTGCGTATCAAAGTCGAAACTCTGGAAATAGAAGGCAAACAATGTAACTTATCAATTCGTGGAGAATTGAGCGAATTATGATAAAAGTTCACCGATTCGGCCCTGAGTCATCGCGTCGGCGCAAGTTCGACTTTATTTCCTTATCTCGCCTTCCCTATCTTCAGCAGTGTGAGATAAGGAAGAAGATACGTAGATCGCGTACCCCCGCCATTGTAGCATGAAAGCGCACATGAATTTCTCCTTCCGGTCGTTTCGATGTTCAAAAATCCGTGGCTTCCGATCGGCGATAATCGATTGTTAATCTAATCGCCTTTTTCCGTGGTCGACAAGTCCGTGCCATTACAGAAAACCGGCTCTCACGTGTCGATCGAGAGCCGATTTAGTTTTAGCGTTTTTTTCGTGTAAACTTTTCGTCCCAATCGGTGTTAATTGTTTTCCGTGTATTTTTTAATCGTAGTTTTATTTGATATTCAGTCTAGTCAGATTGTGATATTATGTTGACCGATGAGATTGAATTCGATTTCGGCTGTGGCGATTGCCAGACCGGACTGTGCCTTGTCTACGATTACCAAAATGTTGTCGGTGAGTCGATTTGGGGATTTACAAAATTCGAACGTGTACCGAAAATGGCTGATTTGGATTTGTTCAGTTTTTGAATGGTTTCCCGGAAAAAAAATGTGCTGAAAGTGTTGAGAATGTACCATGGCCTATCGGCGTTTTCCGTGCTTGATATTTCATGTTTACCTCGAGGTCATATGATTTCGATTTCTACTTTCAGATTTACTTACTGGGTATTTCGAAATAGGGAAAATCGGATCACAGGTTAAACTGATTTCGTGCCATTTTACTCAGAACGATTTTAGGCTAAAGGGGGGACAAGTGTGCGAGGGAGAGAGAAGGTTTTATATGCTTATTTCTCGAGAACCGATGGATCGACTTTCAAATTCCAAAAAGATTAGGTTTTTCCCATGGTGGGTTTTGGAAATTTTAAATTTTATTTTACTAATTTTTGGATTGAAAAAAAAAAATTAATTTTTGATTTTTTTTTCAATTTTTTGTTAATTTTTGAATTTTCATCTGAGAATGTCCCTGAATTTTTGATCTTAGTTCCTTCGGCCCGATGATGATTCGTAATGATTCATGCTTGAACTCGAAGCTGTCAATGATTCTTGGTGGGATCGCAGCTTTGGGGGCTACGAGCGGGGCCCCCGTGGTCCGTAATGCCCCCGGGAAGGTCTGAGTCCGGAGCCGACATGGAACCCACCTAGCAGGAGGGCACCTGGCAGACGGGTGGCGGGGCAACAGAAACAGCGAGTGTGCCCCGATGTCCCGGGATTTGAGGACGCGACGGGCGCATCTCGGTGGGACAGTCCCGTGGCTGGCAATTTGAGTTAAATCGCTGCGACCTCGATCGGGGCAACTCAATTCAGACTAGTCCTCGTCAAGAAACATTGATTGCTTCTTGTTCTTTCATCTTGACGTCTTTAGTGTTTCTGAGGGCCGTCAATTTTCAAAATTGTCCGATTTCCTACTTAGCGATGAAATCTTTTCGGATCTACAATGCGCACATATCGCCCAATGATGATATCACAGCATTGAAAGGCGAATTCGACCATTTTCGACGGTTCTTGGCGGGATCGCAGCTTTGGGGGCTACGATCGGGGCCCCCGTGGTCCATAATGCCCCCGGGAAGGTCTGAGTCCGGAGCCGACATGGAACCCACCTAGCAGGAGGGCACCCGGCAGACGGGTGGCGGGGCAACAGAAACAGCGAGTGCGCCCCGATGTCCCGGGATTTGAGGACGCGACGGGCGCATCTCGGTGGGACAGTCCCGTGGCTGGCAATTTGAGTTAAATCGCTGCGACCTCGATCGAGGTAACTCAATTCAGACTAGTCCTCGTCAAGAACGAATCGAAAATGTTCGAATCGCCTATGATGTCCGTTTCTTGACCGTGTCTGAGGGCGTGCAATTTTTGGGACTGTTCATTTGGGACGGCAAAACGTGAAAATTAAAAATGAATAAATAACGCAAAAGTAAAAAAAATTCTCGGTAATTATGAGATTCTGCTTATGCCTGCTCGCCCTTTCTTCAGAAATATAAAATTTGAATGATAATTTTTGCTCATATCCTATGCTCATTTGTTGCAGGAGCGATGCCGATCCCGTATCCGAGTTCGCGCGGCGGTCAAGTCGTGAGTATCATGAAATATCTCGGTGTCGAATCGGTTTTTTGAGCCGACTTCGATTGGAATTACCGTGTGTCATCGCTGGGTCTCTAATTGCAACGCTTTTATTCCAGCCGCAATACGTTCGACCGCCGAATCGAGTGCCGCATAACAACGGCGGCCCTCGGATAAGCGTTTCACACCATGTGCCCGCAGTTTATGTGAGTTTGAATCGATTTATGAGAAAAGTGGGTAATTACGCGATTTTTTTGCGATTGAAACAATTCTTTTTTGTTCGCAGAACACAATGTTTCCTCAGTCAATACTTATGTCTCAACCACCATTGTCATACGTAAGTATTGCAAGACATTACGCTTCTATTATATTTGTTAGAAATTATAGACTATTGTTTTGGTACACCTACAGGAGCGACTCATTCTCTGCTGGTGTACCGAAGCACAGAAATACTTATATTATCGAAATCAACTGCAAAGCACTGAAATTCACAAATCTGCGATTTGAAAAGGACCTATCCTCCTTGAAATTAGGCAAAATCTCTTACAAGTCAAGAAGAATCTAAATTTTTTGAATTTTCAAGTTGTTCATTTTGTAAAATTTATAAAACAACCATTAATTAATGCGACGGTTCCTTATGAGCAATGCTCGTGCTAGGAACCGGCGTCTACTTCATATATAATAAAATAAAATCCACATTTCTCCGTCGTTAACAAATCATCTCACTTTTTAGCTTTGAACGCTTGCATAAAAAATTAATCACATTCACTTCTGTCATGAATCTTTCAAAAAATCAAAATAAAAATAGGAACTCTCCTCAATCACAATAATGTTGATTAGTGGAATATTTAGATTTCTTTTGAAAATGATATGCCGTACCTGCTTCGTCACCTGGTGGCTAGGAAGGTTATTAAACTCGAAGAAATTGCAGCTTTCTAGTATCTTCAAGTGATAAGTCGGCCAAAAAAAGTTACATATTCCAATTTTCCCATATCTGAGAACAATAATTGCTCTCCTTTTCGTCAATCCTCTCTTTTCATCCTGAACTTGTTTACAGATTACGCAACCGAGACATCCGGGCCAGGCATCGGGACAGACGGCGGGCAGCCAGCAGCAATTCTACCACCAAGGATACGGCTTACCGATGAGCGGCGGTTACAGCTATGCAGCAGCACCGGGTAGGTCCAGAAACGATAAAGTGAACTTCTTTGAATTGAGGCGCTGATTTTTGTAGGATTTTTCAAAATTCATGCGTGCGAGGGGTAATTTCTAACCGAATAATTCGATCCGCAGGTTATTTGATGCAGACGCCACCCCAGCAAATGAGGCATCCGTATTCCCCGAACCCGACTCTCACTCAAGTCCATCCGCAGCAACCGACGTCGCAACAATCGGCAACCAACCAATATGAGGTTTGTAAATTACCAATAATAAGTAAAAAGTAAATTAAACCGCCGTTCCAGGCGTTGGCTTTTCGCCCGATAACCGAAGTTGCCCCGGGCGTGCCCTGCCGCCCTCAAGGTGAGGGTTGGAACTATTCAGGACATGTCGCTCTAGTCTCACAGCACTTATGTACTGCTGCACATGGTTACTCATTGCCTCACATCGTTGAGTGGGGAGGGACCGAATTACCAATAATTTTGTTATGCCAAATTGCCCCTGGGGATGCCAACTGACTTTATGGGTACACCAAATGACCCCATATTTATGCCAAGGCTGTCTCAATGCGCATTTTATCTCATTTTGTTCGTTTTTGCTCGCAGATGTACGGCGTCGAAGGTGTCGGTGGCGCCGGCGCTGCAGTGGCGATGAGTAGCCTCAGTGGCGCGCCTGGCGGACCTAACGGCACTTCTCACCAGCTCCTCCCCGCTCAGCCACCATCCTCCATGTCGATGCCACAGACGGTCAGTATTTTATATTTTAATTTTGTCTAAATTTTTATCTAAATTCATTTTTTCCTTATCACGCTGTTCTGCTGCAATTTTAGGTATTGGCGATGGGACCTCATGGCGCCATTCAGCAGCATGTGAAGCAAGATAAATCGTCGAAACTTCGCCCGAACGCAATACCGATCATCGACCCGGCGACCGGCTGCAATGTCCTGAACGATGAAAAGAACGGAGCCGGCGGCGGCTCCAGTCAATCGCCAGCGTCTCGGGTAAGTAAAAATCTTGGATTGTCGGTATTCATGAATTGTGGCAAATAAAATTTACGTCAACTTCGGAATTTGCGAATAATTGGTAATTTTTGATACTGAATTTCAAGAGAGAAGAGAGTACAAGAGAATTGTTGAAAAACCGAGAAAAAAAATATCTGTTATTGCAATTTCCTTGCGAATTGTCGGGATTTTTTCTATTTTTTTTCCTGTCGTTATATGAGTAGAAGTTTCCTTTCAAGAATATGAACTTTTCAAGCGTTTCGATTCAAATTGAGTCACTTGGGATTTTTCTCCATCGATTTGTTCTTTTTCTTTGAGCAACATAAATGTATGACACTAAATTTTGTCAATTTAGGACTCGAAGGACGAGGAGATGAAGGCGCCAGCGGCCGTCGACGAATTCCTGTGCAAAGGCCCGTCTGCCGGTTTCGCCATGGATAACGCCGAACCGCCCCAGTCGACGACGCCGGCTTCAGTTGACGACACGCCGGTATCCGGACCAATCACCATCACATCCCCTGACGACGAGCGGGAACGGCTGAACGGTCCGGTCGATCACGAGGTGACTAAATTCGTTTTTTTTTTTTTTTGTTCATTTCTCAAAAATTGAATTACCAAAATTTTTCTCATAAAAAATATCATTCTGGGTGTATCAAAATGGATGGACGTGATATATCCTTGAAAAACTCGAAAACTCAAATTTCGGGATTGTCAGCAGAGTGAGCACCCAAAGGAGCCCTCGGCGCCGCCGACGTTGGCGCCCTCGCCGCCCGAGCCCGTGGCGCCATCTCCACCTCCGCCGCAGCACCCGGTGGCGCCTCCCCATCCAACCCAACAACACATACCGACCGTTTCGGCCAAGACCAACTCTCCGCCCGTCATCGTTCATCCCCGGACGGCACAGCCGTCAATGTCGGCCGTTGTGAAGGGCTCCGCCCCGGCGCCTGCGGCCCAACCTCCGCCCGTCCAGGCGCCACCGGTGCAACAGCCGCCCCCGGTTCAACCTCCGGCGGCACAGCCGCCGACTGTACAGCCGCCGCAGGTTCAACCGTCGGCGGCACCATCTCCCCCGCCGGCTGGCGTTCAAACGGCACCGCCGTCCGCGCCTGGAATCCCGGCCAATTCGAGAAAACCTCAGGTTCGTCGAAGCTCTTGCTGGCTCGCTTTATTTTTTAATTTATTTTCCCTTCATGAGAGAACCAGTTTTTCTGTAAACCAGTTATTTCATAAAATTATTTCCCGTTTCTAGGCTAGCGAAAACGCCCAGACGAAAAAATCGGCGAAAAAAGACGACCCCGCGCCGAAGGCGCCTCAGGAGCCTCCCCGCCCGGCCAAAGTGCCGCAGGAGCCGCCGCGGCCGGCCGGCAAAGGGCCGCAGCCCGGGGCAAGAGGCGGCCCCCGCCCTGTGCCTGCCTCGACGCCGCCGCCGTCCGCGTCCACGACCGTGGTCGGCGCTCCGTCTGCGCCTCCGGAGTTCCCCGCTCACCGTCCAGCCACCGCTCCCGCCAAAGCGTCAACCGCCTCCAGTTTCTTCGAGACGATCAACTACAAGAACCTGACGTCGACGACGCAAAACGTCAACCCCCCGACGGTCAGTTCATTCATTGAAAAAAATCTTTAATTTTTATAAATAACATTAATTTTTCCACCTTTAATTAATTTTTTTACATTTATTATTCAGCAAGCTAGAGTAAAAAAATTATTCTGCTTCATACTAAGTTTTTTGTTTTATTCCTGTATTTATAGCTATTATTGATTTTATTCATGAAATTGAAAATTAGGTACCAACTTATTTCAACTTGAGGAACAGTTTTTATGTAAAAACGAAAAACCCGTTTTTTCGAGGATATAATTTTATGCTTAAATTTGTTCAAGTTAAAGTTTGTCTTCCGAAATCCTAGAAAGTACCGGCAATATGTTTTCTGTTCTTTGCCCGATTCAGGTGACAGCTGCTCCTCCCTCTCAAGCGCCTGAAGAGAAAGGAACCAATGGTGAAACTCCTGACCAACGAGGTAAGTCCCGATAATTCAAATTGAGACAAAACCCAATTTCCAGGGGTTTATGTGTTCCTGGGAACCTTTATTTTAAGTTTTCGATTAACTTGCCCGTGTGCATATTTTTCGGTGCCCAAAAACTGCAATTTTTGGTACTTTTTTCAGTTTTTTGCATATTACCTGTAAACAACGCATCCTACAGAAAAAAGCTACCCCTTCAATATTTATCTACGTTAAATTCTGCATCGAATGATCACCTTGAACGTTAAAATCGGTTCAGCAGTTCGGCCCCTATCTATAGTCAAAGTTTGAAATTCATCTCCAAATCGGCTGGGCTCACGTTCAGCTCCATCAAAAAATGCCTCCGAATAATAGTTGTAGACGATTAAATTCTATGTTAGAAAAACCTCCTGAAACCGTCTTCAGATCAATTTGAACCCCACGTAATTCTATCTCTACAACAAGACCAATCTAACCGGTCCGAGTTTCAGTTTTTTGCTTATACTTCGCAAAATATGCATTGTGGAGAAAATAACACCTGAACCAAAATTAAACAGCATAAAATTCTGCGTCGAATGAACGGCTTGAACGTTAAAATCGGTTTAGCTGTCCGGTCGTTATTGGTTGTTGAAGTTTGAAATTCGTCCCCAATCGGCTGAAAAATTTTTCTTGCTCACGTTCCAGAGCCTGTAGCTTTCAAACGGCGCATCCAATCAAAAAATGGATCGGTATAAAAGTTGTAGGAAATTGAATTTTATGTATAGAAAATCCTTCCTTCCCTACCCTAAATTCCAGAATAACCCCGAATCGACAGTGAATTTACTTAATATATAATGATTCAAGTAAAAGGCAAAAATTTGGCATTCTAGCAGATTTGTCTTGATAAAAATTAACTTTTTAGTGTAAGTGTTTTTCTCGAGCCTCCGCCAGTTCGGAAAATGTTCACTCAGAAATTGGTTATGGGTATCTGGCGCTTCTGTGGATATCAGATTGAAAAATTTTATCAATCATCTGGTTCTAAATCAAAGAGAGAGGCTCCTCCACGCTTTTAACATCCTTGGTAGGGAAGCTTAGAACCCCTGCTAACTTGACGCCTGCCAAGCCGAAAACAAAATACTCGTTGCTACAAAATATTGGCCGAAAAATGGCATCAACACCGGTTATTTTTACAAAAACGGAAAAATCAGTCAGTAAGCATTGTTTCTCAATGATGGAGCGCTGAATCGTAAACATCCAGTAAGTTCTCTTTTGACTACTAACTTCTGAAAAAATACTGACCAAATTCCAAGGATTTGATCTCATTATAAAGTCCAAATTTTCGTGTTAGCGAGCAAAACCTTAGAATGAGAATCAACCGGAGGACTTTTGGAGACCCCATTCTTGTTTTCATGGTTGGCGCACCCTTTACCCTGAATGGTGCTATGGTGCTGGTTCGGGCTTATGATTAGGGGGCCATTTTCCCAAGATCCTATCTACCCCGTATCGTAATTTGTGGTTATTTTTTCATCTCGGTGACTTGATGTTGAAAGTTGTAGCCTTAAAATCTGAAACATTTCTATTAGTTGACGTAGCTGACGATGAATAGCGATTCCTTTCTGGCCAGAGGGCACATGTCCATTTTTTCGATTTTGAGATATCGGTATCGCTGGATTTTGCGTTTTGCCAAAAATCACCTTTTTGGACATTTTGTGCTCTAAGGTATCGATATGATGGCGCTTTCCCAGCCTCCGCCCGCTTTGCAACAATCGATCGCGCGATTTCGATGCATTGCCATCGATCGCACCTATCGATTTTCACATATCGATTGTCGATCGGTGGGCGAGGCCGACCACCCGAACGGGGGGCCCCGCTCGGCTCGGGCTCGGCAGTTCTCGTCTGGTCTGGCCGTCAGTCGGACCCCCAATTCCACTATCGGTCCGCTAGTTCCGTCCACGTGCAACCTATCCGTAGAATAACCTATCGCATTTCTTCTCGTGCTTTCCTCAACTTGAGGTTAATCCCGACGTTTTTTCCGTTCAATTTTCAATTAAAATCCGTCAATTCCTCATTTTTTCGAATTCGTCGAATTTTTTCCGATTTTGGTGAAACGCGATTCAACAAGTGGTCGTCGCGGGTGCATTATGTAAAGATTGGCTACATTCAAATTCGAACGATTAATCGATCTAGTGCAACTGAAATGGGCAAAAAACACGGTGAGAAATTTTTTTAAAAACTATCGATTTTTTACGACAATTGTAGATTTTGGATGATTGGTCGAGTTTCCGGTGGATTTTCCGATATTTTACACGTGCTAACTTCCTATGGTGCGCTACACATTGTGCGCTCTCTTGGAGGTTTCTCGTCCAATAGGGTTCTCAGTTTTTAACACTGGCGCATGTGTCTCCCTTCGATAAGTTCCCGTATGTAGCATACGGTATGCTGTTTCGCGATTTAGGTCTCCTCAGATTCAGTTTTGAGAACCCTCGTAATTGTGTTCGACGAGGGAATTTCTGGTACAATTTTTCAAATTTGGGCACTGGTTTTTAAAATATTGATTCACCTTTAATACATTTTGGGAGGGAAAAAGGTATTTTCGTATTCTTCCTTGAAGGGGAAGATTATGATTTAAGGGGCTGATTTGCTAAGATTTTTGTTGTATAACATTTTTCTGGAAAAGTGCATTTTTTGGCTTAAATAATTTTTTCGTTTTTTCTACTTTGCCTCAGTAAAATTGCCATAAATCGCTTAAATTTTGGACAAATCACTGAAATAAGGATATCGTTGGAAAGACCGTTAAATTTGCTATAATCTCACTGTATTTGCAGCTCTTTAACGTCAAGTTGAATTGGTGGAAAATTGAGCCGAAGTTGAGGATTGTTGAATTCTTAAAAATTGCCCTTTTTCAACGTGCGCTTATTTTCATGTTGGTAGGCACACCTCCAGAATAGATATCTAAAAATCTCGCAAAATGGTTATTTTGGTGTCTGATGGCCTCAAAACCTCAATAAGGAGTTCCTGAATCGCAGGGCTCTTAATGATGTATTGAGGAAACTTCTCGAATATGATTTCGGGTCATTGGTCCCAATATGCTGCAAGTACTGGCTGTTCAGGTAACCTGGAAAATGAAAGGGTCCTTTGGAAAGCTGTCCTAAGGACCTTCGCCGAATCCAGGTACATAGGCCGAGGAATAGGATCTACAGCGAATAAAGAGTCCTTAAAGAAAGTCAAACAAAGAAATTCTACAAAATACGGTCCTCCAGCTCTTTAAAACTTCGTGTGGAAGAAAATTGAAGCAGGACAATCTGGTCTAGATGAATCAGAAATGTTGCGTGGTACTCGCGAAAATGGCTGTCCATGCAGATGGGAGGAATGTCCTTGAAATACCAGTTACGAGAATAGAGCGAAAGGAGGAGCGGACCTTAAGGTCGGACCGAGGAGGTTCACGGCTCCTCAATCGGATAAATTTTCGAAAAATCCAGGATTTTTACTTTCTTACTTTCAGGAAGAATCGTCCTAGAATTTTATCGGTGGTTCAAAAAAGAAAAAAAAATACGCGATTTTTTTTACTTGGATTATTTATTGCCTGAGGATTTATCTGGCCGCATAAAATTGCCAAAACTTCTTCGTTTTTGAGCCTTTCTTGAAATTTTTGGAACTGGTATGTTCGTCTAGATCAGACACATCAGACACATAGCCGGAATTCTGATTACCGGCAGTACATCCGTGATATTGTCATAAATGCTCTTTTCATCGTTCTAGAGCTAGGGATGTTCGTGGATTTTAAATTTCGACTTCTTACGTAGGACATTTCGACAAGTTCTGGCGAACATGTGCTCGCAAATGTGATTCGCTCTTCGTCCATGACCAGGTGGGGGCGAGTGGAGGGGGTAGGCGGGGTACAATGGCGGAGCTACACGAAGGACTTCCACTTTTCAAGATACTGGAGCTCATCATCTGCAGTTTCGCCATTTAAGGGAGTGAGTTTTGCGGGCACTGACAACAACCACGGCGATTTTTCGAATTTTGAGCATCTTAATTCGTCATTTGTAGGACAAATCATTTGAGATGGTTTTTGGAGAAGCTCCGCTTATCAAAACCTAGTTTATTTCAAAAAACCTATTTCGAGGTGGAGTTTGACATGAGCCGGCGAGCGGCCCAAAATTTGGTCCCATTTAATGGGCATGAGCGGCAGCTGCCCAGCGGCTTGAAAATCGGCCGCGGCCGCCGGTGGTCCGTCCGGAATTCGATGGTCCGCCGATCCGCTCGTTTCAGCAGCTATGATCGGATTCAAAAAATTAAAATCGGTTCAGCTGCTCCCTATATATTTCAGTCAGTCGCTGTTGTTCTTTAAAAAAATCATAATATGATTTTAGGTGTTATAACACGATTTTTGAACTGGCCAAATAACCATGTTGGATTTTTTCAACTCCCCAAATTTTTGTCGTTGAACCCTGAAGCTATTCATCGTGTCGAACCGACGAACCTCGGCTGAATAGCGTTGGAATTATTCATCGTTTGAATTCTCTCGAGGTGAATGTAGGAAGACGTATTTTAATTATTGTGACGGCTTTCGTCTCGTCGGATGTCAAACGCGACCTTTGCCATATGGATATTTTCCATTGATCCCCCTATGCCCAACAGTCTGTTCTAGGCGTTTCTGAAACATGTTTTGATCTGGGTAAAGTTTACAATATTGAAAAAAATTCGCTCAAGTGCAGTTTTGTATGGTAACATTCGATACTTCGATTTGGACCCTCGTCTATTGATTTTTGAATAATTCGAGAAAAAGAAAAATGCTCAAAAAATCCATAGGTACTATGGCATCGCCTTTAACATCGGAAATTTTTGGAAAAATGTGCCTAAATACCACCTCAAAAAATTTGGAAAATTTCCATACTATTCAATCGTGTTGGACTATGATAAAAAAGGTGTCCGTATCAAAAATTTCACTCAAGTGCAGAAAACTTTGGGCGAATTCTTTTACTCATATCATAGTTTTTGAGTGTTTTTTTCTTACTATTTTCGTCTAAATTGCTATGCCTTTTTGGAAATGCAAATAGGACAACGGCGATTGTCCGGGAAAGGAAAAAACCTAGAAATTCCACGGTTTGGGGTCAGCCCGTCGACGAAATAGATAACGGCTCGACCGCAGGATCAACGTTAGATAACGTAACGACGCGTAAATGAAACGACCAGCTGATTTCAAATAAGAACGTAAAATACAGGCCCAACCCTGAGATCAAGTTGAGGAACGATCCAAAATGTTATCTCAAAATCCACTTGTTTTCCAATTATTGTGGATTTTGACAAGTTTCAATTTTTTACGCTTTTCATTTCGAGTTTATTTAATTCATTTTATTTTCATTAATCCTCTGTTTAAAATCTGAAGTGGTGTATCTCAAGTTCTAAAGCCGTAAGAGCTACACCGAGATGCTGCTCCACTGCCCCACTTGGGCAAATTAAAATTAGTCCATCTCAAATTCGAAGTCTATTCGCGTATCGCCGAGAGCGAGAAATAGAAATACTTCGATAACGAAGGGAATTAAAAATGCATTATATTCGGAATCGGAAGGTGCGGTCTTGAATAAAACACATTTCCATCGAGATGCAGGGGGTTTTCAAAATGTGGAAATCCATGAATGTTACATACGGGACGAGCATTTCGTTTCTGACAGGCCCTTGTGAATTATTCAGTTGGAACGGAGGAATCGTTTTGACGGCGACTTCGTCCGTCAAAATGAGCGATTTTCACCGTCGAAAGTTGAGGAATTTCGGAATTTCGCGGCTCCTTTAATTTGTTCAAAGGCTCCGGCTTCCTAGTCCCACCGCAAATCAGCGGCTAAGTCGGCCTCGCTCCTCTTAAATGCTACTCGTAAATTTTACTTAAAATAACAAGCTACCTTTGCTAATTTTCTCAAGTTTTCGGGGTTCCTGATTTCCAAAATTGTTTTCACTGAAATGTCGAGAAAGTCGATTTGATATCGTTGGCGCTGCAGCCAAAAATAGTAGTAGATACATTTTTGAATTTTTTCAAGAAGAAGCAAGCGCGCATGACCACCCAACCATTTTCTGAACAATTTTTATTTTTTTTTTTAATGGAAAAAATTCGAAATTCTCCGTCTGCTGTTTGTGATTCATTCTCTCATACTTTTTTTTAAGTATCTTGGGTTTTTTGATCCGATTTTGATGAAAATATAGTTTTATCATTTTTTTATTTTCACTTGGTCCTTCTTATTGCTATATGCAGTCTTTCAGGCCTATTTCGCATACTATTCCAACGCCTTCAATCGCTACCATGATTTTGACGGGCAGTACTGATGAATGACGATGACCCCAATTTTCCGACAATTCTTTCGTTTTACATCGTCGAAATGACAATCGGTCGTTTCACCTTGGCAATCGCCCAATTTCGTTTCTGCCAATTAATTACCATGTCGGTAAACTTATTTGTCGTCATAGCCTGACGTCACTCGCCCGTTATGACAATCGTCAGCTTTCAAGGTCTCGCGCTCGATTTCAGTCGATTTCGAATTGTCGTTAAATCTATTACGATTTCTTTCGCCGGTCGTTCGCCAACGATAATTTGAAATTTCGTCACCTTTCAGTAAGCGACGTAATTTCGACTCAATTAAAGCTTTTTTTGTTCATGTCTCTATAAAAGAGGTTAATTGCGTATCCATCATTTCCTCCTTTCGGTTTTCGAGGTTTTCTTGCTAATTACTTGATAATTTCTTACTTATGGAATTTCGGGATTTATGGGGGGGTCAAAAGAATCGCAAAAAGCTGAGCTGGGCCATACTGAAATTTCGATTTTGGAGGCTTCCAGCTGGAACAAACCGACGTGAAAATATCAAAAACATGACGGTCGAATGCAAAATATCGATACCTATCAAATCTTTGGTTAACGGTCTAACCTCGTTCGATGGCATAACACACATACCCGATACTGGTTACGTGTAACCGTCTGGGCGTGAGCGAACTTTCATCGGTTGCGAATGCGTCGGAGAGAGACGGAGCGCGAGAGGCGGCGCGACCGAGAGAGAGAGTGCGCTACGCTGTGGAGTCTGAGCCGCAGACGGAGAAGTAAGTCAAGGTGAATATGTTAAGGTGAACTAGGCAGCTTGGGACTGAGAAACCCTCCTACTCCTACACCTTGGCTTTTTTTTCTGACCATATTAATCGATATTAGGCCATTGTCGGCCATGTTTTCGGTATAAAAAGGCAAATTTTATTCATTTTTTTACAATGTCATTCTTGTCTAGTTGAGCAAAAATGCGTTTTTGTGAGAAATCATGCCTTGTATGGGTATCAACTATTTTGAAAAATTCGAAAAAAAGAAAAATTCGAAAAGTTTCATAGGTACTATAACATCGCCTTTAAAATCGGAAATTTTTGGAAAAATGTGCCTAAATACCACCTTAAAAAAATTGGAAAATTGCCATACAATTTAATAGTGCTAGACTATGATTAAAAAAAGTGGCCATAGCAAAATTTCGAATTTTTGAAAAAATGTTATGTTTGGCTGTAGCGCCATCAATATTAATCCTTTAAAAACAGAAAAAAATGGGGTACCAAATGGCCGACTTCCTCGACATCCAAGTGAAAGAATTTCCGGTAAAAATTGGCTCCGTGAGAGCGGAAAAGACATACCAAAAAAAGCGACGAATAATCCGTTCGACAAGTCAACTCGAGTAACCTCGTTTTTGAGTTGAAAATGCTCTCGTCGCACTTACTGCAATTCTGACTTGCCCCGAAGGCGAATTTGAAAAAAAAATTAAAATCTCGGTTTCCACCCGTTCGGCCATACTATCGATTTGTGTATCGATGGTGTCTCCCCGGCGAAGTAACCTCTCTCATTTTCGTACCGGTTGAGATTGGAATGAAAAACCCCGACAGGGAGATCGAGTGAGTGCTCACTGTTCACGCTGTAAGGGGGATTCGTGTCTAATATTAGAGACCAGTCAACCCCCTCCTCCCCGTCGAGAAATTTCTTATAGTTCCAACGGCAGACAGTAGACAGTGGGTTCCACCCCGAGTCATTTCGAACATGTGATATTTTTGTAATTCAAAAATATTTCGCGTTTATTGTCTGGAATTGGGAGAATCCGCTTAGGGAAGAAACTCACGATGGCAGCCGAAGATTTGAGTCCGTGAACGGAGGAAAATCCGCCCGACTGAAGAGTGCTGTGATCAACTTTTCAATAAATCGATTTCTCTTACTTGGAACGTTTTTTAGTGATTTCGCGAGATAGAAAAGAGCGGGTTGAGAATGCCGCAGAAGCGTAGAAGTCGGTCGGGCCGAAGAAGTCGGAATTCGAGTGTTCCGCGTAGCGAGGAAAGTTCGAGACGGTCGTCCATCCCGAACCAATCAGCGGCGCAGGATCAGCCTAATTTGCCACTTCCCGAATCGCAAAGTAGGATTTTTGCAAATTAATTTATTTCCGCATAATTGATCACCCCTGGAGTAAATCGATAGCCTGATATTTTTCAGATTTTTTCTTGCTTCCCGGCCCCACCGCAAATCTAGGCCAAAATCGAGAAAGAGGTTAAATTTGTTCAAACTGACTCACGCTCCGATTAACCGCTAACTTCTGGCTGGGCTCGATTTGCTGAAGCATTCTGTAGATAATCTTTCTGGATAATCACTATTCTGGGAATTAGGATATTCGAGACATCATGGTACGAAATCATTAGTTGGATATCGCTCCTCCTGGCGCTCCCGACATAGAATTGCGCGGTTTTTAACAAACGGTTGCTGGCTTGTAGCAATGTCCGCGTTTTCTGAAGTAGTTTGGTGGCGATTCTTGATCTGGGAAGGGTATGACCTGATTGATGAAGAGAAACGTCATCATAGCTCAAGGGGGGGGGGAGTCCAAAACTGAAATGCACCCGAAAACCCCCGTTTTGACTCATCCGACCGATTTCCCAAGGAGTGTGGCGTCATTTGATGGCTTCTCTATGCGTTCGAGACTGGAAAATCCATTCAGACTTCTGCTGGCTGAGCAGGTCTCCAGATTTGATGGATTTTTCCATAAATCTTGGTAGTGGCTTCATTGAGAAGACTAACGTCAGGTGATTGGGTTTTGGTCCACTTTTTTCCACCTGGGAGAATGGTATGCTTTAAAGTCTGCTGATGAGGCCCAATCCCTGGTTTCCTGAAGCTATGAGGCGACTTGGTCGTAGAACCGTGAGTAGCGTATGCTGCATGCTCATGGCATTGGTCAAGAAGACGGCCATTAGTTGATTGGTCATCAAGCTTCAACCTGGAGCATATGTTTCTTTCTGGAGCCTGGGTGCAGGCATGAGCGGCAGGCGTGAGTCCATCATTAGTTTGGAGATTCCGCAGGACATCCCGGAGAATTGACTTTTTATGCCCCCCCACCCCACAGAATCTACCAGGATTAACTTGGAGTATGGTATCGAGATGGAAGCCCAGGCTCTAGTGAGGAGGTCTTCAAGATTCAAGCTGGACCCAGCCCCAGTTGTTCTTGGAGCGTAAGTGTAACCTGGAGTTGTTCCTGGAGCATGTTAGCCTTGAGCATGCGCGGTGCAAGATTTGGATCTGTTGTTGCAGCCTTGCACTGCGCATGCGTATGGGCTCACATGCTACAGGTACACCTCCAGGTAGACTCACGTTCCAGGAACAACTGGGGCTGGATCCAGCTTGGATTTTGAAGACCCTTGAGCCTGGGCCGTGATTTCTTCCATCTGGATACCATACTCAATTTTGGTAGATTCTGGGGGGGGGTCAAAAAGTCAATATTCTGGGACGTCCTGTGGAAGCTCGCATAAAGTAGTACCCACTCACATGTAACCTTCCTCTTAGGATCCTGCGGATTCCTTACCTCTTTTAGGTTACCTTTTGAAAGGATTCCTCGCTCAGCCAATCACGAAGCAAGTCTAGGAACTAACTACCCATAGAAATATAACATTCTAAAACTTTTTCTTGAAAACATTGTCTTTTGGGTCACTGCTCTGTGATGAAAGATGAATTTCTTCACCTGATTCAGGCGAAATTTCGCTTGAAACTGAAGAAGTTTGACATCCTGAGAGCTTCTTTTCCAGATTTTGATTATATTAGGTCCAATGAATGATTGAACTGACCATAGGAGTTATGCTTTTGGTTAAACCCCTCTCTTTTTAAGTGTTCAGCCTTGTTTTCTCCAAATTTGCCCAAGTCCTTTTTATCTTTTCACTCCAGCCACTTTTATACGAACGCAGTAATCAAAAATTTTGTTTAAAAAAAATTGGCATTGAATATTTTTGCTTGAGCTAAGAGAGACGGCCAAGCCTCCTGTCTTACCATGCATTGATAAATTTACATTTTTTTGCTAGTATAATTTTCTTCTTGAAAACCATGACCCAAAAGCGATTCCTCCAGCGTTCCATAAATTTCCGGTGTTCTGGAAAATGTACTCGTATGCCAGTGCTATATCGAGAGCGTACAAAAATAGAAGTTTTTCATGTTTATCAAAATTTTTTCTATATCGAAACGGTCCCTTTTTTCTTTTTGATTCCTGTTTTTCTGCTATTCCCCGTCCCGTATCGATATTCGAAGTATCGATTACCCGTTGCATACAACACCCCTCCCTGAGACCATCTCCTTGCTCCAATAGGCGGCTTGTGGACTATTTTTAGATTTTGAGTTTGTCCGAATCGACTATTTATGGGCGGCCACCGAATCCGTTTAATAATGCTCTCACTTCCCCCTCCAGCTTCTTTTGACCCCGGTTGATTATGCAGTATCGTTCGTATGGATCTTGGTAAACATTCGTTTCGTACGAATGGACAACGCTTTTTAAACGTAGGAATTCCGATTTTCGAACGGACTGTATTCAATATTGGAAATTTCCTGTCGCCATTATTGCTCGAATTTTTTGGTGATTTGAGTTTTCCGTGGTCCCCGGGCTCAAGTGACAACACCGGCTATCTCAGTGAGCCGGTGTTGCCTCTTAAGAGACGGTCTGGTTCTATTATTTCACGTTGATAATGAATACGTTACAATAAACAATTATCCTTCAGTAAAATGTTCGACTGCTTGAAAATTCATCACAAGGTACCTCCAAAATATTGGTAAAAAAATATAAATGTTGAAATAATTGAAGTAAAATGTTTGACTGCTTGGAAATTCATCACAAGGTACCTCCAAAATATTGGTAAATAATTGAAAATGTTGAAATAATTGAAAAAAAAACTCAAAAAATGTTGGATTCTAAAATTAAAAACATTAAAAATAAATAATTAAAATTTAAAATAAATATAATAATCAATAATACCTAAATAAAATTAAAATGTTTGACTGCTTGAAAATTTATCGCAAAAAACCTCCAAAATTTTTGTAAAAGATTAATAATGTTTAAATAATAGAAAAATCTCAAAAACCGTTAAATTCGATATTTTGAAATTTTTAATCTCGACCAAAAATCAATTGATAAATCGGTGAGACATTTCAGCTCAACGTAGTTCGTTTTTCGAGTTTTTTCCCCCTCGGCAACAGAAAATAGCCGCCCATCTGCGTCATCCAGTCAGCACATGTCCCTTGGGTAATAATCCTATTTCCTATGGTTCCTACCTTTAAAAATCGATCAATTGCCGTTGGAGGTGTTCATCCAACACACTCACGCATCGGCTTCGTCCGACGAGTCCACGTGATACACCTCGGCCGTCAGTTTGGTACATTTATTTAAAATAATCCCCTAACAATATTGACCTTGATTCCGAACAGTCTTATCAATGTTGAGATGTTGTCGTTATAAAGATGACGGCGGCTTTATTTTAATTTGACTGATAAGGGAATACTGGATGTGTGTGGCAAAAGGGACAAAAAATTTGACTTTTTTTGTTTTCTAAAATTGAGCATTGAAAATATCAATATCGGACTGGTGGGTTTGAGATATCGAGACACGAAAAATACCGAACCCGATTCCAAACTCAAATTTCCGACGATGAACCACCGATAGTGCGGATTGACTAATTTTTCACCAAACTCAAATTTCAGCATTTTTTCTCCAATAGCGCTTTCTTCTGTTGCAGTGGGCGGCCACACGAAGGCCACGCAAAGGCAGAAGAAGAAGCCAAATTTGAACCAGAAGGGAATGGATAAAGTCGGCGGTTCCGAATTGGACGCGTTTTTTGACCCGTCGTCGACAACCGGACCGAGGGAACCGTCGCCCGCTCCTCCGCCCCCGGTCGAACTTCCCAAAGAGCTCACCAACCAGTCCACTACTTTAATTACGGTACGTATTTCATTTTCTTGTAATCAAACCGGATATTTGATTTGATGGTAAAATTTTTGTTGTGAAAAAAATCTCGAAAAAAATTTGTTCTATAAAGGTTCTGCCGAAACAATTTTTACAAGATGTTCCTGCCTCGATGATTATAAAAAAATGATACATTTTTCCGATTCCAAATTGACGAATTCATTGTCCCCTTAATATGAGAGGCGGGAATAATCATTATTGCTGAAAACAGCGGATTAAACTTTTCAAGGAAGTGCAAGGTCTCTAATAAGTGAAAAAAGCGCGTTCAGCAGGCTTAGCAATGATGTCTTTTCATCGAAAGCGCCAGTAAACTCGTAGGTAGCCAATTGGGTGAAAAAATCAACGCCTGGGTGAAAAAAACAACAGCAGTTGTTCTAGATTTTAAGAATCTTCAACCTATTAAATCCATTACCATAAAAAAAACCATAAAACCATTCTTTTTTCAAACTATTACTTAAAACCGTACATACTACAGCAAGTGTTGATTGTATAATTGACTGACTTGAATGACTGACTTGTAAAAAACCATAAAAACCATAGAACCATTAAAAAACTTGAAACCATGAAAAAACGTTAGTTAAAACCATACATACTACAGCAAGTCTTGATTTTTTTATTGACTGACTTGTAAAGAAACCTTAAAACCATTTAAACCCCATAAAACCATTAAACAAGAACCATAAAACCATGGGAAAACCATTACTTAAAACCATATCTACTACAACGAGTCTTGATTTTTTGATTGACTGACTTGTAAAAAAAAACATTGAAAAACCACAAAACCATAGAAAAGTATTACTAAAAACCATACATACTACAACCAGTCTTGATTTTTTTGCAGTTTCTCCAAGACGATATTAAGAATGATGAGGACGATGAATATTCTGATGCGATGGTCGCCGCTAAGAACGAAGAAAATGCCAAGGTACGCGCACTCGATTTTTTGTACTTTCTAAATAGCGTTCTCTCGTTTTCTGTCGACCGCGCATGCGCCTGTCGAAAGGGTATCACAAATGGTTGGGACTCCGCTGAATAATCTGGAATGGTCGTGTTCATCAATCGATGTTCATCCATTTCCAGATGTCAGCCGCTGTTGCGAACAACAATAATGACATCTCGAAGGCGGCACCTCCGGCCGATGCGCCGCCCAAAAGCAAGGACGCGCCCAAGGAGCAGAGGATTCAGCCTAGCGAATCAGCAGCTTCTGATAAATCGTCAGCTGTAAGGAACTGTTCGCATGTAACAGCTTTTTCCGATATTTCCATCAGCAGCTCCTAAGGATTGATCCTTGGGAATCTGTCGAGGTTTTCATGGGGGGAGTCCGCATTTTGAGGTTTTCTCCCTATCGCATCCCTTTCGATAACTACACACACAACAGCAAAAACAACTTGCTGATCTTCCAATTATTCGTATTAATTCGTCCGATTTCCTCCAGCCAAACGTCGCTGAAGATGCTGAACAGCCGGAAAAAGGCGCTGCTGAAGCCGCCGAAGCCGAAGCGAAGTCTTCCGACTCCGAAAAGGAGGAGAAGTCGGAAGAAGGCGCCGCCGCGGTTGAAGTCCTCGCCGAGGAAAATGGCGCCGCTTCGCCTCAGGCCACGGGCCCCGCCTTGCCTCCGTACAGTTACAAAGACGGTAAGTGAATATTATGTGATGTCAGCGCTTTCGCCCGCATGGCCTTCCTCTGGAGCCATTGGCGGCTTCAGGATATGAGGATATTTTACCATCTGCCCTGGGGAATATTGGAAACCTTTTTTACCTTCAGCGCTTTTTATCGATCCGTCCTCCTTGGAGTGAATCATCGCCGTTTTAGGGCATTCACAAGTGCGCGTCTTCGTTTGTCATGGAAAGGTCCGGAAAACACCATTTGAACGAGGATTTTGAATTATTTTGGTAATATTGTGTCCATGGGAAGGCATATGATTTCGTGTTTGGGGGAGATTGTTGCTGACATTCAATTTCAATAATGAGTGTTCAATCGGTGTTCACGCGGTGTTTTTTGGACCTTTCCGTGCCGCGCAAACACGCGCTCTTGTGAGTCCGCCTTGAGTCCAGTTGACGTCACCCCATCGCATTTTGCAAATTTTCAAAATCGGGTTGACGCAGCTTAAATACAAACTTTTTCAAAATGCAGCTGCTTTGCTAGTATTCTGAATAAAAGTCTATCTGAATCTTGAATTGCGTCAAGTTTTCAGGTCATGTATGATAAAATCAGCTGCTTCACCTCGGAGTAGGGGGTTTTCTACGCCCACCTTGGGGTCAACGGGACCTCCGAAGCCGTTCGAACGGCGTGTTTATTATTTCATTCAGTAAACGATTAAATTGTAATCTTCCTGTGACAATTACGAATACTCCTTATCAGGCGAAAATTCCTATCAGGCGCAAATTCACTATCAGGCGCATTTTCACCCTGCGATCCTGACCTCTAGATTTTTATCTGAGGAACCGATATTTAGCTAGACTCTTCCCCCGCCTTCTCATTCACGACCTATGAAGGAAAACTGCTGATAAGGTGGGACAGATTTAGCGCCGTTGTGCAATCCAGTGTCTCTTTTGTGTGCGGGGTAGCGCGTGTCGGGAAATCCGTTACATTTGAACTCGAATGGAAAGCCGGAGGGTCTTGCAGAAATCCAAATCATGCGGTATGTGAGATTTCCAAAAACTGCGTTAGGGCTCTTGATTTTCCAAAACAGTTGGCGCCATCGGTAGCCCTGTTCTTGATCCTCTGACGTCAGCTCCTGGGACTGAAGCCATTTCAGTGAATTGAGGTTAAAAACACTGAAATGCCTGAAGGGTTTACCAGAGGTCTATGAAAAATGTCCGATCTGTTGTAAATGACTTGTAGAACTCCCCAAATGTCCACATTGTAGAATCCCATTTTTGGCCATCGAAAAGATGAACTCCATGTAAAACTGATGGGGGACATGTTCGGCAATCATTTGGCAATTCTCTCATTTTCAGGTCAATGGACCCCTTTGAATACAGACGGAAGGAAGGTCTACGACCGGGAGTTCCTTTTGGAAATCAAGAATTCCACGTATGCCTTGACGAAACCTGATTTCAAGCAGGAATTGGACATATTCAGGGACAAGCCGAACGATTCGCTCCCTCTTAATCACAGGGTGAGTTGACAAATATAGTCAAAAAATTCAAACTCAAGATGTGGGATATTTGGCCTAATTAAATTAGGCATTTTAATTATTTTTGAAAATTTCTTTAATTTTTCTCCAGAGAAACCTTCATGGATCGAGTAGCATGACGAGTCGGTCCGACGTCATGGGCCCAATGCAGTTTAGAAGTTCTAGTTCGTCGAATCAACGGAGTTCGGTGAGTAGAAATTATAATTCCAATTTTTGAAAAATTATAATAAAAAATTTGAAAATTTTTAGGAAATTTTTCAAAAAATTTTTGACTAACTTCGGAAAATTATCTTTAAAGAGCTTAAAAAAATTCTAAAAATTTTCCACTGTATCTCCCAAAAACCGTCCGATTTATTAGGTAAATTTCTAGAAAATTTTCAACGGTAACTTCAGAAAACCATTTTTTTTTTTAATTTCTGAAACATTTGTTATAGTAACTCAAGAAAACCGTGTGTCAGATTTTTTTAAATTTCTAAACAATTTTCGGCAAAAACTTGGGAAAACCATTTCGTCACGCTAGTGGCAACGCCAGGTAACTCACTTTTTCCAATTTTCCAGGAGAGGCAAAAAACTTATTGTTGTAAAAATCATGAGTGACCTAATAATAAGTTTCCCAGGTTCCCAAGTTGGGTCTTATGGTTAAATTTGATCGAGTTGGCTCTAAAGGCGTCTAGAGACTTGCCATCGGGCGTGTGGTTGCACTGAGATAGCACGTTTTGACGATAATTTGAGATACCCACTTTTGACCGAATTGCGATTTACGCGCTTCCTAACGAACTGACAATAAAACTAGCTCTGCTAATCGATCCGCCACCTCTTTTTCCATACAAAGGCGTTCTTAACTCAAAAAATGAGTTAGCTGGTGTTGCCACTAACGTGACGATACATTTTTCAGTTTGAAAATAAGTCAATGTATCTCGTTAAAATTGATCACCTCGTTCGAAAGGCATAGAACATGTAAATCCTCATCTATTTTTGTGCATAATATTGATTGAAATTCTACATAACATCGGCTGTTGGATGTAGTTTTTGTATTAAAAGAATAAAAAAAATAGTTTTAAGGCGTTTAACGATTTTAATAATTAGTTTTTGGTGCCTCCGGTAAAATTTGCCGAAGAAGGTTTTCTGAAATTACTGTCAAAATATTCTTTCTCCATTTTTTTAATTCAAAAATAAATCTACGTATCTCAATAAAATTGATATCCCCGTTTGCAGGGCATGAAAATGGGAGGAGACCGTCGCGGCCCTGGACGGGGAATGGCGATTCTAAGCGGAAGCCAGTCGGGCGGCGGCATGGGACGAATGGGCGGCGGCAAGGGCGGCTTCGGAATGGGCGGCCCCATCGGCGGCTACGGCATTCCCGCCCGGGAAGAGCCGCAACTCCACCGGGATCCGGGCGGCGGTTGGAAGCCGTCGTTCCTCGCCAAGCGGCCCGCCGACCTGGACGAAGAGGCTGAGAAATTAGACGTAAGTATTTTTCTAACTTTTTTTTGAACAAGAAACTCAACATTTATTATAAAGCAATTAAAACAAATGAAGAGGAATTTTGGCGTCTTCATGTCTGTATTGTCGTCGCTGGTTGCGTTTTTCGGATTTGTATGCATAGGACAATAATTAATTTCCATTGTTCTCCATCTTGCAGAAATTCAAAAAGAAGGTCCGCGGAATATTGAACAAATTGACGCCGCAGAAATTCGACCGGCTGCTTGGGCAAATTCTCGACATTCCTATCGAATCGACCCATTATCTAACAGAAATGGTGCATCTAGTCTTTGAAAAAGTAAGAATCATTTCACGATCGCTTCCCGTTTTCATTTTTCTTTGAAGAGCCGTTAGCATGATGATTCCAACATATTTCTGACACCTCTTATATGAAATCTATTGATTATATTTTTAAAAAATTCTCTGAAACGGCTCCCTCGACGTCGCAATTCGTACAAATTGCAATTCCCTCCGAATTGATTCTCAATTACGTTTTCCAGGCGGTTGACGAACCTTCTTTTTCGAAAGCGTACGCCGATCTTTGCAAACATCTGCAAAGCCGTTCGGTCGAGCAGACCTCGAATACCACGCAGGCGGGCAATTTTAGGAAAATTCTACTCACCAAATGCCAGGAGGATTTCGAGAAGAACAAACAGGAAGAATTAGATATCGTAGTCCGGCAAAAGCAAATCGACGAAACGACTGATCTGGTGAGCGCGTTATCTAGGATTCGGGAATTTTCCCAATGGTTGGGAAATTATCGAATTCCCTCCGATGGAAATTTGTAATAATGTTTAGACTTGGTCTTCAATTTTGTCGATCGTTTTCAGGAAAAGAAAAAAGAGCTTAAATTATTACTCGAAGAAGATGAACGGAAAATTAGACGAAAATCCGTAGGTTTAGTTAGGTAAGTAACGTTTTATTTATGTTTACATGGAGGCACTTTTGAACCGTTGGCCTCCTTGTAATCCTTTTTTTCAATTGATTTACCTGATAATTGATTTACCTGATAAAGTCAGAAGAATGGTTCAACTCAACGGAATTTCCATTAAATCTCAGAAGAAAAAAATCGGAAAATTTTCAAGAAAGAATTTCAGGAAAATTCAGAAAATTTCACTCAATATTCAAGAATTTCAAGAAAGAATTCAAAAAAATCAGAATTTTAAGAAAGAATTTCGGAAAAATTAAATTTCAAAAAATTCAACCGTTAAAATTTGATTCAAAAGGTTTGATTCAATATTCAAATATTAAAAGGTAACTTCGAGGAGAAACCAAGAGAGGTTTTTTTGCATTTTTTCAATCTTTCCTATGAGCTTGATCAATTCACATAATATGTGATAATAATATTATTAGTTCACATAATATTATATTAGATAATAATATTATTATCACATAATATTATTAGTTTGCAACCAAAATGCAAAAATCCCAAGTTATTTTGAGCGTAAAGTTTTCCGTTAAAAAAGCATAAAAGGACCTGAACTATTTAGGACGTGTCAACTTTTGGTAGATTAGCCCTCAAATCTTTCGAGCCGCCCCATCGACTTGAGCCGTTCGTCCGATACAATACAATAGCAATAACAATACTTGAAAAAAATTCTAATCCGCCAAAACTTCTATCTCCAGGTTTATCGGCGAACTGTACAAATTGAAAATGCTCACGAAAAATATTATGCACAATTGTATATCGCAACTTTTAGAACAAGTGGCCGAAGAGCCGCTCGAATGTCTGTGCAAACTTCTCACCACGATCGGCAAAGAGCTCGAAGCTGAATCCGGCGTAAAGGTGGGTTCCGAATTTTTATACGCCAATTTCGGAGCGAATTCGCCGCGAAACGAATTTCCATGTCTTTCTCGGCTTAGCTATTTATGTTGCGATAGTCGTCTGAAAGTTCACTTTTTTCCAGATGTTCGACGATTATTTCACGCAAATGCAGAAGTTGGCGCAGAAATCGCCCAAGTCCGAAGTCTCGTCTCGAATACGGTTCATGTTGCAAGACGTGATCGAACTCCGTCACAGAGATTGGACGCCTCGCCGCGAGGAAAACAATCCGAGAACGTTCGACCAAATCGCCCGGGACGCGGATCGCGAATCCTACGAGTCGATGGTGACGACGCAGCAAAATCTCGGAGGAGGCAACAACAACATGGGCAAGGAGCGACGGCGGATGAGTGAGTGCAGTTTGTTGTTTCGGGTTTTTCTTCAGCAGAACCGTCGTTTTATTGTTATTGTTCATATATTGTTTTGTTTTTGTTGTTGTTATATTGTTATTTATTCGTTTTAATTTGTTTATGCTTTGATCTTGTAATTATCACGTAATTCGTTGATTCTTCAGGAGGGTCGAACCAGGACCCCGACGGCTGGCAGATGACGGGGCCGAAGAATTCCCGGGGCCCCAGCGGCTACCAAGGTCCGAGCGGTCCAATCGAAACGTCCAAACTCGCACATATCAAGGTGAACTAGTTATTTTCAATTTCTCAATTCAGTTTTGAGAAATGCTCGTTCCTCAACTGATGAATTCGTATTTCCGCCCTTCCAGTACGCGCAGATCAACTCGGCGGACGTACCTTTGGGCGGAGGCTCCCAATTCCAACACTGGAACATGGGGGCTAACGCGTCCAAACGGCCCGGCCAGATCGACGCGTCGAGAAGTAGCGTCATCCCTTCGTCGAACAATCGGTTCTCCATTCTCGACGACAGGACCACCCGCGGCCCTCCCTACGGCGGCAGCTCATCTTCCATGGGGTATGCGGATACAGTTATGCCTGATCGATACTCTACAATCATAATTTGTCAAATGATGATAACGATTATCGTGATTTGTCAAATTAGGATTTTTAGATAATGATGATGACAATTATAATCATTATTTGATAAATAATTGTTGATAATTGACAAATAGTTGTGAAAAATTGTCAAAATCGGTCAATAGTTGTGTCAAAATTTGTCATGTCTTTTTTGTCAGCTTGTCAATTTGACAATTTTTTTTTTTTATTTTAGCATAGCTGACCAATTCGAATTAGAAACTCAAATTGAGGGAATGGAAGTTGTCAGTTCCACGAAAGTTTACGAGTTTGTAAACCGGTTTCGGCGGTCAAGCCATCGTCAGTACAAAACCAACACCTGGTTGAACCAACACCTGGTAGTGTTGGTTTTGTACTGACGATGGCTTGACCGCCGAAACCGGTTTACAAACTCGTAAACTTTCGTGGAACTGACAACTTCCATTCCCTCAATTTGAGTTTCTAATTCGAATTATGGGGTTCCACAACTTCTTCCCAAATGATTTGATTCATAGCTGACCAATTTTTTCTGATAGAATTTGTCAGTTTTGTCAAATCAATTGGTCCAAACTTTTGCCAAAATTTTTCATCACGTCTAAACTTGTCATTTATGATCAATTTGTCAATTTTTCAAAAAATATTTTTCCAAATTTGTAGAAAATTATTCTTATTTTACATAAATATCTGAATAGCCAAAACTTTTTGCATTTTTTTTCGAGTTGTTGTTGGACGTTATTGAAAACATACTGTTCGCGTTCTTGATGATGATTCCCATTACATTTCTGACACCTCATATGAAATTTTTTTGATTTGAATTGCTAAGGAACTGAAAGAACGTTTTTTGAATTTGTCGAGAAATTTCCTATCATGTATCACTTGGATTGGTCAAGTAAAATTTCATCTGATAACAGTTTTTCATTAAGTTGAATTTGATTTAATGGTTTCCTGTTTTTGGAAAGAAAATTTATCTACATTGACCTGATGCGTATGTCGAATTGCTATTTTACGGGATTTGCTTCCTGTTGCAGAAACAAAGGGAAAGTCACCGGCTCGAGTTCTTTGGAAAAACAACGCGGAAGTAAGTTGTTTTCGTTTTTCGATGTTTTCTTTAATTTCTCGTCCCATATCTGCCTGTTTTTTAACCGTTTGCGATGGTCTTATTCCAGTGGGTATGCGAGGGGATAACAGAGGTAGCGGACCGCCGTCGCGCGACAGCTCCAGGCCGCGCTTGATGAACCAATCGCCAGCGACGTCGCTCAGCTCTCGAGGCGACAGGGATCTCCTCAGGTAGTTGTCAATTTTTGACCTCAAGGGTGGTTTTGTGAGAATTTCGTTGGAATCCTCGCTAAATCCGTTACCATATTCTAGGCCGGAAGGTCCGAGCTCCCGCGGCGGGTCGCAGCCGCTGGACAACCGGGAAAGGTCCGAGCCTCGTATCCCTGGCCCGTCTGGTGCGGAGGATGTAAGCAACTTGGACGAAGAAAAGGCTAAAATCACGTCGGATTTCATATTCGATGAATGGTGCATCAACTACGATGTTAATGTAAGTGTTAAAAGTCAATTTTTCCTGTTAAACTCGCTTTTTTATAATTATTCTTGAATATTTTGGAGATTTTTTCAAAAAACCCAACTTTTTCATATTCCAAGCTCTCATAGTAGAAGCTGTTAACCATTTTTAACCTTCTCGATTTCCAGGAAACGTTGCTGACGATGCAAGAAAAGTTAGGCAACCAATTCAACGCGTGCCTATTCATAGAAAACATTCTGGGCCGAGTTCTGGAACGAACCAGCGAATTGAACAAATTCGGTCCACTCCTAGTCGCTATGATCAATGATAAGAAACCGTTGATATCGTTGGACGATATCGTGAACGAGTAAGTCGACCTAGGATTTCACTAAAATCGATTGATCAAATCGTCAGTTAACCATCAGAATCGTTAACCTTACAAATCAATCAATCGATAAATTAACCATAAAAATCAATTGAACATCAAATAATCTAAACACGAAAATCGATTGATTGAAACATCAATTAAACTTTAAAATCGTTAACCTTTAAAATCATTAACCTTACAACACAATTTATTTGAAACAACAAAAACGATCGGTCGAAACATCAATTAACCATCAAAATCGTCAACATCACAAATCAACTGATCGATTCACAAAGATTGATTGATCAAAACACATAAATCGATTGACCAAAAAATTAACCTTACAAATCAATTGATCAAAACGCCAAAATCGATAGATGGAAACATCAATTAACCATCAAAATCATTAACCTGGTGAATCAATTGATTGAAACACAGAAATCTATTGATCAAACATGAGAATCGAATAATCGAAACCACATGAACCATAAAAATCAATGAAACAACATTAATTTTTCCTTTGTGGTTGCTGGCAATTTCTATTTTCCATCATCGTCCTCTCTTTGTTCCAGATTTGCAAAATCAATCGAATTCGCCAACGATCTTATTGTGGACATTCCATATTACTGGTCTTTTATCGGCCGAGTAATCGGTAAGTGCAATTCAGAAATCGCCTACTCAATCGGAGAGCTCAAAATTTATTATTTTAGCTAGTTTTTTGTATTATATATTCGTCAATTTTGTTTACTCAAGACGTAGTTGTTTCATTTATTTCGATAATTCTAAAATTTTATTTTTAATTGATACATTTTGCGGAATTTTCCATACTTTTTTTGCTCATTTCAGCTCCGCTCGTTTCTTCGGAAATTATGTCGTTCGATAAAGTCAAGTCCCTATTAGAAGGAAGGCCGATGGCCGACAGGTCCTGCGTGTTTTTGGCGATACTCAAACATCTGGAAACGTGTTCTAAAGTGAGTATTGCTTTTTGTACTTTGAAGAGCTACACCGGTCCCGACCCTCTCCCATATCGACGAACGGCTCAACCCAATGCCAGCGTCAAACTGGACCCACAAACTCAACATTCAAACTTAACTCACAAACTCAACATTCATACTGAACACACAAACTCAACTTTCAAACATAACTTACAATCTCAACTCTCAAACTGAACTCACAATCTCAACTTTGAAACTGAACCCACAAGCTCAACATTCAAACTGAACCCACAAACTCAACTTTCAAACTGAACCCACAAACTCAACTTTCAAATTGAACCCACAAACTCAGCTTTCAAATTGAACCCATAAAATTCAACATTTAAACTGAACCCACAAACTCAACATTCAAACTGAACCCACAAACTCAACTTTCAAAATGAACCCACAAACTCAACTTTCAAATTGAACCCACAAACTCAACATTTAAACTGAACCCACCAACTCAACTTTCAAAATGAACCTACAAATTCAACTTTGAAACTGAACCCACAAACTCAACTTTCAAAATGAACCCACAAATTCAACTTTGAAACTGAACCCACAAACTCAACTTTCAAAATGAACCCACAAATTCAACTTTGAAAATGAACCCACAAACTGAACTTACAAACTGAACTTACTATCTCAACATTCAAACTGAACTCTCAATCTCAACTTTGAAACTGAATCCACAAACTCAACTTTCAAAATGAACCCACAAATTCAACTTTGAAACTGAACCCACAAACTCAACTTTCAAAATGAACCCACAAATTCAACTTTGAAACTGAACCCACAAACTCTACTTTCAAACTGAACCCACAAACTCAACTTTCAAAATGAACCCACAAATTCAACTTTGAAAATGAACCCACAAACTGAACTTACAAACTGAACTTACTATCTCAACATTCAAACTGAACTCTCAATCTCAACTTTGAAACTGAATCCACAAACTCAACTTTCAAAATGAACCCACAAATTCAACTTTGAAAATGAACCCACAAACTGAACTTACAAACTGAACTTACTATCTCAACATTCAAACTGAACTCTCAATCTCAACTTTGAAACTGAACCCACAAACTCAACTTTCAAAATGAACCCACAAATTCAACTTTGAAACTGAACCCACAAGCTCAACATTCAAACTGAACCCACAAACTCAACTTTCAAATTGAACCCACAAACTCAACTTTCAAATTGAACCCACAAACTCAACATTTAAACTGAACCCACCAACTCAACTTTCAAAAAGTTTATTTTGCAACTTTAGTTAGTCTGTGGGTTCAGTTTGAAAGTTGAGTTTGAGCTTGAAAGTTGAATTTGTGAGATGACTTTGAATGTTTTGCTTCCGAGTTGAGTTTGAGACTTGAGTTTTGAAGTTTAGTTTGTGAAATGAGTTGCAGGGTTAATGTTGAAGGATGTGTTTGTTCGTAAGTTGAGTTGGTTGACTGAGGGGGTTGTGTTGAGTTTGGCATCACTGGTTTCACTCTTACTGGCGTGTGAAAGTGTGAGTATGATGGGTAGGTTAACTACCTATCCGGTGAACTATCGGTAGGTTAACTATCCCTGACATTTCCTTCAAGTAAAATGTGTTTTTCCTTGAATCTCTGCAAATCCGGTTTTGACGTGCAGGGAAATACTTCAAGTCGTATTGTACGATGAACTTCAATCATGAATCTCACCAAATAAGAAAATAAAGGTGATATTTGTGATTGATTTCTTCCAATTTTTCATACGCGATCCAAACCGTTGATGATGTTCTTCATGATGATCAATATTTCAACTATTTCTGACACCTCTTATGATAATATGTGATTCAGAATTTGCTTCCGATCTGAAAGAACTTGATTTTCTGTTGTGGGTACGCGAACTGTCTCCGAATACTTTCCGTAAAAGTTAAGGTTTTGGTCGTTCGATCGAATGCGCAATTTTTTTGTTGCGCTGCTGAACATGTTTTTTTGATTTTCCCATCTTGGAGGGTTTGATCGAGAATTTGACAGCCGATGGCGCACCTTTGCCCTCTAGATTTCTTCGATCGACTTATTTCACGTCTAACTTTAACTCGCATTATTGACATTTCAGACCGAGGTTTGGAGTGCGGACAGCACCAAAATCACCGATTTCGTTCCTGAAGAAGGAGTTGAAAATTTCATTAAGACTAATGTAAGTATGACTTAACTTCTGTCAAATCCAAAACGCAAAAACGTTTTTGTAGCTTGTCAAAATTCGAGTTATCGCTGCACTACTATCGCAAATGTTTCATTTGTTTACGATTTCTCTTCTCCAGAATTTGTGGTTCCTATCGTTGTCAAGCAATAACCTCATTAGTGCCAAAGTGAAGAAACACAGGGATACGTTAGTTGAGATCCTTCAAAAGAATCGCCACGGGGATCCGACCGACGATGCAGTCGAGTTCATGGTAAATATAAACAATTGAGTTTTAGCTTGGTACGTGATTGAGTACGTTTGGCAATTTCTAGAGTAACTTTTATCGTATTAGTGAGCGCACACTACAGAGATGGAGCGCATCAAAAACACGGATCTTGAGGCGTTTTTTCAGTTGGTGCGCTGCGACCCGGACCGTGCGCAATGCGCCCCGTTCAGTGCGTGCACCATCAGCAAAACAGCGTAGTTTTTTTTGGGTTGCGACGGAGTAGGACACAAGTTGTTGACACACCATGACTTGGTAGTTTCGAGCTGCGATGCGACACCTATGCGCTTGTTTTTGGGTTGCAATGCCCCTCGTCTGTAGTGCGCGCACCAACATCGGCAAAACGTGCGGAGTGGGACACATGACACTGGATGTCGACTCAGATGACTCGGCCGTTTTGCGCTGCGTCGCTTATGCGCTTGACATTTTTGGGTTGTGATCGACAAAGCGGACGGAGTAGGACACAAGTTGTTGACACACCATGACTTGGCAGTTTTGAACTGCGATAAGACACTATGCTGTGCGCTTGTTTTTGCGCTGTGATGCGTCGCGTGTGCTTTTGACAATTTCGGTTGCGATGCGCCTCGTCTAGTGTGCGCACCAACAAATCAGGCGGAGTGGGACACATGACACTAGATGTTGACACAGACGAATCAGCACTTTTGCTCCGCAATGCTTGACCTATGCGCATAAAATTTTTTGGTTGCGATGCGCCTTGTCTACTGTGCGCATCAACATCAGCAAAACAGGTGGAGTGGGACACATGACACTGGATGTTGGCAAGGACAAATCTGCAGTTATGCGCTGTGATGCGTCGCTTACAAGCTTGCCAATTTTGGTTGCGATGCGCCCCGTCTACTGTGCACCAAGTAGACAGAGTAGGACACATGACGCTTGATGTTGACTTAGACGAATCGACAGTTTTGCGATGCGATGCCACACCTATGCGCTTGTTTTTGTGTTGCGATGCGCCTCGTCTAGTGTGCGCATCAACAAAACAGGCGGAGTGGGAAATATGACTCAGGATGTTGACGACTCGGCCGTGTTGCGCTGTGATGCGACACCATGCGCTTGAAATTTTTGGGTTGCGATGCGCCTCGCCTACTGTGCGTCAAGCAGACGGAGTAGGACACATGAAGCTGGATGTTGACACAGACGACAAGGCAGTTATGAGCTGCGATGCGTCAACTATGCGCTTGATGCGATGCGCCCCGTTTGTAGCGCGTGCATTAACAGAAACAGACGGAGTACGACACATGACGCTGGATGTTCGCATGGACGAATCCGCCATCTTGCGCTGCGATGCGTTGCGTTTTGCGCTTGAAAATTTTGGGTCGCGATGCGCCCCGTAGTGTGCGCTTAAGTGGTAGAAACGTAATATCTTTTAAGTACAATGATCATTATCCTCTTTAACTTGCGGATGTATCTCCGTTCCAACATTAATTCGCTCATTCTTTACAGTCGAGTATCGAGAACACGGTTGGTGAAAAAGCGAAAATCGAAATACTCACAATGGCGGTTATCAAAGCGAGTCTGGGTAAGTTGTTTTGGTCATTTTTTACAAGTACTGTAGCTTGAAAAAAACAATTACAGTAATTTTTTTTTTCAAGCTTGAACTTATTTGAGGCAATTTCAATATTTTTATATAAGGAATCAGCATTTTTGTTTTATTTTACGTTGTTTCCAAATCTAAGGAGGTTCACTGACTCGATTTCGAATCGCTCTAATTTTTGGTCGCACAATTCCAATGGTATATTCACAATTTGTGAATCAATGTCGACTATTTTTGTTACTATTGCTGATTTCTTTTCACCCCAGAAAACATCGTAGTTCGCAAGTTGTTGCTTTTCAAAAAATTTGTCACTTTCATCAAAATTTGATGAAAATTTGACACAAGTAGGTATTTAATACTTTTGTGACTAACGGATTGGGTACAATCGTTTTCAAATGATGCTAAAGCTAATCTTCTCTCTGATCTCAGCAGTCGATCGACTCTGTCGATCTTCGTTGGTTCGAGAAAGATGAAAAAATTCGACACTGATGAAAACGTATTTTTTCGAATAATTAATGGACAAAATGAGGAAAAAGTTGGATTTCCGAGTAAAGAGCAAAACATGTTTTGACCCGGGCAGAATTTGAAGTTAATTCCTTCGTCTTCTTCCAGTCGACGGAAAGCTGGACACGTCACTGCTAACGAAATACGACCGCCTGCTAACGAAGTATATCGACAACAAGGAAGATCGCGAACTCATCTGTCTCTTCGCCATTAAGAATATCGTCCTCAACGATGACGCCAGCTTGCCGACCGGTAAGTTTTTTATTTCAATTTTTTTTGAGCTTTTAAATTTTTGTTTTAACGGTATGGCAAAAACCCTTTTTTATATTTTTTTGAAAATGCTCGATTATAAAAACTCATAAATTTCTTTTAAATGTGAGATATCGACCCGTAGTTGATACGGATGTCAGTTAATTGGGAGAAGGGTCAACGAGAGGCGTCTGTATTCTGGTTGACCCTACTCCCGATCAACTGACATCATCATTAATTTCTGTGTTTTTGATCCGATTTGAGATTTTTTCACTAAAATTGAAAATTTTTATATTTTTACCTCAAAATTTGCGTTTCTTGGAAATTTCTGCAGAATTTGAAAAAATCGAGCGAACGCTTCTTCGACTTATTACATGTTTTCCTCCACTCGCCTCCACGGCATTCTCAATTCCTTTTGAAAAATCTGCCCCCCTCGCTCAAAATTGAAAATTTCCATTTTCAGCCGTGCTCTGCGAAACATTCAAACATTTGTACGAGCGGGACATAATTTCGCTCGAGGGTTTCCGAAACTGGCAGACGGACACGAGCATCGAGCCGATGGAGTCTGCGCAGCGGCTGCTGGCGACCAAAGCGCTGAAGCCTTTCTTCGAATCACTGTCGAACGACGAGGACGACGAAGAAGAGGAGGAGGAGGAATCCTGATCCTCCTTCTTCGTTTCACCACCTTTCTCCGCAAACAGGTAATTCGAGGGAAATTTTAGAAATTATGTTGATAAGAAAAGTTTCGTTTTTTTTTCGCAAGAAGTTAAAACTCAGCCCTACCAAATAGCATCGCGAATTGCAACACCAGCTATCTCACTGGGAATCGGCAATTGCTCTGAAAATGATGATTTCATAGTTCATCTGACAAATGTGATGTCAATCCATTCTGTCTTTCGCTCCTATCTGATTTGAGCAATCCGGCCGTAATCCAGAAATCAATAAACGACCGACGGCTGTTCAAAAATTTAAAAATTTCGCCAAAGGCTCAAAATTGCAAATTTCTCAGGATTTTCGACAATCCTCCATATTTCTTCCTCTGTTCATAACCTTTAATCGGGTTTAACATGGATGAGAACTCACCGTATTTCCGAGATGACGTTTTTTGTACTTTTTTTTTTAATTTTTCCGCCAACAAAAATCAACGGACTCAAAAGACCAATTTTTCACCAATGTTTCATTGACTTTTGAAATGTGGATAATCGTTTCTTATATCAATAAATTTTTTGTTGTGTTTTGAATAGTTTTGTCCAATTTTTTGTCAGAAAATTTTCAAATTTTTTATTGTTTGTCGAAATTTTGACTTGTATTCGCATATGGAAATACCGCGTGTAATCAGTGACGCTCTCTTTCGTTATCAATCCGTTACGAATGCTCGCAAGTGATGATTTCATAGTTCATCTGACAGAATGTGATGTCAAACCATTTTTCGTCTTTCGCTCCTATCTGAACTGAGCATTTGAACGGATTAATAATTATAATTTAATTCAATAATGGATCAATTTCCATTTATTTCCTAGTTTTTGCCTAGGATTGCCTGGTTTGAGAGCGTAAAAATTGCATTGGTCAACGTTTAGCGGGGAAGCCTGATTTGCAAATTCGTTTCCCGAAAATGTGCTCACAAATGATGATTGCATAGTTCATCTGACTAAATGGATGATGTCAAACCATTTTTGTCTTTCGCTCCTATCTGATTTGAGCACTTTTCTCTTTCTTTGTAGGCAAAAGTTTAAATTTTTCTTTAAAAAAATTGTTTTTTGTGAAAGCAATACCTACAATCTTTGATGATTTTGTTAAAAAACATTTTTCTCATTTTTTTTTTCAATCTTTATGATTTTGTTTAAAAAATATTTTTCTCAATCTTTGATAATTTAGTTAAAAAATATTATTCTCGTTTTTTTTCAATCTTTGATGATTTTGTTAAAAAAATATTTTTCTCATTTTTTTCGATCTTTGATAATTTTGTTTAAAAAAATATTTTTCTCATAACTTTTTTTTTCAATCTGATAATTTCGTTAAAAAATATTTTTCTCGTAATTTTTTTCAAAAAAATATACCCAAAAAGCCCCCGTTGTAATGAATTTTCACAATTTCCAGATCAGCATGCTCAGAGGAGGAGGAAGATGGAGGATGGAGGAGACAAATGGCAGGCGGAGGAGGGGAACGCCGTAACGGGCCGATAGCAGCGGCACCTCCCCGCCCCCTGCCCGCCTAACCGTCCGATAGCATTAGTCGACCGTTTATTCGACCGTCAAGAGGAGCGGCACGGCAAGGAAATCCGACCGACAAGCGGCACTCAGCGCTGCCAACGAAAAACTCCGATTTCCCTCCCCGCCGATGAAGCAGTGATGCCGCGACCGCGCATTTTCCCCGTTCGGCACGTCGAAATTTCCCTTTCCTCCCTTCCTCTCCCTGACGAATCTGAAAGACTGAACGAAACAAATGTTTCACGTTAAACCGTATATTTTCTTCGATTTTTGTCCGTTCATTTCTACCCGTGGAACGTACGGCTGCTGTCCCAAGTCGACTATTGTGCAGTTGAAACATTGTAAACACCTACGTGTGCATATTCGCTAAGTAAAGTTGAAATAAATCATGAAAAAAATCCAAAAAAAAAATTCGAGTGAACTGAAATTTGTCGCGATTTTACGGTCGATTTTATTTACGGAAGTGCGATACGTTTTGCGGTGTCACGACGCAACGGCTGACGTCAGCAACGATATCGGGACCTACCAATCTTTGAGAACCGCGGCCGTCGCACCAATTTGTTCATTGTTATTCTATTAATTAAAACAAACTGTAAATATTATTTATAGGTTATTTACCTACTGTTTTCTCTCCCTTTGTCGCAATGTTTTTATCCTCGGAGCAGAGTGTTTAATTGTTCGTTTTTCTCGGCGTAATTTCATTTTTGCGTTATTTATATCATTCACGGTACCTACACACACGTTCTCGGATTTTCGTTTCTCGAGATTAATTCTGCGATCATCGGCGCTACAAACTGGAGATTATAGATTTTTTTTTTTTTTTTGAAAACTGCTGCACCCGTTTGTGAAGTTAGGAGCGTCGAAAACCGAGCGCGCTCTATCGCGGTTTTTATTTTTCAAAAAATATAATAATATATTTTATCTATGCGCAGCCGTAATTGTTTGAAAGTTTGACATTTTGAAGGGGCTGTGGTTACTATGGTTATTGCGCGCGTGTAGATAATCATGGAAAGAAAAAATGCCGAAATTATCGGATAATTTTAAGGTCACGATGTTTCCAGTGCACGAATCGACTCGGATGTCGTGGAACGTTTCGACGGAACCTGCGTGAAATGTAATTTATGATTTTCTCGTTAAATATATTATATAATGTACAAAGGAAAAAAAAGACTTCTCGATACGAAGCCCGAAAACTTCGGCGAAACAATTGAATGAAAGAATGCTAAGTGTTTGCGGACAAAGTGATATAGTTGAATTGAATATTGACAATGTCGATAACGGACTTCCTACAGTTTACGATGACGGAAAAACCTATTATAATACAATATGATTATATATAAATACGAATATATTTAATAATAAAGCTGTAGTCGTTTGTGAATACGATTTATAACTGAACCGAAAAAAGAAAAATTGAATTTTGTGCGGGATAAAAACGATGATGATTGACTCTGTTTTTTGAAATAGTTGATTTCTAAGATCGGATGATGAACTTTATATACCTACCTATTGTATTACCAATAATGTTGAGTCATTCTAAAACTTATCTTTTTTTGTTGCCGGGGATGGTCGTGCACGATAATACACGACGGTCGCCTGATTTTTGGAGGAGAAAATGATGTGTTGATACTGAAGAAAAATATACATTTGAAAATAAAACGAAGGAAATGAATAATAAAAACGTGTATATAAAAACAAAAGAATAGTTTTCCTCGCCTTTTACCCCATTTCGGTGAAGTACCGAAATCCTTCGGCGAAATTCTTGATTTCAAGAATGGTCGTGGAATTTTTTTTTTCACAACCCCCTCAAACTTTCACAATTTCAGAAGGTCTAGATTCAAAAATAATAAATAAATTGCCGTCAGAAACAAAGTGCTTGAAGGAGTAAAGCTGGGTTCACATGTGCGTAAAAGTCTGCGTATGCGTAAAGTGCGTAATGAGATCTGATTGGCTCGCAATTTTACGCGCGCGCAATTTACCTGGTAAATTTACCTGGCAGCCAATCAGATCTCATTACGCAGTACGGAGATTACGCAGACTTTTACGCACATGTGAACCCAGCTTTAGTCAGAAGAAAAAACTCGGCAAAACCTATCACCCTGTTAAACCAAAATTCGAATTATCCGGCTAGGTTGCTCTGTTTTCATTGGGTCAAGTTCACCCTCAAAATTGTCCAAATGACATTCGAATTACAACCAGTACTTCCGATATATTTTTTAGCGTTTTCGATTTCATTTTTTCCTGGTCACAAAAATTGGCCGATTTGAGCCTTCTCGGGCTTGGAAATTTTGATTGTACCCTGCAGAATATGTGAATATTATTTACAACTTGAAAATTAGCCGTATTTGACCTTAAAAGCCTCGAAAAGTTTAAAATACAATCAAATGGAGTCAAATATTGATGTATCAAAATGTGGGAATATTGCGTGTTGTTTACAAGCCACTGGTTTTAATTCAAAAACAATATTTAATATGATGAGTTGATCATATTAAATTGATAAATTGATCATAAAATGGTTTTGGGGCAGAAAAATGATCAAAATATTGCTGAAAGGAGCCTGAAAGAGTAACAGGGGATTAGGACTTGACAGGAGGTTCGCTAGCGCCTGGTCATACAGGGCAAGACACACCCGAGACTTCGGAAATATTGCTGAAAGGGGTCTAAAACGACCAATGAGTAACAGGGCATTAGAACTTGACAGGAGGTTCTTGAGCTCCTGGTCCAACTGGGCAACACTGCCGTGGGACATGGCCGAGACTTCAGAAATATTGCGGAAAAGGGGCCAGAAATGACCAATACTTAACAGGGGATTAGAACTTGACAGGAGGTTCTCGAGCTCCTGGTTATACTGGGCAAGACTCCGCCGTGGGGCACGGCTGAGATTTCGCCGAGGCACTCGGCCAAGATTTCAGAGAATACTTCTGTTAGGCGGCAAAAACGATCAAAAATCAAAGATCAGTGTTAAGGTCAAAAATGTCAAAAAATTCGCTATGCAAATTTTAAAATTTGCCAAAAAAAAATTCGCTACATTTTTGGAATATAAAAAATATCCACATATTCTGCAAGGTAAAACGAAGATTTTGAGACCAAGAACGCTCAAATCGGTCCATTTTTGTGGGCAGAAAAAAATAAAATAGAAAACACTAAAAATGCAAATATACCGGAAGTACTGTGCGTTAGCCAAATTCCGATTAAACAGGGTGTTAGGGCTTTCCGAAACAAACATTTCAGTTCAAGAAATTTGAAAAAAGGTTGAAAAATGAGGGAGTTATGGCCATTTTTGTAAATGACCACAGACGGACACACAGACACTTGTTCGGGAAGTGATTCTGAGTAAATGTGTATAAGAAAAAGTCTTTTCTGAAGCTCCGTTCCGATTCTCGATTTTAGGACGATCACAATACTTCCATTACTCTGTAAATATGGAAGTAATAACCGCGTAGCCTGCAAGTGAAGACAAAGATTTTAAGACCAAACACTTTAAAATCGGTTAATTTTTGAGGCCAGGAAAAATAAAGTTGAAGACACTTGGGTGCAAATAGTTTCTGCCGCCTTACCGCAATATTTTCCGAAGACTCGGCCCAGTCTCGTGACCACGTGTCGGCTGGGTTTTGTATCCGTGTTTCGGCCGGGTTTTGTATCCGTGTCTCGGCCCGGTCTGACCGTTTGCGAAGCTCCTGTCTAGTTCTAATCTCCTGATACTCATAGCTCGTTTTAGCCACCTTTAGCAATATCCAGTAGCCTCGTGACCGCGTGTTGGCCGGGTTTGGTATCCGAGCCTTGTGACCGCGTGTCGGCCGGGTTTTGTATCCGAGCCTTGTGACCGCGTGTCGGCCCGGTCTGACCGTTCGCAAAGCTCCTATCTAGTTCTAATATCCTGCTACTCATAGCTTGCATTAGCCGCCTTTAGCAATATTTCTCCCGCAGCCTCGTGACCGCGTGTCGGTCGAGTTTTGTATCCGAGCCTCTTGACCGCGTGTCGTCCGGGTTTCTTATCCGTGCCTCGGCCCAGTCTGACCAGGGCCCGCAAAGCTCCAGTCTAGTTCTAATTTCCTGATACTCGTAGCTCATTCCGGCCCCTTTTTGACCCCTCCTCAAAACCATATTATGATCAATTTTATTGATAGTTATCATATTAAATATTGTTTTTAAATTAAAACTTGTGGTGCGTAGATAACACACAATATTTCCATATTTTAATTTCTGAATTCGATTCCAAGTCGATTTTATTTTGAACCTGTTTTCCTAGGTCAGAAACATCAAAAAATGAATGAAACTTTTAAAACTAAAATCGAAATTAGTTAAGTTATCGGGGTATAAAAATATTCACGTATTCTGCAAGATAAAACCAAATATTAAGCCCGAGAACGCTTCTAATCAGTTAATTTTTACTACTGTCAGTAATTCTAATGTCCCCCTGGGTACGGGAATAAGTTTGTGGGTATCAACTCAAAAATATGAAATTCAACATTTTGTCGAGGCTTTGATCAACTTGCTCAATTTGACCCCTCAAATCGGCTAAAATCGTGTTTTTTTTTCAATATTTTCTCGGTTTCAAGGCCGAAATATTGAAGGAGGAAATTATGAGGAAAAATCGAGTTGAACTGGCATCTCAATTTTATTTCACAACTTAAACAAATACTCCGAGAAACAATGAGGACTGAATTTATGGCGCATGCGGATCAGCTGATTTGAAATTTGCCCATGCCGAATTTCGACCAATTAGGACTCGATGAAGGCCTTGACGTTGGGCCAGTACTCGCCCTTAGGGTCGTAGATGGACAACATTTTCTCCCAATCTTTCGGGTGAGCTGGAATGAATTTGTTCAGCGTATACTTGAAGATCCCTTTCTGCTTTTCGCTACAGCTGCCGCATACGGTCGACAAAACGTCGGGAATCGATTCTGCAACAATTTTAGAAAAAATTTCAGAAGTGTGCAAAGATTGACTTTCCTTACTTGCCCGGTTTTCAAAGTCGATACCGGGCCTTCGAGCAGCTATCTCCTGAACTATTGAGCCGATTTTGACGTTCTTGGTGATCAAAATATAGGTTTCCCGACGAACTATATTTTTTCGTAAAGGTTGAAGTAAAAAAACAAGGTTTTTCCGTCATTGACAATTTTTGCTCCCCCATAACATCCGAATGCATCTAGTAAGATGCAATATCTACAAAACTAATAAACCAAATTTTATAAATAAATAAAAAATTGGAAAAATGCCCAAACATCATGTTGAAAAAATTTCAAAACAGAAATTTTATGAACAAAAAAATTTAAAAATTTCATGTAAAAATGTTTTTGTAAACAAAAAAGCGGAAACATTTTTCGAGTTAAAAAAATTTCAAAACCGACATTTATATCCAACAAAAATGTCAAGTTAGAAGATTATCAAAATTGACATTCTTCGTAAAAAAAGGGAAAAATTTGTCATGTCACCTTTGAGTAAGAACAGTGCTACATGCAAAAAGGACCCTTCAGTCATAGAATTTTAAGGTTCCTAAGGTCTTGAGGTTTCCGCATGATAAAATTCATTAACCGAAGAACAAAAAATTGAAAAAATTCGACAAAAATGTCACGTTGGAAAAACGGCATGATATTATAAACCGAAATCAGGAAAAAATGGCTCTTAGAGAATTATGGATGAAATTAGTGAGACTTTTTACATCACATAATGTAAAATCTGTTATTTCCCTGTTCCTCTGCAGCAAAAAACCTGGGATTTTCCCTTTTTGTGTATACGTTTCACAACAGCTGAAACAATTCGACAAAATGTCGCGTTCAAAAAACGGCATTAAACCAAAATAACGGGAACGAATTTTTAAAAAATGAAGAAAAAATGGCTCTTAGGGAAATATGGATGAAATTAGTGACACTTTATGACACAATTTCATGATTTTACATGGCGCAATGTAAAATCTGTTAGTCCCCTGTTCATCTGCAGCAAAAAACCCGGGATTTTCCCAATTTTTTATATACCTTTTACAACAGCTGCATGCTGGTTGCAGTCGCCTTCGCTGAAAAAACACTTCAGGTAAGCCCTAAGGATGCGCTCGTTGTCCAAAACGAAATCCGGATCGACTTCTTCGAAAACCTGCCTATAGAATTCCATGTCTTCGGCAGTCATGGGCGCGGCGTATATGTGCGCGGCCAGGAAAATGGCGGAAATGCAAAAAATCGAAATGCGGGCCATCGTGTCGCTCGCGAGAAACAAAAAATGAATGGACGACTTTTACTCGGATACAATTATTTATACGGACGGTTTTGCCGGCGGACTGTGCGCAACCAGATATTAGAGTATTTTGGCGATTTAGCCGCCAGAAAGATTCACATGGGCAGCTGAGTTCACATGGAAACGGACGATTTTCATGTAAAAACAATTTTCATGCAACAACTTTCGCCTCGATGGCCAGGGTTCGCGAATTTCTTGCAATTTAAAATATAGAAGAATATAAACATAAAACCAAGGCCAATTCTCAAACTTTAGTTTTACTGGCTTGTATAATACGACCAAATTCTTCAAAATGATGATATTGGGTGGACAGAAGTTTTTTGGGGATCCCAACGAGTAGGAGACGAATTTTGCGGCTCAATTAGTTTCCGATTCATAAAGAATTGGGGAAATTTTTAAAAACTCGAAAATGCCTCGATATAATGAGCCCAATAAAACCAACCCTCAGCTTGGGCTTCTAAGTTGCCTATGATAGGATAAAAACCTTAAATCGCCTTGAACGGTGAAAATTTCAATAACTATTGCGGTTTTGCCCACAGCTTAAAGACAAATAAGTAATGTAATCTGAAAAATAAAAATAAATTATTTGACACCATGAACCGGTTCATTAGTTCAGGAGGTGAAGCTGGTAGAAGGCAGCCGTTATGTTCAGTCTATATTAATTTAAAATATTTTCAACCTTGCTTCAGAATTCCCAAAGCGATTTTTCAAAAAAAAAATCACGAAAATAGCCTAAAAATAATAACTGTGACACCAAGTGAGGATTGAATAAAATAAATTGTATACAAACGCTTGCATTCAAATGCACGTCAAATTTGGGGGTACAAAACTCTTAAAAATCAGGATTTGGCGTAAAATAAAAACTTGAAAAATTGAAAGTAAAATTATTTTTACTATATTTCAGTATCCTGGCTTATCGGTGGAACAGAATGCCCACTATGATAAAGCTAAAAATTAAATTGATATTCATCACTCATTTGGCCCTTCCCTGTAACAGAGCCACCTTCTTTCGAACGGATAAAATCATTCGACCTTTTTTTGCAATAATAACGAAACATGCATGCGATTTTTTGCCGCATACGTGTAAACTGGGATTCATTCAATGACAAACCGTTTTCAGTTTGAAGCTCCCCAACCGAATAAAACAATCGCAGAGACGGAAACGTTATAAAAGTGTAGTGTATTACTGCCTCGTGTAATCATTCAGTTGATTAACAGTTGCGCGCAAAATCGTCACGGTAAGTTCAAGTCACGCGAAGTTGAAGCTCGGTAAGGGCGGGTTTTTCATTTTGGGGGGGGACAGCTGTCCAAGGACACCAAATTTAACCATTGACCCCGCTCAAGAGCAAATGCATTAATGATAAAATCGAAAATGATAGAAACACTCAAATGTCGCGGTAGAAATTGTTTCCCCAAACCTCTGATCCGATAATCATTTTTCAAAGGACCCGACTTCCAACCGCGTGAAGCAAATTCAACATTTGGCTGACTGAACTAGTGTCCGTGGTCATTTACAAAAATGCCAATAGCTCAAATATAGTCAAAAATTCACGTATCAAAATATGGAAGTATTGTGTGCTACCTATGCACTGATTTAGATACAGGCTCTGGAAAAAGGCGAATACTCAAAAATGTGCTATGCCCTCATTTCTATCCCCACAGTCCCACATCTTGATATCCACGCGGATACCTCGAGAAACTTACCGTTTTAGGTACTGAAACGAGCAACACAAAAAATATTTCAGCAACCTTAAATTTGTACCTATAAAAAATTTCTCAATCTTACCAGAATTTCGGCCTCTTGCTCTGTTTTATGCCGGAATCGAACTCCGAAGTGATCAGCCTTTTTGTTCTGGAAGCTTCAGAAACGTGTCCCAGACCTTCGGCTTTCCGCTTGCCGGGCTTCTTCTGACTCCGACGTACGTATGTCGGCTTTCCGATGCCGCCTATCGTCTTCGGCGGATCCCTGAGGGCGAAACTTTTCGCCATGTGTCCCAAATGGAGAGCCTTGAAGTCGAAAGCGATTCGCAACTCTCTCGGGTACGTGGCGTAGAAGCGGATCCAGGATTTGTAGGCGTTGCAGCCTTGGAGGTGAAGAGCTTCGTCGTCCAGGACGGCGTGTTCGAAATTCTGCTGAAGAACAGCAGCGGCGCCGTCGAGGTCGCCTCCCCACTGGCCATCTTTGGATTCCAGGTGGATCGTCAGCAGCGACTTGAGGAACGAGTCGATCTTCACTTCCTGCAATTGGAGCCGGTGGGATTGAAGCATCGAGATGAAATGCAGTTCGGACGGCAGCAAGAAAATCAAGGCGTGCCCGGTTTTGCCCACCCTGGCAGTCCGTCCAACGCGGTGGACGTATTCGGCCGGCGTCGTCGGAGCGGTGAACTGCACTATCCAGTCAACTTCTGGAAAGTTCAAACCGCGAGCTGCGACATCAGTACTCAAGAGGACGCCTCCTTTATCCGCTTTGCGGAAAGAATTGAAAACCTCGCTCCGATCGCCCTGCGTCATGCTGCCGTGCAGTTTGTAGAACTTGGACGTATCCAGGACGCAAGTTAGGAGGGTCGTGTAGAAATCGATCATGTCCTGCGTGGCCATGAAGATGAGGATTTTCGATTTATTCTGGGTAACGTTGATTATGTACGACGCCAGCGCGACGAGACGCAGCTTCGCAGGTACGACAACGTATTTCTGCTCCAGGCTTTGCGGGATCACGAAGACGTCGTTGATGCTGCCTTCGGACGCTGCGTCGACGTGGACGGCGTTTTTTAGAGCAAGAGCCGCAAGCCGTTCAACTCCTCTGGTTAACGTAGCGGACAAGAGGACCGTTTGTCTCGAAGGTTTTAGGGACGATGTCAGCTGATTACTGACTTCATTTGAAGAGACTGCTTCAGATTTTGGCTCAGTCGTGGAAAAAGCTCCAAAACCATCACCTGGATCTGTTGACTTTGGGCCATTTTTCGCTCGTGCTCGCCTGTCGGACGCTTTGGATCCAAAATCGGTCCAGTCGTTTTCCCAACTATCTGCTCTTGGCATCTGAGTGTCCCACCTGTCAGTCGCCTGTTTCTGGTTATCGATCTTGGCGATCAATTTGGAGACGGCCTCTTCGTAACCCATGTCGAGAAGCCTGTCAGCTTCGTCTATGACGAGCCAAGAGACGTTGTCCAATTTTAAATTGCTCGTATGCTCAGCATGGTCGAGGAGACGTCCCGGCGTTCCGATGAGAACAGTGATGCCTTTACGGAGCCTCACTTTTTCCGATTTTCTCTTCTCGCCCCCGATTATGAGACCGGGTACGATCCAGGTGAACGCTCTCATCAATTTCACAAAACATTCGTACGTCTGTGTCGCCAATTCTCTCGTCGGCAGCACGATGAGCGCCTTGATGCCATCTCTTCTCGTCAATTTCGGCTGGTGGGATTGCAGATTGTGCATTATGGGTATGGCGTATGCCAACGTTTTGCCGCTACCCGTCTGCGATCTGACTAGTGCGTCTTTCCCGGACATGAGGACCGGTATGGTCTTCTGCTGGACCACAGTCATGTGTTTTATGCCAAATAATTGCTCCAAATTGCCGACCAGATGGGGATGCACGTCGGCTTCTTGGAACGTCTTTTTCGAAAACAACTCTTCCTCGATTGGTTCGAATTCAAGGTCCAAATTTTCGGTCTTTGGGGGTGGTAAGGTGACGTCCATACTTGATTCACTCCTTCCTGGATAGAAGGCTTCACTTCTCGATTTACCGGTGAATTTTCCAAGCCGGCTTGGACCTGTGTCATTTTGGAGCCATTTCGAACTAGTTTTACGTGCATCATGGGAGGCATAGGGGACGTAATGGCTCCCGCTCACCTTCGAGTAGTCTGTATTCGACCATTTGACGGGTTTTCGAGGCTTTTCACCTCCCGGTTCAGTTTTTGGGAAGATTTTCGACGCTTTTTGGGGCATTTCGTCGTCGATAATTGCATTCTTGGCTTCGATGGCAGCGCTAGACTTCGAGTCCGACGCATCCAACTGAACAGCATCGTCGGGCCACTTTTTCAGCTTTTCGGAGCTTTTGACTTTGAACTTAGCGGGAAAGTCGATCCGGATCTCTCGGTCTGGATTACCCGTAAACCATTTGTCGCTGGGTCGGTTGAACGGAGTTTTCTGCGTTTCGAAATCGAACGCTTTCCTACGGTCCAAAATTTGGGGTATCTTGCCCTTGCGACCTTTGACAAACTTCTTCGACTTCTTCTCATGGACTTGAGCATTTTCGCCAGTCCTGTGAAGTTTGGGCTTGACGAACGACACGGTAAAACCCGGATCGTCGTTGACTGAGTTCTTGTCCGATTTTGAGGCGAGAGGCGAATCATTTTTTTGTTCATTTTTCTCATCCTTGCCATGTATATGTTTGGACAGCGAGAAAACATTGGTGTCCGTCTTTTTCGTGGATTTCGTTCGAATAAACGCCAGCTTTCGGGGTTTAGCTACGGGCAATACTTTTTTGGCAGTGACAGCCAACTTCGTGTTGAGCTTTTTTGTCGACTTGGCCAGTTTGCCAGGTTTTGGTATGCCAGGCTTTGGTTTGCCAGGTTTTCCTGACCCTTTGGTGGTTTTGTCGCTGGTGACGTCGATGTTCAGCATCAGTCCATCCATTTTGCAGAGTATAACTACTAAGAACAGCTGAATTTATCTAAAATTTACACCAAACGACCATAATTTATCTACTTCAGCCAACTCCGAGCTGCTGTCGATATTTCAATCACATGCCTATTAACTCACCGACGACAAAAATCAAAATTTCCGTGAAAATACTGAAAATTCAGTGAAAATAAAATAACAGGCTCAACCGAACATAGGTAAACAACGAGAGGTAAGCAACGTGCACGAGAACGGAGAAGCATACAAGCACACATGGACAGCGAAGATAAGACGAACAGATAAGATAGCAATGATAAGAGTTCTCCCGTGGCAGACATTCAAAATTTACAAAATTATGCGCAATGGATCAAAGGCCGCGTCAGACCGTTCTCCTCCCCATCCCACAGACCGTCTGGACAGACCGATTCTTTGGTAATTTTAACTTGCAAATTCATTGACAATTCTTCCGAAAAACAAGGTTCTATAGATAATTTATCGATAACATAGATAACATCGATCCAAGTGCTCAAAAGTGAAGATATCCATAGGATCAGCCGTTCAAAGATCAGGGTCTGTGGGTCTGTCATACTCTGTCCCATTGCTGGTGGAGGACTTAAGCAGATGCATTGCTGTGATTGGTCGAGGTGCCGTCGGCGTAGAACCCAATGAATGCTATTGGCGTTTCCAAGCCAAGTTCCTATGTTCATCCCATCTACAGCTAGCACATAGCAGATCAGGTCTAGAGAGCAGAGGGTGCCAGGTTCGGATCCTGCCGGAGTGGAAATTTCGCCATTTTCCACTGGAACTCGTTTATGCTCAACAGCATCAGAGAGATCCAAAATCCATGGACAGCGCTGATGATATTTCACTGCTAGCGGCACAAAATCGGTCCGAATATCGAAATTGTAACAAAGAAATTCGCTAAATACTCGAAAACGAGCCAATCACTGAACAAGATGGTATTGGTAAAGTATTGTGTTATGACAGCTGGTACGCCAGTGCGGGCGGTCGACGAATTTAAATTTCCGATCAGTCGCTATCGAAGGATCGCCTAATTTAGGACCTTCCTTAAGAAATTCTTATCGTTTAGGAATAATTTCGATTAGGCGAGCGTAAATGTGAGAAAATTCGCTTCCCTTTTATCTGAACAGGTATAAAAGCTAAAATGGCCAGTGAGAAAATCACTCGTCCTCAAAACTCGAAGCAGTTTCGGTTTTCTACCTTCATTTCAACATTTTTCAATTATAATTATCATTTGAAAAAAATTCAATTTAAAATGATTCGGATTTGGTGCTTGGCGATTATCGCATTTTCCGGCTATTCGCTCGCCAACGAAAACGGGAAAGTCTTCGAAGTCGACTGGGACGGTATTTTGGGAAATCCGAAAACCGTGGACGAATACGTGAACTGTTTATCCGGGTCGGGGCCTTGCGTACCGCATTCTCAAGAGTTGAAGGGTGAGACATTTTTATTTACTTTTCTATTTTATTTACTACTGCATTTTAATCGTCCGAAAATCGAAAATCGGATCGGAGGTTCAGAAAAAATATTTCACTCATACACTTGTACTAGAGTGGCTTCCTGAACGAGTGTCTGTGTCTCCGTGCGAGTGTGGCAATTTACAAACATGGCCACAGCTCCCTCAATTCTTAAGCTTTTTTCAAATTTCTTGAACTACAATATTCGTCTCGGCAAGACCTATCACCCTGTTTAACCCGAAATTGAATAACTCACAGTAGGTACTCACAGTACATTAGCTGTTAGATTTTTTTTTAGTATTCCCGTGTCACGATTAATAATGATTTTTCTCCTTTCAGATGTATTGAAGGACGTGTTTTCAACAACTTGCGGCGGCTGTACCGACAAACAGAAAGAGCTATTCAAATATTCTCTGCAAAAGTTCATCCCTGCTCATCAGAAAGAGTGGGAGAAAATCTTATCGATCTTCGATCCGACGGGTGAATACGGGCCGAAACTAGAAGCCTTTGCCGGTATTTAAGCGAAAATTGTGTATAAAACCGTTAAAATTGACGAAAATTGCAAAAATAAATAATGTCAATCCCTCACTCGCATAACGTCCATAACCCGTCCTTATGGGATAACTTTGGTGTATAGCATAGCGTCTATGCGGCACAGCGTTGAAAAAATAATCCGCTTCTCGATTTTGACGCTGTGCCGGAGAACGATTTTTCGACGCACTGCCGCTTAGACGCAGCGCCGCGTAGAAGCAGTGCCGCTTAGACGCAGCGCCGCGTAGACGCGGAACAATCGGACCAAATTTTTGCAAAAATCCAACACAAGGGAATGAAAAGCGCAATTTTTCGAAAGGAAATTACGAATATTTTTACCTTTGGCCAATTGGGCGTGAGTGTTGCAGTGCCCTTCGCCGTAGAAACATTTTAGGTAGCTTTGAAGTATTCGTTCGTTGTCCAGAATCGTGTCAGGATCAATATCTTCGAAGACCTGGTTGAAAAATCCATTATTTATGTATTTACTAATTGCTCGAGCAATAATGCTCAATATAAAAAAAAAAACATAAATTATGGCAACTAAGGGCGATTTTCGGAGATTTCAAATTTTTTTGTCAATTAAAACACAAGTTTCCTCGAAAATTATCATTACCTTGTAATAAATCGACTGGTCCTCGTCCTGGCAGTGGCTTCCGAAAGCGCACAAAGCCAAAACCAAAAGGAAAATCATCTCGATGGAAATCGTCTTATGGTTGGACACGGATTGCCTCTTAAGGTTGGACACGGATTGCCTTGCCTGAATTTCGAGTTTATATAGTCATCGATGGAAAAGGAACAAAAATCTGCAAGGGCATTGCCCATAACCTGTGGTTGGAATAAGACTCGGTAATTAATAGGACGCTTTAGTGTCGATTGGCAGTTGTAATGGTTAAATACCACTTGATGAACAATTTCACGCTAGCTACACAGAAACAGACGAATTCGAGAGAGTTGTCCAGTCACGCGAAATTGTTAAATCAAAGCCTAACCTTGTCAATTTTGACAATTTACGAAATAATAGGCAATTCGATAATTATTTCAATTAAAGTATTTTCCGATATTTATGTTCACTTCATGTTTTACTTTCACTTTTATGTTCACATTAGAATTATGTCCCAGTTCCACGTTCAGTTCGAATTTTAGTTTCAGATTGTACTTCACTTTCAGTTTTTCTTTCACTTTTTGTTTGAGATTTTTGAGTTCAAGCCGATTTGAACTTATAGTTTGATTTTTAGTTTCACTTCCAGGGTTAGTATCACTTCCAGGGTTGGTTTCACTTCAAATTTGAGTTTCACTGTTAGTTTCACTTCAAATTTGAGTTTCACTTCAGATTAAAATTCAGTTTCACTTCGAGTTTCACTTTCATTTGAAAATTATTCAACTTTCTGGTTGAGCGGTGCCTCCTTCGACGCATCAAGGGTTACAATAAAAACGCATCTATACCCAACTTTTTCTAATTAACACAGGAAATTTGTTACAGATAATCACATTAGATGTATCACACTTGACCGTTCGAGTCTTTACACATTTTGATCCTTAATATTACGTACCACTACTACCAAAAAGGCACTTGGTGCCGTCGAAAAATAAATAAACTTTGCTCTAACACCAATAAAAATAGGTATACAACGAATAAAACCGAATATTGAGCCGTTTTGATCGAGGAGACGTCCAGGCGATATACGGTTAGTTCAATTCTTCGATAAAATACACAACCGATAAAATGCGGTTTACGGAAGCATTTCTTTCTTTCGGATGACTTAACGCGGAAGTGCTCGGTGAAGAGTTTCAGTTCTTTGGAAGTTGCACGGATTTTGAAAATGATGCCGAGTATTTCGATCGATGTTGTTCAACGAGTGAGTTGCTAAAAAACCAGTACCTCAACTATGACGCTGTAGGACTATCGATAATTAATCGAAATGTGACGACAGGTTGGTGCTAATAAATTTGCAAAGGTAACAAATTTGAAACAAATGAACGGTTTATAAATTTGAAGAAAAAATTAAAATTTCTCAAGCATAGATGAAAAAAAATTTTTTTTTCAAAAAAAATTTCAAAAAATTTTTTTTCAAAAAATTAAAAAAAAAAATTTTTTTTTTCAAAAAAGAATTTTTTTGAAAAATCGGTTAGGATTTATCTCACAATTAGGATTCCGGGCCGCTTTATCAATGGTTGGTTTTCCGAAAATCGTTGACTAACCAATTCGCCAGCTAATTTAAAGGCGACTTTTGGCTAATGAGGAACATGCATGAAAAACGAAATCCATTTTTTCCGCCAGAATGGTGCTGTTTAGGATGCGAAAATGATGTAGTGATGATCTTAAACGGAAAAACGACATTTTTCCTGGTGAAAAACGCTAATGAAAAGTGCCCTTTTGAACGTGGCGGGTAGCATTGTGACGTCACTGTGCGGGCGAGACTGCACGTAAAGTAACGACAAAAGGCGAATGGCGCAGTGGCATCATATCAAGAAAAAGAAGAAGAAGAAGAAGACGTCATACGGTCTTGTTTGTTTTGATTATTTGGATTTTTCGTGATTTCGTCGTTTCATCGGAAGAAAGTCGTGATGAGTGCTCATAAAAGAAGGATCAATGTGTTGTTGGACGGTTTCCAAAAAGCCACGGCTGAGAACATTCCATTCGTCGATTTTGAAGCCCTACAAGAGTTTTATGAAAAGCACCCAGACGCCTCGCACTCGTATATTGTTGCCGCGCGACGTTAAACCAAAGTTTCCTCGTGCTTTCGGGCTTTGACGGCACGATCACCATTTTCTCCGGGTCTTTATTTCTGCACCCCCGCATGAAGCAATAATTGCTTAAATTATTTCTCCATTCCATATTGTCGAGTACTGAGTTCATCAACAAAGGTAAACAAACATCGCCCCGTCCTATCACTACACAACACGCATGAACTCGGAGGAGGTTGCACTGGTGTTCACGAGAAGATGCGTAACCTTGCGGCTGGTCATTTCCCCGCTCGACTTCAAATCTGCAAATTTCACTGAGCCTCCCTCCTCTTTTAATTACCACTTTTCCGAACCGTCATCCACCATAACACCACTTTCGAAGCCTAAGAAGGAATATTATGGCGAAAAAACAGTTTATTTTTTTTCATGCATGTTCCTCATTGTGGATGATTAGTGGCCAAGAGATCGGTCGATGATTAATCGACCAACAATAAAGCGGCCCTCAGTCCGTGTAAGACTAATAACAAATTTTGGAAAATTATTTTGAAAATTAATAACAAATTATTAGTTTAAAAATTAATAACAAATTTTGAAAAATATATTTCTTTTTAAAATTTCCAACAATAATCTCAAGGCAACTACTTACCTAACTTGTACTACTTACCTAATTCTAGTGCTGCTGATAGTAATCCTAGGAAAGTAGTACGCTAGAGCCACTAGTACTACACTCAATTCAGGACCGATTTGTGTCATACACGTCATAGTTGCAGTACGGTTGGCAGCGCGGCACTAGTTTATTCCGTTATGATGTTTTGATCAGCTCATACGTAAAACGCCTACCCTTACGAGCCGTACTCCTCCGTTTCGCTGTCGATTTTCTTGAAATCGAACGACCCGCGGCCGTCCATGTGCAGGACGTACTGTAAAACAAGAGATAAAAATCGATTATGCTAAGATAAGTTATCAGCGATTTGCAATTGAGAGTAAAGTTCGCTTCAAATGAACAGCTGAACCCGCTAACAACACAACCGGGCAGTTGAGGCCGGCCCGAAAGATTCGACGATTAGATCTTCTCAGGTTTGAACCGTTCAAACTTTTTTTAATGGAAACCCTGCTTGCGGGGGGTGAAGCCGTTCGTGCAATTCCGACTTACTCAATCGCATTAAGGTAATGATGCGTACAACAAATTTTATGGGGATTACCTCGTGATGTTTCCATAGGGATTTTCTATGCGAAACTGTGAAAAGAGTGATGCCAACTTCTTTGCAGTATTGGTACATCGAGCCTTCGACATCGACGCTTACTGCGCTCGTGCATTCGTCCAAAATGGCGAACTGCGGGCTATGGTAGAACAATCGGGCCATCTGCGAAAATGGATTCATTTATCATAAATTTGCCGATTAATTGGCAAGAGATAAGTACCAAATACCACAGATCGCTGCATTCTCCGGGCGTTTTTCCGACTTTTTCACATATTCCCACCCTCAACTGCATATAATAAAGATTTTTTGTTTATCAAGTCACATTTATTTTATGTTGATTTTATCAACTCCCACATACCGCTATTCTCTGTTTTTCTCCGCCGGAAAGTACGTCGATCCAGTCAGCGACGGAATCCCATCCGCCTTCCCGCTGGAGCAGATACGGCAGCTGAACACGTTCGAGATGGCTGAACAGCATTTCGTCCGTTTTGCCCCGCCGCTTCATTTCCTCCTTAGTGTGCGGGTAGATAACCTGTAGTAATGAGGGTTAAAGAAATTAACGTATAATTCAAAAATGAGTTACTGACGGAAGTGCAATACTGATAAAAACTGATAAGTACTAATAAATACTGATAAGTAGTGATAAGTGCTGATAAAGACTGATAAGTACTGATAAACACGGGTAAGTACTGTTAATGACTGATTAAGTTGACTGATTGACTGATTGTTAATTACTGATAAGAATTTATAATTACTGATAAAGACTGATAAGAACTGATAAAGACTGATAAGTAATGATAAATACTGCCAGAAAACCATCAAAAATATAAAAATCAAGCCTCATAATGAAGTTTGGCGCCCTCAAAAACCAAATTACCTCCATTTTTCACTTGTTAATTCAACTATCTCACCATGCCATGACGCCACAAAGCAAAAACAAAAACTCTTCTATTTATTGATAACAAATTTTCCATATCCACCTGGTCCCTCAGCGTCCCCAGACACATGTAAGGCCTCTGCGGTATGTAGAACAATTTCGATTTCGGAGGTTTGATGAGAGTGCCTCCGAAAAGGGGCCAAAGTTCGCCGAGGATTCGGAACAAGGAACTTTTACCGCAGCCGTTCGGCCCGCAAACGAGGACGTTCATGCCGGATTTGACCTGGGGAGCAGAAAATTTGGGAAATTCAAAAACCGAAAAATACATTTGCTCATAGACCCGAGTTACTGTGCGTTATCTCTAGCTGAAAAAAATACGAAGCTCTTCGTTTTAAAAAAATAAACGCCAAAAATTTTTTTAAATTTCAAAAAAAATTTAAACCTCAAAATCGCCGAATTATACCTCGAAATTGAGCTCTCGAACCAAAACGTCTCCATTGGGTGTAATGAGAGGCACATGCTCGAACTTGATGAGTCGGTCTGCGCAAACGATTCTGCCGGCACCTGGCCTCAAGCCTTCAAGCTCTGCAAACCAAAATGTGAAAGCGTAAAATAATATAGGTATTCATTTTATTAGGTATTGAAGTATTTTTCAAATTATTTTTATTTATTTACTCTTTTAAAAAGTTGAAAATTTCAACTTATTTTATTTTTTAATTCAAGTAAAAATTAATTAGGTAAAAATATTAAACATCTTTTTTTTGCTTAAATTTACCTGTGCCGAGCATGGTTCGCTGATATGTTCCCGCGTTGATATCACTCAGCACTGTAGTCAGCTGGGTGACTCTGGCGGTCAGTCCTGCCAACCTGTTGAGGTCTCTCAGCGCTATCACGATGCGGCCTGTAGCCTCGCCCATTTTCACCATCATTCTACCCATCGTGTAGTATTCCTGTAATGATTCGATATTGCAATAATCCGCAATGAACGCGGTGATGAAAAATGAATAATTCGTTAGCAATTATTGCTAACTTACCATAAACCGGGCGTCCTTGGACGCTTTGCCGAGCAGCGGGTGGTCGGTTTTCATGAACGGGATGCTCACAGCAATAAAACCAATAATTGTGCCGAAATCTGAAAAAAAAAAATGTCGAAAAAATTTATTTATAAGTAGGTGCGCACGCCACAGGTGGTGCCAGGCACATCGCAGCAGAGCGCATCGAAATCATTACTCTCAAGGGGTGTTTTTCGGTTGATGCGCATCAACATCAACCAAAAACAGGCGGAATAGGACACTCGATGACAGAATGCTGACAGAATGGCACTTCTGCGATGCGATGCTCATCCACTGCAATGCGCCTTTGCGCTCAACAACCTTTTTGCGACGTTAACAAAACACTGATAAAAATAATAGCCTTATTCAGCACTCACATTTGCCGACGATGTTGTCGATTATGCCCATAATCACTCTAAACTCGAGGAACCTCCTCAAATGAGTTATCTGCAGAGTAGAAAGTAACATTTGAAAAATCGGTTAAAATATAGTTAACTGAATAATTCAACAATGTAATGTCAGTCGACTTACCAATTTCCTGAAGGATGCGAGGACTGTGATTTTTTCTCGATTGTTGCCCCCATAGAAAGCGATCTCTTCCGAATGCGTGATAAGCCTTGAGTTGATATACCTATGAACATGATGAAGAAATTTCAATAGGTCTTCTAAACTCTATCAGGAGATGCACCTCAATACCTAATAGAGATGATGAAAATTCAAAATTGAAAAATTGATTGATGAAATATCACCATTTTGATCTTTTTATTTGCAATGCAATTTTCATTCGAAATGAGAAAAATTAAAAATATCGATTTTTTCAATGCGATTTTTTTCTTAAAATGACAAAAATCGCAAATTTTGATTGTTTTTGTAAAATACGATTAAAATGGCCAATCGGGTGACGGAAAATGCATTTCACAAACCTGTATTCGCCTTCGAGTTTCTGTTCCGTGACAGTGTAACGGCCGGCTGGACGTCTCAAATACGTAGTGAACGTGCCGCCGACTAGCAGATATAGAAGGATGAGCGTAGGGGTCTGTTGAAATTTAAAAATCAGGGAAAATTGCTGAATCTCTTTTGTACACTGGAGCTAACGATTTTTTTAATTAAATAGGTACAGAATAAATAATGAATTCTTTCAAGAGTTTATATTCCATAAATCGAACGAAAAAATCTGTCTATGGCAAAACGAAATTTAAAAAACAATTTATTCCATGCATCGAAAGACTTACGGATCCGCCGAGGTTGGTCGTGAGCCGGTAAACGTAGATAAATATATCTAAAAGCGGTTTGCACATATTTGAATACATGTCGGTGAACATTTCGCAAAATTTGTCCACATCCGTGGTGAGAAGCTGGTCGGCATTGGCTATCCGCGTGTCCAGATTGCTCATCTGATAATAGGTAAATCCCCTGGAATCGAAATAAATGATTGGCGTTGTAATATTTGTATGTAAATAGAATAAATTCGATGATTGTTTATTTTGGGCTTCGATTGCCCGAATAACTGGAATCTCGATGGCAAAAAGTATTTTTGAGATATTTCAATGTTTTCTGTTTTTAGCCACAAATATGAACAGATTTGAGGTCACAAAATGTTGCACATAAGAGGCGGGCGTAGGCAAGAGGGGGAGTAATGTGGCACTCAAGCGGTGGCGAGCCTGTTTAGCGGCACTCAGCCGGTGCGGCACTCAGCTGCCCGACAGGTTCGTCGTGAGAAGGGAATGTGGCACTCGGCCAATGAGAGACGTGATCGCCACAACTGGACCCGCCCACTGACGGCTCAAACAGGCGGCCAGGAAAGATTTGATTGTCGAACGTTTTGGGCGGTTGTGAGTCGAGCCGTGAGTCTAATACGGTCTCAAAATTAGGCGCTCGCACCACAGGCTGGATGCATTGATTTGGCGCGCAACAGAAACATTAAACTTGATTATTTTCCGTTAATTTGTTTTGGCCTGCACCAACGTGCGCATGCACCTTGAAAAAATTAAAGATCACCTCGAAGTCGATCTTCAGTAAATTAGTACGAGAGTAAAAAGTCATAAGTGCAAACTAACATTTATAGGGAAGCGTAAAAAGTAAACAATAAACCATAAAACGTACCTGAGATACTGTTCATAGAAGTGGTGGGACAATCTGGTTCGTAATCGCAACTTCAGTTCGCCGATGCTCCACTGAAAAATATAACTACTGTAATAATACATAGATATTATTCATTATCACAAAATATTAGACCATAATATTGAACTAGAAAAATGTTTGGCATGAGTATTCGTTCCAAAAAATTAAAAAAAATCAAATCAAAGCTAAAAAATTCTACCTTCAGGACTCCGTTGACGACAGCGATCTGAAAAAAAACAGATTTTTTAAAATTTTGTAGTTTTATTGGCGCAAGGTAGACCGGGCTAAAAGTAATGTCAAACTTACCATAGGTAGCGCAAGGAACAATCTGAACAGATCCCGACGGAATTTCGGTTTGTCCAAAGTGACGATTGCGCTGAAAATTGAGAAAAATAAGCTCCAAAATCCTCGAAAAAATTTCAAATATTTTTTTTACATTTCCTCTCGTTAAGCCTACTTTTCAATTTGAGTCGCATTTCGGATCATCCAAATGTCGCAAAGCGTACGAGCGCCCAGAGACAGCGCGACGAGCGCGAGGAATCCGCTTTCCAAACTGAAAAATCCGGGGATGCCGATTTTGAGGATGAACGACAGTTGACGGAAGAACGCACGGTCCACATGGGCTTTGACTTTGTTCGTTTGCGAGGGCGACGCCTGTACAAGAATACGAATTCGAACTTCAAAAAAAAAAACAAAAATTGGAATAACGGAAGATTAGAAAATTGCCAAGCCAAATTTGAATTGTAAGGGCGATTCATTTTCCAAGCGGTGACTTACATCGGCGATGACATACTCGACGTCGAGCACATCGGTTTTCTTTCTGAAAAAATATAAAAAAAGAGTTGGAAAATGAAAACTAGCTGCCAGACATCAAATTTTGAATTGAAAAAAAAAAACATCAAAAATAGGCAGGTAGCGGAGGTATTGGCTAACAAACTAACACTAGAGGATTTCCGGCCCCCATCGAGGGCTTTATAAAATAATGAAACAAAAATTCAAAATTAGCATAAAAATTCACGAAATTTCACTTTTCAGAAAATACGATGCATTACTACTATTCAACTCCTTCCTTTCGATTGAGTATTAGCCCCCTAATCCTGTCAAACGTGAATTGAGATTTGCCAAGTGAAAATGGCAAATCCACTCTCCGGCAGGACTCGAATTAGGCACCTCCGGCAGGTGCAAGTAGCTCCTGCTATATAGGGTGATCAAATGTAAGACTTTCTTCCCTGAAAACATTTAATGTCAGCTTTTCAACGGTATGCGATTTTTGGATTTACCAAGCGTCCACCGATTTTTCATCGTCCATTCGCTAATATAAGAGAGAACTCTCAACTTTGTCTCAATTTTTTGTTTGCTCAACTTAATGATATATAGCTGGAAACCTTGCAAGTTTAAAGGAAATTTAATGGGCTTTCCAACGGTATAGTCATTTTTGTAATTATCCCAAAATCAAACGGACTTATGGCCATTTAATTGAGACAATGTCGAAAGCACGAAAAATCTTCAAAGCGAAAAAGTTGTTCTTTTGGTTTGGCTAACAGAGAAATTAATTTAACAAAAATTGTAACAAATTATTTCAAGTTTTACCCCTTCGAGGATGACGATCTGTTAACATCCTGTACACAGTCATTCAATGGTACCTACCCCACGTCCACATCAGACAGCAACACGATTGTCATTCCAGCCCATCCTTCATCCCAGTCAATTTTGATACATTCAGCCAACGATTGTGAAATCTATCATCTTGAAAGACGTCAACTCACTGGGTCAAAAAATCGTCCTTTCAATAACTCCTCGCGATTTTTTCATTAATACGATGCAGAATTGACAATTATTACACGATACAGTTCGAGTGGCCGACAGCGACGGGACAGATAAGAAAAAGGTCGAACGCCTAATGAGCAAGGGAAATAATGCTAAATCATCCTCCCAATGATTGGTCTTCCTGGTTTTTTGGAAATGGGTAATTCGACTTTTCGACAGATTCACCATAGTGTTTCTGTTTAAAGCGGTTCTCAATTAAGTAAAAAGAAGAATAAATAATACGAAAAACATAAAAATTCTTCACCTACCTCGGTTTTTGCTTTGATTTTAACTTGTTGCGAATGTACCAGAGGAGGACAGCAGCTGATGCGGCCCCGATTGCGTTGTTCCGGGTCGCATATTTACTGAAATTTGCCATATTCGGCAGCTGGCAATATTATTTGGAAAAATCACTTTTCGGACGAGCAAGGCGAATACGGAATGTCATCCGCGCAACGAAGATGTCGAAATAACCGAGAACTCGAAAACCACAAACCACGGACGGCACACGAATGGGCAGAGGAACGATTACAAGATTACGATTACGTTTTTGGAGTGGGGACGATGGTCACGATCCACCACATGTAGTTCAACAATGGCCGCCAGGTTCGCAAGACTACCCCTATGCATAGTCAACGTAAACCAACAAAACTTAGTTTTACGAAACTGGTTAATACATTATTAAAAGTCGGTGGTGCGCAGATAACACACAATACTTCCATATTTTGATATGTGAATTTTTAAACTCAGCAATTTGATGTTGACTGATTTGGAGTCTACGGAGATGAAAAACACGCTAAGAAACTTTTAAAACCCACCTTACATTGAGATACGTTGAGTTAACCTAATATCAGGAATATCCAAGTATTCTGCATGGTAAATCAAAAATTTTGAGGCCAAGAACGCTCAAATCGGTTCATTTTTGGGGACAGAGGAAAAATAAATTGCAAAACACTAAAAGTGCTAATCTATCGGAAGTACTGTGAGTAATTTGGAATCCGGTTCAACAGCGAGGTAGGTCTTACTGAGACGAACGTCCCAGTTTGAGAAATTTGAAAAAACGTTGAGAATTGAGGTAGCCAAGGCCATTTTTGAATGACCACAGACGGACACGCGGACAGACAGACTGACGGACACACGGACACTTGTTCAGGAAGCGATTCTGATTATGGGTATGTGTGATTCTGAATAAAGCAAATCTGACAAAAATTCTTGAAGAAATTGATTCTGAGTAAGTGAAAATTTTTTCTGAAGTTCCGTTTCGATTTTTGATTCTTGGTCGATTACAATACTTCCATTCACTTCTTCAATATTCAAACAACATTCTTCTTTTTCAATACATGTTCAAATAAACGTTACTTGGTTTTACCTAGGTACGAAATTCAAACGTTCAAAAAATACGAAATTATGAAAAAACGAATCATCAAGATGAAGGTAAACTGGGAACCTGGCTGTGATAGTTTGAACTAACTAGTCACCATCGCTGTTTAATATCTTTTTTATACATACTCTTTGCTCAGAACTGATGTACTTTGCCAAGTTCTCGCATAGTTTTGTACATTTTCATTGTTTGCGTTTGAATTTTAAAATTTGAAATTTTTGAACTGCTACAACCGAAAGTCGACTGGTTTGATGGTAATTACCATTTATCAATAAATTCAATTCGAACTAATTCTATAGGCTATTATAACTAAAAGTTCAATCGCGTGATTTCCATCGTGGCCCAGGTGAGCAGTGGAAAGGAAGTTTTGACTTTTTCGCAGAATTTTTCCTTTTTACTCTACATAAAAATAAATATTTATAACGTTGTATATTCGAAGAATGTACGGATCTGTCGTTGAACTGTACTTTCGTACTCTCCATACCGAATTCTTTTGTTCTTATCGTCGACTAGCCTCTGCTGACTGTTCGATAACGCTTTTACGATAATCTTGTAAGCACTTACATTGCGTAAAATCATCTCGAAATTTAGTTCTGCAATACATTAATCATGCCATCACTCGCTGGTAAAAAATCAGTATACGGTGCTCCAAATATTTTAGTGCTATCCGTCGTTCGATGAAAGTTTTCGAGTAAAACTGCGAGGTCTAATCTCTTAGAGAAACCATAAAACATGATGGAATATCGTGGAAGTACTGTGTGCCATCTACGCTCCTAGATTTCTGTCCTTTTTCACCCTATTTTCTCTCTCATTTCCAGGAGCGTCCGTCCGCTGAGATACAATGATTTGAGAGTATCGCTCGTTGAGATATAGCGCGGTCAACGATGGACGGCATTCCGCCGCTGCAGGAGCGTAGCGGTCAGAAGCGCGGCTGTATCGACGACATAATCGACCACATGACGGCCGAATTCGGCGGCGGCTACGAGGGCCAGTACATTCAATTTCTGAATGGGCCGCCGCAGCCGATGCCGCCGCAAGTCGCCAATTCGCAGGTAAATTCGAAATTTCTCAATTTTCAGGTTACCTATATTTTTTTAAATATTGGGAAGTAGGAACCTTATCTCAACAAAACCGTCAGTTTCTCTAAATAATTTTTTGTTCCAGCCTCCTTCGACATCGCAACATCCGCAGGCCCCATGGCCGGCTCCGCCCGGCGTACTTTCGCCCGGCGGCATCCCCGGCTCGCCGACCGCCGCTCCGCCAGTCTACTATCCGCAATCCGGCGAGCTCGGAATGATGGACGTTGGCAATGGGAATTTCGTCGTTTATCAGACAAAGCCGGCGCCCGACTTCGGAGCCACGCAGCCCGTCGGATTCATTCACTATCCGGCGCCGCAGCCGTTGGCTCAGCCGCAAGGCCTTTCGGCACCTCAGCCGCCTCATCTCATCGACTATTCGGCACCAAGGTGGGTGAATATTTTTATTGATCAATGCTGTTCACTAGCATCTGATTTTCTTTGATTTTTTTTAAATTTTTATTCTCCGTTATTGCAGACCGTTTAGTGAGCAGATTCAAGCCAACGGCGGCTGCTTGATCGAGAATGTCGTCGGCAACTGGGCGCCGAACAGGAACGGAACTTACAGCCCGTTCGGCGGGCTTCGCGGTCAAGACGAGCCGATATCCGGCGGCACCAATCAGCAGCAAAACGTGGCCGTCGTGCCGCCCGTTGCGAGATCTCAGACGACGCTCGATCAGCAGCAGAGTCCGCTGAGCGCTCCAACGAAGAAGCCGAGAATCGTCGCCGAGGTAGGAGCCGGTCTAATGGTCTATCTGTCCGACGTTCTGTCTGACGTTCTATCTATTTGTGGGCCTATCAGTCTGACAGTCTACCTGTCTGACAGTCTATCTATCTGATAGTCTATCTGTCTGACAGTCTGTCTGTCTGACAGTCTATCTGTCTGGCAGTCTATCTGTCTGCCATTCTATCTGTCTGACGGTCTATCTGTTTGACAGTCTATCTGTCTGACGGTCTATCTGTTTGACGGTCTATCTGTCTGACAGTCTATCTGTCTGACAGTCTATCTGTCTGAATGTCTATCTGTCTTTCAATCTATCTGTCTGTTTCTGCGTTTGCGCTCCTTCACAAAAACGGTCGTATCTCTCAATTTTTAACCTTTTTTCGAATTTCTTTTACTAAAATGTTTCCCTGCAAATTTCTCACACTATCCACGTTTGAGTTTTTGGCATTTTTAAAGTTTTCCATTTTAAAACTGAAAAAATAAAATAATTTGACCATTATATTATGTTTCAAAAGTAGATCAGGGAGTGTAGCCATTTTTCCATTTTCGGACCGTCAATTTGGGACAGGTCTCGAGTATCTTTCATTTTTCCATTACTTTTTCGAGTACTTTTGAGCTTGATCAAGTATCAATTGTAATGAAGACAATATATCTAAAACTATTTTTATTTCAAGTTCCAGCTCAGAAATCAAATTAAATTAAGGTTAGCAGAAATCAAATTAAATTAATTTCAATTTTTTAAATACTTTTTTCATTTCGGTTTGGTTGAACTGGATGCATTTACGTGCATTGATTGGCAGACAGCGACCGTTGAATAGACGAATCGAACGGAATCGGTCCTGGTTCCCATAGAGAAGACATCCGACAGCTCATTGACTAGTCAATGAGTTGACAGTTTCTTCATTTTCGATTCCCATTCAAATCTGCCGATTGTCTCGGTCTTATCAGTCGTGTAGATTCATTGTCGTCTTTATAATGCTAATATTTGAAGGTTTCGAATTTTTTCAAGCGTTTGTAGCGAGTAAATAAATTATCTGAATTATAGGTGACCAAATCCTCCAATCGTAAGTACTATCAGTTTTTATTGCTAAATTTTGGGATAAAAAATTGATCGTATTTGCTCTAATTTTTATTATCTGCTAAGAAGAAAAAACCATCAAAAGCTTTAGGAAGACGTACTTTTTATATTCTCTTTATCCCTTTTTTGAATTATTAACATTTTTACCCATCGCGTTATAGGTCAAGCCTATGAGACCGAGTTATTCCGATGTTTTGGCCAAGTCTCCACCTCTGACGCCACCTCCGACGGCGAAAGCAGCGACAAAACATATCGTCGGCCCGCAGGAGGTCAAGACGACGAAAACCGAGGGAGGCAGCGCCAAAAAAACGGCTCAAGGGAAATCCTCGGCCAATGCAGGTTAGCATGACGATAATCTCCATATAAGGCGCTTTCGTCCGCTCGGCCTCCCGTCTAATCTCGTCCGGCATTGCAGGAAAGGTGCACAGCGTTTTGAAACGGCAAAATTCTAGCGGCAGCGAGGAAGCGCTTTTGGAAAAAGTCAAAATCCCCGTGAGCCGCTGGTCGTCGGCTGAAGATCTGACGTCGGCACCTCCGGCTCGGGCGCAGGATCAGCAGAAGAAGGAGAAGAAAAAGAGGAATTACAAGTCGCAAACGCGTAAGTTGACGAAAAATTATTTTATTCAAACAATTGGATTCAGCACCCTTCGGCTGCTTTATTCCGAATTTCATTTCCAGCGTCCGAAAGGGAAGAGCTGATTGAAAATGTGAGCAGCGAGGCCGAAATAAAATCATCTCGCCGTAAGGATTCGTCCCCGGGGGGTTATGGGCCGAATTTGGCCAAAGCCACTTCTGAGCGGTCTGGCTCAAAGGCCAAAACCCGCGAGGAAAGGAAAGGTCAGTATTGCTGGTTAAAAACAGGCTAAATAATAAATAGTAATATCTATTAAAAAGAGAATGAGTCAATTTATTATTAACCTTTTTTAATTAAGTCAACATTTATTGTTAAAATTATAATAGTAAATGCAAATAATACCTAATTATAATAGTAAAAAATTTTTGTTCTAAACAATTTTTTGGGAGATCAAGTAAAAGTACACTTTATTCGCTTTGAGGATTTTCTCTTGTTTTCGACTTTGTCCCTTGTAAAATAGTCATAAATCCCATAAAAGTCGAAGTAATTACAAAAATGAGTATACCGTTGGGAAGCCTGTTAAATTTCCTATAAACTTAGCGTATTTTCAGTTTTCTAACTTAAATTTAAATAAGCGAAAAATTGGGTTAAAGTCGATAGTTGGTTAAATTTTAAAAATTACCATTTTTTAGTACTTATAGGACTAGAAAAAATGGAAAATCCAGCGCTATCCGTGGTAAAACTGGTCCAAACTGTTAGCTTTCTTAAGTTTTATTCATTTTTTAAATTTAACATTATTACATATAAAATTGACGGTTGAATGCAGAAAAACGTGATTTTTTTTCAATAATTTCAATTTTGTTTTTGCATTTTTCCGAATTTTTATCCGACTATTTTCAGGTTCAGGCGTCAGCGGTAGAAATGATAGAGGTACGCAATCCGCTCGCAAAGCGACTGGTAAACGCAGCAGTCCACGTACGTGTCGCAAACGAGAATCGCATTTCGGTAAGGGCCCGTCAGTCGACGGTTTATTTTTTCAAAAATTAATTTTCGCTCCTATCTGATCAGTTTTGATAGTGTATGGGTGTATTTTGTCAATAAACGATTTTCTCGATTTTTTCAGGAGCTTTGATGAACAAGTGGAAGGAGCAGGCGTCATTGTATTTCATGTATATGGCCTCATGGCTTTTGAACCTTCTCTGGGACGTGACCGCCATGTCGACGACGCTTCTGCTTCATTTGTAAGCATTAATTTCAATTTTCGGATATTTACGAACATTTGCAAATTATCAATAAATAGGTACACGGTCAAAATTTTTTTTACAATATTCGCTAAAATTGTAGGATCAAAGTGGCTTTTTCGAGTATTAACACCAATTTTTACGCTTAGGTTCAGAGAAACCTGCAACACGACCGTCTCTTGGCTGAACAGCATTCGCACGGGACTGAACGGAAGCCGCTCTCAGCGATGGTGGAACGTCTGGCTCCGCAACTCTTGGCGGTGGATCACCTGGTGGAAAAAAGAGGACGAAAAACCCGAGCAGCGGGGGAAATTCCCCAAAAAGCCGACGGTCGACCCTCCCCCGTTGCCGGGATCTTTGACGCACAACATTTCGCTGCCGACGACCGGCGAGGAGGCCATGAAACGATTGCTCTCTTGCAAAGGCAAAGATCCTTACAGGTTAGCCGATTGGTAAATTTGTGGAATTAAAATAAAAAAATCAATCCAATTACCTGGAGCTGAAGGTTGTCAGAAGTTAAATTCATCACTTTAACTGGAGCTGAAGGTTATCAGCTGGTTATCAATGTGAAACCTCAATTTTCAGCATTCTCGGAGTCACAAGTACCTGTACCGACGAAGAGATCAAGAAATACTACAAAAGTCAAGCTCTCCTCGTACACCCGGACAAAAATTCCCAACCTGGAGCTGAAGAGGCTTTCAAAATCCTCGTACACGCTTTCGATCTCATTGCTGAACCTGTAAGCTGCAATTGTTTCCCCTAATTTAACCCAAAATTTTGCCATCATGCATGTATTTTGTATTAATAAAAAATGTACCTCCCTCTACTTACAGGAAAAACGAGCCGCTTACAATAGATACGTGGCTGAAACTAATCAAGTGGAACAAGCGTGGAGCGAACTGAGCGATTTACTTTCGCAGCTGCATGAGAAAATGGAATATGCTGCTAACACCATACGGTAAACAGAAATTTTCCAAAATTCTTCCGAAATATGTTTGAAACTAATTTCAACCTCTAAATACAATAATTGAATGAGTTAAGGGCTGGGTTATCAATGCATTCGTAGCTAGTTTAATTCTAGAGTTAGCGCTAATGGCCGATCGGCAACAACAACAACTATCTAATTGCGAATCGAGATTTACGCTTGATTCTAGATTTCCCGACAAGATTTGATGAACTGGCCCTAAGTATCGATTATCAAGCATTGGCGAATCATGTTGTTTTTGTTGCTTTGGAGCTGTTGGCCGTGGGATTGAAGAATTATTCCTTTTATCCAGTTTTTGACACTATTTCGGTCAAACAGGTGTAACAACTGCGGTAAACGCCATAAACGACAGATGACTGACCGGCCCAGTTACGCTGCGAGGTTTTGCGCCCAGTGCAAAATTCACCATTCTGCAAAAGAGGTTATAACCCCTGATTTCTAGTAAAATTTTGCCCGAATTTCGACTTGAAAAATCTCAAGTTTGTGAATGGTTTTACCGATTTCCGACGAAAATGCCTTCGCAGGGCGACATGTGGGCGGAGTCGAAAGGCTGGAGCAGCTGGTGGGGCGTACGCTACTACGCTTGTATGGAAGGTAATGTTTACGACATTACCCAATGGGCCAATTGTCAAGGCAACACAATACAGAAAGTCAAACCTGACTCGCACTCCGTCCAATACCGCGTGTTGATGGGACGGGCACCCCAGCATAACCCACCGTAAGTTGACAAGAGACTATGCGGGAAAAACATTTTTTTGATTCGATATTTACCAAGTTTTAAAAAATTTCAAGTCTTAAAAAAATCGCATGTTTAGTCAAAAGTTTTGAAAATTTTTCAAAAATTCTCAAAATCCTTCAAAAAAATATTTTTTTTTTAATCAGGCCAGAACCTGACATTGAAGATCTTCTGAACTCGCTCTACTCGCAGAACGGGGCCAGCGGGAGGAGCAAGAAGAAGTCGAAGAAGAACAAATGAAATTAGCGAGTTATCGGTCGGAGGAACTGCCTTTTTGGATTTATCAGATGCTAATTTCGTTCAGGTGGAAATTCGTTTCCTTTCGCTTGTACGTCCTGGTCATTTTTTCCCTTCGGCTACGCCAATAATGTGTGAGCTTTGACCCTTCAGGATTTTATGATGGCGTTGTTGTAAGAGTGCGTAATTTTTCCCCGATGACTATAATTCTCTTAACGAGGTCGTTTTTGTGGAATATATTGAAGATAGAGACCAATTTTTTTCCCCTGCATTTTCTACCTCTGAGATCCAGGGGATACCGGAAAAGCTCCAAAAGTTGGAATAGGTATGCAAAACCTCGGACGCGGTATCGATTTGAAAATTTCAATGGGTACTGAAACGCAAACTGAAACTGATACTCAAACTCAAAGGTCGTACGAAAGGTGAAATCAGAGTCGTACTCAAACTGAAACCCAAAGTGAAACGCGAACTGATACTCAAACTGAAACTTGAACTGATACTCAAACTCAACGATCGAAAGAAAGGTAAAGTCGAACTGAAATCAAAACTCAAAGTGAAACGCGAACTGATACTCAAACTGAAACTTGAACTGATACTCAAACTCAACGATCGAAAGAAAGGTAAAGTCGAACTGAAATCAAAACTCAAAGTGAAACTCGAACTGCTACTCGAACTGAAATTCAAACGGATGCCGAATATCAAACTGAAACTCGAACCAAGACTCAAAATGAAACTCGAACTGATACTCAAACTCAACGGTCGAATGGAAGGTAAACACAAAATGATACTGAAACTCGAACTCAAAGTGAAATAAGAACTCAAACTAATACTGAAATTCGAACTCACAGTAAACTTGAACTGACACTCAAACTCAAAGATCAAAAGAAAGGTAACCTCAAACTGATCTCAAAGTCGAACTGATGCACAAACTCAAACTGATACTGAAACTCGAATTCAAACCAAGAATGATGCTCGAACTCATCAGTTCGAGTCTCAGTTTGTGTTCAAGTTTCTGTATGTTTTCAAGAACATCAGTTTCAAATTCCACCTTGAGTTTTGCTTTCAGTCAGAATTTTAGTGTCATTTCTAGTTTTAACTTTAGTTTGAATTTGAGTTTTGGTTTCAGTTTGGGTTCGACTTCCAGCATCAGTTTGAGTTTCTGTATCTGTTCGAGTTTCACTTTGATTTTGAGCTTCAGTTTGAGTATCTGTATGAGTTTAACTTTCTTTCGACCTTCGAGTATCAATCAATTCGAGGTTCACTTCGAGTTTCAGTTTGAATTGGAGTATCAGTTCGATATTGAGTTCCTACCGGTTGAGGTTCGCTCTCGAATTTGAGTATCTGTTCAAACTTGAATTGACTTTGAATTTCTATATATTTTACGTTCCGGTTTGAATTCAAGTTTCTGTATCAGTTTGAGGTTCTGTATTTTCATTCTGAGTTTTGTTTTCAGCTTGAATTTGATGTTCAACTTTGAAGTTTTGGTTTTGGCTCTAGTATCAGGTCGCATTTTTGTTCCTCGATACTGTAACGTGTTTTACCCCATCGATCAAGGTTAAAGCATGTTTGATGCTCAACCTTCCAATATCCGTTCGAATTTCTGAAATCTTATATTCTTCTCAACTTAGATTGACATGGGTCAATTAAAAAATTCGTAATATTATCGATTTAATGGATTTGAGCCAAGGCGCAACTTCTCGAATTCTCCTTGGAATTCACGTTGAGTTCATGCGAGGGGAAAAGATTTATATACATCGTACATACACGGGACAAGCTTGATGATCGCACAAAGTTCTCAGAACTTTCAAGTATGACACCAAAATTGAAAAACTTTTCGGATCATTAGCTGGCATAGTCGTCGTCCGAATAGAATGAAGTGGCTATCCGCTCTATGTCCTCCAAATTCAAAGTTGACATCGAACGGTAGAACTCCTGGAAAATTTTGAAATTCAAAAATATGAAAGCAGCGGTAAAATTATCGAGGAATTTCGTTCTGAACCGAATAGAAATTGTTCGATTTCGATCGAATTGACGACCGCAAATTGCGAGATGTCTTCATAGCGAAAGCGATCTAAAGCCGTTCAAAATTCGGGGAGGTGAAATTGAAAAATTCGATCGTCAACTCACTTTCATGAATTCGTCGGCGATTTTCAGCGAATCCTGTTCGTTGTAATTTTTGCGAAGGAAATTCGTGATGGCAGCCTTCAGGACGGAATCTTCGTCGATTTTCTTCACGACGAGATTGATTTTCGTGCCGTCTTTTATCAGCGGGTAGTCGATTAGGAATTTTTCGTCTGTTGGAAATGAAATTCGAAAAATATCGAAACAATTTTTTCCGATCCTGACAGACGCACTTCTTCTTTAAGTAGGTAGGTATATAAAATACATTTTTTTGGAACTTTGTTTCGAAACCATTGGCTTTTCAGCGCTTTCGTCAATATTGGCATCACACTGGTCAACACCGAATTTACCTGACAGAGGTTTGCCGGTCAGCAGCAGTTTTTGCTGATTCACAGGGATTTTCAGAGCCTGGAAAACGTGTTGTTTCAAATCTCTCACGCTCGTCTGGTCCGTCACCTGCGATTTGTATGCAATGGGAAATAATGTAATTGTAAGCGCCTGAAAATATTAAATATTTTTATGCAGCGATTAGCTCGAACCGACTTACCTCTAACGTAGTTTCCTGCCCTTGTAGAATTTTAACGGTGATCTTCATATTAAAAACCGGATGAATATTAACCAACAACGAAAATCAAACAAGAACCCGATTTATGGATTAGTGAGCAACACACCAAAGCACAGCACGCCCATCAAACAAAAGTTTCGACGTTACACTGCAGTTTTGTACAATTGAAATTCAATGGTTTCTTGAAAAAAAAAAACTCAAAATTATAAAGAACTTCAAAAAATAATGCGAAGTAAATTATTTTTTCAAAAATTGAAATTTCCACAGCATGACGCAGATTCGCTTACAGAAAAACAAACCAACCTGCAATGGGACTATCGATTTTAACTGAATATCGATGTTTCGCCCTCGATATTGTCTCGAGTATATCGATTTTGTCCTCTATCAAACATCGAGTTTAGTACCTATACCCGAAAATTGGGTAAAAATCCAGAGGGTGAGTCACAGGGTTGATAATTAGTTATGTACAACATTATTGAGGCTTTTTGTCACGTCGACGTTGAATTTCATTTCGTGCCCAAGCCACATCCCCACACGTTATGAATTGACATCGATTAATATTAATCGAGATATTTTTTCGATACTCGATCAATCGCAATCGGAAGATGACACGGAGGCGGAGTCGTGGAACAGTGTTGCCCTAAAAAATCGGTCTTGTCGGGGCCAATTTCAAAAACTAGCATTTTTAAAATTAACAACTTTTTAAAAATTTACATGTTTAAAAATGCTGTATGATAAAATAAAGTATTTTTCAGAAGACCTTGGTGGTTGACTTGGGTCAACAACTGTCAGGCTTCTGTGCTAGCCATGGCACTGACTGATTTGTCTTCACGATTTTCGTCGTACCTTATCAACAAAGATCGTAAACTTAGGTTTTATTAGACTGTACCTATCTAAAATTCTAGAGTAATTTAAATTTAATTACTGTATTTCGGTCTGTTTAATTCATTAGATGAAGGCCCAGAGATTGTCAAGAGTGTGATGCCCTGTCGAATTTTGTCTGCAAGGTTTCCCTAGCTTTCAAGTCTTCGATTTCGTTTAGCGTCATGTCCTCGAGCTCAAGCAGCGTAAGTGCCTGTTTGTTTGTTTCATTTACGTAATTTAATTTTTGCCGTTAATTTTCATTTTTAAAACGAGGAATTGTCATTTCAGAAAATCAGCGACCACAGGAGAAAATGGGATGCGGAGGAGTACGAACGGCTCGCGAGCGAACGGCTGCAGGCTGAGCTCGAAGCGCAGGAAAAAGCTCAGGCCAAAGGTTCCTGCATTTTTTTAAAGAACCCCTGATACATATCAAACAGCCTGGGTCTCCATCAGCTTGGGTCTTTAGGCACTAGGATCCTTTGACACCGGGGTCTTCGAACACACAGGGCCTCAGACACACGGGTCGTTGGACACACGGATGTATCCAGACACCCGGGCCTTTAGACACCTCGGTCGGTTTTTAGGCTCACTGGTATTTGGACCCATGGGCCCTCGGACACACAAATATTCGGTCTCTAGGCCCAGGGGTCTCCACGCTCCAAGGAGAACACACGGGTATTGGGACACTTGGGTCTCAAGATATACGGGGCTTTGGGCACACGGGGTTTCAGACCCCCGGGTCTTGATTAGCTTCAGTCTTTTGGCACTAGGGTCTTTAGGCACACGGGTATTTGGTCCCAAGGGTCTTCGGACGTACAGATATTCAGACCGCTGGGTTGAAGCATCATCCCCGGGTCTTGATTAGCATGGGTCTTCAGGCACACAGATAATCGGTCCCAAGGGGCATCGGACACATGGATATTCAGACACTCGGGTCTTTGGATACACAGGGCTTCAGACAGCCGGGTCTTGATTAGCTTGGGTCTTTTGGCACTAGGGTCTTTAGGCACACGGGTATTTGGTCCCATGGGTCATCGGGTGCATGGATATTCAGACCGCCGGGTTGTAGACACACGGGTTTTCAGAAACACGGGTCTTCGGACACATAGGGGCTCCAAACCTTCGGGTATCCGGACACATTGGTCTTCAAACGCACGGATCTTTGAACACACTGGGCTTCGGACCTCCGGGCCTTTGGACACACGTCTTCAGACTTTAAGGTTTTAAAGACAGGAATATTTCTCCGTTCGCAGGCCCGCCTATCAAAAGAGATTTCCTCAGACAGCGCGAATATAAAGTCGACCTCGACTCCAAACTCGGGAAAAGCGTCGTTATCACCAAGAATACCCCCTCTTCGCAGACTGGAGGGTATACTTTCGTTCACGATTATTCAGAGCAAAATATCGATAAACGACAAATAACATTTTAACCTTCCTCCCCTATGTTTCAGGTACTATTGTAATGTGTGCGACTGCATCGTTAAGGATTCCATCAATTTCCTGGATCACATCAATGGTATGTACGCACAACCGAGTGCGGCGACATAGAAACGACTTGACTGTATCCTACTGAGGCGGAACCAGGAAGCTGGAGCTTTCCTATTCGTACCCCTCTTCCCCTTTCACATGATACATTAAAAAAAGTGTCCATTTTCCGAAAAATCCCTGAAATTTTGGTTTCCTCTGTTAAGGGAAAAAGCATCAGCGAAATCTCGGCATGTCAATGCGGGTCGAAAGATCTAGTTTGGACCAAGTGAAGAAACGTTTCGAAATCAATAAGAAGAAATTGGAAGAGAAGAAACGCGACTACGATTTGGAACAGAGGATGAAAGAAATACAAGAAGAGGTTCGTTCGCGATGCCCGATATTTCTCGCACTGTTTCACATCTCATTTCTAAATTTCCCCGTCGATTCTGCTGTTCCAGGAGGATAAATTGAAAGAATACAGACGCGAAAGGAAGAAAGAGAAAAAGAGGAAATTGGACGATCTGGACGAGCCGTCGACTGGAGAGATGCCGTCGGAATTGGCGTCAATCATGGGCTTCTCCGGCTTCGGTGGCGCTAAGAAGAAGTCTTGAATTATTTGATTAAAGAATTTTTAATTTATGGTATAATTTCTCTAACGTAAAATTAGCTTATTGGAAAATGGGGTCTTTGAAATTAAATTTAAACAGCCACGTTCCGAGAGTTTTTTTACCAAAGTTGCCCGGGGCTTGCTCTGCCGCCCTTGAGGAGGCCCATGTGCCCTCGCAAACAGATTCACACGCACCGTCATCTCAGCCATCTCGACTCCAAATAAAATGTGCAAGCCCCCATTTCTATCGTAGGTACTTAGCGACCAAAAACATTTTAATTAAATTTCTTTCAAATTTGGCAGCCAATAACTCATTTTACTAATTTTTTCTCATCGTTTCGAAAGTCCATAAATTGTCCTTAGCGGATGGTTCATGCAGGTGGCGTTTTCCCTGCAGGCGGTCCGGCGGTTTTGCCAGGAGTGGCCCCAGGACGTGCGGCCGCCCCTGGGGCCCCCGCTCCGCCGACAGATCCCTTCTTCCCTGCATCAGCCGCCTTCAGTCCCGGTTTTGGACTCTTCTCGCTTTCTGCCGGCGGACTGGCCAAGGCTGTTGAAAGCACTGCGAGTTCGAACATGTTCGCCGGCGTATCCTGGTGGGCCGCCTTTAATTTTTCTCGGGTCGCCGGATTCGACATGACTTCGTTGATCTGGGGAACATTGATGATAATTAAATTTCGGATTTTCAAAGCCCATAATTTGCGAAAAGTGAAGAATTTCAAAATTTCGTTCCTCTGGTCAATTTATGGGGGTGTCTGGTTATTTACGCGCGAGAAACGAACGGTTTTCTAGGTCAATGCTTTATGAGAGCAATTTTGAGTAAAACGAGCTCTGAAACATCAAAAAAACTAATTTCTCTGTAGCACTGACCATTCGAATGCAGAAATACGCCCAAAGGAGATCTTCTTTGTTAATTTTCGGCTGTTTCCGGTTTTCGGTATCATCGCAAGCGCATTTTTTGGGCTTTGCCATTATTACTCAGAGATGTAGGTAAGAAATGGTATAAATGTGTGATACAGCTCTGAAGGAGGGCTAAAAAATGTAAGATTTTGGTGAATGTTTGATGATCTGTTTTGTGAAACTGCGGCAGTTTACCGGTGGATAAATTTCTTATCCATGGCTGTCCGGGTTTGGCAACTGGTTCCAGGAAATTGTTTGGTTCAATGCTAACGGGAGGTCGGACCGAATTCTGTCGCAAGGCTAGCCTGTAAGAAAATAATAAAAATAGTAAAAAATTAATAATCTTATTTAAGTAAGTTCAACACGAAAAAAGTAAGATGCTGAAAAATGTCTTCGATGCTGAAAACTCATGGAAGAAGAAAACCGAGCTACTGTCCGTCATGGGACAAAACCGCTTTTTCGCGTTACTAGAAGTTTCCTCTACGGAGGGCAGCCGCAGCGCGCTTCGTGTTTGTATCGTTTTCAACTTGCGCAGTATTTTTACTCACTTGCTTTGTAATTTTATGTATGATATTTATGTTTTATAATATAAATTTATGATAGTCTAACGCATGATGTTGAGCTTCAAATAGGTACGTGTTTTATGTGACTCATGCTGGGAAGTGTCTAAACCGTAGGTAAGTTCTCCCCAATGTTTTGCGGTTGCTTTTGATCAGATTCTGATGTACCAACCTATCAATAACATGCAGGCTGCTGTAAATAATCCATAGATAAATATAATTCGTATATGAATTAACTTCGAGAACTATCTCGTGTTCTGCGAAACGGCTCCGGGTCGATTCTGTTAATTTTGCGACCGACAAAAATCGTAGATTAGTTGGTTTCACATGCTTTTCGGTCGCGATCATATCATAGTTTAACTGGGGCTATACCTGTAGCCGATTAGACGATTTGCGACAACATTACTCGAAATGCATTAAAGTAACGTTGATAACCTTCCTTCTGCAGGTTAGGGGATGGGAAGTGAGAGTATTGAAGCTGGACAGCCAATCAGGGAGCTAATCGAACTACGTGTAGTTCAGAACACTGGAGGGAAAATTAACTTGCTGTTAACCATTCGTGTTTTATCCTCCCATGATCATTTGACTTTATTGAAAACCGCCTAATAGATGAATCAGAGCATTGCTCTTAGTTACTACCTCATCGATTCAGGTAACCATGGATACCTCATTGAGTGTGGTCAACGACGTCGAACAGATAAAACGGGCTCGCTACATGAGCGGCAAAGACGTCAACGATCTTGTGACGACAAAGCAACATGTGCTCTCCTTGTACGGACCTAGGCCCCCAGTGGCAGTTCTTGGCGGCCAAGATGGTGCCCAAGGTACGAAAGGCACTATTGGCGCCTCGGCGTCAGCCGGTTACGCCTGGCACGTCTACCAACGGAAATTGCTCGTCTGGCGTTTCCAACCGAACGAAGACACGAAATCGTCACCGTCGATTGCTGTGGAATTGCTTCTGCCAAAAAGCGATTTACCTCACCATGCCAGCCTCGTTAAAGTCTTCAGGTGGGTTGATACCTGCTTGAGAGAATTGAATTGATATCTTCACTGTTATAGTTCTAAGAATGCTGTCCACAACCTCGCTTCCAGGTCGAGACAGTCCTCGACGGCCGTGTCTTGCCTTGCTGTCAGTCCTGAAGGAGTCATACGCTACTGGGATGTAGTTAGCCCTCACGCCAGCTGGACGGATGTCGACGGCGGCCTTGGCGGGGAAGAGGTCACATATGCGGCCCATGTGGCTCCCTACGGCGTCCTGGCTGTTACGACCTCCGCATCCATCATCCTGATCCGTCCTCCAGAGACAGCGTCATCTTCAATCACGGTATTTTCAGATAAAGTACTTAACATTCCATGACTGCTAGTCTGCGGTCGATAACTGTATTTCTTCGATACTTCCAGGTTCGGCTTCTAAGTGGCACCCAGGGTTGGCTCGGCGGCTTAGGCCATCGCGTCAGCACGATCATTTTTGGAGGCTCGTCCTCGGCCAACGTCTCTTCTCACGATGTCGACGGTCTCGAATCAGGAAACAAGGCGGTCAAAATGATAACCGTTCCAGGATTGAGGAACGGAAAGGTCGAGTGGCAGGTTTTCTTATTTCTAGGGCTCAAATTGCAAATGAGGATCGTCCGCGACAATCAGTCGGCCAATTTGGAGTTTGAGGTCGACCTGGAGCCAATATTTAGGTAATTATTTAGCGATTATGCGACATTTAGGCCCTTTGAAGCTACATTTAACTTGGGGTATACCTCATTGAATCCTCTCCCAATTCATCAATGTTTTTGACGTTACAGGAAACATTTTCTGGCAAGATCGAAGTCTTCTGACCTGGAACTGGCGGTCTTGGACGTGAAAGTCTCCGAAGGCGGATTGGCTGTTCTTGCTGCATCGTCCGAACCAAGACGCTATCTTCTCTTCGATCTTCCGATCGACGGATCCTTCCCGCCCGATCACGCCTACGTCCTCTGCGACTTGAACCCCCGCGACGTCGACATTCTTGAGCGCAATTCGGGCCGCATCGCCAATTTGCAGTTTCAGCTCTTGCCCACGACGGCCCTCATTTATAATCAGCGAACGATCGTTGGAGTCCCGATGGACGGAGGATCTGGCGGTCGCGGAGATGTGCTGACTGTGCCAGGTATGAGTTATTAGTAGGTGGTGTGCTTGGGTGATCCTAACCTCGCAAAAACCTATTCGAAAGTCTTTTCTTGATAAAATCGAATTTATATACCATTTTCTACTGATCAACATTTAAGGTGACGGTGCCCTCCTCGGCGGATTGGTCCATCACGGCTCGCCCACCTTTTTCAACCCCACGTACGGCTTCATTGTCGTCCAGCCTGTGGACGTCGCCTGCTTTGATATCCTGACTTCGCGACGGTCGTCGGTCATGAAATCGTCCAAATCGACGGCCAAATCGCCAAGCCACATGACGGAAGCTGTGAAAACTGCGTTCCTCATGTACGTTCGTCAGAATGTGACGCATAGCCGAGGTATTCTCGCCAAAGAATTTCCGATCAATCGTCAATCGCAAGTCGACTCTCCGTTATCGCTTACGCTTCTCAAGTAAGTCAATGACCATCAAGGTTCCGTGAATTTATGTTCGTCCAGTCGATGAAATCCTCATTGCGCACTACTTTGGCATCCTCCGTAAAATCGCCAATTTCCAGGTTCAGCCTCGACATAATCCATAATGCGCCAAGCTCGGACCCTCGCTGGGACTCGGCGCCATCTGGGGCTAAACTGGGCGCCGTAACCTCATCTTTGCGCATCGAGACGCAGCTTTTCGAAAAGCTCAAAGCGCACACCATGTTCTTGGATTTTGTCCACGAAGTTATCCAGGACCGGGCCCCGTGCAAAGTATCGAGGAAAGGCCTGGGCATCGCGGATCTGTTGCACGTCATTGTCGAGCACAACGACAAATTGGTCGCCGCCTGGCATCTCTGCAAACTTCAGGAGGTAAATAATATCAACGGTAGAGTTGTCAGTCCTGAGGCTTTTAGCGGTCCTTGAAGTCTGTTTTGAAGGTAATTTCTCAGAAATCTGCAATTTTTAATTACTCTTGATGTGTCTCCAGGAGGCCCCTCAGTTGCAGCAGTGGATCGACAGAGCTGTGCGCAGGGCTGTAGAAACATCGCTAGGCAGCCTGACAACAGCCTATCCCAACCTTAGCGCCAAAGATATATTTTACAGGTAAAAATCCCAGAGATATCCGTGGAAACACATGTCAATCATTCGAATAACAGCCTGATTTCCGCACATTCTTGGTATTGTCCAAGGTTCGTCAGCGCTGTAGACATCGGCCTGCAATCGCTGATCATTGAATGCGGAGAATCCTTGCAATCGCCCAATGAGAGTCTACAACGAAAACGCCAAAACCTTGTCAACACATTGGCAATAATCTGGGAGGTAAATAGTCCTCAACAACCTTGGAGAAACAACAACACAACAAGTCTTCTCTGAAGTGTACTCTCGAAATGGCTCAAAACTAATTTTCCTGGTTTTCAAATTCTTCATTCTTATCGTTTCAGGTGATAAGCGCCGTGTTCAAGAACCAGCATGAGCGCAACTATGACGTACACAGCGGGCCTGGCAACTGGCTCAGCAAGTACTCAGGCCCCCGCGCACCTTACGAGTATTTCAAATTGCTTTTCGAAATGGTCACAGCCATGACCGACCAGACTTCGCCGGAGGAGGAACGCGCCTTCTACGAGAAACTCGTCGCCCTGACCAGGGATTTAGTGGACGTGATACTCCACCTGCAATCGGCGACTCACCCCGTCAAGCGATACGTCGCCTTGCGATCTTGGTACATTCGGTACTTCATAGATCGCGATCACCTCCTCTACGCCAAGCAGTTGGCGATCAAGTTTCAAGATATGAAAGCTCTTGTCGAAATAACGTATTTGTTAGACGAGAGTGACGAAATTCTACAATTGATCGACAGCTATGGCGACATCGGTATCTGCGAGGAAATTTTCGACTACTTGCTCAACAAAGGTGATTGCTTTTACTTCAGTATAAACTCTCCTGCGTTTGTATTACTACACAGAGTCTTGGGCACATCTGGATGTGCTCAGGCTTCAGATGCATCTGGAAGCTCTTCAGGGGCTTCAGATTCATCCGAAAGTTTCTTGAGAGCCTCAGCTTCTTCCGGATATTTCTCCTGCATCTCAGGCGCAGCTTTCTCTATCCAACTACCCCAAGGACAGATAATTTACATGACCCGTTTTCTGTTGCAGGCATGAAAGCCGATCTTCTGAACCTTGCGCTGTCATTGCCCGTCGAACACAAACCGAAACTCGAGCGAAGCCTTCTCGACGGCCATCTGGACGTCTTCTGGTTGTACAAGTTATCGGAAGGCCAGCCCAAAGAAGCGGTCAAGTCGTTGGTCACATACGCCAAATCGTACACGGCCAACGTTGACAAATCCGAACGAATGTGGACTATAGCCAAACTCATTGCCAAATCGAGCGGCTTCTCAGATTTTGATTACGAGGTCGACAAACGGTTGGACATTGTTGGCGCTCAGCGATTCCTCTCCGTGGGGTTGACCCGAGTTTACGACGAAACTCAGATCGTCCAAATGTTGATATCACCTCAAGAAGATGACTCCGGCGGGGAACTGCTCCATTACAAGAAGGCCCTCGAATTGCTCCGTTGGATCGACGACGATCGAGTGCGCGACCGCCTGCAGAACGAAATCTGGACGAGCGCCGTCAATTTGGAGAAGTCCGAGTTTGAAAAACTCCAAACGGATTCGCCCTGGAGCCAATTTTCCAATTTGCTCGTCTTCAGGCTCCTCGAATTGGTGCAGAACTCTGACGAATCGCAGGATTCCAACCTCGTCCCGCCGTTCGAGAGCTTGAACCTGTCAGACGATTCGGAAACGTCGAAACGCTACGTCTTCCTGCTGCGCCTCGGTTGGGAACACATCAATCGCGGCACTGCCGTTGACTAGTTTCGCGGACTCAATTAACAAATTTGTGGAAATGAACTGAGGGAAATCAGTGTTGTGCCGTAATTACAGAATTTTGTACTTGTAGCTGTTGATTTAAACATGCAATCATTATTGGCTTCTTTTAATAAGATTTTTCCTTGATCTTGGGCCTTTCGACGGACCTTGTTACGCCAAATGACCCCACCGTCTCCTCTGCCAACTAGCAATTTTCCCGGGGGGGGTTCCATATGGGTAGGGGTATGGGAAGGGCGAGGCGGTTGGGGTATGGATAGGGGTACGACATAGCAGCTATGCTAAACACAGCAAGTCGTCACTCGATGAATCTGGGGGTGGTATCGAATACATTCTGCCCATAAAAGGTATGCTAAATACCGAAAGTCGTCACTTGATCAATCTGGGGGTTGAATCGACGACTTTCTGCCCATAGTAGCTATGCTAAATACCGAAAGTCGTCACTTGATAAATCTGAGGGTGGAATCGACGACTTTCTGTCCATAGCAGCAATGCTGAATACAGAAAGTCGTCACTCGATGAATCTGGGGGTGGTATTGAATACATTCTGCCCATAGGAGCTTTGCTAAATACAGAAAGTCGTCACTTAATAAATCTGGGGGTGGAATCGACGACTTTCTGCCCATAGTAGCTATGCTAAATACCGAAAGTCGTCACTTGATCAATCTGGGGGTTGAATCGACGACTTTCTCCCCATAGCAGCTATGCTAAATACAGAAAGTCACTTGATGAATCAGGGGTTGGAATCGACGACTTTCTGCCCATAGCAGCAATGCTGAATACAGAAAGTCGTCACTTGATCAATCTGGGGGTTGAATCGACGACTTTCTCCCCAAAGCAGCTATGCTAAATACAGAAAGTCACTTGATGAATCAGGGGTTGGAATCGACGACTTTCTGCTCATAGCAGCTATGCTAAATACAGAAAGTCGTCATATGATAAATCTGGGGTTGAAATTGAGGAAATTGAAATACCTACGCCATGTTATCAGAACACAGAAAATATCCGTGTATTCTGCTGGGCGAAGAGACACTATTTTGACCTGGACGATGCGTTAATCTTTTACTGATCTGGGTTTTTTTAATGATTAGTATAATTTAAATGTTATCATTGAACAAAGGAAAAGAAGATCATCACGTTAAATAACAGAACAACAAAACTAGCGTTTTCAGCGGTTTATTCTCGCAAATAATAATCCTTTACTGAGTATAAATAGATCACAGATTTATCTTAAAAATATTGAAAGACTCGATTACTCATAGAGTAACATGCTTTCTCGTTACTATTGGTCAATATCTGACAGATACAAATTGTTCTTGAAGTTGGCATACAAGTCAGTGATGTCCACATAGTGAACCAAATGCAACCAAATTTTAATATTTAGGCTCATATACACCAACGAAACCTAGATATAAATAACTAGTATTTCAATATATAAAATCACTTTCAAAATACAAAATTTCAGGATAGAATAGCTTTGAATCGGCAATTAAACCGCTTCATGCGAAAGTCAACCTTAGGATGTTGGGCACGATCCAATTTTCAATTTCCATTGTCGTTTTATCGAAAAAAATCGACTGATTAAATCATTCTATTGAAACTAAGCCCATAAAGGATAAAATCACCTGGAAATAAAAAGTCCTTCAGCTAAGATAATAGAGCATCATTAGCTTCTTTTGCTGATTCCATGTTTTTGCATAAGTGGCTGCTATCCCAAACAATTGATATTTTGACACACTTATAAAATGGAAGCACATCAAGTTACTGGAATGGACAAAGTACCACGCCATGACCCTGAACTTCAAAAGTAGTTATTTGTTCGCAAAAAAAAAAATCGTACTTTGAAGTAACGGGCTCCTTTAGGGCGTCGACATTTGATACGATTTGGCACTCAGCCAATCAGAGACGCGATCGCCTTGACTGGACACGCCCACCGACGGCTCAAGCTGCCGGCTGTAGAAGATTTGATCATGACCGCCTGCGGGTTGAGCCGTTCTTCTGATACGGCCTTAAACCCAGTTGCTGGAAGAGCTAACATTCCAAAAATCGCTCAAGAAAGTTTTCAGATTATGACTTGGGACATACGTTATCGTAATTTGCGATAACCGGTACCCTCAGTAAAACTGGCACACAACAAATGCCAAACCCAAACCAATAAAATTATTACCAGTAATCACCATGGCATGACGTCACACAGCGGCTCGGGCCCAATTCCACCGAACATTTCTAATTTGGAAAACCGATTTCGGTGGCTCTCGGCTGTTAGGTAAGCGAGTAACCAAACCGATCGGATCGAATAGTAAAACCTGCCATTCTTCCTACGTCGGTTATTTTCCACTCTCTTCTTCCCTACTGTTTCCAACGTCGGTTTTGACGTTTTCACCGCTACCGGCCGCTGCTGTTGACGCCGTCGAGGGATCGTCGTCGATTACATCGCCTTGAACGTCTTCGTAGCCGACGTGTCTAAAAAAGAATATTTTCCAATGAGACAGTGGAAGGGCATTGACCTTTAAACAAGGTGCCCATTGATACTGGTATTGTTAAAATTTTCACAGCATTTTTCACACATCAGTTCTGACGGCTGTTCTAACGCTAGCGTTCCACCGGTATGATCTATTTTTTGCCATGCTATGTTTTTGTTGGTTCTCTGGTTTCGAGGCCCTGCACACCCATGGAAGATGCTTAACTGCTTACAGTCTAATCTTTGGACTCAATCGGACTCATAGAGTCGACTAAAGTAAAAATGAACATAAAAAGTCGGGTTTTCCCAAAAATTTGATGGAAATCATTTAATGTTGTTTACGTTTTTGAAAGTACAGCAGAACGTCACTTTTTTGCTCCATCCTGCATTGAGTAAGGTTATGTGTAGCGTATGAAGTGAGAGCATGCGACCGAAAAGAAGTAAGGAAAAATAGTGGAATAAAACCATGGAAGGAACCATTGCCCATCGAAAAGTGATGCACCGAAATTTGCCGGAAGAGGATACGACGATGCTCAAAATGGAAGGAACGACAGACCAAATTACCGATGCAGAAGACCAAAGCAGCAGATCATCTTGAACTCTGGCATGAAATTTTGTGAGATTTTGGATGAATTCGGTACTTTTCCAAATCTCACCAGTTCACCAACGACTTTCCTGTTCGAGTATGACTGGTTAAAAATCAGCAGTTCTGGGCCCATAATCTTAAATGTATCCAGGCCTAAAGCATGACCAGACTAGGAGGAGGCATGTAAACAACCAGCGAGCAAATGTTTATAATTTATGGTAACATGGGTTTGTTATAACATCGAAGACAGCGCCAACCTTAATGAGCACATTTAGAGTCGCACTAATATAATCTCATCTCACGTTCTTATGTCATAGCCACAGATAAAAAGTGCAGTAAAACAACTTAAAAAATACAAACTTATTTACCTGCCTAAGAAAAAAACTGGTGCCAAAAATGCTTCTGTCAATGGTGCGGTAAACAAAATGTGGCATAAGTTGAGGTTATTATTCACGTTACCTATCGACATTTTTAGCGTCAATCTTCGACTTGGACGCCAAATGGATTTCAGTTGACCATGGAACATTGGAAAGAAAATGTAATCCAAATAAGCAAAAACCTCAAAAGTCTTGATAGATGATGATCAGACGAACGGCTCAAATCGCAACTGCCTGATGACGAGGAGGGACGGTCACAGTCATTTGATGATCAAATCTTTTTGAGGGTTGGCGGCTGAGGGTTGAGCCGTTTGTGCGATTTCCACTTGTTCACTAATGCGACTCTATTATTTATTTGTTGATTAATTAATTTATTTCAGTAACCTTTACTTTGTATCAAAATTACAAAAATATATCACTCGCTTTTCAATCGCCGATCAAGCGGTTCTGCCTCCACTGCTTGATTTTGGTAAAATAATAACCTCAAAAAAGTCTTGATAGGTAAAAAGCCAACAACCAGACGAACTGCTCAAATGCCCGATGACGTGGAGGGGCGGTCATTCGATGATCGAATCTTTCCGGCCGGCGGTTCAAGCCTTTGGTGGCCGTGTCGAGCCTTTGCATCGGCGACTCCGATTGGCTGAACGGGGGCTCTGCAGAAGAGACGGTCGGCGGCTGCGGGTTGAGCCGTTCGTGCGATTTTCACTTCGATAATATGATTTCCTAGAGTTCCAAAGTTGTCCATCGCCCTCACTCAGCTTCGAATAGTATAGACATGAAATATATACTTTTTCATGGTTTTTAGATCGACTCCTGAACGCACTTCTAGCACATTTTCTCGCTCCGAACATACTACATTACAGAACTAAGTATTGCATAAAAATCCGTACCTACCTAATCTTATAAAATTTCAGTCAGTCACATAATTAGTCAATTTTGGTGCACCCAACTACGCTGCATTATATACCAAAATAATACTTATCTCGCAGAATGTTCAGAAAAAGGTGATAATTTGATCACGAACTGCCGATCTTTGGAAAATGGTAATTCGCGATCGAAAAGGGTTCGTTCTAGCAAATGAACGGCAATCGGCTGGCGCAGGCGCTGATTTAAAGATACCTCACTGCGCATGCGTCATTCCGAGCTAAAATTTGCGCAAGAAGATTTGCTAGAACAAGAAGAGCTAGAAGATTTGCTAAAATAAACTTTTTTTTAACGAATGAGTGATTCCTGCTCACTAATTGCGAACTCGGTAAATTAACCTGCAAGTCAGTGGCAAATATTCACGTAAAATATAGAAAACCCAACCAGGTATTATTGACAGCGCCATCCCTCAATTCGATCAGCGTTCCAACAACTGCCGTTCAAACAGTCGAAAAGGCCCACGTTGTTGTTGTTACTCCAATAGCTGTACGCCGGCAGAGCTTTTCAATACTGAGATGACGCCACGAAAGATGGCGTAAAGTCAACCTCTCCCATCCCTGAGCCATAACCTCAAAATCCATGGCTGATCCTAATCTCACAGGGCCTGATAAGGGAAACTTCGTGAATACGATAGAGAATGTCATCGAGAGAAAACATCAAATTTTTGTGGAGAGATCGTAAATATTGCCCGACGGGTTCCTGCAAAAAATCAAAATGTCTTCTGTGATTTCGGAAATGGCCTCAAGCGCTCTGCAAGTTTTCGTAGTCCAGTAAATAGGAATTCCGGTACTAAATCACCTGCGGAGAAATTGTGGGATCCCAACATTTGAATAATAACTCAAAAACGTTTTTCGGGGTGTTGTTTTTGGGGTTTAGGTGCCCTGCTGATGAAAGCAGTTGGGCCGGCTGTGGACGAGGTCTGAGGAAAGTCAGTTTCTTTGAAAAATTTGTTGCTAATCATCAAAAAATTTTGATTTTATCAAATCATGTTACCCATTAATGTTCTCGGGGAATCCGATCAAAAAAGGTTAAGAGTCCAAATCGGTATGGACTTAAAAAAAAAAAAACACAAATACTCAATTTCAAAGGTAACGCTGTGGTTTGGAAATTTTTTGAGTGTTCTTCCCGGGTTCCCACTGCCTGAAAGTCAAATTGGTTGGATTTTAACGGTCGAAAACTGGTTTGAAGACTAATTTTTGACATTTAAAACACTAGACCTTCTAAAAAAATGTTGAAAATGTTTGAGTAGCTTTTGAATAGGTACGTGAATAACAGTGGGAATTTGCAGTTTTCGACGACTGTCCAGTACTGAGAAAAATGCAAAAAACCGATTAAACACGACAAATCCAAGGTATGAGCCAAGGAAAAATTAAAAAAATTATTTATTTGACTTTGGGTTTGTGTAGACGTCCCGACAATCTGGAGAGGATTTCAAAACCGCTAATCCTCGTCTATGAACCAAAGAACACCTCAGAGCGATCTCGAAATTGAAGATTTACTGGACTACTGGACATACCCTCAACCGAAATGGCACCCGCTCCCAAAAACAAATCACATAGCCGACAGTCGCATGCTTCCCTTGGAAATCTCCTAGAAAAACGCTGAACAAGGTACCACAGCAGTTCACGAAGTGAAGGAATCATTATGGAACCTAAAACGCGGACTTTTCCAAAACAGAGAGCGAACATTCGAAAAAATTGGGATTTGGAAGAATATTGGTGAAACTCTCCGGACTGCGACTTGAACCGCCACCGCCGATTACAATTCCACCACCGATATTCTCAGGCGTCTCAAAAGTTGTTGTTAGGACGGAACCTCTGCCGGGTGAAAGGGTAGCCACACGAAGCTTCCCTGAACCAAGAATGTCCGTGAATAAGGCCATAAAACTTGACGAAATTCATCGCATCACTCCACCAAGCAGCAAAAATGTCCGACACCAAGTCATGATCGCAACCAAGCAGCTATAACCTTACAGGAGCAGGATGGGCATGTTTCAGGTTATCTTGGACAGGTTAGGTTACCAACACAGGTACTAATTATCAACTCACCGATAAAGCACGTAGTGCTGAACCAGGAACAGAATGTCGAACAGGACGGAAAACAAACCGAGACCGAATTTGGTCGGGTCGCCGAATATCGAGTTCCAATCGTCTGAGAAGGGAAAATCAAATCCAAATTAGAAAAAAAAACACGATTTCCTTCAACAACAATGAAATGGTTGAAAAAACCCTAGCGCGCAGTACCGTAGTTATCGGCGTTGATTATCATCTGCATCATGCTGAGCATGCCGCCGGTGAAGTCCAGTATGACGTTGTGTATGCTCCATCCAATGGTGCTTTGCCTCTTGTAATTCATGAACGCCTGAAAACCGTGGAAGACATTTTAAAAAAGAAATTGGATTTAGCAAAATTTCAAAAGAAAATTCAACGATGAGTTAGGGTTGCAAATTCCAAATTGTTAAGCTTTTGAATTGTTTTAGGCGTGCGTCCCAATTCGCAATAAATGGGATGCAAAATTCGAAAACAAATTTCAAACATTTTAAATCCTACCTGAAAAGAATAAACGTGAATGAAAGAGCCAGAAAATGTCAAAATAATCTCGATAGTTTGGACACAATTCAAGAAGAACAATATGCCATAGGTTTTTTAAATTTTGTCTAAACTACAAGACTGATTTTGACGATTTGAGGTAATCATCACATGAATTATTACATTTTATATGAAAAACAACAAAAAAATAAATAAATAACGCCTTTTCAAGGGGGATTTTACACTTGGAAGGCTAGGAGTGGGTGGTTCCAATATTTGGAGTATAGGGAGGTTTACTTGAGTATAGAATACAGCATAAATATTGGTTCGTATCTACACCATGGTTGATTCAGGCACTGAGGATTGTACCTATAATTTAAAAAAAAATCGCAGTTCTCAGTCCCTATTTAGAGACTACAACTCAAACCTCCAAAAAAAATTCTTCTTTTGATTAATATGTCGTTAAACAAACCTGCGGCACATATTTCATGAGCGTGATGGCCAATTTGATGTAAGAGCAGATGTAAAGGAACATCAGCCAGTTGATGACAGCGAAAAAAGGCAGGACTAAGCTGATGGCGAAAATTAGCAGCAGAATACTGATGATGCCGGTGGCTATTCTTGAAACTCTTTGACCGCCGTTCTGTGAAAATTTCAAAAATTCAATGTAACGATCAATTTTTTACGAAAAATTGGGAAAAAATCAGGTGTGAAAAATTCACATTCATCGCCAGATCTGACGGCCGCGATAGCGCTGGTCCGTGATGACGTAGGACGAATGGATCAAGTAGGTACGCAATGAACGGCCTTCATGGTCGCGGACCTTGGTAGCGTCATCGCAAAAAGTGCCGTTTTTACCAATCGGCGTTTTTATATATTTTTTCCTTTCATATTTTTTTTATATTTTTTTGACATAGGTACATATAGACTTCAAAATATATCCAAAATAAAAGATATTTTACCTCGTAAATGAAGCACTGGCCAATGGTGACCAAAGTAATGCAGACAGCGTGTAAACTGAATACCACGTCATTCAGCAAAACCGGATTCAGCCCTCTCGGGTGTTCTGCGAAATATTCTTTCTGCGAATTCAAATTACGAATGAAATCCGCTGAATTTTTTATCTGGAGGGAATTATCGATTTTTCAACAGTCGATACAATACCTGGATTTCGGTTCCCCAGTAGAGGCCACAGTTGAACAAACTGTACAGAACGAAGCCGATGAGGTTGAGCGCTAAAAAGTCGAAATTCAGGCCGACAACGCTGCAAAGGAAATGATCGTGAATTTGAAAAATAAAATAAAAATTTATTTGGTCTGCTTTTTCAAAATTTTCTCATTCACGCACGTGTGAAACACGTGTTGAAAATTGAAACGTAGAAAATCGAATTGGGTTCATTCATCGAGGGAATGAATAATTTGGAATCGAATGATGTAACAAGTTGAATATTCAACCGACGGAAATATGAAAGAGCACTCGAGCCTCACATGAGCTCATCGAGTCCCTTTGTTTGTTAACAAATTTCCGGCCGATTTTCAAATTCGATGAATATTTTCTCGCTGCTGAGTTTTTTCAAGGCGTCACTTCAAAAGCGATATTACAATGGAGGGCGCGTCAATACGTCAATCGCAACGCGCTATTGAACATTAAATGTTCGTTTACTATTGAAGTGTTTCGCTATTGAACATTAAATTTTAACGAATTTCCAACAATTTTCCGGAATTTCCAAAATTTTTAGAGAATTAACATTGGAAGTTTACCTAAAAAAAGTCCTTTTAGGACGACGGAAACCTAAAAAAATTAATTTAAAATAATCGATAGAAAAGTATACCTTTTCCGCCTCCAGTTTTGAAAACATTGCGGATAAAACGAGACCGACCATGCAACAAAGTAGATCCATCCGACTACCGTGCTGACCAGTTCAAGGTCGAGGGACCATGCCACCGTAACGACAACGAAGGCGCTGTCAACACTGAAAGCCGATTAAATAATTAAAATTACTGGAAATGAACGCTATGATCACGATTTTTACTCTAATATTACACAGGGTGTTAACCTGAGGAATGCCACCGCCTGGGGATCGATTCTACAACTGATTTCCAACAAAAATTGTTCAATAACATTTTTTTTACTCGCTTCTAACTCCCACTTTTTTCACTTGAGATTTTTTCCGTGAACTTGATCTTAATTCACTAAAACGGCCATAACATTCTGATTTTATCGAAAAAATTCAATTTTGACTATACCGTTGGAAAGAGGGATAATTTTCCAATCATCCTACAATATCAAAGAACATTTTTGAGGTGGTTCAGTTGGTTAAAAAAAGGCCGGAAAAGTAAATTTGGTCAAATCTTGATAATCGTCGCACATCTTTTCGCATTCAAGCTGGATTTTCTCCACTAAATTTTGGTGTAAGAGCAATTTCGACTGTACCATTTGAAAGCTGAAATCTTGGCGCATTTTTTATGACAACAGACTAAATTTAACCAGGACAATTGTATTAAGCACACGGAGTTGAAAAAAGCTATGATTTTCGAGATTTGACCAAATTTACTTTTCCGGCCTACTTTTAACCAATTGAACCAACTCAAAAAAGTTTTTTGATACAGTAGGGTGATTGGAAAATTTTCCCTCTTTCCAACGGTATAGTCGAAATTGAATTTATTTCATAAAATCAGGATGTTATGGCAGTTTTAGTGAATTAAGAACGATTTCACAGGAAAAATCTAAAAAGTGAAAAAAGTGGCATTTAGAAGCGAGTAATAAAAAAATGTTATAGGACAATTTTTGTTGGGAATCAGTTGTAAAATCGATCCCAAGACGGCGGCATATTTTAGAAGTCTTCAAAATATCTGATTTCAGCGCCATTTAGTACCACCGCGCCATTTGGTTACCACTATTTTAATTTTTGCATATTTTTATCAACTAGCATCAGGTTTGATATTGTAAGCTCAAAATACAACCAACGCCGGTTGAAACCGAGAGTACCTCCCTACATTGGAATGGAGAAAGAACCTGGCAAACCGCCAGATTGTGTGCGTTACCTGCATAAGAATTTATTAGGTATTGAAAAGAAAGTTGCGAATGGCGCTAAACGTGAGCGTATCACGGTGATACTATCACCTATTTCAACAACAATTACAAAAAAAACCGATGGTTGGTAAAAGGCACAAAAAACCAAAGAATCTCAAAAACCGCTTCTAACGTTCTCTATGTTGAATCAAAAGACAGTATCTCCGCTAATATTATGTTGCATGTATTATTTAAATAGCTAGAAATACGAGTTTTTGAGATAATATTTATTTGACTCCCTTCTTGATCTAATTGATGCAAAGCGATAAACTGAATCAAGATAATGTTAAAATTTTGCTAGAAGGTTAAACAATCCCTACGAACAATAAATATTGGATAGCTGTAGAAGAGAATTGCAGGAAGTTTTCAATATGCAATTTGTTTTTTGATGACACAGTCCATCCCTACGTGTTTACTCTGAAGATGTCCGCTTCTATAAACAGATTTATAACTCGTTTTTCCGACTAATAGCTCCGAGACTGTTTGTAATAACGGTTTGTCATCGGCGAACAGCAATGACAAACATCGGTATCGGAGATGTAAACAGAGAGCTTCTGAAACGTCATAATTACGTAGTAAACCGTTTCACTCAATCGCGATCATCTCCATTCAGAAAATCCATTCAAAAATATAAAACTATGTATCCGAAAAATTTCAGAATTTTTGTAAATTGACAAATATAACTAGGTACTCACTTCACGTTGCTGATGTTCGACGTGATATTCGCATAAATGGTATCGTGACCTCTATGTTTTCCTCTGAGCGTCACGTTCCATGGCGGAGGTAAACTTAAATCTAATGTCGAAGGTTCGACGGCGACGACACCGCCGTGATTTCCAACGATTGATACGACGACACCGGGTACTGCTTGTCTGAAATGGTAGTAACAGGATAAAGTACAGGGATAACCTCTAAACAAAAATTACCATCTGTATGATTTTAGTTTACAATGAATTTAAGATAGATTCTGTCATCGTGTTGGGGGCGGCAGGGCACGCCCGGGGCAACTTCGGTTACCGGGAGAATAGCCAACGGAACGGCGGTTAATTTTTTGCTATATCTCTATATAATATCTAGAGATATCATATTATCATATTGTGTAGACGATTTGCGACACAGCCAAATGGCAGGTGAAAATATTGAATTTTTCATCGAGAAATAAAAATTTTCATTTTGTATTCATAAAATCCAAAAGAAACAAATTTCATCTTACGAAAAAAAAATTCGAATGGTAGCAGAGCTGCGATAATATTAATAATAATCGGGTATGGAAACAAACCGTACATGCAAATCGATAAATCACATAAATTCAGAAAAAATCAAATAAATACACATACTCAGCATTGAATACTATAACTCGGGTTTGATTTTCCACAAGAGTGATCTCTTGAACGTCCGTGTAAACTTTTGTAGCAGCGCCATAACAATAACCTGAAAATCAAATTAACTTGGCCTGAATTTTGAAAAATAGCGTATTAAATTTATATTTATAATATAAAATTTAATAAATAGAAATATTTAAATAAAATAACTTTCAAACATAAAATTCAATATTTATTTTTTTTTAATTTTTAGTCATTATTCTAATGGATGAATACCTACCAAGTAAAACTGATGCAAAAATTAACAATGCCAATCTTCTCATGTTAAAATCTTCGTAGGGGTAGAAAAATTCACAGCTGACAGAAGGGATGAAATCTGCAACAAAAATTTCCCTTTTTTATTGAACATAATTTTCGCCTGGGCACCTGAGCTGCCCAATGAATTTGAAAAAAATTCTAATAAGAAAATGAACTTGAGCAAGTGGAATAGGTGGTAGGTCTTTTGTTTGAAATTGAAGACTCCCGTCGAAAATCAGATACGACAGTCGACTGGAGCGGCGACCTAATTTGCATCCGGAGCAATGATCTCCGACTATTAACCAGATCGACTGTATTTATGCACAGATCCATTCATTTGGTTAACATTGCGTTGGAACAGCTCGCCAGTTGTCTTGATGAGTCAGACAGGACACTCAATGGGCTCCTTCAGCTATTATTTACAGTTCGAAAAAAGTCCAGAGCGGAAATGTGATACAAATTTAAAAACAAAAAAACTCGAAAAAACTTCATTTTGGGAGGAGTGGGGAGAGGGTTTAGAGAAGGAAGGAGTTCCCGAGAAAACATCCTTCTTCCCAAGAAAAATGTATCTAACCTACCAGGAAATTGAAGCGTACGAAATTTTTCGCAATTTAGATTCTACAAAATCCAATATTTTGGCTCAGTGGGAAATTTTTTCATGCTTGGTCATGCTGGTCTTTTTTTGTTACTAAAGATGCGAAGTCATGATATGCTTGGATTACGTCGGATGTCGCGAACGGTCGGATTTTCAGAACGGCGGCATTGACCTTGGTTAATTGCATGATCTGAATGTGTGGACCTGCAGGAAGCGATTAGCAGGAAAATCTCTGACCAGCTCTAGTGTCTAGTCATCGCCAGGATAGCTGTCATTATCATAACGGGAGCAAAGTTGTTAGCGCCGGAACAAGAAAATAATCACGTACCTAAAAGAGCAGACTCATCGTACAAAATTTCGACATACGATGCAACGCGTTTGTTTTTCATCTAGCAAATTGCAAGCATGTTGAGCATGTTTGCACAACTCGAAAAAACCGGGGGTAAATAGTTTTTGAATTTCCATACGTAGATTGAAATTTCCCAAAAAAATTGATTTGCGAACGATTGGTGTAACAAATTACCATCGGTTCTATAAAATCGAATAAAAATTTCGGAATTTTCGAGAGCATTTTTGAGATTTTTAGAGTTTTATAATATTCACGTACCTAATGAATTATATACAGAGAGCAAGAACAAAAAATAACCGGCTCTACGAGAATACCACAAAAGCCCCACCCGTTGAGCTGGATTGTTTAAGTGAGTCGAGGCCAAACCAACCGCCCAAGGTTCAAGGAGCACAGCTTAAGACGATTATATATCTTGAGGGACTTGAGCGCTAACAACAATATTAACATCGTTAGATTGATAACATACCATCCGTTGATCATCAAATCGTCGTTCGGATTAAATTGAACTAAATTCTAAAGAAATTCTCATTTTTTCCATATTCGACGGGAAAAAGTAGTTTTGACTTATTTCGGGTCATAAGAATTTTTTTTGGAATTTTTGTATTTTTTGCTTTCAGATTTATTATCGAATTTAGCACTCTATATAGTACACGGATCTCAATTTTTCACGACAATATAACGCTCAATAGAAACCTTGATTTAAAAAAATCCGGTGCCATCATAATTATTATGATGGCACCGGAATTTTTTGTAATCAACGTTTCATCATCATAGTAACGATAATAATAACTGTTATTATGATCGCAGTTTAGAGCGGTCAAGGGTGAGAGACGACATATATCGGATTTTTTTTCATAAAATTGTTTCATAATAATTATTATCTATGATCGCAGTTTTGAGCGGGCAAATCGGACATAAATAGGAAAACTTTCTCCTTCTCCATTAACGGGAGAAAAGTGAAAACCCGGTAAAATTGTTGGTGTCAAAAAATGAGTTTTGGTACGGATCAGGTTTTGCGTGCTTGCTCTCATAAACAAACTTGAGTTGAAAATGCAAACATAAGCATTCACAGTTTCTTGTTATTTTTTTGAACCATCTGACGGAATTGTTCATCTTTCAATTTTTAACACAATACAAGAGGAATGCAGTTTTATCTATTTTTGGTCAATCACGCCAAGCAATAAAAATTCCAATCGATTGATGTGATCGGTGCTGAGAATAGAAAACTAATTGGATTACCTGCAATAAAATAAGGCCGCTGAAAAATTGGCATTCTGACTTTTGCGAGTCCTCGTTCTTTTATCATTATAGGTAAGACAAAGTACAACTTTTGAGTTCGATTTACTACCACGTATAATGTACTACAAAGCATACACTGCTTGCCCATCTTGCCAGAAATTTAAAAAAATTGGCAAACAGCAAAAATTGTTGTGAAACTAGGTGCTTCGATGGTCTCATTTTGACAATCGAGGGAAGAAAATGAAAAAATTCACAGTGTTAAAATATTGACTCGTTTGTGATTTTCAAGGCCACTTTTACCAAACATTTACCAATGTCATTGTCTTTCTGATATTATGTACTGTTGACAGGAGGTCACAACACCAGACAGAATTCATAAATTAGGGGATCTCATAACGAATTGTGTTTCTGCCGCAACTTCGACTAAATGGCAGTAACTCGATTGTGAAATCTGATAAAATTTGAAACCAAATTTACTTTTGACATTTTTAAAACCGAAACCAAGATAAATAAAAGATAAACCAAGATTTAGAGAAAAAATCTGGCCACTGTAAATATATATATATTGATGTGGCAAATTGCGAGAACCTTGACAATGAATGTTGAATACTCGCAAAAAAAATAATCTCAGAATGAGGAGCCAACCTACTCGAAGAAGCCACACAAATTCCGTTTTGAAGATGGGGATAATCCCTAGTAATCCGCATTACATCATTGTCTGCGACTGCTACATTGTTGAGAATTTAAACGGTAAAAAATCGATTTACGGCTTGGCCGAACGCTGATTGTCATTGACCAATTTCCAACCGAATTATTTTAACTGATCCAAATTTATCACCGCGTCGGCGAAGTTCATTATTTTCGAAGGTGGGTAATTTACGAGGGAGGATTGAAGCAGTAATGAAATTCGAAAACTGAACAGCCCTTTGAATTTTTGTCCAGGGGAAAAATCAGAAAATTTTTGTAAGTACGCAAAGTTCACGGGAGGGGTCTTTAAGCCGGTATGTTGAGGGGAATTAGTGGAACATCTTCCTACAGAATGTGCACAATAACGACGATTTTTTCACCACAATGTTCACACAACACGCTCATTTTCTTGGAAATTTCATGACAAATTATAATAAAATTCATAAATACATTAAATTCGATAACATGTTGCACCTTAAAATTCACTTACATGTTGCAGTCGTTCGTAGATTCGAAGCGTTCGTAACACGATTATGAAATTGAGCAAAGTTTTGGGTAGAAATTAAGTTATTCGCGGTTGAAGTAATTTAAATTTTATAAAATAAACAAAGACGAAGTAACTACGCTAATCACGCTAGCTAGATACGAACGAAAGACCCGTTCACGGCTGCTGATGTGCAGACGCAGACGGTCGACTGTGACTGATAGTAGAGATGGGAGATGATTTTATTCCAGAGTTCGGATGCCGACCCAGCCCTCCGAGGGGAATCTGGTTGTGGTGGTGGTACACTCCAGAGTGGGATGGAAAACGGTACATTTCTATAATACGACGGCAGCCGCTTGGCACGCTTATGCGCCGCTTCTACCGCTCCAGAGAAATTAACCGCGCCTGTTTTGAACTATTTCCCCGAAAATTGAAACAAATATTGGGGCGAATTCCGAGGAAAATGTGCTGGGGTCGAGTTTTTTTTCTCCGTATCACTTTGCTCTTTTTTTTGAAAATGAAAACCCAGCCTTCGGCCGAAAACGTTGACTTTTAAGCAAAATTTTCAGGTACCCAATTATGGTTCACAGCTCCCAGCTAAGAAAATCCGATTTCCGGGGGGAACTACTTTTATGGAAGGATAAGACAGGAATTGACAGGAATCTTGTAAGATTTAAGGATGTAAGGAATCTTGTAAACACATTCGCCTCCGAAGTTCAGCTGAAGCTTGCCGGGGCCGGAGTTCTTCTGTCTGTTATCTCTTATCTCTGATTGGATCGCCGATACGTCTTCGTTTAGTTCAGTTTTCATGCTAGTGAATGCTGATTTTTAATTTCCTGACTTTCCTAGGAATTAAATTCCCTATCCAAGAATTGGTTTATACTTGAAAAATGCGAGCTTTAATCCAGCGGGTGGTCTCAGCTGATGCCGCCTGTAAGTATGAAATCGGTCTCATGCCAAGTCCTCTCTGTTTATTAGCTTAAGCTATTGATCTAAGCTACTACAATTCTGACCGTCTGCTGGCTAACATTAAAAAGTACAAGCCATCACTGTTCAAAGTCACACAACTGTGTCGAACGTATGGCTATAGACCAGAGTGAAGTTAGCAACGGTTGGTCCAGAGTTCGTTGAACAAGCCCATCGGGCTGAGCCAAGGATTGTCAGCTCACGTCGAAGAGTTTTCGCCTCACAGTGGAGCTGGCACACGATTTGAACTTAGGACCCTCGAAAAGTCACTTGCCATCTTGGCTGTAAAGCCATCTTCAGGGAGTTTTATGTCTTCGGGGCAAGTCAGTCTGACTTTGCCAAGCAGAAGAAGAGTGCTTTATTTGCCAGAACACAATCTGTGTATAAGCAATGGTCGCGTGTGGTTGGAGTTTGGTTTAGAACCAAGAAATAATCGGGAGAGCATAAGTCCCCCCGCACCGCCCGGGCGCCACCCCGGCCAGCGCCAGGCCCACCCGCCGATGGCGGCCCCGAGCCGGGAGTCGTGGCTACGTATACTTCACACACGTCTGCTACCGGCCAAAATTTCTCAAAATAGTGAAACGCACCGAAGTGCAATGAACAGAGATAAATAGCCCAGCGGCTCGAGCTTCCTAGCGTGCCGCAGGTGGCCTGCCTTCCCGTCAGATCCTTTCTATAGACTGTGCTACATTCTGACTCAGCAAAGTCTTGAGGTCCTGTTAACTAAGCTCATCTGCAGGTTGAGGTTATTCATCTATCGTCCCCATTCTTCCCTGCCAATTATTTCCCTGGAAAGGTTAACCCACGATACGCAGCTGACCAATGCTCCTGGGCGAATACGGCCTTACAATTTGTTCCTCGTTATTTTTTGTATTTCAGATGTAAACGGTGAAGTAATATCTTCCATCGGAAGAGGCCTCTGCGTTCTGGTTGGCGTCGCGAACGGTGACACGAAAAAAGACATTGACTACATGTGAGTTGTATAGTGAAATGAATATTCTTGATCCTGGTAAACGCGCGATTGGCCATCTGGTTATAATACAATTTCGACCTTTCAATTTGTTCAGCGTCAAGAAAATTCTGAACTTGAAACTCTTCGAAGATGACGAATCCGACAGCAGCAAGCCGTTCAAAAAGTCCGTCAAGGACCGCCATCTGGAAATTCTCTGTTTGAGCCAAATCACTCTGTACCACACGCTCAAAGGGAACAAATTGGATTTCCACCACGCGATGGCACCGGCTCAAAGTCGCGATTTTTACGGCGAATTTCTGCAAGCGCTGCGGTCGCAATATGAGCCTGATCTAGTCAAAGGTTAGTGTCTTAGCAAACAATTAGGAAAATTGTGCTGCGCACGATTCTCAAAAACATCAAATTGTTTATTTTTCAGAAGGGGCGTTCGGCGAACATTTGGTGATCGGTATCAAAAATGACGGCCCTGTAACTGTCATGTTGGAATCACCAAAATCGCCAACGACCGAACTAGAGCAGACTGTTCCGGACGTTGATGGATAGGAGTGCAAGAAAACGGCGATTGTTCGCCCGCTTTTTCGACGAGCCTAATGGGCAATGTCCCGAATCGATATTCGTGGCTGAAAACGGTGGCTCGATAGAAAAGACACCAATTTTGAATACGAAGTTCAGCCAGTTGTCAACTGCTCGTCGACTTGCTCAATATGCCAACGAATTGCTGCAAAATGATGCTAATTATTAATCGCAATGGTGTTACAGTTTAACTTGAATTATCCGATGATTCTGGACTCTAGTAATTGCGTATCGATCGTATTTTGTCATCAGTTGAGCTAGATTACGGCAAGATGCCTTATGTCGAGCTACGTGAGCAGAAAGACGTGGTGCAGTTGGTTACCAGTCCTTTATGAATTGTTCAAGATTCTTAGCAAGATACGCAATTCTTTGTTTTGGTGTAAATGTTAATAATCATGCACTGCCCTCGTTTTACCTGTGTTAATTGATCAAGCTGAAAAAATCTATTATTTATTGATAGCTTCTTTATGACTGTCACTTGTTCACCATGAACAGACTGTGACCATTCGCTGTGATGTGACATTGCTGTTTTGTTGAGAACCCCCAAACAGGGCCAAACATCCCCGAATGAACGCGAACATTTGCCGAAAAGTGGTTAGGTCTGATGGTAGCATCGTTGTTAGATACTACGACCACGAGCAACTAACCATCAGCAAATCTGTTAAGTTGGTGTTAATGTTCGGGCTCTGAGGATATTTGGGCCTGTAGGGATTGGGCTCAAGACACAATCACGCTTCACGTTCGTGAGGGACACGTAATAAAGCTCTTTATCATTACTTGTACCCTATAAAGCTGGGTTCACATGTGCGTTTTTGTCTGCGTAATCTGCGTATGCGTAAAGTGCGTAATGAGATCTGATTGGCTCGCAATTTTACGCGCGCGCAATTTACCTGGTAAATTTACCTGGCAGCCAATCAGATCTCATTACGCACTGTACGCAGTACGGAGATTACGCAGACTTTTACGCACATGTGAACCCAGCTTTACTCTTCATTTGATTGATAAATCGACGCGTAAATGGCGATTAAAGATTTTTACTTTTTCTGATCTGAGTTTCACTATCGGTTCCCCCCAATGAAATCCCTTCACAAATCTGCACAAGAGCCGTTATCAATCCAGTGGTTGATGGTGAAGGGGTCAAGATCCGACTTTCTACAGGTGTGCCATAAAAACAAAAAAAAAGAAGAAACCTACGGATGATGATGATGACTGGCCATATCGGTGATTCTAGCTCTAATTGTGTCTTGTATTTACCACAATTGCAATTATGTATCAGAAAATGTTGGCTCTTTAAGACAGGATTGAGGAGAATCCTAAATTCATTCGTTTTAGACTGTTTTCAGCCTCAAATACACCAGAAGGGGGACATATTTTTAAAAAAATTGCAGCATTCAAGAATAGAAATAAAATACAACATATACTGTCGACAAATTAAAAAATACAACAAAATCACATCAATTTCAAGTTTCCATTGCGAGATCTTTGACCAGCCCGGACGACGAAGGGGTCAGAGCTTCGTGCAGCTTTTGTATCGACGTCTGCACGATTTGCTGCAGAGCCGGGTCATCCCTGCAGACGACTTCCAAAGACAGCAGATCGATGTTGGCTTTCTTCTCGTTGACCATCACATGGAGTTTGTCGCCTTTGAAAATTTTCGGAACGCACTCTTCGCCGAACATGTCCTGAAGGAAAAAAGGAAGTCACGCTTTTTGCTTTGGATATTGTGGCTCGATCCCAGAGATTGAATTTATTGGGAGGTAATGGCTCGAAATGAGGGATGGGATACCTGAGGTTATATCAGCTATGGTCTTCAAATATCGTAAAAATAGGTAACAGATTTAAAATAATGTTGCTTACCTGAAGCATTTCAATTACGCACTCCTTGAAATGCATTCTGTCCATTTTCATCGTAATATTTGGCGGTTGCACCGTCGGATTGACGTTTTCCGTTTCCAAGATGGTCGTCAGGATGGCGTCGGCGAACATATCGTTGACAGGCGACGCCGTCCATTGGAGCATGACGGATTTTTTATTCAGCGTAATCTCGACTGCGTTGAAGGCCCTGAGTCGTTTCATGTCTACGGTCGTCAGCGGAGAGGCCACGTGAGCCAGCATGGCTCTCAGAATCGGCAAGGAACCGTTGAAAGGTATGTGCTGCTGCTGGACGACAGCGCTGGTGGTCAGTGTCGTATATTTGCTGAGGTCAGCAGGCGCTAGGAGATGATAGTTGAAGTCTCTCTTGACTAGGATCCCGGCGATTTTATCGTTCGGCTTCGGTTCTGTCATCGCCAGACTTCCCATAACTTTAGCTACCTGGAAAATCATTCAGTTTTTTAGGTAGTGTTTGCCTGAACGGTAATTTTTTACTTCAACCATAACTATCGATATTGACACTTAAGTGGCCAAAGGGCCAATCTGCAACAGGAAGAGATGGCAGTTTGACCCTTTGACCTCTCAGGCGCCGATATCTATCATCCTTCCAAGTATCTACCTTTTCTCCGCGAAAATACAATTCGACTGGCTCGGTATTTCGTGGATTATATATGACTATCTGGCTTTCAGGGTCGCCCTCGTATTCGCGCTGTAGTGCTGATTTCAGCCGGCTCATTTCGTTCTGCTCTCCGTGCACCAGCACGATGTGCGGAGGCTTCAGCTGCCTGATGAAATCGCTCGTCTGCTGGTAGTCGGTATGAGCTGAAAAAGAAATGTAGGCCACCGACATGGCGAGTTTCAGCTTTTGGCCGGTCAGCGTGACGATTTCCTCTGGTTCGGAAAGCACAGTTTTGGCGAGCGTTCCTTCGACGCAATAGCCGGCTATGATGACGCCGTTTTTCGGATCGGTGCACCAAGATTCGAAAAGTTCTCGCGAGAGTCCGCTCTGCATCATACCTAAAAAAAGGTTAATGTTTACAGTAACAGAAAGAACGGCACCTAAGTTCCTACTCTTATAAAGTCAAGTTCTCATTGACTCCCAAACCCCCATGGGGAAGTGCTGCTATCCTCCGAAAATCACTTACCGGGGGAAGCCATAACGACGCATGGGCCGACGTCATCGAACTGGTCGATGCCTTTCAAGTTTGAAATATGCGTAAAGACGAACGGATTGTTCACGGCAATCTGGCGTTTGATTTTGTCGTTCATCGCATTGATATAAGTCTGATAAACGGCCATGCATTTCTTCGCAAGAGATGAAGCGTAGTAGATTGGAATATCGTGCAGTTCCGGATGCTGGCCCCAGTATTCGTCTAGAATCAGCAGCAGTTCCTGAGCTCTGCCTGGAAACGAAGAGAACTTGGAAGTAATCAGCTCAATTTTGACTGAAGGAAAAAATATTGAAAATTGTTTCAGCATTTTAGAGGCCTCACAGTTGCGGTGGGACCAGGAAGCTGGAGCTCTGCTACACAGCTCAGAATTGAGGCAGGTTCTTGGGGCTGCAACCTTTGCAAATTATCCCCGAGGAAAGCCGGGAGCAGTTCATACTGCTAAAGGAGGGCAACAACCACGTTGGAGATGGGATTAGAAAAAGGGAACTTTTTCGAGCTAGCTCTAGAGGGACACTGATCGGACCTTGAGGCCAAGGCGCGCGAAGGCTAGCCCGACGAACTGGTCTGAATTCCTGACAAGCAGAATGGGAAAGCTCCAGCTTTCTGGTCCAACCGCAATGGATCATAACGCTCAATATTTCTCCAAAAATCGACGGTTACCTAGAGCGAAAACTGGTATGAGGCAGCGGCCGCCTCGGTTGACAATATCGTGAACGAGTCCCGTAAACCGAGCTTCACGCTCTTCTCGCTTTTCATGGATATGCGTCCCATAAGTTGCCTCAGTTATGAGCACGTCGGGCCGAACTGACGGAATTTCGGCGGCCATCAAATGTCGGTCCTCTTGCCGCGAAAAATCCCCGGTGTAGAGCAACTTGACGCCGGATATCTCCAGCATGAACATGGCGGCGCCCAAAACGTGTCCTGCGTTGTACGCCCAGAATTTCACTCCGCCCACTTCTTTTTCTTCGTGGAAATTGATCGTTTCTATTTTATCCATGCTGGCTTCTAGATCGCTCTCGGTGTAGAGCATCTGCTCGGTGGAGATGTTGCTGACTTTAATGTAATCGGACACGAGCCACCGGTAGATGGCTTTGGTTGCGTGGGTCATGAAACAACGTCCTTTGAAGCTGGTCTTCAGTAAAAACCACGGCAGAGCTCCGCAGTGGTCCAGATGGAAATGGGAGATCAACAGCAGGTCGATTTCGTCTGTCTCCACGATGTCGACGAACGGTAGGGCGTCCATGCCGGTCAGCCCGGGGTGGATGCCGCAGTCCAACATAATCTTTTTCCCTGTCAAACGCCGAGGAAAATAATTAAAAATTCTAACATTAGGATGGAGAAAGGCCATGAGCGGCCATATAGGTAACGAATGATTCCTAAAACGAGGGGAGTTCGAGGAGCAAAGTGCCCCCAGCCACGAGCAAACTTATTTTTGAAAATAATGAATAATCCAAGTCATTACCTTTAAATTCAACCATAATACAAGACCGTCCTACTTCTTGGCCAGCGCCGAGAGGCGTGATGGATAAAAGGTCGCTTTCTTCAGCCGGTAGCGACGGGTCTCTTTCTTTTCTTGACGACATTTTGACAATAAGTTAGAATAGAGAAATATCACTACAATTAAGTGTAGATGCTTATCAACTTAAAAGTTATTCCGAGGAATACTAATCATCGTTCCAGCAACTTGACGCGATTTAAAGAATTGTATTTTCATGCGAATCGTGTTGAGACCGAACTCGGCAGGCCGCTTGTTGTTGTTGACGTTAATGTTGTTTTTGTTCAGGTTGCACAACTACTTGCGTCTGGCATAATGCCATGTGAGACACATACATTTTTTGTTCCATTCCACGAAAACTTCGCTGTCCGTAGCCTACGGCGCAAGCCAAAAACAACAAATACGCCGTCCTTCATGCCCCATCTTCAAACAGCGTCCTGCCAGCCCGAACGACTTTAAACGAGAACCTGCTGAGAGTAGGGATTGAGATCAATTCCAACTCAACCTCGACCAATCTCACGGATGTGCTTATGCCCCGTAGGGACGGTGCCCAACTCATGGTCTTAGGCCTCAGCTCACAACTGCCACCCAAACTCCTCCCTACCAGCCTGTTAAGTGGTCACAAAAGATCTGCAGGCAACATAATTGTTTTGTTCTCCAAGCCATAAAACATCGTGGTGGGGAAGAGGGAAAAATAAAACAGTTCCTTTATTTACAGTTAACTTTATTTCAATTCGAAAAGTCGTCTATCATTTAAGGCGGAAGATGTAACAACCAATTCAGCCAAACGATTGATTTGTGTTCGATAGAAGACCAGAGCTCCGTCGTTTCGAGCTACCGCCGGACGAATTGAGGAGAAAGGAAACTATAGGGAAACCTTGATGTTGTCAGGATATGTTATCAAAAAGCACGATTATCAAACCAGGTAGTCCAAGAATGACATTAATTCATCAGAGCTGACAGATAGTCTCTGATGTTAGCTCAATAATCGTCTCCCTTGGAGATGACCTCCTTGCATGTTGGACGGAGGACGATGGTATGCTCGAATTGAGCAGTGTAGCAACCTTTGATGTCACACAGAGGGGGATAGGGCTCAACGACACCTGCAATAGTTGAGAGGAATTGAAACGAAATTGAAACAAAATTGAAACAACAAAATTGGAAGATGAGAAAGTTCCCCAAAACAGCGAATTCCCTTACGTTTCTCGCAAAGATCCTTCAGCGCCATCTGGTACCGAGTTTGGCCAAGTCGGTCCAGCCAACGCTTGCAGAAAGCCAGCGTCCCAAAATTTTGGTTGATTGTGTTCAGCAAACTCTTTGAAGATTGGATCCTGGAAGTAAATTGTGGATAATATTCAACTAGGTACCTACCCTTAGTAACAGAGAACTTCTATTCTGTAAGCTCGAAAGACTATCTCTGGGGCTATCAGAGACTGAAGAGACCGCGATGTCTACAAGTCTATAATCCAAGTTGAGAACAAGCGACGCCACCTTGGTTGTCATGGAGACATTATCGGGAGACTGATCTCCAGGGGGAGACTATCTCTCGACGGGTTAACCGTGTTTTGGAGCCCATTCGTGTTGTTTTGTTATCTTGTTAATTCCATTTCTGTTAAATATTTCGTTTCAGTGGAGGAGATGAGGAGAAGTGAAAGGATACGAACCTCAGAGGAACGAAACCAGCGTCGAAATTTTTCATATAATGGGACACATCCATATCGTCGTGGACAATGCCTCGACCAGTAGAACCGAACGTTTCAATGGCGTAAAACTCGTTCTCTTCCATAACCGTAGCTTCTCCTCCCTGGAATAGCAGGAAAACATATAAATGCCGGCACAATAAATTTTAGATTCCCCAAAACAATTTGAGATTATTTACTTTGACAATTGGAACGGTTTTGCCAGCGTGGATGCGATACGGAGCGATGGAATGACCGTTCAAATTTCGAATCGACTTGACGGGAAATGTTTTCCCGTCGATTTCAACTTCGTAGGATTCCATCACTTCTTGAATCTCAGCACCGATTTCGCGCAGCTGCACGTCGATACCAGCAGCCTGAGAGGGAAATTGTTAAAATCAATCAACGAAAAATATGAAAACCTGGAGCAAGAGTATATAGAAAACTATTCCGGAAAATTGACTCACTTTAATACCCGTATTGGTGGCTTCACGAACAGCCTCAACCAACTTATCGAACTTTGGGTTGAACGTCAACGTCCAAGCACAATCGATTATCCTTCCTGAAATTCAGCAAGATGGTGAACAAACTGCACACTAATGTCGTCCAGAGAAGACGAGGGAGCTTTTAAACATGAGCAGCCAACCATCAGCTCCGAAGCCTCCAAGGATGTTCGCTCTTTACAGGAAACAACTTTGCCATAAGAAGAAATTTCCTGATTTCCTCACCATTTATATGCGTGCCAAAGTCGATTTTGGTGACGTCATCGTACTGCAAAACAGTAGTGTCACCGGCGTTCGGAGTGTAATGAGCAGCGCAATGATTGCGGGAGCAACCTGTGGGGAAAGCCAATCCAGCCTTGAGTCCATCTTCTTTGATCAAGGCTCTTGACGTCCTTTCTAGTTCCTCGCATAGCTCAATCATAGTCACTCCGGGGCGTACCCATTTCTGGATATGCTGACGCGTCTAAAGCAAGGGAACATTGTTTCGTTACACGACGTGAACACAGGTAGAAAAATAGAGCCCCGAGTAAGTCTAGGTCTCACGTACCTGACGATGTGCTTCGGCCGCCTGACGAGCTTCGTTGTAGATATCGTTGTGGAGGCGATCCAAAGCGCGCTTTTCTTCGTTTGTGAACCTATCCTTAGCAGTGCGGTCGTCGACTGGATACGGCATCTCCAGACCGACGGGGAAATTTCCTAGAATACATGGAAGTGAGCAATATTGCGAAGATCTATACCGATCAGTCCAGGTAGGAGATAAGTCGTTGCTATGAAATTACCATCGGGAAACAAATCGCAGACCGGAACCGACGGAGGATCAGTTTGTCCCTCAACCCTGGCAGCGGCATTTGCCTTGTTTTTCGCCCTATTGCGCTTCCTCTTCTTCTTCGTTTCCTCTCCAGCGACGCCATCAGCATCATTGGACGCCTTATCATCAGCACCATTGGCGATTTTGAGGTTGGCGACCCCGTTCACTGCTTCATCCGCGTCGCCGGGGACGTCAGCCGAAGCCTCACCTGCACCTACAATCCCCAGAAATACACGAGAGAATAAAAATTGAGTCAATGCTTCATGCGAAAAATATCTACTGTACCTCTTTTAGACTCAACTCTCAAACTCATATCAATCCACAAATTCTTCCAACAAACTCAACTCACAAATTCAACCCACAAACTCTTCCCACGAACTAAACTCACATAATTAACTGTCAAACTCAACCCACAAACTTAACTTACAAACTCAACACTTAAACTTAACACACAAACCCGACTAATCAACTCAACTCACAAACTGAACTGTCGAACTCAACTCCCAAACTCCACTCTGAAACTTAACTCGCTAACTCAAATCTCAAACTCAATTTGCCAATTCAACTTTCAACCTCATATCAATCCACCAACTGAACACTCAAACTCAACTTACTAACTGAACTTCAACTCTCAATCTCCACTAAGTATACACTGAAGTCTAAAACTCAACTCCCAAACTTCACTCCAAAACTCTACTCTCAAACTAAGTTTAGTTTGTGGGTTGAGTCAGAAAGTTGAGTTTGTGGGTTGAGTTCGAGAGTTAATTTAGTGTGTTGAGTTTGAGGCTTGTTATGAGTTTGAGAGTTGAGTTTGTGAACCAAGTTTGAAAGTTGTGCCTGTAGTTTAAGTTTGAGAGTTGAGTTTGCGTTCGCAAGTCAAGTTAGTGAATTAGGTTTGTAGTTTGAGTTTGAGAGTTAAGTTTGAAGGTTGTGTTTGAGAGATGAGTTTGTAAGGTCGATTGGTGGGGTGAGTTGGTGGGTTGGGTTTGAAAGTTGAGTTTGTGGGATGAGTTTTTGGATCGATTTGTGGGTTTAGTTTTTAGTTGAGTTGAGTTTGAGAGTTGAGTCGAGTTTGTGGGTCAGTTTATGAGTTGATTATTAAGATTGCTTTTTTGAGCTGCACTTGAATTATAACGTGTCTGTTCAGAATGTTATCGCTCAAGGGAAATTAGAGAAGCAGAACACAAACTGAAGCACTAGCACGTGGATGGCGGGGCAGGTAAGTAAAAGGTACCTCCCAACAAAGTTCATCTGTGCCAAAAAAAATGTCCACTCCATTATTCGTAGAATAAAAGCGTCGGGAAGATGAGATGGGTTATAAATCGTAATTTATTTTCAACTGAGTAGAGAAATTGCCTTTGGCTCAGACGCCGCTGAGGAAGGCGCAGTTTGGTTTTCCCTGTTCTTAGTTTTTGCAATAAACTCACCAGCTTGTTTCTTCTTTTTTTTCTTCTTCTTTTTCTTTGACGCTTCAGATGGGCCATCTTCAATTTCCGCATCGACAAAGCCGTCAACATTATCGTCGACGATTTTCATCTCGTCGGATTTACCGACTTCGTCAAGAACGGCCGCCATTTGTCAAATAAGAAAAATCCTACACAAATCCGAAAATGAATGAAAGCGAAGCAACAGAAGCACAGAACTAACACAAACAACTCGTTGTAGAACATAGAGTAGAGTGATAGCACCTTCGCCTTCTTCACTTGTTCACGGAGGTTGGAGTAAAAAAAATAAAGCCCCCTCGTTGGAATGTTACCCAGAAGTTGCTAATCAGCCGGCCTCAATCAGGGAAAATGTGTGCTTTTCTGGTTCCCATGGGAAAATTATCATGGTAGAATTTCGTGAGAGAATAGTTCATCGAGTTCATTTCGACAAAATTGTCGTACTGTGGGACTTTTGATTGACTGTGAAGGGAATTTTGGAAGGGGTTTTGGCAACACTGCAGCAATCAACTAGACAGGCAGGAGAGCAACGTTGACTTTCCTTGTAGTGGTCGCAGTCTCGTTCAAGGACAGTATTGAGTTGTGTTCTAGTTGATCTTTGAACATAATCGTACGAAGGCGAAGAACTTTTGGAGTGTTGTTGACATGTACAAAATAATGCGCAGCTAGTCTTTCACGAAAATTCGTGCATTGTCTAGCCTCCTTTCCAGCCGCAGAAAAGTGCAAAAATCGCGAGTACTCACCAGTATGAAGTAAGTGTCCATAATTTTTTGCCATGGGAAGTTGTAAAAGTGGGACATCTGAGTATCTGTGTCCTTGATTTGCAACATTTTCGGTTTCATGTCTCGTAAGATTTTTTCTATCTCGTCGGAAATTGTGTGTATATTGCTCGTTTCAAACAGTTTTTGCAAGTATTGTGTGGAATTTTTAGATACTATTCTGAAGAACGGCAGAAACCGACGTATGGTGGCGGAGTTTCTAGCATGAATGACGCGAACAGTCTTTCTCATCATACCCAATTACTGCCTCATCTGTTTTATTTTTTTGACTGACGAGCCGTGGCCTTCCTTGATAATTTACGATATCCTGGAATCTATGTTGTTGGGAGTCACTTGATCGCTTCTGTGTCGCTCCGTTGTCCTAGTTGTAGTTACCTACTATTTTATTCATCAGTCCACGACTATGCTTGGGATGCCAGTTCTCTGATTTTTCTCAAAGAAAAGCGTCAATTGAGTTCACGTACCAACATTATGGTTGCATACGTGGTCGTTGGCTCATGAATAGGCGTCCACCTCGGCTCCTCCCCTCGACGGAGATAACACCGAATCGCAGAAGATAACGTCGGCGCCTCAATCCATCGAGTTCGTACAGACATCGTCGACGTACTGTGCTTGAACGGGGTCAAATAACAAATCGCTGTCGAATTTGTAGCCTCTGTTTCCCATTATTACCTCAGGGTAATTACCTACTCTGTCGCTTCGCACGGATGCCCTATTTTGAAAGAATGAGAGCAGTGGTAAGGGCAAAATACTGCTATAACCCTGCCGCACTGGCGAGAAAACAAAATTTCCTTCCCAATTCCCATTATCTTTGACATCGAACGCGAGGATGTCATGAGCAAATTCTATCCCTGGTCATGAGGTCAAGTGGTCTGTACTTGTTCTGGTGCACTTCAGCCCCAAAAAAAATTTTTGTCCGCTGCCCAATTCATCAGCCTTTTTGTTGTGTCATAGCAACGCTTCATTTTCTTTGATCTGTCTGAGCCAAGACTGTCCTAAGTGGAATCCACATGCTAGTATGGCACTTTCCAAACACACTTGGTGAAATTTTGAAAGTCAGCGATGCACCATCCAATTTCTACCAGCCAAGTCGATCGATCGTGTTCTCCCGGAACTATTCGAGGATGGTGCACAGGTATGATGCGATTATTTAGGACGTCAGTACACCCGATACGAGTACACCCAGCCTGCGCCAGTTCACCCATTCAGAAATAAAACGAGGAAATATTTCAAGAAAATATTTCAACGTCAGAATTTTAGGAAGGCCCGATAATCCAAATAACGGGCGATTATGTATCGATTGCTCAATTTATTGCTTATCAGGTCCTATCAGATAAGACATAGCAGATTCTGGTACGTAAGCGCATCAAGATTTACAAGATTCAGGTGTCAGGTGGGCTCTTGGTGCCGGTTGTAATGTTGCACAACATGGATTTACTGAAACCCCTCTTTCTCATGGCCAGACGCACAGTGGTCGGAAACAGCCGATTTTGTGCAAAAACCTTGGAAGGCTGGAAACTGGGCGAAACTCGTGTGACCCCACGTGTTTTTTGGTGAGCTGAAACTGAATCTGAAACCCATTTGTCTCTATCGGCTTCAGAACTTAGGTTATCAAGCTTTTTAACTTTTTTGTACACAGAAATTCGTTAAAAATCACTTTATTGGCGCTAATTTCAATGAATATTTATAATCAAAATAATCAGATAAGGGACTTGAGTAATTTGTACATGTACGGGACTGTAGGCAAAGATTGTTCATTTAACTAAATTAATTTACAACGTCGTTCTTTAATTTTCCTACAGCAACATCTCTAGGGCCTCTGCTCCTAGCGTAAGATTTTTTGTTTTGAACTGCGGTCTTAAACTACTAATGAATGGATCTGATGAAATCAACATCTGATGAAAAACGTCCTCATTTGTAGCCAAACGAGAACATTTGCGAGAGTGATGGGTCCTGAAATATTTGTAATGCTTGTTCCGACATTCTTGGGCTTCTTCTGAAAGTGATCCTATTGGAAGAGCTGCGCTCTCAATGATTTCAGTTCCATGGAAGAGGATTTTGTGAATGGTTGCAGGCAGGTAGTACCATGGGTATACCTAATGTTGTTGCAAGAGTAGCAGTCTCATGGGAATATTCTCTGAACGTAAGGTACCACTCAGCAGGAGTTCACGAGCTTAACGCTCAGCCTGTCTTGCTTATCGCCACCACGTCTTCAGTCTACTTATTTTGAAACGCGAATTGTTTGGTTTGTATATTTCACCCACCTGCTTCCCAGATTCGTCTTTTTCGGTTTCCTGTTTTGACCTTTTTTGAAAGAAAGGCGAATAGTTGGAAACAACAGGTTCTAATGGGGATCCCCATCACCGGCGGCCGAGGGCGGCGATGAAACTCACGGTGTTGACTCTTGTACCCTTGTTCTTTGACCTGATAACGTTCCCGAAGCGGAGCTCAGCGGAGCTTTTTTTTTGTGGTCCACAATAATAGGTACTGTTATGGAAAAAATTTTACTGCCTTCATTTTTACCCTTATTTTGGTTAACCTTGATAAAAAAAACAAATAACTGAATTATTCTCGTTATTTATACCTCCATAGACCGAGAAAAATTACAAGAAATAAATTAGTTCTATTTACAAGAGGTACAAGATGTCATATCGCGAATTCAAAAACTAGAACGTTGATGAAAAGATTATGATTTTTTCCATTTTGTCGTTCTCAGCTCTCCAATTGATGTTTTTTAAAAGCTAAATCAAGCGAGAATTCACATCTGTAGGTATCTGAGAGTGAGTTACAATGCCCAGAACACCGATCGGACGACTTTCGTTTTGGGGGGTTTTTTCACGTATCCGACCACTGTGAGACGTATCCCACCGTTTTTTCCAAGTGTCGATTGGAAATTATTTGATGCACGTTACACCATAGAGTTACTGAAACATCAATAAGTGAGGTTGCCTCGACACTGTGGCTATTCTTCAGAAATAATTTAGCTACTTATGAGGGTCGGGGTAGGGGCTTGTATGAGAGAAACTGACACAATCATGATCATGATCTCCAGCGATCTGTTCGGGCAGGCCAGTCCTGGACAGCCCCGGACCGGTAACTACTGCCGCCAAAGAAATTCAATTGGGCTGATTCGCTTGGCGTCTTTTGTATTTAGTCCGGGACTGTCCAGTACAGGCCTGATCGAGCAAACCTTTGGTTGCATTTTTATTGAAAACAAGCAGGAAATCGAATTTCTCTTGAAACTCATATACCTGGAATCGACTTGGAACATTGTTCCGACGTAATAAAATTATAGATCCTCCAAAACTTGGATCAAAAAGGATAAATTTTCATTCACATCTTATCTTTTCCGCAATGTTTTTAATTGCTGTTGTTGATTGTGTTCCTCTTTTTCAGGTTCGAATGCTGCATCGTACACCAGATCGACTAGTGTTTGTTCAGCTGTTCAATTTCCCCTCCGCCGGGGTTTTAATGAGTTTACCCAGCAATGGATATCTCCCGAAGTGCGGTCCATTCATTCCCGTTAAAACTGCTCGCCCTCGAATTCTGTCGAAGGCGTTTGTGACAATGTCCTAGTTGGCTTCGACTTTTGATTTTCGTTTCGATTTATTTTTTCGCGTTGTCGATAAAAAAATTAACAAAAATGGTTTTAGTCCTCGGGTATTGGGGTTTGTTTTTCTCTTTGGTTTGCCTGTGGGCTTGCTGGGTGATAACTGTTATCGGCAACCATGACGACGATCACGTGCTGCCGATGACCAATCAAGAGCGAGAAGCCCTCAAGTGAGTTGATGAGTATAAATGCGAATGCTAACCTGATTAACATGATTTGTTACGACAAAAAAATGTTTCATCTTTGATTTGGCAAACGTAATTGTGTAACGAGGTTTTCGTGTGATTCTTTGCAGGGAAGAAGCCCGGGATATGTTTTATCATGCATACAATGCCTACATGGTAGGTACCAAATTATTTCATGGTTGTAGTTTGGGTAGAACAGTGGCCCAATTCAGGCGATGAAAAATAATTCAACTCTCATTCTGAAAACTAACATTTCATGTTTATCTCTTTTCTGCATTCAGGACAATGCATATCCGGCTGATGAACTGATGCCCTTATCGTGCCAAGGCCGCTATCGGGGACTTCAGCCATCTCGCGGTGACATCGATGACACCATGGGGAAGTACGTTATCTCTCTAAGAGTTTTTAACCTTCTGTACCAATAAGGCAATGCCCTCGTTCGCTATGTCCAACATATTCTTCTTCGAATCTCTTTACAGCTTCTCCCTAACGCTGATCGACACTCTGGATACGCTAGTCGTTTTGGGCGACATTTCGGAGTTCGAACGTGCTGTCCAGCTTGTTATCAAGGATGTCTCGTTCGAAAGCGATATCGTCGTCTCCGTGTTCGAGACAAATATTCGCATTCTCGGGTGACCTTACTTCAACATTTTCCTCTGCTTAGTTCTATTACTTTTATTAAAATAGAGTTTAATTTTTCTCATATTTTTCTCTCATTAAATTATTACTTCCAGGATAAGATGTACAGTCGACCTATCCTCTGTGACCAAAAATGTACCATACTCCAGTATTCTGATGTTTGGTAATTTATGTTCATTTCTAGCGGCCTCTTGTCAGCCCACATTCTGGCGGAGTACATACAACAAAAAATGGGCCTGATGAAATGGTACAGAGGAGAGTTGCTCATCATGGCCAAAGACATCGGCTACAAGTTGACCCCTGCGTTCAACACAACTACAGGAATCCCCCATGCGAGGGTGAGTATTGTTAAATGTATGATTTATTCGTAAATCCCCATTTCCCTGTTTTACCTAATCCTCGCCTCTTAATTCTAGGTAAATTTGAAGACTGGAATGAAGTCGCAGACGTTGTGGTCATCGAGGGAGACCTGCACTGCTTGCGCCGGTACTATGGTCCTGGAAATGGCTGCTCTTTCAAGACTGACGGGTGACCCGATTTTTGAGGTATCCTTCGATTTGACAGTTTTCTCTTGTTGGGTATGACTGAAATGATTCAATTACAGGGAAAAGAATGCCGACTTTCCGGCCCCCCTGTTCGCAAGGTGCTTCCGGATTTTAATTTTTTAAATATTTGATTCGAAGGAGAAGGCGCACAGAGCGATGGATGCCCTATGGTTGATGAGGCATCGCGGCTCCGATCTTATGGGGACCGTCCTCAACGTACATTCCGGAGATTGGATACGAAGGGATTCTGGAGTCGGCGCGGGAATTGATTCCTACTACGAGTACTGTCTCAAAGCCTACGTTCTTCTAGGGGACAACCGATACCTCACTAGATTTAATAAGGTGAAGAATTTATCTAGGCATTATTCAATAAAGTTATTCGAGGGAAATCTAGGGAATTTTCAGTTAATCAAAGGAATTATCGTTCATTTTTTGTTATATTTAGAAAAATTCCTATTTTCCGTATAACATTATAAATTTTTTGGAAATCGGTTTCGCTCCTAGAGCTTTTACCGTGAGGGTATAAGGGTACGCCCTGGACAACATTATTGCGAAAAGCCAGTGCCAACAATTAATTCTGATAGTTTTTATTGCTTTCTTTTTAAAGCATTACTCGGCTGTGATGAAGTATATTAGTCAAGGACCGATGCTGCTCGACGTCCATATGCATCGGCCCAATACGAACTCAAGAAATTTCATGGACGCCCTGCTGGCATTTTGGCCCGGCTTGCAGGTAACTTCTCGCTCAATTCGCATTCGGAATAGCTCCTTTTTTTTTACGGTAATTAAGCAATTACATACCGATTGCAGGTGCTCAGCGGGGATTTGAAACCGGCCGTTGAAACCCACGAAATGCTGTACCAGGTTATGAAACGGCACAATTTCATACCGGAAGCATTCACGACAGATTTTCAGGTTGGGGACGTTTGTCGATTTTCCTTCCCAAGTGACGAGGAAATTCAATTTTCAAAATACCAAAAATACTCCGAAGGTCTGTAAGCTAATTTCTCCATTGCCCATCCAGGTCCACTGGGCCCAGTACCCTCTGAGGCCGGAATTTCTGGAATCGACGTATTTCCTGTACAAGGCGACAGGCGATCACTACTATCTGCATGTGGGGAAAAAGATCCTCAAAGGATTGCAGCGACATGCGCGCGTCCCTTGCGGCTACGCAGCCGTCGGCGATGTCAGAACGGGTCACCACGATGATCGGTAAGTGTCGAGAAGCTTAGTGGAATCACATCCGAGCTGGATCTTCTGTTGAGCTTTGAAGATCTCTGGAGGGCCAAATGTTTTTGTTCGAGGCATCAGGTAGCTTGTACAACCCGAAACGTCTTGTTGCAGAATGGATTCTTTCGTCCTGGCGGAAACCTTCAAATACTTATTTCTGCTGTTTGCCGACGCCGAAGACCTTGTGATTGATCTCGATAAATTCTTGTTCACCACGGAGGCGCATTTGCTTCCGTTGACGTTGGCTCGGGCGCCGAAAAATTCGAGTCTCCTGTCCATAAGCGTAAGTCGATTTTCAACTATCCCCGATTCGCTAGCCTCGCAATTATCATTCATCTACCGAAATTTCGACTCTGACGCCTCTCAATTTTGCTCGTTAACTTGCAGGATGACGATTTGGAGAGCGACGTGCCAAACCAGTGCCCGAGTTCCCTTCGGCTGTTCCCCGAGGCCGTGAGGCGGCCGTTGCGAAACTTCGTGCAAGATACGTGCCCCAGCGACGGGCAGAAAGCCTTGAACCGACGGCTGTTAGCGACACATTTTCAGGTACAATATTACCTAGTCGTAGTTTGACACTTTTTTGTGCACTTGCGCATTTCACCTGTGCATTGTTTAGTCTATCCTCTGCACCCTTTACACTTTCACTGCTCGCTCTCCTGTCGTATCGGATTAGACGCCTTTGTTAATTCTCTGCTGGATTAGGGGTAGTGGCTTGAGATGTTGGGGTGTAGTGCTATTTTCAATCGAAATCGCCCTATTTTCCATGAAAGAGTAGTTGTGATATCGTTCGTTCGCTGGTGGGGAGATATTTTATTTTGCGTTACATTTCAAAGTATGGTATTGTATTTCGACTTCTACATAAGAGCCTCTAGAACGGAATACTGGAAGTTAGGTTACCTTCATTTGTAATCAATAAATGTTTAAATTGGTTTTGCTGATTTTCCGTCAGTCCTTTCGTTTTTTACAGCTCTAGTTCCTTTTTATCGAGATTGAACAGTTTACTTACATGGGTGGAACATAGATTCTCCATGCAATGTACATCCTGAGCATATGCACATGCACGTGTGTGCTTATGTTTAGCGAATACGTTTTTAACTCGTAAATTCTGGGCAATATGGTGTTTTGGAAAGTGTTTTCAGGAGTGCTTCCGACCCAACGGATCTGTTGTCCCTTAGAATTATGGGGTTAGGGCTGGTTAATGGCTGATAGGGCTGATAATTTTATATCATAGGTACTAATTCGTCGCTTAAGCTGCAGCATGCTATAACTCTATTTTTGGCTAAATTTGGGTAAAACGATGCTTTGGACCCAAGTCTGTGGTCAGAAAAACAGAAGCCAATAATGCTGTGGCCAGTTTTGTCCCTAATGATGCAAACATGGGGTTAAGGTGATTGGTCAAGGTGGCGTCGGGGTTGAACCAGAAGAATTCCATTGGCGTTTCCAAGTCACGTTCCCATGTCCATTCTTCTGTAACAGCCTGCAATCGAAATAGTTTATTGGGTCTCCTGTAAAGGTGGGAAAAATGAGTTATAGCATGTTGCCGCTCAAGCGACGAAATGTTACGCCCGTTCATTTGAAGAACCAAGTAACTCATCATTTTACCAAGGTCTGCAAAGCACGTTTTCACGGCGTTTTTGAGCTGCACCCTCAAATACCATGCATGGGTTTCAGCCTAATATTTTCAGTTTGTACTGGCTGATCAGTACGCATAGTTTTGAAGATGTTCACAAAATGAGGCGGTAGTGGAGGAGTTTAGCGATTTACTCGTAATGCATTTTACGAACTTCATAAACGTCCGTTTTGTTGTACGCTATTTTTGCCTATTAAGCTGGATTCAGATGGTCGGCAATGATTGCGGATGGGCATCGAATTGATGATTGGCAACAATGATGTCGATGATTCTTCGAAATTCCACGAATTCCTGCCCTGGCGGATTGGCCATGTTGGGCTCTGTTCTGGGCATGAACCAATCACAACAAGATATTGGCCAGGTTGACAATTTATGGCAGAAATATAAATTGAATAGGAATTTAAAATGGAATTTTTAACAATATTTTCATGAAAACGAATAGAAAATTACTAAAATATCAACAGAAACTGGAAAGCAGCTAGTTGTTGTGCTAGGTGTTGTATAACTGCTAGGTGTTGTGTAACAGCCCGTTAGATTTAACAGCTCGTTAAATAAATTGCATATTAAATTGTACAGGTTGTTGAATTTAATGGGCTGTTAAATTTAACGGCTCGTAAAAATTATGGCTTGTCAAATTTAACGGCTTGTTAAATTTTCATTTTTAATTTTATACCTCGTTAGTTGCTGTAGGTCGCCTTATTGATAGATAATGTAACTTTAATTTACCTATAGCAACTAACGAGTTGTAAAATTTAACTAGACGTTATTCCTTTGGTGACTGCGGATGCATTTTGTTGCTAGGACAATGTACCATGTCCAAGGGGCCCGAAAAGCAATTTTTCTAAGAGCACCTGATGTTGCTCAGTTCTTCTTCATTGTTTTGAAATTGCTGCCGACGAAATCAAGTGTTTTCTCAATTTTGATGCCCATTGATTGCCCATTGTTGGCGGCTGTAAATAGTATATTAGCGTAGGTGAAGGACGTAAAGTGGGTAAATGAATCTTCACGTGGTTTGAACTGAACTGTATTATCAATCTCCTGATAATTGATATGCGTGTAATATCAGAGCTCGCAGTGCTCTCAACATAACAGCGGCCAATCAGATTCATTCCCGCCCACCAATTTGATGCCCATCGATTCGATGCTTACCGACAATTGTCAACCGTCCGAGTCCAGCTCAACTTTTAATGAACGATGCGTAAAAAGTTTTCTCGCTACAGTCTCATTTCGTCTAATAACACGCAAATTTGACATTATTTGCAGAGTGACACCATATTAACAACCACGCCTGCCGTTTTCTACATGTTCAGTTTCGTGTTCGTTGCCCAGATGGGATTGTTTTTTAGCTCATTCGTCTTCTACTTGTCGAGGATCAGGTCTTAGACGAGATGGGGAACAGACGCGAGCTGGAAATTTGGCGTTTCAAATTCAGAATCGAACCTTGCTCCCTCAAAACCGCTACATTTACAATTTTTTGTTGGTTTTTGATCCAAGGCCGACTTAGGGCCGAATTTTCGCGTCTGTTCCCCAATTGATCTTAATTTTAGGTAGGTTAAGTTAAAGAGTTATCAAATGGCCTCGCATATGACTGATTATAAACAAGGCTGCCTTCTATTTAGGAATATTTGATATCGAGCTTTTCGCTTGTATGCGCGTGTAGGCTTTCGTAGCTGGGCAGTACGCGGAGCTCTAATTTGGAACAGAGTTGGCTCAAGTAGGGACGTAATTAGGTGACATTAACCTTTTGGAGATATATACTAGCACCTCAAGGAGCAGCCTGAGGTTAGATGACGTATGCAAACGTGAATACGATATCCTTAGTAGGGTGGCACTCACTTCTTAACTGTCTGGTAGGGAGGCAGTTTTCATCCGTGCAGCAAGACCCAGGGTGCCAGTTGGGTGGAAATGGGGTGGCAGTTGGGTGAAAAAACGGAAACAGGGTGGCAGTTGGGCGAAAAACCGGAAATAGGGTGGCAGTTGGGTGGAAAAAAGGAAATAAGGCGGCAGTTGGGAACCACCGGCCTGTAGAAATTTGAAGAACATGACTTGCAGTAGCTTTTTCAGAATCCAAAACTGGAGCCTTTCTGAGGAATGGGAGTAATTTCATAAAGACCTTTCACTCTGTTCTCTGTCCTTTGCAGGGGTTCCTAGATTTATCGTAGAAACAAAAATGTTTTTCTCTGTTAAACGTATTTTTAGTTGTATCCCTCGTTGAGTCAACTTTGTTGCATTTTGAGCCTGTCCTTCCCTGAATTTATTTTTGCAATAACTCCCCCAAAACGTCTTCTTTCCTCTGGAGTTTTAGCTAATGACGAGACGATAATTAGACTGTGATATGAGTTTACATTGTGCTGATACCTACCGTTGTTTCCGTTTGTAGTTACTAAGTAGTTGTTTGCTCCAGGCTTTTGCCCGATTTAAATAGCGAATAGCGGATCATCAATTGAGTATTTTAGAAATTCAAACAATTTTCGTTTCCCTCGATTTTCAAAATATAGTTGATCGTAGATTGAGATTTGAAAGGTTTCAATCATTTTTTTGTCGAACAAAAAATTAGGTTGGCGATCAGAACAGGGGCAGTATTCCGTAAGAAGTTCGTGTTGAATCGAGAAGTTTGTTAATAGCGATACGATGTCAAGTTCATTTTGGGTCTATTCGGTGAAGCCAATCCAGGACTGGCCTCATTGAACAGACTCTTGGAGATTGGTTCTCAAAAGATTTTGAGATTCGATTTTGAAATTCGATGAAATTGAAATTCGATTGCTCTGACATCGACGATTTCCCGACCCCTGTTTGCCGTTCTCACGAAGTATGTGGCGAGGGGTCTAAACCAAATTTTGTTCTGCTGGAGAATATTACTCATGAGTTCTCGAGAGAATTTGCAAATTGAGTATGGAAAATGGAGTTTTGAACTCAATAGAAAATTAACTGCCGGTCCACTCCGAAGACAATTTTAAATAGGTAGCCAATTGAAGAAGTATTAACCTCTTGAAGCACTATTGCCACATATTTCGTTAGTTTAGAATGGTTGTTTGTTGTGCATGTTCTGTTCTGTAATTAGCTTCTTTTCGCTGGCCTTATGTTCTATTGTTTCGTTCCAATGACCGGTTGTACGAAATCGGGGTAGATTTGAAGTCAAAATGCTCTGCGGTGCTTTGTCAGACTGTCTGAGCTGGGTCTGGGAGGATGCAGCCTTCCATTTTTCCAGAATATGCTCATCTCCAATAGAGAGATCAGAGGGTTTGTTCCAGGAGCTTGAGTGCGTTTGTAGGCGCCTTACACATGCGCAGTGCAAGGTTTGGCAGGCAGCGCCCCGAGCAACGGCACTTGCAAACATTACAAAACCTTACGCTGCTCATGCGCAAGGACACATCTCTCCCTCCTGGAACTAGCCCAGAATCTTATATTTTGAATGTGATGGACAAACGACTTTAGCTTGTGGTGGTCTCAGGAAAGATGACCTGTTTGGGTGAGGATTGATAGGTGAGTGGTGTCTTAAGAAAAAGAGCGTGGTCAGCACATGCTTCGTACTTCTTGAAGGCCATATCAAACTACTGCCTCATGAATCAGGCAGATCGGGCCTTGCTGGCATGGCCGATTCGGGCCTTTTCTTGGTTTGTGCGATGTGCGTCCTTAGCAATAAAACACCAATCCCCAATTCAAACCAATGGGTTTGTTCCAGGAGCGCAAGTGTGGGCATGAGGTCCACAAGTTTGTTAACCAACTCCTCAGCTATGACACTTAACAACACACACGTAAGTGTCGTTGCTCGGACATTCCCTAACAAACCTGTTTACCTCATGCCTACACTCACGCTCCTGGAACAAACCCATATTTTGGTGTGGGTTGCCTATTTGTCGAAACATGGATTGCTGGCAACTCGGCATATCCCTGGATTGCATGGGGAAGGAATTGGGCAATTTTGATTCTTCACCTACAATCTGCTGCATCTGATTGCCTGCTGCAACAACAGCAACGAGGTATTCATCACCCCCTCTCGCTTCATACCAGTGGCTTCACTGAATGGTCAAGCGGTGCTTCAGGTTTGGCAGTCGTGTGATATGGCCTTGGTTCGACCGACACTGGTCAAGTTTAAGCCCCGAATTCGTACAACAGGCTTTAATTGTCGAAGGATGTTCAAACAGTTGAAATTTGTCAAATAAATTGTTGGTTGAACTCGACTTGTTGCTTCAACCTTCGTCTCCAATTGCTGTGTGTAGTAGTTTTCAATTAAAATACAAATACGGTCAATTTTACCAAACTTTTATGTTTTGATTCTGTTATCATTAAAGCGATACTTGGATAAAGTTAACTTATTCAACAGTTGCTTCAAGAGTTGGTTGAAACGGATCTTGTATGTTGAACCTCAAAGCCGTATCACACGACTATATCTCTCTCTCTCTCTCTCTCTCTCTTCCTGTCAAACAGCCCGTTCTGATTGGTCTTCAACTTGGTGCGATCGAATACTCGGTGCAGGTACCTACCAAAAAGGAGAAGAATATTCCAAAAAACCTTGGGCCTCTTTAGTGGGATTAGTGCTGGTTTGGATGTGACAAAATTTGTTTTTAAAGTCGTCGTCGGCTGGCTGAGGTGTCAGAGACGAGATTCGTGTGATGCAGGTTCAATGGTGGGTCCCATTCACTTCATAGACCCTTTCACTTCGCAGGCCCTTTCACCGTAACATTTTCGACTCAAAGTTACCTACCAACTCATTGGTTGCTGTTGGTAGCTTGGATGATAGATAAGTGAACGTGGCCAACAGTTACCAACGACTTGGTAACTTTAACGAGTCGGTAAATGTTTAGTGAATGTATCAAGAAAGATACAGGTCGACATTCTCTCGTAGTTTTCCCTATTGTTCTCCTTGCGCTTTCGGCTGAGGTGCGATTTTTGAGGAGCTTCATAATGGCTGGAAGCAACAAGATGGCAGGCCACCCGCGGCATGACTGAGTGGCGTTTAACGGTGAGCTGCAGGGCCCCTTTTCTACGTTAAGTCTTGACAAAACCTTCCTGAAGATGGCACCTCTGACGAAAGCGCTTGAAGAACAAAAATTAGAGCATAACGTCATTCTACGAGAGAATTTCACCTTGTATGCCCTCAACTACCCCAGCGTAATTTTTTGGATACGAAAATGCACTGGTGTTCATGAAACAGAAATGCTGAAATAATTAAACTTAATTTATTACCGAGGGGTTTCAAACAAAGTTTTTTTAAATATTTTTATGAATAAATTAATTTCAAAAAGTAGGTATTATTACTTGGATGTAGATCCCAACTTGAGAATGAGAGTATTTTAGCAGAGTGGTAGTAGCATGCAATTTTTGAGGGGCTTCTATTCAGAGGGCCATGGTTTACTCTGTGCTGAGCGGAAGTGTTCATTTCAGTCTGGCAATCCGAAGCACAAAAAGCTCATCGAAGATATGGGCATCTCGATGTCGTACCTAGACGACGGCCGTGTACGATTATCCCACGCCTTTTCGAAAGTGAGTGAAATTTATACCTCAGTAAATCAAATTTTGAATCAACTTTTGTAGAATTGACAAGAATAATTGGGCTAATCAAATTTTTTTTAAACTATTGGTATGAATTGTCAGTAAATTAAAATAATAACTACAGTTGCATGTCTCTGATAGCAAGTTTGATTTTCAGGCTAAAAGCATAAACGACGCAAAAGAAGGTCTGCTCTTCATGCAGGAGATGATCGACATGGCCAAAGCGCAGAGCACTGAAACACTGCCGCAGACGGTGATTTACTGGAGTCAGAAAAAGAAGCATACGCTGAGTGCGGGGCCGGCACATTTCGGCAAACAACTTCGCGGCAACGATAAGGTGACTTTTGAGTTTTTATGCATAAATGAGAGCCGGATATTTTGAGTCAGACGGACGCCTTGGCACGCAATTGCCGACCGTCTCGCTCTTCTGAGAAGGCGGGTCGGAACGAGCTCTCAGCCAATCAGAGACGCGATAGCTGAACCCGCCCCTCGTCTCCTCCAGCCGCCGGATTCAACCTTCGAATACTTCAGATTGCGGTTACCCCGTCGCGTTGCGGGTTGAGCCGTCCGTCTGATACGACCTTGAAATATTGTTTGTTGTTAAAAACTCTTATCGATCCGCAAATTATAAACTTGCTGTTGTATTCTTCCCAGATTACCGGACCAATTGGTATCGCAAACCCGTCAAACGCCTGCCTCGAACTTTCCAATCCGGAAGCTCTTTTTGGACGGATAGCAATAGTTCAGCGCGGAAGTTGCATGTTCATCGACAAGGTATGTAATTTTTTCCATCTTTTATCATTTTTATCACTTTGAGCTTTTTTCACTTTCTCTTTTTACCATGAAAAGAAATTTACCTCAAATGGAAGTTGATCAACGGTTTATGGGTTGTGAAGGCTCGTCGGATAATGGCTGCGGGGGCGATCGGGGGAATAGTTATAGACAACCAGAAGATGGGCGGCCAGACGTCGCCTATGTTCGCCATGTCCGGCGACGGGACCGATGACGTCACAATACCCGTCGTCTTCCTCTTCTACGACGACGCGTGGCAACTATTGAACGCGATTATTGAAGATCCATTGATGAAAGTCACGTTGGCCGACCGTCGGTCCAGTAATGGTACGGGTAATTTTTTAAACATTTTTGGGCATTAATTGATAATTGATTTTGCCTGTATGCCTACTCTCATCCCATTGATTATTCGGTGGTGTACCTGCTTCGTTTTGAACCGAGATTGAAAAACCGACTAATTATATCTTATCTTATATCTTATCTTAAACTCTTGAAATTCTTTTAAATAAATTTCTATTGATCGAATTGTTTTCATTTATGAGCAGGGCAGTCAACAGAAGCGTCGCCTGAAATTGAAGAATCCGTCCGCGATTATTTATTCGACCAAGTTCCTACTGAAAGTCAAGTAAGTTAACGTAAACAGTTTTCCTAACCTGTACACCTTTGGAGCTGTACAGTCGAGATACAGCTGGCCATTTTATGGTTATCGTTATGTTTATGATTGCCAACTGCTTGTAGGGGGAGATCATACAACTCAGCGGTGATGACGTCGCTAAGCCGAAATCAGGTCCGTCGGCCAATGATGAGGCATCGCTCGATAACGAAGTGGCAACGTTACCCGCTCGGCTGAGGAAAGTTCTCGACTTGTTAAAGGCGGAAATCGAATCGACAACCTCCGACTAATCACCCGTTAGCTATTCGATGGCCGCCATTTTGTAAATGTGTAAAGTGTAAAGAGAGAAGGAATTTATTTTCTCATACTGTCTTCTACCCTGCAATTGTACATTACCATGTAAATATTAGGTAGGTACGAAATTGTAAATTTGGGTACTTCAATGTTTGCAACTCGGTGAACTGTTATCGAGCGAGTTTTGGATATTGTACCTACGTGTACCTCCAGGATGTACCTAATACTATAATTCTAGATACAGGCTTCCAGTCGTTAATGCTAAATTCATCGACGAATCCCTTGTAACTTTTTATTATCCATACCTACTTCATAAATCCTTTATTGGAACTTGGTGGGTCAGGCCCAAATCATATCATACAATAAACTGTTGAGTTTCAGATTCGCTTTTTTGTACCCTTGTACCTACCTAATTGTTTCGGTGAGTTTTGATAAATCGGGCCCTACTGATCAATTTATCCAAATTATTTGAAGAGGTTCTATAGAAAAATCATTAGTTAATTTTTTCATAACTCATTTTATGGGGAGGGGGGAGTATGGGCACAAATTTTTGATCAAGTCACCAGGAAAATTGATGGGGCGGATTCTAGTAACCTAGAGCTTCAATGACTTGATGAACCAGATCTACAGTTCAATCAATAATAATAAAATCTTTTGATAGCCGGAGCCAGTCTAGGATATTATTTCATTTTTTGGTACTTAGTAGAATTTCCTCCAATTGGTCCAGAATTGTGTCCAATTGGTAGAATTTCCTAACAGGGATAAAAATAACATTTAAAAATGACAAATCCCTGAAGGGAAATGGGAATATCCCACCAGAGGGAAAATCCTCCTGCCACATCGATTTTTCCTGATCAGTGTTGCTACACCCTAGGAAAACTGCAACCTAGTTGGAGTCGTACGAAGCACGTACGGACTGATCTGATGAACTCAATTCGGAAAATTCAGTCGATGGAAAAGCTCGATGTTTAGCTGACAACTTTGGGATTGTAAAGGGAATAAAATTATTTGAGACCGATCCTCTTAAAGCGCCATTCTGGAAATTTAGAGTCATAATACGATAATATTGTAACCGAATTTTACCCGTACGGTAGTCCGCAGTGGTCGCTTGACCCTTCCTTTCCGAACCCCCAACCTACCGATGCCTTTTTCTTTTTTTCCAAACCGACCTCACAATGTAGTTCCTCAGCAGGCCGCTAGGTGCACTTAACCACCGCCTAATAATCGTTTTCATGCCCAAACTCGAAAAACAAAGAATTTTGTTTCCGGGTTCTCGTTGTCCAAAATCTTCATCTCAGTTTCAAAATGTCCAAATCGGTGCTTGCAATTTTTTTTCTGAATTTGTCGCACTGGCTCCTCTATGAAACGTGTGCTCGAGGAGAAATTAGCATGTTTGTACTTGCTTTCGTTCCGCGTTTTTGAGTGCACCCCCCCCTCCCCGAGAGGCAACTAAGTTCGTTTTCTTTTTGTTCAGTGCACATTGTTGATTTGATCAGTTTTTCGTCGTTTTGGTGTATGCTTCAAATCTCTAATATCAAGGCTGTATTGATATCATTTTCCCCAGGGCGGCGAACTAATGAAAGCAACAGCTGTTTTGTTTTTGCTTCTTCAATTTCTGAAATCGATGAATTTTTTAACAAAACCAAGTAATGGGGAATAAGTAGCTGAAAATTCATTGATATCATTGATCACTGATTATCATTGATTCACCATAATATGGCAACTGATCCTTCAGCGCCTTTGCACTGCGGCGCTCCTAGCGGCGGCTGCGAACACATCCCGCTCCGTAGTGTTATCACTTATTGATCCAGTACCTTGTAGTGATGCACTCTTCGCTTCAATCGAATCGCCATCTTGCATTTTCGAGTGCGGTTTGTGTTTGGCGAGAGGCGAAATCGCTTCGCCTGGTCGTTATTTTTCGCTGACAGTGATTTCGGCTTATAATTATTTTGTCGGACGCACGTTCTGCAGTTTTCAAATCGGCGGCCGTTTTGAGGTTTTCCTTCCGGATCGGCTCGAGCTCGAGCCCTCCTCGGCATCGACATCGACATGCAAGGCCAGCAAGTGCCGAGCGCTCAACATCATCAGATTGGAAATAACGTTCTCCTGAAAATGAACGATATTCAACAAATCTCTTCCGGCGGTAAGCCAGCTTGATTTTACTCGTGAATCAACAATTCATTTCTTCTAATAAAAATCTATCCTCGAATGTGCCTGATGCTCGCCTTAAAACAAAGACGATGAATGTTGTTTCTAACGTGCTTGCATCTTCAGCACTTTCCTATTGTGCACTCCGTTTCTGCCTACCATTTTTCGTGTGTTCTGTTATTTTGTTCTGCAAAATCATTCAACACGCTTCTATAGTTGAATTTTGAATAGTTGAATAGTTGAACACCATTCTACTCACCTAACTAATTTTATTATTCCTACGAATTTTAACTTGAAAATTACTGTTCTTCTTGTGCTGCTCTTTTCTACAATTTCTAGTCCTCTGTTTGGTTGCCTACGTATTTCTCAACTTAATGATAAACATTTTCCAACCGTCCTGCTCTATAAACTTAGCTCCGATCTGATCGGGGCGAGATTGGGGGGGGGGGTCCTTACGAGTACCTCCAAAGTTCCAGGGGATCTTACACTGGCGCAGCTCAGTTTAGCTCCAGGATACCCGGGAAACACTTAAAATACAGAACTTGGAATTGATACCTACACAAACTGAAACAAGAAACTGAGACTGAACTTGAGATTGATACATGTACTTACGAGACAGACATTCAAACTGAAACTAAGAATGAAATGAAACTGAACACAAACTGAAACTAAAACCAAAAAAGAAACTGAAACTCAGAACTGAACTTTAAACTCAAACTGAAACTGAGACTGAGTTGGTACACAAACTAGAATTGATTCAAAAACTGGAAATGACGTTCAAACTGAAACTCGAAACTCAGAACTGAAATTGAATCTCGAAATGGAACAGAAATTAAAATTCAAATTCAAAACTGGGACTTGAAATTGATTCACAAAGTGAAACTCTGAGACTGAATTTGAAACTCGAACTGCAACTCGATTTGAAACCCATCCTCAAACTGAAACTGAAACTCAAACTGATCCTTGAAACTAAACTCATACTAAACTCAGCCTCAAAGTCAACTCGAACTGGAACACCAACACAATTTGAAACTCAACCTCAAAGTCAAACTGAAATTTAAACAAACTCAGACTCGAAATGGAGCTCGACGTCGATGTCAAACTGAAGCTGAAACCCAAACTCTCGTTGAAACTAAAACTCAATTTAAACCCCAACCTCAAAGTCAAACTGAAACTCAAACTAAAACTTAAACTGAGACTCAAGCTGAAACTGAAACTCGAACTGAAATCAAACTCGAAGTCAAACTGACACTGGAACTCGATCTGAAACTAAAGCTCAATATGAAGCTCTACCTCAAAGTCAAACTGAAACAGAAACTCGAACTGAAATTCAAACCTGAGACTGAACTCGAAATTGATTCTGTAACTGAAATTGAAACTGGAACTCGAAACTGAGACTGAAACTGGAATTGAAACTCCTTCCTTGAAAACTGATCCTTGAAATTGATGGACAAACTGAAAGTGAAACTCAGTACGAAAATTCAAACTCAATCTGAAACTAAAACTGAGACTGAATTTGAAATTGATTCGCAAACTGGGTTTAAAAATTGAACTTGAAGGTGATATACAGACTGATTGATACCAAAACTGAAACTGAAATTCAAAATTGAGAGTGAAATAGACGTTGTCACACAAACTGAAATTGAAACTCAGAACTGAGAATGAAGTTGAACTAGTTCTAATAGTAACTATAGTAGTTAGAACTGTAGTAGTTCTAACTTCAGTTTCAATTTTCAGTTTCTGTTTCCGTTTCAATCTCAGTCTCAGTTTTGATTTCAGCGTCTGTTTCTGTTTCAACTTCAATTTTTGTTTTGGTCTCTGCTTGTGTTCAATCTGAAACTGTGTTCTCAGTTCTGAGTTTCTTTTCCAGTTTGGTGTTAGCTTAGTGAAGTTAGCAACGGTTCAGCAACGGTCAACTGCGTGTTTCTTTTCCTACTAATTGGTCTCTAGGGACGACTTGGAACACATTTCTGGCTGTACAAGAATTGTGCCACCAGTCTCATTGTACGCCTTAGGATTAAACACCTTGGTGTATCCAACACCTTCTCGGACAAGTAGGTAGGTAGGCTATAAAATATCTTGCTTGATTAGCGTTTGACTGATGAGTATGTCGAATTGGACTGATAAGGGATGTTTTTCTGTCTTGGAGATGCGAGCGCAGCGAGCATCCAGGTCACCTCATCTGTTTAAGGAATGCGTGAAGTAACAGTTAGCAGCAACGAGCTGTACGGACTGTATGACTGGTGGCACTATTTTAAAATTGCCATAAATGTGTTCCTAGACATCCCTAGAGTCCGAAAATTTAGAAAAGAAACACGCAGTTGACCGTTGCTGAACCGTTGCTAACTTCACTCTGGTTTTGGTGTTTTGGTTTCTGTTCGTGTGTCGATTTCAGTTCAGTATTGAGGTTCAGTTTCTGTTCAAACTTCAGTTTCAGTTCCAGTCTCATTCTGTTGTGAGGTTCAGTTTCAGTTTGGGTATCAAGTTCAGTTTCTGTTTCAATGTCAGTTTTATTGGCCTCAGGTTTGAGATTCAGTTTCTGCGTTAATCTCTGTTTCAGTTCGTGTTTCAATTTCATTCTCAGTTTTGAGTTTCAGTTCAGGTTTTTGTTTGGGTATTTGTACCAATTTCAGTTTCAATTCCAGTTTCAGTTTTGTGTTTTTGGAGATGGTCTTTCGTGCTATCTGCAAATGTTCTTTTCAGTTACGCCTCAGATAATAACGATCCCATCAGCAATTCTTTCCGTGCACCTCTTTACTGTTTGCTTACTTTTTTTGCTTTCTTTGGTTTCTATTTTCGTTTGTTTTGCATGAATCCAGGAAACGGCGAGACGACCATTTATTTAGTCAATGCTGCTCACGATGTTCTTCCTCAAACGCCGAAGCTGAGTAAGTAATAAGTGCAACGAACATCGCGAATTGAAGCTAGAATTGATAGGAAGAATATCAGTTTTTGAAATTCTGTCATCATTTATATTGGCTAAGTTGAGGTTTTCTTTCTGGTGTAGCAAACTTTCTGCTAAGAAATTGTTTTTGTTGTCGTTCACCATCATGCTGTAGATACCGACAAATAATTGAACAATCGCTTGAAAATGGAACCGTTCTCAACAAATATTGGCATTTTCAATGAGGAAATTGTGACTTTCACTGAGGTGGGAACAGGGTGCTGGAAATCTCCCATACTGCTGAAATCCCTGGTCCCGCCGCAACTTGTGAGGCCCTTTCCTCGTTAATGCTGCAGACGGTAGTTCCTCAATGTTCGATTCTTTTAGATTGTTTAGGATGTAAAAATCGATTTTTTTCTGGCAATAAATTCACAACACAAAATGGTCATGGCTGTTGCAGGCCTCCTGGAGCTAGCACATCGGGAGTACCAGGCTAGTGACTATGAAAATGCAGAGAGGCACTGCATGCAGCTTTGGCGCCAAGAGCCGAACAACACTGGCGTGCTTCTTCTCCTTTCGTCGATACATTTCCAGTGTCGCCGTCTTGACAAGTGAGTCAAAGAATGTGGAATCTCTATGTTTTGCATCGCCTCATCCACTGACTACACAACTGTGTGTTGCATTCGTTTCCAGATCTGCTCATTTCAGCACTTTGGCCATCAAGCAGAACCCGGTCCTCGCTGAAGCGTACAGCAATCTCGGCAACGTGTTCAAGGAGCGAGGCCAACTGCAGGAAGCCCTCGACAACTATCGTCATGCCGTCCGTTTGAAGCCCGACTTCATTGACGGATACATCAATCTTGCAGCTGCTCTTGTTGCAGCTGGAGACATGGAACAAGCGGTGCAAGCTTACGTCACTGCGTTACAATATAACCCAGTAAGTTTGTTATTATCATGATTTCTCCTGGAAGAGATAGGATCCTGGAAGCTTCCAGCTTACTTGGCTTACACCTTGGGGCGTGTTGGGATAACTCTTGAGGCGTGTTGGGATATCTTTTGGGGCATGTTGGTATACCATTTGGGGCGTGTTGGCTTACTCCTTGGGGCGTGGTGGGATAACTCCTGAGGCGTGTTGGGATATGTTTTGGTGCGTGTTGGGATACCTCTTGTGGCGTGTTGGCATACCCTGTGAGGTGTGTTGGGATACATCTTGGGGCATGTTGGCATACCACTTGGGGAGTGTTGGCTTACCCTTTGAGGCGGGTTGGGATACATCTTGGGGCGGTTTGGCATATCTCTGTGGGCGTGTTGGGATACCTTTTTGGCCGTGTTGGCATAAGCTAGTATTTGGTTTCAGCATATTTACCTAACATCTACAGCCTAAAATAAAACCGGTTTGCCAACCCCCTTATGCCAATTCGTCCCTGCCTCCCCTTCATTCTCTACCTTGTTTCTGTTGCCGACCTTTTTTGATCGGATTTGATCTGTTTCAGGATTTATACTGCGTTCGAAGTGATTTGGGTAATCTATTGAAAGCCCTTGCGAGGCTTGAAGAGGCTAAGGTACGTTTCAAAATCAGTTTACACTTTCTCCTAATAATGTTTCCCCTATTCCCCTAATGGCACAACGAATCAGCTGCTCGTGTATGTATCGTCAAATTCGAATCGCTGAACATTCAGCGAAGATAAGAGTCTGAAATAACGTCTGGCCTCTGCTTCCGTCTGCTGCTCGCATTGGTGACCACGGCATCAGCAATTTGGACGTTTCAACGATTTTGTAAATTTTGTTTCGGGCCGAGTTCCTCTCTCTACTGATTGGAAGGATTGACTCGCCGAATTGCCGATGCTGTGCGTTGTATGGAATTCTTTTAGTTTTGAATTATTTGATGACGACGACTCTGAAAATGTTCTTCCTTCCAGAATTTATGTGCATATTATGTTTTGTAATTGTAAGCGGCTCACGCGTGTTACCAATGATCCTGCTTTTGGAACTTTTGCATTCCGGTCGACATACGCGTGAGCCGCTCCGGGGATACACATGTTCTCTCGCTCGCTTGCCATACAACAACGCTTAAAATGTCAATGATGTTCTCGACAATATCGTCTTCTGAAATAGAAGAGCCTGGAACATTTGTTCGAAACGTTTCCAAACGGCGTTTAAGCGTTGTGCTGCTTGCATCCTACCTAAATAAGCGGCTACGGCGAACGACTTTCGATTTTATCGTTCCTTATTACGCGTTGATAGTTATTAGAAACAATTTTCCCGCAACGTTCCGGGTTTTTGAAATATTGGAGTTTTTCGCTCGTTAGCCACTTGTTTCGTCCTTTCTCCAAGATCGAAGCAGTCCGCCTATTCTTTGTTATTCTTCTTCGATTCGATTCATTTATAAAGATCCAAATAGCCAGTGCGTCGGTACACGAGCAGCGTTGGTGTCCTCCAATATTCCACACCGACCGAGCTTTACCTTATTCCGGAAATCCATCTTAGCCAACTGTTCCTTCCGTACCCCGTCCCTCCCGATGTTTTGCCGTTAATTTTTCATTTTTAGTTCAAAATATCCAGTGAAAATGACAACACCCGTCAGTCACTCCTGGAACTAGGTAAAAAATTGCTTTTAGCCTCGAAAGTAAGTATTTAAAATTCTTCATACGATTCACGCGCCCTCATGGCCAGGGTTTACACGAGTCAAGTTCCCTGGCAAGTGATCCGCAAGAATTTAGGGTTTGTTAACACTTTTTACGATTTTTTCTCGATGGGGGAGTTCCCAATGGAAAGGAAGTATTCGAAATGTCAACTTATTTGCAAGAAACAGGCCCCGGCTTAGCCAATGAAAATAGACGTCATATAAATAAAAAGAATTGGATGACAGGGTCTACTTGAGCACTTACTTGACTCATGTGAACTGGGCTTATAGCTGGAATGTAATTTTTGTTTCTATTTGGTTTCTCTTTCCATCGCTCTGCCTTCCATGTTTTAAAGAAATTCGTCTGGCTACGTTTGACATAGTTACCACAAATAAAGTCCGACTAGACAGGACAATAATTTACCTTTTATCAGTTGGAAGTGGCGTAGATTTTCATCAAATCGCTCCAATCTCATAATTGTTATTGGGTATGGGGTCCAACGGCCGAGCTTTCGCTGAGACTGATTTCTCACCCGATGGGCCCCATTAACAATAAGTTGACATCGTTATTGTTAAATGTGGTGGATAATCGAAGATAACCTTTAATGGGTAAGCGCATAGACAAACGTCTTGCCCAGCAATTAGTTCCTCAAGCCTCCACTTCAGCGTTGTGTGCCACTGGTGAATCGATTATTGAGAAATATGCAACTGTACATTTGAGATAACGTGCATTGCTGCCTGAATTATTCCTCTTATTTTGAGTAGATGAAATGGTCTCCTAGAAAACAGCATCCCTTGTTGGTCCAATTTGGCATGTCCAACTTGACAAGTCTGTATGACAAGGTAACTCGCAGCGCTCAAGTGGGAGGTTGAGGAACTAGGTGCTAATCTCTGGCTACACTGCAGGCGGGGCGCAATGCAGCACATCAAAAAAATGCTCTGACATGCTAGAACAACAAATGTCATGCTTCTACAACATAAATGTCCTGCATACTACTGACAGAGCGCGTCGCTGCGCAAAAGTGCCACTTGGTCCCTGTCAACGTGCCGTGTTGTTTGTTCTATTGAGCCTGTTTTTGTTGATGTTGATGGCAAACGGTTGTCGGGATAATCTAAAATACGCACCAAGGTAAAAATACGCCTCCGGAGCAATGTTTCCAATGCTAACCCCCTCCCTCCCGATGCACTCCATCCCCACCTTTGGTGCGCGCATCTAGCCCTAAAAGCCACCGAACCGAACCGATTGCATTTTGTTATGCGATGCGCCCCGTCTGTAGTGCGCGCTTACCTTCGTTTTCCTCAAAACCTGCACCAGGTTCCTCACTGGACTACACCAGTTTTGCTCGACCCCTCAAATACCTGCGGAATTTTGGTAAAAAAGAAGCTTCCCTTTCGGCTATCACCCTAGCGTAAAGTTACTTTTTTGAAAATATCAACTTTCAGTTGCCACATTTCATCTCGTTCCACCTGGACGATCGGAGTCTCACGAAACTGTGGAAATGCTCATCTGTATTACCAATGCTTGAATAGATTTTAGTTAAGGGCTATTAATATCGATTTCTTTTGCTGTGTTCTAGGAGTGTTTCATTTGAAATACCATTGCACTCCGATCTCATGTGGCGATTGCCTGTACTGCAATTTTAGCTTGTGCCCGGCGACTCGACATACGACACATCTGATTAATAGTTTTTCTTATTTTGTCCTGATCTCTGAATACTAGGGGTGAAGAGAGTGAGGCTTGACACTCCCCGTCAACGGGTAGACACTCTTGTGGCATACCGACCAGGTAAAGTAATCTAACGGCCGGTCTCTTAGACGAACGAATAATTCACGTACTTGCGAACTATAGAGTCGATTTATGCACGAGATGTTAACATAAAATTGCGTTAATTTCAGTGTTTGAGAAGAAATGGACTGTTGAAGAGATGTGGCTTTTACTTTCTTATCATTTCAATTGAGTCGGTTGTTTTTTCCCTGACGGTCTTTACTTCTAAGGGACTGGCCTTTTAAATATTGCATTTCTCTTTCCGTTACAGATTGTCTGTCCATCAATTGACAAATAGTCAAAAAACAAACCCCAGTCTCACCATTCGGAAGGCTGCTCTCTTCCCGCTGTGATTTTCTAGGGGAAACCCTCGCTCGCTCGCATCCGCTGCACCGAACACGTTGAAATCCTTTTCCCGCTCGCGAATCCGCTTCCGTTGGCAACACTGATTCGTCGCTTCCCAGCGAACCCGAATTTCCAAATTGTTTCAGCCTGAAAATTGATAATTTTTAACTCGAATTTTTCTCTTCATGTCGTCCATCGGGATCGTGCGGATGCGCTGAACAGTCGTGCCAACCGAACGTACGCTGCACCCTTATGCAAAGGCACAGACATGCGCAGGAAAAAAAATGACAATCCGCTGTCTGTGGCTTTGAGCACCCGCGCTGCTCGCAATATTTTGGTCCCCTTTCGTTTGGTGAGATTTTTTTGCTATGCTTCCACCGCCTTAGACTGGCAACTAATTCATTTCACCTCGTTTCCTCTCCTCTCACCCGCTTATCCTTTTCCTCTGTTATCCTTATCCGTTCCGCCGCCATTTTCTTGACATTGGCAGGCCTGCTACCTGAAAGCGATCGAGACGAGGCCGGACTTCGCTGTCGCCTGGAGCAACCTCGGCTGCGTGTTCAACGCTCAGGGCGAAATATGGCTGGCCATTCACCATTTCGAAAAGGCTGTCGCCCTGGATCCGAATTTCCTCGACGCCTATATCAACCTCGGCAACGTCCTGAAAGAGGCTCGCATCTTCGATCGGTGAGTCTTTTTCCTTAGCTGAATAATTGTTTTTCTAATTTTTTTTGTCACTTCTCAGTCACGGTTTTTTGGCGTTTTCGACCCAAAAAATACGCATCAAGTTGGATCAAGTTAGCTCCAACTTAGAGCATGTTGTCCAGGACATCCGATCGGAAAAGGTCAAAGGATAAAAATCTTGACTAATATGGTCCATACTTAAAACCAGTGGTGCGTAGATAACACACAATACTTCCATATTTTGAAACGTAAAATTGTGACACAATTTGATCATATTTTGACTGCTTTTGAAAGTGTTTAGGTCAAAAATATCAAAAAATTCAGTATTAAAATTTTAAAATTCGCCCAAAATGAAAAAACGCCACATTTTCGGAATGTAAAAAATATCCACATATTCTGCAAGGTAAAACGAAGATTTTGAGACCAAGAACGCTCAAATCGGTTCATTTTTGCGGCCGGAAAAAAATAAAATAGAAAACACTAAAAATGCAAATATCTCGGAAGTACTGTGCGTTATCCAAATTCCGATTCAACAGGGTGTTAGGTCTTGCCAAGACAAACATTTCAGTTCAAGAAATTTGAAAAAAGGTTGAGAAATGAGGGAGATATGGCCATTTTTGTAAATGACCACAGACGGACAGACGGACACACGGACAGACGGACACACGGACAGACGGACACACGGACACACGGACAGACGGACACACAGACACTTGTTCAGGAAGTGATTCTGAGTAAATGTGTATAAGAAAAAGTTTTTTCTGAAGCTCCGTTCCGATTCTCGATTTTAGGACGATCACAATACTTCCATTTACTCTGTAAATATGGAAGTAAAAACACAAAAACTCAATTTTGAAGGTGATGCCGCGGGTTTAGAATTTTTTGAGTATTTTCCCCGGGTTTCACGCGTAATTAACCATAGGTAAGGGTGTTTTTTTTTCTGGAAAATTTGTTTTTTAATTGTTATGGCTCGAATTTCTTGATGCGATTTTATCTTTTCTACGTTTTAGCCAACTCGGGAAAGTTCTACTGAACCGATTTTGAATTTTTTGAGCTTTTTGGGTTCCTTGAAGGTTTCTGCTTCTATTTCACTCCCTCTAAGTCAAAATTGTTTGAGTTTTTGCGGTCAAAAACCGGTTTAAAGACTTTTTTTAAAAACTTTTTTGAAATTGATTAAAAATATTTTTTTTTACCCTTAAAAAAACTTCAAAATAAATGTTTTTGAGTAGGTTTTGGGTAGGTACCTGGCACTAACAATTGGCAATCCTTTACGACTCTCCAGGACTTGGAAAAATGAAAAAAAAAACGATTTTTCTCAAAAATCCAAGGTCCTAGGAAAAATGTAAAAAAAATTATGAATTTGACTCCTGCTTTTTTTGGATTTAATCTTCAGGTATTGACTAACAAACGTGAAATTTGACATCAACATCTCAAGCACCGGCATTCAAAAATATTGTTATCTATACACCTTTAATTCACTCTTGGTAGAGCTCTCCGTATCTTTCCTTAACCGATTATGCGTAGACCGGATGTTTCCAAATGAAGAACCACTTTTTGGGAAATTATCCCGCCTCCGAGGGGGGAAAACGCGTTCGATTCCACAGCACTGATTCCGCCCCCGACACCTGGCTGGGGGTGTCGGACGCCCCCTGCGCCGCAGGCCAGTCGCTCGTTCGGAGCCATGCCCTTCGAACGAAACCAGACCAGGATAAGCCGATCTGGCTGCTGATCTGGCTGCGTAGCCTTCCTGGACCAGATTTCCATCCTTCATCATTCATAATCACCGAAATTTCTCCAAAATCGAGTCCGCCCGTTTTCCGAAATCGGCCGACTGCCCCGAGGGCCGCAGTTCGCCACCCTGGTACACCCAGATGACACGGCCGTCGTGACCATCATATTGATCATGCAGAGATGGACTATCAATGCATCATCGTGTACACGATCATTACCATTCTGCCGAACAAGACTCCGCCGCCGGAGGTCAACCAGCATCAGACCGGATGCCTCGCTTGGATCAAGCGGTGGATCAAAAGGTCCATTTTCGTCTCCATCTCGCTCGCCCATCCCAATATCTGTGGCTGCATTATGTCTTTTTTCGCTTTTTTGGCGTTAACGAAGGAAAGCGGCGTTTTTTTTTTGTTCTTTTCGCTGTTGAAATGCGTGTTTTGTTTTCTTTAAAATTCCTCAATCCGCCATTAACCATAACATCAATCCCGTCCATTCCACGTTTTCATCCTCATCTCGATCTGTTATTTCGGACCTAATTGCTGCTGTTGCTGGTTCCGCTGTTTTCGCTGCTGAACCCTTGCTTCGTCGTGAGCCTGCGTTTCCCGGAGAGTTTCGAAATTCGGTGTTTTCTTGCTTGCAGTCCTCTGTTTGACGTCGAATTTTCATGTTTTGTCAGATTGTTTAGTCCAACAGGAAGCGATGAACGTCCGATTTTGCGAGTGATCGTATTTTTGTATTATCGCTTGAGCATGGCAAGGATTTCGTGTTTTGTCGTTTAGAAAGCAGCTGCCTCCATTTGACCAACTGGTTTTTATGGAGTAGATGACAAATCGGCTTCGGCTTGGTGTTGGTTTACGGTGTTCACCTGTCTGGAACTAGCATTTTTAAACGCGTTTTATAGCTGCGTGATTTCTTAGCTGTTTTTACTGCCTAATAAATTGATAAGCGTAATTTGTATTTGCGATTTTTTGAAATTCCGCATCTGTCCTTCGGTAACGTTGAATTTTCATAGACTAGTTGATCGCTCAATTTCAGCATCCAATCTAAAGATGCTCCGGCTGAATATATGGAAAATCCAGAATGAATTTTTTATGATTATTTATTGCTACAACCGACCATTCATGGATAACAACAGGGTAGCCATGAATTGCTGAATTGTCCCGAACTGATGAAAACTATGAACGTTGGATGAAATTTATTTTGCTTTTAACTTCAAATGCTGCTAGTTTAAAAATTCCAAAAAAAAATTCATCGCAATTTCAAAATACCTAGTACGGGTCCATGGTGCCCTCAGTGACCGAGGTCTGAATAACTAAAACCTCCGGGGGGGGATTAGTTTATCGCATATTCAATAAAAAAAACCCCTTAAAAATCGTGCTTTTTATTAATCAATTAAATTTAATTAATTAATAATTTAAATTTTTCAATTGAAAAAATTAAGCGTTAAATCATAAAAGTCATAGATCAGCAAATTGAATCCGAATCTGCATTGAAAAAAAATTTCGGCTTTCCTCACAACCGCCAACCGTCTTGCCCGCGGAGCCGCAGTCGAGCGGCACTCTGCGCGCGGCACAGGTTATGAAAAGAAGGGGCGGGACGTGTGGCACTCGGCAGAGATGCTATCGCCACGGCTGGACCCGCCCATTGACAGCTCCAGCCTTCAACCGAGTAAGATTCAATTGTCGAATGTTTCTGTGACCGCCCGACGCGTTGGGGTTGAGCCGTCCGTCCGATACTAGGAGACGTTTAGAGTTGAGGTAGCAGCTTGGCTAAATAATTGGACTTGTCTATGATTGATTTTTCTGGATATTTCAAAAATCTCCGAAAAAAAGAGCGGCTTACGGATGGAATTTTCATATTCCAAGTATTTTGAAACGTACATCTGTCGGGTAAAAATGAATTCTTAGATTTTACGATTCTTGCACCTCGGTTGCCCGCCGACGGGAAAACATTCTCAACCTTCGAACCGATTTTCAGTCAAAATACCTAATCGCCTGTTTGCCCGTCTGTATTGACTCGGAAAACGATTTCTCCGGCCGTCGTAAAACGAAAGGCGATGTTTGCCTGTTGATGACTCGTTCGGCCAATTTGTTGACACGGACGGTCATCAGGGGTCGAATCGGGGCGTAGGGGTGGAACTTGGCGTATAATCGATCTCTGCTCTCCCGTCCGCGGTTTTGTTCGGCTAGCAATGCCGCTGTTCGTCCCGTTCACATTGTTGCCGATTTTCGACTGCATGGGTTCGATAATTTTATTCGTATTTTACTCCTTCCGTATTAGCGGAATAAATGGAAGTATGTCTACAGACGGGTTTTTGTGAGTTTTTTTGTTGTTGTATTTTTTTTGTAATTAATCATCAGTGTGCGAGTTTTGTTGTTGAAGTGGCTCCACATTTTTGTTGTTGAAGTTACTTCGCATTTTTGTTGTTGAAGTTGCTCCGCATCCGTGTAAATGGAGGATTCGATGTTTCCGTGTTGGTCGGCCTGTTGGCTCTCATGTTGATGCCTCTGTTGCTTCCATCGGACCCGCCCTTTTCCCGGTGGTAACTGGTTGTTTTCCGTTCTTGGCCGCCACGAACTTTCCGCCTAATGACTTACCTCGTCTGAGCAGATGACTATCGCGTGTCCTCCGTCATTATCGTATTTATCTGTCAGCTATGGAAAATCGCTGGGCGGATTCGGCGAAATCGAACGAGCATTAGGTGGAGGGAACCAAAAAAATAGATAAGTTCGTTCATTCTAAAAATTGCTGAGCCATTATTGGCAGAAAAAATTGGAATACTCCATAGGTAGCGCAGAAGTCCAAGACGGAAGAAGTGAAGACAGAGATTTGAAAATTGTTAGGTATCAGGGGGGACATGGCGGTTTTAGTGGCCGAGTACCTACTTCGAGTGAATACATACCAAAAACAGTAGCACAAACGCCAATCAGATTTTTTTTTAATTTTTCTGTGAAAGAATGCTCAGGTATATTTTGAAAGAATATTGAAGAAAACCGGACAAGTATTGTCAAAACTATTGATGACATTTGGCCTTGATCCAATGATGCCGCCCACATTTTGAGCTCTTGGCGTCCGCCTGTCTGCTTCGGCCACTCACCATGTAATATAGGTATCGATCGGTAACGGCAGATACGAAGTGGCGTATTCGTGAGGTCAACCTGATGCAAGTTGGGCACTGATGGAAGTAGATTCATGAAAATGATACGAAAATGATCGCATTGGCAATTGTCGGTTATGATATTCGTGGAAGAAATTACCTTTCAAGGTCCTCGACTATTTCAAATGGACAAATGGGGGGGGGGGAGATGAAGCTGGGAATTTGCCCAATATTATAACGTTTCGACCGATTTTGGAGCTGCCCGAAAAAAGCGTAGTTTAATAAAATAGAGGAAAATAAGGAAAAAATGAAAATTTTCGAATTGGTTCGAAAAAATAACATATTTGTTGGGAATACTCTCAATTTGGTTTGAAAACAAATTTTTATTTGAAAAATTCCCGATCCGGTTTCCAAACTTCTCAAATCGACTCGGAAATCCCCTATAGGTAAATACAAAACGTTTCCGTTGTTATTTTTGGCCTCATTAGCCATATTCGGTTTGCACAAGCCTGCAACAGTGTTTTCAACCATTCCTGTCATCGTTGCCAATGGTAGTTGAATGGAGAACCCCGTTGCCATGGTAAGTGTCGTTGCCGTGTACAACACCGTTGCCATGGTGAGCGCCGTTGCCATGGTAAGCGCCGTTTCCATAGTAAGCGCCGTTACCGTGGAGAATACCGTTGCCATGGTAAACACCGTTGCCATGAGAACCGCTGTCGGCATGGATACCGTGGTTTCCACGGAAGCCGCCGTTGCCATGAGAACGGGGTCGTCTGTACCGTCATGGGAGTTCGGTCTTTGAATTCCCGTGCCGAAGGAAATCCAGAAAAATGAAAATGTCCAATTTTCGGATTAACGCGATTTGAAATTCTCTTCGTAAATAATGCAGCGAAAAAGGGTAGAGCTGAGATGGTAGGATCGATAGCGGGACGTTGAATTTTCCATTCGGAGGGCTGAAAACCCTTCTACGGAGAGAACTCCTTCTCTTTCTCATTCTTTAAAGATTCCACCCTTGAAACTCGACTTCCCATCGTCTTTATTTGCTCTCTGTTGTCGCTCCTACGTTACCGAGCACTTCTGAACTCGAAGTTCGGCCTCTTGGCATTTTTAGCGGAATTCCACTCGTCCATTCTCCGTTTCATTCTGGCCGACTGCCTCAATAAAGCGAATGCTTTCGACGAGTTTAACTTACTGCCTCGATGGGAATATTCGATGTAAATGTACGGTCTATTTATACGGTTTTATGAGAGTTCGACTCTTATCGGGTCGGCTGTTCCTTCGCTGGCCTTTAAGGAGCCCAATTGCTTAAATAATCCACAGTAGTTCCAAATTTTGGTTTATGGCTTCAGGCAGCCTTGTTTACGTGGCTTATGGTGCTTCGAGGGTTCGTTACCCAGTCGAAAACCCCTGAGACCACGTCAAAAAACCCTCAAATCCCTCCAAATGAGAAAAACCCCAAAAGCTATTTCACATGAAACATGGCCCAAATTTGTGAATAAAACGATTTTTTTTGGCTTCAAGTACTAAAGTCAAAATTGGTCAAGCCGTTAAGCCGCACTATTGTCAAGCTTAAAAACAGCGACGCTTTGTACAGAAAAGAGGTAAACTGGGAAATATTGTCGGATTTTATGCTGATATCTATTAATGTCAATGACGGTTGTCCGACAGCCCTGACCGTCGTTTAAAAATAGGAACCCGTTTAAATTAGTGCGACCTGGGCAGGAACTTGAGATGAGAGCTCTCGACCGTCTGACAACCTAATCATGACGTATGGCTTTCTTATCGGACCACGCCCACCTATCGTACGATTTAGGTGGCAGGATACCCAGAATAATCGAAAACTATTCTTCCAAATGTATGACGGACGCGTTTTTTAATTTTTTTCGAATTAAGACGTAGTTCGAGCGTTGAAAATCGAATTCCGAATTATCGATATTTTTTAATATTCCACGAATATCAATGTATTTCGATGGAGTTGATCATGTTTCAGTTTATCGACGTAATGAACAGAGGCCGTGGGTTGGAATTTCGGTATTTTGACAGGATTTCGGATTCAGGTACCTCAAAAACTTCATATTTAATATGAAAGTACTGCGTGTTATCTCCATTGGTTTTCAATCCGACTGTTTTCACTGCCTACTTGATATGAGGTACGCGCGAAAACAAATCTCAGATAAACTAGGGAACCTTGTTGACACAGCAGCTGTGCCATATTGATTTCGGTGTTTTTCCCTCCCTCGGCCGCATATTTTTCTCCTGTTGAGTTTTGAGGGATTCCAATTCACAAATTCAGAATTCACAAATAGATTAGAAGCGTTCACGGGCTTACAATTTTGTTTTTACCCTGCAGAATACGTGGCAATTTTTTATGTGATGTACTTTGATTTTAGGCGAGGTTCAACATTTGCATAGTGAATTTTATGCTATTTTTTACCTAAACAGCCTCACAAGGTACAAAATATAATCAAGTTGAATAAAAAATTTACGTATCACAATGTGAAAAATTTTATTTTAATAATTTATTAATTTAATTTAATTAATAATAATTATTAATAATTAATTAATTAATAATTAATTAATAATTTAATTAAATTAATTAATTTAATTATTAATTTTTATTTATATTTAATATTGTGTCATCTACGCGCTACTGGTTTTAATCTAAACACAGAAAGTAATATGGTTGGTACTATTAATATGGTTTTGAAGAGGACGGATGCGCTCAAATATTGCTGAAAAGTGGCCAGAAACGAGCTATGAGTTACAGAAGATTAGAATTTGACAGGAGGTTTGCGGCGCCTGGTCAGACTGGGCCAAGAATGCCGCGAGACCATGCCTAGAATGCCGCGAGACCGTGCCTAGAATGAAATGAAATGAAATTTATTGGCTTCTTCGCAACTTGGACAGGTTAAATATAATGGTTAGGAGTACTTTGTAAGTACTCCCCCGCTTAGTGCCGCGAGACCGTGACTAGAATGCCGCGAGACCGTGCCTAGAATGCCGCGAGACAGTGCCTAGAATGCCGCAAGACCGTGCCTAGCATGCCGCGAGACCCCGCCTAGAATGCTGCAAGACCAGCCGACGCTTTGGAAAATATTGCTGTAAGGCGGCCTGAAACGAGCTAAGAGTAACAGGGGATCAGAACTTGGCAGGAGGTTCGCTGCCCTTGGCCAAGAATGCCGCAAGACTGGGGCAAGACTGCCGCGAGCATGGGCGAGACTGGGCCCAGACTTCAGTGGAAAAAAAGTGGCAGAAACGAGCCAAGAGTAACAGGGTATCAGAACTTGGCAGGAGATTCGCGGCCCTTGGCCAAGAATGCCGCAAGACTGGGCCAAGAATGCCGCGAGCATGGGCGAGACTGGGCCCAGACTTCAGTGGAAAAAAGTGGCAGAAACGAGCCAAGAGTAACAGGGTATCAGAACTTGGCAGGAGATTCGCGGCCCCTGGCCAAGAATGCCGCAAGACTGGGTTAAGATTGCCGCAAGACTGACACCCGATGGAGTTCGACAAGATGGAAATTGCGTTGGCCCTGGAAAACTTTCCGTGGACGAGATTTCCCACCCCAGAAGACGCGGGTGAAAAATGGTGCGAAAACCGTTAACGAGATTTTCTCCTACGTTTCGCCCTCTTGTAAATTAACGTTTTCGTGGTTTCAAATCGAATTATTGAGTCGATTTGATTTGATTTTCTCGAAAACGTTACCCTTGAGAATACAAAAATTCCGTTGAAGTGCCTATCGGGATTTTTTTGGCTAAAATGCGGTTTACCATATTTTATATTGGTAAAAACGCACCTTGCGAACGATTTTCCTCCTACGTGGGGTACCACAGGGATTTGTCTGTTCCCCTTCTTTATTTCGGCTGCATCTCTCTCGTAGAAAAGGGGAATTACATTTTTTTAAATTGCGCACCAAAATACTGAAGTTTTGGATGAGATTCCACAGAAATCAACATTAATGAAGCATAATAAGTTGGAAAAAAATTTTTTAAATGAAAATGATTGAAGTTATGATGTGAAAAAATGATTTTTCAAACCTATTTTTCAATTGTTTCTCCTACATACATTGTGTTCACACTTGAAATTGTCTTCGGAATCAATTCTTTGTCTCATTCGCTACAATTTTTGTTCCGTACAATTTTTCGTGATCCCAAGAGAAAAAGTTAACTTTTTCGATTCGAAGATATTTTTCGTGATTTCGACTTTGTCTCATTCAGATGGCCATAAGTCCTTTGAATTTTGGAGTAATCACAAAAATGAGTATACCGTTGAAAAGCCCGTTGAATTTCCCATAATTTTACGCTAATTACACATTTCTAAAATTAAGTAAAAGTAGTATAAAATCAGGCCGAATTCGAGGAATGCGTGATTGTTAAAAATGACCATTTTGTTCACCTTTTTTTAAGACTGGAAAAAATGGAAAATTTCTCGTGCACGTTTCGGGAAAAACTGGTCCAAAATACCGGCTTTCCAACGGTACAATTATTTTTTGATTTATCTCGTTCATCCGAGGAGAAATCGAAGTTTGAATGCTGGAAAAACGCGATTTTTTGGCTTGAAGCTCGGTTTTTTGGCAATGTCCAAGCGTCTCGAGTTTGTAAACATATTTAACCTGCTTGAAAAAGTTGCGAACAAAAAAAGAATCATTGTAGCAAAAAATTGAGCGTTTTCTCGAGCTCACAAAAGATGTTATTGAACAAAAATTGTGGCTAATGAGCTAAAAAATCGACTTCAAGCGTGAACACTGTGTGCAGTTCCGCGGAATTCGTCAGATCAAAATAGATCAGTTAGAAAAAAATTAAAAAAAAAAATCGAAAAAATAATTGGACCAATTATTGAATTATGCGAAAATTTTAATTTTCTATCCTTTGTTCAGTTATACGATAACCAATCTATATTTTCTTTCATTATTGCTTTCAATCTTTCCCCTTTTAGTTAATTGCCGTATTACGGAGATAATTTTTCGATTTTTTGTCACCTCGCTCGTTAGCGTCGGTTATCGTAGCCCAATTGATAAGGTGGCGTGACCGGATCGCTAAACCAATTGTGTCGTCGCATTCAATTGCACTCGTAAATTTATCGCAGACTAATAATTCGGCGAATTATTCGTCGAATTGCGCACTCAGACATTTTTGTTTGCTCGAAATTTCCGTACGAGTGTTTTTACGTCGGGGTTTCCGTCTTCCAGCAGCGTTGATTTGTAAATAGTCAAAAAAACCTAAGAATTTTGAGTTGAAAACTTTGGAAAATTGCCAAATTTGCTGAACGCGAGGGGAATAGATTTTCTAGCAGGATTATGTTGTTCTGACTAAATAGGGTTGTGTATAGTCGAGTTTGTAATTGTCAAAAAGTAAAAAAAAATGCGAAAATTCAAAAAAACGGCGAGATTTTCGGGCTTTTTTGCAGTTTTTGATCTTTGGGTCCTTAACTGTGGATTGTTTGTCAACAGCAACTTTTACAGGTTTGAGGGCATCAAATTTTTGATAATTTAAGCACCACCGAAACTTTGTAGATCGATCGGTTACCGAGTTACGCCTCTTAAATATTGCGATTTTTCAAAAAATTATAGTCTCAGTTCAAGGCATGCTTTAAATTTAATTTTAAAAAATTTGTATCCAAATTATATAATTAAATAATTTAATTCGGAATGATTATTTTAAAAAAATTATTTTCGAAATTATTGGGAATTTTATTAATTGGTTTGTGACATGTTTCAGTAAAAAAACTGTCCTCAAAATATCGTCGAAACATGAGAGTCAAATTGTCTTGAAATAAAATGAGAAATAATGTAACTTTTTCGAAATTGCTTAATATCTCCAAAACGGCTGCGAACGCAAGAAAAAATACATTTAATAAAAATTACCAAACAATTATTATCGATCATTTTGTCAGCTTCGATTTGGTATATCGGTGTTAGTAACATAATAAAATTCGATTGTGCGAATTTTCAAGTTTTTTTACCGAAACCTCCTCCAACAATTCCATAAATAAAACGCTTCGATAAAAATTAATAAATAAAACTTTATTATCACATTTTGCTCGAGGGTATTGCGAAATACTTCGAAATTCGACATTTCCTTAATGTTCGTTTTCTGTCCATTGCGCACAAATTTTTTGCCTCGTACCTCCTACGAAACTTTGGAGTCCTTTTTCGATTTTTGACGTTATCGATTGTTCTTTTTCGGTGATCACGCCACGTTGGTGTCTTTCACTATACGCAAATTCGGCGTACGATTGGCGTTATCAGGCTTATTGGCGTTAATTTTATCGCCGATGTCGCCAAACTCGCCAATTTTTTTTAACGATAATCACCAATTGCGCTCGACGACGTCGTCACACGGCCGCCAGCTCGACGTTGATCAGCCGCTTTATCCGCTCGAGATATTCCTGGTAGAGATCGAGATCGTTGTGGCCGGCGCCTTCGATGAACAGCGGCGCCAACGGCACGGCGCAGCTGTTGTGTATCTCTACGGCGTGCCCCACGTCGATTATCTCGTCGTGCGTGCCGTGTATGACGAGCACGGGGCACGCGATTCGCGGCACGCGCTCGATGTTGGGGAAAACGTCGCAACAGCTGACGGCCCTGCGCCGTCCGCGCGACCCGTCGACGAGCAAGCGCAGGCCCGACGTGAAGGGCGAGTGGAGGACGACGGCTTTGGGCGACGTGGAGGACGCCGCTAGGTATACGGTCGGCACGGTGCCGATGCTCTGGCCGTAGAGTATGACGCGCTCGGGCGGCACGTGGAACACCGATGTCAGCACGTGCCAGGCGGCCTCCACGTCGGCGTACATGTTCTTTTCAGAAGGCCGTCCTCCGCTGACCCCGTAGCCGGCGTAATCGTAGCTGAAAACGTCGCAACCGACGTGGCAGCCGACGGCGTAGTAGAAACTGCACATTTGCCCGACGTCGACGGCGTTGCCGTGCGAATACGCGATCACGAACTTGGGCGACTTCGTGGCCCGCACGTAGACGCAGCCGATCTTGTGGCCGCGGCCCGTCGTCGCGTAGACGCATTCGATCTTGCTCCGCTCGCGCTCCCCGTACATCCAGTCGGCCGTGTCGTTGAAGGCTATGGCCAGAGTGCGGGCGCTTTCGTCCGTCTGGCCCTCGGCGGCCCGCTCTTCGAACGCGTACGAGGCCGGGGGCGGGCCGAAGGCGAGTTTGCTCGCTATGCGGGACGGCAGAGGCGGGCAGCAGAATATGTGGCAGAGCTTGCCCATGTTGCGCGCAAGGATGCGGAGCGTGTCGATCTTGCCCCGTGGCCCGGCGGCGTCGACCTCCCACGTGTGAGCGGCCAGGGTTCACGTGTCGCCGGCCTTGAACGCCCTATTCCACGTGTCGTAGATTTTGACCGCTTTATTCTACGTGTCGTCGACCTTGAACGCTCTCCTCTACGTGTCTTATTTTAACTTTTTCAATTTTTTCGTTAAATTGGAATTTTTTTTCTATTTATGCGCGAATAGCGAGCGGAAATTCAACATTCTGCCGAAATCAAATTGATATTTTTTGTGTATATTTATTTTCGCGGATTGTTTACACGACCGTTTCTATAGTTAATCGTCACATGAAACACCAGCGTAAAATTGTCGGATAACCGACCGTAAACTGCGACCGTCGCCTTTTCGACTGACAATCGAATTCGGACGAGAAAAGACGATAAACAGAGTGTGGAATAAAACTGTTTTTATCTCCTTATCTCGGTTATCTCTTGAGATAGAAAAAATGTCGAATTTAATTCCATCCCGCCGGCTGCAGGGGGTTTCGAGTATTTGACCAATGAAATTACGCAATTTCCGGATGACGGATGCGTTTTATTTCGAGTGGGAACGCTCAAAACAATGCGTCAGCACCGTCTGCGTTAAATTATCCTGTACATCACACGCGGTGCTTCAATTTTTGTTTAAATGTTCAAAAAACGTCGAAATGTCTCGTTTTTATGTAGATATTTGAGGTTCTTGGATATTTTTTGGAATCGATTTTTCCAAATGGCTCATTCTCGAAGATTGAATGTTCGTCGATAATACGGTCAAATATTCAGGTTTGCGTCTGTTCGACAGCTGCTGTATACATGAAACGCTTTCTGAGCTGCCTTTGATGTATTTTCGGCAGGCTGACGGCTTGGAAAAATCGTTGGGCTGTGGGGGTATCGGAGGCATTCACATTGGGCCCGTTTTAACATTTTTCTATCGACTAATCATAAAAAGAATTTTTCTCCTATTTTTTCCGTTCACATCACTTTAAAAGCAGTGGATTTTTATTGTTTTTTTTTAAATATCTTTATAAAATGGAGTTGTTTTTATTTCCGCATCAATGTGAACCGCAGCAACTCGAGGATTGACAGAGGATAGGTCTCGGGGCATAAGCGGATTAGAGACCCTCACTATTAGAGGAAAGTAATTCAGTAGGTTGGATCCTACGACACGAGGATTTTCGGTCGAACCTAATCTCCTCTGTTGGAAAAAGGGCGGATTACCGGAGAATTGAGTGGCAAGTAAGGATAAAAGGGGCCGGGGTTCCGTTAACGCGCAACGCTTCCAGACTTGGCGCCGAATTCGTCGAAAAAACATTTTTCAAACAGTTTTTCGAAGGAAAATCTCACGAAATGACGAGGATTTTTAATAAAAAGTGGATTAAAGTGCACAATTTCATCAATTCGATGCATCGCACAATTGGTTGAAAATTCTCGGGAAATATTGGTGATAAGCCGTACCTTAATTTATTGATATTGAAGAGATTTCTGTTAAGAGTATAATGATTGTGATAAGAATTGATAAGAATTTCATCAGCATTACCTCCTAAACAAGTACCTACCGAAATTTCGCCGTTGCTAAAATTCAAAATTTTTTTTGTTGCCGAAATTCAAAAATTTTTTCGTTATCGTTTTCAGAGCGGTAGCGGCTTATTTGCGGGCTCTCAACCTCAGCCCAAACAATGCAGTCGTCCACGGCAACCTCGCATGCGTCTACTACGAGCAAGGGTAAGATCGGCAATTTTGAAAATAGGGTTGCCAGATTTTTGGAGATATTGCTGTCAGTTCGGAAGCTGCGGCTCCTTGAATTGGGGGTAGCTCAAATTCTAATATCTTCAAAGCTGAAATCAGCTGATGGGATTTTGATAATACCACAGCTGAAATTGGGATAGTACAGCAAAAACTGGAATTTTGATAGTACAGCAACAACTGGAATTTAGATTGTACAGCAACAACTGGAATTCAGGTAAAACAGCAGCAGCTAAAATTAAGATAGTACAGCGACAATTAGAATTTGGCTAATACTGCCTTGGGAATTCGGGAGTTGATTTTCGCCGAATTTTTGCAACCACCTGAAAATTTCCCGAAAAGTTGTCGAATTTGGGTTTTCGCAGACTCATCGACCTGGCCATCGACACGTACAGACGAGCTATCGAGCTTCAGCCCAATTTCCCTGACGCCTATTGCAACCTCGCGAACGCGCTCAAAGAAAAAGGACAGGTCAGTTTTTTAATGCATCAATTTTTTAGCAAATTTCCCTATTTTTTACGTTTTTCCTAGGTTTCTCCAAGTTTTCCGGCTTTGTGTTGGAAAAAATATAAAACAAAAAAATGATGATAAAAAATCGATTATAAAAAAATCGATTATTGAAAAAATTGATTATTCGATCGTCATTTTTCTATGCAGGTGGTGGAGGCTGAGGACTGCTACAATACAGCATTGCGCCTATGCCCCAGCCATGCCGATTCGCTCAACAATCTCGCCAACATCAAGCGAGAGCAGGGCTACATCGAAGAAGCCACCCGACTCTACCTCAAAGCTTTGGAGGTTAGATGGCAATTTATTTGGTCAATTTGTCGAGTTACGGATGATTTCCTATATCGTCAATGGGTAATGAGTAAGTAAACTGCAGTTACGGAGGTTGGCCGGATAGCCAAAGTTGTCCCGGACGTGCCCTGCCGCCCTCGAGGAGAGGGTAGGAACTATTCACGACATGTCGCTCATCAATCGGAGTTCTTGAATGCGAATTCATCGTCTCAACTTCCAAATTCATGTTCCTCGATAAATCGAAGAAAATGTCGTTAACTTCATCCTTTCAGGTATTCCCCGAATTCGCAGCCGCCCATTCCAACCTGGCCTCAGTGCTGCAGCAGCAGGGGAAGCTGAACGAGGCTTTGATGCATTACAAGGAAGCGATCCGCATACAGCCGTCCTTCGCCGACGCGTATTCCAACATGGGCAACACGCTGAAGGAAATGCAGGACATACAGGGGGCTCTGCAGTGCTACTCGAGGGCCATACAGATCAATCCTGCGTTCGCAGATGCGCACAGCAATCTCGCTTCCATCCACAAGGTATGCGCCGGTCGAAAATCAGGCCGATCACGATCCCATTTTCCTGAAATCGAAGCTAGAGCTTGAATTATGGATTTTTTCAACTCTTATCTTATCTTTTTAGTTATTCTAGCTCACCAGGTCCTTCCCTACCTTCTCATAATGTGTCCCAAAACTTCGTATATTCTTTTTTCACCTCTTATCCTATCTTTTTAGTTATTCCAGCTCACCAGGTCCTTCCCTACCTCCTAATAATGTGTCCCAAAACTTCGTATATCCTTTTTTCAACTCGTATCTTATCTATTTGGTTATTCCAGCTCAACAGGGCCTTCCCTACCTCCTGAATGTGGCCCAAAACTTCGTATATTCTTTTTGCAGGACTCAGGCAACATTCCCGAAGCGATCCAATCGTACCGCACCGCTCTGAAGTTGAAACCCGATTTCCCGGACGCGTATTGCAATCTGGCCCATTGCCTTCAGATCGTCTGCGATTGGACGGATTACGAGAACCGCATGAAGAAATTGGTCGCCATCGTCGCCGATCAGCTGGAGAAGAATCGCCTCCCGTCGGTCCATCCTCACCATTCGATGTTGTATCCTCTGTCGCACGAATTCAGGAAGGCCATCGCTGCCCGGCACGCTAATCTTTGTCTCGAAAAAGTGAGTTTTTTTTGGGTTACTATGTCATGATTCATGTTCAGGCCTATGGATCACTAATCCCATCGATGCTGTTCCAGATACACGTATTGCACAGGCCGCCGTACAAACATCCCAAAGAGCTGGTCGGCCGGTTGAAGATCGGCTACGTTTCGTCGGATTTCGGCAACCATCCCACGTCGCACTTGATGCAGTCGGTTCCCGGCCTCCACAATAAACGCAACGTCGACGTTTACTGCTACGCGTTGAGCGCCGACGACGGTACGACGTTCCGCGCGAAAATATCCAAAGAGTCGGAACATTTCATCGACTTGTCGCAGGTGGGTTTCCTCGAATTTTTCTTGATCGAAATTGAGTTCGAGGAGGAATTTTGACTGTTTTTTTTGTTCCCTTCGTTCAGGTACCTTGCAACGGAAAAGCGGCCGATCGCATCAACGCCGACGGCATTCACATTTTGGTGAACATGAACGGCTACACGAAAGGAGCCCGGAATGAAATCTTTGCCCTGAAACCGGCACCGATTCAGGTCATGTGGCTCGGCTACCCTGGCACCAGCGGTGCCTCTTTTATGGATTACCTGATCACGGACGCCGTAACGTCGCCGCTCGAACTGGCGTCGCAGTACAGCGAGAAGCTCGCATTTATGCCGCACACTTATTTCATCGGAGACCATCGACAAATGTTTCCGCATCTCAAAGAACGGCTCATCCTCACGAATAAGGTAAAAATATTTATTTTTTTGGGGAGCTTACTTTCGAGGCTCAAATATCGATTTTAACGTTCGACGATTTACAGCAAAGCAACAACGGCGAGCTGGCCGATAACGTCGCCGTCATCAACGCTGCCGATTTGTCGCCGATGATCGAAAACACTGACGTCAAGGAGATCCGAGAAGTAGTCGTTCCGGTGACCGATACGAAAACGAGTCGCCCCGTCGAGATATCGCTGAAAGTCGCGCAGCTTCCGACAACTACGCCGATCGAGGTACGTTGATGATTTGATAAGAGGTCAAAATTGTAATGTCCCATTTTTTGCTTCGTTCACTACTGGTAGGTATTAAGTTTCCCTTCCAAGGCGCAAAATCTACCACTTTTGCCCTGCAGATAACAGGGAAACAGGGAAACTTGCCCAACCTTGAGGGGCATTTCCCCGTATCACAGCTAAGCTTTCGATGCTTCCCGTATGAACGTATTTTTGGTTCGAACTGTGTTCTGTTTCTGTGTTCTCGAGTGTACTCGCTTTCAGCTATCACCTCATTAACTCTTGGAGTTCCGGCCATCTTGAGGGGCGGCAGGGCACGCCCAGGGCAGCTCCTTTATCGTTTTTAATTGATTCATCTGCTGATGAATGACTCTGCTCGAGTCTCGCTTGTTTCTTCGGGCGTTTCACTTTTTGTCTTCTTTGCAGAACATGATCGCGTCCGGACAAATTCAGACGTCCCTGAACGGAGTCGTCGTGCAGAACGGGCTGGCGACCAATCAGACGAACAACAAAGCGGCCACGGGCGAAGAGGTTCCGCAGAGCATCGTCATAACGACCCGGCAGCAATACGGGCTTCCTGACGACGCCGTCGTTTACTGCAATTTCAACCAGCTGTACAAAATCGATCCTCATACTCTTCAGATGTGGGTCAATGTAAGTGTTTTTCGGTTCGTTGGAGGCGACTCTGAAAATTTTGGAGCGTATTTTCATGTTACTCCTATCTCTCATCATCCTGCAATTCCTCACTATCTGCAGATCCTGAAAGCCGTCCCCAACTCGGTGATGTGGCTGCTCCGTTTCCCCGCTGTCGGCGAGAATCATCTCCAAGCGACGGCCTCGTCTCTGGGCCTGCCGCCGGGGCGGATCATCTTCAGCAACGTGGCTGCCAAGGAGGAACACGTCCGCCGAGGTCAGCTGGCCGACGTCTGCCTCGACACTCCGCTCTGCAACGGCCACACCACGTCGATGGACGTACTCTGGACTGGAACGCCCGTCGTCACTCTTCCTGGTAAGTCAACCTGCATGAATACAAGTGCAGGTGAATTTCCGCGACGTTTTGAGACACAGAATGTTCATTATCGAGAAACCTCGTTATCGCTGCTGTTCGGTTCCAGGTGAAACTCTGGCGTCGCGCGTCGCCGCTTCGCAATTGGCAACGCTGGGCGCCCTGGAGCTGATCGCCAGGTCGCGCCAGGAATACCAGGACATCGCCATCCGGCTGGGCACCGACCGCGAATACCTGAAAGCCATCCGCGCCAAAGTCTGGGCCGCCCGGACGGACAGTCCGCTTTTCGACTGCAAGGCCTACGCCCAGGGACTCGAGGATCTCTACCACGTGATGTGGCGGAAACACGCCGCCGGAGAGAAGCCCAATCACATTTCCGTACAAGCGACGCCGTCGTCGGTTGCCAATTTTTCAGCCTTGTAATTCCTCCTGGCCATGAAATTTAACTTTTGTTATCAATCCGCCGATGATAAGAGGATCCTGAAAATCTTAGGGAGGCGATGATCATCGATCGCAAATTATCGCCGTCGCTCCCTGTTCTCCTACACCTGTGTACCTTTTTTTACTGTTATCTCAGATACCCTTATGAATTATAGATAACGGCGTTCCTCACGTATTGGAGTGTTGATATTATGCGCTGTTATCTTTCGCAATCGCAGAAACCAGTTTGAGCAACATTATTGTGATGAATGACTTGAAAATGACACACTTATAGAAACACATCGAGTTTTAATCAAATTCGATTCGGTTCAAATGTCCCCAAAAATTTGATAATTTTGCCTTTTCTCATCAAAATTGCTATCAAGTGGCCCATCCTCTTCTCTATTAGAGGTACGATCCTTCGTATCGGCACCTGAAGGGCCAATCTGCTTCATAAAGGCAGCAGATTGGCCCTTTGGTCCATGAGTCGATTTGGATTGATAGAAAACTGACTCAAGAGCGTTTTCGCTCGATTCATGTCAAAGGCACATCGCTGATAAGATCTTATCACAGTTTTTGAGGTTATCTTCTTTGAAACATGTTTACGGAGGTTAGAAATGAACTTTGATGCGTCAAACTAGTGAATTTCAATGTTTTTTTTATTTTTGTTTTTGAAAGCTCTGTATCAAGCAACAACAACAATCTGATTTTTTGCTGCAATCGAAGAACTTATTGATTTTGTCCCGCTATCGTCTGGCAGCTTGATCGCAGTTTTGTTTATAGATCTTACCTTTCAAATCCAAGGCTACCGATTGCAATGTTGCGAAAACTCAGATTTTTCCCAACAACCCGAAAAATGGTGTAAATAGAGATTTTAAATTTTCGCAAAAATAGTCCAAGCAAATCATACTTATTTTGGTAATTAGTCAAGAAGAGGAAATATTTTCAGTTTTTGCCGGATAATCTTAAAAGTGGTTCTTTCTAGGAAAGTAATTTTTTTTTTCATTTCCCTTTCAAATCTGACAGGAGGAAAATTGCCTCGTTTCCTCTCGTAGAGCCACCGAAATATCGAAATCCTCCGATAACCGAGGCATTGTAAATACATCCTCTCCTGAATGACGTTGAGTTTATTTTGTATACAAGAATATAGATTATAGGCTCGTTATTGGCCGTTGGTAACAATATCGTAGAAATGTTCGAAGGGTAAATGTATTGGAGAATGTTTAATGCGTAAAATGTATTCCTATGCGTATAGAAGAGAGAACGCGTTCTCGCCTTTTCATACTTATTGACGACTGATTATATGGATTGACTTTTTTTAAGGGAATTCTCCGTTCTCATTATCCGTTTACGATTAGCTGTTAACAGTTAACTCCGCGTGTGAGTTATATAGCGAACAATCGCTCGTCTTTCTCGCGGATGTTTTCCGCCAGTCGTTAGCTCGTAATTATTGGTTGTGTTGCCAAAGTTTCTCTCTTTCTCTCGATCACTATTGTTCGTTGATACTTTCCGCTCCGGATTGTCGTGAAAGGAAAAAAATGAATAAAATTTCGGAAAAATTCTCCACGGTTGATTTAACCTTTTCGCTCGTTCGTGGAAGTCGAATCGATTTATTGCGATCTGAGATGAAACGTCGCCACGCCACTCCCCCTCCGAGAATTTGGATGGAAAATCGTCGGTGACAGATAAGGTAGCTCTTTTATTTACAAGCGGTGTAAGTACAATTTCATTTTCAAAATTCTTGTGCTCAATTCGAAGGTAATGTGTTCCGATCGAAACAGAAACGATTTGTTCTATCGAGAGTTTGATACGTGACTTCAAATCGCTATTGAAACTGCGATAATTAGTGGTATTAGGTCATAGTTACGTATCATGAAATAGTCACGATACGAATAGTACTTATCACGATCGAATAGTCACGTATCGTGAAAAAACTCTCGTACCTATTTCGTTAAAGTCTAAAATACTGGAATTTCAGAAGAACTGTCGATTATCTTAAATTGGTAGCATCTAAACACACTACTCGATTATTACAAGTTATACGTATCTACATCAACATGTTGCCGGATCGCAATCAATTTTTCAAGTTCAACATAACTGGGCATCGATTCTGAGACTTGGTGAACGACAAATATTGTTATGGAGTATTTCTTCATAGGCGACGATTTAAATGGATAATACAAACGGGTTCAGGCCCGAACCCATGATTTTAATTTTGAGAGGGGGGGCAAAGCCCGAAAATTCTATCACTTTTAACAATCAACATTAACCCCATTCTAGTTATATAGGTATCATGCTCTGTGAAGGTAGATAAATTTATTTATCTTAATTCCAAAGAGGCAATAATGAGTTTTTTCAGTTGCATTTCAATGTAGAAAACCGGTGGTGCACAGATAACCCACAATACTTCCATATTTTGACTGTTTTTGAGGGAGTTTAGGTCAAAAATATATTTTAAAAAACACTAGGCAAATTTAAAACTCGCCTAAAATAAAAGTATCTTAAGTTACCGGAATATAAAAAATATCAACGTATTCTCTTAGGTAAAACAAAGATTTTAAGACCAAAAACGCACCGATCGCTTCATTTTTATGGCCGGGAAAAATAAAGTAGAAAACACTACAAAGACCTGGTCTGCCGCCGTACGGCAATATTTTCCGAAATCTCGCCCCGGTCTTGCGGCAAAGGCCCGTCCGGTCGTGCGGCATTCTTGGCCCCGTCTACCCAGGGGTCCGCGAACCTGTCAAGTTCTAATCCCCTGTTACTCGTAGCACGTTTCAGGCCCCCTTTCCGCAATATTTCCGAAGTCTTGGCCATGCCCCACGGCGGAGTCTTGCCCATGTCCCACGGCGAAGTCTTGCCCAGTATGACCCAAAGCTCGAGAACCTCCTGTTAAGTCCTACTCCCCTGTTACTTATAGGTCGTTTTAGACCGCTTTTCCGCAATATTTCCGAAGTTTCGGCCGTGTCCCACAGCAGAAGACTTCGGAAATAACCCACGGCAGAGTCTTGCCCTGTATGACCAGGAGCTCGCGAACCTCATGTCAAGCGAATCTCCTGCTACTCATAGCACGTTTCAGGCCGCTTTTCAGCAATATTTTAGCGCATCTGTCCGCCCCAGAGCTTATGACCAATTTTATTAATCCAATTTATCGTATGAAATATTGTTTTCCCACTAAAACCAGTGGTGCGTAGATAACACACAATATTTCCATATTTTAATAAATAAATATAATAAATTAATAATTAGTAAATTTTTTACTCAATTTGATTATATTTTGAATCTTTCGAGGCTGTAAGAAATATCAAAAAACTCGCTGCGCCAATTTTAAAACTCGCCTAAAATCTAAATGCGTCACGTTATTAGGGTAGAAAAATATTCACCAAAATATTCTACAGGGTAAAACCAACATTTCAAACCCAAGAATGCTCAAATCGGTTAATTTTTGTGACCAGGAAAAAATAAAACGCTAAAAGTGCTCATATATCGGAAGTATTGTGAGTTATTCTAATTACGGTTAAACAGGGTCTTGCCTCATTGTTTCAACTTCACGGTCACATTGATCAAGTTCACCGGTGAAAGTCCAAAATTCCGACCTTACACTAGAGGGTTGGACAGCACAAATACTCGCCCATCTATTCATTTTTGGATTTCCAGGTTATCAGTAAAAAACAAATAAAATCACACTAACCGCAGACATCGCATGAAATTTCTATAAATTGAAATTTCATTTTTAGCTCCTTTCTTGAGCTAGACAGCAATGGACATGATGAAGAACTAAGGGAATGTTGAGAATTTGTTACAAGAAGTGATTTTCCACTATGAACAGTTTTTCCAATTCATGTTTTTATAAGCATGGCACATCGACGGAGAAAATGAATTGCAAGCTATTTCATAAATGCGAATTGAAATTTGGATTTCTATGAGTCCATGGCCATCGACTTACTCGATATTCGATGTCAATTTGGAATTTTGAGTATCCCAAAATTTCGATGACTAGAAGAATGCAGCAAGATTTCAGTAAAATCGAAATTATGCGAGAAAAATAATCGAAAATAGTACGGTACCTATAGCCGAAAGGGTTGCACAGTACATGAAACGAGGCAGCTTATTTTCTCAAAAACTAAAAAAGCTTCGATACCCGGAGAAAATTGGAATGTTTAATTAAAATATAATAAATTGCTACACCCAAACAATGCATGTTATTGAGAAAACTAACAGCCTCGCATCTCGCTATCGCCTCTTTCGTTATCTAGACAAACACAACGGACCTAAAAGTACACAAAAAACATGACTAATGCTACCTAGCTAAAAGTAGACTTCACACCACAACTAATCGTTTAAAAATCACAGAAAATCATTACGTAAAATAATACACAATTGTCCAAGAGTTGACACATTACACAGGATTTAAGGCCAGGGTTCTCGAAAAACAATGTTTTTTCAAAAATCAGAAAACCACCTACCTACTTAAAAGGTAGTCGGTGAATTCAATTTCTGGAAAGTCGAAATAACATCAAAATGGGTGATTTAGGAGACTGGACTACTAGGAAATGAAGGAATCCGTTCAAGACGTCTTTATCGAGCATTTCCTCCTTCGTATATCGGCCTGGATTTGTTCTGGGTAAAGCCGTTCTGGTAATTGTTGAGTGGAGGATGCATCGATAATTATCGATTATAATCGTACAAACAGCAAAAGCAACGCAATGTACTGGATAATGCGCTGTTGCGTGGTTGGCAATACTGTGTACGGCATAACTGAAAGGGCCCATCGATTTATCAAGGGGAAATTCTTCGGTTTACTGCATAGCCGGTTTACCTGTTCTTCCTAAAATGGAGGATCAAAAATTAGGACGACCCTAGCAGAAAATTGCAGGGAAGGAAAGTATTGCACACGACCCGAAAGGAACTACTGCACAACCGTCAAGTGAGACTCGTCACGAGAGCAGAGGAAGCCAAAATTTGTATCAACCCATGGGAAAAATTTGACTTAGAGTAACTTGAAGAGCATCAGGACGATTATCAGTATGCAGATGAGCACGAAGATAGCGATCCATTGCCTTTTATCTGGGAACAAAAAGTGGGAAACGGGTTAGCACGGCTGAATTGAAAAATGAGCCAACCTCCCTCACATTCAATAAAACCTCATGGTCGTTCGTCAAGATGCCTCCTTGATGGCGTTCCCCAGAACATCTTGAACGTTTGCTCAATCGTTTGAAATAACCGTTTTCAAGGGTATTGAATGTGATTATACTGGTTCATTTGACTAATAAACCAAAATCGACTTACCGTTCGAAATATGCAGCACCTTAGCAACTTTCTTCATCGTCGAATCCAATTTCGACTCAGTGTTGTCGATTTCAGTGCCAAATTCGTCGAGCATCCTGTCAAAAAACGATGAAATATTGTACAAAGCATCCCTGATGTTATCCAGCCTCGATTCCACTTCAAAGAACGTGCGCAATCCATGGATAAAGATGAATTAAATTGATTTTGACTTACACAGCCTGTTCGTCGAGCTCAGAGCCGATCTGTCGGGAAACAGTTTTGAGCGAACCGAGCGAATGCGAAATCAAGTCGAGCTGATCCTCTTGGCTTTGTAACAGGTGATTGTTCTGCTGCAGGATGCCGGCTTCGCCAAAATGGCGATTGGGCGAGTCCATCTCGTTCTCCAATTTGGAATATTTGGTCGTCCCGTGGCTCGTTGCCGGCCGAGCGGGGCTGCTCTCCAAAAGCGGCTAAAGGTCGCAAATTTTAGTTAATCAAAAACAAAGGATGACACGCGCTGAAGATTTATCGTTATTCATCGGTTTATCGTCCAAAGCTAAAAATTGTAGGTTTGAATAAACAGCATATTTGAAAAAAGACGCAAACCTGGCGTGCAGTTCGGTCACGGTCTCGGCCTCTGCTGTAATTCATCTTGTCTTTCATGTGCTGCAAAGGGACACAGAATGTTGAAATGATCACCTAGCCAAGAACATAAACTATAATCACCTAACCTTACTTTCAAGGAACCCAGCAGGAACCAGGTGTTAAATAATCAATCAGACCATTACCTTCACTTCCTCGCGGGTGAGTTCAATAAAATTCCTGCGACTGCTCAGCTCTTTGTTGTCGATCTTGAATTTTGACGGATTTTTCTCAACGATACGTGTGAAAAGTCAAGGAAATAGGAAGAAGGAATGTCAAAAAAGGGTGTCAATCTTTACCTTCTGTTTACAAATCGATTTAAGACTACAAGCACCATTTGAGGCTAGTGGTCTGTCAATCGAATGTCAATCATTGACATCAAATCGATCAACAAATGAAGGAACCAATGGAGACATCGGGGGAACATCTGTTGAGATACCAGCCCCATAAAACATCAGAGGGTAAAAGAGTAAAATCTCAAAATAGGTACTATCATAACAAAGTACTTTAGTCGGCAAAGGATATTGATAGTGTCATCGAGGTCTTCCAGATCCCATTCGATGCTTCGTAGTGCGTTTCTCAACTCGGTCGTCGTCCATTCGAGTTCATCCTTCGAGATGTTACTCCTGAAATCCTCCTGGAGCTCGAGCCAACGTCGAAATAAGCCTCGGGTTTTGTTTAATGCTTTGGCAACTTCCCTGTAAATCAGCACAATACCTCAGTGTACATGGGACCAGGGGTATCTAGAGATCTTTCAGAATTTTCCTCGGTGTCGTAGAATCTTATTGTGCCTCACTCTCAACCGAATCTCCAATCACAGAATTGTTGAAGCAGAGAAAAACAACGTTAATCTCTGGATATCGAAGGCTAAGAACCAGCAAGACATAACTCTATTTTCCCATTATGAGATTTGTGCACTTTCCAATTAAAATCTTTGCACCCGATTTGATGGAACCATTAGTTTTTTGAAAAACACATGTGACACGCCACAATCGTCGATTTAGTCCGCATAGCACAACTGGAAATGAGCGGCAGCATGACACAGTCAAACTCATTCATAATCGAAATCGACGTCAAACATACAATGAAACAGAAACTCAAACTCGTAATCGAACTCGAAGTCAAACTCATAATCAAACTCGAAGTCAAACTCACTATGCAAATTAAACTCAAACTCATAATAGAAATCGAAGTGAAACTCATAATCGAACTCGAAGTCAAACTCATAATGAAACAGAAACTCAAACTCAAGATTGAACTCGAAGTCAAACTCACAATCAAACAGAAGCTCAAACTCATAATTGAACTTGAAGTGAAACTCATAATCCAACTCGAAGTGAAACTCTTCATCGAACTCGAAGTCAAACTCATAATATAACTCGAAGTCAAACTCATAATCAAACTCGAAGTCAAACTCATAATCAAACTCGAAGTCAAACTCACTATGCAAATTAAACTCAAACTCATAATCGAAATCGAAGTCAAACTCATAATCGAAATCGAAGTGAAACTCATAATCAAACTCGAAGTCAAACTCACAATGAAAAAGAAACTCAAACTCATAATTGAACTCGAAGTGAAACTCATAATCCAACTCGAAGTGAAACTCTTCATCGAACTCGAAGTCAAACTCATAATCAAACTCGAAGTCAAACTCACAATGAAACAGAAACCATAGTGAGCTTGACTTCGAGTTCGATTATGAGTTTAAGTTTCGGTTTCATTATGAGTTAGACTTCCAGTTTTATTGTGAGTTTGACTTCAAGTTCGATTACGAGTTTCACTTCGATTTCGAGTTTCTGTTCTACTGTCAGTTTGAATTTGATTTCGATTGTGAGTTTGAGTTTATGTCTCATTGTCAGTTTGACTTCGATTTCGATTGTAAGTTTGAGTTTATGTTCCATTGTAAGTTTGAGTTTATGTCTCATTGTCAGTTTGACTTCGATTTCGATTGTGAGTTCCTGTTGCATTGTGAGTTTGACTTCGAGTTCGATTACGAGTTTCACTTCGATTTCGGGTTCTATTGTCAATTTGAATTTGATTTCGATTGTAAGTTTGAGTTTATGCTCTATTGTGAGTTTGAGTTTATGTCTCATTGTGAGTTTGACTTCGAGTTTGATTATGAGTTTGACTCCGAGTTCGATTAAAAGTTTGAGTTTCTGTTTCATTGTGAGTTTGACTTCGAGTTCAATTATGAGTTTGAGTTTCTGTTGCATTGTGAGTTTGACTTCGAGTTAGAATATGAGTTTGAGTTTCTGTTCGATTGTGAGTTTGATTTCTTGTTTGACTATGAGTTTCTGTTACACTGTGAGTTTGACAGTCAGCTCGAGTTTCCTTCCCTTGCCTATTACGCTCATGATGACATTATCGTAAGTAGCTCGCATAGCAACAAGCGAATGAGGAATATTTCAGAACGAAATTCTGAACATCGGGTTTCGGCGCACAATGGAGATTAACCATTAACAGCAATATAATTTTCGATTTATGTAAGTAATAAAACGTAACTAACTCACTCTTTCACGACGAAAAACGGATCTTCAAATGTCATGACCAACAGTTCTCAGACGACGAATCCGACGAGTTCAGGCCGCCAGTGTGAACAGGACTGGGGCCAGAGTGTTGCACATATCCCGGGAAATGAAAAGTGGAGCACTATTTATGAAACTACTCGAGATAAATCTTGGATATTATGGAAATTAGCGAATTTGGCTGGCCGAAATTCCATTTCTCTTGTCACTGACGTTGACGGCGACGGCCATTGGGGTATGAGAGATAACAGACGAGATAACGGATATCGGGGTGTCGCAATGTCAAAAGCCAGTTACCGTACTGCTGATCTGAATTCCCGTACAATCGTACAATTTTCGTGTGAGGCACGAGTTAGATTTAGTAAGACTTAATTAGTACTTAATACAGTACACGCTACTCGAGGCTTCGGCATAGGCAAAAAAACTTATTTGAACGCATCACTCATTGAACCTGAAGAAAGTATCCGTTTTATTTACTGAACAAACCATTCCTTTGGTGAATCGAACGCGTTATCAGACTAGCCCCCAGGGTTGCTCCCGCGCGAGAGTGGGGATGAAGTCGCCAAACTTGAAGTGACGCAGACACACCATAAAGTTTTACTTATCTGATAACTGATATGTACATGGCAGTGGGATCAAGACATTGACGTATAGGTTATCTACTGTTTTACAGTTTTATTGCTATTGTACAGATATTTCTTGAATTTAAGTTGAACTTTTACAATCTCCTTGGGAGCCGAGTCGTTTTGCCTTGTTTTCTTGGTAAACCTTTGTTTCGTTTCTTCGTTCAGGTCTGTGTCAAGTTCTACTTTGACCTTCCCGCCGGCGCCGAAAGTCGACTTGATGACGCCATTCTCTCCGGTGGTGAGGCGGACTCTCAAATTCAAAAATGGATGCATCTGCGTTTCTTTTTTGAACAAAGAGGTCACAATTATTTCCCTATTGTTGACCACCCGGTCGATAAGACCCTCTTTCTCTTTCCATTTGTATATCGACAATTTCGGCAAGAATGTGTCAGCGTAGTTTTTGTCAACAGTCCGCTTTAAGATATGTCCGTGGAACGCGATCCGACAACATGGTTTGTTTATGTCCACGTCTAGTTTTGACGCTATAAACAAATCGCCCTCGACAGTAGGAATTTCCTGCTCCAATTCCAGAAGAGCCATTGTAGATTCTAATTGGTCGCCATCCTGCGCCGGAGACACCAATTCTTCGACATATTCGTAATGTTTGTCCAACGAAAATTCGTCCAGTCTCTCGTTGCCGATAGCCTTGAAAAGTGTAACCTTCCCGATGACTGTGTCGTGGCCGACGGAAATGTGATACTTGGATCCGGAGGAGATTTTGAATTTGAAATACATCACTTTGCGCACGTCGACGATGACCGCGTAGGTCATTCCGAAATAGCCGGGCTCGCTCGCTACGCCCGTTTCCAGCAATTTTGAGTCAAAATGCGTGACGCCGACGCCGACACGATCGCCAGCCGAGGCAGTGGGAACGTCTTTTTTGAACATTTGTATGCTCTTCACCTTTTTTGAGATTTTCAGATGGGGGATTTCGACAGTCTGGAAAAGATTAAGGCGATGACAGAATTATCAGGCATCCAAGTTACCATGGAAACAGACAACCGATGAAAAAAGGCAACTTACACTATTCACTGATAAGCGTCCTTGAATCACAGTTCCCGTCAATATGGTACCTTTGCCTTTGATCGAAAAACAATGGTCTACAGCAAGGACCATCGGTTTTTCCAACTCTCTTTTCGGTACGGTAATCATTTTCTTTAGCGCGTCAATCAATTCGACAATACCTGAAAAATACTCGAGTTTTGAGTGCCCTGGAAAAACCAATTGTTTTCTGGACCAGATTTTTCATCGTTTGACCTACTCACTGAAAATCTCAAATTTCTCCACACAATTTTGGCTGATTTACCTTCAGGAGAATCGGCATTTTTTGGATTGGCTGAAATCGCCACCATGGGGGCCAAGTGGTAACGCGTGCCTTTCAGTCCCGAACGAATTTTTTTCTCGACCTGCAATCGTCAGACTCGAAATGATATTCTGCGATGAGTTAAATTTACAATCGGGAACGCCTTCATTAATCAAAATTAGTAGGGTATTTCAGAAAATGATCATTTTTTTTGTTTTTCTTGCACAAATCTGGATATATGGATCCGGGATTTAGCGCTAGATGCTTGTTTTCTTCAGATCCATTCCCTCCTGAGCACAGCAAAACAAAACTTGGACTTAACATTTGATAATTTGCCTATTTACTAATTGACCTAAAAAATTCAACTTCTCTATAGGTCAACCTTTTTTGAGATTACATTATTTTCTCACCAGAAGGCGGAATTCGCCGAAATGTTGCTGTCACATCTTACGACCAATGACTGTATCATGATGGCGAATTTTGAAAATGAATGCATTCAAGTAGCAATCACCTTTTCGATCATCGGGACCCGTTTTTCGTCGGAAAGCAGATCGATTTTGTTGAGAACTATGAGTAAATTTTTGTTGAGCAGCTCAGCGATGACGAGGCATTCAGCCGTTTGTGTTTGGATCCCCTTGTTGACGTCGATCACCAAAAGCATGAAATCTATTATCTGGGCACCTGGAAAACCAAATTACTAGCGTGCAGTAATTTTCAATCTGAAAATGGCGTTTTTCACGAACTGAGTTGAAAATGCTGGACAGATTGACCATCCAAGGCTATTTCTCCCTCCCTTAGGTACCTAAGTGGGTACTTAAGTTATGATGTCAATCCCCCTTCTTCATAAAACCCTTCAGGCCATAAATCTTCATGTACCTTGAGCGAATTTCAGGTTAAATAGTTGTATGATAGGTACCCTTATAACCTTTGAAAATACTGACCTCCAATAATTTTTCTAATTAGTGACGCATGTCCAGGGCAGTCGACCAATGTCACTTGAACATCTCCCTCGATTCCTTGCTCGCAAAATGACTCAACCAACCCCAATGAGAATGAACTGAAGCCCAAGTCAATAGTAATGCCTCTTTCTTGAGACTGGGGATGCTTATCGAAACAGGCGGTACTTTTGATCGAGCTCAACGCCTTTGCCAGAGATGTTTTACCGGAATCGACGTGGCCAAGAAGTCCCACATTAACGTTTACTATTGTCATGGTTGAGCAAGAGAGTAGTTTTCAGCAGAAAATCACACTACTTTGGCTAAACAAGGGACCGAATTTGTAGGCGCATCATTCAGTTAGAGAAACTACCGAATTTGCCTATATCGGCCTGAAAGTACAGTCGAATAATCAAAAGTAAGCATAATTAATTTTCAAAAGCAATAAATCAATCAGAATTGAGAAAATAAAAATAATCTCATGCAGACGTAAACAGAAAAATCCGGTTAGAAAAATAAACAAAAAAAAAACATAACACCCTGTTATCTGTTAAGGATGACATCTTGTTGTTGTTTCTCTCATTCATTTAAGGCACAGTATGCCGACTTCACAGTCCCCTATCTACGGGGCCGAGAAGTTTGAAGAAGAAGATGAAGGACCTGGACAGCTGATGGCTTGAACCTTGGATTGTGAATAACTGAAGTGATGAAGAAGCCGACAGGTGCTTGCTGGTATTCACTTTCAAAGGTTCAAACTTCAGGTTCAGGCTCAAACACGTCCTGACTGGTCTCGCTTTGCTCATTGATGTCGGCGCGTCCGGTATGATTTTGGTTCAAGTCCACTGAAGACATCGCGAGGAAGCTGGGACAAGTTCAATTAAGTGAGTTCAATTACTTTTTATTCAATTATTTTGTTCAAATATCATTGTATAGGATAATTTTGAGCGGGTTTTGAGATTTGCACTTTGTTCATAAGAAAAGAATCACAAATCGGTCCAAGGAAGCTGGGACAAGTTCAATTAAGTGAGTTCAATTACTTTTTATTCAATTATTTTGTTCAAATATCATTGTATAGGATAATTTTGAGCGGGTTTTGAGATTTGCACTTTGTTCATAAGAAAAGAATCACAAATCGGTCCAAGGACACGGAGTGAAGAAATGGCTATGGCGTGTGAATCTTCTGAATCTTTGTCATTTTGAGTCCATGGCTAAGCCCGATGGCAAACCCATTTGCCCTACAAATTTTGAATCTAACCGTAGATTCGACGCGTTTGATCCTTTCCCTTTATTACTTAAAAGGTGAGGCTATCGCAGTACGTAAGTACTGTTTGACTAGGGCTACATGTCCTGACAAGTTCCGACCCTCACCTTGCGGGCGGCAGGGCACGCCCGGGGCAACTTTGATTAATTTTAACATACCAGTCCACCACGAAACGAGGTTTTGATAGGTTTATATGACTCCCACAATTTCCAATTTTCGGCATCGTGTTTCAAACCCAACCCCATTAACCAAATCACCGTACCTGCTATTGACGAGGCCAAATCTGTGTTACCCACGGTTTAGAGGGAGGTTAGCAGTCAGCAATTTTTTATACGGAGGTTTATTTCAATAATTCGGTAACATCGTACTATTCAATGAACATCAGTTATTGAAATTCAGTAAGCAATCGTTGTTCTGCTCCTTTTAGGAGATGAAAGGTTGTATTATATTTTTCTGTTTCTTCTTCTTCCACCACCAGCTGAAAAATTCACCAGCAAGAAACAGGATCGCTAAAAATACACCTGGAACATGTTAGGAAGATGATAGGTTTTTATATCCCGAAAAAAATAATACGTTTTCCAGTTGGGAGGTACCCAGCTGAGAAAAAACTTTGCACTGTCTTCCATTTGACAGGTCCAAAATTTGACGAACCTATACCTAATAGACCCAACTCATAATACCTAACTCATCTCATCAGGCATCGCATCAAAGATTTGGAAGACTTGTCAAAAATTACTGACTTTAGGCACAGATCATATTTCCACGTCGACCTACCCATAAACAGGAGGAAAAAGCAGCCCTGCATATCGTCCATGTTGACAGTATGCGTCGAACTGGAACTAGCCATAGTCGACATCCAGCATTCGTCTTTTTCTGGCAATGAATCGTCGTGCCACTTATTTATCAGTCCCACTTTGTGCATATCGTATATACTGGAATACACAGGATACACGTACATGGTTAAGCATACTTGATGCTGGGTTGCCGCACCATGTGAACCGAGCGACGCACAATTGTTTAATTAACAGATAACTAGGCTATCTAACTCCAATTTGTATAATTGGACCTCAGTTGTGCAAGTTCGTATTCGGTCCACTTCCTATGTGAACCCAATGTGATTAGATGAATGTTAGAATATTTTCTGCAAATTGTGCAAAATCAAACATAGAGGAGACACCGCTACCCATATTGCAAAAAAATGTAACACTCACTGCTTGTTGATTATCTTGAGATAAGGACTGTTCGACGCTATGGCCAGCCCGATTCGTTCATCCAGCACTTCCTCGTCTCCTACAATACACAGTAATACCAGATAAAATTCCAAAAAGCAATATGCAATTGTTGTACAGCATTGAATTAACAATTTCTATTCGATAGGGGCTTGGGAGTCATGATAGGTCAAAATCGGTTCAGCAGTTCAGACACGGTTCGAGAAAAAATGCAAATAGAAAATTTTCCTTTGCTACAAAACCAATTCGTTTATTGAGGTTTGCTCTCTTCTGACCATGAAAAACGGACGATAACATCATTATCCAATAATTACCATGACACTTTTGCAAAAACCTACTCTTCCATTCAAGTCAAACTGTTATCAATAAAATAAATTAAAAATAATAGGGATATTGAGCTGAAATTATAATGCCTCTGAATTACCCAAAGTACGGTTTTAATTTATTAAATTTTTTGCTGTAAAATTTGCTAAAAATTATCACCTATTGAGTAATCGCACTGATGGGTACGTAAATATTCTTGCTTCATAATGTACAGCATCATTGATTTCCTCTGAATGTAAACGTGTTCCCCTTGTCGAATTTTCGAGATCACTTCAGGCGTCAAGCGGTCAAGTTTTTCACCAGCTTCGTACAGCAAGTTCAGCTTTTTGTTGTCGGTTTGCTGGATCGAAAACAGGGTAGTTTAGGTTAGGTTCAATTTGGCACAAAACAAGCATTTTCTTTGATATGCTTAAGATTTCCAGGTACCTTGAGTAATTCATGGATGGTGGAGACCTTGGGAAAGCTCCAAGTGAATACGCCCTTGCCATTAAACGCGCTTCTCTCCAACAGCTCATCGATGTTCGAAACGATTTTGTCCATTTTTGGAAACGTCAAAAATGCAACTAAACTTCCCGAGTAGCTTGTAACTATCACCAGTACCACCAGCCACCATGTACCTGTTGAGGGAAGAGGTTACAAAGTTGGTCCTAGAGTAGCGCGCACCTCAAGCGGGGCGCATCGGGGCGAAGCGCATCAAAAACATTGCTCTTGAGGCGTATTTCGGCGTCGGTTTGCTGTACCTTCGTAGTGTGCGCATAAACATCAACAAAAACAAGAGAAATAGGTTGTAAAAATACACACATTGACAGGGACAAATCGCATTTTTCCCCCTGCGATGCGCCCCTTCTGTTCGATTTCGAACTCTATAATGTCGACCTGACTTATCTCAATTGACTCTCAAGAAATGAAAAGTACGAATTGTTAGGACTTCAAGAATACAATGAATTTTTATTTGAATTTTGTTTGGAGGAAAATGTTTTTAGTTAATTGGTTTCCAGAAAACGCTGAAATTCAATTGCTGGAACATAGTGAACATTTAAAAATATGTTGAAGCATTGAAGCTAAATGCTTCATAGTCCGGCGAGCCGATCAAACAGCGAAGCTGCCATAACGTTCTGGTTGTTTAATTATCCTGCCACTTCTTGTTCTTGTTCCAACTGAGTTCGTAGTTTTGTTTTGATGAGTTTGTTTCTGTTCTTCACGTTGAGGAATGTTTTCTTCTGTAGTGTTGTCTTTGTTGTGTTGATGATCGGTTGTCTCATTGATCCCTTCCAGTGGGTAGATCCTTTGTAGAGGTCTCACGATTTTACCTCGTGTCGTTGTTAATCTTGCGACTCGTACATTGCCGTCGTTTCCGGGGATTAATTCGTCAACGCGTGCTAAAGTCCAATCTAGTCGTCGAAGATTATCATCGCCTACTAGAACGACATCTCCTACTTTTAATTGACGAACTTCTGTCTTCTCTTTAGGATTCCTCATAAGACCACCCAAATATTCTGTTCGAAATCGTTTTCGTAAATCATTACGAAGGCGTTGTCGATAACGGATTCTGTCGTTGAGACGGGTACTGTCCATCACCTCGTCAATATCGATGGTTTGATCGGAAACGAGATCTCTTAGGAACATAGCCGGTGTTAAGGGAATCAGATCTTCAGGTTCGTCACTCACGTAAGTCAAAGGTCGGGAATTCATCAGTGCCTCACAATCGCAAATAAGCGTATGGAGTTCCTCCTGATTTAAAGTTGTTTTTCTCAATGTTTTCCTGAGGATATCTTTCAAGATGCGAATTAATCGTTCCCACCAACCACCCCACCAGGCGGCAGTAGGAGGATTGAAAATCCATCTGATCCTTTTGATCGTACTTTCTTTTTGAATCATGGTCCAATCGAGAGCGCTAAAAGCATTATCAGTACCTTTAAAATTGGTACCATTGTCGCTGTATATTGTCAGTGGTCGTCCTCGTCGATCAATGAATCTCCTTAAGCACATTAAAAATGCTTCTGTCGATAAAGAGTTGATCAGTTCAAGGTGCACTGCTCGATATAATGCGCATGTAAAAATACATACCCAACTTTTTTCACCTCCTTTTATATGAAGAGGGCCAGCAATGTCAACTCCCACGGTTTCAAATGCTGCTGCATCTTCCACTCTTCGTTTAGGGAGAGGACAAATTGGGGTTCTCAGAGCTTCGACTTTCTCACGCTGACAAATGATACAATTTTTGACTACTGATTTGATAGCACTTCTACCCCTCAATATCCAGAATCTCTCTCGAATCAGGGATAGGAGACCTTGCGTTTTTTATGTAAACTATTGTTGATGAACCTCCTCATCCAACCAATCATCTTAACTGTTTTGTCAAATTCGGAAAATTGGTGAGCGTACCAGATATCTCGAAACCTGGTTTGGTTGACTAAATCATTGGTGAGTGAAACTACCGATGTTTTCCTTTTCTCTGCATCTACTTCTGACTCATTTGTAACGAATGATGTTTGATCTGGCCATTCAGATCGAGGTTTTTGAAGCCATAAAGGACCTTCCCACCAACGAGTCGACAAAATTTTCCTGACTGAACAACCTCGACTGAGGATGTCCGCTGGGTTATGTTGTCCAGGAATATGAAACCACGACTCACTCGACGTAAGATTTCGAATCTCCCGCACACGGTTACCGACGAACGTCGCCCATTCTTCTTCTCGTTTAATCCATGCCAGAGTACAACTAGAATCAGTGTAAAAGAATAATCGTATGTCCCTTTCGCCAAATGCATGTACAATAGACGACGTTGATCTTGCACCAATTAATGCTGCGAGTAACTCCAATCTTGGAACAGAAAGATGCTGTTTTAGTGGAGCAACTCTAGCTTTCGCTAGAAGCATCCTTGTAGTGTTAACAGTCTGAGATTGGATGGTTAAAAAGGTGACACAAGCGTAAGCATAACTACTTGCATCACAGAACGTATGAAGAGTCCACGATTCCAAGTCAGACCCCTGACTACCAAACCATCGTGGGATGCTGATGAGTTTAAGGAGTGGAAGTTCTACGGTCCAATCATGAAATTGTTTTGCTATTGAAGAATCAACTATCTCATCCCAATCGGTTTCGACTTTTTGTAATAGAAGTTTAGGGACTAGAGATATTGCGCTTGAAAACCCGATTGGATCGAAAATTCTGTGTGCGACTGAGAGAATCATTCGTTTAGTCACGGGAGAGCTAATATCAATTTTTTCCAAGGATGTTGTATCAATACTTAACTCATCCTGCGCACGATCCCAATTGTACCCAAGTAGGTGAGTAGGTTCGAGTTTAATTCCCGAGTCGAATTCTGTATGCTCCCATCCTCGCAAATCCATCTTTGCGGCTCTGAAAATGTCGACGCTAGAGTCAATCAAAGTTTTGAGCTCTTCTTGGGAGTTTACACTAGTCACACAATTGTCACAATAGAAGCTGGTTTTTAGACGGTCTATTACCCACTGTGGAAACTTGTTTTCTTTTTCCATGCTGTCTATATGTAGATTGATGACAGCACCCAACAGGTATGGACTAGAAGTAACTCCAAAGACGACTCTAGCGTGACGGTATTGTATAATTGTCCCTGAATCGTCCACCCAGAGAAACCGGACGAAGTTCCTATCCTGCTCTGCAATGCTTATCTGCAAAAAAGCTTTTCTAACATCCGATGTGACTCCAATCCTGTACATTCTGAACCTGGACAATAAATCAGGGATTAACTCCAGTAAATTAACCCCTTTACTGAGACATTGGTTTAAAGATGGATGATGTTTCACTCTTGAGCTCGAAATGGTAATGTAGGCTGAAGGAGAGAAGCGTCCGTATGATTTCGATCAGCTAACGCCTAGTTTGAGCGAAACAATGTTCCGACGCCAACATTACACACCTGAACAGCTTTTTCTGACTGTCAAGCAAAGATGGATTTGCGAGGATGGGAGCATACAGAATTCGACTCGGGAATTAAACTCGAACCTACTCGGTAGTATAGTGGTCAGTATCCCCGCCTGTCACGCGGGAGACCGGGGTTCGATTCCCCGCCGGGGAGCCAAATGTTCGATTTCGAACTCTATAATGTCGACCTGACTTATCTCAATTGACTCTCAAGAAATGAAAAGTACGAATTGTTAGGACTTCAAGAATACAATGAATTTTTATTTGAATTTTGTTTGGAGGAAAATGTTTTTAGTTAATTGGTTTCCAGAAAACGCTGAAATTCAATTGCTGGAACATAGTGAACATTTAAAAATATGTTGAAGCATTGAAGCTAAATGCTTCACCTTCTCTGGTGCGCGATTACCTCGAGATTTCCATCAAGGACTATGGATGATACATTTTTAAAATTTTTACGACCAAGGAATCTCTCTTTCGAAGAACGTTTTAGAGATATTGGTAGCTTACTTACCGATCACTAATCTGCCGCTATCAGCTTCAGGCATGACACCTCCACCTGAGAAAAATAGTGATGATTAGTACCTCTCTGAGGGTCATTGTAAGGTGAACTGGCGTTCACGTGTTGGAGCTGCCCCGGGCTTGACCTGCCGCCCTCAAGGAGAGGGTTGGAACTGATCCCTCGCAAACACCAAAAGTCGCACGTCATTTTGACCACCCCTAAAGGCCATAGCATGGTCATTTTTGTCCACAACTTTATACTAAGGTTCTGGTCGAGCACAAAAGATAAAAACATAACTCATTTTTCGCCAAGGACTTACCCTGCTGTAGTAAAGCTCCGTATAGATACCAGAAACAGTTGTACAGTTTGGTATAGCCTCCTTTCCCCCTATGGCTGTAATGGTCGTAAAATGGAGACGTTCGGTGGACGAAATATAGCAAAGGACCTACGGCCAATACCGTTGCTGCGATGCACAGCCAACTCTGCAATTTTAAACAGCGAATTTTCCAGAAAGTTCTAGAAATATGCTAGATACCCATTAACAGTTAATTTTATTTTCTCTCTAACCACGCGCCTCAACCACAGTCAAACTTTGTGACAATGCTTACCCTTCATTGACATCGTCATGGGTAAATTGATTTTATATTATTGATCATATAACTCACTTCCCCTGTGAAAGGTTGTACGAACAACAGAGCACGACTTAGTACTTGTGGCCTTGCGACGAGAAAAGCGTACGTTTCAACGGCAATCGGTACAGTGAAATTTACTTGGGCTTTTCGATCTTCCGTGATAACGAAGCCAACGGCGCCCAAAAAAGTCTGAAAGTCGGAATTTTATTTGGTCAAATCGTGTAAATTAAGCTATTTTATTTTCCTCAACAATTCATTACTCTGACCTTCCTGGATTTGAGGTCGGTAACAATACGATTCCAAGCCGCGTACTCCACCGAGCTATCGATAACGATTTCACCCAAAGCCTGAAACAATAATTCATCACACCAAAATTTTCACGAGTGTTCCAAGACATTTCATTGGAATTGAAATATCTTGACGACATCTTGACTCAATTTTGTCGAGGACAGCAAGACACGTTCAGGACAACCTCGGTTAGTTAATGCGATTCCCGAAAAGCTATAATCGGATTCTGATCCTGCACATATCCCTAACAGTACATGTTTATCTAACATAAAAAGTAACGTACCTCATGAAAAACGTAAGCGGAAGAATTAGAACCACTCGTTCCATTAGGCAGTAATGTCATCTCGTACCTGAAAAACAAAGTAGGCATACCTATATAATGAGAAATCGAAAACAAGATAGAAACGTCACAGTTTTTAATCTCAACTCACGTAAAATTCATTTTCTTTGCCAATTCATCCAAAATATTGATGACAACTCCGCTGTATTCGTACGGGCGCCCCGCTTTATCGTACTTTACAAATTGCCAGGGTGGGTACTGCAAGCATTTCAAACACCAAACATTGGGTTTTTACTAGCATTTCAAATTAAAATTTTGAATAAATTAGGTACCTAAGCGCCGTTTCTCGCTCTTGTGCAAAAAGAGAGAGAGGTCACTCTGCCAAGATTCTGCGTCTCCTACCTCATTTCCGGTGTGTGCAATAATCATTATATCCTCAATAATCATAATAGCCTATGCACTTAGCCCCCCAATGTGTTCGTGGAATGAAGACTTCATTTAGTGACATAAACGTATCCGGAGACTCAATTTACGTGGACTGTTGAAATAGGCATCCTCCGCCCACGGAAGCCGCCCATCACATTTGGAAAAAGATGATCGGACAGAACAGGACCGGTCCTCGGCTGCCAGTAGCCGACATCCACTAGTCCGCCAGCTGTGCTCGTCTCATCATCGTCGCTGTTTTTAAGAAAACAAATGTTTCTACATAAAAAACGTCTGAACCGAAAGATTTTTGGCCGAAAGTGATAATTATGCAAAAAATTGAATCGCCTAATACAAGGTGTGACCCCAAGGCCCCTTGCTCCTCAAGCCGATGTCTTAACCAATGGACTACCAGGCGACCGTCTGTCGAATTATTTTTCCAAGGGTTTAAATTGGAGGCTCAGTGCTGGTTTTTCTACCGACTCGACTTTCCATGTTGCCACACTTCTATCCATGTTCTTAGCGATTAAAAATGTGCAATATCTGCATAGAAAAGCGGCAGAAGACTCTGCTATGGGTCTACTTTTTTTGGCGAAGAGGTCTGCACGAGGGATGCTTCTGGGAGAAAACGGCACTTACTTGTAACTGGTCCGACTTGTTGCTGGCATCGGCAGGAAATCCTTCCCCCAAGAGTCACTTGATCGTATGTTCCATTGCGTGCAAGAGTCGCAGTCCGTACGCCCTTCTTTGGATTTTCTCTGCAAAAAACAATTTTCTTAAAATTGCCTCGCAACGATAAATCGATCACGGATTTTCGCAAAAAGTCTGACAACAAGATTTTGGAAATTATGGAGTTCAAGCGATGTAATTATGGCAGCCATGGAGCAACCTTGACATATTCGAGGATATTGCTCCTCCTCTCGGTCTTAGACGGTCTCAAAACGTCCCATTCTTCGTCAGAAAGCGATTCCGCCAATATGATTTCCTGCTCTATCGACTTTTCAACGGCGACTATTAATTTTTCCACGAGTTGTTTGGTGTTGCAGAGTAATCCGACCTGAAAAAGTACGATTCGATCAGTTACTCTCGCAGTAGCAACAACAAAGTACAAAGTAGTGACAAAGTAAATTCAATGCCGAATTTTGATACCTATCCATGTTCATGTCTAACCTGTAGATATACCTATACGATATTCCATCAAAAAATGTAGTTAACATTGACAAAAAAAAAAGACGGCCCACCTCGCAACGCAGTTCGGGCTTTGTCACGTTGATTAAAAAAGCCACATTTTCCCCTTCTTCGATCAAGTCGACGAAGCGTTTCTCCGGCGGAACGTGCCGCCTCTTCGAACCTGACCGGCGGCTCCTTGCGCGATTGTTAACAATGAACAACCATTCGGTCGACGGATCAACGAGGCGCATTTTTTTCGCCTGGAAAAGTGTGAATTGCGCATTGGAGGTTACCGAGGACTATTTTTTGAAATATGCCAAATTACCTATGCCGCAACACTTATTGACAACAAAATACTCCCGAATTACTCGGGCTGAATTCGATAGTAATCGTACCATTTCGAAAATCAGCGGAATCTTCCTCTGTTCAACCAGGACGAGATAATTGTGGACCATGTCGTGCGGTGGCATGTTCAGCAAAAGATCTTGCTCGTCTTTTTTTCTAGAACAGATTCAAAATTTGAATCTTTTTGATATTATATTTGTATAACATAAATTTGAATTATATTAATAAGTAATGAATAGTTCAATTCAGCATACCTACTCTGTATCTAGCGTATTTTTTGTGAAATTTCCGCGATTAACACAATACAAAATGGAGAAACATACTTTTTGCTCTGCAAATCCTTTGGAGTGACGTTGATTCTGTACAGGGCCACTGCGCATGACGAGTCTGTCGACGGAACGTTTCTGTTGAGCACGTTCACAGTCGATCTGACCGTATCGTCGTCTGCAGGGAAGGTAAATTTACCATCGTTTGGGTACAATCTAGTATCAAGCTGAGTGAATGTCAGTACTTATTGCTGATAGCTGTCAGCTGATCGGGGTAAGTGTCAACCAGAAGCCTCTTTTGCCGAGCTTTAGGTTAATTAATAAGATGATTACAAATGGCGTCAGACGCCACAGACTCTGTTTCTGGTTGACCCTTACCCCGATCAGCTAACAACTATATCAATTTGTGGGTATGATATTATCATATGTTAACATACTCCACTGTACTAACCGACTGTGTCGTCGAATATTATGGCCGCTGACTCCCACCTGATGGATCCCATGTTCCTCAGGTCCAATATAATTTGAGGTACTTCGTGGCCTCTCTCGTAAAGCGGCATCGTAATGCCTGATTCGGGTGGTAGCCGGGGGCAGTTTGGCTCTATAACCAAGAAGAGGATACATTTTATGTATTTTGGTGGTGCGAGTTATCGACCGATTTACCTCAGTCACCTCAACACGTTGGATATATTGCCCCCCCCCCTCCAAAGCCATGAGTTAAGAAATGAAATGAAAACGTACACAGTAATTCAAACTGAAAAAAAAACTCAAACTTAAATTTAAACTAATCACGGAACTGTAATTCAAAGAAAAAGTGAAACTGGAAACAAAACTCAACCTGAACCCAAAAAACTCAAATACCAAAAAATTCAAACTGATACAAAAAGTGAAACTCGGACAGAAACAGAAACTGAATTTTGATCTGAAATTGAAAGTGAAGGTAGAATAAAAACTAGATTTGAACTGAAACTAAAAGCGGAAATGACTAGAAGAATTCAAAAAAGTGTTTACATAATATGTCAACCCAGAAACATCTGATGTTACTTACTCAAACTGTAACTGAAACCCAAATGTAAACTCAAATTAAACCTTAACTCGAACTCAAACTGAAAAGTAAACACAAACTGGTACTCAAACTTTAACTCAAACTCATAGGTAGGTACGAGCTGAAACTCAATCTCAAACTGAAACTCAAACTTGTACTCAAAGTCGATTTGAAAATCACACCAAATCTCCAACTAACTCAAACTCAAACTTTAACTCGAATCTCTAACTCAAACTAAATAGGTATCAAACTGAAAGTTGAACTCAAACTGAAACGATACTCGGACCTAAACTGTAGTTAGACCTCAAATTGAAACATAAATTCATACTCACTTACTAAAACTCAAACTCAATGTGAAAATCCAACTCAATCTCAAACTCAAACAGAAATCAAAAGCAAACTAAAACTGAAATCGATGAAAACCTAAAATGAAAACTTCAACTTGAACTCAAACTCGAACCTAAACTGAAGATTGAACGCAAACATTTACTCGAACACTGAAAATCAAACTTGAACATAAACTGAAACTCAAACATGAACTCGAACTAGAACGCAAACTTTCAACCAAACTCAATCTCAAACTTGAACTGAAAATCAAACTCAATCTCAAACTAAAAGTTGAACTCAAACTGAAATCGAACTTGAACGAAAACTTGAACTAAAACTTGAACTCAAGCTCAATCTCAAACTGAATCTGAAATCAAACTCGAACCTAAACTGAAGAACTGAAACAAACTGTAACAAAAGTTTCAGTGAGTTCGGGTTTCAGTTCGGGTTTCAGTTCGAGTTTGAGACCGACTTCAAGTTTCAGTTCATGTTTGACTTTCAGTTTGAGGTTGAGTTTCAGTTCAAGTTTGAACTCATGTTCGAGTTTCACATTAAGTTTCAGTATGAGTTCGAGTCAAAGTTTGAGTTTGAGTACAATCTTTAGTTGAGGTTCGAGTTTGATTTCAGTTTGAGTTTCAGTTCGAGTTCAAGTTAAAGTCTCAGTATGAGTTCGAGTTAGTTTGATTTTCAGTTCGAGTGTGAATATTAGTTCGAGTTTGATTTTCAGTTTGAGTTTCGGTATGAGTTCGAGTTCAAGTTACAGTTTGAGATTGAATTCGATGAAAGTTAAAATTTGATCTTCAAGTATGAGTTTGAGTTCAAGATCGAGAAGAGTTAGGGTTACAGTAACTGTAATTGAAACTGTTTCAATCTGAAGTTCGATCTTCAGTTTAGGTTCTAGTTTGATTTACCTACAGTTTGAGTTCACGTTTAGTTACAGTTTGAGTTTGGGTTCGAGAGTGAGTTTCACTTTTAGTTTAACTTTCACTTTTTCTTACACTCTAACTTCAAGTTTTACGCTCACTTTTTTTTCATGAAAGCGTAGTAAAACGTGTTAAAGTTCGAGTTTGATTTACAGTTGAGGTTTACCTATGAGCAACCTACCTGTCAGTGCGATGAAGAGGATATCAAATTTGCGCCCTTTGTTATATGATCTCCATAAATCCTCGCAACTCGTCACACTGAACACCGCTGTGATATCTAAAAGTTAATAAGAGGATTTCTTTTATCGGGTTTTATCATTCATTTTTGTTAAAAATTATTCTAGGAAACTTTTAGGATTTGAGTTTTTTGCCGTACCTGGGGTTATTTGTATGTGTGCGGTCGAGTAGAAATTGATATTGACAGCTCCTCTTTTCAGTATCCGTTGAGAAATTTCAGTCACCATTTCACGAACTTTGGCCCCAAGATGGGGGTCGTAGGAGTGGACAAATAGGTCGTCAACTTGAACAACTATGTAAATGGAAATTAGAAAAATTTGTTTTTGTTTTTGGGAACATTATTTTTTATTGAAAGTCGGAACTCCGACTCGGCGGATCCTGTCTATGTCACTTGTACTTTGTACATTTATCATCATTTTTCTGAAGCTGTGCTCAACTTGCGCGACTCACCCAAAGTATCGTTGGCGCGCCTGTTATCATTTGGTTGCTGATAAGCTTCAATTTCCAACCCGAAGTTCGCAAATTGCAGCAAAAATAGAACCGCTCGGTACCAACCTCGTGGCATTTCTTTCGAAAATGACTTTTTCTCATTTTGCGGTCAGTTCGGCGAGGGGACGAATTATCGAGATTCGTTCAATTTCTGCGACAGGTATGAGGCGACATTTCAGGAATTCATAACCAATCAGCGCGACTGATGACTTTCCAACATGTCGGCTCCCGTGTGTTATCGGAACTGGGTCTCGGCCGGCTGAAGTAATGTGTGTCTCGGTACCAAACGAATAATCATCAAAAATTTATAAAGTTCACGAGCTCAAGCCCTTGATGGGAAAATTCGCCCTTCAACCCGCAACCTGGAAACGTAGGCGGAAAACCTGATATGTGGGTCAAGAATGTCGGTCATTTACTACACCGAATGGATACATTTTTTGGAAATAACTTCGATTTCCTGCTATTGAGGTCAGCAAAGGAAGGCAAAAAAAGTTTCCTGAGTAATTTCTTCTCTCAGCTCAAACAGGTTATGGGGACCTCTAATAGTAAAGATTGGGAAAATGCGATGATGTATCCTGAAAATGATTGAAAACGCATTTTTTATGGGACTGAAACTAGATAAACATTGATTTGGCAGGGGTTGGGGGTTAAAATGTGCCTCAGACTGTCTATTTCCCAGAAATCCAGGAAGCGACTAAATCGTTCGAATTCGAAATCTCTGATTTTGGTTAACTTTGACACAAGCCTCATGAAAGTAAGGCAACTTTTGGATGTATAAAATAACGCCTATCAGAATGGTCAATGGTGTTCATCGGGAGAGTGAAGTTACAAACTCACGGCAACATTGTGGTCGGTTTACCCGAACTATGTTGGTATATTCTCATTCTGATGGTACGCAATCGCTCATCCGAATTCTCCGAAGCAGGTACCTATCGCGTTTCCCAACAGAAGTCACTGCTGGTGCAAAACTACAGTCGATTAGGTGAAATTGCAAGGAAGATAATTTCGGTTTGGTCAATGGATCGAAATTACGTTCTGCGAGTCATAGCCGATGATCCCAGTGCCAATCGTATGTCGTGATACTGGCTTTCAGAAAAGGTGCAATATTATTGTAGAGTAAAATGGTCGTTGAAAAAGAGTCATTTGGAAAGCTCAATTTTTTCACTGAATTGCATTTTTTTTAAATTTTCGTATTTGATAAATGGTCGGCTCAACCTGAGATTTTCGTTCCATAATTCGCAGCACTTGAGATGCAGTGTTTTTGACTGAATTTTATGAAATTTCCGTTTGAAGTCATGCGATTTTGAGGTGGCCTACCAAAATTCGGATTCAGCACTCCAATAAACATCAAATCCATTCATCGATATTTTTAATACCTAGGCGTTCTGACATAGGACATGCCCATCGGGCATTAGTATGTATATTAGTATGACATACTACATTGTAGTCTTGTGATCATAATGCTCTCATAAGATAATTCCTATTCTTATCCTGAAAACAAGGCTCGGATTTAACCAATATGGAGCATTACCCACTTGTTACATCCACATGGATCAAATCAGATTGCTGGACCAATTCGGGGCTCGTTTTAGAGTTCACTGGTTCAGAAATGCGCGATGTTATGGCAACTTTAAATGGGCTACCACACAAGTGGTACAGACATGGTCATCGAAACGAGAATCGTGAGTCTAATGTACCGAGGCTGATGACCAAGCACATATCGAAGCTATTACAGTTGTAGGTGTTATACTATAGTGGTAGTGAACGGCGCTTGGATGACCATTACGGCGTTATAACACTCCGATATGGACTACCTAACCGCTGACTACACCCGATTTAACCGCAAATAGGAAGAAAAATACTGGCTAACATTGTCGGCCCTGTTACCTACATTTCTAGCTTTCGGGCTGAAGGTCGAACACGACGTTCACCTAGAGTCGAATTAGAGGATTTTTGCGACAGACAAACATCGTTGTTGCTCATAATTGAAGAATCATTAACGATGACAAAGTCAGTTCGACAACCCCTAAAGCCACGCGGTATGTGAACTGTGACCCCATCTTGTGGAGGGGTCAGTGCAAGAACGGGTCATGTCAGTTGGTCGTTGTTTCACGTCCGCTTCCTGGGGAAACTACAACTGCGGCGCATAAGTAAGTCAATGAAAGTGTTTTATTATGAGATAAACCACAAACAAAAGTAATCGTTTCTTTCGCGCATTATCACGTAATTTTGGCGTGGTTTTGTACTATGAATTATCTCTTACCAAAGCGAGCTGCCTACTTTGTAATGAGCCGTCATGCGGTGACACGAACTCACGGGATTGTAGTCGGATTAGAAGTTTGAACTTCGGCATCACAAAATCGGGACTGAAAAAAATTGGCCAACTTCGATCGTAGCCAAACGGCTGAACCGATATTGGCGTTCAGGTGCTTGGTGTGGCAGCCCTGTCACCATTCGAGGCGCCATCGGTGGCTGTGGCTGTTGGCCTCGCTCTCTCTCTCTTTTCCTGGACTTGGAGTGACTCAGATCGTTACTGAAGTTGTGTTCAGTGTGTGTTGTTGACTGATAAATTTATCGTTCTAATCCAAATGTGTTGAATCATCAGTTGTCTTCTCAACAAAGTTCGTTCCAGTCGGTGTCCTCGGTCATTGGTGAGTAACCACAAACATTTAAGTAGTTGTCCTGACAATAATTATTTGGTTTTTGATTATTATTTTTATTCATCTTGAACGTAAGAGTATTACCCCTCCGTTTTAATCTTCTTTGTAATTAGGTGTTCCTAGGTAGGTATCTAATTTCTTAGGTAGGTATTTCTTAGGTAGGTAGGTTCCTAGGTAGGTATCTAATTGTTGACCGAGTAATTAGTTAAGTGATTCGTGACGTCTTTCGATTACATGTCAAATCTTAATTGATTGCTTGGCAGAACTTACCCTACAAGTAAGGTCCTACTGCTTCTTATTATGGATTATCCTGGGAATGTCGGCTCGACTTCCTTCATTGCGCATTGTTACTGGACACCGCGAAACTTGCGCAGGCTTAAGAGACGTCAAGTTGTGAAAATCTCCATCGTTTTTCAGCCCAGCCTCCGTTTTCAGTAACGAGTCTGGCATTGCCATGATGACATAAACGTTGAATGGAGAACGGAGAAGGTGAACGAAGCTGTCGGGTGGCCCGGCCAGGTCATCGTACTAACGTCTTCCTCGTTACCACTACTTTTACTTCAGTTTAGTCAGACGTTGCCAAAAATCGGTACACCTGCGTGACTCGGCAGTTTTTCGTTGGGTAGAATTTTTTGACCAAATACCCAACTAGTGCTTGGCCAAGTTTCAAAATGAATATTTGTCTTAGCAATTAAGCGAGCACTTGTGAGTAATCAAACTTCAATTTTCGGTCATCTCGTTCAAAATTTGTGAATCTGGCCATGAATGACCCATGAGCCTATGCGGTTCGTCCAAATCCAGGCACCAGTGTATAGTGGTGTACTCATCATAACTTTTCTTTCCTCAGTTGTAGCCACCAACCCAATTTTTCAGTGCGAGATTAATCTGACATTGAAAGCAGCTGTCTCCGATACTATTACTAACAAACCGATTTTGACGTTTTTGGTCTCGGTAAGTATTTTTTCAAACAATACCTACCTAGCTCTCAAACTCAAAATGTTGTTGAGAAAAAAGTATTTCTGGGTTATAAGCTATTGAAATTTCTACTCCTTCATTTATAGGTCGATGGATCGAATCACGGAGTGTGGACGATAAGATCGCAGCGGTGTCAAGTGGTAAAGCATCGCTAAGGCTCCCGAGTTACCGACTTCCCGTACCCGATAACCAGACGTAATGAATAGTCACGGCATGGGGGTTCAACAGTCGTTCCGTGAATCCAACCTGCGGTCCCGGGGGTCGAAGGTCCATCCCCATACTCGCCAGGTCCGTCCGAGTCACCCTCTCCACCGCCGGGCCCATCCCCCGTTCGAATGCTCATCGCACCCCCTGGAGCAGCCGGGCCCCCGCGGGTGCAGATCTCGTCCTGGAGGATCCTCCCTGCAATGAAAGAAGGGAATAAGATGATAAAAGGACTTTGACTTGATCCCCTAGCCGTCACTACAAGTCAACAACGCGGCCATGGCAAGTGCACCAACCGCTCTGGTTAGTTGATTTTATTTTTTAAATTCTGCTAATTTATTAATTTAAAAATTACTCGTGTACAATTTTGTCGCAATTTTAGTATCTGTATTTTTGGCTTATTAACCTGGTAAGCCTGGTTGATTCGCGTATAATCTGATCGAGGTGTTGAAAATTTGGTTGGCTAAATTTGACCTTGGAGGCTTGAGACCACCTCTAGCAAACTGACATTTTTGCAAAAAATTTCGCTTCAAAAATTAGTTGACGCTTAAGAAATCATTTTTATGACAATTCTATTCTTGTTGAGAGGTTTGTCAATCGGGATGTTGAAAGTAGGTAGATAGTAGGTAGTAGTAGTAGATGGTAGAATTGGAGAATTTTTTATGGTTGGGAGAAATGTGCTAGGGGGCGTGGCTTGGGAACCACCTATGCACTTTTCCATTCATCCACACTACCCGAATTTTGCCACCTAGATCGTTTTCGTACGATAAACTAGGTAATTCGAATTATTTCGGTGCAACGCGACATGACGAACGTTGTGACGTACCTGCACGACTTGTGAATACGATTTTCAAATTTGGGGCTTGGGCAACAACAGGTAGGTAATTCAACAACCTACTGCCATTATTGAGTAACTCACACAATCCCTACTGTCACACGATGACTTGCGAATCTTCGGTTGATTCTGACGGCACCGGCACGACATCCCTCGACGGCACGTCCCGACATTTCTCAATGATTTGCTACGTGATTCACGTCCTCGCTCTTCATTCAAAAAACGAGTAAAATATTGGTTCAAAGATCAGATAGTACTTAACATCACTGAACAAATTATGCATTTTGACTTGGTATTTTTCAAAAAAGCCCGTGTATCTGATCAAAGGTGTTCATGAGAATAATCGAGAACTGACAGCAGCTATTTCTCCTGAACTAATGAGCTGATTTCTGAGTTTTTGGTCTCAAAATATTGATTCATCCGTAAACTATAATTCTGAGCCAGTAGCCATTGAAAATTTACGCGAACCATTACTGGTTGTAACACCTCAATGAAATTATACAAAAAAGTGCATTAATTGTGCTAGCCCAATTACAAGGATTAGGCTCTCAAATTCGGATATTTTCCGGGAACCCCGAATACCAGAGAATCGCATGAGTCACAGGGTTTTGGGCCGAAATTTTTGTGCCACCTGTGGGAATCTAACCAATAACTCCCGGCATAGCCTGCAGCTAGAGTCCAATTTAATAGTACAATGGAAAGCTTAAATCCGTTGAGAATTTGTCACAAAAATGTCCATCCGCTCAAAAATATACAAACACACACCTAAACCGCCGAACCGATTTTCACTTTGTCCCAGTACGGCACGAAGTCGTGGAACAATCGCGAGAACCCGGGCCCATAACGTTTGTCAGAACAAATGCGATGAGGTAACACACTTGTTATCCGTTGCGAATGTGTTCTTCAGGAACATGGCCTTTTTCGGTTTCTCTTGTTCATTAAAGCTGAGAACTGGGGTACTTGCTGGGAAGACGGGCTAAGATAAATACGAACTCCGGCAGAATTCCGAGTGAACTTGTTCAGATTTCGAGCGAGAATGAGAAGATTGCAAAATAAATCGTAAGTTGCGGCCTACCGCTGCTAGGTAACTACTGCTTTTCGCCTAGTTCACTCGGTCAGTTGGTCGGGTTACTGTAAATAACGCGGTACGGTATATTTAGATGCATGAGATTTGGTACAGAAGATTTTAAGATTTAGACAGAGACGGAAGATCTACACAGTTTTTCCCCATTTTTACCCACCAATTTCTCCCTACCATATTTACACCTTTTTCTCGAAAGTCGCAGAAACCTATTTTCCCTACTAACTACTTTCACAGGATCGTAATACCTTTATGAGCATTTTAGTGAAAGGATCGTGGGAAAAGGTTGAAAATTGAGGATGATTATTATGACGGTCCTAATGGAATATTGGACGAAAGGATATTTTTGTTCAGGAAATGATTCTGCGTAAAAGTCATATCAAGTCTTAACAATTTGAGCTGATAGCACGCAGATCCAATCACCATAACTTTTTACTCTGAACATGATAATGCCTCATGTCAGGGCGCAAGGCGCAATGATACTGTCGTGAAACAGGACCCGACCCTCAGGTCAACCAACCCAAACGCCCAGGCGGAAGAGCGAAAGTCCTGAAGATACATTTCATCCTTCTACATTGGCATCTGTATCAAATATCGGACGACCTAATGATACCATACGAGGATACGAAATTCGAGATGGAGAATCTTTAATGAAAGTGACGGACCGGTATCAAGTTAACGCCAGCCTGTCCGTTTTGACGTAATGCTCCGTCACGTCAAGACCGAAAATCGGTTCAGTTGCTCCAGTCGAAAATACAAAAACCAGATAGGTATACGCTCAGATGATGAACTGTTCACGGCGGGCGGACGGATTTAAAAAAAACGCTGCTAAGTAGATCAGTGGCATGTGCACATCAGTTTTTGGTGTAGCCGAAGAACTCTGCAAATTTTGCACAGGGGTTCATTTTTCGATTGCAAAGACAAATCTTACGATATATAGGTTCTCCTCAAACACGGAATTTAGTTGTTATTATTCTAGAATTTCAGTATAAATTGGTGTTCTAGATGGGGATTTGAAAAAACGTTTTTTCAACCCGGCAAAAAATAATCATCCTCTTTGCTTGGTCCTCCTTGCTTGACCTACCTATCTATCTTTTCAACGCAGCGCGTCGTTAATTTTTGTTGAAATCATCATTTAATCTATTCTTATTTACCTACGTAACTAACAGAATAATAATAATTATTAAATTATCTGAATAATTAAATAAATTTATTTATTATTATTATTTATATATTATTTTATAATTAAATAAAATTTATAATAATTAACTTAAAAATGCGTCAAGAATGCCTCAGAACCATTGTTGAAGCTTGACTCGCTCTCACGTTGCCAAGCGCAACTGGCCTAGTGTGAGTGCGTCACTTTGTTGGTGTCATAGGCTAGTGGTCGTAAGTAGATCAATCAACTGTATCTAAGAATCTTTTTCCAATTTTTGTTTTGCTGATTTGTGTAATTCGACCAAATTCTTTAAATTGAAGATATTGGGAGGACAGAAGTTTTTGTGGGGATTCCAACGAGTGGAAAACGAATTTTGTGGCTCGAGTAGTTTTCGAGTTATTAAGAATTGTAGAAATTTTGAAAAACTCAAAAATGTCTCACTAAAACTGCAATAAATCCTGAACGGTTGGAGCTACCGGCGTGGCGATGGTCTCATTCGATTCAGCATAGAAAAATCTATAGAAAATGATGCGTCACATGCCTATGTTTCAAATTTCCAGAAAAACACGAATTTTTTCCCACTTCAACAGCTGTTTTACTGGCCTTAAAATTAAGGTAGGGTTCTGTCGAGATGTTAGGACCAACTAGATACGGAACTTGATTTTTGGTAAAAATTTCAAAATTTTTCGATAACTCCTTCCCCCTGAAAAACCCCGGACGGCGGACGGCGGACGGCGGACGGCGGACGGTGGACGGCGGACGGCGGACGGCGGACGGTGGACGGCGGACGGCGGACGGACAAAAAATTTTTATTGCAGATTTGGATTCTACACCCCTTGAAACGTAAACCAACAAATTTTCAGGGGGTGTTAAAAATTTTTTTTTCCTGACCGATTACAAAGGTTCATTTCTATAGAAAAATGAACCAAAAAATTTATTCGGATTCTGCACCCGTTGAAACGTAAACCATGAAAATGTCGGGGTAGGTTAGGAAATTTTTTTCTTTGGCGATTACAACGGTTTATTATTGAAAAACAAAGTAAATTGTAAGAAATCTTAATGAAAGGTTTGAAAATTAAGTCCCTAACTACTCGAATTACTTTATTTGAATTTCGCTAATTTTTTCTAAAAGGTATTTTTGCCGCTTTTTCGGCTTGTACACCTTCGGAAAAATCTCTCCTACCCCCCATTCGTTCTGCTCATGTCTTGTTTACAAAGATTGCGTCGGGTAGCCTTTTATTTGGAATCCACCTCCTTCACGTCGGATGAATTGTATTTTTCATTGTGAAGGATTCCTCGTGAAAGATGAAGTAAGCCGTCGGCTCGAATTATGTTGCCCGATTGGCAAAACGCATCGCTCAATACACATTCTGAAGGACTGCATTGAAAGGGTTACAGCATCGATTTTTGTCGGACGGATCTTTCAATATTCTTCCCGTACGGGGTGGTCTTTGTTTTGGACGTTTTTGTAACAGATCGACTATACTATGCCTCCTCGAGGGATGAAATCCTTTCATTTTGGAACGCGTTTTTACAAGGAGTAGGTTAGGCCTTTTGTTCAATTTTTAAAGAGAATGTATCCAGGTCTCATTATGTTATGCCTACAGCCAAATTTTCTTCACACAAAAACTGAGCGATTCAGAAAAAAATTAACCGTAGAAAGATGAATGATTTAATTGAAAGATTGACGAGCGAGCTGATGGTTAATTCATTTTTAATTTTTCATTTTTCTAAGAAAATACCTGACAAGTCATTTTGAGTTTTGAGTAGGTACTTCTCCTTTTTGAGGTTATAAACGGTCCCCGTTAGCAATTGTGATGTAGTTATTGCTCTTTTATTATTATTAATTATTAGCTGCTCAATTATTAATTATATTGCTCTTAATTATTAGAAAAAATCATTAATGCGAGGTGAATTTTTTCATTTCAGACGGTTATATGGCTGCTGACGGCTGCCCAGGTGTTGTCAGTGCCGGCTCCGGTGCAGCCATCACAAACGAGCTTGGAGCCGGCAGCGCAAACCCAAGAAGTTTCGGAAAACAACCGACAAAAGAAACAGTGAGTTTTGAAAATAATTATACAGCAATTTACAGATTTTCCCGTTTTGAAAAAATTTTAAAAAATAAAATAAGTAATAAAAAAATAAATAAAACGAAATTCCCATAATTAAAAATCTGACGGGGGTAAAAAAAATTATTCGTTTACAAAACGGGTGAGCACTGTTTTCACCAATCGAGTTTCTGAAAGTTCATTACTCTAAGACCGCAACTCGATTGAGGATCCTGATTTTTTCATATTCATCGATAAAATTCGTGAAAATTTTTCAAAATTGAGTTTCCTATTGTTTTGGGCTCACCCCAATGAAGTAATCCTTTCTAATCAACGACTAAAAGATCAAAGTTGGTTCGAACCGAGTCGTGTGGTGGGATGCGTTGCATACTAAGCAATCATGAATACATCAAAATAAATAGGAAGACCCCTCCTGTGAAGGTATTTCGGATTAACAACCGACGATAACGAAGTTCGAGTGTTACGAAATCACAGAATGAACACGAAGGAAACCCCCAGGATAATTTGTTTCGATCTCAGGCTCCATAAATCAAATTCCTTACTTTAATTTTAAAAAATTTGACGATCTTCAAAATAAAACTAGTGGTGCGCTTATAACGCACATTACTTACATATTTTTACCAAAATTTGCGTCTAATTTCAAGTCATGTTTGTGCCAGTATTCCGACTTGATTTTTTCCCCAGCAACCGATTTTATTCCAAATTATTCAAAGGCTTGGATAAAAATGTCGAAAAACGCATTATGCAGAATTTACAGCCAGAAAGCAAGCAAAAGGGCAAAAACGTTTCATCTCCAACTACCCAACAAGTTCCTATGGGTTTCTTGCCCTCGGCATTTTAAAATTATTTTATTTTTATTGATCGTTGAGACTAAAACTTGCTCTTTTTACGGTTTTTCACCTGTAGCTCCTTCCCGTTGCCTTTTTTGACCTCTAGCTCTATTAGATAACTTGTAGAAAAATTATTTTCCAACAAAATCGATTCTATGACTTTTGTTTGTATGCGCAATAGTTTCGGAGCAAGGGACAGGCAAAAAATTGCAAAAATTTAAACGATTGTGAAATTTTGACTTTTTGTTCACTTCTCGAGGCGATAACAAGAAGAAAACTTATTTTTAGTCGACATTGTGTAGGGAGGAAGTTTCAGAGAATTCAATCAGCTTTCTAGCCGTTTTTTTAAATTTTTGGTACAACCAACCAGTAAGGGTGGGGGTAATTTTAAGGGAAAAATAATGCAATTCTTCAGTAGCGAGAATTGAGTTTTCGGTACTTTAGGGCCAAAAAGCCCTGTCTACCATACAAAGGTTGTAGGTACAAACTTTGTATTAAAGCATTTTCCGAGCAATGCCGAGTTTTGCGGTGGGGCCAGGAATCTGGGGCCGTCAAAGGTTTCACGGTTCCTTCGCTAATCTGAGGTCCTGAAAAATGATGGTTGCCTCGACCATCGGTACAAATAGTCAGGTATACCCGTCAATAAGGTGATGTAACCTGTTTTTTCTGAGAAGTCTCTTTAGGCTATTCTCGTCGAGGAAATTGAACTAAGATTGAAGATGAGCTTCAGAGCACGGCGCGCTTCGAGTTGCGCAACTTAAGCGCCGATTACGCGATAGTGCGTGCCCGACATGCCGAAATGGCTCTGTGGTCATTCGAATAATCGATCAAATTTTTTTTTTCGGTTTTTAATAGCCGAATATTTGATAGGGCTTAGGGCGTCAATCGGTCGGCTTAGGCTAATAATAGTAATCAGGGCTCCTCGTGTTCGGTCCGGATCGTTTACAATGATCGGACCCTTTTGTCGGTCGTGTATCTCGAATTGTCGTTAGATTATCGGCTTTCGGGAAATAACAAACACATGTCATCGGTTAACAAGCATACTGTGGAGAAATTCGAAAAAATCGAAATACTCTAATGGCCGTTGCTCAATTTTTCATTATTGTAATTTGATGCATGTCGATTAGGATGTCAGCTTGATGGCTACATTGGTTATTACCTAGAACATCTCGTGACTCGAAAATCCCTGGGTGTTCTTCTCGAAAAGGGGAATTTCATAGGTAGCTAACACGAATCTTATTTTGAAAATTTGGTTCATTTCTTGAGAATTATTAGTGCGCATAACGTACACTGGGTGTCCATAACTTTGTATAAAAGTGGGTACAAAATCGAACAAAACTCCGCCATTCGCATTTTTCTATCTCTGCTTGTTTTTAGGATACAATTTTTAACGTTTCTCCAGAAAATCTACGTTTTGCTTGATAAAAACCCGCATTTCTCCGTTTCGAAACAACTTTTTTCTACTTTTTAGGACATTCCTGGATTCAGCGTTAAATTTCCTATTCGCCTAGTGTACAGTCGTTATCAAAAACCAACTCCAATTGCAGTTCAAACATCAAAAATAAAAATTGTCTGAAAAATGATCAACTTGGCGATTCTCTCTCGATGGAAAAATTCGATTTTGGTGTGGGGGTGTCCAAGGTCGTATGATTTCGTCCATATTTTAAGTGCTTACCAGTAGCCTGAGCGCTTTCGCCCGCACGGCTATCATTGGTTGTAAATGAGGCCAGGACAGTAGGTCCTGTAAGATCTCTAGTAGGTCCAAGTGTGCAAATCGTCGAAAGAATGATGGCGTAGGGTACCCCCTCCAGTACCTATGACTCGAAAGTGCCTGAAACGTGCGACAATAACTCGAATTCGAATTGTTGTTGTTGGAACAGGGCCATAATTTATAACATAGTTGGTGCCTATATCAAGTTTTAAAAAAAGCACTGTTTCAGTGCCCATTTAAGAACGGACAAATGGGCAGGCATTTGTTCGAAAAGCGTTTCCAAGTTATTTTCTCTTCCATAAAAAATTATGTAAAAGAGTTAGGCAGTGACCCACTGCGTCTAGTGAATATGAATGGCAAAACTATGGAAGGTCAGAGGTCGGAGTCAATCTTGAATCGTTGAAAGGGCCGCCAATTCTTCTCGGCACATCAGATTTACCCTCTTCCTCGTTTAGGAGCTCCAGCTGATCCTGGAATCTTCCACAATGCTTGAAACATGGGCCCCAGGGGCTATAGCCGTATTCGTGACTTGCCGCCTCTTCCGCGTCGAAGTCGTGACCTTTCACCTGGTTTCGTTCACAAAATCGCAGCGCAGTTCAAAGGTTGACCCACATTATCGGATTGTTTTGCGACCGACAAAATTTGTCGACATTTGTCGACATTTAATGTCGTTAATGTAATTATTGGTGACGGTTGAGGGGGCCGATGTTCCATCTTATTCGTTCATTTCCCTAGCGCTTTCACCGCGTTGGGCCTCTTAGGAGATGCCAGTGGACATTTTTTATATTCGGGTATCCCAGGGTACTTCGATTTTACGCGGGTTTTGAAATTTGTGGTGTTGTTTTGACATTTTTTTATTGTAGTAGAATCCAAATCAGTCCAAATTAAATAAATGAGTTGAAAAGTAAGTTGGGAATTTCGGTTTAAAATCTTGAGTTTGCATGGCAGTATTGTGTGTCATGGAAGTATTGTGCGTCATCTACGTTTCTGCAGGTTTATTTCATTTAATTTTTATTTTATCGCATTCTTATTTAGATAAAAACGTTCCTATTACCTATATTAATTACATATTATTTATATAACATTTTAAACTAAGGATACTGGTGAATGCTATTACTCGACCGAATAACACGAGTGCTTAATAATGCTAGATTATATAATGCCAGTGCAAATAAACGGTAGCCTTTGTCAAGCCGGCGAATTACGTCCTCGCATCGTTAGTGCCTATTACTTACAGGCCTTCCAGATTGTTTACTCGAAAATAACCGCTGTTCTTTTCGCAGATAATGTGTTTTTTAAAAGCCACCGAAGTACGCTAGGGTCACGAGTAATTGCGAAGTTTGTCGATTAGGTTTGCCCAAATATTTTTTGTTTGTTTGAAAAGCTCTTTTTGGCGAACTTTCGCTCGATGGTACACGGGGGTAACACTGATCCTGCGATTCGTAGGAAAAATCAGCCTTGGGTCGGTATAATTCCCCCGCCGTGCTCAATTTTCAAAAACTCATTTGTTTTCATATACCTAATTTTCTAGAAATTTGCACTTACTTTTCGAATGATTCTCAGTCAGTGCCCATGTACGTACCTGTGAACTCGAATTTTTTAAAATTTGAATTATACGTGAACTCGAAATCAGGTCAGTAGTTCACGAGGTAAAGCTGCAAGAATGCAATTAAGAAAGCGTTGCATCGGAGTCAAAAATGCCCTACGACGATGCAACACCGGATAGAAGGACCTAACGTTAGACACTCGAATTCACACACAATACATCCGTTATCTTTCCACCTTGATGCATTTTCCGCCTGCAACAGCCGCTAACAGGAGCCTTATCTTTTTACAATGTCAATTACGCAATTGTTAAATGACTTTCTATCGTAGGCTACGGAACTAAATTCAGGTCCCGGAACGCTTCTCGTGCGAAGAGTCATTTCTACCCGGCACCGCAAGACAAAAGTGTCTTAATTGCCAGCATAATGGTCCGCTAAAGTATTAATGCGACTATCTTCGAATTAATTGAGCCTAACTTATTGTTCGGTTTGATCACCGAACGAGACACACAGTACTGCCAGTTTCCAGTATGGAAATTGCGTCTTTTTTGAGGAAAGGGAACATTTAAACGGGCTTTTACCGTTCATCTTGGATCAAAATGACAATAATTCAGCATTAATATGGCTGCTGGAAGCAAAAATGCAAAAAAGCGGCCATACATTGCGATTATTGCCCCGTAAGTGCGCGTATGGGTGATTTCCCCTGAAACCTACCTCAGAATCCCCCAAGATTCCAGAGAACCGGAAGTTCAAATAAGGTTTTACCAAAATCTGGGCTAATTCCGTCACCAAAGCGAATAAATATCAGCTTTAAATGCCTCAATGGAGCTTACAGACTATCAATCGAATAAAAAAACCTATACCGGCGAATGACAAGCAGTTATTAAAATCATTTACCGTGCATAGGTATCTTTTTTAAAAATAATTTTCATCTTATTTCATAACTGACACAATTCAATTTTACTCTGTTTCAGCGCGTTTTTCGATCTGACAGACCGAAGCGACTCGTGGGGACCTCCCGAGCCGAAAGGAGTCTGGAAGAAGAAACTCACTTGGAAAGAAGAGTGGAAACAAGTGACGAAAACTGTGGAGAAAGAAGTCTGGAAAACTGTCAAGAAGAAAGTTCAAGTGCCCGTTTGGGTCGAGAAGAAAGTGCCGATTTGGAAAGAAGTCGAAAAACCCGAGTGGAAGAAGATACAAGAGCCGGTCTGGAAAGAGGAGAAGATCCCAGCCTGGAAAGAAGTGAAAGTGCCGGATTGGAAAGAAGTGAAAGTTCCAGTGTGGAAGGAAATCCAGGTGCCGGTCTGGAAGGAAATTCAGGTCCCCGACTGGAAAGAGATTCAAGTTCCAGATTGGAAGGAAGTGCAAGTCCCGGACTGGAAAGAAGTTCAAGTCCCAGACTGGAAAGAAGTCCAGGTTCCCGACTGGAAAGAGGTCCAAGTACCTGACTGGAAAGAAGTTCAAGTACCTGACTGGAAAGAAGTTCAAGTGCCAGAATGGAAGTCGATTCAAGTGCCTGTCTGGAAAGAAATCAAAGTCCCCGTCTGGAAAGAAATGCAAGTGCCCGACTGGAAGATGATCTGGGTACCGGAATGGGTCAAAGAGAAAGTTCCAGGGGAGCAGAAGGTCGGCCAGGACGAGCACGGTTGGGAATACACCTCGCACGATCTCTGGAAGAAGAAGCTCATCTGGAAACCCGAGTGGAAGAAAGTCTGGAAGACGGAGAAGAAACAGATTTGGGTTCCGGAGAAGAAACTCGAGTGGAAGACGGAGTGGAAACAGGTTTGGAAGACGGAAAAGAAGCAAATATGGAGGACAGAGAAGAAGCAGATTTGGAGAACCGAGAAAAAACAGATTTGGCGGACAGAGAAGAAACAGATTTGGCGGACAGAAAAGAAACAGATATGGAGGACGGAGAAGAAACAAATCTGGAGGACGGAGAAGAAGCAGATCTGGCGAACGGAGAAGAAGCAAGTCTGGAAGACGGAGAAAGTCCAGGAATGGAAAACGGAAAAGGTCCAAATCTGGAGAACAGAGAAGCAGAAGATTTGGGTTGCCAAGAAGAAACTCGAATGGAAAGAGAAGTGGGTACAGGTGTGGAAGAAGGTGAAGAAGCAGGAATGGGCCACGGAGAAACAGCAAGTCTGGAAAGACGAGTGGAAAGAGGAGCAAGTGCCGGCCTGGAAGACCGTCAAGGTCCACGAATGGAAGAAAGTCTGGAAGCCGGTCTGGGAAAAAGTCTGGGTGCCGATCCACGACGAGCACGAAAGCCACGGCTGGGACTGAACTGCCTGACTGTTAATCCGCCGATACACCAGCGAGTCTTCTAGGCCGAGAGCTGCTTCGTCGAATTGCCATCAGGAATGGGAGAGGGATTTTGGTTGGTTTCAGCTTATTCGACGATGCAGCTTTTGGAAATTCCGGACGCCATCAAAGGCAGATGAAGATGAGACAGGGTTAAAATAGTGCAAATTCGATAGGTTCTACCCAAATGATGCTTGACGTGGTACTGAATGATAGAAACTTGATATTTTGGCACTCTATCTGAATACTAGGAGGAAAAAGTTGTTCGAGGAGCTCCGAACGTTCAATACGAATTTATGGGCAGAAAACGGTATAAACTCCCCGTCATTATTTGGTGGGCACTAAAGAAGTCCAAGTGGTGACAGCTGAAGGACCAGGTAGGTGAACAGCTGACATTACATGACCAAGGGGTCTATTTTAGAGATTTGTTTGATCCGGCCAGTCCTGGGCAGTCCCGGACTGGTTACAAACGGCGCCAAGCAAATCACTGTTGTTGCTGCTTGTGTCGGTTAATGGTCTGGAGCTGTCCCGGATCGGTCTCTTGTTGCCTCAATTTTCAACTGGTCTCAACAGGTTTCCCCAATCGTAGTGGACTTATTTTCAGGTTACATCCCTTTACCTCGGCAGTTTTGATAGTCTAGTGTCTTGAGGCAGCTCAAGGTATCACAGTGACAAGCAAAACGCTACCCGGCGTGAATCCTCATGTGAACCCTCACATGCGAGTTTCAAGAGCAGCAAAAATCATAGAGGCAGTGGCAAAATTTACTTATCAGAGGGCCTGCTGCAAATGCGCTTCTTTTTTTGATATTTTGAATTGTCCCTATTTTATAATGGCTAGCTTGGTACCTGAAGAAAATTCGAATTGATTTCGGGAAACCTGATAGTAAAAGTGATAACCCAACATTTTTCGGCACATTCCTGTCGGTTTGCCGCAATTTTTACAAGCACAGGCGCTCCCTAATTAGACGCTGGTGAATCGTATTGTGAGTTGTCGTTTGTACCTACTTGAAATGATGAAAAATCGAATTTTGGTAAGAAGTTCTCCAAACTGCCATTTTGTAAGACTCGTTAATTGTTCAATCTCACGGTCGGCACAATGTCCTACTGGCCGCACCGCTAGGTGTCGTACCTCAGCTGTAATATAGTGTACAGTTTTTAATTTTGTAAAATTGACGAATTATAGTGATTCTACTCTGTAAGGAAACATGAAAAAATAAACGGAAAGAAGGCCGACTTGCGTAATTTATCCATACCTTATAAATTATCAAGACTTTTAAATTTTGGACGTCTGTATTACAGCTAAAATCGATGTTGGCTGCCTCAAATTGGGTAAATTGATCTTTGCCCATAATCGGTCGAATTTCAGCTTTTTTTTTAGAAAATATTAAACCGGAATTTACTAAAAATCAAAATGGTTGAAAAAATGTTTAATAAATTAATAGGTACATTAATATACAAGAGAATTGTACAAATAAATTACATAAAATACAATGTTAGGCGGCCGTAAGAAACAATTAGAGAGCTGACGATTTTTGTTTTTAACAAGCTCGTCGTACAGCTAAAGGCCCAACACTCTTTCAGACTAGGCACTTTTCGAAAATAGGTAGTTTTTTATTTAAGTACAGTACAATTTGCATTTCCATTGATAAAATTGGTGAGATGGTGGAATTATTCGATAAAATCGAAGTTACACTATAAAATGGGAAAATCGAGGTCGTTCGTGCTCTTATTTTCTACTAAAAAAAAAATGTTTTTGGATAGGTAAATTTTATTTATGAGGATTAGCAGTGTTGCGAACTCAACAAAAATACTCCGTACTTGTAAAAATTTTTTTACATATTTCATTATTATTTTTTTCATTATAATTATTTTATATTTAACTTAATAGGCGAGTCGAACACCCTCGATTTTCCAGTTTGTAAAAACATCATCCTACAACAAAATTAGCAACGTCGTTAAATTGTTAATAGCTCCGGAAATCCGTAACATCGAAGTTAGATGACATTTATAGCTAAAAAACGTGGATGAAGTTTTGGCTTTTTCAGAGATTCTACGATATTCATGACATTGGAGGTCGGACATATGGGCCTCGACCTTTTTCCTCTTCGACCACCTTGTAATAGCTGTACACGACCATCCACAGATATAGGTATATACCTGAAACGGAGAAAATTGTTCATAAAACATAGAAATTTAGTTGTTTTGTGTCAAATTTCATTTTAATTTAGGTTTTTCGACTTACCGACAGAAATAAGGCCGAATAAGAGCCACAGGCAGCCGGAAAATACGTAATTGCTCAAGAAGAATACAATTGCCGTGTAGATTATCGAGATAGCTAACCCGATAACCAGCATGATGGCGAGTATTACCCAGGGAAGCATCAGCCATCGGTTCCTCTGTAAAGTTGACATTTTTTTTACGAAACAATTTCAGTTTCTGATCAATACCCATCGATTTGAACCTTTTGGCAGGTACCTATGTTACCTATTCAATTATGAGTTATGCCATTTTTGTTAAAGCTCCAAGACACCATAACAATTCTCGTTATAAAAGTTATTCTGAGTTGGTACAAAAAAAAATTTTTTTTAGAGTGTATAGCTTATACTATATAATAAAATTTATTAATACTATTTAATAGTATAAGCTATACACTCTAAAAAAAATTTTTTGGCACTAGGGTAAATATTATTCACCCAAGTGCCAAAATAATATTTATTCAAATCAAAATTACACACTTACAAATATTTACATGACAATTATTAAGTAGATAATTAGACTCACTTTCAGAGCCCCGACGACTAGTAGGAGCGATATGAAAATCGTCATAATCAGGTTTATGGCCAGGATAACTTTCACTGAAATAATAATAAAAAAAGTTGTTCTAAAAAAAGGATGAAATTCCATCTGCACGTCCAATTTGGCAATAACTTGATCGAGCAATATTGTTTAAAAAACACTTTATTCAAAGCTTGTTTTGAACACAATTTTCTAGAACATTTTTTATCACTCCCTCGTGAAATTAAAATAACAAATACTGACCAATCTCTGGTGGGAGGGTGTCAATTAGGATGGTCCTCATTTTCACGTTGGTCACCAAAACAAAAACCAACGTCGTCGCACCAATGATCTGAAAATACATCTTCATTAGGTAGGTCAGTAAAAAAAGACATGAATTAGATCGCTCATTTTCAGTTTACATTAATTTTTTGAACAGGTTTGCTACCATTCCCAAAACACCGCTGACTATTGTGCCTGTTTTGAGCGACTGGCCGCAACAAGAGCCTACCAGCGGCGGCATCCTTCAGGCCCTGTGAATTTAAACGTAAAAAATGTTAGATTAAATCTAAAAAAATTTTTTACAAAAAAAAATCTAGTTGAATTCACCTGTAATTTGGCTTTTTATTGATTTTCAGGATCGATCGGGTATAAAATAAATTTTTCGCGTTTTTCGTATTCGAACTTGAATAAGATAGCCTTAAGTTTCTGATTTTTTCAAATACATTTCACCCGCAAATTGAAAAAATATAAGCATTTAAATTAATGCCGCGCATGTCTATATTTCTGGATAGGCCAGACCAGCAATACACGGACGTCTTGCGTGCTTAGTATCGAAAACTACGCAGAATAGAATAATAATAGGATGAAATCAATGTATTTTTGACAATTTTGTTAACACCAGTTTTCGCTACTGATACTGAATGCACTGCAAAATAGCGCTATTACATTTTCCCGCGATTTGGATTTCATAAATTGATGTATAATTATACTACGTTGGTTGTGGGATAAGGATGATCAAATCGCCAATAAATCGACACACGTTTCTAGGGTTAATTGGCCCGAAATGTTAGCATCACCTTTCATTTGAACTAAATTGGACGATTTCCAGGTGAAATTGTGCCCTATCTGGAAAAACTGGTCAATTTCAGCACAATTTGCCCGTTCGTAGGGCGAAACATAGTTTTAGTCGAACATTTTCATTTGTAAATTGCAGGATCGAGGAAAGGAATGTTACGATGCGCAGGTATTTTACGTTATTATACTTCGAAATTTCGGCCACGCAGCTTGGAATATGGCCCGATTTAGTCAAAGCGGAGCGTCTTTGACAGTTTACCTTGACTCGCCTTCTGTGTGATTCGAATCGGATTTTCCCAAATAATCCGTCCCAAATTCGGTCGGGACGGGATTCGGTTATTTCCCAATTGTCGAAACCTGGCACAAATTTGGAAACGGGTCGAAAAACTCGAGTATTTCGGTTGTTCCGAGGTCGCAGGGAGGAGCGAACGCGAGCGACTGGCGGAGCAGCTCAAAGTCGTCGGTTTCGGGGTCAAGTCGCGATCCGCGAGGTGCGGAGGCTGTGAGCAGCTAAGATGAGCGGCGGGATGAGGGATGTGGAGGCTCACCTTTCTTGCCAAACCGGTGACGTCAGGGCGACTAGCGGCGGAGGCGTCGCCCTCGTTCACACCGGAGAGGAATATCCGTGTCTGTTGACAACATTTTGATATCATGGTCGTCTTTATCTGAAAAACGAAGATTTGAAGGGTACAGGGAAAAACCAGCTATGTCAAAAAAAGTTACTATCTGAGAAAAATGATTTTTTAACTTGACATAGTTCTTTCCCTGTATAGTGAAACTTTGAGTGTGATTCCAACCCTGATTTTCCCTGATTTGATAGACTGTTGGAAAGTACTGTTCATTCTGATTCCAACGATGTATCAAACCCATTTTTGAAAAAAAAAAGTTGAAAAGCTGGGTTTTCCCTGTATCCTTCATTTAAAAACTAAAAATCTTGAAACTTTCACTCCCTCACGCTTTACTTCCTTATTTTTCAAAAGAAAACTTCCTAAAGTGAGGGAATGAATAATGTCAAAACAAAATTTGTACATTTGTATTTTACTGCACGAGCCTAATCGAATTGCATGAATGTACCTGTTTTTGAATTGATATTGAAATGAAAGAAAAATATGTTACCGATCTCCTGAATTTCGGTTTGTTGTTCAATAATAACCCTTCACTCCCTCATTTTTTCAACAATTTTTTTCCGCCGTAATGAAAGGCTCCTACTCCTATTTGGCAACTGAGCAAAAAAGACGAATTATTCAAGATCGAAATTTCGGCCTTTTATTTTTGAGGTTTTTGAAAGTCAAGTCAGAACATCTTCGGATGATTACCGAATAAGCCAAAGCTTTTGCACCCGTATTTTTTTGTAATTGCGTATTTTGGATGCTTATCCATTCCTGCCACAACCCGGTCCTCGCTGGTTTAGCGTGCGTGTGCATATTAGCGGTATTACTGGCTTAGCATCAGTAATCCAGATGTTGAAGTTCGGTGAAACCAGTCCCAACCTCAGCCCCAACAGTCAGAAAGTCAGTTTAATTGATAATCATAAAATTCGCTCCGAAAATTGTCCTAAAAAAATAATGGTATCATCTACGCACTACTTGTAGGGTTGCCAGACGTACTATATATATAGTATTATACTATATATTGAGACATATATACTATGTAAAAATGTGGTCCTATATAGTATGCAAAAACTATATTTGTGGGGTGAAATCATTTTTAAAATTTTTTTTCAGAAAGAATGGAATACATTAGGAATTGATAGTTAATTGACGCCTCTTTGACAATCGACACGCATCTTTGACAAGCGATGCCTTTTTGACAATCGATCTTGTGAAGGCAATTCCAAGATCACAAATTCTGTTATTCTGTATGTGTGCGTTTTGTGTTTGTGCAATTTCCGTTTATTCATCTTTACAATAAAATCATACCTATAAACCACGAAAACAGTCGAAAATATTATACTATATTTTTTCTATACATACTATATATTTTTCGTCTTTTTTACCAAAGTTACTATATTCCACTGAGACTTTTCTGGTAACCCTAACTACTTGGTAAGTCACTAGCGACCCTAGCGGCCTGTAGGTTCGAGAACTTCTTACCTCCTTGGTCGGTCACTGATTACTCTATGGGCCTCGTGCTTTATCCCGAAATCCCACGCGACAGCTGTTGTCGATTGTGGTAATTTCCTGAAATTTTCGCCGGTTGGTCCGAAGTTTTAAATTAATTTTTCGATAAATTATACCGATTTTTTCCGTTTTTCGGCACAATCCTCATGCTATAGTTATGGGTTTGAATTTTTCTTAACCTGACCAGCGGAACTTGAACGTCCGCTCAGAATCCGAGTTTCAACAGGTGGCTCAGTGCGATTCGCCGACTCAAAACAGGTACGTGCTTTTTAAATTTTAGTCGACCGTTGTATACATAATTTGTTTTGAAATTTGCGAATCTACGCTATACTTCATTTTCTATGTAAATTTTCATATTCGGAATCGCTGTATTCGATGCAGAAAACGACTGGGGGTCCACACATTTTTCTCTCGCGCTCAATTTTATCCTGTAATCCCCAATCCTAGTCTTATCCTAATAACTACCCAATTTTTAAATTATGGTCCTTTTTCACTACAGGACCAGGGTAGGGTTTTCTCGAAATTCAATAGAATACACACGTCTCTGGATGAATGATTTATTTTGACATTTTTTGGAGCCTGTGTCGATCAAAAATGACTGAAACTAAACTCACTACGCAACTATATCGGATGTACTGTGAGTAATTCGAATTCCAGTTAGACGGGGTGAAAGGTCTCAACGAGACGAATATTCCAGTTCAAGAAACATAAAAAAAGGTTCAGAATTGAGAGGAAGTTGGGTTTGATCTCGAAGCTGACTTTGATCTCGAAGTTGGCTTTGAACACGAAGTTGAGTTTGAACTCGAAGTTGACTTTGATCTCGAAGTTGACTTTGATCTCGAAGTTGACTTTGATCTCGAAGTTGATTTTGATTCGAAGTTGACTTTGATCTCGAAGTTAACTTTAATCTCGAAGTTGACTTTGATCTCGAAGTTGATTTTGATTCGAAGTTGACTTTGATCTCGAAGTTGAGTTTGATCTCGAAGTTGAATTTGATCTCGAAGTTCATTCTGATCTCGAAGTTGACTTTGAACTCGAAGTTGACTTTGATCTTGAAGTTGAATTTGATCTCGAAGTTCATTCTGATCTCGAAGTTGACTTTGATCTCGAAGTTGAATTTGATCTCAAAGTTGAATTTGATCTCGAAGTTGATTTTGATTCGAAGTTGACTTTGATCTCGAAGTTGATTTTGATTCAAAGTTGACTTTGATCTCGAAGTTGAATTTGATCTCGAAGTTGAGTTTGATCTCGAAGTTGAGTTTGATCTCGAAGTTGAATTTGATCTCGAAGTTCATTCTGATCTCGAAGTTGACTTTGATCTCGAAGTTGATTTTGATTCGAAGTTGACTTTGATCTCGAAGTTGAGTTTGATCTCGAAGTTGAATTTGATCTCGAAGTTGAATTTGATCTCGAAGTTAAGTTTGATCTCGAAGTTGAGTTTGATCTCGAAGTTAACTTTGATCTCGAAGTTGAGTTTGATCTCGAAGTTGAATTTGATCTCGAAGTTGATTTTGATTCGAAGTTGAGTTTGATCTCGAAGTTGGCTTTGAACCCGAAGTTGAGTTTGAACTCGAAGTTGACTTTGATCCCGAAGTTGAGTTTGATCTCGAAGTTGACTTTGATCTCAAAGTCGAGTTTGATCTCGAAGTTGAATTTGATCTCAAAGTTGACTTTGAACAAGAAGTTGACTTTGATCTCGAAGTTGAGTTTGATCTCGAAGTTGACTTTGATCAAACATGCCGAACATGCCGAAGTTGAGTTTGATCTCGAAGTTGATTTTGATTCGAAGTTGAGTTTGATCTCGAAGTTGGCTTTGAACCCGAAGTTGAGTTTGAACTCGAAGTTTACTTTGATCTCGAAGTTGAGTTTGATCTCGAAGTTGATTTTGATTCGAAGTTGACTTTGATCTCGAAGTTGACTTTGATCTCGAAGTTGACTTTGAACCCGAAGTTGAGTTTGATCTCAAAGTTGAGTTTGATCACGAAGTTGACTTTGATCTCGAAGTTGAATTTGATCTCAAAGTTGACTTTGATCTCGAAGTCGATCGAAGTATGCTGATAGGGTCATGGCACTGAACTGATTGCGATTGTAGGATTTTGCAGGAGGACTGCATCAGCAGCAATCACCTTCAGTCAATTTTTCGGTACTATCGATTTTTTCAAAAAATTTATCGACCTCACCCTCACATATCTAAAAATTATATGTACGTGAGCATGCATTTTTTCAATTTCAGTTGTCTCCAAATTAGAGAATGACCGACCGTATGGCCGATTTATCGTTCCAGAAATCTTTCACTGATCCTCATCAACCGGCCGATTTGCTTTTTTCTGACTCCTGTAAGTTACCCATGGTGCATGAACGTAGTACATTAACATATCGCACCCTTGCGTGAATAGTGTTACAACTCAAAAATGGTCAAAAAAAGAGGATTTTTGAGTTGTAACACTACTGTTGCAAGGGTGCAATGTATATTATTTTCATGTATGTTAATATTCATTCAGTCGAACAGCTAATTTGCGGATAAGAGAGGTAATGTTTGCTTCTATCGTTGGTGTCCGTCCGAGCGCTTTCGTCCGAAGGGCTCCCATCACGAACAGATTTTTAGGTCACTACAGATCGTTCTTATCCCTGATGAGGGCCTAACGACGAATATCGCTTACCCTCGTCCCATCTTTTAGGTCCTCCATCCGCCATAACGATCCAGCTGAATTCGGACAGACTCCTCAACGAGCGGCCTATCGACGATTTCGACGACGAAATGCCCGACTGGGAGAGCGCGATGGACATGCCGAATGAGCGTGACGTGTACCAATCACGTGAGTTCGATTTCAGGAAATTCTCGATGTTGGAAAAACTGCATGGATCCGTAATAATATAAACGCCAGTAAAGATTCCAATAGCCCAGGCTTGAAACCTAAATTTGAGTCTAACACTTTCTAAGCATCTGAGATGTTGTCACAGTAGCTAGCCCAGTTGACGGAAACTTGCCACAAATAATTGTTTGGGGGAAAGTCAGCTCGCCATGCCATAGGTGCAAGTTTTAAGGAATTTTCATCGGCAGAAGTCCTGGCTGGCCATTATCGGATCCCCTGTCCTGCCATCAACACCTCCTGCCTTGCCATCATCAGATCGTCTTGCCTACCATCAGCAGACCTCCTCTCCTGCCATCCTCCTGCATCTCGTTCTCAGTGATTGCCATTTCCATAATCCTCTCTTGTTGCTTGCCAAGGTCCAATTTAGCAGATTCAGGAGCGACCTGCTTCAGCTTCTTGTACAGTTCTTCTTCACTCCTGCTGGTACCCCTTGGGTTGCTGTCCTTGGATCGCAAGCTCCATCCTTTGGAGCTCCATCCTCTTCTTGCCGACTTTGGCAGCATGGTGAATTCGAAAGTGATCTCGAGCCTAAAGTCTCAAACTGGCAATCAAAAGGTTCCAAATGGTCTTCCTGACTTCTATCGCGAGTTTTTCCCCCATTCCAATAGCTCACATATCTGATTCCCTCTCCACTCAAGGGGGTGAGGCAATGAGTAGCCGTGTGTTACAGTACATCAGTGCTGTGAGACTAGAGCGACATTTTCCCGAATAGTTCCGACCCTCTCCTTGAGGGCGGCAGGGCACGCCCGGGACAACTTCGATTATCGGGAGAAAAGCTAACGCCTGGAACTGCGGTTTACTTTACTTTTTACATATATGATTCCATTTGCCGGGATCGCAATGCTATGGATGCGTGTTTTTGCTCATTATTGAGCCCTGTAGCCCCAAAATCAGTCGGATCATCGATTTTTTCCAAGATTTTACCTCGCAAGAATTGAAGATGGTGCTTGCTATCTGAGCACCTCTGGACGTGTTAAATACTGTCACCTTCGCATGGTTCATCCCTATTTGGACTTTGGGACACACTCTTCACAAATTTACAGGTCGCATCCTTACCGATTCTGTGGACCTTGGTCACCTACACAGATTCCACTTGTCAAAAGCTGTACAGGATTACAGAATAGCCCTCCTACACTGATAATTGTGATGAATGGCGGTTTTAGTTATTTTCGACGCATTGCAGCCTTGGTTTTCCGTTCAAAACGTAAAATGTGCTCGATGTTATGGGAACTTCGTGTTGTAAACTCGCGGCATTGTGCAAGTGGAAGATAGAAAAAACCATAGCGCTTCTACCCTCGTGGTATAGGAATGTTTTACGTCGAGTAATGCCAGCTAAAAGAAAGAAATGCCCTCGTAAATTTTTCAAGACTTTTCCGCTTTCCAGAAGTGAGTATACAGAACAATGAGACTAAAAAATTAGGCTGTGAAAATGAATTTTGTTGTGGTTATTGACGCAAAACGTGGAATTGGTAAATTACATGATACATGTACACTTATTACCTATCTGGGTATATGCCTGCCTACCGTTCTTGATAATAGTAAAAATAAAAAATGGAATGCAGAAGAAATTATTTATTTGTTGTTGATCAACTCAAAAGAGAAGGAGGTTACTCAGAATGACCAATAAGGTATTTTTAAGTCATGTTGCAGGACCGTGCTGGTCAGACTCTGGAAAAATTTAAATCTTGTTTGATTCAGTTGAGGGCGAGGTGGTGGTATATGCGAGGTGATTTTTCACCCTAAATTGAAGATCTTGTCAAAATTTTTAAAATTTTTTTTCAATTGCGAGAAATTAGGGTTTTTGGCTTGAGTTCAAAATTCGTCACTACATTTGTAACACCCTGTATCACCATGTGTCTGGAGTCTGGAAAGATTTAAATTCTCGTTTGATTCAGTTGAGGGCGAGGCGGTGGTATAATATACCGGTGGTATAATTATGCGAGGTGATTTTTCACCCTAAATTGAAGATCTTGTCAACATTTTTAAAATTTTTTTTTCAATTGAGAGGAAATCGGGTTTTTGGCTAGAGTTCAAAATTCGTCGCTACTTTTGTAACACCCTGTATCACCATGTGTTTGTTATTTTAGGATTCCCTTGTACTCCGGAAGAATTACGATCCGACATGGGGCTGAAAGAAATCGATAATGCAGAAGCCCAATTCCAGGCTGAACCGATTCTGGGGAAGAGCTGCAGTCCGCCAAGAACTGAGAATGTGAGTTTTTCTTAGTCCCTTTCGATTTCTGCAAATTACCGTATCCTTAAAAACGTCCATATTTATCTCGAGGATGCCCATTCCTTCAGCCAGACTCAGAGGAATTCTTAACCCTTTGCGTTTCCAGGGAGACGTTGAAACGCAGGATGCCGTTTCTCCAATTCGAGACTCTTCCCCTCCCTGTCGTCAGTTCAAAAACGAAAGAACGCCACGTCGACGGTTCCAGCGCCCAAGGTACGCAGAGAAGTTATCTCCTACAGTGTTGCCGGATTGCGATGGCGACTGCCCCTTTTTCTCGTTCGAGGACCGTCAGAACGTCTACGAAAAGCACTACAGCCTGATAAACGATTGGCAATACGTGAGTGAATTTGAAATCCCAGATCAATTGAATAAATTATTTTGAGACGTTTGCGGGGGGCGAGAGAAGGTGACTTCCTTGCAGAATTTTGCATAATGCATAATGCCTTCAGCGCCACGGACTATCGATACCCAATACTATCGGCCCTTCCATCATCGATGGAAAAATATCGGAGGAAAGCTTTGATACTATCGACGGCCATCCCCTGGCAGTATAGCAGTTTCACCGTCGAAATGCATCCTGCATGAAACACTGGCTACCCATGCTGCAATAAGACTTCAAGCGAAGACCTAGGAATGCGCCTCTCTCGCTCAAACGTCTCGAAATGAATCTGAACCCATGAATGAAGCTCAATTGTCTGTTTTCACAGAGCAAAGAAGAGCGTTTGACGCTTCGGAACAGAATCGAAAACCTCTGCAGGGAGCACTGCATGGCGTACTCCATCCTCGCTCAGGTATTTAACGATTTTTTTCATCGAAGCATGAAGGTGAATAAGGTTTGAGGAATTTTAGCCATTGGCTCTGAATAAGTTTCTTTCAAGTGTCAACTTTTTGAAACACTTTTGGTTTTTTTAAACGAAAACGATCTTTCAGCCTCTCGCTCTAGCACGACTCATTTTCCAGCTTTTGTGCCGTTGTCATGGTGCTTGAACTCGTCTCCTATAAGTGTTCAACCATTCATTAGAGCGATTAGTTAGGAATCCAGGAGATTCATCGTACATTCATCATCGGATTTCTGTGTTATCGCATTTCATAACATGTTATCGCATTCTCCATGTTGCAGATGCTTCTTACGCCCGACGAATTACCCGGCTGTCGAGACACGAACCCTTGGCCCGACAATGCTCGTCAGTCTCTGCTCGTGTTGACCGTGGGCGACCATTGGGCCATCCATAATCTCGCAATTCTCGTGGCCTTGGCAGATAAAATAAACGTGAGTTTTGCTGGTACTCGTCAAACATCTTCTGAGTTTTAACAAAACACATTTTGCTCCGGGGAAAGGCATTTTTTAAAACCATTTTGGTTTATGGATGTCAGTTGATCGGGAGTAGGGTCAACCAGAAACCAACGCCTCGTTGGTCGATATCTCACATTCAATTTTGGTTTATTGTTATGACCTTTTTCTCCTTTTGCTCGATTGAAAAGTCGTCCGACCCCCAGAAAACATATCGTCATTCGGATTGCAACAGCGATTCACTCGATTTTGGGCCAAAATGGTATCGCTGGATTGGCTTTTCACGGGGAATCCGGTGGTACCATTGGTTTGCCCGAATTTGGGAGAAAAAGCTGCCGGAAACCGCTCTGAGCGACACCGCTTTTCCTGAAAAGTTGGAAAAAATTGAGTTAGTGTTGCAAGCCGAACGACAATTTCGTCACGATTGTGGCAACACTGGGTATCTCATTTTCGGGCGGTTTTGAGTTAAGAACGGTTTTGTACAGAAAAGGAGGCGGCAGATTGAAGTCTCAGATCTTTGGCAGTTTTTGCTATTATGAGGTTTTGCTTTTGCTGTAAAACGCCTATGGCATCGTAGTTGTTGTTTTCTTTTTATTCTTGTCTTGTGCCTTGGTACGACAATAAATATACTTTTTCTCCCTTCTTTTTTGATTTTGACAAAATTTAAGACTATTATTATTATTAGACGATTTATTTATGTCCATTAGAGACTGTGTTGTTCTTAAGGCGTTGTTGTTGCTATTATCGCGTTATCAGGTTTTGCTTTTGCTGTAACTCTCAATTGTTCACTGTGCCCAGCTGGAGGACCATTCTACGCGATTCTTCAGCCAGATATTGCTGCCATTCCACGACCCCGATCACCACTTCTGGTCCGAGAACGCCTGCCTAAGGAAATTCATCAATTCGCTCCGTCGAATTCTGCTGGAGGACTGACGACTTTTGTTTTGGCTGTTTTTTACATAGCTCTCTACAATTATTCCTTTTCGAAATGCCGGAGGGAGTGTACGTGTGAAAAGTAATTCCGTCTGTGAAAGCGTCGAGTTTTTTCCAGTCCTGTTCCGGATCGGTCGGGGATTTTTGATTTACGGTCCTGTAAATTTGTTCTTGTTGGGTGGAAAGCGTTTTTTATTTTTCATGGTCTTATCGTCACTTTTGATTTTGGGGCAAGCGTGAGCCATCTGAGTTTTGCGCGTAATGGTGTACGAAAATGTTGGACACTGGAGTGGCAATTGTTGTAGAGCGCCTATAATTCATCGCCCTGGTGTGACGACCATGTCGGCTAGTGACGTTTTGTTGCTCGATATTTCTTCTATTAATTCTTGTGATACTTTCAAATTCGGTTGTTTCAATTACCTGCTTAGGCTGTTATTGGAAAAGTTTAAAATTGAGTCACTAGTTAGGAGATGACACACTTATCTTGGCATAATTTTCACGATTCCGGTCCGAATTTTCTATTTTTGGGGCCTGCTTTAATGGGAGGGGTGAAATTTTCGAAAAATGCGCTGTGCAAATCCTGAAAACTGTTGGCTCCCCTACGAATTTATACGATACGATGATGCATACTATTTATCACACATCTTTTGTTTCTGTCTTCTTCTATGAATTGTGTGCAACATTTTGTTTTTCGAGGTATTGAGCGGTTTAGGTTTTCGTTTTCGAAACTAAATGATCTCCCTAAGATGAAGGTTGAAAAATCGTGTTGAGCACTCGCAAGTTTTGTATTTGTACTACCTTTGACAATTTGTATTTTTCCCAATGCCAATATTGAAAAACGTCCGGTGAACTTTTTATTAATGTAAGAACGAGTCGTATTCGACCTCATTAAATGAATATTTTTGTAGTCGAAAAAATATTGATTCTTTGGAACAAACGATTTTTACTGAATTTTTCGAAAACACCAATTTTTTATGTTATATTTTATCGTTGCTCTCGTACCCCTGAATGGGCGTCACGATGTCACAAAGTTGTTAGTCCACGAAGTAACGTAACAAGATCGACCTGATTACCGTTATCCAGCGATAGGTAATGGTAACCTGTGGAAGGTTATGAGGTTTGACTCGCCTCATTCCCAGGGCTAATACTGAAAAGCGCTTGTTAAGATTTTTCGTTATCTATTTTCTAGGACGAGTCTAAGCTTTTTGATATTTGAAAACGCGACAAAGCGATGAAATTGCACTTCTGCGAAACCGTTGCGCTTTACGTTGATAAAGACGAATTTATAAACTGTGGTTGTACGGACATTATGTTACCTGGAACTGGTTTATTTATGACGAACTCATTTAGATACTTGGCCGAAGGATCAAACAAGTCAAATACACCAGAGTTATTCGAATTCGAGTAGAAGTTATTGAAAATCCTCACGTTTCCATCACCAAACCCCCCCCCATTTACCTTACAACAATAATTGTCAATTATTGTTTAAAGTAAGTATAAAGTAGACTGCCGTTTCAGGCGTTGGCTTTTCGCCCGATAACCGAAGTTGTCCCGGGCGTGCCCTGCTGCCCTGGATGAGAGGGTCGGAACTAGTTGGGACATTTCGCTATAAAAAGCGAGGACATTTTTCACTACTGAGAGCAATTGAATAATTTCCAACTTTCTCATCCAAAATCTGCCACTCTACGATAGTAATTCTGGCTTAGAATAGAAACTAGGCCCAACATTTCGATACCTACCTTAAAGCACAAAGGGGATACCTATGCCCCAAAATATCGATTTTGAGATTTCGGTACCGAAAGAATCTACTCATCAGGACCTATCGATCGCTCCAAGAATCTTGATCCTTTTATCTATTTTTGGGGCCAAAAAACGATAAAATAGAAAAACGCCAAATATTCAAAGAGCGTTTATCTAGGAAGTGTTAAGTGCTACCAAAGTTCTGGTTAAACAAGGTTGTAGATACTGGCCAGACAACCATTTTTTATTTAGTGAATTTTTTTATAAAATTGAAAACAATGGGGAAAATCTTTATTTTTGTGAATTTATCAAAAACTTATTTTGCATTTTTCTCATTATGCCATTTGGACATATCTCATTGGACATCTCATTGCCATTATTTGGACATATCCCCTTTGTGCTTTAAGGTATCGATTTATGGTTATAGATTCGTATGATTGGCCATTTTAGTGGTGGGATGGCAAAAAGTGGGGGTAACAGTGCAAGGGGGCGTGGCCTAGTTCAGCAATCTGCTACATCATACAGCAATCTGCAATGTCGAGTCACGCTCCATCTTTTTTTCTGCAAAATTAGGTATTCTAGTAATTCCAGATTTTTGCAATCCACCGAGGCGGGTACAATTTTCGACTATGCGTGATATCCGAAAATCCATTATTTTTATCTATGGTGAACTAATCACCAAGAAGACGCGATGGCTACGAAAATGCAATGTAATCAATGGCGTAACCATATCTAATATCAACGATTCCTTTTTGAGCATTGCGAATAGTACAAAAACGGAAAACCGAGCTAACGGATAAACCCAAGTGAATAATCCAGAGGGAAGAGGCTCCATAAGAAAAAACTGGTAAACCATTTTCATTTATTTTTATTGTTCACTTGTTACTGTTAAATATGGATAATTCATTATGCTTATGGATTTTTTGGAAGATTTTGCGATTTCCGCATGGACTCCTCGTCCGCTTCGCTGATACTTGCAATTCCACTGTTTGCATTGTTACTTTTACCTGCGGACGCTTACGTAGAGGGAAGCGGTTCGGAATTATCGTCGAACCCTTTGGAAAAAGGTAATTGCGGATTTTGAGGTGCAAAGAATGAAAATGTTTATAAGTTTTTAGGATACGTTTTTTTTTTCTTAACCTTCAAAATGACTTTCATTACAGCTTTTGACGGATTTTGACTTGTAATTGTAAATTTTCAAGGCTCATCTTCTGACGACGTGTCCCGTGACGGGTTCTTCAAGAAAGACCCCATCAAAAATGATCACAAACGAAGAAAAAGGATAATTTGGGGTCTCGATTTGAATGACGTTGAGGAGGGGCTAGTCTACCCCGTCATACGCTATCAGGGGACGTTCACCCCTCCCTACTGGTGCAAGCATCGGCTGCTGACCGAATCCTATGTTTACCCAGATCTGAAAGTAAAAGCCGATCACCCTGTACTGATAAGCGACGTCACCAATAAGGCTAACGTGTATTACCAACAGGTGAGCATAATTCAGTGTGAGTCGAGGGAATAAAAAAAAAACACGATTTCATATAACATAATTTCAACGTATATTTCATGAAAACCGTTGAATATGAAACAGTTTGATTTGAGGAGGGAGGGCCTTGATTGACAAATATCGGTTCAGTAGTTGGGACGCGATTCGACTAACCCCCAGTTTTGGGATTTTTCTCAAATGCATCTGCTAAGCTACTGAGCCGATTTCGATCAGGTCTTGCCCTCTTCTGATCAACAATTTCTACAATTTTTCAATAAAAAATCATCGGATACTTACCCCCATGCATATTGGTAGAATCGATAATTTATCATATCTCATTTCAGGTAATTGATTATTGCCCATACCCAAAAACCAGTTTCCAATACTGCGGCTTCGCACTTCTCACCCGCAAGGTCGTCCAAACGTCTTGCCGTTGCATTGCACGCTCAAAAGATGGGTAAGTAACGAACACAATTCTGTCCCAATTAATGAATTAATTATTAACAGTATAGTCAAAATAGGGGGCTCACGGGTTGGCCTAGCTGCAGGCTATACCTGAGAGTTGTGGGTTCGATTCCCACAGGTGCCATGAAAAATTTGGTCCATAGCCTTATGATTCATGTCATCCCTGGCATTCGGGGTTTTCGGAAATAAATGATATTGGAGAACTAAACCCACTCCTTGTGATGCCCTATGGGTTAAAACAATTAAACCATCATTTACATTTACATTTTTTTTAGTCAAAATAGGTTCCAGTAGCTTCGACGTGATTAGTGGAATACCGAAAACGGCTTTCTCCTATTGCGTCTGAACTGCTGAACCGATTTTGACCATTCGAGGCTTTTTCTTCTCGATATTGTCCTCCATGAATCTATTTTCGAAAAAATGAGCTTAAAATAGAATAATTTTTATAAAAACTTTTGGTACATTAATTCCTTCAGGATTCGCCACGATTTGCTCGAGCATTTCATTCAACAATTACGCATATTACAGGCCTAAAGCAATTTGGAAACAGATGATCCCTTACAACAATTTCGAAGACATGAAATTCATACACGTGGCGTTCGTCAGTTGGGCGGATTACAAGGTTCCGTACGTTTCGGCGAGGTGAGGTCATTTTCCAAAAAGTGAATTTCCAAGTTGGCAATTCGATCATTTACAGAGATTTGTTGGATTAGTTAGGATTTGTTGGAGTAGTTTTTGGTTTTATGTTTATTCGATTCATCGATTAATTTTAAAATTTAACTAACATCAACAATAGCTACGTGCCAATCTGCCCCTTACGCCAATACTGGCCTCCCCTATCAATAGAGTTACCAATTGTTGCGTTACAATTTCCTGTGAAATAGCCCTGAACAACTTTTAACGTTAAAAATCGACAATTGAATTGATTTCAGATTCATGATACACGAGAAGTGCACCCAGATCTACAACATGCCGTACAAGTACGACTTCGGATTGGTTTTCCTCAAGTATCCCATCCCTGAAAACGTCGGGGCACTTGCTCCGGTTTTTCCCATCGCAGATCTCAAAAAACAGTTCGAATATATCCTTTCTAATGAAGTGAGTACATAAATTTTCAACCCGCCGTATTAGGTATTCAATTTTGAGCGGGCAAATTGCAACACGTGGTGCCTAGATAACGCGCGATACTTCCATATTTTGATACGTAAATTTTTGACACGGTTTGATTAAATTTTGAGGCTATTTGGATCAAAAATACGTGCGAACTCACTATCAAAATTTTAAAACTTGCTTGAAATCAAAACACGACAAATATCAAAGTGCAAAAAAATATCTGCGAATTCTGCAATGTAAAATGAAGGTTTTAAGACCAAGAACACTCAAATAGGTTAATTGTTCTGGCCAGGAAAAAATAAAATAGAAAACACAATAAGTGCTAATATATTGGAATTAGTGTGAGTAATTCAAATTCTGGTTTAACAGGTCTTACTGAGACTAACATCCCAATTCAAGAAATAAAAAAAAGGTTGAGAATCGAGGGAGCTATGGCCATTTTTGTGAATAACAGGAAGTGATTCTGAGTGTATGAATAGTTTTTCTTAAGCTACGATCCAATTTTCGATTTTACGACGATTAAATTACATCTATTTACTCTGTAAATAAGGAAGTAGAAATCCTGGGGTGAATCACAAAATACGTAACCTATCCTAAGGTGTGTCATTCAGCTCTTATTCAAAATTTTATTTCAAATTTTCCCAGGTGGTCTGTCTCTACATCGGATGGGGGTTACCCGGGACACCAGGAATTGACTATGTGGGTACGTACCGTTATATTGAAGGCATTGGTATAATCTGTCTCTTATCAGCAACTGTTGATAACATTTTCCAAAATCCTACAGAATACGTGGAACCCGCTCCGGAAGCGTTTCACCTGCAGCACACCTGGAGATCTATAATGAGCTACATCGGCTGTGCTGACCTCATGATCCACATGGATGGATTCAATAAAGCGCTACGCGAGAGAAATTTCGTTTTCAGCGACTACTACTCTTTCGGCTGCAACGAATGGTTTGGCCGGGTAAGAACTAGGAAACTAGCTCTTGATTTAATTTTTCTGTATTGTATTTTGGTTTTACGACGCCTTCCACCCTGAGGAGGCCGAATGCATTAGTATTTTTGAGTACCGGGAAACTGGAGCTTCCCCGTACCGCTCATGAGCACCAATGAGTAGCGTAGCGATAAGAGGGAAGTTTTTTCAAAAATGGACCATACTAATGCTGATTTGGACCCCATTACCTTCTCCGATCGGATCCCCAGACTATTAAAGCAAAACTTGGAGCGAAACACAACTTTCAAGATTATTTTTGTCAAAATCGGATTAGTGGTTCAATACGAAGTGGCTGTACAGAATGTGCAGCCAAAATTTCGTACAGCCACTTCGTATCGAACCGTAGATCCGATTTTGGCGCGGTTGGTCCTATAAGTTGCGGTTTGCTCCAGCTTGAGGCATATTTTCGGGGGAATTCGATCAAAATATGTTGACGGGTGGAAAACGTCAAAAAACTGTTTTCGAAATCATGACATTGTATTTTTTTAACAGAAAAAAATGCTTATTGCAGATTTGTGTTCTACACCCTCTGAAACGCAAAACGTGAATGCTTGAGGGAGTGATGGGAAATTTTTTTTTGTTAACCGGACATGGACTGTTGTTCTAGTACCGTGGCTCGCCTTCCCCTGGCGACGCCGGAAGTCCAGTAACGTGCATCGACGACATCTTCTTTGGTTTAGTCGGCTGGATTTTCGAAACGAACGAAAACAGTACGGCGAAAAAACAGCTGGCCGGCGACAGCCTCATAGTGCACACACTGTACGAAAATTCGGCCGACTACAGGAAATCGTTCCTGGCCATGGTCGACCATTTGACGTTTAAACGCGACTACCCCGAATTTTCCGAATACCTGCCCGTCCCGTACGAAAAAACACTCAAGGAAGAATCGTTCGGCGAAATTATCAGCCTTCCGCCTCCCAGCGCCGGAGGAAAGTGGGAAATTCGTGTCGAGCTGTTGGCACTACTTGTTCTTCGGATTTTTATGTGAGCACCTCTCATTAATCATAGCGTTTTGGGGGCAATTCTTGAGGTTAGCTTTTGAGCTAAGTTTAAAAAACCCGCTCATCTGGTATTTGGACCGGTCCCATGGGTTGCAACCAGGGGCGGCTCAACTCTACCATTAATCCTCTCTGAAAAACAACAACAAAATCGTCATTGGCGAAGCCTCAGGACTACTAACGGAAAGCGGGAGGTTCAAGAAAGAAGAGAGAGTGTTGAGGGTGAAGAGGGAGGGACGTAGGGCTCGCTGCAGTTAACAGTATGTGCCAGAGTGCACGAACCCGGAGTACATGAGAATGATTGGCGCTTACAATAGACTACGATGTTAGTGGTAGTGTGTTTGGTCAGAATGCCTAGAAATAAATCCTTTTAGACAATTTAATTCTGAATAATTTGGTTTAATTAATTAAGTTAATTTGGAGCGGAGTTGCGTTTTTAAGAGTCAGCACCAGGAGCCAACGGAGCGTCTCCACCCGAAGGCGTGCCGACGAAATTGCCAGTCAAAATCGACTCAAAAAATTGCCAAAAATTTGCAAAACATGATTTGTTGCATGTTATTACGACCGATTAAGGTGTTCAATGTTTATACAGTTTTGAATACATTTTTTTATCTATACCTGCGACATTTTTGCCCTTTTATCGGTTTTGGAAAATTTTTCGTAAGCGGAAAAAATTTCCGAAATCAAGATTTATCACTACTTAGTTTGAAAAATGTTTGTCATTTTCTGAACCGGCCCTAATTTCTCCACAAACAACTTTTCTGGACAACTTTACAAGCAAAGCAGCTCCATCGCCTCTCACGTACTGTTAAATCATATAATTCGTACTGTTAACCTATGATAATTCACAGAGATTAAATTTCAAAACAGAAAAAACTGGGGGAAAAATAATTTTAGTTATCAATTTTATTGTTTCCTTTTTCCCCAGTGTATCATATGAAGGGTAAGGGGAAAAAACGAGGAATGTCACAAAAAGTACTTTTAGAGAAAAAGCAGGTTTTGTATTTTAAATTCTATGTTTTTTCCCCTTAAACCGAATCTTTCGATGCTTCTCACTGCGACATTTATACTTTTTTCCCCTTGGAGTTTCACTATACGGTTAGTACCTTTGAATTCCTACAAAATGCGCTATTAAGCTTGTTTTTGGGAAAAATGGACATTTCCTGTTCTTTCCCCTTACCCTTCATATTAATCGTAATAAACTCTCATTAACAGGTGATTCTCATCCGTTCGTCTTCCCGATGCGCATTTATCGAACTTTCCTGTTCTGACGAATCAGCGCAATAATTTTTATTACTTTATTATTAACAATTTATGTGATACAAAATAAAAACCGCTACCGGAAATTTTTTTTCGGAGTTTTTATTAAACGTAATGCAACTGCATTAACATTAATTTAAATTATACAGTTAAAAATGGCTCAAGACGGCTTTAAGCTTGTTAGAAAATGTTGGCCTTTGATGGGGGAGAATCTATTTGAACAGAGAGTACCTACGTATTTATAAATATTTAACTACGTATGTATAAATATTAAATATGTTAATAATAAGTTAGGAAATATAGAAATACTATTGTATTTTTCACAAAATTCTCCGAAACAAAATTGTTTCAAATTCGAGTGTTTTCAATTTTTTTTTTACATACCTATTGCACAAGATTTAGGTATATATGTATTACATATTACACATTTTGAGCGTTCTCGGGCTAAAAATTTTGGTTTTACCCTGCAAAATAAATGGATATTTTTTATATCCCGATAACTTGACATATTTCGATTTTAGGCGATTTGCAAGATTTGAGTTTTTTGATATTTCTGACCTAAACAGCCTCGAAAGGTTCAAAATATAATTGACAAATTGAGTTAAAAATGTTCGTAAATATGGACTTATTGTGTGGGATGTAATTCAAAAACAATATTTAATATGATGAATTATAAATAAAATTGATTAAATTGAGTTTTGGGGAGGAAAATGCGCTACAATAATGCTGAAAAGGGGACTAAAACGAGTTATGACACGCGGTCACAAGACTTGGATAAGAAACCCGGCCGACACGCGGTCTCTAGGCTGCAAAAGGCGGCTAAAAAGAGCTATGAGTAACAGGAGATTAGAACTAGGCAGGAGGTTCACATACTGCTGGTAAGATGGGGCCAAGAATGCCGCAAGACCAGGCCAAGAATGCCGCAAGACTGGGCCGACACACGGATACGAAACTTGGCCGACACGCGGTCTCATGACTTGGATAGGAAACCCGGCCGACGCGCGGTCACATGACTTGGATAGGAAACCCGCCCGACGCGCGGTCAAGGCGGCTAAAACGAGTTATGAGCAACAGGAGATTAGAACTTGACAGGAGGTTCCCATACTGCTGGTAAGACGGGGATAAGAATGCCGCAAGACCAGGCCAAGAATGCCGCAAGACTGGGCCGACACACGGATACGAAACTCGGCCGACACGTGGTCATGAGATTCGGATAGGAAACTCAGCCGACTCGCGGTCACAAGGCGACTAAAACGAGCTATGAGTAACAGGAGATTAGAACTTGACAGGGCGTTCGCATACTTCTGGTAAGACAAGGCCCAGACACGGATACTAAGCCCGGCCGACACGTGGTCATAGGACCAGGCGAGGCTTGGCCTTCACGAGTCTGGGCCGAGACTTCGGAAAATATCGCGTGACTTCGAGGCGGCAGAAACGATCGCCCTATTTAACTGGAATTCGAGTTAACCACGGGACATCCGACATACCTTTTTGCTTTTTTAAAGTGTTTTCTACTTTATTCCCCCCTCACCAAAATGAATCGATTTGGTCTCAAAATATTTTTTTACTTAACAGAATACTTGGATATTTTCCTAGTCCAATAACTCGACGTATTTAAGCGAGTTTTAAAATTCGCATAGTGAGTTTTATTATATTTTTTACCTAAACAGCCTCGAAAGTAGTCGAGATATTTACGTGTCATAATATGGAAGTATTGTGTGTTATATGCGCACCGCTGGTTTTTTTCCGGCCACAAAAATGAACCGAGTCGGGCGTTCTTGGTCTGAAAATCTCTTTATTACCGAACAGAATACGTGGATATTTTTTATGTTCCGATAACTCGATGTATTTCGATTTTAGGCGAGTTTTAAAATTTGCATAGTGAGTTTTTTGATATTTTTTACTTAAACCCCCTCAAAAGTAGTCAAAATCAGTTTGTGTCAAAATATGGAAGTATTGTGCGCTATCTGCTCACCACTGGTTTTTGCTAAGTTGCAATACATAGAAATGCAAGTGCCAAAACTCACTATTGTCTTTTTGAAATTAGGTCTTCACAGAGCATAATAGCTGTACCTTTAACTAGAGGGTTAATGTTGATTTTTGCTTGCATTTTTGGGCGTCCCCCCCGCGATTAAAATCCTTGGTACAGGCCTGTAATGATACCAGCCAATCAACCATAGTGCATGCAATAATATTAGTTGAGGGTGTTGACTTTTTGTATTTTTACTTTATTTATTTTTGTATTATTATTTACTAAATAATATTTAGCCACGATAAATAAAAAAGGAGAATTCGGGAAAATTCGAGGGGAAAGCAGACGAAATTTACTCTTATTTAAGCAATATTAGTTGAGGGTGTTAACTTTTTGTATTGTTATTATTGGATTATTATTTAAAAATAAAATAATACAAAGGGGGGGAAAAAAGGGAAATTTTAGACTATAAGAGGGAAATTTTACTCCCGGCGAGGGGAACTTTTTTCTTCTCGCGTGGAAACCCTGCTTTGCGGTCATTCCGCCGAGTCTCAGCGCGGTCAATTGGACGTATCTCAGCGAGGCCTTGTGTTCCAGTCTGAGCGCGGTCTTGCGTTCCAGTCTCAGCGCGGTCTTGCGGCCCAGTCTTAAGGAGTCGGGAACCTTCTGTCAAGTTCTAATCTCCTGTTACTCGTAGCTCGTTTTAAGCCGCCTTTCAGCTGTATTTTCCTCTCAGCTCGGCCCGGTCTCTTGCAGGATTCTGGCCCGGTCTCATAGCCAACACTCGGCCCGGTCTCTTGCTGACTCTCGGTCTTGTCTTACCAAGAGTATGCGAACCTCCTGTCAATTTCTAATTCCCTGTTACTCGTAGGTCGTTTTAGCCGCCTTTTAGCAATATTTTCTCCTAAGCTCGGCCCTGCTCGAGGCCGAGTTTTGGCCAGTCTCATAGCCAAGACTCGGCCCGGTCTCTTGTCGAGTATCGGCGCTATCTCCTGGGCCAGTCTGACCGGCATATTTTCATCGGCGAGTCTCTCTCAAAATTTAAAAATTCGCAAAACCCGTGCGCTCAAAATATCCATCCTGCTATTTAAATACAGACCATAAAAAAATAAAAATAATTATTTTTCAACACATTCCTAAGTGAATAGGCAGAAAATGGTATGGGTTCTCGCAACCTTGCGAGAATAAAATTTATAAATAAATTTAAATAAATAAATTAATAAATTTATAAATAAAAATAATTCAATTTATGTTCATTTAATGAACATAAATTGAATTATTTTTATTAAATTCAAGAATAAAATTTATAATAGAAAAGAATAAAATTCATAAATAAAATTTCAATAAATTTTAATTATAAATTATAATTATTTAATTTTAATTATTAAATTAAATTTAATTTTAATTATTTAATTATAATAATTAATTATAATTATAAATAATAATTATAAATTATATAATTTCAATAATAAATAAAAATTCAAGAATAAAATTTATAAATAAATTTAAATAATTCAATTTATGTTCATTTAATGAACATGAATTGAATATTTTTATTAAATTCAGGAAAAACAGAATTTTTCTGGTGACTCTCCAGCCGTTAGGGGGCCGCGGCTCCATTACTGTTAAACATGAATAATTTCTTATGTTTATGGATTTTTTTCTTTGGAAGATGTTGCGATTTCCGCATGGACTCCTCGTCTGCTCCGCTGTTACTTGCAATTCCGCTTTTCGCATTGATACTCTTACCTGCAGACGCTTATGTAGAGGGAAGCGGTTCGGAATTATCGTCGAACCCTTTGGAAAAAGGTAATTGAGGATTTTGCGGTGCAAAGAATGAAAATGTTTATAAGTTTTTAGGATGAATTTTTTTTATTAACCTTCGAAATAACTTTTATGACAGCTTTTGACGGATTTCGATTTGCAATTGTAAATTTTCAAGGCGCATCTTCCGACGGCGTGTCCCATGACGGGTTCCTCAAGAACGACCCCATCGAAAATGATCATAAACGAAGAAAAAGGATCATTTGGGGTCTCGATTTGAATGACGTTGAGGAGGGGCTGGTCTACCCCGTCATACGCTATCAGGGGACGTTCACCCCTCCCTACTGGTGCAAGCATCGGCTGCTGACCGAATCCTACGTTTACCCCGATCTGAAAGTAGAAGCCGATCACCCTGTGCTGATAAGCGACGTCACCAATAAGGCTAACGTGTATTACCAACAGGTGAGCATAATTCAGTTTGAGTCGAGGGAATTGGAAAAAAAATACGATTTCATAAAACATCATTTCAACATATATTTCATGAAAATCGTTGCATATGAAACAGTTTGATTTGAGGAGGTAGGGCCTTGAATGACAAATATCGGTTCAGTAGTTGGGACGTGATTTGACTAACCTCAGTTTTGGGATTTTTCTCAAATGCATCTGCTAAGCTACTGAGCCGATTTTGATCAGGTCTTGCCCTCTTTTGATCAATCTGAGTATATCTATGACCTGAAGAAAAAAATCCTAACTCAGACAGGTACCTACCATTCTACCAAGAACGTACCTACCATTTTTCAAGAAAAAATAATCGAATTTTGACTTCCATGCAAATTGGTAGAATCGATAATTTATCATATCTCATTTCAGGTAATTGATTATTGCCCGTACCCAAAAACCAGTTTCCAATACTGCGGCTTCGCACTTCTCACCCGCAAGGTCGTCCAAACGTCTTGCCGTTGCATTGCACGCTCAAAAGATGGGTAAGTTACGACACAATTCTGTCCCAATTAATGAATTAATTATTAACAGTATAGTCAAAATAGGTTCCAGTAGCTTCGACGTGATTAGTGGAATACCGAAAACGGCTTTCTCCTATTGCGTCTGAACTGCTGAACCGATTTTGACCATTCAAGGCTCTATCTTTTTGATATTGTCCTCCGTGGATCTATTTTCAAAGAAACGGACTTGAAATAGAATGATTTTTACAAAAAATAATTTTAAATAACCGACTTTTCTTCAGGATTTACGATTTTCATTTTACCGTAACTCATATGACCTACAGGCCTAAAGCAATTTGGAAACAGATGATCCCTTATAATAATTTCGAAGACATGAAATTCATACATGTGGCGTTCGTCAGTTGGGCGGATTACAAGGTTCCGTACGTTTCGGCGAGGTGAGGCCATTTTCCAAAAAGTGAATTTCTGAGTTGGCAATTCGATCATTTACAGTGGGACAATTTCCGGTGAAATAGCCCTGAACAATTACAAATTTTAACGATAGAAATCGACAATTCAATTGATTTCAGATTCATGATACACGAGAAGTGCAGTCAGATCTATAACATGCCGTACATGTACGACTTTGGAATGGTTTTCCTCAAGTATCCCATCCCTGAAAACGTCGGGGGACTTGCTCCGGTTTTTCCTATTGCAGATCTCAAAAAACAGTGGCAATATATCCTTTCTAATGAAGTGAGTACATAAATTTCCTACCCCACTATATTGAGAAGTCGAGTTGAACGGGCAAATTGCAAAACAGTGGCACGCGGTGGGTAGAAACAATAAAAGTGCTAATATATCGGAAGTACTGCAAGTAATTACCATTCCGGTTGAACACGTAATAATTCGTGCCGAGACAAACATTCTAGTTTAAGAAATTTGAAAAAAGGGTGTGAATTGAGGGAGAGATGGACATTTTTGTTTGTGAATGGCTACAGATAGTGATTCTGAGAAAAAGTCAACTATTTCTGAAGCCCCGATACGATTTTCGATTTCAGGACGATTACAATACTTCCATTTACTCCGTAAACAAGGAAGTGAAAATTCCGGGGTTTATCACAAAATACCTAATTTGAACAGGTACTATCTGCAGCAATCCAGCTCCCATTTAAAATTTGACCATTAAGATTTTGAATTTTTCCAGGTGGTCTGCCTTTACATCGGATGGGGGTTACCTGGGACACCGGGAATCGACTATGTGGGTACGTACTGTTATAATGAAGGCATAGGTATAATCTGCCTGTTATCAGCAACTGTTGACAAAAGTTTCCAAAAATCTGATAGAATACGTGGAGCCCGCTCCGGAAGCGTTTCACCTGCAGCACACCTGGAGATCCGTAATGAGCTACATGGGCTGCGCTGACCTCATGCTCCACATGGATGGTTACAATAAAGCAAGACGTGTGAAAGAATTCGTTTTCGACGACTACTATTCCTTCGGCTGCAATGAATGGTTCGGCCGGGTAAGGACTGCAGGAACTCTCGAATTAATCTTTCAGTACTTAAGGCTTATTCTGGTTTTACGACTCCTGCTGAGGCAAGTTTGAGCATCAGGAAACTTGAGCTTCCTCATACCTCACATGAGCAACGTGTAGCATAGCGATAAGAGGTATGGGGAAGTTCCACTTTCCTGGTTCCACCACGACTCTGGAGCCACGTCGGCCCCAGGGAGTCCATCTAATGGGAAATTTAAGACCCGACATTTTCTTTTCCATCAAGTTTTCGCCTAAAACCTTGAAAACTGCGCCTTCAGCGGTAAAACCAAGAAAACTGAAAAAACGCAATTTCGGCTGTATTACTACCCTTAAAAATTGACCGAAATCCCAAAAAAACCGTCCATTTCACGTTTTTTAGTCAATAGATTCATGCCATAAAAACCCGTGGTATTTTATTCCTGGAAATAATGTACCAATATCGAGATTAACTCGTCCCTAGCTCCCATCCTCGTTACAAGAGGACTTATTCGGTTGAAATTTAACCAAACTCGACTGTTTTTGGACTGTTAACCGAACTTGTTCCAGTACCGCGGCGCGCCTTCCCCTGGCGACGCCGGAAGTCCAGTAACCTGCATCGACGACATCTTCTTCGGTTTAGTCGGCTGGATTTTCGAAACGAACGAAAACAGTACTGCGAAAAAACAGCTGGCCGGCGACAGCCTCATAGTGCACACGCTGTACGAAAATTCGGCCGACTACAGGAAACCCTTCCTGGAAATGGTCGACCATTTTACGTCGAAACGTGACTATAACGAATTTTCCGATTACCTGCCCGTCCCTTACCACAAATTACTCGAGGAAGAATCTTTGAGCGAAATAATCAAACTACCACCTCCCAGCGCTGGGGAAAAGAGGGAAATTCGTGCCGAGCTGTTGGCACTACTTGTTCTTCGGATTTTTATGTGAGTACCTCAACTTCTCAACAAATTCATTCTGAAAAATTTCCAAGTAAAACACTCGTCGCCTGTCACATACTGATAATTCATATCAGTGCTGCCAACCTCTGTTAATTAAAAAAAAAACTGGGAGAAAAAAATCATTTTAGTTAACGGTTTTTATTGTTTCCTCTTTCGCCAATATATCATATTAATCGTAATAAACTCTCATTAACAGGTGATTCTCATCCGTTCATCTTCTCGATACGCATTTATCGAACTTTCCTATTCCGACGAATCAGCGATAATTCTTCTAGTTGACAATTTATTACAAAATAAAAACCGCTACGGGGAAACTTTCTTCGGAGTTTTTATCAAACGTAATGCAACAGTCTACTGAAAAGATGTAAACAGCTTGAGAATCGATTAGTATCAAATCTTTTGATTTTAACGATAGTTATTTTTTTTCACGTTAACGCTAATTTAAATTATACAGTTAAAAATGGCTTAGGACGGCTTTAAGCCTGTTAGAAAATGTTGGCCTTCGAAGGGGGAAAATCGACTCGAACGGAGAGATTTCTAAGTATTTATAAATATTAAATATATTAATAAGAAGTTAGGAATTATAGGAATACTTTTGTCTTTTTTACCGAAATTCTCCGCGTCGAAATTGTTTCAATTTCCGATCACATTTTTCGATTTTTTTTACATATTGCACAACATGGCACAAAAAACAATGAGCACAAAAATTATTTATAAAACCGTTCGCAACGTGGGGAATGTTTTTTTGGAAAATTCCAACTGACAGTAACGGGAAGTAGTAAAAAGTAGTTGAAATATTCGATTTTTAACAGAAGCAATGGAGAACTTCAGCGGCTCGTTTTCGGTGTCGATCGTCCACTCGTGCTCTTTGGAGTCCTGAAAAGCGTTTTGTTGTGTTTTATTGTTTGATTGTTGTGTTTCATTATTTGATTCATATTTTTCCGTGATGTTGATAGAACAAGTGCAAAAGTGTGTTTTTTTGCATATTCGTCGTTTAACAATGTTCAGAAGAGTCGACGGCAAGAAAATTGTGACGATTTCCTCTCGCGGTACTGTGGCTCAAGCGCTTTCGACCGTACGGCCCTCTTCAGTAGCTGAGTCGTCGTTTCTCTTCAAAAGAGAGAAGGAAGGTTAATAACAGAGTACGTTCAGAAAGTTCAGCTTGCCGTAGGTCCAGTCTCCCTGAGACGGGTTGACATTTCGATAAAATAGAGAAACCGCTACTCAGCTTCTGGGGAGGACCTTAGGGCCGAAAGCGCTCGAGCTTCCGTCGACGGGAAGTCGGCTCGATTCTCTTGGCCTTGACTGTTTCGGAAATTTTGAATATCTCCACCTCCGAATCAGAAATGAGACTGAATTTTCTTTATCCCAAGCGCTTTCGCCGATCTCCCGGGAATGTTGATAGGCATTGGGAAATCGGAGGATGTTAAAATCACTCGAATTTCTCATAAATTAAATACCTAATATGAAATAAAATTTCATGAAATAATATGAAATGAAATTTCATGAAATAATATGAGACGAAATTTCAAGAAATAATGTGAAATGAGATTTTATGAAATGATACAAAATGAAATTTCATGAAATAATACGAAATGAAATTTCATGAAATAATACGAAATGAAATTTCATGAAATAATAGGTACAAAATGAAATTTCATGAAATAATACCAAATGAAATTTCATGAAATAATATAAAATGAAATTTTATGAAATAATACGAAATGAAATTTCATGAAATAATACGAAATGAAATTTCATGAAATAATACCAAATGAAATTTCATGAAATAATAGTACGTAATGAAATTTCATGAAATAATACGAAATGAAATTTCTAGAAATAATACGAACTGAAATTTCATGAAATAATACAACTTGAAATTTCATGAAATAATACGAAATGAAATTCCATGAAATAATATGAAATAAAATTTTATGCAATAATAAGAAATGAAATTTCGTGAAATAATACAAAATTAAATTTCATGAAATAATACGAAATTAAATTTCATGAAATAATACGAAATTAAATTTCGTGAAATAATGTGAAATGAAATTTCATGAAATAATATGGAATGAAATATCACGAAATAATATGAAATGAAATTTCGTGGAATAATATGAAATGAAATTTCTCATAAATTAAATAATTCAACAAATAATATGAAATGAAATTTCTCAAAAATGGAATAATTCAACAACCGAAATATAAGTAAGAAGGCAGGATGCAGTCATAGACCCCTGCAACCCTTCGAAGAGGCCAAGATCGGTGAAAGCGCTCGGGAAGTAAACAACTATTACAAGCCGACGTCATAACTGGTGTTCATTCTCAACCAAAAAAAAATCTTCATTCGATCGTAGGTGGAATTTGCACCCAATTAATGAATCGCTAAGTCTGGAGCGGCGCAAATCAGAATACCTTTGGCTGAGGCTCCAACTTGCAGAAGTCCGGCCGCTTGTACAAATTACGTACAATCGATATAAGTTACAGCGCAATGCGAATGGTAAAAAGGAATAATCATGGCGTCTTTTTAGCTAGGCAGTCCCGGACTAATTGCTGATGACGCCAGACACGATTTGGGACAGCCGACGAATGATTTGGGACAAAGCCAAATGATCGTGGGAGGTTAAAACTTGAAAGGTTAATAGACAGGTTAAAACTTTTCCTCCTGTGTTGGAGGTGGACAGCCAATCAGAGAACAGTTTTATCTGCTCTGATTGGCTGTCCAGCTTCGAACTCTCAAAAGACTTAACCTGATGATGGAAGGTTATTAACGTTACTTTAACGCACTTGAAGTAACGCGTTCGCAAATCGTATGTTTGTCGATCATTTGCCCACTAGTCCGGGACTGCCTGTCAGAACAGACGCATCGCTAGCATGCAAAAAGGCGTTCGAAACGACCTTGCTGAACACGCAGCACATCAGCAAGAAATAAATCAGGGATAGGCGAGCAGAACGAGCTGAGGTTCTTCTGGTACTAGGGATGGGATATCGATATTATCAAAATATCGATATTTTACCATTGATATTTAGGCATCGATATTTTGCTCCCGATATAATCGATTATTGACAACAAAGATTGATAAATCGAATAGGTTATTCTCCTCTAGGCAGGTGACTGGAAGGTTTATGGTGGGTTTTCAAAATTGCATACTTACTGTGTTTTTTGACCCTCCAAATTAGTCAAAATAAAATCAATTTGGTCCAAGGCATGGAAGTGTCGGATATTATCTGCGCACCATTGGTTTTGAAAAAATTACCATAAATGAAGTGATTTTATTGTTATCAAGTAAAACGGAGAAAAATCGGTAGGAATTGGTTATAGCTCTCCCCCTCTCAGCCCCTTCACGATCGCCATCAACCAACGATACATATATTGGTGTGAACCATCCATGATGGTTGATGATTGATTTCCGGTTAGGGGTTCTCAAAACATATTCCCCGCTGACTCCCAAAATTCCCTGAATGTAAGGAGTTTTCCCTTTCTCTGGCGAAGAACTATGAAATATTAGATTTCCCAGTATAGAAAGATCGATATATCGATATTATCGATCTTTTCATCCGATAATATATCGATATGCCTCAGCAAATATCTTTCTCGCTATCAATATCGATATTTTCTTTCGATATCCCATCCCTAGCAGGTACCAGTAGCCATAGGGAGAGAAGCCAAACGATTTTATCCGGTAGTGCAAGACAAATGAAATGAACAATATTTGGAATGCAATAAAAAAATTTTAAAACCTGCATCTTATCATAAACCATCATGACCAAGAGAACAAAAAGCGGAAAATGGGAATTCGGTGGTGAGGATCCACCATACGTGCAAGGGTACAAAAAAATCATGCATTTAAGGGTTAATGCAATAGGTGAAAAAGTGCATGCACATTCGCCAAAAAAAGGGTGATACACTCAAAAAACTATTTCAATCATTACAAAAACTGCCATTTATGTGCGAAACTCAAACTGGACAAATTCACTCTGATTTCAGTTTTTACCCGGAAGATGAAGCCGACGAATATTCCGTATAACCCACGTAGACGGGAATTTTTGAGGTTCTATTGAACAACAAAACATTCGAAGGCTGTTATTGACAATATGGGGATTTTTCAACCAGCCATTTATTGCGAGAAAAAATTCATCAAATTGGCAAAAAAAAATTACTTAAGCCCGTATCACACGTCAGACCGATCTCCTCCCCATCCCACAGACCGTCTGGACAGACCGATTCTTTGGTGATTTTTACGTGCAAATTCATTGAAAATTTTTCTTAGAAATAAGGTTCCATAGATGAATAATAACAAACATTGATGCAGGTGCGCCAAAGTGAACATTTCCATAGGACCAGCCAATTGGATAATTTGGTCTGTGTGTCTGTCCGTGGGATGGGGAGGAGAACGGTCTGACGTGTGATACGGCCTTTAGTAGTACCTACTAAATTTGGTTTCACTTTCCCCCCTCAGTTTCACTTGCAAACTTCCGATTGACTTAAATCTTCTATTTCACTTTTAAGGCGAACTTCACTAACAATTGAAACCTCGGTTACGCAAGATAAATACTTTCGACACCGAGGTTCGTTTTCTGTCTAGATAACACAGAAGACCATCAAAATCAAGGTTGAACTAGGATTTTTTTTGGGTTTTTGTTTTTTTTTGGCTTGGCGTAAAATTTGGGAAAGAATTTTTTGTGCCGGGATTCGATACGACTTCCAACCGAAGGTCGTTCATAATGTTAAACCACCACCATCTGCCACCATTACAGAGAAGCGGAAGAAGTAAGCCAAAATTGTTAGGAATTTCGTTAAATTTACCGATTATTCTGTATGAGGGTGGGTATACTAGACGCCCGCGACAGGCTACTCCTACAGGAAAAAATGTTAACAATCCCATAATTGTAAAATTACGTTATGGTCGTTTCGCCTGCGCTGCAACGAGGCTGACTAAAATTTTTAAATCAGGAGGAGGTTCAAAAATTTCCAATAGTAAAATTGAAAAAGCTACGACGCGGATGAGTGATCGAACATTATTCGAACGTACGTGATAATTCAAATTTGAATTTTCTATTCGAAAACAGCGCTAGATTGGGTTTATCGAAATGAATAGCCACCGTTGCAGCGCAGGAGAGGATTTATGGCACATTTAATATTTGTTATGTATCATGAATGGTCAATGGTCGAATAGGTATTATTTGGGTGTCATTCTACCCGCATAACGAATATTAGCGACATTGCTGTGCTGAGGTAAGCGCACACTACGGGCGGGACGCATCGCATCAATGCAACCAGACAACACTTCCTCACAATACTTCCATATTATACGTAAATTTTTGAAAATATTCTGATTTCGAGGCTGCAATGATCAAAATTGTCAAAAAACACAAAATGTTTAAACTCGCCTAAAATCAAAATACGTCGAGAAGTGACCAATATATTGGTTTGAATTGAAGAGTGACAATACTTCCATTTGTAAATATTGAAGTCAAAATTAAGCATCGAGAGCGATCAAGACTTCGCTCCAATGTGCCCCTTCTCGCCTGCGGTGCGCGCTTACCTTCAGACCCCGATTAGTGCGATTATTTTTGATAAATTAGCAATAAAAATAATCATAGCATCGGTTACTCGAATGCTTTAAACATTGAAATTGCTACACGAATCATCATTATCGAGATCAACAGTTTTAGATAATTTAACAATGTATTCGTCGAAGTTATTCGTGGACCTATAAATTCGAAATGTTTGCCAGAATATTACCTATGGTAGTTATGGTAAGCATACCTGGTGCTCGGTGAGGATGAACCGTTGACCGTTGACGGTGCGGTCAATTTACGCGATGTCGACGACGCACCGGCAGACGAAGGCGTCCGGGACGGAACGGAACGTCTAGGTATACGCGAGGGCGTTCCATCGTCTGAAAATCGAGAAAACACCAATGAATTAAACATAAAATATATTTTCCAACGAGAATTTCACAAAGAATTCTACTTAACGCGACATTTTTTGAGTTTTGAGTTGAGAAAGTAGTGCATTTTTTACTCACCAGAACTGGCAAGGCTGAGGCTAGATCCGTGCCTGGACGGAGGCTTGGAACCTTGTCTGGACGCAGGCCTGGAATTGGACCGGCTGCCCGGCAACGAGGAACCTCCGAGCCCCAAAGCCGAAGCGGAAGACGGCCTAAGCGAGCTAGGACGTCTGGGAGTCGTACCAAGTCCGCCCGGGGTACCTGAGGTGCCTGGGGTGTCGACGTCGGAGAGAGAACCGCGCGAGCCGCGGGACCCAGGCGTCATCGGCACCGAACGGGAGCTCTTCTCTCGCACCTGAAAAGGGATGATAGTATCAGTACCCATTTGGCGGTGAAGGAATTTTTCTGAGAATTTTGTCGTTGATAAGAGATAACAATATATTATACCATTCTCGTCCCCTGCACTCCCTGCACCACCACTCCATTTCAATTCAATTTCCCTCCTTTCCTCTCACTCCATTCCCCTCCTATCATCTTCCCACCCATCCCATCCCCTCTCCTCGTCACCCCTCCCGACCACTCACCTCCTCTCCACTCCCCCCTCACCACCATGGCGAGGGGTGTGCCTTCACACCTGATAGGGCCCTTAGGCTGGGTCCACCCTTGTATCAAATGCCCGTATCATATCACCGTTGCGTATCAAATGGTTTCACATCATCGCCGCCAAAATGCAACAACAAATAGTAAGCGACGCCTTGCATGTTTTCACTCATAACGATGCGTTGTCACATCGAAGGGATGATATGCAACGGGGTCGAATGTAGTGCGGACGCACGGTTGCGTTGCGTCTTCGCCCATCTTTTCACCGTTGCATCCTTTGACACGTTGTACAACAAGTTGTTGTTGTTATTGTTGTTATGTACAACAAGTAATTGCTCGCTAGGCTGATTAGCATTGGATTGAGGTGAATGGGGAGACATAACTCGGATACGCCTTGTGGATTGCGCGGTGGGCGTTGCACACAGATATGATATAGGCATTGGATACAATTGTGGACCTAGCTTAACTACAAACATTTATTGACGAAGAGTCCAACATGGCAATACCCAAGGACGGAGGTTGGAAGGTTAAAATATTTGCTATTTGCAGCTCAAAATCTGCCGATTACGGCCATAAATCAGTTTCTGGAGAATTCATGGAACTAAAATCACTGGAATTGCGAATCCAAGGGTGGAAAGAGGGCAAACAGGTGGAGCTAGTGCGGAAGGGAGCAAGGGCTCACAATATTTGTGATTGGAGTTAAAAGTCCTCCTTCTGTTGCAACTTCGTCAGAAAATAGCCGTTCCAGGCATTGCTTTCTGCTCGATAGTCGAAGTTGTCCCGGGCGTGCCCTGCCGCACCCAAGGAGAGGGTCGGAAAATAAAACAGGTCGCTCTTGATGCAACATTATGTAACCAGGTCAATCCAGTGATTCTAATTCTCATTCTAATTCCATGCGCATAAGAGAAACCTTAATCCCTATCCGCATCTTGTTTCGCTCCGATTGGCTACAGCAACAACAAAACAACGTTACCTGGCAGGTATGAGGTGTATGTATCCGTTGGGCGACCGTGATGGGGAATTCGGATCTCGCTTGAGCTTCTCGTTCGCGCAATTTTTGAAAAATCGGCATCAGCTCTTCGAGAAGTTCGCCGGCTGGTGGTTCAAAATCGAGTTAACAAACAGACGAATCAGGACGGAATCAAGTCGGGGGGGGAAATCCGGAAAACAATAACAACCAGAAGGGGAAATAGGCGTTTGAGTTTCCACAGAAAATCCTAACTTTTTAGATAAAAATGTTCAGGATCAAAACCTGGTAATTTTCAAAACGCTCCAAAACATTGGAATGAAAATTTCTCTTTTTCTTTCTTGGACTCTACAGCTCAAAATATTAGCAAGATCACCACGATATGGGGTTAATAACGATTCCCTTTTTATGGACAAACAGGCAAGTTAAGAATTGATTTATGCACGATCCCACATCATTTTTTGCAATTTGATTTTCAAGCGTAAGTTTTTTGGTTTTTGACGATGTGACTGAAAATAGGCGAATCCTAGTCCCAATTACGAAATCAGATAACAATTTATGCATAATGTAAATATCAGAAGTGCGATCACAACTTTCCTTCCCCAATTGCTCCCCAAGGGAAGTATGGGGACCTGACATGTAAGCGAAGGATATTGATACATCCGTAGTTATGGATTATTGATAATTTTGCAGACAACATATTTTCAACCGAAGGAGAGCTTGGAAGTAGTGTTGAAAGCCTGGGTACAAAATTTCGAATTTTTGAAAACATTTATGAAAAATTGTCCAATTTTTTCTATGCACCATGTACGGGCATTAAGGTTGATGGATGTCATGAATATTGAAAAAAATTAGAAAAAACGAGAAAATTTCTTCGGAAATTTTGTAAAAATTTTTGTAAAAAATGTGAAAATGTAGCCTCAAACTCGATTTTTTTCACCTACTCGAACTTTTTATTGGGTGCATTCATACCTACTTTCCTTAGGTAACAGGGGAAGGAAAGCGTTGGATCGCAGTCGGTTTGATACAATTCAGAAAACGGCAATTCTACTCGAACAAAACTTGGAAAGTGTTCAAAATTTTGTACTTGGGAAGTGCAAAGCGAATTCAACTACGAAACACGAAGCCGAGATCGAGCGGTGCAGGCAAAAAATCCATACGGGACGGAGATGACTGGAAAACCACGACACCAGGAAAACAGCGAAGAACAATGCAAAGAACACCGAGCACGAAAAATCAGGGAAGAACTGCGAAGTCATACCATGCGAAATCGGGGAGGACACTTTTACCTTTCTGTCCATAAGAGCTGCTGGATTGAAGAATCGCCACCGATGTCGTATGGGGTGGGGGAGGGTAATGGTAAAAAAGTCACTTACCTTTTGCAAAGATGAGAAGGCCTATGATTGCCGAATGTCTGCCATGGAACTAAGATCACTAGAACGGCCTGTCCGCCTAAGACGCTAAATTTGGACAAGGAGGCCCAAAATAGAGCTGAAAGTGCAAGGGGGCGTGTCATAGCCAACCAATGAAATTTCTCGAGTGGCAGCATAGAACCCAAAAAGTGCCATAATAATATTATATGCCATATTAATGCACTTGAGGCATATTATGCGCACTCTACGCTGATTTCCACCGCTTTCTCATTTTCAAATCCATCCCAGTGATCTTGGTTCCGTGGTAGACATACGGCGTCCACCTTTTGAAACGCAGCAACAAATATAGTCATAAAAATTGAGCACTTGGTAAAAGTAGGCACAGCTACTGATGGCCAAGTAGGTCGGTACTACCTATTGAAGTCATCCAGTAGCTTCTTCAACTCCAGAATTGGAAAATTTCGGAAAAAATCGAAAAACTGAATGTATCTGATCAGATTTATTACTGTCAACGTCCCAAGGAGCTTTCTTTTTTGAAAAATCTTACTAAATCCTTCTCAAAGGGCCATATTGCACAGCAGTTCCTTCTCAAAGGAGCCGTTCGATGTGCCAAATCAATTTAGCCAATTTTACCGGTCGATTTAAAAAAACTCTGTTCCCATACACCCCGCATGGTATGGACACCATCACAGCAACCGTCAACCGCAACCCCAATTTTCAGGTTTCTCGCCAGCTACCACGAATTTGGGACCTTGAAAACTATGGTAGCGAATGACAGTACCTTGATTGTTGCGATCGTCTCCATACCATTCTGGTTTTATGGGAACGGACTGTTGTTCTTTTGAATTTTACCGAAAAAATGTGTGCTTATGCCCACATTCACGCTCCTGGAACGAACCCGATGCATCCCCAAAACAAATTCCTAAATTACACCTCTGATAAATCAGCTGAAAAATTTGTAAGTTTGTGAAAACCTCACCTTCGTAATCGGGCCGGTGTTGCTCGTCGGCGTCGGTGTTTTCCTTTCCGTGGACAATTTCGGTTTGAAGGCTGACATGCTCTGGGACACGTTATCGGCCAGAATGAATTGCTCTCGCAACTCAATATTTGTCCTTCCTTTGGCTAAATCGGGCCAACAGAAATGTACAGAATTGACCCAAAATTCGACTCCGATTCGACCACCTTTGAGTGCCATTTTTTCGAATGTCGATTTTCAAAGCTGAAATTTTTTTCCTGCTTGAACTCTACATTACCTTAAAGGGTAGGGCAGGGGCGTTGGCTAGTAATTGAGGATTTTTCAAAAACGTTCAGGGAAATTTCGCCGGAATTATGGGATTTTGACTAAACCGATAATGACCGAGGGTAGGAGGGGGGGGGGTACTGTGAACTGTACTTGGGGGCTCGAGTTGGCTCAATTCCACGTGTAAGTATGGATAATTATATCTAATTTATCTAAATTAATATACTAATTTTTGACAAAATTACGAATTTTTGTCAAAATTACGAATTTTTGTCAAAATTACGAATTTTTGTCAAAATTACGAATTTTTGTCAAAATTACGAATTTTTGTCAAAATTACGAATTTTTGTCAAAATTACGAATTTTTGTCAAAATTACGAATTTTTGCCAAAAATTTAATTTTTGTCAAAATTACTCATTTTCGACAGGCTATACCCAGAATTATGTGATCGATTCCCACGAACGATTACTAAGGTTACTTCAAGAACGTTAAAGTAACGTCGATAACCTTCGGTCAGCAGGTTAGGGGATGAGATAGCAAAGCTTGACGGCCAATCAGAGATCGTATTGAACTGCTCTCCAATTGGCTCCAGAACAAAGGAGGAGATAAAATCCCATAACCTTCCATGAGTTTCCATACGGCCGATATGTCGCTCACGATTTTCGAGCAAACCGACTCAAATTTGAGTTGAACTTACCTCTCGTTCCTGAACACAGTAACCCTAAACGTGATATAGGAAACTACTCACGTGACCGTCGATTCATCCAATGTCAATAAGTCCAGGTCCCTTGTGGATACGGTAAAAAATAGTACATCAAACTGCAATACGGTGCTTTTCGTGATAGTACTACAACTAAGCCGCACGACTACAGTAATTAATAATTTTGAATACTACGTATAGCGTGCCGCTGAACTCGATTATACGTGGATTGGGTTTTTTGAGGAATTATACCAATTTTTGGTCCAAAGGGGGTTGCTTTTTCATAGTAAAATTTTATCAAAAAATATCACCAATGGAATTTTAACAAAAAATATCAGCAATGGTAGATCGCTGGGTTTATTAACTTTTTAATTTAATTGTTGCCATACGGAAATACGTTGATGTTTTCAGTAATTAAAAAAAATCATATTCAATAAAATAAATAGAAATAAAAATAAATTTAAATAAATTTTAACCGAATAAAAATTAATTTTATTTCAATTCTAAACTGTTTTAAACATAAACATCAATTTTAACAGAATAAAAAAAAATTTTATTTCAATTTCACGTTCACTGTAAGCCCGTCTGTAATGTCAGTGTAAACTCAAATCGAAGATGTAAGTAGGTCCGTTCAAAATGAAATTTACTTAAAGCGTCGGAAAACAAGCGGTAGAAAGTCACACACCATCGAAGAGTCAAAATTCAAAAGCGATGTGCTCGAAATTCAACCAAAAACCGTTCGGCGGAAAACCAAAATGCACAATGTCGAAAACGAGCAAAATAGGTGGAAAACTCGAGAGCAAAAAAATGTCTAAGTAGGTACCAAGAAAACCAAAAAGGTGGCGCAAATCGGAAAAATTGGCATTCAAAGGTGGAAAGAGATAAGTGAGAGAAATCAATGGATAAATAGTGAGAAAGCGGCCATGATTATGATCATTACATGATTCTAATCATGGTCGCCTTCGATAGATACAAATGATAATGCAGGAAATGTATGAAGACAAGCATTTTTCAAAAGCAACGCAGCGTGCAGGCTGCAAAAAACGCATAGCAGTTCAAATATATGCGATTCAAACTACACCAACTGTACAAAATGCATAATTATGCAATGCACACAATCGTGCGAAGATGCAAGCGATGCAAAAATCGATAATAAGCCAAAAGATGCAGGACATTTTCAAAATGCGGGCTACTTCTTTTGAAAATACCAACTGAAAATTTGGGAAATAATTTGAAAATTTGAATAAGCGTCGATCGTTCGATACTACGTCGATTTTTCAATGGAACGAATTAATTAGGTAATGTTTTTGTCTACGCGTTTTTAATTTGGTGATTTTAATTTAATAATTTAATTTTTGTGGTTGCCTTCTAATGAGCGATTTGTAGACAAGCAGTTGAGGCAACCAAATTTCAGAAATGTTTTTATTTTCTATCTCATCAACGTAAAAAACGCTGGTTTATCCTGAAACTAAATCAATAGATTAAACCAAAGGACGACAAAAGTAATGGAATAAATTAGTAAATGTTAATCGAAATGTAATAGATTTTTACGGGAGAATGAAGAGCAGCTTGAACTAAATTTAATGAGGGACTCAAAAGGAAATCAGTCGATTGATGAATGGATTCGTGAGTGATGAATGAGCGGAATGAATGGATTCATAGAAATTTTGGATAACGACGTAGATACTTCAATTTTTTCCATATTCAAACAACAGTTTTATAAGAATCTTTAGCAATTAATGTTTTTATTTTTAGTTTATTGTCTTATTTTTTTCAAGTTATTGTGGGCAGGATTGAGATACAGGTTGGAAGGAAAGATGTGACCTCGGAAGGTAAAAAATTGAAAAATCAATTTCGGCTTTGCACAAAATTTCGATTTGGCATTCGATTGCGGTGGGTCACTCATTCAAAACATCCAGACAACATGGGATTGGGGGAAACTTGAAAGGGTAAATTGCGATATTATCAAAAAGGGTAAGAAGGGGAGGCGTTTGACATTTTTTAGAGATAATTGAAATATAAGGTTATTCGAGAATCGATACATGAGAGCAAAATGAGATTGTCTCCTTTTCATGGGTCAAAGGAAGTAAAAGTTTTCAGAGTTTTGAAATTTTCAAAAAACTGAAAATTTGAAAACCAGTGGTGCGTAGATAACACACAATACTTCCATATTTTGAAACGTAAAATTGTGACACAATTTGATCATATTTTGACTGCTTTTGAAGGTGTTTAGGTCAAAAATATCAAAAAATTCAGTATTAAAATTTTAAAATTCGCCCAAAATGAAAAAACGCTACATTTTCGGAATGTAAAAAATATCCACATATTCTGCAAGGTAAAACGAAGATTTTGAGACCAAGAACGCTCAAATCGGTTCATTTTTGCGGCCGGAAAAAAATAAAATAGAAAACACTAAAAATGCAAATATCTCGGAAGTACTGTGCGTTATCCAAATTCCGATTAAACAGGGTGTTAGGTCTTGCCGAGACAAACATTTCAGTTCAAGAAATTTGAAAAAAGGTTGAGAAATGAGGGAGTTATGGCCATTTTTGTAAATGACCACAGACGGACTAACGGACTAACGGACTAACGGACACACGGACACACGGACACACAGACACTTGTTCAGGAAGTGATTCTGAGTAAATGTGTATAAGAAAAAGTTTTTTCTGAAGCTCCGTTCCGATTCTCGATTTTAGGACGATCACAATACTTCCATTTACTCTGTAAATATGGAAGTAAAATTAAAAATTTTTAAACTTTTGACATTTTCAAAAAAATTAAAATTTTTAAAAAAATTAAAGTGTTTTGAATTTTTAACATTTTCAAAAAAATTGAAATTTTTTGAATTTTTGAAATTTTTAATAATTTTTTCTCTTTTCCTAGAGGAATGGTCATGAATTCCTTGGATTTTGGAGTACTTAATTTCAATATCTAATCTCAAAAATTTGATTAGGCCGTTAGAAAGGCCGTTGAATTTCTCGATTCCCAGAAAACGCAAGGTATCCTAGGCTAAAAAAATTGTTGAAAAATTGAGCAATTACAAACTTTGACCCAATGTTTTGCTTTTTAAACTCAATGTTACGATGCTGCAAATTTGTTGACTTTATGGAAAATTTAACGGTCATTCCAATGGTATCCTTGTTTTTGAGATTATTCAAAAATTTAACGAACTTAATGCCATTTTACTAAAATAACATAAAAAAACAAGTGCATTTTTTTAAGGCTCACAAAAAATGTAAATATTGTAGCAATGAGCTAGAAAATTGACCCCTGTAAGAAAGAAAATTTAACGGTAGACACCCTGGAGAGGCACTATCAATTAGAAGGTCAAATTTGTAATCTTTTTAAAACGTAGTTTCAAAAACCACTATTTCGTCACTTAAGTTCTAACACCGCCTAACTCAATTTTTGGCGAAAATGAGTTGGACACACCACTCGATAGATTTTTCAATAGCCGATACAAGGTAACACTCCTAAGGAGATTGAACCAACCAGTGAAGAAGGAGATGGAGAAGAGACAGCACCGCCTAATGTATTTCCAATTTGAAATAATTAGTTTTTTGTACCTCCTGAAAACTTGGGAAAATTGAGTTAGGTGGTGTTAGAACTTAAGTGACGATTTGTTGCTTTTATCAAGTAGGTACTGAACCAATTTTCATCTAGTGAAACAGTGACCTCAAAAACTGGAAATTTCTTAAAATCAAAAAAGATTTTGAGAAAATCTTTTTGTTTTAGGTTATGTTATATCGACTTTTGAACCCCAATTGATTTATTGTAATTGTTCTACCATGCTCTGGTGCCCTAGGTTGATTTTCAAACCCCTTCTCTCAAAATAGGGTATTCTCAGAGATGAAATAATAATCGATAGCTAAAATAAATCATAATACTGAAAATAATCAAGCGTGAAGTGCGTGGGCTATGATTTTTTGAAAAAGCGCATAGAACTTGTCTCAAGCTGCTGTTCATCGAATTGGAGGGGAAATTACGAAAACAACAAACGCAAAAATTGATCGGATTTTCGAAACGCAATTTTTGAGCAATGTATCGGAAAATTCGAGAAAATGTACGCGTTAAAAAGCTGCGGGAAGAGGAATTTTGAAAAATGGACGACACAGACATTTTCACAACACTGACGGCACATAGTAAACTCTCAGCAACCCACCTCAACCTACTGGAACGAAAAGACGCAGAAATTAAAAAATTAAAGCGGAAAATAAACAATTTATTGAGCTAGGTGAAAAATTATTGCATCCACAGAAAATCGAAAATTTCTCGACGGTATTGTCTTTTTTGAGAACAAACGACACTAGTGTAACTGAAAATAGTGAATCAAAAACATCGACCCTCAGGTTCGAAAAAGGAATTTCCTCTTTTTTAAACTTACTTGGATTACTCAGAGGGCACCAGGGTTCGTGCTCTTCAGGAATGAACGGGTTAGGGATTGGTAACATTTCAACTGATTGGATTTAATTCAGAAGGTTAGATTCGTTGATGAATTGGTTTGTTTAATTGTCATTTATTAGCGTTTTGTCAAAAAGTGAAGAGAAAAATGTTAAATTCAAAAAATACGCTCGATACGTTGTTGTATAAATTAATTAATTAAATCAAATTAATTAAAAAAGCGTTCGGCGTGCGTTTTACGTATTTGCCAATCGAAATATCGATTGAGTGATAGCGATGCAATTTAGCCATTTCGTTTCAGCAATTAGCATTATTTATCGTGATTTTAGCGTGTTTTTTAAATTTTTTCCATTTTGTCGGTTTTTGTGATAAGGCGCGTGATAAGGATGGTGATAGGGAGTGAAAGGAGAAAAGACAAAAGAGAATATCGAAATTAGTCACGTTAGTTTCAATTGAGTTCAGGAGATTTTTGAATTAATAATAATTCACTAGGGACTATCAATATTAAAAAACAATATATTACGGATCGTTTTATTACGTTAATTAAAAACTCGATCGTGCGATGAATCTAATTATTGTTAATTGATACCTGAGAAATTGGAATAGTTCGATAAATTAACGTGCATGAGGGATTTTTAATGGCCGATATTATTTTTTGGATGAATGCATTATCGACCATTTCACAGTTTTCACATCAGCGCAGGCCTTATGTCAGCAGCTGGCCGGAATCTAATAAGGTATCAAAGTAATCGCGATTTTGTCCCATTCCAATTTTGAAAACCTACCATTCGGAAAATATTATGGTAAGTAAAGACCAAATCGGACAAACGGCCAGTCGCGGCCCGAAAGATCCGACAGTCGAATTTTGTGAGTCCAGCGGTTTGAGCCGTCGGTGGGCAAGCAAATCTTCGCTGAGTGCCAATCGAAGCAATAAAAAACGAACAGCAATTTTTCATGTGAGGCCTGGGAAATGGTCCATTACGAAGGATGATGGCATGACTTTAAAATGATTGAACACAATCATTTACTAATGTACGGTAGTTTCCTCCAACCCACTAACTCAACTCTTACGAAAAAAAGGCAAATTCAATTGCATTAAAATCAAAAACGAGAGCACTATTAAACCATGGAATGTGAAATTTTGTCGCCCACAAAAAAAATCTCAAGAAATCTCAAAAAGATCGACCGATTTTTTTTAAGTAAGCGCGATAGAGATACTATTTTAGTAAATATTACAAATTTTATTACAACAGCCTAATTTTATAATTGGAGGTCGATAAATAATTCCAAACCTTCATTGCAGTGCAAAATCGGGTGTTTACGTTCGAATCTGAATAAGCTACCGATTTATCTGTACGTAAAGGAAATTGTCCATTTTGGGAAACAGCCTTACCTCGGCATGGATCGTTTTTGACGAGGAACTCTTCGAGAGCGACCCAGCCACCGCCAACGCGGACCATCACGGTCGAGCGGAGAATTCGTACCAGGCGCAGTTTCTGACTGTCGCCGAACTGAAAAACGAAATTTCGTCAAAATTGGCAATACAGACGCGGTTTTGGGTAATTTTTTCAAATGTTGTAGTAAGTAAAGAAGAAAAACAGCTGATTTCCTCGAAAACACGTTGGGCCGGTGATGGAAGTTACAATAATCCGGTTTTTCGCCTCTGTTTTGAGATCAATTTTTAGTTTACACCATGCTGTATAAGTACTGGAGCGTATTTATTGAAGCAGGAAGGGTTGATCAAAAGAGGAAGAGCCTTGAACGGTCAAAATCGGTGCACTCGTATTAGGGCAGTTCGAGGAAAACCAAAAAAGGGATTTCCATGGATTGCGTCTCAACTTTGGAACCGATTTTAACCGTTGACGAACCTGCTTCCTCTTGAAATACCCCCGAATATATCCATAACCTTAAAAACGCAACATAAACGCAGATTTTGAGCCCAAAAAAGATTTTTTTTATGAGGGTCAACACGATTCCGACTTTTTGATTTGCTCAACAAAAAAAGCTACAATCTCAATTAGCTGAATTTTGTTTTAATTACCCGATATTTGCCTTCGCCGACTTGGAAGACGCGGAATTTCTGTCTGCACGTGCAGAGCATCACGAGCCGTTTGACTTCGTCGTGAATCTTGTCAGCCTCCGTGACGGGTTTCCTGGAAAGTGGAAAAAACATAAGATACCCTCGTACATTTATCAGTATCATCCAGAACTGTGACAACCCTAGCAAGTTTTGTCCAAAATCGGAATGTTCTTCAACAATCTAACCCTCAAAAATGCAAATTTGCAATTGAGGCGTGCAGTTTCAACACCGTCTCCATCCAAATTTGAAAGTTTTCCAGGAAACACGAAAACGTTTTCCTGTGAAGCATAATGTTGAAGCAAAACCACTGCTTTGGAAGAGTTTTTCTATAGGATTGGACCGGATTTGGTCCATAGGTCCATTTGGTTGATAGAATGGATCACGAAATTGGAAAAATGGAAAAAAGTCGATTTTGGAAAAACATGGATTGAGCCGGTTTCGAAACTAAGAACTTGTCATCTCTAGTTACCCTGAAGAACAACATTGAGAAAAATTTCCCTATTATTGGGACACTAGGACACGGGGACATGTAAAAAATTACAGTATGAATTTCTCTATTTCCAAACTCACTTTTCTTCCCAGTCAGGGCGAAGGGCTGCGATGAATTCCTTCCAGTCAATGTAACCCTCGGAGTTATGGTCGAACATGTCTGCCACAGCACCCATTTCCAGTTTGTTCGTGTCGAATTCTGAAAATAGTCAAATCGTACAAATTAGTACCCGGAAAACTTCAAATTGTACTCCAGTCGCAGCTCGTAAGTATTAACGCACGTAGTTTCCATTCCTAGGCATAAAAAAAGAAAAACAGGGAAAACGGGAAAACTTGCCCAACCTGGAGGGAAATTTTGCTGTCACGGTTAAGCGGTCGAGACTGGGGCAAAGTCTTTACACGCGTTAACTTTCAAAATTATGGTCACATGAGGACATCCCCACAACCAACAGCTCCAGAGAAACAACAACAAAAAACATGTCCTTGATTTTTATAGATAACTCAAGCTCGCAAGTTGAATATCCGTGCAGAAAAATAAATTCAACTCACTAGTTTTGATAATTCCGTCGATGAAATCGTCACGAGGAATGAGACCGTCGTTGTTTTTGTCCATTTTCCTGAACAAATCGGTCAGCCTCGTCTTCTTGTGATTGTTGAACTTCAGGAACTATGACAACCAAATCGAATTATCAAAATATCGTCAAATTATTGAAATCCGGACAATTCAATTAGCGATAAATCAAACCCTACAATTGCGGACTTTGTATTTTGATATTACGAGTAGGTAACCCATTTTTGCTAAATTACCCGCTTTCTCCAGTCGTCCCACGAGAAGTTCGCTAGACGTTCCAATTCGCGCAAATGGGCCAAATGCTCGTTGAGTCGCCTCTGCCTGTCCCACGACAGGAGCCAAACGCTGCGCCACCTGTCGTAAAGCATACGACTGCGCGCGCATTTGAATTGAGGCTCGGGCGTTTTGCTGGGAAATTGCCGACAAGCAATTGTTAGTCGAGAGTTTTCCCATCGAAGGTTAATTTTACACTCGATTAATTCGAACTTAATCGCTTTACCTATTTCCATCCACCAATATGCATAAAGATATCGCCAAGAAAATTTCCAGTTTTTGAATTTTTTACTAGAAAAATGGCCAAAAAGTCATTTCTGTCAAAACCGGTTGGGTTTGTACAGGCAATAATGTTGAACACCAAATTTTAAAAAAATGTCCCAAAACGTACACAATGCAATACGTTGTCAAGCAATAAGCATTCAACAATACAGGGGGCTTCACATTACCAAAAGACATGATCACGAATTACTTAATTTTACTGATAATACGAAAAATGTTACCAACCTGCCCTTAGCAGGGAATTTCGGTCCGATGTGCGGCAAACCTGAGTCGACGGCATCCTTTGTGGGGCTAGCTCGGCTGAATTTACCCAAATAAAAAAGAGGTAATGTAGCTACAGTTATTAATAAAGTACCTACTGACGTATTCCCGACAATTGTAGGCATGCGTTTCATGTAACGGGTCAAATTTTCAAATTCCATAAAGTAGGTAGGTATCTTCAGAAAATGAAAAAATAAGAGCATAACTAAAATACTTCTTTTTCAAATCCCCAATCAATAACATTGCAATAACATGCAATTTTTTAATATTGTAATTTATCGAAAACTTTTATGGAAAATTGGGATTCTATCTGGTTTTTTGACAGCCCCCCGACAAATATTAATGGAAAAAGATAAGTAACTTGGAGATTGATTGAAATTATCTAAATATGAGAATTTATTAAACGTAAATTACCTCGAGCGACGGTCCAACGTGCTCAGCTGTTCTTTGGACGAGCGCAAACTGAAGCGGCCATCGGAAAATGGGGAACGGGGGGAAAATGCATTATAGATCACAAAATGCGCAAGACAAAGGTACAATACACATTCGATCGGACGAGCAAGCGGACAAAGACAATATATTACCGAATGGTAAAAAAAAAATTTCCGGAAGAAAATGTGCAAAGTTCAGCGTGAGGAATTTTCAAAATTTCAAAAAAAATTCCCCTTTTAACAGTTGAAGGGGGATTTTTTTTTTAATGGAGGATAGTTACTATCCTTACAAAATTGGGACACTAATGAACTAGACACGAGTAAAACTTGTCAGCTTTGCACATTTTTCTTACTATTTTTTGAAATACTTCAAAATTCTACGATAAACTAATGCAAAACCGATCGAGCCATAAAACAGATTTGAAAAATATCGAAACAATTTTCCTACTGGCTACGAAGTAAGGACAAAAGAAGCAAAAGACGATTTACGATTTCGAAATCCGAAATTGCTCACCTGATGCTCTGGCGCCGTTGGATTTCGTGAAGTTCCGTAGTACTTTGGCGCGTTTCGTCCTTACTGCGGATAGAACAAATTCATCAAAAAATTCATCAAAATTCCCAAAAAAAAATTATTCATTCAATTCACAAAAAAAATTATTCAATCATTTACCAAAAAAATTCATCATTTTTTTTGCGATTGAATTTACCAAAATTATAGGTATGAATTACCTGACTTTCTTGGTCGATTGTTTGCGCTCTTTGATGGTTTTCGCTTTTATGACGGTATCGACCTCGGCCGTTCGCTTGGCCATGTCCTCCATGAAAAAGGTGTGCTCCTCGATCAATCTGAGGAAAAAATTCGGAATTTAATAGACGAATGCCGAAAGGAGAGATTTTTTCAGGATTGTAGGGATTTTTAGTAGAGTGATTTGAAGAACAATTGGGAAAATCTGTAAAATAAAGTATTGTACCTTTCGGTTGGCGGTATCTCATTTGGCAGATCTTGATGTTCCAAACCGATAAGCGTCGATTCTTTCTCGCTCGTCCAAGCCAACAGTTCAGCGAGAAGCGAATCCATGTCCTGGAGAGCCCTGAGTTGAGCTTCGAGAACATCTCGCCTCTGCAAGGGACCAAATAATAATTGATAACTAAAATAATTAGCAATTGATTTTCCAAAAGTTTAAAAATATAGAAAATTTCAAAAATATATGCAAGTTTTAACATTTTTTACCTGTCTGGCCCAGGAGGTAACCTCTTCCCACCTGCTCTGGATAATCGTTATCCAATGTTTAACGACCGACGCCCCGTCCGGATGCGCCTTGGCCAGAATTTCTTCGGCCAAACGAACAGTCGCGTCTTTTTCCCGTTCCTTATCCCGCAGCTCGCGCATGAACCTGCGAAAATGATAAAAATCGGTTCACCGGTTCAGGCTAGGATGCGCGGGGTCGTCCAAATGCGCAGGGCCAAATCAACTCACTTTTCATGTTCGGTGATCTGCGCCCTTGTTTCGATCTCGTCGTCGGGCAGCGAATCCACGAAGCGTAGTTTCATTTCTGCGTCGGACAGCCATTCGAGCAGCATGTTTACAGCGCGGTGCAGCTCTTCAGCCTAAGAGGAGAATGACGATTAATAATTTGACCGGATTCGGCTAAATTTAGTGCTAATTCAACCGCCAAAAAATTATCCTACCTGTCGAAGAGCTCCTTGCAGTTTGACTCCGCGCCGTTGCGCTAAATGGACGGTCTCCTCCCACAATTTGGACATTTCGTGAATCTGTCCCGCCATGCCGGACGTGTCGCCTTTGGCCGTCAGCTCGCGGCCCGACTTGGCCACGGAATCGACCTGGTGTCGCCTGCTTTCCAATTCCTGTTCCAAATTCTGCAAAAGGAGGCAGACGTTAGCAGACAAACAAAAAAATTAAAAAAAACATCCTCTCAGTCTGAGGCCATAAGTGGATCAACAACAACAAAAACCAAAACAACAACAACAATTCGGACAACGACCGAATCGACCAGCAGAAATTTGAGTTTCGTACCTTGTGCTGCTCGATGAGCATCTGGACTGTGTCCAAATCCCCGTGAACCGGCGAATCGGCGCTTAGCTCCCGATGCGTCTTACGCAGCCAGTCCAGCAGAGCCTCGAGCGCATCTTTGACCTGGAATTGTTGAAAAATGAGTTAATTGTCGACAAAAAATGACAAATAATTCGGCATTTGCGATGATGACTTGTACGGGAATTCCATTTTTGGAATTTTGCCTCTGAAAACCCGCAATCGCTCACCTGTCCGCAGTAGAGCAACGCTTCCTCGAGGCTGCGCTGCCTTTCGACAGCCTTAGCGCACACAGTGTTCCACAAATCTTTCAATTGGGCGGCCATGTTCTTCAGCGTCGTTTCATCGGACTTGGGCGCCCGTTCGCGCAGAACCTGTCAAACGCCAAACAATTGTAGTCGGACGATAATTTTCTCGTAGGGAGACGTCATTTGGAAAAATATCTAAAAAAACGCTGCTAAGTAGATCAGTGGCATGTGCACATTAGTTTTCTGTGTATCCGAAGAGCTCTGCAAATTTTGCACAGGGGTTCATTTTTCGATTGCAAAGACAAACCTAGGGATATATAGGTACTCCTTAAACACGGTATTTAGTAGTTATTATTCAAGAATTTAAGCATAAATTTGTATTTCAGATGGGATTTAGAAAAACTTTTTTTTCAACCCGGCGAAAAAAAGCTTCACTGCTCACTTTACTATCCCGATAGGTATCTGTCTACCAATCTTTTCAACGCAGCTCATAGTTCAATTTTGTTAAATTCACCATTCAATCTATTCTTATTCCCCTACATAATTAACAGAATAATAACAATTAAATTCTCTGAATAATGAAATTAAAAATGCCTCAAGAATGCCTCAGAACCATTGTTAAAGCTTGTCTCGCTCTCATGTTGCCAAGCGCAACTGGTCTAGTGTGAGTGCGTCACCTTGTTGTTGTAATAGGCTAGTGGTCGTAAGTAGATCAATCAACCGTATCTAAGAGCCGAGGCCAAATTCTCAAATTTTTATTTTGCTAATTTGTGTAATGCGACTAGATTCTTTAAATTGAAGATATCGGGTGGACAGAAGTTTTTGTGGGGATTCCAACGAGTGGAAAACGATTTTTGTGGCTCTAGTCGTTTTCGAGTTATTAAGAAATGTAAAAATTTTTAAAAACTCAAAAATGTCTCACAAAAACTGCAATAACTCCTAAACGGTTGAAGCTATCGGCGTGGCGATGGTCTCATTCGATTCGGCATAGAAAAATCTATAGAAAATGATGCCTCACATGCCTATGTTGCTTTTTTCCTGAAAAGCACGAATTTTTTCCCACTTCAACAGCTGTTTTACTGGCCTTAAAATTAAGGTAGGGTTCTGTCGAGACGTTAGGACCAACTAGATACGGAACTTGATTTTTGGTAAAAATTTCAAAATTTTTCGATTACTCCTTCCCCCTGAAAAACCCCGGACGGCGGACGGCGTACGGCGGACGGAGTACGGCGGACGGCGTACGGCGGACGGCGGACGGACAAAACATTTTTATTGCAGATTCGGATTCTACACCCCTTGAAACGTAAACCAACAAATTTTCAGGGGGTGTTAAAAAAATTTTTTCCCCGACCGATTACAAAGGTTCATTTCTTAAGAAAAATGAACCAAAAATCATCAAGTCTATCAAACGTATAAGTTTAAGGTATACATACCTTGCCATTGCGCATGGTCGTGTCGTATTGGCCTTGCTTGGCCGCGATGGCCTTCTGCGTCTCGCGGTGTTTGGCCAGCCTGTGCTTCAATTTGGCCGGATCGTTAGCGGCGGCCGTTATCTCGTCGGAAATTTCGTCCAATTTCTTATCAGTTTCGCCCAGCCAGCTGATCATGCTCGACCTGAAAAAATCGAACGATTGGCAAAATTTGATTCGGAGAGGTCGTTAGCCACCTGTTAGTAGGTCCAACCTCTCTAAAATAAATTACGGTTGGCTGAATAGAAGAAATTAACGTGAACGTACCAAGAATCATGGTAATCCTTGGCCTCCTTGTAGCCATGGTCGAGTGCTCGCGTTCGTTCGGCCGATTTCGACACGACCCTTTCCCACCGATGTTGAACACTTAAAACGCAAAACACAGAAAATTAAGCGTTTATCGACGCAATAAAAAATCTGATTCCATCAGAAAGGAACAGGGAAAAGGATAACATTCGAAAAAAGGTACCTGACGAGGAGATTTTTGATGAGAATGACGTCCTGCTTTTGGCAGAAATACTTCAAATGAGTCCCCTGCCTGTCGAGTTGGACCATAGCCTCTCTATGCTGGCCGACTTCTTTTTGGAACGATTTGTGATCTTCGATCTGCGACAGAATCGTCTCCAAAACTCGCGAGACGGGCTTCAAATTGGACAGCGTCTTTTCGGCCGATGTCAGCCAGTCGACGAAATTCTGCGAGCGGAAATGCGAATCAGAATTAGTTCAGTAGTTCAACCATTAGTATGGGAGTACGAAAGTGAGGGATACTCCGATTAAAAGGCAACAATTTCGGTTTTGAGGTGTACAACGAAAATTCGACATCGAATTTGAAAAATTTCAGAGAACAGGTTGATTTTGAGGTTAGAAAATCGTTACCTGTAAAGCGTCGTGAAATTCGGTCGCTTCTTTGAGGGCGATTTCCAATTTGATTTTCTTGTCGTTGGCGCGAGCTGTGACGCTTTCCCAGCGCGTTTTCAGCGTCTTCAAACTCTGGGCCAAATGGTTGGTCGAATCGGTGGACGTCGATTTTTTGAGCATTTCGTTGCCCCGAGACAGAACGCCTTCGACTCTTGGACGGGAATCTGTGAAAGAAGGATACATAGAGTACTTTTATTTTCAATATGTGAATTCTTCGCTGCATCAGGTACGAATCGGTGTTTCGATACCAGTAGTAGGATATTTTTCCAAAAAAATGTTACTTCTCAATTTTGAAAATTTCCCCCTAGAAACGTGAATTGGGTATAGGGTAACCCATAGTGCTAGAAATAAAGATGTCACTACCGGCTAAAGCCTGTGATTGCGTCATCACGCGCGAATTGTTTACCAATACAAAGGTAGTGAAGCAGTGGCAATGTAACCTGCTCACAGGTTAACCACCCTTGCACTACAAGAGACAGTCGAGACTATAGGTGAACAGCTTAAGTCATAAAATGGTAACCCCCCTTCACAGCAGCCGGCTCTTTTCGTTAGCAAAACCAATCTTAACATCCCTGCATTATTTGTGGATAGATCTCTGTCGTCTGAATACCAATTTTCCACATTACAGGCACTTTCAAATAAAAAAATTAAAAAAAAATTGACGTAAATTCCCCATTCCTGATAAAGATTCTGTGTTCCAGCGTCTATAGCCTGCGTATTACCTTCCAGTTCGTTGTAGACGACCATGAACCGTTCTAATTGTTCAGAAGCCGTTTCCGGCAGTCCGCCGACGGGTTTGGAGGCGGCGATGACCGAATCGACTTCGCCCAACCAGCTGAGCAGATCTTGCACTTCGGCCGAAAACCTGGAAAGGGAACGGGAGATTAATTTAAAGTAACAGAAAAACACAAAAAACGACAGTATTGACAACAAAATGACGGCATTCGCGCAGAATACGTTAAAGTACCTGTGCCCTTGTCTGAGCGCCTCTTCCAGCTCGGTCTGGCGGTTGGTCGCTTTGCTAAGCAGCGCTTTCCACTTGACGTTCAGGTCTTTCAGTTTGTCTTGGACGGAATCGTCTTTTCCGCGGCCTTCTTCGATGATTTGCCGCCCGGCGTCGTTCAAAGTGTCGACCGACGTCTGGTGCGCCGTCATGTCGTTCATCAGCACCTGCGAATCACAAGGCCGTGCAAATAACCATTGTCAACTATTTTCCAAACTGATCGCCAAATATTCACTTCTTCGATCGTACTTACTTTCAGTTTGGCCAACTGGATTTCCAATTGGTGGGGATCGACGGCGATCGGATACATCTCCGTGTCCAGCGTGCGATCGGTGGCTGCGATCCAAGCTAACAGTTCTGACACGGCCTGCTGGAACTGGCCTAATCTCAGCAACGCGTTTTCCAACTGCCTGTACCGCTCAGCTATGCCTCTGTAGTAGAAACATAAAAAAAAAATTGAGGGGGTGTTGTAAAGAAAAATTTTTCTGACCTATACATAGGTAAATTTCTGGAGTTTTAGGTACATTATTTCTGGAGTTCTGCACCAAAAGATACATGAGATTGAGCGGGAAATGGCGAAAGCTTCACTCTCTGACAGGACTCCAACCATATTTCGAGAACGATTCCTCCTTATTGGTCCTTGTTTGTCCTTATTGGAATTCTTGAAAGTTTTTGCACATCTTTTATTCGCCAAACGTCAAAACCGACTGAGTTTCAACGGTTGAAATCGCGTTTTGAAAAAATTGAAACCAAAAACTCAAGTTCATATTGATAAACCATCTCAAACTGATAAGACTCAATCTCAAACTCAAAGGAATAAAAAAGGTGCATACAAACTCAAAGTGACACTCAAACTCAAACTGATACTCAAACAGGAACTCAGACTGAAGCTAAAATGCAAACTCAAACTCCAACTGAAACTGTAATTAAAATTCAAACTAAAACTTGAACTCGAACTAATGAAACTTCGAAAACTTTGAAAATGAGTTTCAAACTTATGCTGATACCCAAACTTAAACACAAACTAAAACTCAAACTAAAAATCAAACTCAAACAGAAACTCAACCTCGAACTCAAATTGAGACTGAAACTTTTGAGTTTGAGTAACTTGATGGTGAGTTCGAGCTTGAGTAACAGTTTGAGTTAGAGCATGTGCATCAGAAATGGTAAACTCAAACTGAAACTAAAACTGTTAATGAAAAACAAACTCTAACTTGAACTGAAACTGAACCTCAAACTAAAAATCTAACTCAAACTGAAAATCAAACTAAAGCACAAACTCAAACTGAAACTCGAACTTAAACTGAATCTGAACCTCAAATTAAAAACAAACTTAAACTAAAGCACGAAGTCAAACTGAAACTTGAATTCGAACTGGAACTCAAACTCGAACTGAAACTTGAAGTTTGTTCTGTTTGATGTTCAGGTTGAGTTAACATTTGTTCAAGTTTCATTAACAGCTCAGTTTGAGTTAACATTTCTGATACACAGGCTCAAACTCAAACTGATACTCAAACTCGAACTCACCATCAAACTGAAAGTGAACAACGAATAAAACTCAAACTGAAACTAAGACTCAACTCAAACTGACTCAAGCTTTCAGTTTTCTGCTTCAGTTTGAATGTGAGTATCAGTATGAGTTTTAGTTTTAGTTCCAGCTTGAGGTTCAAGTTTGCGTTTCAGTTTGAGCTCGGTTTCATTTTGATTTTGAGTACGAGTATATCAGTATCAGTTTGATGTTCAGGTTAAGTTTAAATATCAGTTTCAATTTGAGGTTCGAGTTTGCGTTCTAGTTTCAGTTTGTGTACCAGTATCAGATTGGGTTTTAGTTTCAGTTTGCATTAAACTTTCTGATACACAGGCTCAAACTCAAACTGATACTCAAACTTGAACTCACTATCAAACTGAAACTGAACCACAAACTGAAACTCAAACTAAAACTGAGACTCAACTCAAACTAAAACTGACTCAAAGTTTCAGTTTGGGTTTGGACTGGAGTTTCTGTTTCAGTTTAAATTTGAGAATCAGTATGATTTTTAGTTTCAATTGTAGTTTGAGTTTCAGTACCAATTTGAGGTAGTGAGTCAGTATCCGCTTACGTTTGAGTTAGAGTATTAGTTTCTGTTTGATGTTCGGTTTGAGGTTCGAGTTTGGGTTTTAGTTTCAGTTTGTGTATCATGTTCAGTTTGAGTTTTGGTTGGAGTTCCATGTTGAAAACTCAGGATTTCTTAAAATTTTCTTTGGGTTTTGAAAATAATGTGGAATTCGATGGATTTGTCCTGACTGTTATCAACAGGGAAAATTTGAGGGGCAAGTACGGCCATCACGTTTTTGCCGTTTTTTTTTTGGTTTTTGCAGCAACAATTTAGGCAAAAATATAACGGAAAAGAACTGGTGTTGCACAACTACAATCCGGTTTTAACTGTACCGAAACTCAATTGGGCTGCTTTTTGCTTAGTTCCCATGCTGGGAAAATCCGATTAACATTTTTCAAAAATCGAATTTTACCTGTGCAGTTCGTCCCAGCGGCTGTTAATCCTGGACAGGTCCTCCTTGAGTCCTTGCGCTTGTTCGGCTGAACTTCTCTCGGTCAACTCAGCGGCTTGCCTGAAGTAAAGAACCGCATCATCACAAAAAAAGTAGGTAAGATAAAATTTCATTATTATGAAAATTGATGGTAGAATTTTCTTCCGAAATTGAAAATAATTCGTATCTGGCACAAAAAAATTCTGTTTTATGATTTTTTTCCAATTCAAAATTATGCTTACCTCCAAATAATCCTAAATTGCAGGCAAAAACGGAGAAAAGTGTGCTTTATATGTTACATTGGTAAGGGAAACTGGAATAATTATTATGCTGATTCTTAAGCCTCGGTTTCTGGCTTTTCGATAATCTTTTTGAGCCCATGTTACGTACCTGTTCAACGACTCCACTTTGACCATCATCGGGTCCAAGAAGGCCTTCAAATCCTTGACTTCTTTCATTTGCGCTCGGATCGTGTTGATATCCTCGCCGAGCGGTCCGAGGGCGGAAAATCTGGAAATGAGAAGTTGTTAACATCACTGGTCTCGAAATGCTGAATTTCTAGATGTTTCTTGAACTGCTGAACTAATCGTGTATTGGGATGGACATTTTTCGATTTTTTGAAAGTGTCCACTATTTCGTAAGCTGCTCACCTCGCCTCGGCCGTTTTCAGGAATTCCTTCAGCGAACGGAGCATATCATGGAATTCCATGGCCCGTTCCATCGCGTCGATGAGGTTTTCTCGCCTTTTGGCGAACAATGACGTGACCGTGTCCCAAGCGGAGTCGAGATCTTCGATGTTTTTCCTCACTTCCGGCTTCTCGGGATCGCCGACGAGCGACATCAATTTGGCGCCGGTCTTGCGCACCTCTTCGACGCGCGGTTTCGTCTGGAATGAGGGAAAACGCGCATTTTTCACACCGAATGAACCCGAAAGATCGAAATGTCAGAAAAGCGATCCAATTTTCCAACCTGGTTGATCTCGTGGTTGATATTGTCGAGCTGGTCGGCCTGCGCTTGGACTTCTTCCGGCCTGAGAGCGGGCGGCTCTTGATTGAGCAGCGATTGTTCGATTTCTGCAAGTGCAGTAACGACAGCCTCCAACTGAGACCAGAATCTGGAGAAAAAGTTATAATTAGCCGACTTTAGGAGGTTAATTTTTAAAAATCCGCGTTATTTTGTGGCAGGAAAAGTGTTACTTACCTGGCAGCAACTTCGAGGGCATCGTTGAGCGATTGATTTCTCGATTTGGTCGCCGCATTGACGTCGTTCCACAGCTGTTGCAATTTGTCCATTTTTCTGTTGATATCTGAATAAAATTCGAAAATGTTTCAAATTAGTTTTTCTCAATTTTGGAGGGAAAAATGAGAAAAATTCTCCTCAACTCTAGTGAATATTCTACCTTTGACAGCAGGATCGGATGGCGATTTGGCGATGACGTCAGCGGCCGCTCTCTTGATAGCTTCGAAGGCGTCTTCCCGTTTGGCGATTTCGTCAACCAACGATTTGTTCTCTTTGAGCTGCTGTTTGATTTTCGGCACGTGAGCTGATACCTGAAACCATTTACCTCATTATTAGTCAGAGGATTCTTTCAACATATCGCCATTTCGGAGTTACTGAAAAAAAAAATCCGGGTAATTCAAAACCACCAATTTTATGGGGATAAAGAAAGGTGTTTCTTGGAGATCCAGACTCGTCTAAGCAGCGTACTGTTCAAATGAAGGAAATTAAAAAAAAATCTAACCCATTTTAACCTTACTGGATAAAGAAATATCCAATATCGGAAACTTACCGGTTCAGCGCTGCTCATCTCGTCAGCGGCATTGGTAAGCGCCCGAAGCATGCCTTCCAATTTGTCGGAGAATTCCGAACTTTCCTGCAACGCCTTTTCCAACGCTTCTTGCCTCGCTTTGAGCAAATTCCTCAACGCCGTGTACCGCTGGTTGTCCGAGTCCAAAATCTCCTGGACTTTCTGCCCTTCGTCGTACTGGACTAATTTTATGAGCGCCTCGCCCGTCTTGTTCAATTTGTCGACGAGAGGCTTGTGCTCGGAGATGGATTGCAAGAGCCGCTGTAAGAGGAAATGTCAATTTTTTATTGAATGTGGAAGTATCGACCCGCAACTTGATGTGAATGTCAGCTGATCGGGAATGGGGTCAAAACCAGAAACAGACGCCTCTTTTGCCGAGCTTTCGATTATCTATGTAATCCTCATCAGGGCTTAGACCCTAACGGCCTCTAAGCCCTGATGAGGATTACATAGATAATCGAAAGCTCGGCAAAAGAGGCGTCTGTTTCTGGTTTTGACCCCATTCCCGATCAGCTGACATTCACGTCAATTTTTTACGTTGAAACTGGGAAATTCGTTTTAAAAATGATCGAGCGTCGGCTAACCTGAGTGACAGCCTGGTCCTGCATAAGAGCCTGCGGCCTCAGCATTGAAGGGCGTAGATTTTTAGCTTCGTTCTCCCTCTCCTCAAGCCAAGAGACGAGTTCGGAGTGCGAAGAGTCGAAATGCTGGGCCAAGGCGAGCGCCTGCTCCAGCAGACTCAGCCGGTCGCCCGACGACGCCCAGACGGAATCCATCGTCTCGCGCAGGTCGGCCATCTTGTCCCTCATCAACGAGTTATCTTCATATTGTGGACTCTCACGCAGCACCTGCAAAAAGATATTCGATCGATTATCTCCTTATTCATTGACGCGTTTGGAAGATACATCCGATACGAAGAAGAACCAACCTTTTTGGCTGTGTCGAGCACATCGCGGACGCGGCCTTTTTGCGATGCGATGTCATCGTTGAGCGCTTTGTGTTCTTTGAGCTGGAGCCGGATGACGTGCGGTTCGCTCGACGGAGGTTCGGCCTCTCTCAGTTGAGCTTCTACCTCGCGGAACCATTCCAGCAGAGAATCGACGTCGCCGAGGACCTGAAACAACCGCAGAGGCCGTTAAGCAAGGCATTTTGTACCAAGTACCATTTTGTTCTTGACAATCGACAATATTCACCTCGAGCGAACGTTGTTTGCAAAGTCGAAGACGTTCGGCTTTCCGTTGGATTTGCTGGGCGATGGCGTCAAACCGTCGGTTGTCTCTGGTGACGAGACCTTCGATTGTAGCAGCGCCTTCGCCGGGTCCGATGGCGCACAATTGCGGGCCGAGTTGGTTGATGTTTTCCAATACGGGTTTGAATTCTGCGCAACGAGGAATTAACTGATTATTCGGTTATCTTTTTCACACCGAAATAACAACCACCTTCTAGAGGAGAGTCCTCATTGTGATGTCAGATCAAGGATCATCCTTGGATCGTTAAAGTGTAGGCTCCACAGCATGACTCATTCGAAATACGTTTTTTACCTTTAATGTCCATTTCCAAGGCTTGTATGGACTCCTCGCGAGGTTCCGCCTGTTGGAGCGTAGTTTCTGCACCGTGCATCCAATCCGCAAGACGGTTGTGCGCATGGTGGAACTGCTGGACCAACGGAAGCGCTTCCTGGAAGAGCATTTCACCATTGAGAAATATAAAATTCCAGCGAAGAGATGCTTACAAAATGAAAATTCATAACAAATCCAAATCCACAAACCTGCGTCTGTTTGAGCAAATCGGCGCCCTTGGTGGTCAACTGGTTGTACCTTCGCTGCAACGAGTCCAATTTGTCTTTGAGCTGGATGGCCTCGTCGGACGAGATGTTTCGCATGAGCTCCAAACCGGCATCCACGGTTGAATCGACGCTTCCTTGCTGGTTTGAAATCTCTTCCGTTAAATCCTGGGAAGAAAATATTTTAGGTAAAAACAAGAGAGAGGAAATATCTGAGAAATTGGCTGTTCAGGTCAGAACGGTCGTCTTGAATGGATTTCTTTTCAATTGATGCCAAAAAAGTTGTAATACGTCTCCAATAAATGGAACCGAACAAAACCCGACGACAAATAATGCAAAATAATGACGTCATACAACCTTCGGGCGTATTACTTTTTCAAAATTCAACCCCAATAAGTAATTTTTTGATGCACTTACAGCCAAATCCTCCATTTGAGCAAGGAGCTGCTCGGTATGGACAGCGAGGACTTTGTATTTGGCCAAACGATTCTCCATGGATTGCATCCATGCCTGGAAAAGTATCGTATTTTAGAAAAATCGATAAGCCGATTCAATCATGAGCAGAGGATCTTGAAGTACTTCAATTTACTCGAGTGATCCGAGTGGGAAAATTACTTGTAATTGCTGGTAAGTGACGACAAGGTGGCGTAGTTGGCCGCGAGCTGCTTCCAGCAGGGTCGATATACCTTCGGACGCCTCAACCAAATTTGAATATCTGCGAGGAAATAATCAAAGATAACCACCCCAGTCTGATTGCACGAAAAAATGTACAAAAAAATTTTTTTCGAGGAAGAGAAAAATTGTTTACCTGTCGGCAACTTCCTGAACTTTGTCAGCGACTGCTGCTGCTTCGTCTTCTCCGACAAGTCCCGCCAGTTCGGACGCGACTTCGGTCAAATCGCTGAGGGCGTTCTTTTGACGTAAAATATCGTCGTGCAAGGCCTGAAAAAATCGAATGTTAGATTTTCGAGTTTGGAAAGTTAGGCCTCTGACGAATTTTCGGCATAGCACGCAAACACTTACATTGTGCTCGCGTATTTTCTGCTGTATCTTCTCTTCGTCAGTCGGCACGAGCTCCATGTCTTTGATTTTCTTCTCGGTGCGATCCAACCAGTCGACGATCGGGTTCAATTTGTCCTGAAAATCGAGATTCGATGAGCAAAATGTTTTAAAATTTCTCATAGATTAAACAAATCAATTAATCAATGGTGGAGCAATAATCAATTGAGTTCATTTGTAAGCTCTGCTTTCATATCACAAAAGCTGACGAAGCTCAAACCCAAAAATGCCTGAGAATGTAAGTACTCCCAAGTCATTCTCTGAATGCAACAGCAACAGCAATTCAAAAACGTTGTTAAATATGATTTTTCCCCACCTGGAACTCCTTGGCGACGCCCATCGCTTGTTCCAGCGCAGTCATACGAGTAGCGGCTTTGTCGCTCAAATCTTCAAAACGCTCTGCGAGACTACGGAGTTGCCGCTCGATTCCAGCGCGTTCCGCAGCGTCGCAATTGGCCGCAACTTCGCGACCCATAGCGACCAACGAGGACATCGATCCTTGTCGATCGAGGAGCATTTTCTTCAAAAACTGCCAAAACCAAAGCAAGAGATTAAAATCGATATTTCGAGCTAAGAAGAATTAAGAAAAGTTGTTTTTACGGACCTTCTGCTCTTGAAGTTGAGCCTTGACGACTTTGTAATCGGAAGAAGGAGGCCGCTGGTTGGCTACCATTTCCTCAGTATCGGTCAGCCATTTAGAAAGGCCTTCGACGGCTTCCTGGAATTTGCCGCTTTGCAGAAGACCGACGTCCAGTCGACGCTCGCGCTCGACCATCTGCAAACGAATGGCATTACCACAAAGCGATACAGGGCGGATACAAAAGAACAAGTCTCGGCCCAAGCGCTTTCGGCTTAATGGCTCTCATGGAAAAATTTCCAAGTTCAAAATTGAAGAATTCAGAGCAGTCCAATTTCCACAACCCCACACAAAAACCAAAAGAAAAAAATTTGAATTAGAATATCTACAGGTAATTTAGCAAGACTTACTCTTTCTTTGACTGACGCCCATTTTTCAGCCAATTTCTCGCACTCTTTCTCGACAGCAGCTGTCGATACGCCGGGGGCAGCTGTGCCAGCCAGGACTTGACCGCTGGCCAAAGCCACGTCGACCGACTGACCCGCAGGTTCGATGATGTCGCGCCTGAGACGCGTCGCTTCTTCTTGTTGGTTCCTAATCGTTTCCGGCTCCGAGCCGACGGGTTTCAAATGTTTAATCTCGTCCAAAGCCGCGTCGACCAATTGGTTCGCTTCGTCAGCCTGAAAAAAGTTCAAACGATCTCTCGCGTCAAATTTCCAGGAAAAATGGTCGAATTTTAAGTTTGGAAAACGGAAAATATGTCGCTACCTTTCCGATGAAGTCTTTGAGACGCTCGAGCGCGTCTTCCAGAGCTTCTTCGCGGCGTCGAGAACCAGCTTCGATCAGTGCCAGGCGTTTTGACACGTTTTCAGCCTGAAAATCGATGAATTTTAAGTCTCAGTGTCCCAAAACATATTTTGAACTTTCAAGCAACTTCGCTCAGATTACCTGTTGGCGTGTGGCATCAGCGGAGAAACCGGAATCGACAAGGGAATCTGCGAGAGCCATCATCGCACCCACATCATCGGCAGCTCGGTTCACCTGCGAATACATGGCAATTTTGAAGCAACCGGAAGACGCAACAGGAAGACGTTACATTCAAGAGAACGGAGAACAGTTAGATTATAATGCCAGAAAAATTGAAAATTCATCCAAAAAAAGGTGAGGGTATGACTTTGTACGATTAGCGTGAATTTAGCAGCCATTTTTGGAAGACTTTTATAATTTAAGCATAACCTTACCTTAGTATTGAATGCGGCAAGTTGGTCCTGCTGGTTACGGAGCGTTTTCATGTCACGGCCAGGTGGTTTCATGGAGTTCAGTTCATCTTCCAGGCCCGTCAAATCAGTCATCAAATGTTTGACTTTCTCCTGAAAAATCAAAATTCATACTGTTAATTCGGAGGATTTTCGACTCATTCAAAAGTTATAGCTCACTGGAATTGAAATCACATACGTTGTACTGCTGCACAGCCTTGGCAGCCACTTGAGCTCGGTCGCAACGGTCGTCCAACCGGTTCGTGAGGTCGTCCAATCTTTCAGACAGCGCTTTCACTTCGTCGGACAGGCCGGACGTTTTTCCACGTCCAACACGGGCGATCTCGTCGTCCAAATCGGCGCACGTTGAGCGCAGGCTGTCCAACGGCTTCCGCAGGGCCAACACCTCATCCCGCAGCGTCGACAATCTTGACAGGGTAGCTGAAAGGGAGAAATTTCATAAGGGAGTACTTCGAATTACCGAAAGCTGCAGCACAAGGCAAATTGTCAGGTGAAATAATTTAGATTTAATTTTACCTGCGTCTGTATGGGTCGGTAGCGTATCGTGAGAGTTGAGGTGGTACTCGCAACGCTGGACAGAGGACGTCACAGCGCCCAGTCGATCAGAAGCATCGGCAATTCGTCGTCCGAGTTCTTCCAAACTGGAAATCCGCCCGAGAAGTTCGTTGTTCAGTTTGTCCCAACGAGCCTTGGCAGCGGACAGCTCCTGAAAAGGCACGAAAGAGGTTACACGGATAAAGAAGAGAGTTAGAGTTGAGTTGCTGGAAAATCTAACCCCAAAAGGTATCATGGCAGATATCACCTACCTGCACAACGATATCCTTGTCGATGTCGCAAGAGGCCACGAACGTCTCTCCGAGCGACCGCAGGTGTTCGAATTCCCCGGATTTCTTCCACAGGTCGTTCCTGAATGCAGCCAATTCCTGCAGGTGTTTGTCCAAATCGCGGCGAGCGAAACTGTCCGGCCTCAAGGCGTCGAGACGATTTTCAGCCTGCGACAGCCACGGCACGAACGATTCCAACGCTTTGTAGTACTTGCGACAATGTTCCATCGATGTGGCCAACCTGGAAACAGAGATTGGTTTGTACTTAGCCGTAAAATGCCCTCACACATTGTCATACTTCGATACAAATAATACTTAAAGAACCTCGACTGCAATTTCCCCAAACAAGGGAAAGTTTCCCTCGATTTTTCCAGAAATAAAACGTACCTGGTTTGCCTTTCGACAGCTTCTCTCTTGAGCCGATCCCATTGGTTGCGCAGGTTGTCCAAACTCCTTGACGAAAGGTGCTTTTCCGTCGATTTTTGCTGCTGCGACGCTCCTTTGTCGAGTAGCATGATGATTTGATGCTCCTTGGCAAGTACGTCCTTATAAATGGGCTCATGTGCCTCCACCTGTAAAGTATGACATTTGAAACAATTAGCTAAGTTTCGATAAAACGTTATGCAAAAGTCTGTTTCATGAATATCGATAGATATTGACCTGCTGCTGGAGAATGTCCCGATCTGCAGAAATGAGCAGCCGGTCAGACAGCGAGCCAAGTTCTTCGGACAGCCAGCCCAAAGTTTTGGCGACTGTAGCATCGAATTCACGTCCATCCCTGAAAAAACCGTCAATTTTTCTACAATCAAGACGGGAATCCAAGACTTCTGCCAAAGCCGAGAGAGAACATGCAAACAGAACTGACCTGAGGTAACCTTCAATTTCGGCCTTTCGCTGGTCCAATTTGGCCTGAAGTGCGTTGTATTGTTTGTTGACGGCCGCCAACTTGGCTTGAATATCGGCACGCGATGCGGCATCAGTCAGAACCTGCAGCGAGAAAATAATTCCATCATAACCAAAGCGAAAAAATCGCAAATATTTTTCAAATTGGGGGAATCCAGGAATTTCTGACACCAAAATCCTAAGGGTTGTACAAACCTTGCACAGCTGTTCGCCAGCAGCTTCGGCGTCGGCCAGGAGCTGTCTCGCGCCTTCCAATTGGCGCTCGCAAGCTTGCAATCGTCGCAAATGCTGTTCCGGATCTTTTTCAGCGGTCGCCGAATCGATCTGGTCGGAAATGTTTTGCAACGTGTCTCGCAAACGTGAAAGGCCCAGGTCGAACTCTTTCGTCGAGTCGACTGCAGCGCCTGTTATGACCAAAAACGTACATTTTCAAAGCTCGCAATGATCGAAAGCTCGATTTATGCATATTGTTGGACGCATACGACAAATTAGAATTGCCAAAAAATCATAAATGCTTGAAATTACCGAGATTGGCAGCCCTGTCGTCCAACTTTTTGGCCAAAGCGGACCAACGATCTTGGACCGATTTGAGTTTGGCTTCCAGCGGCGTCCATTTCGCACGCGAGACCAACGCGCTGGTCGTATCTTCCAAATGGCTCAATTGAGGACCCATGGCTCGCAATTCTTCGCGCAGCACTTGCACCTGAGGACAAATCGATATGAAATTGTGGATTTTCAGAAAACGTATCAACCATTCCTAAAATGGAGACATTTCTGCAAAAATCGAAGATTTTCAGAAGACGTAATTCAAAATTTACCTGCTCAACTTGACTCTGGACCATTCTTGGATCAGACGATATGGGGCCGAGCGCCGCAGTCATACGCTCCTTGGCGGACAGCCAGGTGGCCAGGTGGTCATGAGTGTCATAAAGATCCTTCAGGTCTTCCAAAAGTTGGATCCTACGAACAGAAAGTTTCTTCAATATCTTCGATACCATCAAACCTGGCAATTGGCTCTGGTCATAAGATGAGCCGATCGTGAATGTACTTGCTAAAACATTTTCGTACCTGGATTTGCACAGGTCGCTCAAATTCTTCCATTTGGCCGCAACGTCGTTCAGCTGTTGAGCCAACGCGTCGCTGCCTGGAGCGTTGGACTTCTTGCGCAGCAGTTCCGACACGGATGTCTTCGTGTTGTCCAGAAGCGACTGCTTTTCGTACATCTCTTCGAGCAAGCCCTGGAGGTGAGAGGAATTATTATTTTCCTTCGACGGACAGTTGGGATCTAAAAACTCCCAAGATTAACACCAACCTTGACGACTTTATTCATTTTGTCCGCTTCCTCTCTCGTATTTGGCAGCGTGTCTCTCGGCAGAGCGCGCAACGTTCTTTCGATGAAAGCGTCCAACGTTTTCAAGTGGTCCATGACCTTTTTCAGTTCGTCGCGAACATTTTCCAACTCCGCTGACCGTTCGGACAGACGTACGCCTAGCGTGGAGTAACGATTGTTGATTTCTGCCATCTCTTGCTGCACGCCGGTTCCATCTGTGAATTGAGTATCGGTCAGAATCGATTCGTACAGAAATAGGGTGAAGTTATAATCGATTGTGACTCACCTTCCAAATGGAAAGCCTCTTGGGATGATCGCCTGCTGCCGAAGCCGGAGGAACCTGGGGACAATGGTGACGTCATGGAAGCGTACAGCTTGGTCGGAGAGGGCGACGTGAGGTCTTGCGAGCTGCGGCGTCCAACTGCGGAGATAAAGGTCGTAAAAGAATTTTCGAGAAAATGAAATAAATCCTGGCTTCGTACTTGGAGGTAAGGAAGTGTAGAAAGGGCCAAAATACGGGAAGCAAGATAATTCTTATTTATTGGTAGTCGTTGGGTTATAGTAATATATTTTTTTAAACTTACGCGACGAAATACGTTTGACAGGGCTGACTGAACTGCGCCTGCGAGTGGGAGATTCTGACCGGCTGTCGAGGGCTTCGAGCGCTGAGCCCAAATCGAACAATCGGTCGATCGTTGGCGCGTAATCACGATGTTCTTTGACCAACGGCTGTAAATAAGGAACACGAATTTGACAATTGTTACAGTAATTTATTCGTTTCAAAATCTTCCGAATTTTTCACCCGATTCATACCTTGAGCTCGTCAGTCTGGCGTCGGATGATGTCCATATGCAGAGCCACTTGCTCCAGGCGGCTGATTTTCCCCTCGAAACTGTTCAACCATTGGACGACCTGAAAACGAAAAATTATGAAATCCATCGCAAATTCGGAATATATGGTAGGTACGTCAGTTTTTATCACAATGGCACCGACTTGATCGCGCAATTTGTCGTAGGCAAGACTCTGTTCCGCACGAAGTTTCGACAGGCGGGACTTCTCATCCAGCAGCAAATTCAGCTCGCGCCATTGCGTCTCGATATTCTGTACAGGAGATGAAATTACTTGAAATTCTATGTCTTCCAAGTTAGGATTTAAATTACCTCTCAACCAAAAATATGTTGTTGTAGTTGTTAAGTATGTTTTTGTTGTTGTTGTTGTTGTTGTTGTTGTTAAGTAGGTTGTTGTTGTTGTTATTGTTAAGTATGTTGTTGATGTTTATCTATTTCTGCCCGCAGACCTGAGTCCTACTCGGAGTAATCCAAGTTTTACCAACAATCGATGTTCTAAATAACTGAAAGTATGTCCTCAATCTGAAAATGGTAGTTTACCTTGATACGATCCCGAACGTGTGAAGTGTCTGTAACGTCTTTGCGCCCAATCAAATTGCGGCCGTCCCTAAGAACGCGTTCGATACTGTCGCGTTTGGCCTCACGATCGTTGGCAATTGCATCGATAGCTGATTGTGCTGCTGTTGATGGAAAGAAAATGAATTAATCTAAACAAACTTTTATGGGTAAACTAAAGTTTTTCAAAATCTAGGAAATATTGTGCATGCTTATTCATGTATAATTAAACATAGTTCTGTAAAATGAGTATTTACATTTAAAATTTTCTCAGCCGATAATTTCGGCCAGTTTGAAATTTTTAACGCATTTGATTCTCATTACCTCCAGTTGCAATGCCATCGGATGCTTCGTTCAGCCAACTTTCGATGTCCTGCGCCCGCTTGTTGAAGTCGTCCAGCGAAACGTTCACTTCGGCCAGACTTTCGTTCAACTTCGTCGCTCTTTCCAACAATTTTTCGTACCTGGGGAGTGAGGGGAAAATGCTTTTAAAAGTGTTTCGACAATCTTAGTGTAAGAAATAAATTATTTAGTCACACAATACAGTCCAAAATGACTCAGAAGCTTCTAAAACGATTAAATTTTTTTCTTATAAATTATGTCGACAATTAATAATTTGGAGGACGGTTCAATTGAGCAGCCGAGAAGGCAATTACCTGGAAAGCATATCCTTCATTTTGGTGTCGATACGCTTCGCCAACCTCGCATTGGTCGCTTGAGCCACCAATTGTCTCGCTTGAGTGGCGACCGACTCGATTTGTCCGCCGTGCGACTGGATATCGGCCAGCGGCCCTCTCAAAGATCGAATTTGGTCGTCGAGGCGATTTTTGTTCAGCGACGCGGGTCTTGTCAACGCTTTGATCGTGTTTTCGGCAGTCGAAAGCCACGAGATGACCGATTCCAACGAGCTTTCTACGCCTTGAACAGACATAGACGATATCATTACTGCTGCGATCGAAGTTTCAGGTTACATTTCAGGTTTATCGTATTGGTCTACTTGACTAATCCCTCAAAATCGAATATCGCTCTGCTTCAGGGATGGCCGTTGATAATCGATAGTATAGAAATATCGATATTTTCCTTCGATAAATCAATTATTTTCCCATTGATGATGCAAGGGTCGATAGTATCGGGTATCGATAGTTCGTAGCTGATGTCGTTCGATTGAGTTTCAGCCCATTTAAACCGATTTTATCCGATTTTATCGACACAAATTCGATGGCCGTCCCTAATCTGCTTGCAGCGAGTTAACTAACCTTGGCTCTGTTCCAGAGCGTTGTCCAGAGCTGCGATACGACCCTTGAGCGCGCCATGAATATGTTCGTATCTCGTGGTCAGTTCGTCAACGGGTTGGGACAGTTCGTTGATTTCCGATCTGGAAGCTTGACCTTCGATGGATCTGCAATTCGTCAAAGAAATCGTCAGAATTGCGCAGAATTTGCGGAATGGGCAGTGGTAATTCGAAAAAATCTAATCTACCTGAGAAGAGTGTCCAAAGTTTGGCGGAGATTGTCGAAAAGTCGGCTTTGAGCCGAGAATTCGGTGTTGAGGACTTTGGCACGGTTGAGCTGTTCGTCCAACGATGCTGGGTCAGCGGCCAGCGGTTCTGAGAGGATCTGCAGAAAAATAAACCAAATGTCAAAACAAGGCGGAGTGTGACGGTTTTGGCGGGTAATTAAAAAAAAATTTTTTTTTTTAATTTTGGGAAAAAATAATTTTTGGAAAAAAAACACTCACCTTATTGGCGGCCGGCTCGGCTGAGTTCATCCAGTGGCGAACGCGATCCAATGCGGCTTTGTACTCCTTGGTCTTTACGCTCAAAGATGACAGACGATCTGACAAATTGTTCACCTGGAAGCGTACCTTTTTTTATTGGCAATCTTTTTTTACAATTCGAGGCGATTCGAAACAAATGAACAGGCAGCCCACAGTTACTATGGTAACCACCAGTTCTACCGTACATAAACTGTTCTCTGGCAATGAAAAAATTTATATTTTTTATTAATTTTGTCCAATGACCGCCCGGCAGCCATGAATGATTATGGACCACAAGAGCTCAGCCACAACCGACAATTGTCAAAGCGAGAAGCTGCGAAGAAAATGATCAAATTTCGAATTACCCGGTTGAGCAAATCTTTGTATTCTCTGGTCAATTCTTGCACGAGCTGCCTCAACTCTGAGCCGGACAAAGGTTCGACCAAGGATGGCCTTGAGCTCAATTGAGTGCGGTACTCGTTCACAGCCATGAGGAACTCCTTTGATTCGTCGAGGAATTTTTGACTCGCCATCGAGATGAACCTGAGCCAAAAAGATAAGTCTATCAGTCCCGTAGCCAGGGGGAGGGTCAAGGGGGCCATGTCCCCCGAGATTTGTTTACAAATAAATGTCAGTTTCATAAAACTTAGATGTGAAACATGAAGTGAAATTAAAGTGAAACAAAAATCGGAACTTGAAGCTGAAACGACGAGTTGAAGTGAATAATTTGACTTCCACTACAACTTCCACTTTTCGTCTCTATCAAATTGAAGATTGATATTTATAAACCTGAGGTCTGCCTGGTGCGCGATCACGTCGCTGGTCAGTTCGACGACGCCAACGTCGCTCTGACGCAAGCCTGCGCCGACCGATCGCTCTTTTTCCGAAGCGAGGCGCTTCGCCTTTTCCAGCCAATCGGAGAAAACTTGAGTCTCGGATCTAGAAAATAAGAAAATGCATAGAATATTATCGTTTACGATTTGCTAACGGAACGCTCAAACCGGTGCCGCACGACCTTCGCGTTTTAACGTCAGCTTTTACGGTTAACAGTTATCACGTTCAATGGCAACGAGTCCATAGAACAGTGAAGAACTTTATTTCATACCTGAATTTGTTCAACTCTTCAGCAGCCGAGCCCAATCGCCTCAGCAGCCGATCAGTCGTCGCCTGGGCCCTGTCGTACTTCGTGCGAAGAATTTTCGAACTCTTTTCAACGCTTGCAATCTCGTCGCGCGCCAAATATTCGGCTCCAGTCGTTACTATGGTGCGCACATCGTCCTGTGCAGCTGAGACCGTCCTGGTTTGAGAATCCAATTCTTCTTTGATCAGCTGAAAAAAAAAAAAATGGGGGACATATGTTTAACGGATTTGCGTAACAACTCAACAACAACTATTCAGTTCGATGTTAGGGGGTTTCCCCCAAATTTGTTTTTTTACGTTGTCTCAGCGGCTTTTGACGTCTGCACCTTGGCAACACTGATGAAAATTGTATCATACCTTGAGCAAGTTGATTTGGTTACGGATGCCGTCCAGATGTTCATTGGCAGGTTCTTGGTTGGCCAGTCGTATTTCGATTTCGGTAATCCAATCCAAAAGCTGTCGCAGGCTGTCGTCGCACAACTTGTACTTCTCCTCCATCGCTTGCTGAATTTTGAATAAATCGTCAATGAAATTATTGAAATACGACGATATTTTTAAGAATATAAAAAATACAATGGGAATACCGGACAGACTGAGAAGAGGAAATTGTTAATATTAATTCATGCAATTAAATTTTGAAATATTGATAGCTTCGTTACCTCATTCTTGAGTTAGTTCAATACTAAAATGCAATTTTCCAATAGGCTACGTTACTTTCGTTAGTTTCACGAATCGATATTCGACTAGCGTATCGATTAATATCGAATTTATCGATCGTGTGGGTGGGAGTTGGGGGTTGGCCAGGTTTTTGTATCAAAAGCCGGATGCAGTGTTATTTGGTTTTTGATGCGTTGCTATGCAGAGAGGATGCAGGGTTGGATGCAGGTTCAAACATGTGGTCGGCTGCTGGCTCAAAATGGATGCGGGACGACGAACGGGAGCGATTTGATATATTACGAACGATTTTTAACATTTTTAACAAAGTTGTTCGATCTAACATTGAGAGAGAGTTTGGTTATTAGGGGCTCAAAAAATCTGAGCAGCTCGGGACAGGAAAATCGACGATCCCTATTACATAATTTTCCAAAATCCGATCTGAACAATTTTTGGTGAGTTCACCAAAATTCATCACCCAACAGGTAAGAATTCATGGTAAAAAATAATATTCCGTTACTTTGATTTTTATAAAACTATTTTGAAACTGTAAGGCCAATTGGATACAATTTTTTGGCTCCACTCCAACACCGTTTCTACGCGGCTTTTTGGAGGAACCTTCAAATGATGGACAATACTGGACAATCACTAGAACCCATGACGAGCACGAAAAAGAAGCGGGGAGAAATCATAAATATGGAAAACTCAAAACGGGTCATAAGTAGGTGCGATTGTGTTCGATTTTTTGGTTGGGGGGTGTTTTGAGCGGGGTAAGCGTCAACCACAACAACAACAAGCTGAAACAAACAAAAAGAGAACACAAAGGCGGTCAAAAAAACTGAATAAATGCAGTGGAAATGATGCAAAAAGTAAAAATGATGAGAAAAATGTGGAAATCAATTCGTAATAGAGGAATGATCGATATGAAAAATGACGGAAAGCGTCCCAGACGAGAACAAAGCAACGAATTGTCAGTACTTTTCCCATATTCTTTTCTCTCCATGATAATTTAAAGCTTTTGTCAAAGGAAACCCCATGAAAGACGGCGATTGGTAGCGAATCAGCCATGCAGCCCCAACGTAGGGGTGAAAGTATTGGAAAGAATACCATTTTGACAGGAAATACCAGCGAGACGACGCACAACAAGCTGCCACGACAACATTTTTTCTTTGCCGGAATATTTTAATTGAAATCACGCACAGGACCCCCAATTACAAATTTTCTCAAAATCGATAATTTTCAAATGTCAAGGCAATTAACGACCATAGGTCAAATGAAAACTGAACTTTCCTCAAAGAAAACAAATAATAAACGTTTTTACAGTATTCAAACAGTTACTTACCCGATTTTCCGACCGGATGATGAGCCCTCGGTCTTTGGCCTTGATCAAATCTATCGACTCGCCGCCTTCAAGTTTGTACCTGCCGTGCTCAACGTCCAGAATCCCCTTTGCGATCGCATCTTTAACCGTTAAAATCTGGCCGTTTTCCGTTTTTACGAAAGCCGAATTCCCGTCCAGCAGACCCGACCCTAGAGACGCGCTCAGGTCCAGCCGCTTTCTCGACAAACCGATTTCGGCGGTGAACGGATCGGTAAAGAGGCCGTTGGTCGGATTGTACACCCCACAGTCCAAGGCGTCCAAAATTGAGATTTTCTCAACGTAGACAATCTGATTTTCCAAGCCGGATTTCAAATTGTACAATTTGGAGTTCGCCCGGTCCAAAACGTTGCCCCTTTCATCAACGATTCCACGTTTGAACGCCTCGGGGAACTTCACGAACCTCCGCCGCGCTGTGTCTTTCAATATCAACGAATTCGGGTCCAAAATCCCCGCGTTGACCGCTTCTCGTATCGACAGTTTCTTCTCGCCTTGGTACAAACCCGATTCCGGGTCGAGACGGCCGGTTTTGATGGCGTCCATGAACGACACGGCTATACCCTGGACCACGACGAAATCGTCGCCTGTAAAAGTGCCTTCGATGGTGTCCATAACGCCAGCGGCATCCAGAGAAATTCTTCCCGACTCCAGCATTTTCGTCAATGGTCCGACATTCTTGACTGTGCTCGACTTTGGATCCAAGAAACCACAGGAAATCGCATCGTGCAGTTTGCATTTGGCTTTGAGGGCGATTTTCAACCGCGCCGCTCTGTGCTGCAGCGATTCTGGGACAGTTTTCAAAATTCCAGACTGGAACGCTTCTTCAAGTGGAACGACACCCTCAATCTGCTTCACCCCGTCCGGGCCCACCAAATTTTCCTCAAGAGCCACATCCAGCGTTTTGGCTTTGAGGAGTGTGGTTTTCGGATTGATGACCATCTTGTTGACGCTTTTCTGCAAAGAATTGACCGCATTCGTGGTCGGGTCTACAAACCCTTGAGGCACCATAAGTTTGGATTTCAAAGCCACTTCTAAATCCATCGGAGTCTTCGAGGGGACCAAACTTCCATCGAGAACAGCCTGTTCCAAATCCTCGGGCACCAAGTTCAAACTTCTCGCTTCTTTCAGGCTGACGTACTTTGCGTCTGGACCACGGAGCCGGGAAATGTCCGGATTTATCTTTTCCGAGTCCTGAACGCCTCCAACGACGGCCTCGTAGAGTCCGATATTGTCCAAATCGTGAATCAACTCCAGATCCATCGCCGCATCCAAAGGTATGGATAGGTTTTGTTCGACAAACTGTCCCAATCTCGGGTCGATTTTATTTTCCAAAATTGCTTCCTTCAAAGACACCAATTTCCCATCAGGGCCGAGACATAGAGCTCGCTCAGGATCAACTTTCGATTCCCTTATCGCCCGATTCAAGGACAGCTCTTTGCCGGATATGAGCAACTTCCCCGATTCTGGACTGTACAGTGAATTTTTGAGCAAAAACTGCAAAGCGACTCCTGATTCTTTGGGCTCTTCGATAACGGCGTCTCGCATTTGCTCCAACTTGGATGGATCTATGAGATTTTGAGCGAGTGCCAATTTTAGCGGTAATACTTCAGAACCAGTCTTGATTTTGGAGTCACCGTCGATCAATTCTTCGTCCACGGCTTGGCTCAGAGTTAGATATCGTCCTGTTTTAGGATCGAGGAACCGCCCATTGACGAAAATCTCATCAAACGCCTGTGCCAGGCCGAGGGGTTTTGGGATATCCGTCAAAATTCCCTTCTGCAAGGCTTGCTCGAAATTGAGCTCCCCTTTCGGCGTCGAGATTCGTCCGGTTGAAGTGTCGGCAACATTTTTGAAAATCTCCGGCCCGGATTCTGTCCGGACGATTGTCGTTTCTGGATCCAAAAGGCCTAAACGTATCGCCGTCGCAGTTGTGATTCCACCGTTGAAAAGTCCGCTTTTCGGCGAATAGATACCGGCCTCGATAGCTTCTTTTATGGTGAAGGTCTTCTTGGGCACCAAAAACCCTGCGAGCAAGGCTTTGTCCAATGGCAAACCTCGGAAATTGCCGGTTTCAGGATCCATAGCGCCGTTTTCAATCGCCTCGCTTGGTGTAACCAATTCATTCTCAAACACCAAACACGGATTGTCCAAAATTTGGCCGGTTTCGAGACTTTTCCTCAGCGAGATGACCTTGCCACGAAGTATCAGCCCTCCGTCTTGGGCAAGACCTTGAAGAACAGCTTCAGGAAGCGTCATTGGTGGCTCTGAGGGTAAGATGTAACCCTTTCTGTAGGCAACGTCCAAAGTCATTTTATTGGGATAGGTCAAGATACCCTTTTCTGGGTCGAGAAGTTCACCCGCTTGATCAAAATTGAGGATTTGGTCGTTTTTAGGGTCCCTGAATTTAGTCTTTGAAGGGTCGATTAGACCATTCTGAAGTCCAGTGCGGACCGTAACTGTAAACCCAGTACGTGGATCAAGAATCTGCCCGGTTTTTGGGCGGTAGTAACGTCCAAGAATCAAATCTATCAAACTTTTTGGTTCCATCTCCGTTTTGATTTTGTTTTCCTGAAGCGCTGTTTTCAGATCGTCCAGAATTTCTTGGGGAATGTCGTTTTTGGGCAATGACGCCTCGATGGGCGACCAGACATTGTCGTCAATCTGTACGAGGGAAATTTCTGGATCGACTATTCTCCTGTCGATACTTTCGACCAATTTTATCGGCTTTGACGTTAAAGGGTCGACTAGATCGCCGAAATTGCGGATAACAGCAACCAGGGAAATCGGAGGGTCTCGATTCCGAACTAGGCCGTTCTTGAAGCCTTCGGTCAACGTTGTGGTGCCAAAGCGATTCTGGACCAAATCCACAAGACCGACTTCGACTGCTTGTTCAATTGGTATGTACTCCTTACGGTCCTTCACTTGGATCTCGTTTGGGTCGAGGATACCATCCAAGACGGCGCTGCCGATTTCGAATTTCTCCCCATCTAGGGTCAGGATACCGTCAGGGTCGAGGATTTCGTCCAAAACGGCCTCCATCAAGGTCATCATCGGTTTTGGTCGGGACGATTTTTTCGAAGCGATCCAGCCCATTTTGACAGCTTGGAAGAACGGCACGACACGGCCGGTCTGCGGATCTGTCATGTTGCCAGATTTGTCGACCAACGTCTGTTTGGCGACGCTCAACGGCACGAACTTGCCTGTGGACAGATCCTTGACGACCGTGTCGGCGTCGAAAATCTGACAGACATCGTCGAAATCAGCTTCCTTGCCCGAATTCAGGAATCGGCCCGTTTTCGCGTCGTAAGCTCCGCGCAGAGCCAACTCTTTGGGCGTCAGAAATTTATCCACGGTCAGCGGTTTTTCTTTTTTGACGGCGTCGTACAACATTTTTCCAAGAGCTAACGGCGCCAAGGGGGCAGCAACAGCAAGAGTCAAGGCCGATTTCAATTTGCCCATGTCGACCGAATCGGAAGCATTTTTCGGGGTCGTCAAACTTTTGCCTTCGACGGCGATGAAACCTTTTCTTATGGCATCGGCTACGCTCATCCGCCCTTCAGGCGAGTCGAATTCGCTCAGATCTTCGTTGACGATTTTATTCTCGATCGCTTCTTGAATCGTCAGGCCGTGGATGCGGATCTTGTTCGTGTCGAGTTGTCCATTTTTGATCGCATCGGCGAATTTGACGCTTTGGCCGGAATCCGTCAAGATCACCAATGAGGAGCTCGGATCGAAAATCACTCCCGGCTCAACCTGGATCGGGTCTGGGGACGCGTCGTCCAGAATGATCGTCCCGTTCTTGATACAATCCTCCATATTGTTGCCGTTGATTCGGCCGAAATCGTCCATGATTTTCTTGTCAAGAGCTTTTTTGAAGGAGAAAACTCGATTTTTGACGACCACCCGGCCCGAATCCGGGCTAATAATTCCGTTTTCGATGCAACTTCTAAAAGGCGTTTCGACGTTTTTGGACAGAAAAACGCCCTTTTTGGGATCGAAAACTCCTTTGAGGATGGCCTCTCTCAGTAACCAATTCCTGTCCATGACTTCCGCCTTCTTCGGCATCAGGGCGTCCAAAATTTGAACGACCCCTTGTTTTATGGACTTTTTCGACTTTTCCACCACCTTGACCTCCTCGGACACGAGTTTCTTCGTATCGGGGTCGACATTTCCAAAGGTTTCCGAATCGACGTACTTTCTGACAGTTTTCGTCTGCGTCGTCAAAGTTATAGCGAGTATGGACTTGAGCGTGGCCAAGCCTTCGCGCGTGATCAATTTCTTACGCAAGGCTTCTTCGAACCCGATCTTCCGGCCCTTGCGCATCAAAAGGCCCAATTTCGGATCCAAAAGTCCCAGGCTGACCGCTTCGAAAACGTTCAGCTCCTTTCCGTTGCTCTTGACGCCGATTTTCTTCCTGAGCAAATCCTTGACTTCATTCCTGAGCAAATTCTGCGCGTCAAGGTCGTCCAAACTGTATTTTTCGGAGCCGATTTGGAAACGGCCATTGTCGAAGGAATCGCTGTCGATGAACCAATTCAAGCTTTTGTATTCTTGATCGATACGGACCAAACCGATGTCGAAAATGCTTAGGATCGATACAGTCCGAAAGTCACCGTCCGAGGCTGCCATTTCGAGGGGTTTCTCCGTCTGTCCAAAATATTGCCCGTTTTGGATCAATTTGGACTCCAGGGCTTGTTCCAACGTAACCAAACTGTTCGACTTCGGGTCGAAAATCGTCGAATATTTCGTGTCGAGGACATTTTTTGCTACCGAATCTTCAACGCTGAAATTTCCTATGGGCGTCGATATTGAATTTTCCGAATACAAATTCAAATCGATCGCATCCTTCAACGTCAGCGGTTTTTGAATTTGATTCAAAACTATGGGGATTCCATCTTTTAAGGCTTGATTCAACGTGATTTTACTGTCGGTGGTGAAAATCTCAAAAACGTTCGGATTAACGACGCTTAACCTGATGGCGTCATGGAGCGAAACGAAATGTCCGCTCTCTCTATCTAAAATTGTAGGATTTTCATCGCTTTTCGGATCGAATTTGACCAAATTCAAGTTGTAACAGTCGTGCAAACCGTATTCGGGTATGTTTTGACTTACATTCGGCGTTTCGGCGGCGGATAATTCGCGTTGTATCGCTTCGAGCAAGTTTCCCCCACCCGGTACGGGGCCGAGCAATTTGTCGGCGAGCCGTTTCTCGAGTAAGCCCATTTTGGCCGCGGTGGCCAATTCGATCGGGCCATTTTTCGTATTCAGCGTCCCAGAACGGACGTCTAGAATGCGTAAGCGTATCGCGTCAGCCACGGATAATTCCTGGCCAGTTATCGGGTCTATTAGGCCGATTTCTTGGCCGGATTCTGGACCGACTGTTCCTATACCGGTTTCTTCGCGAGGACGACCGTTGATTTGATTGCCCATATCGGCGGTCGAAGTGCCGTTTTCTTTCCACCTGGAATGAAACAAGACTTTAATTGATATCTTTAAAGACTATAACTTTTCCCTGCCGAATTTCGAAAATACCATCTACGAACGCATCGAGGCTAGAAAATATTCGCGTATTAGAGGTGTTTAGCAAAATACACCAATATAGCAACACACACCAATCATTTGAATAGTCTTCATTTTTGAAAACATACCTATCGAAATCGACCATACTGATCAAAGTACCATCGTGTTCTTGTTTCCGCCTCAAACGATGGCTGAACCATTTGAAAAAATTTCGCATCCTACTCATAGCGATGCACATATCGAAAAATTGAACCGCATCGAACAACTGCTGACAAATTGTGACCCGGCCCCACAACAGAGAAAACGAGACCGGTAAAACCAGAAAAAAATCGCGATCTGTCGGTCACTAAATGTCAATCGACTGAACGAAAATACTCCAACTTATCAGTGATTACAATTGTCAATAAAGATTATACCGCTATAAACGATGTAAGAAAGGCTTCTAACAACATACCAATAAATCTTCAAGAATTTGTAGAAAGACGCGAAACATGTTCAACTTACCTGCTAGAAATCTGTTTGGCTGTTTCAGAAACGCTGAATACTGTTCGGAACGTGCGAAGCTCCAGAGGTTTCAGCATAGCGACGAACTCCTTTAAAAAATGCAAAAAAATATTTCAAGAGACATAAAAAACGCTCCGTCTAAAAATGCAGTTTTTGAGGTACAAAAAAGAGTCGTTTTTAGGGTAGAAAAAAATTATTAATTTCGATATAGAATTTGAGCAACAATTAATTTTCGATATCCAAGCATACCTTCGTCAGATTTGATATGATCCATTGCTATCAACATTTTTTTAACTAAAAAAAAACGATTCGTCAGAACGACCGACCGAACGGCAGAAGCGGAACGGACTAAATAAAAAAGCTCGGAAAAAAACTATTGTGATGGATTGGCAGTGGGTGTGAGCGAGACAGAGCTATAATTGCCCCACGTGGGCAGACGAAACGGCGGAATAGGAGAAAATTACTATGAGTTCAATTTTGAGTTGGGCAAGGAGCATAGTTTTCGTACGTGGGCGCCGGCGTATTAACCGAAAACTAGGTTAAGACAAAAATTCACAAAAACTGACACCACTAACTGGCGTGCGCCTCTGACAATCCTGTCCAGGACAGTGAGTTGAACCGTCAGTCAAAACATTTATTAACAGTTCAATAAATTGTTAATACTGACGAATGCCAATCTCAAATTGAATATTTTTGACTCAAATCAAGGACTGGCAATTTTCACAGCTACCAGGTCAGACCCACAACTAGCTATTTTCAAAAAAACTCATTTTTTCGACAATTATTTTTACTGTCTCTAGCGCCACCGGACTCAATCCTACAAAAACGAGAAAATTGCGGCAACCAATGTTTTTTTTCGAAAACTCAATGTAAGAATCACTCGATTCAAGTCAATCAAAATTGGCTGCACGAGAGCCAAACAAAGAACGGAAAAAGTGACAGAAGAAAAACCCTACAAGCTTATTTGAGTAACCTCCTCTTTTACAAAATCGGTCAAAAAGCCAGAATTTAAATTTGTGCAACTTTTTGAGTTAAAAAATTTCTGGGGCAAAATAAAGAGTCCTCGTCAATTTCAGCAAACGAGACCGCAAGATGGAAATAGAGCTGACCTGTTGTGTCTGGGGGCGCCGACGCTAACGAAATAATTACGGTAAATTACCTCCTACCTTCACTATCATTCGCCCGAATAATCTGCCCAAAAATGTGGATGAGTTGAATGGAAAATACACGCGAGGCATGGGAGGTCAACCATTGGTCAACCTACGCCCATTTAGGCTGCCAATCTTTCGACACAGAAATAGGCCGTGGTCCGATTTTCAAAATCAAGAGTGAACACAAAAAGAGGCGGTATATATTCAGAAGAAGGCACTTTGGAAAAGTTTATTTCAAAATTTAACTGGCATCGTTATTTTTAGATGGCCTAGTTCGACTAAGGGCCGTATTCACAGCACTTCCTAAGCTTTAGGGGCCGTCCTAAGGAGGGCTCCTATACGAAAAACCGTTTCATGAAGCTTCCTAAAGGGGCTTAGGAGCGCCGAAACTTGAGGGAGCCTTTTCTTGAGGGCCCCTTTTCGTTAGGTAGCAATCGGGCTGCCTTTGGGCCCGAAAGGGGGCCTTACTCGGTTTTTCACTTCACCAGACGGCAGCCATCTTGCATTCCCAGTGTAAACAAACCGCGAATTTATCTTCTGATCGTTCATCCATTTCGTTCCATTCAGTTTAATTATTTATTTTTCTTCGTCGCGGATGATTTCATCGAATTTGTGCGAGGAAATCAAGATAAAAACATTTCCAATGGTCTGAGAGCGCCTCTGGACAAAAGACAGCAATCGTGTACCTTCGTTTCGTTACGTGTATTTTTTCGGAGCTCTTCGGACGATTCTGGTAAGTGCTCATAATAATATTATGGGAATATTATTCATTCAAATAATGGGTAGTTATTCCTCATTAGGAGTTTAGAATTCTAAAAAAAAGTAGGTAAGGAGTAGATACCTAGATCAGGCGCATCAGCGGTTTAGCTAACCCAGAAGTAGGCAATACCTACGAATTTCATGTTCTTCTGCTGACTCCAAGTAATATATCAAGTACTCAGTATTCAAAACCCCAATCTAATGCCTTCGGATGTCAGTACTGACTGTTGTAGAGGCAGATTACAGTTGGCTGTTTTTTACGAAATCGGCACCTCCATGCAAGTTAGGTAATGGTTTTCTCTGACTCCCATTTTTCAAATTTCGCTCGTTTTATTTCAGGTGAATACTAGCGATGATGATTGATGGGTACGTCGGCAGCGTACGAATGATTTGAAATCTCTGGACGCACAAGTTCCTGAGCTGAAGCGGATAGGTTCTCAGAGGGTACTCCTGGTTAAGCTACAGTGAAGCATCCCACACCCATAAAAATGTACATTTACCACCAGAAATAAGCCTCTTGTATCGATTTGTATCTTGTGTCGACCCAGGGGTACGGTACCTACGCTTAAAGCCAAATTTATTACGTGGCATGATGCGAGTTATTGTAAAATAAATTAATTTCTCCAGTATTCGTCTTGATAGTACCTTGCCTAATTCCATTATTGGGAAGTCAATGATTAACCTGTGCAATCACTCAGACAAACAAGAGCAGCAAAAGATAATTTATGTTCATACCTAGGTACCTACTTGATGGATTTCTTACTAGAAAAATTTCTAGTCATCAATCTATTCTCAATCAATCAATTCGAGTCATCAATCATTTAATGATGAAAAAGCTCCAAAATAGCCGCAACTATGGCAAGTCCTGCAAACTGTTCCATTTTGACCAGGATTATTGTGGAAAAAAAAAGATTTATGATCAGACGTTTATTTTTCACTCATGAGTACAGTAAGTAAGTAGGTACTTAATTAGGTATGTAAATAATTACAGGTGTTCACAATGCTTTTCAACGTAAAACCGCAAAACAGTGGTCATTGCATTCTGCCAGTTCAGTAGGTACACGATTCTTTGGAGATGAATATTTCGGGCTTCCGCGTTCAGATGTATGAAATACTTCGCATTCTTTTCGATTGGCAGTAATTTTTGATTAGGTACCCTGTAACGAGAACTACACCAGAATTTCTTCAAGATCACTGAAATTAGGACGAAAAACACAAGTTCCATTATAGATGATCAAGAAGTGATCGAAAAATAACTTGTTTGTTTACATTCCAAAATTAAATGCCCAAAAAAACTTTTGTTGTTGTATAACTTACCTCTTTTACTGACATGGTAGACATAAATGTTGTCAAAAATGGTAAAATCGCATGCGATTGCTGTGTGAACGCGGCTTGAAGTGCGGATTTTTATAAGCTCCGTGGCGTCACTTTTGAAATTTCGAAAGGGGGCCTCCCACTGTAAGGCCCCCTTTCCGAGAAGCTAGGAGAGTTCATGAATAACGTTTTTCAAAGGAGGCGTCCTATATGTTAAGGGGGCCTCTTGGTAGGAGGCGTCCTAAGAAGCCCGATAGGAAGTGATGTGAATACGGGCCTAAATTGAATTTCTGCCTAGTCAAGAAAGATAATTATTAATGACACAATAGTAACGTAGGAATTGACATACCTGTAATTCCTTATCGCCAGTAAGCGCTGACATCTGCCTGAGCCGGTCTTGCATCACTGACACCAAAGTGAGGTATCTCGTGTTGAGGGTGTCCAGCGCCTCCTCGATCAGCGGATAGTTCGGCGTCCGCTCGCCAGGGTCGTACGACGGATTCAACATGGCCACACGCTCTGTATACTTGCGTAGAGCCACCGAGTAGATCTAGATTCGTTCCAATACGTTACCCCTGATCAAGTCATTCGAGTCCTACTTTCAAGTTTACTAGTCCGCCTGCCTATTCGTCTGTATTGCAGTCAAATAAAACCGTGACCGACCAGGCCAGAAAGTCGTTCACCCTAATCCCATGAGGACGTTCCATAGGTACCACGTTGGTTGCTCAGATAGCCAACCTTCCAGACGCTCACCCAAGATTATCGGTCGCTCATCCTGGAGCCTCTCTTCCTGAATTCTCAATCAGCCGCTCAAACATTAACACCCTTCAAATGGCCAACCTCCCAGACGCTCACTCGAGCTTCTTGGTCGCTCACCCTGGAGCCTCTCTCCCAAAATACTCAATTGGTCCCTCAAACATAAACATCCCTTGAACGACCTACCTCCCAGACGCTCACTGAAGCTTCTCGGTCGTCCACCATGGAGCCTCTCTTCCTGAATTCTCAATCTGTCGCTCAAACATTCACATTTCTTAAACGGTAAACCTCCCAGACGCTCACCCGAGCTTCTCGGTCGTTCGCTCTAAAGCCTCCCGCAATTCATTTTCATGACTGTTTCTAATGGCTGGTTCAGGTTTCTGGGGGGGTACGCCTTAAAAGCGGAAAAAACTGTCAAGTCATCATCTCGGTTTCCAAAAAAATAGGTCTAATGTCAAAAATCTAGGAGAAAAATTGATAGAATACCTACTTTTTTCGGTGGATCCTGAAAAATAACAACTCAAACAAACAAAAACAAATCCCCAAACCAATAACCCGAAACCTCTGAAAATTTCAAAAATTCCTCACCTCCTGCCTTGACCGGATGCAAATTTCTGATCGGGAACAACCCGGGAAAGTTAGTCGAACTAACTACACTTCTATACCCGCCAAAATATGAGCTAAATAAGCTAAATAAATAACTAGTTCGTTTAATAATTTAGGATAAACCTCCAATTGTTTTAATTAGTTAGAAAATGATTTCATAACTAGTAACTATTGTTAATCTTTGATTACTGCTTTTGGTTTTCTATACATAATTAGTACGAGAGCCCCATTTGAATGGGCATACGTTGGTTTGTTTTAGTATGTTGGTTAGTCGTTAAATTCATTTGACAGTACATGAATTCAATTTACAAGTACGAATCCAACTGTACATAACAATGCGAGAAAATATTGGCCAAAGAAAATGGAAGAATTTCCAGATAACGATTACCGCCCCAATTATGTAAGTTTGTACTTTATTTCTCAAATTATTATGGTAGATCGAAAAATGGTAACCCTGGTTAAGAGAACAGAAACCTGTACTTTTGGGCAGCTCGTCATTTTTTTTGTATTTAACAAAAAAAAAGGTTGTATCTCTCTATACCAATTTTTTCCTATAATTGAGTATCAGATTTTTACATTCAACATCCAAAAACCTTTTTTTACAATTTTTAAAAAATAGAATTTTTGGTTTTATCGTGACTTTTGATAACTTGTACAACTTTCCGATGAATTTTTGTGTTTTTTTGTATTTTTTCATTTGGTTTATGCTAGATTCTATTCGACTTACCTTGGCTTCTCGAATGAAACGACCGCCGTCGATGTTGACTTGTTCCAGAGGTTGAGTCCTTTCCACAATCGATGTGAACAATACCTAGGTGAGAATTTTATCAAATTTAGTTCGGTATCACATGATACTGAAAAAGCTCTAAACAAGAGCCAGCAAACCTAGGTACATTTGAACGTCGATTTCACAACGATTGGACGACTTTGAGCAAAAATAAACTCAAATAATCAACTCTGTACTGACATTATGCCAAAAAACAAAAAAATCGCTAAAACGCTGGTCTCGTACCTTTGTAGGTTCGATATGATGTTTAGCGTTAGACACCGGAGGGAGGTCGTTGAGTTGCGTATAGCTTTCGTCGATGAATTTGACTTCGGTCTGGTACGTTTTGCCGAACCCTTCCAAAAGCGTGAAGGCCGATTCGCAGCTGCGCAGCCTAAATCGCAAAAAAGCGAGGGATGAATTTGTGGAAATGCGGATATTCCATTTTTAAGGGTACATGCCTTCTAAACAAGGCTTCGGAATCGTAAAAAACGATAACAGAAATTTATATTTCTCAAAAACAACAAACCTCTCGACCAAATTGGCGCAGAGTTCGTTCCATCGCCTCGTAACGTTGTTGACTTCGTCGTCCAAACGGTCCAAGTCGACGTGTTCGCGCTCGTTCGTCCGGTCGCGCGAATGGACGACGACGCGGCGAACGTTTGTCGCATCGTCGATCAGCTGATCGACGACAGGTTGCCGGGCTGCTATCGCGTTTTGCAGGCGGATCAGATCGTCGTGCACCTGCGGAAAGAAAAGCATTTTTCGAGAACTGACACCCGGAAAGAAGTTAAAAATCTATTCATCGTCAGCCATCGCGGGATAAGGCAAAACCAGTTGACATTTGCAATCCCTTACGTTGCGCAGAGGCTCGAGATCGGTCGGCATCTCTCCGAAGCTGACCAGTTTGATTTCCAATTCGGAAACGACGTTTTTCGCCTCGTCCAAAGAAGCGAGAACGATTTCGATGCATTTCAACCGTTCGACGTAGAGATGGGAGTAGTTCCAGATGGTGTTCCATTGCTGGAGGATGTTTTCCACCTTGACCTGGAGCTGCTGCGTTTTGCGCGGCAGAGCGTTGTAGCTCGTTTGCAAGCTTTCGATTTGAGGTGTCAACGACTGAAAAAAAAGCATGAAAATGTACTTTTTTCATAATTTTAAGGGAAAATTTGCGTTCAAAATTGACGATTTAGCGGGCACTGCTATGCGGGAGCAGCCCATTTAAATAGGCGCAGTAGTCACAAAGGTGATCAAAAATCTATATGCTGAATGAAAGGAAAACAGATTCTGAAAAGATCTTGACTCACCTTCAGGTCAGTTTCGAATTCCTTATGTTGCAAAACCATGTGTTCCAACGTAAGGGTATCCCTGGCAATGGATGACGATATGCGCTGATTCAAAACGCGCTCGAATTCGTCCAATTGGGATTGCAAATTGTTGGCGTGCTCAGTGAACTCTCGCAGCGCCACCTGTCGAAACCGAACGAATATTAGGAGCGATTCCATACATCAATTTTACCCAAGATTCATTTCGCCCTTTTCCAATCGATGAATTCAAGAAATTTAGAAGAGGAAAGTAATTTTCAAATTTGGTTCTACGTCGACTACCTTTTGCTCGTCTTCGAGTCGGGCGCGGCGTTCGAACTCGTCGAACAGCCGGTTGACTTCGTCCATTTCCCGACGAAGTCGCCGCAGCTGAGGATCGGACGGGTCGCCTTCGGCCAGCAGTTTGTCGGCGTCTTCGTTCAGAGCGCGACGTATGGCACTGCGCTGATCAGGGCCCATTCCGATAAACTGTTAACAGAACATTTGCTCGACATTTCAAAGTGACAACCAAATGGGGGAAATATCGAAAAATCTACAAAGCACCTGATGTCATCAGGCTGATGAGGGAAAGTGTCTCCTCAAGTTCGTACTGCAAACAACAAAACCGCAACAGATAAATAATCAGTTTAGTGCGCATGCTCCGCTCACCTGGGCCAAATCCCACGAGCGGACAACGCGAATTGTAGCAAAAATCATGTTCTGTCGAAGACGAGTCTGTTTCCTCTGCCAGAGGCTCGTCGTACGTTCGAATGCTCTGTTCAGACGTTCGGCAGCTTCCAACGGCTCTTTACCTGTTGAAATACGTGGATTAGATACGTCTATTGGAGTAAGATAAATTGCATTTTACGTAGGTGAAACAACCACCTGGTGGCGGTATGAGGAAGACCACTGATGGCACGTTTGTATCGGTCGTTCGGTTGGACAGATTGCTGACCCGCCAGTGCGTCAAAGCCGAGTTGTCATGCAACAACCACGTATCGTCCTTTTCGATCAATACCTGCAACAAAAATCGGGATTCGTAGAGATATCTCATGCAAACGGGGGATAATGGGGAGTTTATGGAAACTTCCCCCAAGCCCAAGCATTGCCAAGCATTCGAAGGATTTGCCAGGTGATTAAATCATACAAACTTCGTACTCCGAAGTGACAAGAAGTACTAAGTTTCCAAAAACTCTCTACCTAATGCCTTGTTCCAATAGAAATGAAAGCCGTATCCGACATATGGCTCAATGCCCACCAACAGGGCAACGTAGGTAGCGAAATAAGCATCGAAATGTTGAAAATCAGTTATTTCTTCGCTTACACTATCAGAATTGTAGTTGCAGACAGCGGTGATTTGTATCGGCCTGGCAACGGGCAAGCGACGCTGTTTGATCGGAGGCACCGAAGCTGCGCGCGACGCGAGTTCTGCAAACTGCGCGGCTTTGCTGTTCAGTTCTTCGCGCAATTCTTGCATCCCCTTCAACAAGCGTTCGCCTTCGTCGAGGCTGAACTCCGAAGCGGAATAAACCGTGTTCAGCAGTTCATCTCGGCTGAAAATGAATCAAAAAATGCAAGGCATTCAAAGCGCACTCTTTGGGATCTGGAGAAAGGTGCGATCCCTAATTCGAATTATCGGTAATTTCAATCCAAAATCACCAAGCCCTTTCGGAATTCCTGTATTCTGAAATCATATGGTAAATTCACCTTTGAAGCCAAGCTTCAGCTTCGCGGATGTCCCTCATGTACTCTTGGTACTTCCTGGTGGCCAGCGTGTGGACTTCGCATGCCAGCGAGAACTGCAGAAGTCTCGACCAGGTCTCCTTGAGGAGTTCGTTCCACCTGGAATCCGAAAGTGGCGAAATTAACATTTTTCTTTCTTTTGAGGGTCAAAATCGAGAATGACGCAATTCCAAATGGGTTCTAGCACCCTAAAATTGTCAAAGAGTCAACCCAATCGCAGTGGGACAAACAGAAAAATTATTTTCGGCGCTTGTGCTTCTAAAGAGAAAATTTGTGCAAGACACAATACAGTCAACAATAATTACCTGGAAAAATAATTTTAAAAAATACCTGGAAATGGTCTTGGACGCGGGATGTCCTTGCAGCGAGAGAGCGTTGCCTCGTTCAATGACACTTCGCACCGAAACTTCTCGTTTCTCAAGCTCAGACATGAGCGACTGGAACAACAAACAAAATTTAAAATAACGGAAAAAATACTCAGATAACGAACATTCGTTAATGTTGGTTTTTAAAATTCAAGTTCCATAACATTCAACTCACGTCGTGATAAGCTTCGACGTTGGCCAAATTGATATTCGGATCCGACCAGTCTCGGCCGACTTCGACGTTTTCTTTCTCCCTCAGCCAAGTCAGCTGGTTCTGCAAGCTTTGCAGGAAATCGAGCAGACTTTCCAGATCGGAGAGGCGCTTGTTCGACGTCGTCAGGAGTTCAGAGTAGACCTTGTGCAGAGTGTTCAGGTGCTGGATGTAGAGCGACTGCTCTTCACCTTGGAACTGGTTCTGTCGAAAAGCAGATAAAAAACGTTCAGTTTGTGCATCAGTATCACTTTGAATTTTAGTTTCAGTTCACTATTCAGTTTGAGTTTGTGTATCAGTATCAGTCTGCGTTTTAGATTCAGTTTGAGGTTCAGGTTGAATTCGAGTTTTAGTTCCAGTTTGAGCATATTTAGTTTAAGATTGAGTTTCAGTTCGAGGAGCAGTTTCAGGCTCAAGTTTTGAGTTGAGGTTCAGGTTGAGTTTGAGACTCAGTTGGAGATACAGGTTGAGTTTAGGTTTTAGTTTCAGTTGGGTATGGTATCAGTATGAGTTTGATTAACAGTTCAGTTTGAGTTTCAGTCTCAGTTCCACTTGGAGTTTTTGTAGCACTAAAATTTAGCATATTTAATATGCTTTAAGCCATGGCCCAACTGAGGAGAAACGTTACAGCCAAAACGTTTTTTGAAGTTTGTTGAAGGCCCAAACGTTCTATGAGAATGACCCAGTTATGTATTATTTTTTTTGTTACCTTCGCTTGAGCGCATTGTTCGACCGTCTGTTGGAACCTGTCGATCTCCTTGTGATCCCTCTGGTGATGGGCCAGTTCGATTTTCACTCCAGCCAAGTCATTGCCGTATTCGTTATCTTGCAGTTGTTTCTGAAAGCGGATAGAACATGAATTTATTGAAAAGGAAATTCGACGAGGCCTTGAAAATCAAGCGAAATGAAGATTTGTCATCGACTCGATCAAAACATCGGGACAAAAATGTGAAGAGTATTGATAAAACGATAATTTACCTTATCAAAAAAATGTCAAACTCACCAGCTTGTTGTTGCACCATTCAATGGCTTGCTGCAAGCTGCGGAAATGGTGATTGGTGTCGACAAGTCGCGTCTCCAAGACCGTTCGCGTTTGTCGTGTGACCGTCCGCTCCTCGACGACAGGGAACGACATCGAAGCCAGTCGAGCGATCAGTTTTTGATGCAGCATCGACCGCAAGCTGACCCATTTTTGGTGCAATTTGGTCACCTGCAAAAAAATAATAGGTAGGATTAAACATCGAGGCTGGACAGCGAAGTGTGTGTACTAAGCTAAATATAACTCCTTTATGGTAGGGGTCGAGGGGTTGGAAGAGCGAGGAAATGAATTTGACCTCAAAAATTAGTACCAATGATTTTAAGAATTGTTGAAAAATTGATCGATTCAACTGATTGATTGAAACAGCAGACGATTTGCGACAAAGCCAAATGATCATAGGAGGTTATGATGTGACAACAAATCACAACAAAAGGTTGCGATTTTAACTCCTCGAACAACGCGCAGCTCGATCTGCTCTACGATTGGCCGTCCAGCTTCGAAGCTCTCACATGACATAACCTGCTGACGGAAGGTTGCACATGTTACTTTAACTCTCTTGAAGTACAATCAGTATCGTACGAACCAGTATACAGACAGACCGTGATTTCATCTTCAAAATTGCCACAGAATTCCATAAAACAAAATTATGGTCACACAAGGACATCCCCACAACAAACAGCTGCAGGGCAACAACAACAACAAAAACACTCATAAAGTAACGCGCCAGTTGAATTGTCATCGAGAAGAAGAAGTTGACTTGTCGCAAATCGTCTACCGATTACTTGAGAGTTTTCTTCATGCCAAAAAATATCATCTTCGTAAGATTGTACCTTCTTATCCAAGGACGGCCAGGCTTGATGTCCAACGGCCTTCAATGTCCCCAAATCCTGATTCATCGATTGAATCGTCTCTTCGATGTTTCGCATCTCGCTTTCGATCGAATCAGCGTTGCGCTTGGCGTCCAAAGGATGAATCCTAAGAAATTTCAACAATCGCAAGTGTGTCTCAAACGTAAAAAAAATCGCAAAAATGTACCAGTTTCTCCGGGGATTTGGTATTTTCGACTTTTTACTCGGATTTTCAGCAAAGCTTGGAAATTGAGGATGTAAAAAATATGAACATTACCTGTCGAGACGTTTGGCCTCTTCTTTAACGCGCGATTCGACGTCATCGAGCCGACTGTCGACGCGTTTGCAGTCGCGGCTCAACCGATCAGCCAAGCGATCCAATCTTTCGAACCTGAAAATATTTTAAAATGTATACTGATGAAAAAGGAACAAGACCGAAACGGCTAATTAATAGTTAATCAAATGTTGAAGGTCGAAAAATCCGGGAAAAACATCGACCCTGTTTTTGAGCGAATGTCTAAATTTTTACAAAGAACGCAGAAACTTACTTTTTGATCTCATCTTGCAGTTGCTGTTCTCTTTCGGAATGTAGAGTCATCATTTTGTTCCAGCCGCGTTCCAAAACGTCAATGTGAAGTTCGGGCTCGATTTCGACTTCGCCGGTGGATTCGTAGATTTTCTGGAGCATTAGAACGCGATATTTTGGAAAAATCAGTCCTAAGCTTGTTGATCAAATGAAGAAAGTACTTACTGCCACCCATGCTTCACTAGTTTAATTTGAATTTTTTTTTTTTTTTGTAAAAACTCAAAATCAGGATGAATACCTGAAGGTCCGTGTAAAGGCGGGCCAATTCCTGTCGAGCGCCCATTTTGGAAGGCGCTTCGATGGTACGGAATTTGTTGCATTCTTTCACCAAATGCACAAGGTCGGACAGCGTACCTGAAATAAGATAACGTGATTGAGGTTTAAGCGAAATTTTTACAGATGGGCCAATGTGAAGGTCATTTTTTTGATTTTTTTAAATTTTTTTTTCAAAAATTACTCCATAATATGGAAATATTATTTCGGGATGACTTGTAAATTATTTAACGAAACACTCACCAGGTAAAGTTCGTTCGGAGTAGAATGAGGTTTTTTCCTTGATCCACATATGAAGGGAGGAGGCAACCTCGCGGTATTCGTTCGTTAGGCTTTGAGCTTCCTGAAACCGGGGAAAAATTGATCAAAAAATGTTGAACTGGGTACTAGAATATCTAAAAACTCCTTCCAAAAATATTCAAAAAAAAATTATTACGTTGTCGTAAAGTGGATGAACAGCTGGTGGGTCGGGGAAAGCATCGAACAGTGACGACACGTAGGTGATGATCGATTTCTCGTCGATTTCGTGGGTGTCCACGTCTGAAAATGGAAAATGAAATTCAACGTGAAACAAACTAGGCGTGAAAACCACCATAAAATGAACCATTCTTGTTATAATCCAATTTTCTCTTTCGATGTACCAATTTTGTAAAGGTAAGGTAGCCAAAATGTGAGAAAAGTCAATTTTTTTACCTTCGGGGTCGAGAAGCCGAGTGACGCCCACTTTCTCAGCGGTGTAAAAGGCTGTTTCGAGACGCTCGCGCACATTTCTCTGTCGTACCTCGCGCCAGTTCAACAGGTCGGGTCTGCGGGCGAAATTGTAAATTGTCGGAAATTTTTCGAAACGATAAACCTAATTTTGGGATTAGGGGCGAGTAAAATCGTACGGAAACAGGCATCTAGCGTTTGATTTATGGCCATATGGCCTCCACAATTGTAGCCAATAACAGGAGAAAAAACCAAAAACTCACCGGTTTCGGTGGATGATGGCATTGAAAGCCAGACCGTCTCTCCATGAGGATGTGAAATCGTTGACTTTGACATCCGGATACCTGCAAGTAAGGAGAAAGATAATAAATTTTCAGTTTTTCTTTTTTTGTTAATTTATAGGCAGGCAGGCAGGCATACGAAATTCGTAGTTCCAGTCAATCTCCAAAATATGTGACCCGTAAAAATGGCCAATAAAATCGTCGAAAAATTGGCATTATTAACAACATAATTGCACAATTATAAACAATATAATAACGTAATTTCAGTTACCTGTGAGTGGATTTTCTTGCCCATCGCAGGAGGACGTCTTTGGCACTTACGTTTGGCTCTTCTCCGACGACTATGTCCGAGATCTGCAACAAATAAACCCATGATTTTAAACCGGATATAAACAATCAAAAGCGGGACGCTATGAAATGAACAATAGGTATAGGTATATATCAAAGTTCAGGTATATATAAAAGTTATATATCATTTATTAATCAATAGGTATCAAAGTTGGTATAAAAATGAATATCAAGCGTACTAAATTATAACAAATCAATAAAAAAAAAGGACACAGTTTGAGTTTGAACTCGAAGTTGACTTCGATCTCAAAGTTGAGTTTGAACTCGAAGTTGAGTTTGAACTCGAAGTTGACTTTGATCTCAAAGTTGACATTGATCTCGAAGTTGATTTTGATCTCGAAGTTGAGTTTGAACTCGAAGTTGACTTTAAACTCGAAGTTGGCTTTGATCTCAAAGTTGACTTTGATCTCGAAGTTGACTTTAATCTCAAAGTTGACTTTGATCTCGAAGTTGACATTGATCTCGAAGTTGATTTTGATCTCGAAGTTGAGTTTGAACTCGAAGTTGAGTTTGAACTCGAAGTTGGCTTTGATCTCAAAGTTGACTTTGATCTCGAAGTTGACTTTAATCTCAAAGTTGACTTTGATCTCGAAGGTGACATTGATCTCGAAGTTGATTTTGATCTCGAAGTTGAGTTTGAACTCGAAGTTGAGTTTGAACTCGAAGTTGAGTTTGAACTCGAAGTTGGCTTTGATCTCAAAGTTGACTTTGATCTCGAAGTTGACTTTAATCTCAAAGTTGACTTTGATCTCGAAGTTGACATTGATCTCGAAGTTGAGTTTGAACTCGAAGTTGACTTTGATCTCGAAGTTGAGTTTGAACTCGAAGTTGACTTTGATCTCTAAGTTGACATTAATCTCGAAGTTGATTTTGAACTCGAAGTTGGCTTTGATCTCGAAGTTGACTTTGAACTCGAAGTTGACTTTGATCTCAAAGTTGACATTGATCTCGAAGTTGATTTTGAACTCGAAGTTGGCTTTGATCTCGAAGTTGACTTTGAACTCGAAGTCGACTTTAAACGCGAAGTTGACATTGATCTCGAAGTTGAGTTTGAACTCGAAGTTGACTTTGATCTCAAAGTTGACATTGATCTCGAAGTTGATTTTGAACTCGAAGTTGAGTTTGAACTCGAAGTTGACTTTGATCGCGGGACGTCTGGTCACCTTACTCAAATGTCAATTCTTTAGGTCCTTTGTCTTGGCTCGCAAAGTAGGTAAGGCATGTCGGAATTTTGTTTTATGGAATTTTTAAATTTTTCCATCGCTCGTCCTCATCGAGCGCAGCAGCCACAAAATCAATACAAAAATCGTGGATATGGTCTAAAATTTGAGAAGAGCCGCAATACATGGAAGGACCCGAGGAGGATCCGAGCACTGGTTTCTTTCCTGCGAGGAAAGTCGTGCCGTGCACACCTGTACGATCCGGTATTTGACGGACAGAGATGGACGAGGATTGTCATGGGATGGGCTGCCGGCGGTGGGAGTGAGTCCTTGCTCAGGCGAGACGGGAGGCAGGTGTGCCACAATTGTCTATTTGACTCAGTGACTCCGAGAGCCGAGGCTGAGCAGACCGTGACGATCTTTAGACAGACTCGGCCGAACGAGGGGGAAAAATAGTCGAGTTAAAGGTGAAAAATGGGAAAATTCGAAGGCTATGAAAAAATCGGACGATTTCCCCTACGAATATGCGATTTTTAAAGATTTTAGCGCTCAAGGCCGAACGGACGACAGTGGTTGACTTAAAAGGACTTGAACTGTGACGTCACGCGAGACTGACATGACAAGTCCCGTGGCTGGCATTGAAGATAGTGATCTTCCTAACGATGCTTTTCCTGTGCACCTTTTTATACACGATATTCAGCGCACTCTAGAGATTGATGTTTCCGAATGAAAACGAAAAATGTCACGGGGAAAACTGAGCTAAATTAGAACATACGATTTCTCGTAATGGGTTAGGGGGGTAAGGGTTCACTTGGCGTCAATCAAAAAAATAATCAACGGCAAAACTGTCACAAATTGAGGGAAAAGCCCGATTGAGAATAATATGGTCCATAAATGGACATTGGACAGACCAACACATTTCGCACGTTCGAAGTAGCAGTGGTATATCTCCCAAAATGGCGTTTTTGGTGCCACTTTGGACCTAATTTCTTGGGAATGTCTCATCATAGAAATTTCAACAATTTAGAGCTTCTGGTAGTCTCTGGAGGAATTTATAAGGATTTTTCAAGATGGAGCAGTTGGAGAGATAGTTGATAATAGCACTATGAGCACAATATAGCAAGGAGATTCGAGCAATAGCAGGAACGTTTTCAACGTTTTGAAAAATCTTAAAACCCGATTTCCCATTTGGGTTTTTGGATAATATCCAGCATATTATGCTACTCCGAACGTGCGATTTGCTAAATGAGCGATCAGCAGCCGGTCACTTTTGCAAATTTGAACCGCTGAACCGATATTCTCTTTTTGAGGATATTCGTACACCTTTCGATAATGGGAGCAAAAGCTCGCCCACGATGTCGATCGTCTTGCCCAATTTTGGCGACGGATCAGTACACACCTACTGGGATGCTCGTACGTGTGTGCGGAAGGTGTGTATCCTGACGTCAGGCAAATATGCGTGTTGGCGTGCGATCGGACACGTTGGCGGAAGGATGTGATGTCATGCGTGGGGGGCACGTTTTCTCAATGAACGCCCCGGCGCCCCAGGTGGTCAGTACTCGGAAATAGGAGGGGGCCGAGGCCCAAATTGTTATAAAATTTGTTACCCAACTCAAAAAGAGTACGAGAAATTAAAATCAAGTTTTTTGACGTAAATTTGAAAAATCTCCAGAATTGGAAAATTCGACAAAAGTCAATAACTACCCAAAATTGAATATTCCTTTAAAATGTATCTCGAACGTATCGTCGTATTTCAAGACGGCTGGGCCGATATTCATCTCGAATTTGGTGATTCGTATAATGTAAAAAGCCTGAAAACACTAGGTTTAACAGCTGACAGCTCAAATTAGACCGAAATGGACAAATTCATACAAAATTGGATATTCCATTCTTTTTAACCTGTTGATGTTTCCTGACGACGCTGCGCCCCCGCGATTGCAAATGCTGTTCCCGAGTGGTGATGCTCCTGGTCACGTGGTATTTTGAAATTTTCGAAATCTTCGTCTCGCTGCTGCCGCCGCCGCCGACGACGGCCAAATTTCGACCGCGGTCGAACTCGTACAGACGGCGGTCCATCGATGGGTAACCGCCCGGCGACGACATGGGTCACTTTTTTGTCTTTTTCGGAAACGCGCGTAATTTTTGGCGAAGGATACTGGTCGGAAAATCGGCGAAAAAATAAGAAGTGTATCCCGAGACAGAGAACCGCGGTCAGGCCGCTGGCAAGGCGCATGCGCCTTATGAACATCTCAGCGCACCTCTGTTGAGTGAGTCTGACCATGGTCCTCTGTCTAGGACTAACGTATGGCGCGTTAATTATAGATAAATAAATAAATAAAGATAAATATAGACATATAAATAGATTTAAATAAATATAGAAATATAAGTGAAGATAAATATATAGGTAAAGATAAAGGATAACAGTACTCCGAGTATAGTAAATCATTAAATTTGGTAAAAACATTTTCTCTGGCCGTTCAAAACTGTCCCCCCTCCCCCCATTATAGTACTGCTAAAACTAGCATATCAATATTTAGGTATCTATAGTGAAGGTATACTAAATATAATAATAGCATGTAAAAAATAAGTTTTTGATCAATTTTTTCAAGAACTCTCGTCGAAAGAGAATTCCTCGGCATAAACTGTAGGGGAGGGATTTACTTATAAGAACGTGGAAGTAATGTGTGCCACCTATGCACCCCAATGGAGTAATTCGCAATCGATAAAATCTCCGAGCGTGGGACGTTGTCGCAGTGCTGCCAGCCTACCTACATAAACCAATACAGATACAGGTACAAACCTGACCGTCTGTTACGTAGGCAAAGCGAAAAAGGTCGCTTCCTCCGCTCGCCAGATGTGAACATCTGCCATCAATTTCCCACTTGTGGAGTAGATTTTCCCTCAAAAACACCTCGACTATACGGGACAGTTGACAAACATCACCATACAGAGGGACTGGAGACTTTCGAATTGGGAATTTGACCATAAATCGAGGGAAACCAGGCATTTCTGAGCATGGACCAAGGTCATTGTGTAATCCGGTCGTTATTTCCAGTGCCAAGTCGGTCAAGTTCGTTCGATTTTTTATTAACCCCCATCCGAGGATGAGGATGACTACTGAGTACTGGAAGCCCGAGTGAACTCGAGGTCTACCGAATGGAAGGGTATTTAAATTGAGTAAAAATTGTTAACCCCCATAACGAGTTCTACTCCTCTTTTCGGTTTTACTAGGACCAGAGCTGAGGAATCAATGAAGAAAAATGTCGATGATTATTGCCGCATAATTACCAAGGTTTACCTATTGTTTGAATTTTTGAATATTTTTTCAATTTTTTTTAATTTTAGAAAAAAATTTCTTGAAAATTTTTAACATTTTTCAAACTTGACTCGAAATTTTTCTGAATGCATGACAATTTCACGTATGGATAGCAAACAACGCATACACAGTGCACATCAGAACTGGCGTAGGATGTACGCTCGACAAGATCCGTTACCGTTGTTAGTGTTGACGTGTTGATGCGTCTCTATAGCAACCGACGGTGGACCGGAACAATCGACCTTCCTGTTTTCCACCTGTATCACCTCTTGGTCCGAGTACTTCATCATTAGATCGAATAAAATCATCGAAGTTCGCCATTTTTACACCCAGAGCCTATAATTTCGATGCAGGGCGCATTTTTCGAATCTTTCGGCTACTATTCGATATTGAATAATTTCCCAATAATTCCCCAAGAATTTTTTTCAACACTCGAGAAACGATGGAGTTTTCTGACAAAATAAGCAAAGGGCAAATTTGGCATTTTTTGGGTCCCATTTTGGAGAGGGTTTGCCTGAATTTTGACGAATTCATTTAGAAGCCAAACCATGTACCCATGAATGGCCCCAATTTCAGTTCAGCAACATTGTCCGAGGTCGTGCAACACAAAAGACACCATATTCGGTAGGTACGCACCCTCAAGCCTCAGGGAAGGATTTTCGACGCTACGCTTCCTACGTGCCTTTCAATCGCCATTGTGATAATTTGCTAGTCAATTTTACTAATGTCAATCGTTGACCTAGTTTTCGCGATACGAATAGATAATTATAGCCGAGAGCAAAATAATAATAGACGATATAAAAAATCTACCCCTCAATCAGTAGGGGCTATCAAAGCTTTTTTCATCCGAGAATTTGGGTAGAATTCCATGGCTATTATGGGAAATATGTTTTACAACTTCCGAGACCCTCGAATTGCGAGTAAGTAGCTTATTGAAGAGAAATCAGTGATGCGTAGATAACACACAATACTTTCATATTTTATCAGGTAACATTTTCACTTTTATTTTATTTTGACTAATTTTGAGGCTGCTAAAAAAATGTATTAAAAACATGTTAAAATCTTCTTATAGAATGTTTATTCAAAAAACCCAATTTTTTATAACCCTTCTTCTTCTCTTTTTGATGTCTTGTCTAGATGACATGGCGGACAGTGTTTTTATAACCCTATTTTTTATCCAAAATGAAGACTCTGTCAATACTCAGATATCTAGGTGGTAAAGGTGAACCATTGGACCCCCTTTCCACAACTGACGAATCCTAACGAAACTGACGACATAGTCGATCCGTTGCTGAGGAGGGCTGCATGGACGAAAGCGCTAGGACGAAAATGCTCTCTTGACCATCGCAAAACGAGTGGTGCGTAGATACACAATACTTCCATACTTTGAAACGTGAAAAAATGACACAATTTGACCATATTTTGACTGATTTTGAGGGTGTTTAGGACAAAAATATCAAAAAACTCACTATGGAAATTTTAAAACTTGCCTAAAATAAAAATAGGCCATGCCAGCGGAATATAAAAAATACCCAAATATTCGGCAAGGTAAAACAAAGATGTTAAGACCAAGAACGCTCCAATCGGTTCAATTTTGAGGCCGGTAAAAAATCAAATAGAATTTGGGTTTTAAACTGAATTTTCGGCTTTGTAAACGTTCAACTATGTGGACGATGATGACAAAAATGACTAAAAAACCAGATGCATGCTACAATTTTCATTTATGGGCGTACATTTTTTCAAGGTAGTCGATTCGGTCGTGTCTTTATATGGCGTGAGTCTGATAGTGTGGGTGTGTTCGATTTATTGCAGAAAACAATGACACAATCGGATTGATGCCCTCAGGCGTTAGTTCGGACCTTCGGACTGCCATTCTTAGCTGTTGGCATTGATGGACCTTGAGTCGACTTTACAACAAGTTTTTCGACATTTTGACATTGAATTTGGACAAATTTCGCCAACATTAGAGCCAAACCCGCTTGCGATGTTAATACATAACCGGAAACATTTCCATAAAAAATCCAATATTTCGAGAATTTCCCAGTTTTCCGCAGAATTTTCGGTCTCATATTAAAAAAAAAAAATGTAAGAAAAATTTCGAAAGATTTTCGAAATTGAAAATTCCTCTCTGAGTTGACCTTTTGATGAAATTTTGACATCTGTTTTTCGAACCGTCTTTTGAAAAAATCGGTCAGAAGTGATCGACGGCGTGTACACCAAGGCGTATAATCGATTGTAATTAATTCTCAAGCGCAAAAACCAACAAAAATCCCCGACCCTAATGAGACTTATTCGACCTTCGTACGGGTCGCCCGTATTTGGGTACGTGTCCGTTTTCGACCGGCGAGAAAAAAATCGAACGACAGGTACAAACGTCGTATTTTTCGATTTTTTTGCAAGAATTTGCCCGACGAAGGACGATTTGAGAAATCGCACCGTATAAGTCGGCATACCATTTTCGGAGTCGCCGGCCTGGAAGTAGCGTGTGTGATATTCGCCGTTTTACCGCCGAGTTCGAGGCCTTGGACAATTGTTTGTGCATCTCTTATGCAAATATGCTCTTCGATTGGGGGAGGGGGGTCCGAGACAGACGGACAGAACCGACCGATGTCAAGTTCACGAAATCCGATCCGTACTTTTTGAAAATATTTTTAAGAAAACCCAAAAAAAAACTCGGATATGACCAGAACTTTTGAAATTTAGGTAATTTTTTCTTCTTCAAAATTCACTCATTCAATAAAAAAATCACTTCCCGAACAAGTGTCTGTGTGTCCGTCTGTGGTCATTTACGAAAATGGCCATAACTCCTTCAATTCTTAACCTTTTTTCAAATTTCTTGAACTGAAATGTTCGTTTCGGCAAGACCTAAAGCCCTGTTCAATTGGAATCTGAATAAATCGCAGTACTTCCGATATATTTGCATCTTTAGTGTTTTATATTTTATTTTTTTCCGGCCACAAAAATTAACCGATTTGAGCGTTCTTGGTCTTAAAATCTTTGTTTTACCTTGCAGAATATGTGGATATTTTTTATAGTCCGATAACCTGGCGTATTTTTATTTTAGGCGAGTTTTAAAATTTGCATAGTGAGTTTTTTGATATTTTTGACCTAAACACCCTCAAAAGCAGTCTAAACATAATCAATCGAGTCAAAAATATACGTATCAGAATATGGGAGTATTGTGTGTTATCAACGTACCACTGATTGCGGTTATCTACTATACGTAGTTTGATGGGTCAACAGATGCGGACCAAGGTCCCTACGTCCCTGCTGAATTCATGTTCATACTAGAATATTGCGTCAGCAAATTGAAAACGAACATTAAGCAATAAAACAACAACAACAACAACAAAAAAACACTATGCAAAAAAGTGGACGAAACAAATATAAACAACCAGATTTGGGTTTTTTTTTTTGGACCTAAGTCTTGCTACTGATCCAATTGTTAATTTTTTTGTCTTCTCTTAATTTGCTGACACAATCTTCACAATAGCATTTTTTAGTTAGACCATTTTCCCACCAAACCTAAAATCAAACTCTGCTTGAACTCGAGGTAATCCAACTTACAAACCAATGGAATCCTAATACGAAATAATTACCGACTAAAAGCCTTGGAAAATTACATAGTTAACCGCCAATGGAAATTCGCACCTATTGACCAAGGCCGGGATTTTCAATCCACCCACACCGATGGAAACCTTCCCGAATGTTATCGCAAGATTACAACTAAATTATCCATCTAAATATCTTACTCCAACGAAATACTTTCTAAAAAGTTATTAACTAAAAATAATTAAGGGCTAAATCCAATTTTTCCCGACGATTTCCGGGTTTATCGTGACTTACGACACAAATCACGACCGCGGACACGGTAATAGAATCTCGGAGAGACTGACAGCCAAGCACTGACACAAAGTTACGGACCGACTGACTTCGACTGACTTAACCGGGGAGGAGAACGTCAGGCAGGGGGGGGGTGCGTGGGTGGGAGGGGAGGTGGGCGGCAGTTACCTAACAGAGCAGAAAGTCATCGGATACGGCAGGAGACGAATTTGAAGTCGAATGCCGAACGTCATAGCGATTTTCTGGAGTACGAGGCCAAAATTAGACTTGAGCCAAAAATGCGTAGGCGCAACGCCCAGCTAATTGTTCGAACCAGGTATGCGAGCAACCTACAGTACTTTCTCGCTTTGGTAAGCGACAATTTAGATCAAATTTGGAAATGCTCGAAAATATGCAAGAATGAGGGAAAAACAGACATTCTGTTTTTTAATGTAATTTTTTTCGAATGCATTTTATTGAAACGGAGAAAATTTTGTACAAAACGTTATCTACTCAATCCGATTTCATGGGGGGACATTTTTATCACATAGAATACGTGAAATTTAACTCTCTACAACTTTGGTTATGTGACATTTTTTTATTGGTTGCGCCGTTTCAAATGTACAGGCTATTAAACGTGAGTGTATCCCATTTTGAGCCAATGTTTTGTCAAATGGGCAATGTTTGTCGATCGATTATGGCCGAACGGCTAAACCGATTTTAACGTTCGAGGAGACCATTCGACGCAGAATTTTACGCTGCTAAATAAAGAACTGACAGCTGTTTTCTGCAAGTTGCGTTGTTTACGAGTTATCCGTGAAAAACTGGGAAAATGTTAAATATCTCGGTTTTCCGGGTACCAAACATTCGGCGCACGGACGAATTTCCCCAAGCCGCTTATATGTAACCCTTGTAAATTTGGTTTTGCCCCGAATCAATGCTCGACCCCCTTTGTACCTACCCCTGGTTTGACTGGGTTATTCGTAAAATACGGAAACGCAAATGCTGAGTTTAATTTATGAGTGGGATTGCAACATTTTGGCCGAAAATACCGGCTTTTTAACTTCCCCGGATATCTCAGCCACCTATAGAGAATATTACTGATAAATACCTGCATGAGTCAGCAGCCGAGAAACGATAAAACGAACAAAAACGTCTCAATTTGCTCCAGGGTGTGGAATAGTGAGCAGATAGTACGGGATACAAGCTCAGGAGCGTAAATGAGGGGATCGATCCCCTTGGCAACGAATAAACCTAATGCGAATGGTCGATTCAAACTTTTTCTCATTTTTTTTTTTAGAGAAACACCAATTTCTTCAAGATTATCGAATAATCAAAAAGGAACACATTATTTTAGTAATATATGGGCACTATCATTTTTCCTTTTCATTATTTCATTTCATGCTCACACTCAAATCGGTGGATTAGTCGTCGATTTGTTAAGCAACCACCAAATGAAAGGAAAAATTATCTATCTGTGAAAATGCCTGATCTAAGAAGATATCAAATCCTGGAAGTACTGAGAGTAACCTACAGTTTGGAAATATGAACAGTTTTCAAATTTCAACCAAATCAAACATGCTCAGAGGACTGTCAAATTTGCAATGCCCTTTTTTTTGTATCCTTTCATCAGAGCTTTGCATTTGTTGCCGGTCTCTCCTCTCTCATATCGACTTACGTTGTCACGTTTAGGTTCGCCGGTTAGTGGGGTAGTGAGGATAGTTCGGGTCGGTAACGCGAGGGAGCGCCACCTGACGGATCTCAATGGGGCAGGGCAGCCAAAAAAGAAAATTTCCCTACTCGCTAAAATGCAAATTTCCCGACCGAACGAACTTTGGATAATCACCAGCCTATTTTTGTTTTAATCGCTCTCATGAGACATCTATCGATTAAAACCATAAAAATATGAAAATCTACGAAAAATATTACTCACTTGGAAATGTAGAATGATGGTCCATATCAGACCGAGAGTCAGTTTCGGATTGCCGTCGACAATGTCTTCAGGACGGATGTTGACCAGTTTGATCTGAAAATCGATTACTGTTAATTCAAAGTACTGCCAATAGTTAAGCATGATTGCTTTAGAACTCGGAATAAATTTACTTTTTTGTATCGTAGAAAATTGAGGACGAGCTCCACATTCTGCAGGGCGTGAAAGCGCATCCGCCCTTTTTCTCTTTGCTGCAACAGAGCGAACATAAAACGATTTTTATTAAACATCAAGACGAAAAATTTAATCAAAAATGTCAACTTAGACTAGGTAATTTGGAGGAGGCAAGGATAAGAAATGTTAAAAAACCCTCACAGGCACTTGTTCAAAAATTGATTGATTGATACTAGGTAAATAGAATAATTGATAAAAATAATATAGTAAAATTTTAAAGTATAATAATTTTTTCAATTTTATAATCAAAATTCAAAAATAAAAAACTATAATAAAAAAAATAATAAAATTTTTTCTGAAAATGACGACTCCTAGGGCAATTTCAGCAATTTTTATAACACCTGAAGTAGCTTGAAAATGCCAAGAATGGCGAAGGCGCTTGAGAGAATGTTAATAGAAATTATGACACAACTTCGTCTCACCCACAGCCTACTCAGCAGTGCAGTCGATTTTTTCAAAAATACGTACGTAATTATTGTTGATTATCTAAGGTTTTTATTTTTCAGAAATTAGATTTTTCTATCGGGCAACTTCAGACGGAAAAATTGCTGGATTGGGTGGAAACTCCTTTGGGGTCATGATGCTTAAGGGATTGAAAACAGTTGGAATAACTAGGCCGAAGGGTGGAGCCGGTAAAGTTAACGAGACATTGCCCTAATTTCCAAGTATTTTTTGCAGTAGCGCCGGATTGGCTTCCTGTTATTCGCGTGACTTCCTTGAATCCTGTTCAGACGCTAGGCGAACGAAGAAAAGAGAATTGTAAACATCATTCTGTAAGATAGTGCCTAAAATGAGAAAAAATGCCAACTTGGAATGATCCCATATATCCAAAATTGACTTACGAGATGCTCCCCAGTGAGAACCTCCAGAAGGGAAATGAGGTTGAGCCCATCTTGCAGATCGGTAAAAAGGTCAGTCACATGGCGATTCGTCTGTAAAAAGGCGCAAATATGAATAATATGCACATAATATAACGCAAACATATTTTTTTTTGTGCCGGATTTTCAACAAATGTGTAGTCTGCCTATTTTCTGCTTTAGCGCTTTCTTTTCAGTTTTGGGCGTATGTAAGCTCGCTCCCGGTGCTCGGGGTGACTTCAACATTTATCACATTATCACTTCAACATTACCATCTGATAATCATCATTCCGCAAACACCCGAGTACTTAAATTACAGTCTTGGTATTGGATTGATCACGCAGTACAAATAGAAAAATATTTTTGGTAGCTCACCTTCCATTGGAACGCGACAATCTTTCAACTTCGCCGGCCAACATTTTTTGAAAAGCTAACTCGCAATGAATGAACCGCCCGATGAATAATTTTTTTCACGAATACTATTGCCCTTTACAATATTGACTGAAAATGTGCAAACTAACTACACTCACAGCTCTTCTGCCAGAGTAATTTCTGCTTGAACGGACCTACAGAACACGAACTGACGAACGGAGAACGAAATTACAAGCCCGACAGGTTCAGACTGGAGCGAGAATTTGTCGACAGGTTCAGACCGGAGCGAGATTACGCCTCGAAACGTTGACCCTTGGCCTTTGGGAGCGAGCTTACATCAGCCCTACCCCTACAGGAACAATCCTGATCGTCACCAAACGCGAATGATTCATCGCAACGCCCCTACAGGCGTACTAGGGCGTACGCTAGAGACCGCTCTAGAGACACGCCTCTCTAGGGCGTGTTTCTAGAGAGGGCCGCCAGGACGAAAGCGCTCAAGCAAATTCGGGATATTTTAATTTCCCTCCGAGGGATTCCAGGCTCGGCTGTTTTAAGAGCTGTAATGCGAAAATAATTCCGGCAATAGGCGATGGGGATTTTTCAAAGAATTTTTTCGTATGCAACATATTTGACTATAGACATCAGATGAAAATATATTAAAGCTGAAAATCAATTTAAAATTAAAAGAAAATCCTTCGTTCGTAAAATCATTGATCAGCAAGGTAGGCCTCTATAAAATGTTCAAAATTACTAATTATTAGCTCAATTATTGAACTTGCAATATTCAATATTGGTTGAACAACAGTAAAAAGTCACAAATTAGTTTTCGGACAAGATGCTGATTTGAAATTAAGAACTATATTGAAAAAACTCAGCAAGCAGGAAAAACAGTAAAAATGTTCAGGAAAAGCGTCACATTTATCCAGCATTTTCCAAGTGCTATCAATTTAGGGTGGGTTCATCGATTGAGCTTATTCCTCGAATATTATTCTCCGAATAAGTAATGACTTTGGAATGGAGACTATGAATTTCCTCGTCAACGTATCCGTGGAAAATTTTATACGGGGAATAATGGATATTCGATGAATGAACTGAATTAATGAACCCACCCTTAGGTAATGGTGAGTCACAAAAATGTGACAACTGCAAAAGGATACGCCCCGTAAAAAATTTTTTTTGTGAAATTACCATCACTGAAATGAACGTTGTGAAAGGAATCAGAAGAATTGGCCAATTATTATTAGCGACATAAACCCTTTCTAGGGTGGTCGAAGAGTCCTACTACATAACATGCTAAACAAAAAACCAGGTTTTTGTGGCTTATGATCGGACCCTACCAGAACACAGAAAACTGGTGAAACCATTTTTCAGCACAAATGGAACAGGGCCGACAACCCCCTCCACAAAGGTGGGGTGGGGGGACTGTTGGCTGAGTGACTGGGCCGAAATCACAGAAAGTAAAAATTGAAAATTACACCAAAAATCGACACTCTAGAAGCCGCCGTCAACTAATTTTAGTGCGTTTTCTAATAAGCTGTTTGCAAAACACAACACCAACAAACCGACTTACTGTTGGCCTTGTTTCGGGAAGGATACAAATTTGTGTGTATGTCTGCAAGCACAAACAATTCCAGAAATAATACAATTAATGTCCATTAATTTCGAAACCAGAAAAAATTTTTATTTGAAAAAGTCAAAAAATCTTTTCCCCCGATTACCTACCGATTTGACCTATAAATACGCGGGATTTAAACATAGTGCACCGTCAGGGATCCCGGAAGGCCGGAAATGAGAACTATAGCAAAATGCGACCCGATTCCACACTGGAGACACATTCTGGCCGAAAACCGGAAACGGATGTTCTGTGTCAGCAAATCGAGTCGGCCGTTTTTAGATCGGTACATCGAAAAAGGATTAACCGGCGGTTAAATTCCAAATTCGCTCAATGCTGGAGCATAATTTTGTAATACACTAAGCAGAATTTCTGCATTAAAGTATTTCCTTTCTATAATAAAAATTTCACTAAATTGCAATCTCAAGTCAAAATTTTATTTCAACTTCAAAATTGAGAGTACTCAAAAACATGATCTCAGAGTAAGTGCCTATCCAAAACCAAAGTCTATAATCCTTGCTATAGACAATTTAAAAAAATTATCACCAACTGCTATTACCTTGCTCCTTGTCCAATGCTGTTTGTCATGAAGCATGAAAAGGGAATAAGGAAAAGTAGTAGTAAACATTTTCAAATTCATCATCATTATAATGGGTGATAAATTAGTGCGTGTGAAGCATCAATCTGTGCTGTCTGGTGAAAACGTGAAAGAGGAATGAAACTATTGCAGATCGATTTCGATACATTTTCCATTAATAAATTAATACATTTTTTGAAAGAATAATCAACTTGAACATATGAAAAGGCTTGGAAAATTTTCAAATTCGATTTTTGGATTCTCCATACTTTGAAACGAAAAACATCAAACTCAGGGGGGTCAAATTTTGTTTTTGAACAATAAAAAAGGTTTATTATTGAATAATAAACCAATATACGCCCAATCAGTGTTGGCCTAATGCGGTCATTTTTTTTGACTATTTTTCGGATTTTTTTTTCTGGAAAAATTCTGGAGAATCAACCAAAAGCTTCTTCGACAGACATCCTCTACTGGAGAGAAAGAGGACCGAAACCTGTCGAGAAATTTGTCAGCCAGTTAGTCGTGCGAAGCGAATAATTGACAAACATTATTCATGCGTGCGATTTTACGCCTCTTTCTGTCGCTTTTGTCGATTAGTATGCAAGGGGAAGTGCCGTATTCATTTGTAAGAAGAAAAAAATTAAAGATGAATTCCACACAAAGGCAAAAGGTAAGATATTTCGCACCTTTTTGGTTTCGAGTTTATGGTTCGGACAACAAAACGAAGGTATTCGATGTAAAAAGTAAGAGGAAAAAATAACCGCCGTTCCAGGCGCTCGCATTTGCCCGATAAACGGAGTTGCCCCGGGCGTGCTCTGCCGCCCTCGTGGAGAGGCTAGGTACCAAGTACGTGACAGTGCTGTAGGGCCATTCTGGTTTTTTGGCATAACCACCTACCCTACGGAGGCGGAGAGCTGAATTTTTGAGGAGAGAGGCCTAGGTGGCTCCCGAGTCGTGGTGGAACCAGGAAGCTGGAGCTTCGTCATACTATTATCCATCCGGAATTTAGGAAGGACGATGCTTTATATACCGCTGTCGGCCATTTTTCAGTTTTTTTTGCCATGATGCAAAATACGAACGAAAATGGGCATTAATCATTATCAAAAATGACTTCGGACGCCTTCAGTCGGAGCGTTCTAAATATGTCAACGACCGTTTGATTTGTGTGTTCGCTTGTCCGCGTGTCAGTGTATCCATTCTTATCTGATTAGGAGTCCAGCTGATGGCCAAGTGATTCCAATCAAAAGATGCGAGAAAGGGCCACCAGTGGCGCCAATAGTAAATCATACGAATGGACCTCTCGTCTGTGACAGTTTCAGTCTCTAATCCCATTGAAGAATATTAGTCTAGACAAATTGCATTAGTGGAAAAAAAAGAGAAATTCAATTTTTACTTATAGCAAAAAAAATTATTAGAACCCGATAAAAACGGTATGCAATTTTCATGAAATTTTGTATTACCTATTTATTGTATTACCCATTTTATATTGTATTTTTTTGTCGATTCTTCAGCTCAATTCCGACAATTTTTGTTCAGTGAATTTTTTTTGAGCCCAACAAAAATTACTTTTTTTGCTCTGCAGATTTTTTCGTGCTTTCGACTTAGCCTCAGTAAAATGGCCGTAAGTCCGTTAAATTTTAGACTAATGACAAAAATGAATATACCGTTAGAAAGCCCATTAAATTTCCTATCATCCCACGGCATTTGCAGCAGACTAACATCAAGTTAAATTAGCGGAAAGTACGTTCAAAGTAGCCGAACTTATGACCACTTTGCTGAAATAAAGACGAAAAATCTTTGAAGCGAAAAAATGCCTGTTTCCTATGGGCTCAGAAAAATATGTATGGAACAAAAATTGTAACAAATGAGCTAAAGAATTGACTTCTTCAGGGAAGACAAAACTTAGAGTGAGCACACTAAATAATTTATCATAAATTGAGTTCCATTGATTAGGTAAGAACCAAAAATGTACACAGAGAGGCGAGGTCTCCTATACTCAATTGAAACGATGGGATTTTGATGCAAAAACGACAAAATCGGTTCAGAAGTGAAAGGAACCTAGAAGGCGACCGTGAGTAATATCACTCTGGATGAGAGAAGGAATGTTGCCATGTGTACACACCTGATACTACTGTTTGACTATTCCAATAAAAATTGATGAGGAGCATCAAAAGGAGCCGTCTAGGAAGAAATCCAATCGCATTATTTTCCAGATGGGCGCTATTTTGTAAATATTAATAGAGGGGGGAGTCTGGCCGTACAATGGCGTCGTTTAATAATATACAACGAAATAATGGTTCATTGTTTTCACCGCGATTTCCGCCATCAATTAATTGTCATCTCGTTTGTCTCCTACTGGCTTCGATTTGCTTGGGCAGTTGGTAATATTTTTCACGACAGATAGGCGATTGGTTGTGAGATTTTATTCGGATTTTTATTAGGCATAAACCCGCAGGCGAAACAGTCGAATAACTACCGAACAATAAGATTTTCCTATTGCAACTAGGTAAATTCGATTGGAGTTTTTAAAACGGAAATCAAATCATAATTTCCCCTTAAAAAGAGTAACTCAATTCGTTCACATTTTTGTCTTTTTGATATCTTTAGATAATATCTATTATACCATAATAACATATTATGTTAGTCAACAGGTCAAATTACAACCGAAATTGATCGCTTGGAGGGCCGAGCAAATGTTTTTTCGCATTTAAATTTGAATTTTTCCATGAAATCAAAAGGGAATCAAAAATTTGCCCATAACACAAGAAACCCGATTGAATGGGCGAGTTTTCCTGAAATTTGACATCAATAGCAGGTTTTATTCGAAATGTAGTTAACCTATAGGTATTTTCAGATTTTTTTTCGACTTTTCATGTTTGAACCGCAATTGCGGTACATAGGAGTCAGTTTCTGATCACGTGTGTACACTAGGCGTATAGGAAATTTAACGCCGAATCCAGAAATGCCCTCGAAAGTTGAAAAACGTATTTTTAAACTGGAGATACGTGGGTTTTTATAAAGCAAAGAGTACACTGTCAGAAAGGATTTTCAAAAACATCTTAAAATTGAGAAGTTTTTTGTCATAACAACTGAATTCCAAGATACGTAATACTTAGTTGTTATTTCGCATCATACTTTTGAGAAAGCATCTTAATTTTAAGATGTTTTTTGAACTTGGCTTTTTTAGATTAAGGATTTTTTTTCCATCTTACTGCAGGTGTCTTAATATCCAGTTACTTGCGTTTTTAGGTGCTCATTAGTCCCATAAAATTCGAATTAAGATGTTTTCAAAGTTCAAGAAACTCTTCTACATCTTATTATTAAGATGCATTTTGAACTTGGCATTTATGTGGAGTAGTAAATATTAATTTTCCAGCATTTAAGTCCTTTTTTTAATCTGGTTTACACATGGGAAGCCTCTACTAAATTCATCCCGTAAACTCGGAGCGTTTGTAGTACATCAAAATCACAAAGGACTTTCCACAGCACTTGAAAACCGGTAGAGGATGTGGATGCAGAAGATTGGCTACGTGCACCATGTCATAGACATGGGGATTCTGTTTTTCAACTTCGTAGGCGTTCAATCGTTCATTGAAGCTCTTCGTCATCAGCTTAGCATACAACAACACTATACGCGTTTGTTCGTACACGAGAACCTTAATAAAATCGCATCATATAAATGACTCGAGATAGAAAAATGCGGTTGGATTCTGTTCCATTTTTGGTCTAGTTTCACTCAAATTTTGATTTCGCTTTATAGCTTAAGGGGCGGGGGGTTTAATGGCAGTGTCAATGTTAAGGAGTTGTTTTTGAGGAGTTGTTATTTGTGGTTTCAGTGATGAAGATTCCTAAACGACCCAGCAAGACAGGTTGATGACGTGATGCAATTCGGATCACTTTGAGACGTCTAAGAGAGCTTTTTTTATGAGCCGTACACCGAAGAGCTGAGACTGCTTTGAAGAGAGACAGCTCCACAGTCGATATCGTCGCGGAATCGACAACAGGCGCTATCTCATTTTTTCACCAAAATGAGTTAGGTACAATAATTTACGGAAAATCAACTGCCGGATTGAATGGCGAGGTTATTTTTAAGCTCCGGGCAACACTGGGCCCTCCAAACGAGTTATTGGTAGGGCGCCATGAGGCAATAGAGCGTAGATTAAAACCGTTTTTGGTTCCTCCTGAAAAGTTGGCTAATATGAGATAGCGCCTGTTGTCGATTCCGCGACGATATCCTTTATTCCATTGAAAAAATGTCGCCCCGACACTGGACGCCACGGGCAATCGGGGCCAAGGACGACCAATAAGGCTCATGTGTGGGTCGGGTACCGAGGGTGACAAACATACTGGTACTTGCATACTTTGATTACCATCAGTGAGAAGCCAATTTATGGCGAATAAAATGGCCGAGGCAGACATTCGAGGTCAGAAAATAGAATACGCACGAATTTCACAACTGGAAATAGGTCGGAAATGAGAATTTTATTGAAAAAGCTCTCAGCTTTCCAATTCCGTGGACTGTCAACAACGTATGGAGGCCAGAAACCGGTTTGCAAACGTAAGCCTGGTGACGTCAGCGGTGAAAAATAAAAAATAGCTTCAGAATTTGAGATTCGATTACAAGTTATTGGAGTACCGTCGGGTCCTTCGTAGGGTCCTTCTCGACTCACGTCAATACGGATGCTATAGCATTCTCGAGCAAGCTCTAGAGAGATGGACGATCCTTGAGGCATAAAGCCCAACCCAAAGAACCGGTCCGAATTCCAGATGAGCAGCTCCGGCTTCCTGGTTCCACCACGACTCTGAGCCCACGTCGGCCAACGCTATATTTAATTGGAAGATGAAATATCGCCTTTCCCGAAAATTCAAAAAACCGTTATTCAGGCGTACCCCCCAGGAATGTGTAGGCTCATCTTGCCTTAATATCGGCTTCAATGAGTTTTCCAACAAAAAATACTTTTCGAGTTTTGAATCTGAAAACGGGACCCTTTTTTCCCTCAGTATGTCCTGTATCCCTTGCACACATTTCCAAAAAATAGGTAATTTTGGACTTTCCACCACTTTCAACACGTTTTTAGGGCGATCATTGACTGTACAATCGGTATAGGTACCCGCTTCCAAACCCAAAAATAACGTTTTTTCGAGTTAATTATCAAACCTCGATGGTAAATTGCCACGGTAACAGCTCAGTGGCAGTGACAAGGAGAATTGTCGCTTTAAAACAAGTGACCAGAGGATTAATCGGCGCGCCTACTTACAACCTGACTTCACTATCAGTGACCTTCTTACTGACCCGCTGTCCTCTAAGTTGAATTGTGTTTATCGTCTTTTATAGGTACTGGTAGCGTTGAGTGTACGGGAAAACCCATTCCTTTATAAAATAACCGAGACTGCAGCCAAAACTACGTATTGCTGCAATTAAACGTCGATTTCTTCTATAATAGACGAGATAAATTAAAAAATGATTATACCGTTGGAAAGCTGACATTTTGAGCCAGTTTTTTCCGGAACGTGAAAGGGAGTTTTCCATTTTTTTCTAGTCCTGAAAAATCGTTGAAAAAATGGTAATTTTTAAAAACGAAGCATTTTTTGACTTTGGCATAGTTTTCTGCCATTTTGACTTAATGTTAGAAAGCTGCGAACATTGGATTTTTATAGAAAATTTAACGCTCTTTCCAGCGGTATCCTCATTTTTGTGATCACTTCAATATTTAAGGGACCTACGGCCTTTTTTCTGAAATCAAGTCGAAAACGCGAAAAAAATCTTCAAAGAGTAAAAATTGCACTTTTTCTGGTGCTCACAAAAAAGTTCATAGAACAAAAATTGAAGCAAATGAGCTAAAGAATCGACCCTTTCAAGGAAGACAATCTTTTTAGTCGATTTTTTATCGCCCAGTCCGAATTCCAATGCCTCGAAAACTATACCGTTTTACTGCCCGAGAGAGAGTGGAATAGGTATATAATATTACGAGTGTGCTCGCTCATATAAGTGGCCCACGATGGTATGTAATTATCCACTTGAAGAACTTTTAATGACGGACAAGCAGACAGACGATGGGCTTTAAAAAAGGCGCAGAAACCGACAATTTGAGGAAAAAACTCGCTCTGGCTACAACTTCCGCGTCAGACTCGGCCCAGACGAGCCGATTTGTCTTTGAAACGGCAATTTCACGTTGAATGATAACTTTTTTTGCAATTTTAATGCTCAAGATAAAAACCCATTATTAATTATTGATGCATCATTATTTTGATGACAACAGAAAAACATAAATTTTGCCAAATATTTTTCCTATTCATTAATTCATGTTCCATTTTGTTCAGATGGAAAAATCTAAGTATATAACTTTTTCAAATATATAATTTAAGTATAATATACTAACAATGTTATTATATTAGTAATGTTTTTCTTTTTTTCCCTTTGTCAAACGCTACACTATAGACTTTTAGGTATTTAAAGCAGAAAATACAACAGAATTCGAGAATGATACATAATCCACGAGCACTCGCTGACAAAAGAACGAGAACAATTTATGGCAAGGTATGATTCCATTACGAACAAACCAAAAAACCGCAGTCAAACAGAAGAGCCTAAATTTAAACCGAGTTGAACGAAGGGGTCAACATTTAGACTGCGGTCTAATAATAAATTCGGTGAGACCCTTCCTTCCTCAATAGAGTTGGAATTGCAAGCCGCTTGAAATGATTTATTTTTCAAAAATATCCGGAAAATTTCCAAAACGAAATTTTGCAGTGCAATAATAATGGGATGAGCTCATGAGCGCGTCGGGCTAAAGCAGAGACAGTAACTTAAAAAAAAAAATTAGATAAATGAATCGGATATGAAATTATAAAAGGAGGTTACTCACCTTTTTCAAATGCTTGTTCACCCATTTGGTAAAAGTTTTCTTTTGTATGGCATCTCGTTCGTCTGTGGAAGAAGAAAATGGGAAAATTAATAGGTATTGTAGAATGCTTAAATTCACAGTCGAACAATAATATGATTTCAAGGGATATTCAGCAAAATTAGTCAACAGTTTTCACACGAAATGAGTTGATCAATCGAACGAAGAAAAAACACTTTATACTTGTGAGAAGAATTTTAATACAATTTTACACTCACGGGCGATTTATTAATAAACGCTCAAAAATAACAAGCATACAGATTATAATTTTTTCTGCTCAAGAAGCGATAGATGAGAGCAAGCCTCCAAATATAACATTTGATAAATAGGTAATTTTTAAATGATTTTATTCTAAATAATGATGAAAAATGTTGTAAAGGGCGTTCGAGCCCTCATTTGGACCCCTGATGAAGATCTCTCGGCCTGGGAATCATGGGATTTCTTTTTCAATATTAAATATTTTTAATATTGAATAATTTCCAAACAACCGGCAGCGCTGCAAATGCAGAAATGCATTGTACCGACCGAATAACCTCGTTCGGCTTATATGGCGACCTGCAGGAGGACAAGGGCCCATTAAACCAAGGTCCCGTCCGTGCCTGTCTTGAAAATGTTAATGAACCTCGAAGAGACCTTATTCGAATGAAAATTTGCCGCATTGATTTCCGCCAGCCAAAACAACAACAAACCCTAGGGTTTTTAAAAAGAGGTGCGGAGCGACTTGAGGTCTCAGGGACGCCGGTTTGAATTACATTATCATACATTGCCCGTCCGAAGGTGGAAATTTTGTCGGCTACTTATATTGTTGGATAGTTCTGATTAAAAAAAATGTTCGATTATTTTGATACTTAAGGACAACAGAAAGCGACGCATCTGCTACAGAGATATCTCTTCGAAGGCATGCCCTAGGATGTAATTTGAGAGAACATTTATCATAGTAAAGTCGTATTCATGTTTTCTTGCTCAAAAACGGCATTAACACTGATATGAGGGAACGCCTATCAATTTTTTGCTCTCGAGTTGTTCATTTTAGTCCAGCAGGTGCTCAGAAGGGGCCAAAAAACTTGACAACTTAGGAATTCTTTTTACTAAATTGCTTATAGCTCTAAAACTGTTTGTATTTCAGGGACACATATAATCAGCATTGTTCAAGAGGCCTAAATTTGTGACAGTTCAAGAGCAACAGCAGCTTTCTAGCTCGAATATCTTCTGAGATATAGCTTGTCAAAAAATGATGTTTTTATACCAAATAGTTGCACTTTGGGGCTGGGCTCGTTTCATCGGTTAAACATCAATATCAAAATGCAAAAAAACACGGTACCCCCGTTATAGAGGTTTATATTAGATAATAAATTAAAGATGTTGTTGCAAATCTTATTCAATTTGATACAAAATCTCGAAATTCGCTCATATCGGCAGATTTCATTAACCTTAATTTAAAAATCAATCTGAGTGAGCAGAGGTGATTATTTAGCTGCCTACCTTTTTCAATTCAATCGAGCGTATTTAATTAATAATGATATCACGCATGGGTACCATACGTAGGCCGATCGGGGTCAAGATTTTGCGTGGGCAAAAAGACCGGCAATAAGAGGAAAACTGGCAATATGAGGTATTTTTGCTGCTAGTAAAAAAACAAGATAAAAACGTGCCAATAAGAGGGAAGTAGTGTGATTGAAATACCTGCTTGACTGAATATGGGTCAAAATAAAACGAAAATCTTGAGAAAAAAATTCAAAATTTTTTCAAAAATTGTCGAAAATTTTCAAAAATTTTTCTTAAGAAGTTGAGGATTGAAAGATATTTTAAAATCAATTCGTCATTCTCCCAGGCCCCAGAGCTCTTGTATTCAAATTCTTTAATAAATTAGCGATATTTTCAAAACAATAATAACCGTCAAGTCGTAGGTTTATAATTCAAACCATAAATTACGATCAAACTAGTGGCCGAATTATTGATAAATATTCCGGAAAATTTCATTACAGCCAAAATCCAAACAGATGACCTAAGGCCTTGACTATGCGTGAAATTAGTCATTCCACAAGTTGGCCGGTCCTTATCCTTATCCTATACTTCGGGCAGGAGTCAGGTCTTTTTAAGTGGCAGTGACATCATCAGACAGGCCATTACTAGGAACTATTCACTCCGGGTCAGCCACTCGAGGGAATATTGGAAAGCGAGAAAGCACGAACCCAATTCGTGCCATTCGTTGAGGTTTTTATAGTTAAAATGTAATTTAAAAGTAATAAATATAAGGTACTATTAGGTATTATACAAGCATACAGTATGCTTTGTAATTTTAAATTTTCGCAAGAAAGCTTTATCGACAGTAAATCGAGAAAAAACCGAGTTAAATCGAGTCGAATTTTTAATTTCACATACTCAAGTTGAAATTTCCCAAAGAGCCGGTTCTGCAGACCGTCCGGATGTCTGTCGTACAGTCAAGCCCGTATCACACGTCAGACCGATCTCCTCCCCATCCCACGGACAGACACACAGACCCTATTCTCTGATTGGCTGATTCTATGGATATGTTCACTTTGGCGCACCTGCATCAATGTTTGTTATTATTTATCTATGGAACCTTATTTCTAAGAAAAATGTTCAATGAATTTGCACGTAAAAATCACCAAAGAATCGGTACGTCCAGACGGTCTGTGGGATGGGGAGGAGAACGGTCTGACGTGTGATACGGGCTTAACTGATAACGGCTTTACGAATTAAATAATAGTCCCCCGCAGTGTTGATGTTTTTTTTTTTCAAAACAAAATTCACATTTATTTTGGCTAAGTTTAGTAAATAATTATTATAATTATAAATAAATAATTGTTATAAATTTATGTAAGATTAATTCATAATTTACATTTAAAATTATAAATAAAATTTCTAATAATTCAATATTATAAACCGAAATTAACAGTGTTGATAGTTATTCGGTAAAATTATCCCTAGGGTATAATAAACTGGGATGAAAATCAAGTTGGAAAACTGACACAAAACTCCACCCCGACCGGGAATCGAACCAAGTAGCTCCAGAATATTTTTTGGATCCGTGTTATGACTCATTATTGATCATACAAAATCAAATCTACTGCCACGAATCCGGGTCAAAAAATTCGAGTACCAGAATACGAAAGTACTGAGTGCTACTGGTTTACATCCAGTAGGAAATCTTGACGGAAAGTAGAAGTCCTGGCAGTTTTCAAGTGATTCATACTTCGAAAAGCCAACACTTGCAACAACTTAGAGGTTTTCAAGTACTTTCCAGCCCCATATAAAGGCGCCATAGTCTCCTAAGAGTAGACTCGATATTGAGCGTCTTGGAACTAAAGAGCTCTCGATGTCGCCGTTCTTGTCTCCATCTGATGTCTATTTCAGGACAAATCCGATTTTGGAAACGGTCGTAAATTCCCTTCATGGGTGCACCGGCACCGGTCATGTTTGTGCAGGTTAATCTCGATACGTCAGATTTCGCTTTCATCGTGTTTTTTTTCACATTCACAGAGAATATGGAAGTATTGTAATCGTCCTAAAATCGGACCAGAGGTTCAGAAAAAAATTACTTTCGCTCTTTTTACGATTTTAGCCAGCACTATTTTCTGAACAAGTGCCTAAAAATGGGCGTATCTCCCTCAATTCAAAAAATTTTCCAAATTCTTGAAATGAAACGTTCGCCTAAAAAAGGACATCATTCTGTATAGTCGAAATTTCAATAACTCACAGTACTTCGAATACATTGGTACTTTTTGTGTTGTTATTTTATTCTCTTAAAATGTCCACCTTGAGAATATATGGATTTTTTTAATTTTTCCGTGAATATCTTGACATTCTTGATTGTATCAGCGTGGGAAATTAGTAAAATTTACTAATATTTAATATGACGCCAATTTGGTTCAAAAATTCACCAAAAGTGAATATGCCTATGGTAAACATGAAAAAAGGTTAATTTCATCCGAAATTCGATCCGATTATAATTTTTCCGACGATCCCGAGACTAGGCACAATCCAACGATTAAAATGGTACTTTCAAATGTCACGTCAAAAAGATATGTTTCTGATTCGCCTTATCAGCGACCGGGTTACGCCATTTCGGTTCATTAACTTCGACGAAAGTATCCGCTGGTTCTGAGATGATTTCGAGTGGCGCGAAGGAAATCAAACGCGTTTGTGTTTTTACTGTTTTTGTAAGAGATAATGACGATACGGTTAGCTGTTTATGTCACGTCTATAAATACTTCAACTTCAGGGGAGTCGTTTTGTTTCGACGGTAGATTTGTCTTGTTTCTGTCGTACAACGCAAATCGCGACAGATAAAGAAATCGTTCAGAAAAATGAGCGGGTGAGAGCAGGAAAATTGTTCGTCCTTTTTAACAATTGGTATCCTGAAGTACAAGATCGCACCATTTTCATATCAAGTACAGAGTGAGAATGAGGAATCCACGTCAATTCTAAATACCAACATTTTCCAAAAAAAAAAACTGAATTATTGTTAATTATTTATACAAAATCAGGAGGTGTTTAAAATTCGCTTCTCGTTCAACGACAATGGTTTATTATTGAATAATGAACCAAAAATAAAGTAATATTGATGCCGGTCGATAAAAAAGACAATGGACTTATATCATCGCGTCGATAAGACTGATCGGCTATTTGAAACGGCAAAGAAAATGCTAGAAAAAAAACCGTGATTTCACTTTCGGCGACAATAGAGATCGTTTCTTTTTGATGACTATGAAAGTGATTGAAGGTGAGGTACAGCCGAGTCCCTTGGCCAAAGACAGCGACAGTTTTGAGATCATCCATTATTCATATCTGGTCTCGAGGCGTCCGATATCCAAAGCCAAAATTGGTTTGTCGAATAGACAATACGTCATCGATAACATCCAATTTTTTTCTTTTTGCTCTAATGTTTGCTACGCAATTAATTTTACAAAAAGGACAGGTATGGGCAAACGAGGAAATCGGAATTTTAAGAATTTTAATTTTTGGGCCATTGCTAAATTTAAACTTTTTATTTCCGACATACCTACATTATTTACAAAGTACCTGTAATATCCAAAAATCGTATTTTCCTCGTTCGGCCGATTCAACTAATCGGCGTGACATATTTAAAACCCAAAACAATGACCGGAAAAATGCAAACAAAAGTTGCGTGCGGTACAGTTTTTTGCGCAACGGCAAAATGAATCGCGCGCAAAGGTTGCGCAACGGTGCCGCACGGCTGACTGTCACCTTCATTATATCCTTGTTAAGTTTCACTTGGCGAGTGCCATCGAAAATCGATCTGCGTATTTACTCAAGTAAATGGAATTATGGTGATCGGCCAGAAAATCGAAATCGGATAGGAGGTTCGGGGGTTTGCATTGCACATTCACACAGAACCATAGTCTGATCAGAATTGTGTTTTTGTAATGGGGAAGCTAATCCGTGATCTCGAATGACAATGACACACAGTACTTCCATATTGTCTTCCCATTATTTCATAATACTGCTTAGACAAACTAAGCAATCGTGACGATTCCGATAAGCCAAGGCGCTATATTCGTGGTTTCCATAGTTAGGGCTATTTCCATGGCAACGGTTTACGTGGTAACACCGGTTTCTATGCCAACGGGCGTTCCTATGCCAACGAGCGTTCCTATGCCAACGGGCGTTCCTATGCCAACGGGCGTTCCTATGCCAACGGGCGTTCCTATGCCAACGACGGTTTCACTATTAACGGCTGTTTCCATGACAACGGTTAATAATGATTTTCACAATGATGGACAATTTTTTTCCAAATGTCTCCCGGCGGAGTTGCACGTTAACGGATTTTTGATTTTTTTAATGCAATAAAAATGGAACGCTTCGGAAACCCGCTTATTTATATTTTCACCCTACCGACAATTTTTTATTTGAGCAAAGGTAAGTGCAAAAAAGTTTGTTTTACTGAATTTCTAGTTCTGCCTTTTTAGCAGCTTTAAAACCAGAATCACCATCTAGTCCGAATTTCATTTTACGATGTTCAATAAGGTGAATTCCCATTTGGCAACAAAATATATTAAATTGATCTTATAGGTAGTCATGTAGCCAATGAAAAAGTTTATTGTATAAGAAGTTTTTATTAATTTCAGAAAATAGAACATTTTTGGTGGAGAATTTTTGAGAATGTTATTCAAGGAAAACAAGGCGTTAATGTCAATAGGGTCATACAAACAAAAGGGGTGAATATTACCCCCTTTTTCTTGAGTAAAACAACAAAAAAATTAACGCGCGCCATCGGTCGATATTTCGGCGTCAGATGATGAAGGGACGATCTCCAACGTCATGCTCACACGAAGGCCACACGTTTTCACTCCAAAACGTGCAAAAATTGAAATTGGATTGATAAATACCTATGGTGACTGAAAACCGTTCCCAGATACCTTTGTATTTAGTCAACGTGGACTCGTAAAGACGTTTCTCCTCCGACGTCAATATAGACGAGGAATTCGTCGTTTTCCTCTCCATTTTTAGCTTTACGAATCGCAAGAGCCAAAATCGCGATTGAGTTGTTTTCGATAAAAATCCGTACACTCGATTGAAAAAAGTCAAAATGGCACTTTTCGAATTTTCAGCGACACTGAAGTTTTCGTAAAAAACACCGGCTTCTTCAACTGGCCATACCGGCGACCAGCTGAGCCAAAAGGCTCGTTACCGACCTCGACTTTTCAGTCCCGATAAAAAGACAACAAAAAAATGGAATGTAGTTCTTCCGAATAAAATTCGTTTCCGATTCGCGAAAATTCGAATTGTTCGAATTTATTGAACGGATTTTTCGTGCGCGAGGTACACGCGACGCGTCTGTGTGCCGACTGAAAAATTTTTCAGCGTCGGATCCAGCGACAGAGGAGGAGAATGGAAGACGAGGAGGGGAAGTTGGCAGACAGGAAAGCAAGACGGTCACGTGGGCCTCGCTTTGATGCTACGGGTCGCAAAATTGTATTCGAGTAAAGATCGATAAGAGCCAGTCGAAGAAGTTCGAATGAAACTCGAGCGAAATCGAATTTTTTAGATAAAACGGGCAAAATATTGTTAGTGACGCGACTTTTCGCCAGGCTTTACCATTCTAACAATGTTCGCTAGATTTAGACACCGCTGACTTTCAGCCCCTTTGCGGCTCGCGAGGCGGGACTTCCCACGTGGGCTGCATCCGAGTCAGCTGACATTGGCTCGGACCTGGGATGGGACTCAACAGTCAGAAATACGAGCGGGAATCGCGCAAATTCTGCAAATCGGTTGTTGACCTAAGGCGGAATACCAATTTTCGACATACCGACATTCATCAAATGAATAAGATAAATAATACAGCGTGTACCTGCACATGAAGAATTTCCATCTCTCATTATTGAGCAGGTATGTAGTACCTAATTTTTGAGAGGAAGATCCTACGGCAGCCTTCTAGCATTGATATCCAACGAACTAATGAGCCGAGGCTCGTCAAGACTCCGACACTAATACGAACGTATCTTGAAGCTCCCCACATCAACCACCAAGATAGAACGTGAGGCGCCTCAAGATAGGTCGCGATGGGCTTCAAAATCAGTCAAGAGGAACTTCAAGATAAGTCGTGAGGAGCGTCAAAACAGGTTGTGAGGAGCTTCAAGATCAGTCATGGCGAGCTTCAGGATTGATCATGAAGATCTTCTGGAGGTTGTGAGGAGATTCAAGATAATTTTCGAGGAGCTTCAAGATGGGTAGTGAGGAGCTTCAAGATAGGTCGTGAGGAGCGTCAACATAGGTTGTGAGGAGTCTCACAATAGGTTGTACAAGGAGCTACAAGATAGGTCGTGATGGGCTTCAAGATAAGACGTCGAGCTTCAAGATGGGTAGCGAGGAGCTTCCAGAAGAACTCCTCCCTGAAGAACTTCAAGATAGGCCGTGAAGAGACTCAAAATAGGTTGTGGGGAGCTTCAAGACAAGTAGTGAGGAGCTTCAAGATCAGTCATGGCGAGCTTAAGATAGGTCGTGAAGAGCTTCTGGAGGTTGTGAGGAGATTCAAGATAATTTTCGAGAAGCTTCAAGATGAATCGTAAAGAGCTTCAAGATGGGTAGTGAGGAGCTTCAAGATAGATTGTGAGGAGATTATAGAAAGTCCTGAGGAGATTCAAGATAGGGCGAGAGGGGCTTCAAAATAAGTTGTAAAGAGCTTCAAGAGTCGTGAGGTGCTTCAGAATAGGTTGAACAAGGAGCTACAAGATAAGTCGTGATGGGCTTCAAGATAAGACGTCGAGCTTCAAGAAGGGTAGTGAGGAGCTTCGAGATCAGCCCTAAAGAACTTCAAGATAGGCCGCGAAGAGGCTCAAAATAGGTTGTGGGGAGCTTCAAGACAAGTAGTGAGGAGCATCAATATAGGTAGAAATGAGCTTCAAAATCAGTCATGGCAAGCTTCAAGATAGGTTGTGAGGAGCTTCAAGATGGGTCGTGAGGAGCTTCAAGATAGCTCGTGAGGAGATCCAAGATACCTAGGTCGTGAGGGGCTTCAAGAAAAGTCCTGAAGAGCTCCAAGATGGGTAATGAAAAGCTTCAAAATCGGCCGTGAGGAGCTTCAAGATATGCAGTGAGGAGCATTAAGGTAGGTTGTGAGGACCTACAGGAGGGGACGTGAGGGGCATCAAGACAAGCCGTGAAGCGCGACAAGGTAGGTCGCGAGGGGATGGATGGAGAATGGTGACGACTTGTAGTTCATTTACGCTCGAGCGCTTTCGACCGCACGGCCCTCATCGGGACCAATTGCTCTCGTACCTCACAAAAGCACGCTATTGTTTAATTTAGGAGTGGCCACTAAAACAGACAGATATATACTGACGTTGCCATAGAAACCGGGATTCTTATGAAATCGTCGCAGCCAAGGATAATAACGTTGCCAAATAATCCCGAGGAAAGTGCGACTACCGAAAGGGAAGTAATGTCATTCGATCGCACCGAGCACAAGTCCAATTTTGGCTCGGTGCCTGCCCTCCAGCACGGGAATGAGTAGGACTCGGTCATCCTACACGTTCAGCGTCCTACACTATCAAGTTGTCCTCGGTATCGTCGAAAAAAGTCCGGTCCACCTTCTGAATCCGAGAGCGGGGCGTGTAAATGGTGCACTACTTCCCTGCACTACTAACCGGCCGAATAAATCAATATTTTATCAATTCATATGCTGGCATTATAAAGATCGAGAGGAGGGTTTTAAAAACCAAAAGGACAAAAAAAAGTAAAAATTCTTCAAAAAATGTTGACAGAAATTTTTGAAATTTTTTACAGTCTAATATTATTTATTTGAAATCATCATCACACTGTTTTGAGAGTCCATAACTTGAAGCCAAAATCTTTCTCACAAACAATTTTTATTTCTTAATTTTTTCGTCTTTTACAAGCCAGGTTTTTAGTTAATTTCCCCCATTCCTCAATTTTTGGCTCTCTAAACAGGTCCACCCATCCTTAAAAGTGAAGAAATACAAGAATAAAAATTAAAAAAAATTGCCAGACAGTAAAAAAAATTGTCACATTTAAAAAATATATTTTTTGCCATTTATCTTTTACCAATGGTTGTTTGATAAAAATTACTACATTTTTTGGTTGTAGGTCCATGAAAAAAGTGGTAACAAATGGCAGACGTCCCCGACATTTCAAATCACCGATCGCTCAAATACGATCGTTATTGGCAAGATACATTGAAAAAATTGCCAAACTACCTGCAAGTTCACAATAGTTCCGAGAAACTGATTCCAGATATCTGCGTCACGCCAATCGAACGGGAAAGTGACCATATTCCGTTCATCTTGAAATGCTACCAAATACGGTCAGACCATCTGCGCATGCGTGGGCCCCGTGTGTGTGTCCACCTCTGCAAATACGTCCCACACCAGACCTCCTACTTATTCTTTCGGTTTCAATGCTCAGCCAACGACACTTTTTATGAGGGGGCGTTTTTGGGTTTCGGTTTCGTCGGATGAACCAGTAACACCGAAATCTGTCCGATGTTATGACCAGAAATTAATGAATTTTGAGGACCGAAATATGGAAGGCATGTTATCGCACCACTGGCTTGCTGTTTTTTTTTTGCTTGAATTTTAAAATTTTTTAGTAATTTAATGCCAACAATATTATTTTAGATTTTTTTCAAGAAATGGAGTGGGCTTCACGGTGTGATTCGAGTTTTTCGCTCATGTTCTCAAGTAAAATGAGAAAGACTCCGTCGAGTAATCAACGGATATTATGAATAATTCACTTGCCTATGCTCGAAAACCGAGAGAAACAAAAAAAGACATAATTTTTCAAGGAGATGTGCTCGATTGATTTTTGAAGTTCAGCTCCGCTAAATCTCCAACTCGGCTGAGGAAAGTTTCATCAATTGAATTTTATCATTTTTCCCTTTTTATTACCCATACATTTTTGCTATTTGAAGCACTAATTAATGATATCATGAAATAATGGTTCCCGGAATATAAAGAAGGAAGAATTTAAGAAGTGCATAAAGAAGGAAGAGGTCTAAAAAAAGTCGACGATCCCGCCAGGGATTAGGGTTTTGGCATCTCGAACGGTTTTTAAAAAGATCGCTTCCTTTTGGTAGAATAAGCTTGTCAAAATATTCAAAGAAACACAAAAATATAGCTTATAGAGCCCATTTGATAGATAAAAGCGATGGTGTTTTGTAAAATTTTTTCAACTATTTTTAACTTGTGATACTGGAGTGCAAATAATATATCATTCTGCAAATTGTGATTTCAGGACATGCAATTTCTCAGTATCGGACAGTAGTAAGACCGGAGGCAACTCTATAGACGACACAACCCACACAGCGAAACACAAATTGGCTATTATTTAAAAGGATGACCTCACACTATAATAACGAAAGCGTTCAGCATCCATGAAAATTGCATAGATACCTAATGAAATGCGGAAAAACGAGAATTTCAAATTGGCCGTCCAGCCAGAGAGAAAAAGGACTTCGAATACTTAGCATTTAAGTACCCGCTACTTGGAAATGTGACGCCCTAGTCGGGCCAATTTTGGAAGCGGAGAATCGAAAATCGAATTCGGAATCGCCCACGGGCAACTTCGCGGGACTTGTCCGATTTATAAGTAAGTCCCTTCGGGCGAAGCTGGATCTGTTGAGGTACTGAAAATTCTGCGCGAGATAAAAAAATGACCCGAGAAATTCTGACCCTGAATATATCGATTGAATAATTTATGAATGGGAATATCAATAGGAAGGAACACTAGCGCCATGTCGAGCTTAGAAATAATTTTGGAAACCATTGGTGCGCAGATAACACACAGTCTTTCCATATTAGGACTTGTGGAACCAAATGTTTCAAATAGACCAACTCGAATTGAGAAAATTCGATTTGAGAGTCGAATCGGAAAATTGACTGAACTCGGACGGTTTACCATCTTTCGAGAGAGAAACAGTTCAGACATTGAATGGATCAAGTGCCGCAGATGCACCTACAAGGCAGATACAGATGGCGCATTCCTTGACCATGTAAGTCTTCACAAACAGGCCTTCCCACACGATGTCGAGTCGAGCGAAACGCAGAGACAACCAAGTCAGATGGCCTTGCCTTACCTATACGGACGATGAATCCGATCAATTCGACGGATAAAACCTCAAGAATCCAGAAATTACCACCCGGCATTATTTACGGCCCAATATGAGTCAGAACGACAGGAACAACAGTCATCAATCGGCAGCCATCAATTGGCACCAATCTATTCAATGAGACAAAAAAAATCGAGTTGAGTTTGTTCTTTGAATTTGACACACTAACTCCAATCACGAACTCAACTCCTAAACCCAACGCCCAAACTCAACTCACAAACTGAACCCACAAAATCAAATTTCAAACTCAACTAACAAACTGAACCCTCAAACTCAACGCACAAACTCCACGGAAAAAACTCACAAACGAACTCACAATCGAAATCGAAGACAAATTTAGAATGGCACAGAAACTCAAACTTAGAATCGAAATCGAAGTCAAACTGACAATGAAACAGAAACTCAAACTCACAATCGAAATCGAAGTCAAACTGACAATGAAACAGAAACTCAAACTCACAATCGAAATCGAAGTCAAACTGACAATGGCACAGAAACTCAAACTCACAATCGAAATCAAAGTCGAATTCACAATGAAACCGAAACTCAAACTTACAATCGAAATCGAAGTCAAACTGACAATGAAACAGAATCTCAAACTACAATCGAAATCGAAGTCAAACTCACAATCAAACATAAACTCAAACTCACAAACGAAATCAAAGTCAAACTGACAATGAAACAGAAACTCAAACTTACAATCGAAATCGAAGTCAAACTGACAATGAAACAGAAACTCAAACTCATAATCGAAATCGAAGTCAAACTCACAATCAAACATAAACTCTAACTCACAAACGAAATCAAAGTCAAACTGACAATGAAACAGAAACTCAAACTTACAATCGAAATCGAAGTCAAACTGACAATGAAACAGAAACTCAAACTCACAATCTCATTGTGTGTCTAATGTCTCATTGTGAGTTTGACTTCGATTTCGATTGCGAGTTTGAGTTAATGTCTCATTGTGAGTTTGACTTCGATTTCGAATGTGAGTTTGAGTTAATGTCTCATTGTCAGTTTGACTTCGATTTCGATTGAGTTTCTTTTCATTGTCAGTTTGACTTCCATTTCAAATGTGAGTTTGAGTTTCTGTTCCATTGTCAGTTTGACTTCGATTTCGATTGTGAGTTCAAGTTTATGTTCGATTGTCAGTTTGACTTCGATTTCGATTGTAAGTTTGAGTTTCTGTTTCATTGTCAGTTTGACTTCGATTTCGATTGTGAGTTTGAGTTTCTGTTTCATTGTCAGTTTGACTTCGATTTCGATTGTGAGTTTGAGTTTCTGTTTCATTGTCAGTTTGACTTCGATTTCGATTGTGAGTTTGAGTTTATGTTTGGTTGTGAGTTTGACTTCGATTTCGATTGTAAGTTTGAGTTTCTGTTTCATTGTCAGTTTGACTTCTATTTCAAATGTGAGTTTGAGTTTCTGTTCCATTGTCAGTTTGACTTCGATTTCGATTGTGAGTTCAAGTTTATGTTCGATTGTCAGTTTGACTTCGATTTCGATTGTAAGTTTGAGTTTCTGTTTCATTGTCAGTTTGACTTCGATTTCGATTGTGAGTTTGAGTTTATGTTTCATTGTCAGTTTGACTTCGATTTCGATTGTGAGTTTGACTTTATGTTTGGTGGTGAGTTTGACTTCGATTTCGATTGTAAGTTTGAGTTTCTGTTTCATTGTCAGTTTGACTTCGATTTCGATTGTGAGTTTGACTTTATGTTTGGTGGTGAGTTTGACTTCGATTTCGTTTTCAAGTTTGAGTTAATGTCTCATTGTGAGTTTGACTTCGATTTCGATTGTGAGTTCAAGTTTATGTTCGATTGTCAGTTTGACTTCGATTTCGATTGTAAGTTTGAGTTTCTGTTCCATTGTCAGTTTGACTTCGATTTCGATTGTGAGTTCAAGTTTATGTTCGATTGTCAGTTTGACTTCTATTTCAAATGTGAGTTCAAGTTTATGTTCGATTGTCAGTTTGACTTCGATTTCGATTGTAAGTTTGAGTTACTGTTTCATTGTCAGTTTGACTTCGATTTCGATTGTGAGTTTGACTTTATGTTTGGTGGTGAGTTTGACTTCGATTTCGATTGTAAGTTTGAGTTTCTGTTTCATTGTCAGTTTGACTTCGATTTCGATTGTGAGTTTGACTTTATGTTTGGTGGTGAGTTTGACTTCGATTTCGATTGTAAGTTTGAGTTTCTGTTTCATTGTCAGTTTGACTTCGATTTCGATTGTGAGTTTGAGTTTATGTTTGGTTGTGAGTTTGACTTCGATTTCGATTGTAAGTTTGAGTTTCTGTTTCATTGTCAGTTTGACTTCTATTTCAAATGTGAGTTTGAGTTAATGTCTCATTGTGAGTTTGACTTCGATTTCGATTGTGAGTTTGAGTTTCTGTTCCATTGTCAGTTTGACTTCGATTTCGATTGTGAGTTCAAGTTTATGTTCGATTGTCAGTTTGACTTCGATTTCGATTGTAAGTTTGAGTTTCTGTTCCATTGTCAGTTTGACTTCGATTTCGATTGTGAGTTCAAGTTTATGTTCGATTGTCAGTTTGACTTCGATTTCGATTGTGAGTTTGAGTTTCTGTTTCATTGTCAGTTTGACTTCGATTTCGATTGTGAGTTTGAGTTTCTGTTCCATTGTCAGTTTGACTTCGATTTCGATTGTGAGTTTGAGTTTCTGTTCCATTGTCAGTTTGACTTCGATTTCGATTGTGAGTTTGAGATTCTGTTTCATTGTGAGTTTGACTTCGATTTCGATTATGAGTTTGAGTTTATGTTTCATTGTCGGTTTGTTTTTGATTTCGAATGTGAGTTTGAGTTAATGTCTCATTGTGAGTTTGACTTCAATTTCGATTATGAGTTTGAGTTTATGTTTCATTGTCGGTTTGAATTTGATTTCGAATGTGAATTTGTCAGTTGCTTTTGTTAGTTCAGTTTTTGGGTTGAGTTGGTTAGTTGAGTTTGAGAGTTGAAGTTTGAAAGTTGACATTGTGAGTTGAGTTCGAAAGTTAACTGTCGTATCTCCAGCAAAAAAATCATGGCATTTCGACATTTTAGGCCATCAAATATGAAGCTGGTAATTAGGTTTATGCCTCAGGAATATAATAAACAATCCAAATGATGTACCTTCCTGACATGGTGACGTTGCACTTTGTTTCCTGCCGCCGCTAGGATATCGGTTCCGTTTATTTACGACAGTTTCTCCGGTTTATCTACCCACAACATGATACCGAGGTCATATACCATAGACAGGTATCGACAGGTTTACCTACGTGAGGAGGGGTGGACAGGTTGATTCATGAATGGCCTTCCCTCCCTTTAGCCTTCCTTCCGTTTAAGGCGGGTAATTACCTTCCTACGCCAACTGTTATCTAGTTCATGGCAAGAGCCATTCATTCATTAAAGTCAGGAACAAAAATTATATCGGAATAAAACTAACTTGGAAGAAGAACATTGATTGTAGCGAGTGCAAGACAATTTTACGCCCTCAGTTCAACATAAGTGAAGGTACCTACTTATTATGTCAGTTTATTATGATTTATTATTATATTTTGTTATTTATTTTTATGTCATGTATTTCGTATTTTTAGAGAAGTTAAATTAGGGTTGATTAGGGTTAAAAACAGCTGCAAGAATAATGTGAGATCGGTTTGCGGAAGAATTTGAGAGGTTTTTAGGTCATTTATGGGAGACTAATGGGATGCAGCATCACCGATTTTTTTAGGATGACCGATGAAGAAATAGGTAAGGCGCAAAAAAACGGATATCTCAATTTCAAAAATGGACGTTTTTGAGAAGACATTATTAGGTACTTGGCTTCGACATTCGAATTTCTCGAATTCTCAGAAATCTGAAAATCTCTGAAATCTACATCGCCACAAACGGAGCAGGCGCGACCTAACGTCAACTGCGTCGAATTCAAGAAAGCGAAAACATCGGCCAGTGCGAGCACAACTCGCGCTCTCTAGCGTCGGGCTGTCATGTTGCGTTCAGTACTGGGGGCGCCACTAGATCACGCTTCAGTCGACAATAACAAGCAGCCGGACAAATCAGGGTGGCCAGAGTGAGGATTTTCCCTACGATCCGGGATACAGGGGGATTTTTCAGACGGTCACTTTCCATTGGAACTCCAAAGAATCTTGGGGTAGGGTAAAATGAGGGTGAGATACCTAACAGAATTTACAATTTATGGAATGTCTATGAAATAGGAATTTGATGATTTTTATTGATTCGAAAATAGGAAATAGGAATTTGATGATTTTCATTGATTCGAAATCGGTTTGGTATTATTTTCGAAAAAACATTTTTAAATTTTACTTAAATTTCGTTTGAAATATCGTGATTTTAACGTTTTGAAGCTTGTTCCGAATTGCGGAAGGCCATTTACCCCATTTCATCGGTAGACATAAAATAATCGGGGCTGAGCGGGGGTATCAACACAACTTACGCCTTCATGGTAGAGCCACTCAAAGCAATTTTTTAGCCATTTGGTAAACTCGAGATACATCAACTGATAATCTCGCCGATGGAGTTCCTCAGAGACCTTCAAACTTAAAGTACGTCGGGAAAGTCGAGGAAATCAAGTTTGTTCTCGCCTATTTCAATGAAACTTCGCCGCACACACAGAGACACGGAATTGCTGGCAGGGAAACCCAACAGTTTTGTGGATTTGTTTTTTGATGATTGGCAGGTGATACAGTTCGAAAACTTCGAGGAAACTTTTCGCTGGTGAGAGTTCGGATTCGCGTGTCTAAGGTCAGCCGTTGGAGTTGTGAAAGAGAGAATGGGAAATTCTGAGGTCAGCAGGCGATGCCCGTGTACCTACTGATGGGATTGCAATGCGCCGTTTTCACCTCCATACATTTTACAGCCCTAAAATTCAAAATTGGAACGGAGGCTCGGGATTATTTTCTGAACAAAAATTCGCACCAATAGTTGCTACAAAGTTTGGTAGCGTTGTTATTAATGGTGTCACAGTTGAATCATAAAAACGGATTGCGACTGCCAAAATTACATAACTCCGCGCAATTCGAAACAGATGTACCATGTAAGCCTCCAAAGATGTGCCTACAACTCCTTGGAAACCGAAAACAATGGAAAACTGCCTGGGAATTTTTCACACGGAACTTCACACGAATGCAAACAACACACACACCGGAAAAACTCACAATTTTCGCCTTTCGGAATTTCGCTTTTGGTTGGAACGGAGAATTTAAAGCGATAGGTACGCCAGAGCTTTCCAAATGCCGGTATCTATGGGAACATCGTCAAAATAGGGAAAGACTCAAGTGACGTTCTAGGGAAAAGTCTAACCTCTCGCTCACACTCTCAAAAAGAGAGAGAGCTCCGAATTCGGCCACTCTTTATTCTCATTCTTGCTAAAATATTCGGATTTTAGAGCGGGAAATTGGGACGGGTATAGAAGAATTGTAAAGCAATTACGGGATCAAAAATGCCGACTTTCATAGGTATGCATCCTCCCTCGATACTTTCGTATGCCTGAAAAACAGTTTCCTCAACATGCCCGAGATTGAATACGCGTTTTTCTACTTGAGTCTCGAATATTAGAGAAAAATTGCACGTTTACAACTCAATTGACTCGAAACTCAGTTGACCGGCTCAATCAAGATCTCAATTGAGAGCGTCCTCAATTGAGTCAATTATAAGGTGAACGATCCTTTAGGAATAAGAAATATGTGGGCAAAAATAATAGGAAAATTCCTCGAAATCTTTTCATGATGGGGGGAAGCTGCGATTTTAACCAAAAATGAGGAGGTTACTCAAGTTGACTTGCCGTAAGATTTTTGCCGCTTTTGTTTGCAGATTTCTTTTAAATACTATTGACATTAATTATGGTGGTAACAGGGAGTTTCTAAAAAAACATCAGAATAAGCCTATTGGCCTTCAATTTGAAAAATTATCGCCCTGAATATGATTTTTGGATATTCTCAGAAACCAGTTTTGGGCGGTCGGATTACTTCGCTCGGGAGGAATGCAACATGGAATCGAGGTTAAGCGACAGTCACTGAATCGTCAGCGATTTTACGAGCGCATTAACATTTTAACTCATTCGGGTAGTTTTTATTAGAAGTGAAACTCGGAGATGAATGAGGTCACGGAACTGATTTAAAACGTGAGTCGAGCTTGAAGACCTGGGTATTTCCAGTATAATAAACAATATCCAGGGCAACTTGAGGGATAAATATCGAAAAAACTAATCGCTTGGCTTGATCGATACGCAAAAAAGCTATAATTCGGTGAAAATTCGATTACATACCTGCAGTTAATTTTATATTTTTGAACTAAATTAAAATACAGGGGGGATTTACAAAAAAACCACGCTCAGCTATGGCTTATTGGCATGTACCATTCTTGGCGTTGTTTTGACAAGGAAAAAGCGTATTCATTCAAGCGAGGAATTCGCGTCGTTTTTTCTACCTTAGGGCTCAAAATACGGATTGATTTACGGATCAATCGGCGTCTCAAGGGGCGTAAATCGTCTCGGTTAAATCTTCAGATGTCCCTCCCTGCTGGCGGTACAACTGCGCGGCGATGGTAAAGTACCCCCAGGGTGTGAACGAAGTTAGTTAAAAAAGATTTATCACTTCCAGTTGAATTGCGTCTATTTATTGCATTCGCTCTGCACTGGCATGGCCTCGCTTGAGAATTATCTCTCAATCCTCAGAGGTGAATATAATTCTTACTCAGATAAAACTACGGTCATCGACAAAAATTCTTTTTTGTAGTTCATGTTACCAATTTTCGTTTTCGTGCATTGAAGCCACAGAATCAGTCCACACAGCAAGCCTTCCATGTTCAAAATGCCTCACAACATTCTCTATTTTGTTATATTTTCTCCCATTACAGGGACTGTGCACTCGTGTGAGGATATGTGCAACAAGGGGCCACTACAATGACTCATTGTCCACACAGATCGATAGAAATTCCCCTTCAGGCGCTCACCAAGTGACCTCAAACTCGCGTTTCCCTTTGCATACGATTACAAACGCGCACACATACCATGGCCACCGTTTTTTCCACTGTTTGCCCGATGACGTCATAATGTACGTAAACACCTTGGTATTGTTTGCCTTCGGCCCAACCTCAACACAGTTCGAATTACAGACTTGAATCAAATCTAGAAAAAGGAAAATTCATTTCTTGAGGTAAAATACTTTTTTAACTCCGGAATAAATTTCCAAGCGAGCCCGGTCAAGTTGGAAGACTTTGGAATACTTTCAATGTTGACATTTACGACGAATTAATTTTATACTGACCAGCTTCCTACCGAAAAACCGGTTGCCTTGAACGGTACTTGCAAGTCCTGAGTGGGCCGAAGCATCTCCGGGCTTCTGGGTCACATGCTCCTGGATCGTGTACCGTTCCAGTTTTCACCAGAATCATGATAAGTCGGGGCTTCAGCGTTTGAGTTAGCTGCACCAATCTGACACTATTTTCTATTGAAGATTCGGTGCCAATTTTATACGAAAATATCCGAATCTAAGAAAGCGGAGAGTAGAATCTACTCTGAGTAGCAGCTGATACTACTTCCATAGTACATGATGCCTGCTTCCATATGTTCACCCCACATCCCATCATGCTCAATGTCAGATTGATACGTGTTCTCAAAAAATGCGCCATCTCACCTCGTACCTATCTCATTTGCCTTCAAAACTCAAACCTCAGTCATCCAGAAAATTATATTAGGAGGATATTGGAAAAATTAGAAGCACTTGCATACCTTAGAAAAGATCTTAGAGACTTTCTCTGAAATAAGTTGGGTACGCTGAGAGGCAGACGTTCAGAAAGTAATATTCTGACTAAAATCGAAAAAAACCCAATAATTGGTTCCAACCCAAAAAAAAACCAACAATTATTGTTATTGCTCCCCCAGCGTTGCCAGGAGTACGGCCTGAATTTCTATCGCTACTTGACCTTCGTTCAGCCACACCAGAGCTATTATTGATTCATCTACAACAATCCCTACCCCTCCTGTTTCTTCAGTGTTGCGTAACCCATTCAATTTTCAGTGACCTTCATTCCTGTTATAATCCTGAATCCACCCTCGTAAATTTGTATCCTGAAAATACGCAGATACCCCGCCAAAGTTAAAATATAGTGGCCTGTTCGATGAACAATGCTTCATCAGAACTGATATTTAGGTGATTTCATTTATGTTCAGTATTTTCGTTTTGTGATTGGCCGGCTCACAAACGCAAAATGGCTTTACTCATTTCGAAACCCTCGTAAAAATAATAGCATAATGACTCATAAGAATTCAAAGCCTACGCGTCATGCATGTGATTCTGCATGTTATAATGGCGATTGCCGCTCGAGTAATTTTATTATCGGTGCACATCGCCAATGCCCTGGTGCGAGTGCGATTCTGCGGTTCATATCCTTACCTCGAAGTTCACTGACCCACTACTTCCCCGACCAACATCCGCGATCACGTACCTGAACTTCGCTCATGATAGCAACTCCTCCGGTAGAAAATTGGACTAGCCGAAGATCAATGGTACCATTCAAGAAGAATCCGTTCACACGATTTATTCCGAGAGTACACCTATTGAGGGAGAATCGAAGGATTTCAGCCTGTAAACATTAGCTGGAGAGGAAAACCACGGAAATCGGCGGTATACTTTAATGCGATTAGGTACATGATTACAAGACGAATAATTCAGGAGCTTCAACACCCAACTTTCAAGGACGGTGTTAGAGTATCAGAGACAATCCAATGAACTCCAGCCAAAAAATTAAAGAAAACTGCCCCTCGTCACACAGCCTCGATTGGATTTAGCCGTATCGATTGTCAAAAACGCCTAAACCCCTTGTACGGGTTCGAGATTCCTTCCTAAAGATCAAGTACGGCATATCAAGTTACCTGAGACTTCCTGAGATCAGACACTGGTATATGACACGCCGGTATTACATAAACATCTCTTTCAAGTTCAACTAAAGCGAAAAATCATTTTATTTCGAAATTTATTATCCCGACACAAAATGTTAGAAATGATGACAATGTTAGAGCAAAGTCCAGAATCCAAAAAATCAACTGAACGATCAAAACACGAAAGAAAAGTGGGCCCCGTCGTTCAGACACATCCAGCCACGTTTTCATGTATTTCTATTTTCAAATATTTATCAATGATCAAATTCCATAAACCTACACAGAAGTGCACTCTACTCCCATATTTCGTGCAAAATAATGGACTAATTTGTTAGCCCGCCCGAAGTTTAGACGAATTCGTAGAAAATTTCATTTTTGTAAAAAATGACGCGTTGAGTTCTCGGGATAAAAAATCAAGCAAAGCCGAACATTTCAAGGCCTCGAAAAGACGGAATGCTCTCATATGCAAAGATTGACTCTTCCGATGAAAAGATTTCGACAAAGCAATTCCAGTGGCATTCGAGCTGGAACGGGTCGTTAAAAAAAGTGCAATTTATCAATTCAAATCGGTGGCAGTTAAAAACATTTTATCTCGCGAGCAAACGAGAAATTCGTCTCAATCAGATTTGTCGCGAAGAACATCAAATGAATGGGCTCCTTTCATCTTTTATTTCGACGGCGACCCGCTTATCTGGCTGAATTCCCTCGACCTCACATAAACACTATACTTTTGTAAGCTCTGCACTAGGTATTTCAACGACCTTCCAGCACCCGAAGGAAAATGCACCATTTTGACCAACAGTGGGGCAAAAAATGTTCAAAAACCTTCCGAAAAGAGGAAGAAAGAGGAAATCGGGAGAACTCTTTCCGAATGGAAGGTGACCGGTTTATTACCAAGAAATTTCGAACTGAACAATAGATCCGGTTTACAAACATTATGCAGGTAACTCCATTCAGGCCGGTACAGTTCAAAGGCGGTAAATAGGAATTTTCAATAAAGCGGGTGTCATCCGTAAAATAGGTTTGTTGGCTTGTCAGGAAACACCTGGACTAACATCCTGGACCATGACCTCGTGTTGGGCAACACGATTAAAATTTGTACCCAAATCGGTCTCCAGCCTTCATTTTCGTTTAGGTCGAACCCCGAAACGTTGTAATTAAAGGACACGTTTTGGCCTGAGACACGATTGAAAAAATCATTGTTGCAGTTGTCGCTTGCATTTTGCATCGGTTGGGAGGGAAAAAATTGGGCGACGTCCTCTGATTCTACCAGAATAGGCAATTCTCAGAAAAAATGGGCCACAAAAACGTCTGCCTGTTCGTATGCTTGTATTCTGTGAGTCCGCGCTTGGTTTCTGAAAAACTGTCACAACTTCCTCAATTCGCCACTGTTTTCCAAAATTCTGTCACTACGTCCAGCAATAGATGACCAACGAGACTTCCATACGCGATTAATTCGAATTTTATTCCACGCGTAGAAAACTACGGCGTTTTCGCAATCGTGTTGCGGTTATGAGGTAGCAAGTCATTCGAAACACGATGGAGAATACCACTGAAATATGTAATACACTCGAATACTACACACTGTAATACACAACCCACTCGAAAGTACACCCAACATGTATTAGACGTACTAAGTACACCATTTTATGGTGCCATAGGTAACCGCCTAATGGTAAATTTAATAATGTTAAAATACGGGGCCTTGTCGAGGCGCCGAGTCATCCCCAACGGGCTCAGGTAACCCCATGAAAAATCCCAGGAAAATTACGAGAGGATTAAACGGAAGAGTATCAATAACTTCAAAGCTGCCAATAATCAGCTCAAAAATACAACACAATGAGAAGGCGGAGCCAAAAATATTTCGGTATGGTATGCTTTACGTTCGGAATCAGCTGAGGAAACATTGACCTCATTCAATGTCAGAATGCCGACTCCTTAAACGTCCTCGGAAACCATAATCAATACTGACTGGATGCTCCTTATTCAATGCCAAAACGCCTAATTTCCATTCACCAGTTGATGTAAAACAAACACGCTTCCCTAGCATTTTGCTATTTGACGACAGTCTAAAAAACAAGAATAGCAATAAACGTTATCGGACGTACCTGCAATGCGCAGAACAGCTCGGTCGGCCGGGTCGAGCTGCAAAATGCTGAGCGGCTTATCCTTGCACCACTCCTTCAGCGATAGATCACTTTCGAAATCCATTTTCGGACGAATCCCACTTTTCGATTTCCAATCACTTATTGCGGATTTTCGGCGACGGGAAAATCCAAAAGGGGCAAACCCACCGGAGACCGGACCGGGGGACGCGTACCGTTATCCGAACATACGTCGACCGTTTCCTAACTCGATCAACTATTCAAGAAATAGTGAAAACGAAAGATCAATTTTGAAACGAACGAGCTTTCCATTTTGACACTATTATCTTCACAGAAATGAAACAAATTCGCGGAAACCCGGACTAGGTTAGTCACATTTCGCACAAAAGTATAGACGAATTTTGACTATAATAATCCGCCGTATTTCCCGGAACCCAGCGAACGAACGGTTTTAAACACTTTTACGCTCAACTATCTAAACATTTGTCATTCATGAAAACAGTAACTAGAATAACGAAAAACGTAAATTATTTTCGAAAGAGCTGACGCGTTTTTTAGACTCGATTCGGACGCACGACTGATGAACGACAACGACCGAACGCGAACGGCTAGCTAAACCACAAAGCACGAAGGTGAACGGAACGTAGACAGTCTGGGCAGTAGTTTCCCCTCGGCCTGGTCAAATTTCCCTCTTGAGGGAAAATCTACCGCAGGTTCGGGTTTTCACTTCCGTAATTGGATACGCCAGTTTGAATTTCTGTTTGGAGGATCCTATGGATAGATGGATTACTAAAAGACAAAAATTGGATTAATTTCGGGTTTAAAAGGGTGCGAAACCCAATTTTAGACTAAAAAAATTGCATGGAAACTTTAGTTGCTTGGCCCAGTTTCTACGCCTTTACGAAAATCTCACCTTTACAAAAAATTTTGAGCAAACAAAATTGAAACCAAAAAAAGTAAAAAATCCTCAAGTGTTTGAATTTCTCTCGTTTTGAGCGCACTCTGATACAGTGTTCGGGGAACGAAGCGAAATAGAAAATTTCGGTTTTCTTTTGTTGGCCAACCTGCCGGCGTCTCCCATCTGCCATTGGACGATTTCGTGCCCTTGTACGTGCGGTTGCGTTGTTGGGCTGTGTTTTCGAATTTTACTCCACTTCCTCATAATTCTCCCAAAAATTTACGATGCTTTTAGTAACCAATGCTTTGTGATTGAAGTGTCGCGCTAAGTATGAAGGAATGGTGGCTCATATTTGAGCTCTGTTCTTGAACGTAATTCGTGTTGTTTGTGTGCGAGGTTACGAAAGAGAGGTTCGCGTTTTCAGTCAATTTCGACCATTGTTCGTCGATTTTTCGGTGAAATTGGAGTCTTAAATTGGTAAGTCTGAGGAAACGCCGAGAAATCGATGAGTAAGCTGTATTTTTCCTTGTTCGGTGCCAGTTTTGTTCAGGTTTTTTAGTACAAGGGTGTCACTCTAACGAGGCGACCCTTCTGCATTTGATCCTCACATTTCCCAGCGATTTTCGTGTGAAATCCTCTCAAAGAATGTGCTGCCGTTGCTCAAAAACATCGTGAATCTGAGTACATTGTGAAAAATTGGTTCTGAATTTGTCCAGACGTTCCTTTCTGTCGCCTCGGCTTTCCCGCAATTTCTGCCAAGCGTTGCCCAGTCTACACGGACCCATTATCAGCGCGCAAATAGGTGTTAGAAGTGTACAATTTTGGTTTATTTCGTGAAAATTAGATTGCTCAAAAAGGTTGATAATACGTTATTTTTATTTAGAACGTCAATTAGTTGTGATAGCGAGTGCCACGTAGCTGGACCGTAACTAATCATTAATTCTAGTATCTCCGTTCTGTTTTTCTAGGTATCGTTCCCCTGCTTCCTGAACCCAAGTCCATCGATAGATCTCTTCAAGAAGGTGTTACCCGAAAGTTTGATATTCGAAGAAAATGCCGCAGGGAGACATTGTCTACCCGCAGGGCTGCCGCCCGATCTCCGAGGATCTCAGCCCCGATGAGCTCATTCGCAGGCTCAAGGTTGTTGTCTCCGATGAACTAACAACAATAATCTCTGACTTTCTTGTCGCGTCCGAATTTGTTGATTTGAGCGAGGGAGAGGTTATCGGTGGTTTGCTCTTAGATTCTTCATTCTGACATGCTCGAGCGCTTTCGGCGTAGATGTCCTCTTCAGGAGCCTCCTTGTGGCTTCAGCAACAAATATCATGGAGGCTCCTTGAGAGGACATTTTAGCCGAAAGGGCTCGAGCATGCCGCCGACAATCTCTCTCAAGTCAAGAAAAATAACGGACAGTTTGAAGTAATATTATGTCGTCTTCCTTGGAGGGATTTGTTATCCATGTCCCATTTTGACAGTGCACCTTCAAAACCTCGTGCTCGTTTTACGCTTGTTCCAAGCATCCAAATCGGCCCGAATAGCAAAAACTTCGCAAAAACTTAATGGCTTATTTGGTACTTTCACTTGACAAAAAATTGACAAAGAAATCTGGAAGTTGTGTGTGTTATCTAATCACCTTTCATTGCAGACACTCGCCCACACGTTACAAGCTATGGGACAAGATGAAGGCATGTACCAACCGTACATCCCGCTGGCGTTGCATCTTGCTGACGACCATTTTCTCTCTCACGAAAGCAAAGACGTTCAGTTGCTGATCGCTTGTTGCATTGCTGATGTCCTCCGCGTCTATGCGCCGCAGGCTCCGTACAAGGATCCGGAGCGTGTCAAGGTCGGTTCAGCATCTTGCTTAACTTTTTTTTTATTGCATTGTGTTGTGGAAATTCGTTAACTTTATTCATCTTTCCAGAAATTTATCGAAGTCTGTGGCAATATTTCTGTAACCCCCAGTATCGCCAATATCTTCGATAGTATTGAGGGGCTGAAAGAAAAGTCTAGCAACTACGTGACTTATCTCTACCGATGGTATTGATTGCAATAACTCTATTTTCCAGATCATCTTCATGTTCTTGATCAAACAGTTGTCCGGTCTGAAAGATCCGAAAGACCCGGCCTTCAAGCGGTACTTTTACCTTCTAGAGAATTTGGCCTATGTCAAATCTTTCAATATGTGTTTCGAATTGGAAGACTGTCAAGAAATTTTCTGCAATCTTTTCTCGCTCATGTTCAAAATCGTCAAGTGAGTATCGACTTTTTTTTGCTAAACTAAAAATCGACGATGAAACTGCAATACTGCCCAATTCAAAGCGTCGTGTCTTTTGGGGGCGTCTGGGTTGCCTACTTCTCAAAACTTGGATTGGTGGCAACTTGGCAAATCACGCGTCCATAGATCGCATGGCAAACGAATTGGGCAGTATTGATTCTACACCGTCGAAATACTAACTGTACTTAGAATTTTTAAATTTTTCCTCACGAGCTATTTTTCGCTTCTCAGCGATGAACATTCGGGCAAAGTCAAGAGTTTCATGCTGGACGTCCTTTGCCCGCTGATCACCGAGTCGGACATTGTCTCGAACGAATTGTTGGACATAATATTGGCCAATATTGTCGAACCGGCCAAATCTCAAAGGAAAAACGCCTACCTGCTAGCCAAGGAACTTGTTGTGAAGACGTGCGACACTCTGGAGCCTTACATTCAAGCTGTGAGTTGTTTTTTTACTTTTTAGAATGATAAAATTTTGCTTTTCTGAGTATCTCCACTTTTTTCGCACAATTTTCTCATTTTTCCGTCCTATTCCAGTTTTTCAACAACGTCCTTCTGCTCGGACGGGAGGAGAAAGGTTTCACAATATCCGGCAAAGTGTACGATTTGATTTACGAGCTTTACAAAATTTGCCCGTCAGTATTATTGGCTGTTATGCCGCAGTTGGAAGTGAAATTGAAATCGGCCAATGACGATCAGAGGTAATTTTTTTCGAGTTTTTATTCTCCAAGCGTACAAGAATAAAAATTTAATTGTATTTCCTGCCAGTATTTCCAAAACTGAAGAAATTGTCAATATTCAAAATGGAAATTCCCATATCAATTGCAGATTGGGCGCCGTTTCCTTGCTCGCCCGAATGTTTTCAGAAAAGGACAGCAATTTGGCTCAGACGCATACGATGCTTTGGCAGTCGTTCCTCGGAAGGTGAATTGAGCCGCGTTATTGCGCTATTTTTGACATGCCTAATTTTCAGTAATGGTGGTGGCATATATCGATCTTTTTACGAATAATGACTTCATGAGGAGGCTTTGGATTTTTGTTAAAAAATTTACATTTCCATTTTGAACAGGTTCAACGACATTAACGTCTTTATTCGCATCAAATGTGTCCAATACTCGATGCATTTCCTGTTGAACCATCCCGAGCTGCGCAAAGATATTACGGAAACATTAAAACTACGGCAGCATGATTCAGAAGAGAACGTCCGATATGAAGTGAGTCTCGACTATTTCATCAGGTATCATTAGTTGGGCTCATTATTTTCCCCATTAGCCCCGTAAACTAATGGTTGGGGCGTCTGAAGAGAAATCAAGAGGCGCAGGGTTCGATTCTTGCCCAAATGCCTTCTTCAACAGTTTTTGTGTTTGTTCGAGCGCTAACATGAAAAATAACCATTTTTTAGGTTGTTATGGCCATCGTGTCCACTGCCAAACGCGATTTTGAAGTCGTCTCTGAGAGTGAAGACTTGCTTGAATTCGTTAAAGAGCGAATGCTCGATAAAAAAGTGAGTTTTTTCAAACCTCCATGTAAATTTAGGAACTCAAAAAGTGGAAATGATGTCACCTTGACTCATAGTTCGTTGAAGCGAATAGTTGACTTCTCAATTTTGAGCTTCCACTTTAATTTTTGGTGTCAAAGACATTAAGAATGTTTTGTTCTGACCGAAATCTCGTTTCTGTTACAGTTCAAGATAAGAAAAGAAGCCATGACAGGGCTGGCGATGATTTACCGTAAGCATTTGAGCGATCCGAACGTACCACAAGCGACGAAAAAAGCCGTTACTTGGATCAAGGACAAAATTCTACACGGCTACTACATGAGCGCCATGGAGGACAGGTGGTTAACATGGAAGATAAATTCCACGCAAATCCAGCTATTTTGACGCTTTTCTGTATACCAATATACTTGTTTCAGAATTTTGGTCGAGCGGCTTTTGAACACATCTTTGGTCCCGTTCCATTTACCACCGGCGGAGCGAATGAAGAAACTGTATTATTTATTGGCCACTGTTGACAGCCATGCCAATAAAGCTTTTCTCGAACTGCAGAAGCACTATGTTCAGTAAGCGATTGAACTCAATATTTTGATATTTAAGAAGAATTAGAAGATTTGTATGAAACTAGGGAATATTTTGGGAATACCGAAAACTCTTGAGAATGGGGAGTTCTCCCTTTTGTACCCAAGGCCTGCGGAAATTGATCGTTCGTACCCGCTTGGGCCAAAGTAATGGTTGCCGTTTGTATCCGAGTTACTGTTCTTACTTGACCAAACGAGATCAATTATCAGCGCTACCTGAGGTTACCGACGCGTTACTAGAGGTTACCAAGGCGTTACTTCTTTCCGTCTCTCATATATGTGCTGGGTACGAACAGTAAATGTTCCTCAAATCAAAGTCAAGACTTTGGCCCTGCGAGGTAAGAACAGGCGACCTCCAACCACAATATCTTGTCACTTTCGGCGCCCAGGTACAAACGCGGTACTCGGTACAAGAGCAATACCGCTTCTGGACACGCCCACCAACGGCTCAACCTGCCAGTCAGAAGGATTCGATCATCAAATCTTTCTGGCCGGCCATGACCGTGCCTTAGGCGGTTGTTGAGTCTTCTGATACGGCCTTTTGTCGGGGCATAGATTCGAAAAAACTTGACAATTTGCAATGAATCATTTCAAAAATCTATTCCGAACGTTATCACTTTATCATTTTCTCCTAGGGCCCGCCGCCTTACAGCCGAATGGCTTTCTCTCCATCGCCTGCCAGCATCCCCCGAGCGGGAAAAGGACATATCCGCCAGAATCGTCGTACTATCGAAACTGCTACCAGATCAAGTCAAAGCGCAAGAATTCCTCGGCAAATTCTCCCAGGCCATGTTCCGCGATCAGACTCTATTGCAAGGTAATGCGATTGTCTCCAGTCATCCTTTTCTAGCACCCCAATTATTTTCATGTTTTCAAAATTTTGTATCCTCGTTCACAGGGATGGAAGTTGTCATGAAGCCCGATATCACCTGCAAAGAGTGCGCAGAAACGACGAGTTTGATTTTGAAAAAATTGGGCCAACCGATCATGACGAATTTGTACTACAATACCGTGAAAATGCTCTTGGAACGAACATCCAGCGTTATGGTAGACAGAGAGTCGATTTATGTGAGTCAAATTTTCTCTAAATTAATCCGATCATGTGTTGTTGTTGTTGTTGTTGTTGTTGTTGTAAACCTGCATATCATGCTAAAACTATCCAATTCATCTTATCGTCAATTTCCCTAGATTCTTGTCGAGTATGTGGAAGACTGTCTGAAGAATGGCAACATGATCGAAGAAATAGGACTCCACCCCAACACAGCCGGCGAGCAAGGGCTTAAAATTCTTGTCGTAAGTATTATTTTGGAGTAGAGCGACATGTCCTGACTAGTTCCGACCCTCTTGTGGGCGGCAGGGCATGCCCGGGACAACTTCGGTTATCGGGCAAAAAGCCAATTTGTGGAACTTACGTGGAACGCGTTTACTTCACTTTATTTTAGTATCGTAGTATTTTGAAGGAATGATTTTGGTAAGAAAATCCTTCAATCTTATCGATTACAATATTTCCAATACCATTTTCTCCGCTTACTGCAACAATTTTCTCATTTTACAGTTGCTGGCGTACGTCTTTCCCATTTTCTTCTACAGTCAAGATACGATGAACAAAATTGTCGGCCTGATCGATTTAGAAGGGGAAAACACCGCACCCCTCGTCATGGAAATTCTTGTGTTTCTCGGCAAATACAAGCACTTCGTCGGCCAACGGATGGGTAAGTGATACCCTATTTTTTTATCAGATAGCCTTTTTTTATGCTCCTATATTTTTGTCGAATAAACTTCCTGGAAGACCGTTTGGGGCCCTTGAAGTACCTATACTAAAATTTGGAAACGGTTTGAACTAATTTTCGCCCTATCGGTCGACAGCTGATGACTTTCCTGAGCAAATGACGTCATTCATACCAAAAGTGAAGGAATACTCGATGATCGGAACGCCTAAACAAGCCAAACAAGCGGTTCGATGCCTTTTCATAAATTTGGGCTCGAACGATTCTATTTTCAATGAAATTTTAGACGTAAGTACTACAATAGTTAGCGGAGGTTTAGCACAAATTCCGTTAAATTGGTAGACAATTTGCAAATGCGTTACTTTAACCTCATTAACAACAAGTTTAAACCTCAATAACAAGTTGTAACCTCAATAACAAACAGCTCAACAAGCTCTTTCGCAAATTGAATATTGGATTTTCATTTTTCAGAAATTACGTGAAAACCTAAATCCCGAGTCGCCGCACTATTTGACCTCAATTGTCGCGCTGGGACATCTGGCGCACAATTTGCCCGAAAAGTTTCCCGTTCACATTAAAAACATCGTTTCTCGAAAAGTAAGTGGCTTTGGTGGGGAATGGAAGTTTGTTGTTGTTATTCTGCGTATGTTGGTCGAGGGGATGTCCTCGTGTGACCAGTGAACTCTAATTGAGTGGTAGTTATTGGGTACAATGATACAAACATTTTTTCCAGATCGTGAAAGAATTGCTGGTGAAAAATACCGAAGGTGACGGCAGCGCTGATTCTGAAGCCGAGTGGTGCGAAAAAGAGGAGCTACCGTTTGAAACGCTATGCAAGGTAACGATATTTTGATTTTACCTAAATTCTTTAGAATATTTTTTGGGAGACTGCATCATCTTTGAAGCGACTTATTTCGTTCTCAATTTATTTTTTATTCTAGTAAATACCTGAGCAGTTGTTGGGATGCAATTCTCCTTAGCCGTAGTGTCAATTGAATGGTAAATTAGCCATTTAACGACCTGTAATGAATTCAACCATGAAATAATCACGTTTCCGGCAGGTTGAAGGTCTAAAAGCGATGGGCCGTTGGTTGGTCGGGCTGAAAAAAGACAAGCTTTCCGCTCAAAAAACGTTCCGTATGCTGTCCGCTTTTATCGCCAACAAAGGCGACCTCCTGCAGAATGGTAAACTGAGGTGAGTTGGTAAAAAGAGTTTCCATTTAGCCAATTTCGATTTCTTTCAATTTTTAATGTATTATAAAAAGTATATGAAAAAATAATGCAATAATTTCATTCCAAAATATAGTAAATTTTAGTATAAATGGTAAAACATTAGTTCTGTACTGTTAATAATAATTTTTCAACTATTGAAAACATAAAGCGTCTAAAGAACTATGGAGAAATCGCCAGATTTATTCATTTCTATACTTTTTCTTTAAAAAATAGAAAGATTCTTCATGTACAATAGATTTTATCATTGATTTTTCAAAATATCGATTTACTTCTTACTCGTTGAATTACTGATTTCATCGAACCACTATATTTAATTTTATTATCGACACAGCAAAGTGGAAATGGCCTGGCTGAGATTGGCGGCGGGCTGCGCCATGCTGAAAATCTGCGAAGTCAAGTGCGTCGGCGATCAGTACCATCCCGATCAGTTCTACACGTTATCGCTTTTGGCTCACGTAAGTAGCCAATTGGAAGCGAAAAATTCTTGAAAATCCTGCGTTCAAATGATCACAAATGACTCACCGAAATTGCGTTAATCAGAATTCGGGAAAAATTTTGAGGAAGGTGGTTCAAAATCGTGATTTTATTATTTCGATTGCTTCCAGGACGATGTGGCTCAAGTGAGGGAGAGGTTTCTTCAAAAATTCCACCACGGTCTCCTGAAGGGCGTGCCGACTAAATGCCTACCGTTGGATTTCATGGGTACGTCGACGTTTTGTACATAATGGCCTAAATCGGTTCAGCGGTTCAGGCGTCATTCAAAGAATACTGAAAAGGCCCCTCGAATTGCGTCTAATCTAAACAACTGTACCATCCAAGGCTGATCTTGCAAAAATAAATTTATCGTAAATAACCATAATTATTTTCAGGCATGTTCGCTGTTTACGGTATGGAGAAAGAGAAAAAACTGCGCATCAAAGCGAAGCAATTCATGCAGACGAACATCGCTAAACGGCGCGAGTACGCTAAAGGCATAACCATGGGTACAATGTGTAAGTATCCACAGATAACTGCTAACAGCTGAAGAGCTAACTCTTGGAAAATGATTGTTGCACTAGAGGTCCGTTATTTATGGTGGGATCAGGAACCAGGGCCTCTCCATGCTGCTCATCTGGATTTTTGACCGGTTCCTTGGGCTGCATTCATGGGCTATGTGCCTTATCCTCAAGGACACTGATTAATGATCACCGTAGAGCTAGCTCGAGAAGTCACCTAACTCCCAATCTCACATCCGTTAGACAAATATCTCCTCTTTGCCGTCCTGCCACAGCGAGAACTTTACAATAACTAGAGCATGAAATTCTGGTCTTTTGACCACCGTTAGTCCAAATTTCGGCAGTAGTGGTGGTCAAAAAACCAGAATTTCGTGTTCTGCAGTTACTGTAAAGAAACCTTTCCTGAAAAGTGACCAAAATGACAGTACGTGGTTTCGCTCTGGGACCCGCGATATCATCTTTTCCGCTATCGATGGATGTTGATGACAATTTTTCCCCCGACAGGCGACATCGACAAAGGCGTGGAACAATTGTATAACCTCATGCCGGACTATATGATCGTTTTTGCAATTGCGATTTTGGCGCATTCCCCAGCCTTCACATCGTTGGACGACCATGAAGTCCTCACGGTACATACATTTCCTTTAATTCAGCCGTTCGTTCGATTTTGCAGTTTTTTGATTCTCCTTCATTTCTTGCAGAGGATGAGAAATTGCATCTGGTTCGTCCTGGAGCCGCTTTTGTTCAAAAACGATTTCTACTCCTTCTATTTCTATCGGGAGCTTTTGGAAAAATTGAAAACCTACAAGGATGCCTTGAATCCGGATAACGAAATCGCCAATATGGTAAGTGAAATTGGCCGTATTTGCTGAATTTTTACGTATGAGTTGAGAAGTCAAGTACAGACGGGGTGCATCGCAGTGCCATTCGCAGTGCCATTTTGTTGTAGTTGTTGTTGTTGTTGAAACGCTGTAACAGAAAAATCTGCTTCGAGAGCAATTTTTTTAATTCATTGCTTTATTGTTGTTGTTTTTCCAGAAAATTTACACCCTCGCCGATCTGACGTTGCATCAAATTCTGATCAAAAACCCGAACGCCGATTACAAAGATTTCTCGCTCGATACGCGAATATCGACATTGTATTTCAAGCCTCCGGACGACCCGTTGGCGGTCAACATCAAAATCTACATACCCGTAGAGTTCCAACATGTCCCTGTAAGTATGAAAAAGGGCGCCATGCAGAGTCCAAGATCCAAAAAAATTACATTTTTCCGAAATTCCAGGAAATTGGGCAATTTGTTGTCCTCATTGTCACTGTTGACCACTCATGATCCGATTGCTGTTAGAAACTCCAATCAAATTTGTTGCGTTCTACGCTGACGCCACCTCGACCAATCAGCAATGCATTTTCTTACCCCCTCCACCAGCAATAGGGTAGTGTATAAGCTTGTAACGTGACTGAGGATAGAGGCGAAGGAAAGGGAGGCCGTGAAGTGACGAGCAACGGGCCGTCCCCAGGGGCAGAAGATGTGCGGCTGAGAGACTCCTGCAGAACACTAGGGACACGGAGGAACCCATCCTCGACTAGAAGCGGAAAGCGCCAATTAGGAACTGACGCTCCTGGTCGAGAAGACATACGGAGAGCCGGCACAAAAATGAGCACTCCTGATGAGGAGACTTGGATATGTGACCTCAAAAAGCCGAGTCGTTTGCGATCAAAAGCCTGAAGCCGAGAGCAAGAGAACGGCAAGTACAGCACCTTAAACGTGGAGAAGGAGAGCAAGAATGAGAGCACCCTGTTAGGGTCCAAAGTCGACACAATTTTAGCACGTATGGGGCACAGGCGGAACACTGCCTTAAGGAACCGACAAATCAGTTTGTCAGAGCCAAGGTCAAAGTCGGCTAGCCAAGACAGGGCTGATCGGTGGGTGTTGAACGAACTGTAGGATACCGAAGAGGAGTCGAGCAGATGCTGAAAGAACTGCAAGACCCTCGACGTATCAACTACAGTATGGTCCCAGCGCTGCGCAGCACTATAAGATAGAACCCATTCTTCATGAGGCTGAAGACGGATCACCTTCACTTATAGCAGACATTCGGGTGCATGGCCTATGGAGTCGCGAGAGGGCTGCGTTTTTAGACAACCGGATTGTGAACGCTGACGCTCCCTCTTACGTCTCCAAGGATTGGACCACGGTCGCAAATGACGCTGCTAAAAGCAAACACCGAAAATACGATCAAGCTGCAGAAGATGCTAGAGGATCTTTTACTCCCCTCATATGCTCATGTGAAGGAGTTCTTCACAGGGAGTTCGAAATGTTCGAAAAAGCGCTATCCACAAAACTCTCAGAAAAATGGGCGAAACCGCTTCCTGATGTGAAAAACTGGGTTCGTGTAAAAATCCAATTCGCCATCATAAGAGCTATTTCAATACGGCTACGAAACACGAGAAAAGAAATCAAATATTTAGGGCTAGAAGATGGAGCCCTACTTCCTTTGCAAAAAATGTAACGAACAAAACCACGGTCCCCGGCACTGAAGATCATCACCTGGCCAACCTACACACCAACTTCAATAAATTTGTTTTGCTTCAAAAAAAAAAAAAAAAATAGGGTAGTGTATGGCCGACTTCACTGACGCAGTTGTCAAGGCCAACATCCACAAGCAACCAGTGGTGCGTAGATAACACACACTACTTCCATATTTTGGAACGTAAAATTGTGACACAATTTGATCATATTTTGACTTCTTTTAAGAGTGTTTAGGTCAAAAATATCAAAAAATTCACTATTCAAATTTCGAAATTCGCCCAAAATAAAACAACGCCAGTTTTTCGGTACATAAAAAATATCCACATATTCTGCAAGGTAAAAGAAAGATTTTAAGACCAAGAACGCTCAAATCGGTTCATTTTTGTGGCCGGAAAAAAATAAAATAGAAAACACTAAAAATGCAAATATATCGGAAGTACTGTGCGTTATCCAAATTCCGATTAAACAGGGTGTTAGGTCTTGCCGAGACAAACATTTCAGTTCAAGAAATTTGAAAAAAGGTTAAGAAATGAGGGAGTTATGGCCATTTTTGTAAATTACCACGGACGGACAGACGGACTAACTGACACACAGACACTTGTTCAGGAAGTGATTCTGAGTAAATGTGTATAAGAAAAAGTTTTTTTCTGAAGCTCCGTTCCGATTCTCGATTTTAGGACGATCACAATACTTCCATTTACTCTGTAAATATGGAAGTAAAAAACTCAAATTTCCATGATTCGACGGTTTGAAAAATCCACTGTTTCCCGATGGAAAATTAGGATAGGTTAGGTTTGCAAAAGGACCGATTTCAAGGCAGGCTGTGGCCTGCGCAATCCTAACCTCCCATACTTGTTGTTGTTATTTTAAGTCCTTCGGGCTGATCACCGAAGAAACCATAGGTGCTAGTGCTGAACCTCAAAAACATGAGATTTCATTCGATTTCACCCTTCAAATTTACAGCAGGACGCCATGACGTCGTCTATGAAGCAGGTCAAACCCCAGACGAATGTGGTATCCAAGGCGACGAGCTCGGGGACCGGGTCTTCGGCTTCTGGGGCAAAAGGGGCGACCGGAGTGCTGAGGAAAGGCGACAGGAAAGCCCTGCTGAGGAAAGGTGTCGGCCCGAATGAAAATGACGCCAAGGTACGCGATTTTGGTCCATCGATAAACATCGTTGCTCTATAACGAATTGAACTCGCAGCATGAATAGGTTAATCAATTTTTCATCGATTGTTGGATAATGGCTCCGTGTTTTTCAAGCAGCCGGGCACGGAGGATGATTTGGACGTAACGGTATTGAGCTCATTTGATATCTAGTGTTACCTTTCACTATTTGGTTTATCAATTCCTGAAGCCGTAATTTATTTAATTTTTTTTTCATTACAAATTTTGTTATTTAATCTTTCCAGCCTGCAGCTGCGTCCGAAACTCAGATTAAAGTGGACGGTCTCGACGATGAAGACGGGGTGAGATGATTAATTTTTTTGTACTTTCTCAGTTTGTGTCCTATAAATTTTTTTGTTATCCCTCTAAATATGGACTGCTACTTAACTAAAAGATTATGGAGGAGAGGGTGACAGGATCGATTGGATCCGGATTTTTTTTGAAACGGTGATTTTTGCCTTGAAATGAATTTGACGCTAAGTAAATTGGCCAGAAACCCCTTGGATTTTGAAGCGATTACAAAAACGAGGGTATCATTTGAAACTACGTTAAATTTCCTATAAGTACACGGTAATTGCGGCTCTTTAACTCCGAGTTGAAAAAGCGAAAAATTGGGTCGAAGTCGAGAACGGCCCAATTTTGAAAAAAGATTATTCTTCATCGCGAATTTTGAACTTGTAGAAATTGGAAATTCCGCGTACTTTCTTGGAAAAACTGGCCAAGGATGTCAGCTTTCTAACGGTATAATAATTGTTGGATTCATCTCGCTTATCAATAATGAGATCTACATTTTTGCCACAAAAACCGCGGTTTCTCGCTGAAATCTCGGTTTCTGGACAATTCTACCCAATTTTTCGGTTGTTGAAGAGCCGCAAGCACCGTGAGATTATAGAAAATTTAACGACGAAATTAAACATTTTCCAAAATATTTCGCGCGTTTTTCTGCTTAGTTTTTAACGTTTTTCTATATTTTTCAGTCGGAAGGAGAGTCGACGGCACCGGCAGCGAAGAAACTCAAATCCTCGCCCGCTGCTGAAGAAGCGACGAAATCCGAATAATCGATCTGTTCAATCGAATTTTGATTTTCCATCGATTAAAGTTCGATCGCTGCTACTCAGTCGGAGGTCGGCAGACTGACATTCGAACAGTTCATGTGTTCTATTTTGCAAAAAACCCGAAAGCTAAATAAAAAAATTTTGAACGAGATTCCGTCGGGTACCGAGCTGAGAATTTGTGAAAGTAGGCAATCATTGTACAAAGGACCTACTTGAATAGTGGCTAATTCTTGTACAAAAAGGACACTTTTGAAATAACCACTGTAAACTGTACATTTCACCGATCCTGTGTTATGACCTATTATTCTTAATTATTTCGTATTATCGCTGTTAATATGATAACCGACTAAAAAGTTATAGCCTTTTTTGTGTAAGTTTCGTGCGCATTTTGGGAATCGATTTCTTTTTTTGTGTATATTATCCTGTTAGTATTTATTACCTGATGAAATGCGCGGTTTGATTTTCAGTTTTGCGATTGCCAGCACTGTCATTATCGTAGGCTTAATTTCTGGGTAGGTTATTGTTCGATTAGTCACTATGCACGATATCGCACTTATTTTATTTCTACCGTTTTCTCCGGCTAAATTTCTTTTTTTTTAGGCGAAATGTTTTTATTTCTTCTCTTTTTTTGTTGTAAAAATATGAGGGAATTCAAGGCTAATTTTATGGGTCAGAAAAATGATAATCGTATCTTTTCTGGTGTATTACAGAAGATCCATACAAATTTTTGTACATAATATTGTCGAACAGGAAAAACAATAATGAACTATTATAGAAATAAAACTTTTCAACAAAAATGTAACCTTTCAATTTTCCCCCATTTTGGCAACAAAAAAAAGGTACTTGATCGGCACTTGACTGATGCTTATGTCGATTTTTCGTCTGGGAGAAGTGAGTGCAAATTAAAAAAATATAAAACCAGATAGAAATGAGAACTACTTATAATAATTTATTACCGTTTTCAAATCATAACAAAAAAAAATCGTCTCTCAAGTCATAATGAAGCTCAATTTTCAAGAGGAAATCAACTTTTGACAGAGTTCTCCACGCGAAAGACGTTGTTCGTTGAAAATAACTCAAGAATCGGGCAGATCTCCAGATTTTAGGTTATTCTCCCTTTTGCGGAGGTTTTCTGGCCATTATTGGCCCCCTAGGGTGTACCCGGTGCCTCGCCAGGTGCGCCTGGCGCCCTGTTCCGGCGGTCGCCCGAAAGCGGTCGGTCCTCCTGATGGCCTTTCATTGGGGAACCAATCCAGTCTGAAAACACCAGGATATCAATATTTGAAGAAAAATTCAAAATGCCTAGCAAACAGAAAAAAATTGAAAATAAATTTTTTTCTCTTCAATTTTTGCTTTCTTACATGAACTGCGGCGTGCTTATCAGGGTAGGTCCGCCCATCTCCCGCGGGTAAGTGTACATCAAAAAGTAGTAAAGATGTCCGACGATGATGCCGACTAGTTCCATTACGCCGCTGGAAAGTTCACAATGCTCAAATTAAATTGTAAGATCGACTAATGTATTGATTTTAAGGTGAGTTGGGTTCTAACCTTCAAAAAGTCGGTGGCTTTGAGAAAAATTGGTAAAAAGCTGGCAATATTATTGGTTTTTTACTTCCATATTTACAGAGTAAATGGAAGTATTGTGATCGTCCTAAAATCGAGAATCGGAACGGAGCTTCAGAAAAAACTTTTTCTTATACACATTTACTCAGAATCACTTCCTGAACAAGTGTCTGTGTGTCCGTGTGTCCGTTAGTCCGTCTGTCCGTCTGTCCGTCTGTCCGTCTGTGGTCATTTACAAAAATGGCCATAACTCCCTCATTTCTTAACCTTTTTTCAAATTTCTTGAACTGAAATGTTTGTCTCGGCAAGACCTAACACCCTGTTTAATCGGGATTTGGATAACGCACAGTACTTCCGAGATATTTGCATTTTTAGTGTTTTCTATTTTATTTTTTTCCGGCCACAAAAATGAACCGATTTGAGCGTTCTTGGTCTTAAAATCTTTCTTTTGCGTTGCAGAATATGTGGATATTTTTTATGTACCAAAAAACTGGCGTTTTTCTATTTTGGGCGAATTTTGAAATTTGAATACTGAATTTTTCGATATTTTTGGCCTAAACACCCTTAAAAGCAGTCAAAATATGATCAAATTGTGTCACAATTTTACGTTGAAAATATGGAAGTATTGTGTGTTATCTACGCACCACTGGTTTGTTTTCAGATGATATGGAAGGGTTGAAAGAAATTGAGCCTTGAATGGTCAAAATCGGTTCAGCCGACCGAAGTGAAATCGACCATTCGCAGCTTGTCTCCTTCTGATCAACCCTCAAAATCAATTTTTGAAATTCAAGTCATCCCAATATCGTCGGTTTTTATGGCATTATTATCTTAAAAAATTTCTTCTCACCCTCCTGCGACAATCGCGTTGAACGCGAGAAGGACCCAAGGCAGGTAAATGGCTTTGAACCGAGAACCGAACCAGAATGAAACTATAGTATCACGGTTCAGGTTGCACCAGATGTAAAGAACGGAAAGAACCATTGGATCCATGAGGAGCTGGGGCAAAAAAAACGGTCAAAAATTAGACAAATTCGATAGGAAATTGGCAAAATATCAGGTTATCGCGGAAAAAATGCGATTCATGGGTAAATAATTACGTAGATGTCCATGGCGAGACCCAGAACGACGCAGGCCAGCCAGTTGAAGAAGAGCAAGAAGAAGTAGTCGCCCCGTTTTCCGGCATATTCACCTGGAACCGAGAAGTAAATTGAAACCTTCTTCCAAAATTTAATCCATTTAATGCCACTAGAGTGCAGCACTGCCTAACAGTAGACTGGACCCCTAGCCGGAGATTCGAATCTTAGCTTAGCGGGAGTTTGAGCGCTAAATTGAGTTTCAAAATAGCTTCAAATACATCGATATAACTGCCCTAAACATTGGCCAGAGGATCTTCTAAAAAAAATTTTTAAAAAATTTACTTGTCTCCAGGCGCACTGAGTAGTTGTACAGGAAATAGCAGTTGATAAGGAAATGAAAGCCGGTTTTGGGCGATAGAGGGTAGTAAAACAATGCCGTGATAGGCCTCCATATCTGAAAATGAAAAGAGGCAATCTCAGAATATGCCTACAAAAAATATAAACATTCCAATCAATCAAAGTTAGATTGACTAGCCTAGTCAATTTTTTGGAATGAACGCGAGAGAAAGAAACCAACTTACTTGAAACTGGTTGATGAACGGCTCGTACCAAAGGATCAAATGTTGGCCGCCGACAATGCCGAATTTACCGATCAAAGTCAGGCCAACTGTGAAGGCAAGCCAATGCCTTGTCACGAAAGGTATCGACTTGAACCAGGTTGAAAAATCTGACATTTTCGAAGAGGTTCTAGTCGAAAAAGCTCAAAAACTGTATTCAAGCCTGCGAAAAAATAAGTAACTAAAAATAAAAACAACGAATTTTATGGTTCATGTTGAAAATTCTGAGGCCAGAGAGGTAATTTCAGTCTTTGACCATACCTAAAATAAGTACTCCCATTCGTCCAAGGCTTTTTGTGCGACATTTCAAGGCGATAAAAAGGATTTTTGGAACTAGTGCATAGGAGCTGAAGGTTTGATTATCGAGGTAATCGAAAAATCTCGATTATATATCAATTGCAATAATACAGAGCTGCCCCAGCAAATCCTATTACCTTGAGTTGACCAGGCACTCATGATGTTTGCATCCCCGAGAAACACAAACATCCATCATCAGTCCGATTCGACATACGCATCAGGCCATCGTGATCGGGCATGTCTTATCATACTAGTGCAATCGATATATAATCGAATGTTTCGATTATTTGAGTAATATTTTTACTAGGATCTCTTCAAGTCAAGAAAAGGCACTTGCCCTTCGACAAGTTTCCAAATGGGTAACGTGAGGACTTATCTACTTACCGGCCCACTTGCGTTGATGGCAGAGTAAATTTAAATTTTCGGCAGGGTAATCAGTAAACTTTGAACTACATGTGATCAATTTACCAATGTTGCGGATTTCTCATTCGGAAGAACACGTAAGAACTAGAGAGACGGAAAATCAGCCATGGGCGAAATGACGGAGTGACAACATAAAAGTAAATACAAGAGTTGTTCTTGTTTTACAGTTTTTTGTCTCCTTTTGTTGCCAATTCATTTTTTTGAAGTTTTGTAGTTTAGTCAATTGATCAGCCGCTGGGAGCAGTAAAAACAGCTGATTCAGTACATTGAGCAGAACGATTTTTAATTCATTTTTCGTATTTTTTGCTCACACTAGGGTAAAAATATATTCGTTAAATATAATTGTATCCTAAAAATTGACTGAAATTTAAGAAGTATTAAATTTCGAGCTCGAAAATTCGGACATTATCAGTCAGCTGATAACATCAGTTTTTCCCCGATTTAGTCAGCCCAAGTGTCGGAGCACTTCAACTTTTCACCTGCGTGGTTGAATCTGCCGATTTTTTCGATTATTAGTCAAAATTTCAATCGTAAATAAACCGTTTTGTTTCTGAAAAAACCAGCCATAAAAATGTCCCATCTTGTGGCCAGGAGTCTGTCGCACGTCTTGAGGCGTACCTCTGTCCGATCTGCACAATTTTCATGTGAGTCGTTCGTATCAATTTTCAATGCTTTTCATCCTTCGGCATCGTAGATAATAATTATTTTCCTTGAAAAATAATTAGTTATCGTCAATATTTGATTTCGAAAATTCATGAGCGGGTAGTTGAGCCAAGTTTTGAGGTTTGTCAAGCTTCTCTAGATCGTGTCTTGTGAAAGGCCCACCCACCTTTAACCGGAGTTCTTAGTACAATGTATCGCTACAAAAATGTTAAAAAATTCCAAACTGAAAAAACCAAAGTAAGTTGATGCCTTCGATGTATCCATTTGGACGTGGGGATTCCCAACTGCCACCCCATTCCCGTTTTTCCACCCAACTGCCACCTGGGTCTTGCTCTGCCGTTGGCAACTGCCACCCGAGCACCCACCAGCAGCCTGTTGAAAACTGCCACCCAAATATCTACCAGCAGTCTGTTGACAACTGCCACCCAAACCTCTACCAGCCTGTTGACAACTGCCACCCAAATATCTACCAGCTTGTTAACAACTGCCACCCCGCCCAAGCCCATGACAGATTCGAAGTGCCAGTTCGTGGTAATTTGTTCGTAATAAATTGATTTGCTTTTCACAGCCATGCCAGATTCGCTCGAGCACGCGACAGGCATAGAAAAACGTGAACTGCTCGCCAAAGTCGCCGGAAATGACGTAAGGAAACACATAAATTTCTAAAAATGTTCAGGAAAGGGAAATGGCGAAAAGTTCACTCTCCGGCAGGACTCGAACCTGGGAAATTCTGCTCCAAAGCAGACACCCTATGAGGGAGCCTAGGCCGACAGGTTGGGATGTACCCATAAGGTGCACTCAAAATTGGTTCACCGAGGAATCGAATAGTCAGCAGGAGGTGCCAGGTTCGAGTCCTGCCGGAGTGTGTAATTTTCTTGACTTCCTACTCGATCTCTTCATGCTCAACAGCTTGAAGGCTAATAGCCAAGGGCTAAATAGCTTTGACGTATAAAAACCGGTTTTTTATAATGTTCTTTTGTTTTTTTTTTTTTTTGTATTTTATTTTTTCCAAATTTTTGAAGGTGCTAATCATTTCAAGGAATGGGTATCAATCAGACAATTATTTTAAAAAATCGATTATCAAATAAAAAATCTATGCCAATAAGGCTCGGAATCTAACTAAATCATCTGATTTTATTCGAGTCCATTGTATTGTAAGAACCGACAGCTTTCAAGTTTTCAGGAACTTTTTATTTTTCAACAAGCGCCTAACAAAAACTAAACTCTTGCCAAGAATCTGTTTCTTGGTCAAACAAATCAACAAAACAATCACCTAACAATACCAATGTCTCCACATTGCTCCCCGTTTCCTCTGAGCCTGTCCTCAGGCTTAGGTACGTCGGCCTTCACAAGCCTATTTGAATGAAGTAGTTTGGTCGTTCGAGCAAACTTCACCTCATATAGGACATCATTTCGCTTCCTCTTGATAATCCAAGGGCCAGTCCATGATGGTCTTAGCTTGGAGCAAACCCCTTGTTGGCGCTGAGGGTTGAAAACCCATACCCAGTCACCTTCTTTAAAAACCGGTGTTTTTGCATGACGGTCAAAGGCTTCTTTTTGGGTTCTCATCTTCAGTTCAGCTTCCATTTGGGCAAATCGGCGGACTTCCTCCAAGTGTTGCCGAAGTTGTAGGACGTACGCGGTAGTGGGTCGGGTTTCTTCAGCTGGCGGTCTCATCAACAAGTCAGGGAGCCGAAGATCCCTTCCATAGAGAAGTTGAGCTGGGGAGAGCCCTGTGGTGGCGTGACTTGCTGAGCGATACGCCAACAGGAACAACGGTATTTTTGCATCCCAATCATCTTGGCTTCGATTGACGAACTGGGCTAAGTGTTTGGTCAATGTCCTATTGAGCCGTTCGACGAGGCCTCCTGACTGAGGATGAAGTGGTGTGGAGCGAGTCTTTTTTAATCCCATCAGCTGACAGACTTCCTTGACCAACTCCGCTTCGAAATTGCGACCCTGATCTGTGTGAAGTTCAGATGGTACTCCCAACCGACTAAAAACGTGCTCTACCAACGCGGCTGCTACCGTTTTTGCCTCTTGATTTGGAAGCGGAATAGCTTCTGGCCACTTTGTGAAGTAGTCGACCGTTACTACCACATATCGATTTCCTTTGCTACTTCGAGGAAATGGACCCAATATGTCAACTCCCATCCGATCGAGTGGACTCCCAAGAGCAACTTGATGGAGCGGCGCGACTCCTTTTTTGCCAGGACCCTTGAAGGACCTGCATGACTGACACGTTTTGCACCATGATCGTACGTCAGACGTCATTCCCGGCCAAAAATAAGCGAGCCTGATTTTCGCCAACGTTTTGAAGAAACCAAAATGGCCACCAGTGGGATTGTCATGGCATTGTTCCAGAACCACTTTTATCTGATCCGTTGGGACAACCCACTGAAGCCGGGGCTTCGTACTTTCCCACTTGTGGAACAGTTGATTCTTGTGAACCTCCAATGAATCCCACCTGCTGCAAAGTTGCCGAACTCTTGAATCGCAGGACACCAGATCAGTAGTGGTCGGTTTCTTGCCCTTCAGCTTCCATTCTAAAACGCAACGGATTGACGGATCATTGTCTTGGGCGCTGTTTGACAGTTGGTTGTCAAAGGTTACTGTGGCTAGTTCTTGGATATCACATTGTTCTCTCCGAGTACAATAGCGACAACCTTCATTACATGGCCTGCGAGATAGCCCATCCGCATTATTGTGGTTTCTTCCAGGACGATGGATGGTTGTGAAGTCGTAGCCTTGCAACGCTTCCAGCCATCGAGCTAATTGTCCTTCGGGCCTTTGAAACGAACTTAACCACATCAATGCCGCATGATCGGTACGGAGGTCAAACGCTCGTCCATAAAGATATTGGTGGAAGTGGCCAATGCTGAGTACAACCGCCAGCAGCTCTCGACGTGTTGCACAGTAATTTCGTTCTTGTTGAGACAGCGTTTTACTAAAATATGCGATGGCTACTTCTTGACCAGCTTGTCTTTGTGAAAGAACAGCACCCACGGAGTGAGCGCTGGCGTCACAGTCCAGCAAGAATCGTTCAGAAAAGTCTGGAAAAGCTAACACCGGCGCAGAGGTCATTGCCTTTTTTAGGGTCTCAAAACTAGATCGACAGTTTTCATCCCACTGGAAAACAGAGTTGCCCTCGGTCAATTGCGTCATTGGCTTGGCAGTCTCTGCAAACCCTTTAACGAATCGTCGGTAATAAGAGCAAAATCCAAGAAATGCTCTAACATCTTTCTTACTCTTAGGTTCTGGCCAGTCGACCACAGCTTGTGTCTTCTCCGGATCTGTTTCAACCCCTTTACTTGAAATCACGTGGCCTAAGTAGACTGTCTGTTTCTTGAAGAAAGAACACTTTTTCGGATTGATCTGTAGATTGGCATCCTGAAAGCATCGAAAAAGCCTCTTCAATTTTTCTATTACAGTCTTAAAATCAGGGCCATACACTATGACGTCGTCTAAATAAGTTAATGCAATTTCAGGTGGGACCACAGCTTCCATTAGCCTTTGGAAAGTAGCTGGAGCATTGGTTAAGCCGAAAGGCATCACTTTAAATTGCCAGAGACCCTTGCGGTAAAGGCTGAACGCTGTCTTCTCCTTATCTTCCTCCTTTAGTGCTATCTGCCAGTATCCACACTTTAAATCGACCGAACAGAACCACTTTGCACCCCCTAGTGCGTCAAGTAGTTCTTGGATACATGGCAACGTGTAGGAATCCTTCTTTGTTACCTGGTTAATCTTACGAAAATCGATGCAAAACCTGGTGGATCCGTCTTTCTTTGGAATAAGAACTACCGGTGAGGCCCACGGACTGTTTGATGGTTCAATTACGTCTTGCTCCAACATCTCTTGGATTAATTGATCCACGTGCTCTTCTTGAGCATACGGCACTCGACGCGGAGGTTGTTTGATGGGACGAGACGTGCCCGTGTCGATAGCGTGAGTGACTACGTTGGTTCGTCCGAGAGGTCTCCCTTTGGCAGCAAAGATCGTTGAGAATTCCTTCAGCAAAGACGCAAACACTTCACTCTCCTTGGATCCAGATCCCAGGTCGGTTGACTCGACTGCGTTTTTAATCCAGCTCATGTCGGATTCAATCGTCGCAAGTGTTTGGGTGAATTCATAGCGGGCAGACAACATAATCGATTCTCCATTGATTAGCATAATGCGAGAGCGAATATCCAGAGATGCTCCAACTGCCTGCAGGAAATCGATGCCCAAGATAGCTTCCTCCAATGTTCTTGCAATTAGAAAGGAATGCGAAAACTTTTGTTCAGCAATTTCCACTGGAATCATGACGCTCCCTAACACGTCAACTGTGCTTCCTTGGACTGAACGTAAGTGTGGCAAATTACAGGATGTCACTGTGGCATTTAACTGTTCAGCAATCTGAGGATGCAAGATTGAGACAGTTGCCCCAGTATCAATCAGGAATCGACATCTGACGCCGGCAACGTTAGCCTCCACAAACAATGCATCGCCTCTAATGCTTAAACCGCTGACGTACTGTTCTTGATCTTTGTGGGCAAAGGGCGGAATCTTCATCTTTACTCCTCCATTGCTCTGAGAACAACTTTCTACGTGGGATGCGGCAACCAGTTGAGCTTGTGAAAGTGCATTTTGTACTGAAGTTGGATTTGACGCAGCCAGAGCAAGTCGTACGTGGTCATCTGAAAGAGCTCTCATAAAGGCACGCACTCCCATCTGCTGTTTGCATATATCTGGCCAGTCGGGCAGAGCTAATCGGGTCAGCCTCTCGATGTCCGTAGCCAATTGTGACAGGGATTCGTCCGTTTTTTGCCGTCGACATTCAAGTTGCGTCTGCCAGTATATCGCAAGATTTTCCTGCCCGAAGCGATAGCGAAGTGCTGTCGTCAGACTTTCCCACTGCAGACGACTGTCGGGAGAGAGGGAACTCAGAAGGCTCAAAGCTGGGCCCCTTAAAGCGCAGGCCAGTTTTTGTGCTTTTCTCTCCTCTGTCCATCCGTTGGCCTTCGCCGTGACGTCCAAGTGGGTGATATACTCTTCCCAATCAGTTGAACCATCATATGGGACGAGAGGCGACTCGGACTGGGCCATCGCTACCAACCGACGATATTGAAAGCCTTCATGACTGTCGGACGGGCCCCCAAATTGTAAGAACCGACAGCTTTCAAGTTTTCAGGAACTTTTTATTTTTCAACAAGCGCCTAACAAAAACTAAACTCTTGCCAAGAATCTGTTTCTTGGTCAAACAAATCAACAAAACAATCACCTAACAATACCAATGTCTCCACAGTATCAATAGACGATTCCATTAATCGGTTATTTTTGGTCGATACGCATCCTACCCATTGCCTTGAGGTTATCTTGGATTCACGTGATTCCAAGTTAGGAAATAATCTTGTAGTACGGCGTGAGAGGAATCATTCACTCAAATACATATTTACTCATGTATTTCTGCGTTTGACAACGTACTCTGGGCAGAATATCAAATTGCGATTTTAACGGCGCGCGAGCGAAGTGAACCGTCTTCCTCGATCGCGATCTTTGAATCGCTACATTTTCCAATCGATTTATCAAGGAATTGAAAATCGATCAATCGGTTATTTCACGAGTTTCTCAAAATTCCTGTGCGTATCCGTTGCCCGGATATAGCTGGATTCGCATCCTTCGATCGATCTTATGGATGGCCATTGATACCTAATTCATCGATGTTCGATAGTATCGGCGGTAGAATATAATATCGTAGGTTAACTATCGATTGTATGTACCACCGACAGTATCGACTTAAAACTATCAATAGTTTTAGAAAAAAAAGTTGAAGTAAAAGATCGTAAGATAAACAATTCATTTTTCTCTGTTCTGTTCCATGGCCTATAAAAATCTCAATCCTAAGGATATTATCGATTAGGTATTGTTCATATCTTTAATAAAAATACCCGATACTATCGGCCCTTGCATCGATGGAAAAATAATGATATATCGGAGGAAAACATCGATATTTTGCTATCGACTATCGATGGCCATCCTTCGGCCGATCTCAATACATAATTCGACCGAAATTCAACAAGATTGACGCTATTTTTGATTTTGGATTGAATCGTCGATTTTCAGAACCCGTTCGACTTGAGGGTCCTGAAGAGGGGGGCAGGTACCAAGGATTGTCCCAATCAGGTACCGTCGGCTTTCGATTCTCGAATTATCGGCTGCATCTGCGAAGAAGACGCCACTACGGTGAGACGATTTTGCTCTTATAACAATCCCGAGCAACAATAAACCAAAAGCTCTGGATGACTTTTTCAATTGTATTATTTGTTGATTAGGTACAAATTGTACCGGTTATTAGGGAAAACTATCGCAGTTGCAGCGCTCCCGAGCAAAACATGATAAACGCAATGCCAATTTGCCTCTCCTGTCAACTCACCAATCCAATCAAATTCCTTTTTTTAATTTTTGGATTTATGTTTTTGAGTGATCACTCTGAAAGCTCTTCGCACGATCTTGTCTTTGGCGATACTCTTACCAATTCGTACCCAAGAGATTTCTCCAACATGAAAAATCGCCCAACCCCAAAAAATGTATTCGCTTTGTTTCATTTTTTCGTTTTTGGAAAATTCCCCGCAGGTGAACTGGATGTGGTTGCACCAGGGGGAGCCAAAGCGATGCGGTTGCGGCCACTGGTTCAAACTCGAATACAAAGCGCCGGTTTAGACGACAAAACATTTACCAACACCTGTCATCATTTTTGCCCTATTTCGAAATGGTAGTCTCGAAATTTCAAGTAGAATCTGCAATGTTCTACTATGACGTAGTTCAAAATCGTCTATCTTTTAATTTCTATTTTCTTGTTGTGTTTTCGTAACGTGTAAAAAGGAAAATCGTCGAATAAACGTTCTGCGAGCGCTTCTTGCGAAAATGTTTCATGGTGATTCCCTGCTTATTCAAGGCTCAATGTCCCGTTTTCAGTGGTACAGATGACGTCGTGAAACTGAAAATCGAACTGAAGTCAAACTCGAACTGACACTCAATCTTAAACTAAAACTCAAATGAAACCCAAACTCACACGGAAACTGATAATCAAACTCGAGCTGATACTGTAACTCAAACTAATTCAAAAACTCGAACTGATACTCAGACTGATACTCAAACTTGAACTGAAACTAAAACTTTAACTCAAACTCGAACTGATACTCAATCTGAAGCTGAAACTAAAATTCGAGTTGGTACTCCAACTGAAACTAAAATTCGAACTGAAACTCAAACTAAAACTCGAACTGATACTCAAACTCGAGCAGATACTGAAACTTAAACTGAAAATAAAACTCGAACTGAAACCAAAAGTGATGGTAAAAATCGAACCGAAACTCAAACTGATGTTGACACTGTTTGGTTTCGAGTTGAAAACCAAAAGTGATGGTAAAAATCGAACCGAAACTCAAACTGATGTTGACACTGTTTGGTTTCGAGTTCAGTTTCAATTTGAACTGAAACCAAAAGTGATGGTAAAAATCGAACCGAAACTCAAACTGATGTTGAAACTGTCTTGTTTCGAGTTTGAGTTCAGTTTCAATTTGAGCTCGAGTATCAGTTTGTGTGCTCAAGTATTCACTTCGAATAGTCAAGTATCAGTTTGAGTTTGATTATCAGTTGGAGTTTAAGTCCGAGTTTTAGTTTGAGTGTCAGTTTGAGTATCATTTCGTGATTGAATGTCAGTTCGAGTTCAAGTTTCAGTATGAGTTCAAGTTCTAAGTTTTGTTTCAGTTTGAGTTTTGGTTTGAGTGTCAGTTAGAGTTTTCGCTTCAGTTTATGTTCAACTCTCAGTTTGAGCTGGCGAATCTGTTTGAGGTTCAGTTTGGGTTTGAGTTAACCTTTGTTTTGACGTTTGAGCTTGAGTATCAGTTTGAGCTCAAGTATCAGTTTGAGTTTTGGTTTCAGTTCGAGTTTGAGTTTTTGTTTCAGTTCGAATTTTAGTTTCAGTTCGAGTTTGAGTTTCTGTTTGAATTTTAGTTTCAGTTTGAAATTGAGTATCAGGTTGTGTTTCAGTTTGAGTTCTAGTAATCAGTTTGAGTTTAAGTATCAGGTCCAGTTTTAGTTTGATTTGCAGTACCTATCACTTTAGTTATTAACGAGCAGGTCCAAAATGTAACCGAAAATTTAACGCTGAACACATATAATAGGTACCTATGTGTCCCATATTATGCCACATATCACGTCCCATATTATGCCACATATCACGTCCCATATTAAATAATATATTACATGGGTCACTGGGTCTAAAACGTATGCTCCGTTTTTTGGCAACATTACATTTTTTGGACATGAGAGGAACCAGAGAAACGAAAATTTTCCCATTGATATTTATTTAAATTCTTGTACATCCGAGGAGGGGTTACATCGAGTGACTGCAATTTTATTAATTCACTCTAACAAGGAATAATATTAATGATTATTTCATATAGGTTAAATAGTTATAATAATCGCCCGAGCGGCAAGTACTAGCGGCGACGAAACGATCTGACAACATCCTAATGTATTCGTTCGCTTCATTTTTTTTGGTAACTGAAACAAAAATTCCCGAATTGGAATTTACTATTTTCTAATCTCAAAAGCGAAATCGCGATTTGATTCGGCAAAGAACCGTTCTGATGTGGATGCGTATGTCGATTTGAACTGATAAGGGTTGTTGTTTTTTTATTGTTGTCTTGCGTTGATAAGGGTCCTTTTTCCCAACATGACAGGAGCGCCAGGGGCTTCACTCCACCGTCAATTACTTCCGTAAAAATCGTAAATATTTTTTTAAAAATTAAGAACGATCTACCCAGTGATAAGGTGATAACGTCACGCCGCTTCATCCAATTCACGTACTTCGTTGAGGGGCTTAGTACGTATGAAGTACAAAACATGCCGAGGTGGGCGTAGTACGTATTTCGCTCGAAAAATTCCAATTGAGGCAAATTTCGCGCTTTTGTTAACCACTGTTACTTGCCGCTAGAGCGCAGATACACTACGGTTAATAACAATATCATTATTTAAAATCTTTTTGCTTGCCCCTTTGCTGGTTAAGGTTAAATGGATATCTAATTTCTACACAAAGAGAAGTACGAATATTGAAGGTTAAAATTCGAAAACGGATTAGCTAAACACTACAAGTGACAATCTCCATTGGCGACACGAATTCTTGGAAATCTCCGCCAAAATTACAAACCAGTTTGACACTAAGCTAGAAAAACGACGACTACGAATTACCTGATGAATATAGCGACTTTACTACCCAGTAATTTCCAGAATAGTCTGTAGCGATAAATTTGAGGCCCCTGAGTGAAGCTTTTCACGCCTCTTGTGGATAGTACGCTGTGCTAAGTACACATTTTTACTAACTTAGAAGCGCTTACTGCGCTGACCCTTGAAGGCGCTAAGGGAGACAAATCGAGGCCCTCCTACGTGTTCAATATCGTTAGGTACTGTGCTCAAATATATTGTGAAAAATTCAGCCTCTACAAAAAAAATTGCTAACATGATAGTTACGTAACTATTTCATCAGCATGAAACTGTTCTTTAGATGGTGGGTCGGCTTAACTCAATGGATATCAGGTAATATCTGAATGCCTGATCAGTGTTGGCCAGATGGGTATGTCGAATTGAAAAGGGAATTTTCCTATGACAGATGCGAGCAGTCACAATTTCGAACACGTGGGGGCCTCAAATTTATCTCTCTAGATTCGTCTGTAATTTTCAGCATGTAAGCTTGAGTTAGAGAGTTTTAGACAACAACGAGCTATCGTGTACATAAAATTTGACTAAAATACCTTCAACTATCAATTATTTAGCTAGGTAAGTACAGTAGTATGGTGAATTTGATGCAAATATTTTTTGTATTGACTAAAAATATGCGGTTACATTGGGTGGAAACAGGTAATTTGACCTTTGAAGTGCGAGTAGATATGCCTTATCAGACGACCGGCTCAACCCGCGACAGAGCAGTCACGGCCGACCCAAAAGATTCAACGATAGAATATTTTCGGCCGGCAGTTTGAGCCGACAGAGGGCGGGTCCAGCCATGGCTCTCCGATTGGCTGAGTGACGCAGCTGTTATCACCTCTTATCACTACTAGTCGCGTTTAGAGGTCATGACACACGTATGTTGCTAAAACTCTCTAAAAATTACAATGATTTCGATAACAATTTTTCAATGATTAGAAATCCATGGTCGTTCTCATGTTACGATAAAAAAACGTGATTCAACAGTAAATAACGTGCTACTAAAACAGAAAACCTAAAATTGTCGCTTTCCTACGAGTTAGGTCAGGTGAAGGAAGAGAACAATGCTAGTGTCCCATCATTAACCTAAAATCGGTCGAGCGCTTTCGCCGTTCAAGCCTCCTCTGTATTATGACCATTGTGCTGTATCAGCCGAAGACAAGTAGATTTCCTCGTAAAACTCAATTCTCCCTTCCGACACCTGACCTTGATAAAATTTGAATGCGGTTCATTTTCACCGAGAAATTACTGAATTCGCTGGAAATTTCATGCAGCCAGCTGCGAGTTCGGCGTAGTTGTTGATATGACGGACGAACCGTCCAAACCAAAAGTCAAAAGTGGACAGAGCGTTTTTTGAAGTTGCCGATGATTCAAAGATTGACGGGATTCCAGTTGTTCCGGCGCCGACGAGCGGCGCCAACTTCGGGCGCCGGCATCTTCGGCGCTTCGGCCGTTCGTTTCATTCGTGGGCGACGCATGCGTCGGGGACGAGTGTTTTGAGTTCGTTCCTGCAAGTAAAACAAAAATTGCAGGGTTTTTCGGAAATTTCTATGAAAATTGGCAGATACGATCGGTTTTTTCGGGTAATTGACACAAAGGGGATCAATTTGCGAGCCTCCAATGGCCGGAAGTCCTTCAGGAACGTACCATTTCTCACTGTTAGCAACATGGTGGACTTTAGTCGGTGGGAAGCCGTTGAACTGCGACGCCGCCGCCAACGTGTACGCCCCCATAGCTTCGAAGACGAGCCAATCGTCCACGGTCAGGATTGGCAGCAGCACGTCCTCAGCAACCTGGAAAGCGATAATTAAAAAATGAGGTTAAATCAAGTTCATGGTGTATCTCGGGTAGTATGTCATTATAGCATTAATGTATTACATATCAACGGTAATTTAGGTATTCAAGGTTTACCTGATCGAGCGAGTCGCAAGTAGGGCCCCAGATGGAGCTCTTGTACAACGGACCATCCCCGCCCTGGGAACGATGATTTCATTAAATTAAATTAAATTATCGTTGGCGTCATATGTCAGAAAAACCAAACTTTTCAGGAGAGACAAAAAACTGTTATCATCGACACAAGGCCTCCTCGAAAATCGAAATCGATTCTCAAAAAGGGCGCTAGAGAGCAGAAAAATGCATTTTCCGCCAGAATTCGACTACTGGCCGATGAAATACGAGGATTTCATTAAGAAAATGCGATTAAAAAATGGACAAAAATCGAGATACAAGGTTATGATATGACGCCATCATTATTCATTGTTATTGGTTGTTGTTCATCTTTATATTGTTAAATTATTAATTATTATCTATTGAACCACTTACCCAGTACTCACTATTCGAAAATTTTCAACGTTAAATTGAATAAGAAATAAATACCTTCAGCGGAATAGGCGCAACAGTCGCGTGGTCGTACAAAAGACAGTTGAACGAACCGTAGACACCATCGTTGATGTAGTACATGGGCCTATCACGATCAATCCTCATGGAGTGGACCCTGCGCATCCAAAAATGCAAGTGAGATAATAAATTTACTATTTATTAAATATAAATTTCCAAAAGTTCATTTTTTCACTCTGTCATTGTAATACAACAACAACAACAACTCTTACCGGGTGGCCAGGGTGTAAGCAGTAGCCACGAGGAACCGGCCAGGCTCGGCAATGATTTTGACGCCGGTGCCGGCTGGAAAATACTCGTCGAGGCTGGTCAACACAGAGCCGGAAACCTTGAAAATTCCAAAAATGAAAAATTCAATTTTCTTCCTCGATACCCATGAAATGAGAAACAAAATTAGCACCAGTCGTACCAACCTTGTCGAAATCATCGCTGGTAAAACCGCCGCCGATGTCAACGATGGAAAGATGGACACCATGTTCGGCGCACGCGTCGTAGAAGTCCCTGCATTGGCTGCGCAACAGAAGAACGACCTTTTGAGATATTTCCAGTCGAATAGTAGACGAGCGAAGGAAATAAGTTGTCGTTGCTGTACCTGAGAGCTCTAGAGTAAGCGGTCAAGTCGCGGTTGCCGGAGCCGACGTGGAAACTGACTCCGACCAGATCCAGGCCGAGATTGTTGGCCGTTCTCATCAGGTTGACCGCTTCGGCGGGCCTGGCTCCGAATTTCAGGCCCATGGCCATGCACTGCGAGTCCTTGGAGTCGGCGACTAGCCTCAGCACCAGCCTGGGAACATTTTTCAGCTTTAAAAATCGAACGAAATCCGTCGATTTCCGGAGAGACAATCGGTTTTGCTGCCGGCGATATCGAATTGTTGTTGTTTATCTATTTCTGCCCGCAGACCAGAGTCCTCGTGGGCATTACGGTTGCACTCCAAGGTGGTCAGCTCCAAAAACGTTCTGAATAACTATTTTTTGTTCAGTATGATATCAAATTTAGGCCACAATAGCGCCAAGATGGCTATTGATAATATCTCTAAACTGATAAGGCCTAGATAAGTAATGATAAGTCTCAGTGATAAAAGCGGATCTACCTCAAGCATGAAAATCAATAAAAGTACCCACTTCGCGTTCGGATTGTGCTCCTTGATCTTGTACAATTCGGCCGAATTGTCAAACGTCATCAGATCGACGCCAACTTTGGCGGCGAAACGAATGTGATTTTGCTGTTTGACGGGATTCGCGAAAATGATGCGGTCCGGCGACACTCCGACCGAAAGAACGCGGGCGATTTCCACCTGCGAATCAATTGTGTTTTGAATGATTTGCAATCGGGGTATTCTCAGAAAGTATGTCGTACTCTTTTCCCCATCTTGCGTTAGAAAACCGGTCGAAATCAACGCGACAAATTGCTAAATTCGCAAAACATTGTGCATATCTGACTTTCTAGTATGTTGCCTCAGCTAATCTGGGAAGCGTTTGCCATTTTCAAGCCGTGATAAAGACCGTTCACTGTAAAAACAACTAAATTTTCTGACTTTTTTCCGTATTTTACTCTCTATCTTCTATACTACAGATTTCGTTATGAACAACTCCATAAGTTTTTGAAGAGCGTCAAATTTGTGACAATTTGAGCCCAACCGGAGCTCCGTAGGTTGACCGGTTACCGGGTTACGGCCCTTTAAAATGAGCATTGTCATTTGTTTAAAAGAATTTTCCATTTTCAAAGAGCCGTAACTTGGTAACCGGTCAACCTACGGAGCTCCGGTTGGGCTTCAATTGTCACAAAGTTGACGCTCTTCAAAAACTTATGGAGTTGTTCACAACGAAAAATCTTTAGTATAGAAGATACAGAGTAAAATACAGAAAAAATTGGGAAAATTTAGTTGTTTTTATAGTGAACGGTCTTTATTGCGGCTTAAAAATGGCAAACACTTCCAAGTAATGCTCTGGGAAACCATAGATAATGAGTTCCATGAAAAATCCGCAGTTTAGGAAATAAGGAGCAAAAAATGAAAAATTTGGAGAATTTTGCAAAAAATCTAGATTACTCACCTTTGAAGCGCAGTCGAAATTCGCGCCGAGGGCGGCCAAAGTTTTCAACACGATGAGTGAATCGTTGCATTTAACAGCTGAAAAATTACAGTAATAAAATAAATAACTTTTTTCTGACCATAAAAAACAACTAATTTTGGCGTTCTTGGTCTAAAAATGATTTTACCGCGCAGAAAAAAGCGTCGTTAAAAGACAATAGCCCAAAAGCGACAAACAAAAAACCAATTACGTCAAATTATGCGCAGTTGACTTTGCATAATTCCATCATTTTCGAGAGCCAGCTGATTGTAGATAAGGATATTTTTTGATATTTTGCATAACGTTACTATTGTTGCGAACGGACGAAATTCTCATGAAAAACCCGACGATTATCATTCAAAAAATTAGAAACCAGTGCAAATCTGCAATTTCGAGAAGTGCACTGATTCTTAATTGCAAGATTTAATTGCTATTCAAATTTTGAGAAAATTATTCACCGTAATACGGTTTGATGTCGGGAAAGACGCCGGTCCACGTGGCGTACTTGTCCATGACTTCGCCAACGTCCATGACGAAAAAGGGTTCCTCCTGGCCCTTGAACAGATGAGTGACAATTCTTGAGGATGAAAATCTACGTACATGGATATTGGATAGTCGAATTTCGGGGGGAATCGAACCCAGCACTCAGAGCCGCACCACCCGCGATCGGGCCCTGCCAGCACTATTTTGGAGGGGGGCAATGGATTCAAAATATTTCCATCGTAATAAAAAATAGGAGTTTTCCAATGAAATCAGTAAAAAAAAATTAGTAATTTGTAAGGAAGAAGTAAGTAAAAAATTAGTAATTAGTAATAAAAATGGGATTTTTCCAAGGAAATTAGGCAATTAGTAGTAACAATTTACGAGAACCAATATTACCTGCGATTGAGCCAGATGTTCAAGCTCCTGACGAGCCGTCTGGTCATTGTTGAGGGGGCTAATACATTCAACACTCAGGTTTTTCATTTCGAATGGTCGATAAACGCGTCGAAAAGTTCGAAAAATCCAACACTTGTCACGATAACTTTATGGGAAATTGGCGGACACGAATGAAACTCGGGTTCCTATGTAGCTCCGAATGTAGCTGTCAAAGGGAGTGTTTAGTTCCAGCAAACTGCAACAAGAAAAGGGTAATTTGAAATCAATATTGTTCACCGGGTGTACAGTGAAAGTTTCCAAGTCCATATTGGAATAAGCACGAAGAGTCTTGAGGCGTCTTTCGATCAAATTGAGGCAAATCACGAGAAAATGTTACCCCTGCGGTACTTAAGGGCACAATCTTCAAAAATTGTCGCAAATTTTGAAGGTTTCTTGCATTAGATACAATTTTCTTTAGAAATTTAACTAAAATACTTATCCCAAAAACACTTATCTATGCTGAAATCTGAACAGATCCTAATAAATTGATAAAACGACGATGAATATACTCACGAGGCAGTGGCAGGGGTCGCTGTTGGAATTCAGCGGGGCTGTCTCGTGTTGGTCAGGTCAGCAGCAGCAGCTGTCGTCCAGGTCAAGCAGCCCAAGGCTATCTACCCAAGGCGGATCGACGTTGAGGCTGAGCAACCAGGACGCCACGCGAGACAGTGTACCCTGTACATGAACATGATAAAGAAAATTTTAACGTCCTCAAATTTCCAAAGTGAGTAGGGTAAAAGTGGCGCAGATTGTTGCAAGAGCAGGGGGAGTGACGTAGGAACATAAAAAAGTCAATTTTCCCAAAATTTCATGAAAATCGTGAAAAAATGTTGAAATTTGGAGCTCTAGGGCCTTGAGGGAGGTCGATCTGAAGAAAATAGATCTAAAATGATCAAAATCGGTCAAGTATTTCACAATTTCACCAAGGAAAACAAAGAACGGGTACATTTTTATGATTTTCCTCAAAATCGCTCCCGAAATATTGAACCGATTTTGGCTTGATTCCTTCTGATTGATCCTCACTAGGTATTCCGGTAACCTAAAACTCCGGACACGTTCAAGTTTCGTTGAATATTCAAAAAATGTTAACCTCAGCCACAGACCGAACGTGTTGACTCCACCATGCAATGTCGGTAACTGATCTACCTTCAGACTGGGTACTTGAGATAACTCATTATCAGCCTACCTATTGATAATCGGGGAGAAATCGAAATAGGACATGGCCTTGAGATTTTGAAAAATGGACGATCACGCCAAAGAATCGGACCGGTTCCTCGAGTAATAACTTCAACATGATAATATCATGATTACAATATTATTGAATCATGATTGATAAGGCTGTGGACCAGAAACCTGAAGACGCAGGGTTCGATTCCCGGCTAGGGCGGAATTTTCGCGCATTTTCCAACTCGATTGCCAACTCATTATAACCCATATTGATCAGTGGACCATGAAATTAAAAAACTAATTAAATTTCCGGGTATATTTCGAAGTACAGGACTGTTTTGAAGTATTTTCTAAAAAAAAGTTCGACTAGCGCATGGCCTTAATTCAAAGCCTCTCTCCTTGTGACCAATCCCTTGATGAAAAAACGAACATTTCTGAATTTTATTAACATTTTTTTGGGAAAATCAAATTTTTGGGTTTGGAGTCGAAACCATTGCCAAGCCCCCCCAATAAACCACGGTTGACCTCTGGGGTCATTTAAAATGGGAAATCCAGCCTCCGGTCCCAGATTTCCTCCTTTATGTTTAGTCGATTTATCGAAAGACGATATCGATGAATTCTCCGAATCGTAGAATGAGGAAATTACGCAACAATTTTTCGAACTACTTTTTTAAACAATGGTGTTCCACTTTTTGGAGTTATCTCTCCAGTTACGTTACGGTTTGATGATGGGGAAAAATTGGCGGAGATTACGGCGAGAAATCTTCATAAGGAAGATTTCTCTCCCAACTTCTACCTACTTTGGCCTTTTTTCAAATTTTCATACCCATTTAACCCCAGATTATGCCCCAATTATTATGTACAAGAATCTCACGGGGTAACAATATCGGAGTCTGCGGCCCCCCTTGTGTATCCCAGTATATCGGAGTCGATTTCTGATTATTTAACGTGATTATCTGTTTTCAGAGCAAATATGAATACGTAGCGGTCACCAGACGGACTAGATATTCTTATCTATAGACACATGAAAGTCATAAGGACAAAGGCAATGCCATTATTAAGATAATGGTCGAATACACGGGCACCGAACATCCATCTAGCATTTTGGCCCAAAAATTAACCCAATTTTACTGATGCGTGATTACTAAAAAAATTTAATACTTCAAAAATGGAAGGGAAATAATGGAGTAGGTCATCCTAGCCTCAATGCATCCCCGTTTTCGAGAAGCTACTGAACCGATTTTGAACATTTCCAGATTCATTCTTTACAGACAACCCAAAACAGAGCACGGACCAAAAAGTATCGTAATTGATAATTTAACAGGCTGGTAGGGGTTAGGGTGGCAGTTGAGTGGGAAAAACGGGGATCGGGTGGCAGTTGGGAGCCGCTCATATCCTCATCACCCCATTAGAATCCCCTGAAGAGGCCGAAATCGGAGAAAGCGCTCGGAAGGTGAGAACAGGAATCAAAAGCATTAAGTTTGGTTTCATCAGGTAACCGGGAGATGTTTTCCTGAAAGTACGGTTGAACTACTGAACCGATTTAGGCAGTTTGCGGCCTATTTCCATCGAATGTTGAGACCAACAAATGTCTTCCATGATTCTCGAGCAATTTTCCAGAAAAATGACTCTTTTTGTGGTCTCAAAAGTGTGTCTCATTAAGTTGGAAAAATAGGTACTGTTGCAGCATTATCGCGATTTACGCCACCCCAAAGCAACGAAAATGGCCCTTATCACAAGCAGTGATAATAGTATCAGGATGGCAGTTGGGTTAACTTCTGTCGAGATAACAGAGGTGGTAACAGAATCACAGCGAATTTATATGGATACTGAACACGCCCTGGTAAAACCGGGCAAGGGAACAAATTTCTCCTACCCTTCCCCGAAAGTCAAAATTTAGAAAAAATTACCTATTGGGTGTTCTTGACACGTCTACAGATCAATTAAACTATTCATCGACAGAAGGGGTTTACCAAGGTTAAAGGCCAATTACGCCGAAAAATCCTACCCGTTACTGATAGGTAATTTTGAATTTTCTTGGAATCTTGATGCTTGAAATCAGGGACCGTAATAAGGAAATTCCAAAAATCAGGCATAGTTTAGTAAAAAACGGATGGCGTAGATTCAAATGACGTCATGCCCCCCCCCCTCACCACAGCAATCTTATGACGTCAGCAAAATCTTAAATCGCCATTTACGGCTCATCAATCATTGATTGTTGGACCAATTATTGGTCCGAAATTGATTATCCGAAGGCCCTGATTGCTAAACCCGAGCGGAAAAATTGAAATTCCGCCACCCGATTTTTCGGATTGGTTCTGCTGAAAATCGATTGTTCTTCGTAAGAATAAATTCGATTAGTAACCGTTCGATTAAATAAAGAAAATTTGCGGGTTTAGGAATTTACGTAGGCAGCTCGTGGGATTGATGAGTAGGCAGTAAAATTATTCAAAATTCGCCTTCGAGTTTCGGACTAGTCTGGAACCGGACATTAACTCGATTGCGAATCCCGACTCCCACACATCGGCGAGAGCTAATCAGCCGAATATGTAGGTGACAAATAATTTTTTCACGCGAAGTAAGGTTATTATTGGCGGAATAACGTCGAAAAACGAGCTGAGACGGACTGGTAATATCCAGATCGGACAGTGACGTAGACGTTACCAGGTTAACATCGTTAGGCGAAATGATAAATAACGATAAACGGAAAATATTACTCACCTCGGGGTGCCCACTCCTCGAATTATATTTTAAACGTGGAATGTTGATTTTGTTCGAGAACGTCAACGGGAAATACCATCCACTCGGTTCGAAAAAGGAAAATAACTCGAATTTCGCTTCTCGATAACAGAATCCGCTGGTTAACTCAAAGTGAATTACTTCGAACGGATTTCGACCGGAGTGGAGAACTTAAAGCGAGCGAAAGGCTGGAAATTCGTTCGAAATGCGTTAAAACTCGAAATGGAATTGATTTTGGATCGATGAACTTGGAATGGCCTGTCGGACGATGCGATCCCGAGTTAAAAGGAAGATGTGTGACTGCGGTGGCAGTGGGGAAATGATACGGGCAGTGTTGCCAACTATTGCTGAAAATACCAAGGATAGTTATAATTTCCCTATCGCGGCCTAATTTTCCCGAAAATTAGGGATTTATCGACGTTTGAAGTGCAAACTTGGGTATTTCTAAGAAAATCGGGGGAGGGGATGAATTAGAATTTCGAGGAAATTCAAGCCTCAGTGGAACTAGGTTGTATTTCATGGAAAAGCGATACTTCCAATTTTCCTGGATTTTTAGGCAGCTATACTGACCTTTTTTTCTACATGGGCAAGATCAAATTACCCCAATAAGTGAAATACATGCTAAGGGCTTGGGAGTCAAAATAGACTATGAACATAACCTCAAAAGGGAGAAAATCTCTATTTTGAATGTTATTTACATAAAATAGGTACTTCGATAGTCGACAGTACAGCTGACTGATGGGAAGCGTAAAAAATGAATACATCTACATGAAAATCAGGTAGGTTAGTCGAGATTCAAACAAGAAGTCGTTCGATATCTTGCTGGATCTTGGTGATTTGCGGCTTGAGTTGCGAACCCTCGTTTATGGTAACGGAGCAGGCGATTATCGGCCGCGATACGCCGCAGGCTCGTCCCAATGCTGAAAATTTGACAAATTTATCAATTCATCAGCCCCGGTATTTCTTTGCTAGTGAAGAGCGAATGAGGAGATTTTAGGTGTAAGGCGGCGATGAAAAGACATACGCAGATAACACACAATACATTCGTGGGTAAAACGTCGGTCTAAATTTATCATTATTCGGAGTGATTAAAAGACTAATGAGGTTAAAGGCCCAAAAAAATTTTTTTGAAACCCGCCCGAAATTGGCAAATGGTTCGATTTTGGAATCCGACCTGAAAAGGGGTCCAAATTGGCATTGGAATTGTCTGTTTTTGTGAAACAGAAAAAGCTAATTTTGAAGGTGATGCCATAGGTATGGAAGCGTTCCTGCTCGAATTTTCAAGGCAGATTTGCAATCTTTTGGGCACGTTGGATTCCTTGTCAATTTTTGCCCCTCTAACGCCAAATTCGGTGGTTAAAAACTGGTCTAGGGACCGAATTTCGGCAAAAAATACTCTACTCTTCAAATGAAAAACGAATTCATCAACATCTCACCTTGTTTAGACCTTACGAATACGTAAGGTACATTTTTGTCTTCGCAGAGCAGCGGAAGATGGAGAATGATCTCCAGGGGTTCGGCATCGGCGGCCATAACGATGAACTCGGACAGACCACGGTTCAAGGTTTTGGTGGCTACGATTGAAAAAAAAAAAATCAAAAATTGAAACGTCGCCCAATAAAAAGCGTAATGATTGTCAAAAAAGGCCAATAAAACCGTCGAAAATTTTTAAAAAATGCAATAAATCAATCAAAATAGTTACCTTCATTGGCACCCTTGCGCAGCTGCTTGTAATTCATTGCCTGTTGGACCAAATTCAAAATTTTCACCGTCAGAGCAGCGTCGGCAAGCGGGTACGCTTTCGGATTGACCTCTTCGGTTGCCTTTTGAGAAGAACAGAAACCATCATATAGAAAACAGAAATTTTATAATATACCTACCATACTTATGTCTAATATCACCAAATATCAAGATTAGCTTGAAATGGAGAATATAATGGGGAATTTGTTCATAGATTTGGCACCGACGACGATTCAGCAGCGCAGGGGTAAAAGTTTAGGTGAAATTGGACCTTAAACAACAATATTTTTGAACGAGAATCTTAGATGCATTAGGACACTTATCAGTACACTCATAGATGCATTAGTACATCAAGGATTCAGCAATACACCCATTAGTACACCTATCAGTACACTCATAGATGCATTAGTACACCTATCAGTACACTCATAGATGCATTAGTACACCTATCAGTACACTCATAGTGCATTAGTACATCTAAGATTCAGCAATACACCCATTAGTACACTCATAGTGCATTGGTACATCACAAATTCATTAGTACACTCATAGTGCATTGGTACATCACAAATTCATTAGTACACTCATAGTGCCTTAGTACGTAATAGATGCATTAATACACTCATAGATAGTGCATTCGTACATCATAAATTCATTAGTACACCCACTAGTACTTTTAGTGCATTAGTACATCATAGCCTCATGAATACACCCATTAGCACACGTGATAGTACACCCATTGGTACACCCACGTGGACACGTGACTCCCCCAAGAGTGAACCGGCTAACCTATACCGTCAACAAAAACTCAAGCACCAACACAAATCTTAATAAAATTGAGTTCAATCGACATTATTTCATACTGGGGAATCAGTAAAAAACTCACCATTTTAGGAATGTGAGCGTTGGTTACTGTTTTGCAGGATAAATCTCAAATTCCCTTTTTGACCCTCTCGGCGAGCAGCTTCACTGAGGTGGTAACTTAAAAATCGAAAAAGTAAATCCGAACGGCGGAAACGAAGGAAAAACAAGAGATTATACTTTGGTTGCAATAAACGCAAGGGAAAATAGAGAAATTCTAAGTTCGAACTCGAATTTCCGAGAGGAGTTGCAGAGATCAACTGACGCCAATCACGAGGCCATAAAACAAAACGTAAACAAACGAGGAGGCCATTCGAACAAGGAGCTTAAAATCTTTCGTGTCCGAAGAAACTGTCCTAACCTCAGCTGTGGTAGACAAAACTACATTTTTTTTTGCGATCGGATTGAAACGATCGGATTTGCCGGATCCCTAGTTTCAGAAATATCCCAAATACGAAAATCGTTTCTTCGATTTTAAGTTCAAATTTCGAACCCATTCGCCCTGAATGGATTCGGTTTGAAGAATTCTTCAATATTGAATATTATTGGAGAATTATGGAGAATTTTTGTAATTTCAGCAATATTTGTATTCTGAGTTTTTCTCAAAATGCCAAATATTTTTAGACGCCTATTGCGCATTGGGGGGCATGCCGATATTTCGAGATAAACCAATGGTACCCAGATAAAACGCAATACTTCCTTTTTATGCGAAATAACACTGCAAAATTTTAAAATCCGCCCGAAAACAATAATAAATAACATCCATGCAAAGGAATTGGTCAATTACAGTAATTTTAGAAAAGGCTTTTCAACAAAAAAAAGTGGGAAAATTGTTAATTTGATGTGGAAAATGCTCAATTTGATTTGGAAAATGCTCAATTTAATTTGGAAATTCTGTGTGTAGTAGGTGTATTTGCATGAATACCTACCTAAATGAATACCACCTAAAGCACAGCCTCCAATGTCGAATTATTCCCAAAACGATAACGTTCGTTGGTCTATTTACCATTTTCCAAGAAAGGGTTTTTCGCAATTAAATTGTTTCAAAACTAAAAAAAGTCAAACCTTAAAACATAATATTGTTTTTAAAATATTATTTTAGTGGTCCAACGTATGCGGTCCATTCCAGTGTCCAGCTAATTATTATTCAAATGAAATATCTCGCAAGTTAAATACCTATTTTTTACCGATATAAAAAACATCGAATTTCCCAATGGAAAGTGTGCGGTGGGATGGGAGAAATTCGGCGGATAATGGAAAAACTCATCGTCCGTCATCGGCCGTGAATCCCCATTACAATCCCCATCTGACTCGATAAAGTTGAGAGTTGAAGAAGCGACGAGCGAGAGAGCGATAGGGTTCGGCCCCGAGTGCGAGAGAGACGACGCCGTGCCGGGCGGCGGCTGAGAGAATTACTGAGATACAAGTTGGCCGTCCATAATGCCCGTCCCCCGCCCGCCCGAGAGAATTGCGGCGTTGCCATGCTGGCGAGACGTTGCCAACTCGGCCAACCTGCCGTCCAATTTCAACGCCGAGAATCCAATTTGAGAACGCCGACGGGTCGGGCGGCCCGACCATCGATAGTGAAAATATATCGATAATCGAATCGGAAACGGAAATCGGCGCTGTTGGTAATCGAAGGTTTCGCGGGATATTCGCAGGAATTGGGAGGTACGGGAGGTTCTGGTGATTTAATAACTAACATAATTTCCGAAAACGGACGATTCTGAAAGATTTGTTATAAATAATTTACGCGCCAGTTTCCAATCAAAGCGTTCATTTTGTTCGAGTAAGCAAGTAATTAGCGTCGGGAGTGTCGAATTTCGATTAAAACTGCATTTATACGACAAATTCCGTTACGAAATCCATCAAAATCAATTTATCCATTCGAAATTCAATATTTGCCATCGAAAAATCGAATATACGGCGAAAATCGAAATTTCACAATCGATATGAAGAATCGATCCTCCGACGGACGCCGACGCGGAGTGCGTGGCGGCTCTATGAAACTTGTCAGATCGATGCTCGGCTCGGATCCAGGGCCCGTGTACAGTCCATGTACAGTCCCTGTTCAGCCCATTAGAATTGTCGGCCGTCTCGCTCTCTCTCGCGGGCGGCCCGTCGCTCCGTCTCTGTCGGAATGGCGGAACATAACTATGGGCCAACCGGGCGGCTCCTCGGATTCCACCCGGCGGTTTCCTCACCACGGATTCCACCCGTCGTTCGCCGTCGGCGGCAGCTGAGCCGCGTAACAGTTGAGGGCGTAACCGTTCCAGGCGGCCGCTCCAGGTAACCGTTCCAGACTCCAGGACGCAGTTAATTTTTCGACATTTTTCGTGGAAAATTCGCTCGTTTTGTGAAATAATTGAGAAAAAATTATAAATAATCGTAGGAATTCGTTTTTGTAGGATTTGAAATTGTTATCCGTGCGAAATAATTGTCAATTACGAAAATTATGGGAAAATTTAAAAAAGTAATGTTTCATACGATGACGAATAATTAGAATAAATTCGTTATCCATAACGAAAATTCGATTTTCATTGCACCTACGCAGTAATTTTTGAGTTTTCGGTAAATTTCGAATTTTCGTCAAATTTTTGAAAGTAATTTGTGAAGTTTTTCAATGTCAATTTCAATTTTCAACCTTTGAGAAATATGTGAAATTTGAACTCGTGTAAAATTCTTCAAATGTTCATTGTCAAGTTCCTTTGAAAAATTTTAGCTTCTCAACAAATTTCAATTTTCAACTTTCGAGAATTGGGTACCTATGCGTGAATTGTTGTGAAATTTGAACTCCTGTTGTGAAAATTTTTCATTGTTAAATTCCTAGCGACATTTCAACTTCTCAAAATATTTCAATTTTCAACTCCTGAGAAACGCGTGAAATGTTACGAAATTCGAACTCTATGAAATTCTTCAAATTTTGTCGTTGCGAGTTTTTCAATTTTTGTCCAATTTCGAACAATTCGCCAACTTTTTGCGACCTTTTCGTGACAAATCAGCGCCATTTAATACTAAAATCGCGATTTTGAAAAAAAAATCTGGAATTTTTCCGAAAACCCAATAATTTTTAGTAATAATCCAGTAATTCCTTCGGGTAACAGTTAACCGGTAACAGTTACCAGCCCCGACCGTTCCCGGGGGAGGAACAAGAAACAAAAACAAGAACAAGGTAACCAGAAAGCCAGCGACTCGCCGTATCCATTAATGCTCCATGGTGGAGGGGAGGATCGATAGGCCCTCCGCTCGGCCACATTTGTAAATGGTGTCTCTGAAACGTTTCTGAGAGTGCATTCAGTAAGATTTCGATCCCGTCGCCCGTTTCCGATTCGCGTTGTCGCCCGACCGCTGTAATTATACTGTAATTGTTCGATTTCTCCGCTTGTTTACGGATCCGTGGCCGCCAAATTCGGCCGTTCCCTCGCCAAATTCGACGTCAGTTTCGACTCGGTGATCGCTGTTCAGGTTAGATGTGTTTTTTTATTGCGAATTCGACAAAAAATTTCTTCCTGCGATGCAATTTTGATAATTTCGAATTCCGTCCTCCGATCGACGGTTTGCCTTTTGGATATTTTTTAAATCGAATTTTGGAGAAAAAAAAATTAATTGTTGTTCCTCTGAAATTTCGGAAAATATGAAATTTATGCCCCCACAAGTTCTCACTGCAGGGGGTCAGAGATGATAACTAGGTACCGATTCTGAAATAATTTTCGCGTTTTTTTATCGAAGCTTTATTCACCTACAATAAGATAAATCCGTGTAAATCCGGATGTACATTATTATTATTTTTTTTTAATTACAAGTGGTCTTATTCTTAAATCAATATGAATGAACGTTAATGACAAATTAGGCAGCGTCGTATGAAAGCGTCGGCAGCGAAAAATTAAAAAAAATTATTGAAGTTAAATTGGATTATTTTGATATGAATAATATTTTAATTCAATTTTTACATTAGTGCTATTATGAAAATCTGGTAATGGTGCCCTTATGTGGTTTTTTTGCGCCAACGTTTTTCTGCAGACTTTTTTTTAATTGCAATAGGGATTTCCCGTTAAAGAAACTCATGTAAACACTCGTACAAAAATCAATTTTGGAATTTTTATTCATTTTTTAAAATTGATTTTCCCGTAGATTTTGTAGGTAGGTAACATCCCAAATTCACCATCATCCTGTTCTTCCCTATGCTGACATAATATGTCACAGATATTATCTGTTATATAAAAACAATATAATATTATCAATTAATTAATAATAATAATAATAATAGTTATTATTATTATTAGTTAATTATTTATATTAATTAATCCCTAATTAATTACCAAATGAATATTACAATAATTAATGATTATATAATTAATATATAATATTGCAACCTTATATGACTGTATTTTGGAATTTCCTCAAATTTACGGCCATTTTTCCTTTTCAGGGAAGCTTTCCAACAAAGGGAACAACACAGCAGTGATGTACCCGTATAATGAAAAATGAGGATGAAGGTAATTACGCATTATACAAGCCGTAGGGAGAATTTATCTGTTTTCTGTGTTTCCTGAGAGTATACAATTAATTTTAATTGAAAAAATCGGACAGGGTTGTCAATTTTGTTTTTAACGCTCAAAGACATTCAATTGGGAGAGTAAACTAAGCTCGTTTTCTACTTTTGATTCTCATTTGATAACCAAAGCGGTCCCGGGCGTGCCCTGCCGCCCTTGAGACCTGTGGTTTCCATCTTAGGCTTTGGGACCTATTTCAACTTTTACTGATATTTATTCAATTTTTTCAGATTCCCGATCCGATCCTGCTCGTAACACAAATAATGTTGGCAACTGCGTGAAGTGCGGCACATCGTATACAAGTCACGTCGAGTTCGTACAACATCTCTTGCTGCACATCGAGCGTTTTTATTGCCGAGTTCGTCTCGATCCGAACGGTAAATTTGAGGATTTTTGATTTCGCTATAAATTAAAAAAACATGAAAGGTTTTGTTCAATTTTCCAACTCGTTCCACGAGACAGAAAGCATTTTAACGGGATATTTTTCCTAGAGAGGGAAATTTTAATCTGGGTTGGGAAATTTTCATTTTTTGAGGGAAAATACGATCAGGCTACACTGTCCTCAACAGGTTACTGTGGACTTTGAGTATCGGCTACTGCATTTTCAATCTCTTCTCCTCTGAACTGTACCTCTGGGTTGTATTCTTGTGCCGGTTCTGTTTTTTCGCAATTTTGGTTAAAATCCCGTTGAAGAAATCGTGTTATCCGAAATTCGATAGGATGTACAACACGAGCAATGCTTGGTACAGCAATTTGAGGGCTTCGACCTCAAATCTGCTGGGTTACGATTCAGGTAATTGCTGTTTTCATGGTTAGAAATCCACGTTGCCCCGGTTACCATCTAATTAGAATTCTCAAATTTGAATTATTCGCTATTTGTTTAGAAAATACCTAATTTTATTGTAAATTTGTCTATTTTACCGCGTTATATCTGATTTATCATGACTTGAATCTCGTATGTATCTACTCGGTTCGCATGTTTTATGCGTCTAAATTTTGCATTTTTTAGGCGAATTTTCATTATTCAGACGTTTTGTGCATTTCCCTAGATTTCTCGGATGTTTAATAATTTTTTTCCCCGTTTTATCTGTTTAGAGGTGGAATCGTACTTAGCTTCAGTTGGTAAGACTTCAGCGAACAGCGCCGCCATGGAAACGGAGGAGCCCGTCCAGGAAAAACCCCCGGTACGTAACAAGTAGATAATCTCCAGGGTTGCCAACACACCGGTACTCAAATGTGATAAATTTAGTTCAAAAACCCGGTACATCCTGGTACCTCAAGATCTGAACCGAACAGATGACCAAATTCACGAAAAATGTACATTTGAAGCTTAAATCGGTACCAAAAAGTGAAAATCTGGTACAATGTGCACGTCATGTTTCTAGGTCCCGGTAGGGACAACCTACGTTTGGCAACCCTGACTCTGGGACTAGAAAAACGGACTGGTAAACTGCAAACTGTTTGTCCCAAAACTGTTTTCTTCAAATAAACGAGCAAACATTTTTTCAGGAAAAAAAACTGAGGCGCTCCAATTGCGTTGTAAAACTATGTAACAGTTTGGACCACAACAGCTAAAATCGTATTTTGTTTTACCCACTCCTGCAACAACTGTTTATTTTCTGATATGTTGCGGTGGCTGTGGAAGCGCATGAGGCACAAAATGTCCTTCGTCGTGTTTGTTCTGTTGGCAACATTGTCTTTATACACTTTTCGTGTCGATTTCAGGAGGTATCATCGAATTAACTATTTAAATTTGGCAATTATAATTTTCCCCAATTAACACTAAAATCCGAACATGATTCTGGTACAATCTTAAAATTTGTAACCCAATTCAAAGCCAATCAGGATTGCTGGTAGGGAAATTTGAGGATGGTCTTTCCCCGCTTTTTCAAAATGGCAATTGTTCGGCAATTTGGGTGAATGCCTATCTTCAATCTCTCGAATTCTTATCGATTCATTTCAGACTGAAGCCGTTCAGCACGAAGAAGAAGAGGACGAAGAAGACGTGGACGACCCGGATAAGGGCTCATCATCGCCAGAGAGAGATGTCCCAAAACCTCCGACGGTGAACGGTGAAAAAGGTAAAGCTTCTTTCGGCTCTGCAATCTTGGAATAACATTAAACTTCACGTTTCAAAATTGTTAATTCGAATTCCAGATCAAAAACCAGTCGTGCCACCTGTTGAGTCACATTCAGCAGCCTCGTTGCCGAACATCAAGAAAGAACCGTCGGCGATTAACGACGATAACACGAACGACGATAATGAAAAAGATTCCGTCGCCTCTTTGAACGGAGACGATACCAAATCCACTGGCTCCGCTTGTGTAAGTTTTGATATTTTTTTGGATTTTTGAGGATATCTGAATTTGACGATGTAAAGGGTTCAAAAGGTTGTAGGGAGGCTGCAGTTTCTTGAGTTGATGTAAACATAACAAAAGGTTTCAGGGGGTTAGGAAAAATGTTCATTCTCCAGCGGGGTTCGAACCTGGCACATCCTGCACTCTGAACAGGCGCACGGTGAGCCCGGGTTCAGACAGTCTGGGAGGTTCTGGGATGGCATGGAGGGTTCCAACAGAAGGTTAAGGGGTGTGTCTAAAGAAGCAGTAGATGCCAGGTTCGTTTCCCGCCAGAGAGTGGAAGTTCAGCAATTTTTCACACGATCTCATTCATGGTTGACAAAAATACAATAAATGGTACTCTGATTGTTTTAGGATATGTTTACATTGATTCAAGGGGTTTTTCGATATCTCTTGAGTAAGTTTATCCGGAAAATTACCTATATTAGGATAGCCAGCTCCAGTTTCCTGGTCCCACCACAACGTGAGGTCCTCGCTCCACAAAAATGTTGTGTCGTAAGACCTGAAAACGCTGGAGTACTGAAAATTATGAAAAAATTGCTTTTTGAATTACTTTTTTGACAGAAACCCGAATCCGAAGCCGGTGACGAGTCTCCGAACACCCGACCGTCTTCCGCTAGTCTTCCCGGTTTGTATGCTACCTACTCCTTAACCTATACTGGCTATATTTTCGAAATACCCTGAAATACCATTTTGATTTTATTACGAATTTGTCGAAACGATAATTTTTTCTGCAGGGATAACCATTCGCAAATTCGAAGACCTGATCGGAGACAGCAAATACAAATTAATCGAGGTATTTCATTTTTCTAGTTCTTCGCCCGATTCCTCTCCTCTTCCTCTTGGCTTTTTCTATCACCTTGTTTACAGAAAAAAGGAAAACGTTCCCGCGACGTTAAAATTCCGGTCGACAGTCAGGATGCGGGTAGGGCCGAAGAACCTGAATCGCACCCTCGACCCATCAGTGACGATAAAATTTCCAAACCTTCACCGGTAAACCTTCATTCCTTATCCTGAGAATTTCCTATTCCTATCCTCAACCCATAACCGATCGATTAATCTTGATCGAATACTGTCAATCGAAAAACCTCAAGAAAACCACCCCTGCCGATTCCCATAGGAGGGGAGTTCTCCGGAATTTTCCTTCGCAAGCTTACGTTTCTCTCATGGTTACCATCTTCCCGCAGGACTGCGCAGCCGAATCTCAAAATGGCGAATTCCCCGGCAAGGACTTCTTTACGTGTCCTCTGTGTCCGCAAAGGTGTGTAACTGAACTATGTTGATGAACTCTGAATGTTAATCGTAATCAATTTTCACATCCTAACATTTTCAATCCTAACTTGTCTCGTTTTTGGGCCAGGGAGTCAGTTAAAGCTCACCTACGCCTGGGAGTCAGTTAGTCTTACCTTTGCTGCGGAGTCAGTTGGTCTAACTTTTGCTTGGGAGTCACATAGAACTAACCTCCTCCAGGGAGTCAGTTATAAGGACTAATCTTTGCTAGGGAGTCGCATAGCACTAACCTCCTGGCAGTCGGAACTAATCTGCTCTAGGGAGTCAATTGATACTAACCTCTAGTAAATTAGTTTTAACCAACTCCCTCCAGGGAGTCAGTTAGAACTAACTTCAATTTATGAACCATTTAAAACTAACCTCTTCCAGGGAGTCAGTTAGAACCATCCTCTTTTAGGGAGTCAGTTAAAACCAACCACTTAAGGGAGTCAGCTTAAACTAATCTACTTCAAGGAGTTTGAGCTATCGTACTTCGGAAAACTAAACTCCTCCCAGGAGTCAGTTATAACTTCCTCCAGGGAGTCAGTTAGAACTAACCTCTTGTCAGGAGTTAGTGAGAACCAACCCCCTCTAGGGAGTCAGTTGAAAGTGTCTCAAGAATTAGGTCATTTTGGCGATTAAATTTCTTAAACGATTAGCCCTGATTAGTAGTACAGTTGTGTGCAAATAACTCAAAATTTTAATTGCAAAATCCACAAAATTGTAACTTAATTTTTGGCTGATAGGCTTTTTTTGCGCTACCTTGCCTTTCAATCTTCTTTTGGTACATTTTTTTGTTGAGATACGATACTTTTACGCGCTGTACGATACTATTATTTCTGCCTGACATCACTGATCCGCTTGCGGTTTCCATGGAAACCGAGATAAGCTGAAAGCTGTTCAAAAGTCAAACAATTGCGAATGTTTTCATTGTCGTTTTAATTTTTGTACGAAATTGTGGCGTATTTTGTACGTATTATATTAAATTATTCATCTACTATTTTTATTATCAATTTCGACCGAAATTCTTGTCAGGTTCTACTCTCAAGCCGAACTCGAAGCGCACGCTGCTGCTGCCGGACACATCGTGTGCACGCTGAGCAACGCATGCGCAAATTTGAGTTTCGACTCGCCCGCAGCCCTCGCCGCGCATCAGCAGGCGACACATCCGGACGCCAATCGGGCGCCGACCAACGCCGTCCAACAGTTGGCTGCTCAGGTAAGTCGATTTCCAGTTTTACCGCTCAGTGTTGCCGAGGTGCGGACGTCAAAAATTCCCCGCTAAAAATAAATTTGCCATTCATCACTCTGCTGATTATTGGTCTTCTAATAATCCAGAACGATTTGGCGCTTGTCAAGTTGGCGTCGCTTTTCCAAACCGAACGCGACATTTCGTTGATCGATGTTTTCGAATTCGTCTGCGCCTCGCTCGAAAAGCAAGCGTCCGAAAATCTGAATGTTCAAAATTCGAGTCGAACTGTCAAAGCGAAGTACGGGAGAAAATCCAGGCATACGCTCGGGAAAAAGAAGAAATTCGTGCCGAAATCTAGAATAATGTCCGTCAGATTGGTAAATTCGTTGGCGAATAAATTCTCCGAGGGGCATTTTCTGTATTTGAAGAGGAAGTTCCGAAGAGATAAATTCGTGTCCCCCCTGCGTGAGCCGGTCGAGTTGAATGTACTAAGTTTACAGGATGACCCTGATGATAGCGTAGTGGTAAGGTGTGCGCCGACCTTTAGAATTTCACCTTCGGCATTGCTCAAAATACAGAGAAGCGGTTGGCTACGTGTGAGGGACTCGAATTTACCTCCCCAGACTTCTCTTGTTCGAAGGCCGCAAGGGAACACTGCTAAGTAGATCTGTGACTTTGTTATTATTTTCTGCATATCTGATGAATTGCTTAAATGACTTCCTACCTCATCATTACGTCATAGGTACCAATTTTTGAAGTTCCAGCAAAATCGCAAATATTTTTGTCCATAAAACACCTATTTTTACATCCATATTTACAGAGTAAATGGAAGTATTGTGATCGTCCTAAAATCGAGAATCGGAACGGAGCTTCAGAAAAAACTTTTTCTTATACACATTTACTCAGAATCACTTCCTGAACAAGTGTCTGTGTGTCCGTCTGTCCGTCTGTGGTCGTTTACAAAAATGGCCATAACTCCCTCATTTCTCAACCTTTTTTCAAATTTCTTGAACTGAAATGTTTGTCTCGGCAAGACCTAACACCCTGTTTAATCGGAATTTGGATAACGCACAGTACTTCCGAGATATTTGCATTTTTAGTGTTTTCTATTTTATTTTTTTCCGGCCGCAAAAATGAACCGATTTGAGCGTTCTTGGTTTCAAAATCTTCGTTTTACCTTGCAGAATATGTGGATATTTTTTACATTCCGAAAATGTGGCGTTTTTTCATTTTGGGCGAATTTTAAAATTTTAATACTGAATTTTTTGATATTTTTGACCTAAACACTTTCAAAAGCAGTCAAAATATGATCAAATTGTGTCACAATTTTACGTTTCAAAATATGGAAGTATTGTGTATTATCTACACTCTGGACACTGGGGACCTTTGGGGCGCTCTTGGTTTCAAAATCTTCGTTTTACTTTGGGACTCTCGGGACGCTTTTGACCCTCGGGTCACTTTGGGACTCTTGGGACACTTTGGGACACTCGGGGCACTTTGGGACACTGGAGACACTTTGGGACCCTTTGGGACACTCGGGACACTTTGGGACCCTTGGGCCACTCGGGTAACTTTGGGACTCTCGGGTCAATTTGGGACACTCTGGACACTGGGGACCTTGGGGCGCTCTGGGACACTCGGGTCACTTTGGGACTCTCGGGACGCTTTTGACCCTCGGGTCACTTTGGGACTCTTGGGACACTTTGGGACACTCGGGGCACTTTGGGACACTGGAGACACTTTGGGACACTCGGGTCACTTTGGGACTCTCGGGTCACTTTGGGACTCTTGGGACACTTTGGGACAAAAGCTTAGGTGTTAGAATGTCAAAATATAAATCTTACTTACCTACTAGAAATCTCACGTACTGGAACATCCATAATCAAAACTTGGGAAACTTGGACAAGTCTTCAAAAGCTTACGTACATCAATATCCATAATCAAAATTTGCGATTAACATTTTTCGCCCGTACTAGGCATGAACTGTTCGCACTCATGTTGCAGGTGGATCGTTTGCCGCAGACGTTCAACCAGTATCTGCCCCAGCAGCAGTTCACCCCAACTTTCAACGCTCCGAAGCTGGGTAATCTTCGATTTTACGGCCCTAAATGAAATTTCGGATTTTTCCAAATTTCCCGTACAACGTTTCCAATTATTTTTCAGGCAGCGGCGTCGTCCTGGCGCCGGCCAGCGCGATGGCCCCGGCGCCCAGCCAAATACCAAATTTGCCATCTGGGATACAAATTATGAAGCGGCCCGCTCAAGAGCCGATTCCCGAAGTTTCACCGAACAAGGCTCCGAGGTGAGAATCGTTCCGAAGTTTCCATCTTTTAAATATTTTCGAAAAAAGTCGTTTCATTTTTTGAAATATTCCAGGAGTGAAAACGGCGGCTCTCCCCGTTTTCGGATTCCCGACTCCATCACGCTGGTCAAAGGTAACCAACCGCAGCCGTCGCTGTCGTCGGCTGTTGCCAATACGGCGAACCAATTGGCCTCCCGTGGGATAACTGTAAGTTGATTTAGATGTATCCAAATCTAATTATATTGGTACTCGATTTTGTATATCGTCCCACTCCATGCAGAAGGGCGAATGTGGAAAAATCGATACGTCATCGGCAAGGACAAATTCGGGTTCTGAGCTTGAAAATAAATGGAATCAAGCATGGTGAAGAAATTCGAAAGCGTATCCTTCCACCAAGAATCTTGAAAAACCATGAAAAACAGCCATTGGAGCACTAATGGGTTGTCAAAATGGCTATCGGTGCTTTTCAAATTTGAGTTTCGATTTTCAGATGATGGCTTCCGGCAGTAGACAAAATCCGCAAGGGCCGCCAACGGCTTCGGCCACGATTCAGCCGCTGAACAACTCGCCGGCCAAACGTTTGCCCGCCGGCATTTCCATAGTTCCGTCCCGGAGCCCCACGCAGGTAAAATGCCGTAAAAATCGATCGAGAAAACGCAAAATTGGAATTTTCTCCGATTTTATGGTCCGGATTTTTACCTATTTTTCCAGCCTGCTCAGCAGCAAAGATTTCAGCCGACGTCGCCCGTAAATCGTGTACAGGTCGGTCGTCCGTCAGCCACGGTCGACCTGACGAAAGACGATGCTAACAGCCCGCTACGTACGGCACCGCGAGGCCGGCCACCGATGATGGCTCCCGCTCCTCCAGTTCGTCGGTGAGTTTTCTCGGTCAACCAACTTGGGTTAATTAGTCAGTGTTATCAGGATTAGGGTCATACAAATGATTTTCAGAAAAAAATCCCCTAAATCCAGGTTAAAATCCCCTGATTCGGTAACCCTGCTATGAACCCAAATTTTAGGTAGTGTAGATCAACTCTTAACTTTGTTAACTAGTCAGTGTTATCGGGATTAGCGTCATACAGATGACATAATTGACCGTTTTTGGTGGTTTTGGTTGGTACCAAGGATGTTGAACTCAGAGAGAACTTGAGACCAAGGTACCTAAGAGAGAAGGTGATTTTGTCTCAAGTGGCTAAGGACAACAACAACAAAATGAAAAGTCTAGGATGAAAGGTCGAAATTCCCAATCTTTCCTCAATTTTCCTGATTTTTCTAAAAAAACTGATCTTCAAAAAATTCCTTGCTCCAATGAAATCCCCTAGAAAATTCCCTGAACAATTTTTTCCCTTAAATTTTCCCCAATCAGAAAAAATTCCCTGATTAGGTAGCCTTGCTATGAACTAGAAATCTAGATAGTGTAGATGAACCCTTAACTTTGTTAAGTAGTCAGTGTTATCATGATTAGGGTCATACAGATAACATCACTGCACAATTTTCCCCCCTAGATTTCCCCAATCAGCAAAAATCCCCTAAATCTTGGTTAAAACCCCCTGATTCGGTAACCCTGTTATGAATCCGAATTGTAGATAGTGTAGATGAACCCTTAACTTTGTTAGTGGATATTTGGGGGGAATATTTTCAATTCAATTTTTTGACTTTGGGGGGATTTCATCAAATGGCCTTGGCAACCCTGCTTCCTACCAAGGCCGGAAGTCGCTTTAAGCATTTCGAGTTCCGAGAAAACGTTCGTGATTAGTAAACAATTGTTTCAGCGTATCGTGTACGATCTGCGATAAAGTCTTCCCGTCGAATGAGGCTCTCAACCAGCACATGGTCGTGCATGGAAGAGGCGGGATGGCCCCTCAGGCTCAGCAACGATTTACGTAAGTTGCGGCTTAAGCGGACAATTTTCTACCCGATAAAATATCACTTATTTTAATTGTAGTGAAATTCGGATGATTCGACCACCGACTCTTAACATTTCGCACAATACGTGATCGATTTTCCATCATTCCGCAGCTGTCCCGTCTGCCAAGTCTCCTACATGTCCGAAGTCAAGCTTATGCAGCACAAACGAACTTCGGGCCACGGCCTGACCCGGCAACAGATGGCGCAACCGACGCCGTCGCAAGACTTCGCGATACCGATCGTCGACCTCAACCAGCCGGGCGTTCGCGAAAGGCTCCTCAACTGCGGCATAAGGCGAGGGAACTGTTTTTTATGATATTCGATTGTTTTTTGATTTTTTCAAACAACTTTACCATTGTTACAAACGAATATTTGTCACCATCGCCCCTAAGAAAAAAAATCATCATAAACATAATATGTTTATCATATTATGAACGCAAGAGTAGTTCAATTTTCCCGCAAAAACCAGTGGTGCGCAGATAACACACAGTACTTCCATATTTTGACAAAAAATGTAATAATTTGTACTACGTTCGAGGCTGTTAAGGTCAAAAATACCTTAAAACTCACCACGCAAATTTTAAAACTCGCCTAAAATCAAAATACGTCAAGTTATTGGATTATAACAAATATCCACGCAGTCTGCTTGGTAAAACCAAGATTTTAAGACCAAAAACCCTTAAATCGGTTCATTTCTGCGGCCAGGGAGACATAAAGTAGAAAACACTAAAAGTGCAAATATGTCCCGTGAGTAATTCGAATTCCTGTTGAACAGGGTGCTAGTTTCTGCCGCCTTACGGCACTATTTTCCGAAGTCTCGGCCCGCTTTCGTATCCGTGTCTCTGCCCGGTCTTGCTGCGTTCTTGCCCTGGTCTTACCAGGAGTATGGGAACCTCCTCTCTAGTTCTAATCTCCTGTTACTCATAGCTCGTTTTAGCCGCCTTTTGCAGCCTGGTGACCACGTGTCGGCCGGGCTTCCTATCCAAGTTTCATGACCGCGTGTCGGCCGGGCTTCCTGTCCAAGTCTCTTGACCACGCGTCGGCTAGGTTTCGTATCCGTGCCTCGGCCCGGTCTTGCAGTTTCTTGCCCTGGTCTTGCGGCGTTCTTGCCCTGGTCTTACCAGTAGTATGCGAATCTCCTGTCTAGTTCTGATCTCCTGTTACTCATAGCTCGTTTTAGCCGCCTTTTGCAGCCTGGTGACCACGTGCCGGCCGGGCTTCCTATCCAAGTTTCATGACTGCGTGTCGGCCAGGCTTCCTGTCCAAGTCTCTCGACCACGTGTCAGCTAGGTTTCGTATCCGTGCCTCGGCCCGGTCTTGTGGTTTCTTGCCCTGGTCTTGCGGCATTCTTGCCCTGGACTTGCAGCATTCTTGCCCTGGTCTTGCGGCATTCCTGCCCTGGTCTTACCAGCAGTATGGGAACCTCCTGTCTAGTTCTAATCTCCTGTTACTCATAGCTCGTTTTAGCCACCTTTTGCAGCCTGGTGACCACGTGTCGGCCGGGCTTCCTATCCAAGTCTCTTGACCACGGGTCGGCTGGGTTTGTATCCGCGTCTCAGCCCGGTCTTGCGGCATTCTTGGCCTGGTTCTAATCCCCCTGTTACTCATAGCTCGTTTAGGCTACTTTTCAACATTATTGCGCATCCCTCCTCCCCAAAATAAATTTTATTAATTATATTAATTCATAATTTTATAAATAATAATAAATAATGATAAATAATAATAAATAATGATAAATAATGATAAAAAATTATACATAATGATAAATAATATTAAATAATAATAAACAATGATACAAAATGATAAATAATAATAAACAATGATAAATAATGTTAAATAATAATAAATTATATATAAATATAAATTATAAATTATTTTATATTATATTATATTATTATATATATTATATTATAAATATTATTAATTATTATAATATATTATATCATTATATAAATATAAATAAATTATTAATTTTATTAATTATTTATCGTATTAAAATTGTTTTTTAATTAAATCGATGCGTCAATAACATGCGTTTGATGCGTAAATTTTCGACTCAATTTAATTACCTATAATTTGAATCTTTCAAGGCTGTTTGGGTCAGAAATATAAAAAACTCACTATTAAAGTTATAAAACTCTAAAAAGCTGCTGAATTTTAACTTAAAATGATCAAAACATGTGAGTGCAAAACGCCCCGGACCTGCATGGTGGTACTACGGGTTTTTTTAGCGTTTTTGGCAAAATCGCGTGTATCCCCCTCCCGCACTCACCCCCTCAGTGCCTATATTTTATTTACCTTATTTTTAACGTAAAACTTTTCTTCCAGGCACAGCATCAAGTTATCCACATTGAGAAACTCAAACAATACGGGTGTCTTTGGTATACCGATAATACCGATCGATCTCGCTCAAAATGAGGCCTTCTCTCGACTCGGTACGTATATTTCGCCAAATTTTCAACCCATCTTGAATCATAACATAATTGATGCTCCCTCAATTCATTTATTGAGGCGTTAAAAAGTTCGATGAATTCGCAATTAATTATTTGAAATGACGCGCGCATCCCGGCTAAAACTCTCCATTATTTGATGTATTTATTTATTTTTTTTTTTTTGAAAAACAAGAAATTTCATTATTGGTACGGATTTCAAACCATTTCAGAGGACCTGGGTGCCAGCAATCTTCTCTCGCTGGGCCCGCTGCAGCCGATCAACACGCCTCGCCGTTGAATACCTCGATTCGATCGCTTCTCACATGTTTTATACATTTTTAAAAGTTCCTGCCTTTTGCTTTCATTGTGTATTCGAAATGAATAGATACCAGTTTAATTGAAAGAAACTCCGTAATTATTTTGAAATAAACATAATGAATTGACGAAAGCACTGAAACTTCCATTTTCAGCAATTTACGAATAATGCAGAATATTTAACAGTATAATATATTCGAATATAGTCATTGTAGGAAAGTATTGTGTATATAAGGCAACGGATTGTAAAAATCGGAGAGCTGTTATACAAAGTCTGTTCAACGATGAATTGTTTTTTTTACGTGAAATATTTTTTCGTTAGTGACGTTTACCTATGAATAAAGAATTGTACAGTACGATGCGAATCCTCATATTCGACCCTCCCGAAACGGTTTTCGGAAAAACATGCTCAGTGGAAAAACTTGAATTTTGAGATGAACAAAATCGGTTCATTAGTTCAGGAGACGTAGCTGGTGGAAGGCAGTTGTATCATTATTGACCATTACGTTACCCGATCGATGGCATCAAACGGGACTGATTTTATGGCGAATAAGGACAGCGTAAAATTAACAATTGAGTGTAACAATTTTTATATTTTCCGTAATCAAGTGCAATATTGCTTCCAATGCTCAAGCAAGCCTACGCGTGATACTGCGAGGATACACGAATAAATACGTAACAGTGGAAATAAAATCATTTTTAAATCGAAATATTCAACAATCGAAACAGTTCCCATAATACTGAATGTGAGACGAAGTGAGGTTATCACAATTTTGGCTTTGGTGGCTATAAAGGTTGATATTTCGTTGATATCTGAATAAATAGGTACCGACGGGTGGTAAATAAAATAAATAAATGGGCCACAAGCCATTTTCTACAATAGAGGGTTTTCATTTGACAAATTTTATAACAAAAATTCCTCTGCAAATTTCAACATTTCTCGTTTTTGTCGGTTTAAGCGGAACATGAATCTTTCTGAGGCAGAAAGTTGGTAAAATGTTGAAAATTTTCAACGACCGAGAGTGGACGGGAAGACAGGAAATGTTCGTTAATATAAATTCAATATGACAATTAAGTACGAGTATGTTGGCGATATATTCGCAGATTTCCTAAACCTTTCAACACCTGAGCGGCCAAAGTGCTTAAGAAAGAGAGCAGATTGGCCCTTTGGGGGCTCACGATACAGTTCGAAACAATTAAAACCTTTTCAGCGCCGTCAATAATGTCAAAATTCAAAAAATCAAAACACTCGACCAAATTTTAAATCGGAATTAAAAACATTCTTCCCAATAATAAATAAAATAAAAATTGTTCAACTTCAATTTCATTGAATTAACAGCGTGAATCAACTATGTTGATTTTAAATTGACGAATCGCTTTCAGCGAGAGAAATGAGAGCGTGGTGGTGCACAACTTTCCTTGCCAATTAATATGGAAAAGATCGACAAAATTAGAGAGTCATTGCAGACTGGAGAGAAAGGAAATTGGTTTCAATAGGTGACCAGGAAAGGTGTTGGGTATCACCTTCAGGAGGTACTTGGTGCAAATTTTTAGAGCCCAGTAATATCGTCAAACATAGAAGAACGATTGCGGCCAAACAGCTTAACCGATTTTCACGTTCAAGGGTGTCAATCGACGCAGAATTTCATGCTTTTCAATGTTTGTTCAAGTAAAATTTCCTGTAAAATGCTTAGTTTACATGGTATAAGCGAAAAACCAAAACGTGGACTAGTTGGATTGGCTTTTGTTTTCTAGATATGAGGGATGGGGTATAGGCTAACTAAAGATGGCCCTGGGAGGTTCTTCTGACGTGAAATTTAATTCTCTACAACTTTTAGCGAGATATATTTTTCGATAGGAAGAGCCGTTTAAAAAGTGCGGGCTTTAAACCAAGTGGGTTCCCGTTCCATCCGATTTTGGAACCATTTACAAACTTTGAAGATCGATTGCGGCCGAACGGCTGAACCGATTGTTACGTTCAAGGGGGTCAATCGATGCGAAATTGTATGCTGTTTAATGTTTGTTTAGGTAACATTTCCTGTAAGATGCGTTTTTTACGAGATATAAGCAAAAAACTGAAATGAGTGCCATGAAATCGCAGTTTTTAAGCACCACGGACTTAATGCATGGACGGTCAAGTAGGAAAATGCTGTCAGTAAACTAAGTACCTAATCGTTCAGACATTTTCCATGGAGATTTTCATGAGTGAAGGGCATATTTTACTCCTAAACAGACATTGATCAAGCCTCCGTTCATGTCATCATCTAAAATGTTTGCAAAAACTCTCCAATTTTCTCTCAACATTGGTGTTCTTATAATATTAGTTCTAAACTGACTCAATATATTCTACGATAGACTGGCGTTCTAATTATCACAACAATGAGCAAAATTATTAATAACGTCTTTTCCGCTCAAATATAAAGTTATATGTCAATTTCGTCGACTTTTTACGTGGCGACTACAATATGGCACTAATCGACTACGTATCTATTTTTATTAACACATTATATACAAAGCGATTGCAGAATTTAAGTGACGATTAAGTTTCAAAATGACAGCAGTCGATGAGGGCGATAAATATAAAATATTTTGTCGATTTCTGTGAGTAAATTTGTTATTTTCTCGGGTGTTCATTGCAGAATCGTTGTTTACCTCCGAAGAGAGATGAAAATTGTTATTCGGAATAAATAATTGAATATACATTTTATAAGTTTTATACATTGGTTTTATACATTGATATAAATACGAGGTTAATTGGTGACGAGCGTGGCACTCATTGGTTAAGCAGAGGTGGTTATCTACAAGCTAAGTTTGTTCGTTTCGAACGATAAATGAGAGAATAAATATTCAATAAGTACGAGTTGGGTATTAGGATATGCCTTATACTGCAGTTCGAATTGTGAAAATTCGAAAAAATCGATCCTCCAATCATGCAGCAGAAAAATGTCGAGGGTTTTCGAAAATCGTGTTGAATCTCAACGTGACAAAAGTGGATTATTTAAATTTATTTTTTATTCACCAATTACTTTTGTTTATTAAATTTATTTAATTTTATTTTTAATGGAAATATTTTCTCAAGATTATTAAAAAAGGAGTTGATACAAAAAGAACAAATTTTGAACTTTATTTTGAAAAATCATTAAAAATTTCAAAATACTAAACCGATTTTGACTATTCATGAATTCGACTGAAGAAAATCATTAATTTTTTTAACGTGGGGATTCAACACGTCTTCCCGAGCACATACAACATGATTATTCATTCGATTATATGAAGTGGTTCAAGCCGACAACGCCAACGAACAATCCGCTGGACAAAATCAACAACAAAATTCACACGGACAATCCCATTACGCCAAAATTGCATTTCATGCTATTGCGAATTTCGCTGAAATAGAACGAGCTGAAACTAAATACAAACTTTCAATAGGATCTTTTTTTATTATAGAATGATAAAATAATCCGTTGAAGTCATTCGCAAGCGACGACGATGGCACGAGTGACGAAACGTAAAAATATCGACGAATAACGGTGATAAAGAATACTGCTGGGTGGGGGAAGTGTAAATGAATTGGAAGAGTCCGCTGAAGCGGCGGAAGATCCGAGAGAGCGGTGGCCCCGTTACTGGGGCGAGACAGTTTCGGCTTCCTCGGGTATCACCAGATCGCTGAGCTCCCGGGATTTGCGGTCCAGCATTTCGGCGGCGATCTGCGCAAATTCGAAAATTCTCTGACGCGATTCGTTCGGCAAAAAAATTGTTATTGCTGTTGTTGTTCTTTATCTACTTCCACCCGCAGACCGAAGTCCTCGTGGGAATTGCGGTAAAAAAATTGTTTTGTTGCGAACGGATTGGATTTTGTTGACGACGATTGCAAGACAATGAAGAAGATTATTGCAGATAACAACAACAACAAGAATGGAGTCCGATCAATCCCTGTTGTTTACCCACAGCTGTCAGAAAAGAATAGCAACAACAACAATCTGTTGACGTTTTAGACCCGGTTTCACCAACGGACGATAATCGCAGTTCAAGTTCAACTCCTGCTCAAGTTCAGAGGGTGAACTCAAATCTGCAGGAAGGCTGGGAGGAGGAATTGATAAAAATGTTCAACGAAGAAGAAGAAGAAGAAGTTGATAACAAGCTACTGTTTTATCTTATCATTATCAACTACATTCCTTATTCTTGTTCATTTCCTTACTTCCTGTGCCAGCGTCCCGCATTGCGACTTTCTCTTTCAAAGTCAATTTTGAAAAATTCGATTGAATTAGCTTCACTTCATTCATTTTTGATATTTTGAAGAAAAAAAAAATGCACTGATACCTACCGTGATTTTTACTAATTCTAATCCAAAACATATCAGTTTTTGAACTGATAAGATAAGATAACCTCAAAGTCGCATCTAGCGGCGTGCATGACAGGCTCTGTGCTACTGGACACCTAACACTTCAAAAAACACACTTCCACTAACACCGGAGTCAACCGTTAGCGCCAACCATTCTCGTGCACTCGGGGCCCATACTGTTACTGCGGCGAGCCCTACGTCCTCCCTCATTTTCGCCAGGGGGTGCAGAATCTGCATCTGCACCTGGTGCAAGAGCATCTGATGCTCCTGCCAGTAGCCGCCCCTGCCATGTACTACAATCTGCTATAAATATTTGTACCTTATCGTCCAGCACGACGATCCGTCGTTCAATACGTGGCGCCAATTGACAGCTTTCCGCCTCCAATTGGTCCAAGGACGCTCTCCGACAGAAATGGGCCCGATTTTCGGACGCCGAGTGTTTCCCCGCATCGTTGTGACCTAGAGGGAACGCACCATTATAGCTATGACCGTATTTGATTGATATTTCGTCGATCTGGAGAAAACAAGATCTCAAAGGTCGAAATCGACTAATTAGTTCACATCCAAAGAGTGTTTCCCTCGAATTACGTCCAAACTGCCAAATAGAATTTGAGAATTTTTAGAAAAAATTGATTTTTTCCACCTTAGGATTCAAAAAGATTCCCCAACTCCCTTAACCTTTCACAACAGAACACCAAATTACCCGAATGGTCCTTGAGATCGGAGCCAGTCGTTGAAAATGACTTCCTCAGGGGTGTAGGGCCGTCCAGTTCTTCGCCGTCGAGCATTTTCACCAAAGAATGCCTGAATACACCAATGAAATGGTTAATTTTTCTAAAAAATGTAAAAAATAAGGTAAATTTAAAACCAAAAATTCACTAACATTAAGACAAAATTACACCCTGATCCCTAGAGCCGACTGCAAATTTACAAAACAAAAGTCAAAGAAAAAAATTTTGACTTATGGCTGACATCGATTTTTAGTGAAATTCACGCAATTACCTTCGCGACAATGTGACTAAACTCTGTCGATGTTTGGACGGCCTTTTTGTCTTCCCTAGGCGCATCTTGATGGCATTGAAGTGATTCTGTATGGCAAGGCCGAGCTCGGGACAATTTTCATCGTCGACCTGGCAAAAAAGACAACAAATAATGAAACAGCAAATAAGACAAGGAATACCGTGGAGTGAAAACTTCCAACGACCGTTTTCAGCAAATGCCAAGTAGATCAGTGACGTGGGTACATTATTTTTCAGTTTATCGAAGAAAACGAAGTCCGAATAGAAGTAGGCATATCATAAGTGTCCAAAATTGTATAAAAACCGAGAAATTTTATCGGTACCACCACCTGTCTGATAGCCGAATTCACCGTTTTGCAGTTGCGAGCCAAACAGCGGACTCACTAGTGTGGAAAGTCCATAACAAGGGTTTCCCAGGGTATGCATCTGATGGGAAATTTAACGCCCGACATTTTCTTTTCCGTCAAGTTTTTGCCTAAAGCCCATACTTTGGCTGTAAAAGCAAGAAAACTGCGGAAAACCGCGATTTTGACCCCTCAAATTGACCGTGTCGATCAAAATCATGAAAAAAAGGTCAAAGTTTATGTTTTTCAGTCAATACCTAAAGATTCATGCCAAAAAACTCCAAAGTCAAATCTATGAATTTTTGAAATTTTACCTAGGCTTGGATTTTTTATGAGAAATCGGTTTTTTGCATTTTCCTCGGTCCTGGAGAGGCGTAGAAAATTACCACTTTTTCGTGCCATGTACCTACCCAAAACCGACTCAATAATATTTATTTTGGAATTTTAACTTTTATTTAAGGATTAAAAAAAAAATTTTTTTCATATGTCAAAAATAAGTGTTTAAACCATTTTTTGACTACCAAACTCTAACCAATTTTGACTTATAGGGGATGAAAACGGTGTAGAAACCTTCAAGGAATCCAACAAGCTCAAAAAAATCAAAATCGGTTCAGTAAAACTCCGCTAAATTGGCAAAAACGAAAAAAAAAGAAGAAATCATACCAAGAAATTCAAGCCAAACTGGTAAAAAAAAATGTCATAGGTACATTTTCCGAAAAAATTAAAAAAAAAAAACACTATCAAGCGAGAAACCCGGGAAAAATACTCAAAAAATTCTAAACCCACTACATCACCTTCAAAATCGAGTTTTTGTATTTTTTTGAAAATGGACCACACTAATACCGAAATGGACCACTTAACCTCTTCCGATCGGATTGCCCGGACAATATGCCTCAAGCTGGAGCAAACTACAAATTTACCAAAACGGGATTTGCTCTCGGAGGGAGAATTATCCAACTCACCAAGACCTTGGCATCTCTAAACATGACATAACCGTCAGATCCTTGTTGCAGGTAGACTTTGGTCGCCAGATGGTACGTGGCGTCCTCGCGAAGATATTCGTCGCCGACTCTAACCAGCTCTTTTTCGACTCGGCTGCCCGGGGCCCTGCGTAGAAATATAATCAATGTTAATGATTAAGTAGAAATATAATTAATTAAAGCATAAAGTAGCCGGACGGACCTGTCGGGGTAAAAGGCGAACGACATTCCGGCGACTTGGGGGAAACGGCCTTCCAATTTCGGGTACGCGCAGACGGCATTTTCCAAAGCTCCCAACAGCTGTTCGCCTGGTACACAAAGTTTCAGATGAGCTACAAATAGTGCGACAGAATCATGATGCTTGACCATGATCAATTAGGTCAACTTCTCTGGCCGATGAGCCAAATCACAGTAGCCAAAACGTTGCTACTGTAGCCAAATCAGTTTGGAACGGTTCTGCGCATGCGCAGCTCAATATTGCCAGGGCAAACGACCAACAAACTATGGAAAAAAATGTATCGCGCATGCGCAGATCCGTTCCAAACCGTAAAGCCCGCATCAAACGTCAGACCAATTCTTTTGCAATTTTAGCGTGCAAATTCATCGATCATTCCGAGAAACAAGGTTCCACAGATAACCAATAGAGAGTTTTTGCAAGCCACTAACGGGCAACGTAGAACCTTGCGACAGAGCCCGTAAGAGCCGGGAGACGGTAACTCGACATGACGTTAGCCACGGGTGCCGGTAAAATGGTCCATTCAGCGTCGCCCGTTAAGCCGAAGACACGGGCCCGTTGAATGCCTAACCAATAAAAACCCTAACTAATAATGGTAATACGGTTACCACGGCAACCAACATAGCAACCGCTGGCGTTGTTGCCCCTAGTCGTAGTTAACGTCGCACGCGAAACGTCACCCGTGAGAAACGTCACCCCGTCACCCGTTGGCTGCAAAAACTCTCTATTATCAAGCTGGAGGGCCAAAGTGAACATATCCATAGGATCAGCCAATCAGAGAGTATGGTCTGTAGTGTCTGTACGAGGAATTGGGAGGAGAAGGGTCTGACGTCAGATATGAACTTCTGATAAGAACTGGCACTGATAACGATCCTTAGATCCAAGTAACAAGGTATGTTGTTGTTGTAACAAAATACCTGTTATCTCGATGACAACTAGAGGATCGGTGATTGGTACGATAGACATTAAATCGCGCATGGTGAACGGCCCAGGAGGGTGCACCTGGAATTTCCAATGAAAAAATGTTAAAATTGAATTATTCCTCGATAAAAACTAATTACCGATATCGATAGATTTATATCCGACTCGTACCTTGTCTGATCTGAGGGTGCCAGAATTGAGAATGACGCAATCAGCTGCAGTGGCAGCCAGTATGACGTCACAGACCTAAGTAGTTGATAACGAAATGGATCAATTAACATGATTGTATTCAATTCGTACGATCAGGATTCAGGAACTACAATCACGCTCAACTAAATTACGAGGTTCGACAGCAAATCATCAAATTACAACTCACCCAATTACCCAGGTTGGTCTCGCTGGTGCGGATAAATTCGAAACGTCCGTCCAGTTCGACGGTGAACTCGCCAAGGACTTCGTCCATTTTTCCTTCGACCAGCGCTAGGCAAAAATCGGGTATATTACTTTCCAACGCTAATATTTGATTACGTATGATATTTTAGCTACATGCAAAAAATCAAGATGGAAGAAGACGAAAATCAGCCAAAAAAGATCATTTTAAATCTTTAAAAAATCATAGCCTGTTTTTTTTTTTTGTTGTCCCATAATTACCCTTACCGACATACTGCTGCAGTTCGTCGGCCATTTCCTGATCAGGATCGTACATTTCATCAACTTTGATCTCCTCTATGTTCACGTCCGGAACGTTCGAACCGGTTTCGAAGCGAAGCGTAATTTTCGAAAAATGGTTAAAATCAGTGCCGCTCTTTACAATCCATCGATCGCAAATCTGAAACGATCGAATTTGAATAAATTTTATTACGTGAATAGGTATTAATCGAGGAAGTCCGGAGGGTGGTGATCTTCAAACCATTTACCACCAGGTACCCTTTTTGATGGGTAACTTACTTTTTCAACTCGGTAAATGTGATCGTGCCCGCCCAAAATGAGGTCGATCTCTTCGCAATTTTCCGCCAGTTTGATATCGTTGGGCATGCGCATATGCGTCAGGGCGATAACCAAATCGCAACCCTGCAAATTATTGTACATAATATTGCAACAAGTAATGATTGTAGTACGTAACTGTGATACGTTATTATGATACATAGTTGTGATAAATCATGAAGTTGTAATCATCGCAATATGAAATCGTAATGTGTAATTGTAATGTGCAATCGTAATTGGTGATTGTAATGTCTAATCATCACATGCAATCGTAATGGAAATGTAAAGTTGTAATGATGTAATCGTAATATGTAATTGTGATTTTAATTTGTAAGGGCAATATATGCCTCACCGCCCTGAAATAATTTGTAATTGGATTTTCGGTTTGTAATTCGCATAAATAATTTGTAAACCTCTTGTTTCAGTTGGGCGCCAAGTTTTTTTCCAGCTTCAACGTAGTCGATAAAGGTGACCTCGTCGGCGTTTATCGTGGCTAACGTGTCGAGCCATTCTTTCTCGACCAGGCCAATCTGCAAATGAAAAGTTTGAACGAATTGATAAAACGGATTGTAGTTTTGGAGAAATTGTATAATTTCAATCCCAACTAATCCACTCGCCCGGTATCACCCTTGAGGGCGGCAGGGCACGCCCGGGACAACTTCGGTTAATGGGCGAAAAGCCAACTTCTGGAAAGGCGGTTCACTTCACTTTTTACTCACCAATCCGATTCTTTTCGATTTCCAGTCGATCGCATGCGTGACACGACCGTCTCCCAAAGCTCGGCCGGTCTCGTTGTCGATCACGTTGGACATCAACCATGGGAAATTCGTTTCGGAAACACGTTCGCTCAGTACTTCGAGACCGAAATCTGCGATTTGAAAAAACGAATGTCAAAAATTTTCGGAAATATGTTTCAAAGCAGTGGTTGAGCTGTAGTTCAGCTTACCGAAATCATGGTTGCCGAAGACGGCGCAATGTGTGCCCACCGCGTTCAAAACCGGCACCATTTGAGCTCCATTCGTCAACGTGCTCACTGCCGACAAAATTGCAGAAAAGTTAGGAAAAGTCGGAGTTTGTTGAAAATTGAACATCGGAATATTTCGAACAACTTTTCCAGTAACTAGGCATTCTCCATTCATGCAAAAGATGACGTCATGGATCTAGGCGGCACTGGATCAACCGCCATTGAATGGAAAAACTGAACGTCAGTTTTGACAGAACGCGTTATTCTGTCAGTTCAATTCTGAATCTTAAATTAACATAGAATTGTTACTTACACATCGATGGCGAGAGAGCATCGCCGCTGAACAATATCAACGGCGTATCCTCTTCGAATTGTTTGATCGCAGTCACGAACCTGGCAGCTTTGCCTGTACAAATCGAAGGTACACAATTTTAAATAACTTACCTCTTCCATACCCTACTATACTGTTTCTGTCATACTTATAATCCCATTCAAACCCATAATTGGGCTCAAACATGTACTCATATCAGACTCAAACTGAAACTGAGACTCACAATCAGATTGAAACGCAAACTGGAACTACAACTCATAATCAAACACAAACTCATAATAGAACTCAAATGCATTCTGAACTGAAAGTCAAACTGAAACCAAAATTCAAAGTCAAACTGAAACTCAAACTTATAATCAAACTCGAAGTCGAACTGGAACTCAAACTCAATAATGTAGTCAAACTCATAATTGAACTCAAACTGAAACTCGAACTCATAATCAAACTCGAAGTCGAACTGAAACTCCACCTCATACTCACTCACATAGTCAAACTTGAAGTCGAACTGAAACTCGAACTCAAACTCATAATCAAAGTTGAACTCAAACGCATACTTATCTCATTATCCAGGTCAAACTCATAATCAAACTCAAATTCAAACTGAAACTGAGACTCGAACTCAATCTCAAACTCATACTCTTTCTCATAGTCGAAGTCAAACTGAAACTGAAATTGAAACTCTAACTCAGTCACGTAGTCAAACTCAAACTCATAATCAAACTGAAAATCGAACTGAAATTCCACCTCATACTCTCACGTGGTCAAACTCAAAGTCGAGCTGAAACTCAAACTCATATTCTTTCTCATGATCATCATACTCACTCACTTAGTCAAATTCAAACTGAAACTTGAACTCAAAATCAAACTCAAAGTCAAACTGAGACTCAAACTCAATCGAACCCAAATTGAAGCTCAAACTCATAATCAAGATCAAACTGATGATTAGTTTCAGTTAGAGTTTGACTTTGAGTACATGAGTATGAGTTTCAGTTCGAGTTAGATTTATGAATATGAGTTTCAGTTTGATCATGAGTTCGATTTTCGGTTTGAGTTTGACTTTGAGATTGATTATGACTTCAAGTTTCAGTTTGAGATCGACTACGTGAGTGAGTATGAGTTTGATCATGAGAAAGAATATGAGTTTGAGTTTCAGTTCGACTTCGAGTTTGGTTTTCAGTTTCATATCGACTTTGAGTTTGATTATGAGTTCGAGTTTCAGTTTTGACTTCGAGTTTGACCTGGATTATGAGAAAGTGTATGACTTTGAGTTTGAGTACGTGAGTGAGTTATAGTTTGACTTTGAGTTTGACTGCGTGAGTGAGTATGAGGTTTAGTTTCAGTTCGATTTTGAGTTTGATTATGAGTACGAATTTCACTTTTAGCTTGACTTTGAGTTTGATCATGAGAAAGAGTATGAGTTTGAGTTTGATTATGAGTTCGAGTCTCAGTTTCAGTTTGACTTTGATTATGAGTTTGACCTGGATTATATGAAAGTGTATGCGTTTGAGTGTTGGTTCAACTTTGATTATGAATTGAGCTTGAGTTTGTTTTTGTGTTTGATCATGAGTTCGAGTTTTAGTTTGACTTTGAGTTTATGTATGAGTTCGAGTTTCAGTTCGACGTTGACTTTGAGTTTGATTATGAGTTTGAGCTCGACTTTGAGTTTGACTAGGTGAGTGAGTACGAGGTTGAGTTTCTGTTCGACTTTTAGTTTGACTTTGATTATGAGTTTGACCTGGATTATGAGAAAGTGTATGCGTTTGAGTGTTGGTTCAACTTTGATTGAGAGTTTGAGTTTGACTTAGAGTTTCAGTTTGACTTCGGTTATGAGTTTCAGTTCAGTTTGACTACGAGTTTGACTATGTGAGCTAGTACGAGTCTGACTTCGACTTTGCTTATTAGTTTGAGTATGAATTTGACTATAAAAGTTTGAGTTTCAGTTTGACGAGTTTGATTATTAATTTCAGTTTGACTTCGAATATGAGATGTAGTTTCAGTTTGAATTTGAGTACATGTGTATGAGCTTAAATTTCAGTTTGACTAGGAGTTTAAGTCTGATTTTGAGTATTAATATGAGTTTGTAGTACCTACGAATTTGAACTCGAATTTGAGTATGAGTTTGAGTCTCTGTTTCAGTTTGAGTTTGATCATGAATATGACATTAATTATGAGTAGTAATGTGAAAAAGAGTACTATGAGTAGTAATGTGTGTGTACTATGAGTATGAGTTCGATGTATTGAGTATTAGTTTTAGTCCAAGTTTGAGCTTCAGTTTGAGTTTTATCGTGAGTAGGAGTTTGTATTTTAGTTTGAGTAAGAGGTTTCTGAATCACTTTCTGTTTTTGTATGAGTGTCAGTTTCTGCAACGTACTTTCAATTGTACAAGGATTTCAGGCAAAAATCGAATGAACAAAAACGTGTATGGCTCAGCGGCGTTTTGAGCGTCCCAAAACTGGTTCGGGCCGGATAAATAGGTACACGCCCCTGCTTGTAAATACTTCGCAATTTATCTACAAAAATCCAATTACCTTGATCGACGTTGTACACATCATTGTAGTGAAGGATGGTGATCTTTTCCGAAGGCATTGTCGCGATTGTCTTCAAAGTACGTCGTCCTGCTTCACGCACATCTAATGACGCCTGAATACATGAAAAAATGATACTTCAATAACCCTGCGTTCAATTGCCATATGTCATTTTTTGAAGCCAAAAAAATGTCCAATACCCGTCGCACCTATACACAATTTTCGTATTTTCGGCTCTTCCGTTAATTCGACTGTAAACATATTTTATCTACCTGATATTTTTTGCAACTAACGTTCCCCTTTGGAGGCTCGGCGAAGAAGAAAACATTTCAGTCGTTGCAGGTTGTTTTTATCACTATAGCTGTAAATTATCTCCAAGATCCAAACTGTATCATCTGGTAAATTTCTAATTGAGGAACCAACTAGACTGGTGCTAAAGAAAAAGGTAGCTTACGAAGGAGATGGCAGTTTTTCAAGCCAAAAAGCAAAGCAGGAAAAACTTTTCTTAAAATTTATCATTTTTTATTAGCGCATGAATGGTGTCAAAATGATATTCAAAACGCATTAAAAAGAGAGAATCAAGGAGAAGGTTCAAAGGGGTTGACTGGGAAAACGAAAATTACGCCTGTACTTTTACGTAATTTTTACTTCCATATTTACAGAGTAAATGGAAGTATTGTGATCGTCCTAAAATCGAGAATCGGAACGGAGCTTCAGAAAAAACTTTTTCTTATACACATTTACTCAGAATCACTTCCTGAACAAGTGTCTGTGTGTCCGTGTGTCCGTGTGTCCGTCTGTCCGTGTGTCCGTCTGTCCGTGTGTCCGTCTGTCCGTCTGTGGTCATTTACAAAAATGGCCATATCTCCCTCATTTCTCAACCTTTTTTCAAATTTCTTGAACTGAAATGTTTGTCTCGGCAAGACCTAACACCCTGTTTAATCGGAATTTGGATAACGCACAGTACTTCCGAGATATTTGCATTTTTAGTGTTTTCTATTTTATTTTTTTCCGGCCGCAAAAATGAACCGATTTGAGCGTTCTTGGTCTCAAAATCTTCGTTTTACCTTGCAGAATATGTGGATATTTTTTACATTCCGAAAATGTGGCGTTTTTTCATTTTGGGCGAATTTTAAAATTTTAATACTGAATTTTTTGATATTTTTGACCTAAACACCCTTAAAAGCAGTCAAAATATGATCAAATTGTGTCACAATTTTACGTTTCAAAATATGGAAGTATTGTGTGTTATCTACGCACCACTGGTTTTCCTGTAGATTTCCCTGTAATTTAAAAAAAATAATAAATTTTTTTTTCCCGAAAATTTTCCGTCATTTTACGTAGTTTTTTCCTGAAAATTTCCCCTGTAATTTTTTTTTATATTTTAAAAAATATGGCGATCGAACGTGCAGTTAGGTATAGCAGCTGCAATGCCAGCAACTATTTGTGCCAGCAATTTCAGGTATCCAAATGGATCCAGAGTTATAACTTCGAATTTGAAAACGATTCAAACAATAGTTGAGGAAAGTTGGGATGTGCACACACCTTAAATGTAACCAAGCGCTGGATACATGCTCTGGCCATGGAGTAAATGAGAGAAATTCCAAACCGAGCTGTTGCCAAAAATTTTTTTCAACGAAAATCCATTTTACAAGTCCACGATTAACTGAGCGACCCAAAAATCCGGATTGTTCCGATTGAAATGAAACAAGGAATAACACAAACACTCCTGGCACAATTAGAACTGGTGATATTTCAATTTTGAATTTCTGGCAGCCTGCAAAATGTTCACTCGTTCTTTGGAAACGGGCCAAGCGCAAGTCCTCGATCGGCAGTTTTGACTACCAAATGAATTTCGCCGAACGACTTTCGAATCGAAATCCGCTTTTGATGGGCCAAATTAATTTGAACGAGAGTTGCACACATCACAACTTCTCTGACCTCGATTTGAAGTGCAAATTGCAAAAATGTCGCTCGTTATACCATAAAATAGGGTATTTTCCAGATATTTTTAAGGGAAAACCTTTCTTCTTTTCAATAGAGATTTCTTTTTTGCCGACTCGAGGGAGTTTTTCAGCGGGGATTCTTAATTTTTTGAGCACGTTAGACCCCTTGTCAATTTTTGCACCCCTAACGTCAAAATCGGGAATTTCGGCGGTTAAGAACTGGTCTAATGAGCAAATTTTGACATTTCGGGAAAAATGTTAGGTGAGAATTTAGGGGGTTAGCGGTGTGAAATTTTGATACAAAAATGTAGTCTGAGTCTAGAATACCCCCCCCCCCCCCAAGTTCCACGTAAAGAGGATTGCAATGTTTTTTTATTCAAGTTTTAACGCATTATTGAGCCTAACAGTCACAAAATCGACTCAAACAGCCCCCCCCCCCACAAACTATTGGGATGAGTGTATACAATTTTTGCCGTGATTTTGATAGCTTCTTACGCAGTATGCACCTCTGGACCCGAAAATACTATTTTTTAATTAAGACATTTTGGGGTGTTAGGGCCCGAAGTGAAGGACCGAAGGCTTCAATCGCCAATAACTCAAAAAAATTGGATTCTACGTCTTCAACACATCTAAACGAAATTATAGATCTTTAAAACATCTACATTTTAAGACCAGAAATGTCAAAATCGGTTCATTCGCTTTGGAGATATAGGCGCGACGAGCTCTAACAATTTCAATCACCTGTTTCAACCATCCAACGACGCTTTTCATGCTCGAAGACACTTCGGGAACTTTGAAGGTCTGTTCGTCGATGAGGTCAGACCATTTCGACCTGATGGCCGACTGGGCAGCGAATGATGCCATTATGAACAATTTCACTCAACCAAGTTCCCTAGTACGTGATGTTTATTTGTTTAACGAACGCTAAATTTCAATCACCAGGCCGCACCAACACCAGAAAAATCTGAAAACCACACCGTATCATGCTGTAAGTTGAGCACGAAATTTAAAATTCGTAAAATGCTTCAAGGCTAAATCTACGTGGGTTACAATATAAAAAATTTAATTACAATAGTTGGCAGGCGGGCAAGGTTTCAAGTCATTATTAAATAATAATAATGTAGTAGGTAGTGGTAGTGGTAGTGGTAGTGCCAAAGTACACAGTACTATGAGGCTAGAGCGACATGTTCAGACAAGTTCCTAGAGTTCTTTGAGGGCGGCAGGGCACGCCTGGGTCCACTTCGGTTGTTATCGGTTGGGACAGCGTTTTCATCTGTTTTTTAAAAACTATCCAATAGGTAGGTATCTACACTGAATTACGGATACATTAGGCACCTAACGGAGAGCAACGGCTTCCTGGTACCACCGCAGACGAGGGGATTGCTTCAGACTCGCTCGTCAAAAATTTATAATTATAAACTATTAATTTGGGTCAATCGAAATCAAGATCCAAACCAGCTATGTAAACCACATGTCAGGTAAGGACGAGAATCCAACGGAACAGGGCCCAAGGTAGGTCAGTTAATAACTCGAGCAAGAGCATGCAGCATTATCCAAACTATCGTAATAATTACCTGACACTAGGATTATTTTGGAGTTCCGTAGAAATATCATCAACACCGTTCGAACTGTTTCATTTTCCCGATCATCAACGGTGGAAATTGGCGAAATCGCGAATTTCCGAAACTAGGGCAAGGTCTTCAACGGATAATCGATTGATAAACCTACCTACCGAAATAATTTCCGATACAAAAAAAGACACTAGCTGATCAGTTATTTAAGAAAGTTTGAATTATACCCACAAAAAAACGCGCCGGCTTTTGTCCACAATTATTTCTTGACAGTCGTTTACGATAGTGGGACGCAAATGAAATCGCTTTCGTTTTTCGCCAAACCGAACACTGGAGATGGGAGAGGACTCGTTTGCTGATAACACACGGGACAAACGGGAATAAGAAGCGGGGAAAATTCCCGTAAAGAGGGAAAATGTGGCACCGCCGAAAGAGTGGAAGCTACTCACTGTTACCAAAACTATTTTATTAGGCAAAGCATGGAGTCACTTCAACGACCATAAACCAAAATTTGGCCCTTTATTTAACGAAGGAAAAGAGCAGACAATTTGGAAAATCCCCTCAATGAAATTCGGCGTAAATCCCTGCAAAAAAACCCCTCATCAGCCCCGTTAGTCTCCAAGTCCCTAAAAATATCCCGCAGTAAGCCCGTAAATCTCTATTCCGTCTCAAAAGTATATTTTCATAAATCTATTCTCAGCTAATTTGAGTTTTTCCTCAAAGTTTAAAATAGAAAAATGGAAATTCGTCGTTTTTCGCCGCTCGTGAAATTCGTCCAAAACCCAAATTATCAGGGAAATTTCCCGCCCAACATGGTTAGTGGTGTCAACCTGTTGATACCGCTAAACTGGGCCAGATTCTCCCTAGTGCGAAAAAGGTGCGAGAGGGGCTGAAACGGAAGCATCCGAGTACATACGAACGTGAAACTACACGTTTAGAAATTCGGACGAAATTTTGGAATTTCCAAATTTTTTACAATTTCTCTTGAAACTTTCAAATTATGAAATAAAACATTACAGGACTGTGTTTTAGTTGAATTAACCAACGGAGGTTTCAAAAATTTTTTGAAAAAGTGTTGACATTTTCAAAATTTGGCGAAATTCCTCAACATATTAATGACTGTAGGTAGGGCTTTCAGTAAGAGAAGGCAGAGTTGAGTATTATCGTATTGGTATGTGCATTGGTATGTATTGGTATTGTCGAATGTGTGTGTATTGATGTATTACTAATGTATTGGTATTGGTATTATTACTAATGTATTGCTATTCGTGTATTTTGTATTGGTTGACTATTATATTCAGGTATTCAGGTGGATACACGTACAGCTGGTCTAAGCGGATTTCGGACCGGTGTTAATTCTTTTTTGGGGTCATAGAGAAATCCATGGATACCTCATTTTAGAAAAACTAATTTTTTCAGAGGTATGCCTACCATATTACGAAACTCCTGGAATGCGGAAGGTAAAATTTAAGCGCTAAATTACCTAAAGTCTAATTAGGTACATAATTATTCCCATTTATCTTCTACTGAATGCCAGGTAGGTGGTACGTAATCAACGGAAGCGGACCACCATTCCACATTGGTACCTCCCCCCATGACGAAAGCTGATAACCGACGCTACTGATAAGCTGACACGCCGATATCCCCCACCCTGATCACATTCCGACACGAATCGGACCACACACTACCACACTCCACAGTTCCTTGTTGGATCTTTGTAGTGTGCGGTCACAAGTCAGTCATTGCTCAGTGAACGCCCCGGTCGCACGACTCTATCAATTATTGTAAGTGAATCATCCTTGAAAAAGGAAATCGTCGATTATCTCAAAATTTTATGCACAAGGCGCTTAACATTTTTCGTCGAAAAAACGATTTTTCACGAGTTATCGTGATTTTGCATGTTTTTAATGGTATAAGGTCGATGAACCGGTTGTCTATTGTGGACACCTTATGCTCAAACTATTTTCCTATTATTATACGAACAAATCGATAAATTACCGAATCTTTAGATTTTTCAAAATTCGGAAAGATCAGATTTTTTTTCGAAACCTGAAAATCCAAGTGATGTATTCAAGGCAGTCATGCAAGTGAGAATTCGTATGATGAGAATGAAAAGGTCAATGTTGAGTTTGAAGAGAAGAATGTACCTACGTCTACATGCTACTCTTCAAACAAGAGCCTCAATTGTAATCAATTGACTTTTACCAACGATTGAAAGAACAATATACCTAATATACGATAAAAAGCAGAAAAACTAGTCTATTAATCCTACTGGACTAACTATAACTTTATTTTTGTGTATTTTAATTTTTTTACTATACCATGGATTAGTGCGTTACCTATTTTAGCACCCGATGAATTTTCGGTTATACCTGTTCGTAGCTATTATGCTAATCGACAATTAACAAAATAATATTTTACTTATTATTAACATATTCGGCCACTAAACCAGTTAAAATACCATGGATCTGGTACCAGTTAGTTTTTCAACAAAATATCAAGTCGGAATAGACTGTATTTTGCTGCGTAGATAATTTAATTCCTTGGGTATACATTATTTTTGCAGATTTACGTGGTGCTGATCTGAACCCAAAGCTGCACGATTATGGGTCTCGAAGAAGTACGTATGGTCTACCTATGAAATGTTATTTTTCACAAACTATCTATGATAAAATGTAATATACATCCATATAACAATAATAATTAAAAAAAAATTAATAAAAAATTATCATTATAGTATTATAAATTAATAATAAATAAAATAAATAGAAAATTATAATAAAAATCCATATTATGGATTAATATAAAAAAAATTATCTTTTAAATAAATAAAAAATCTCGAGTAGATTGATGATAAATTTTATCGTCTGTTGTTATCGTGTATATTTTTGCACTCGTTAGGCGATAATCCTTCGTGTTACTGACTTGCGTGACAGGTTCAACTGTCAACAGGTTTGCGTTGATCGGATTCTAAATTATGTATTTTTTTGCCAATCGGTTCACCGCCAATAAATGATACTTAAAAAACTTCATGAATTAACTATTTCGACGATCTGAGCTAGCCATCTGGTGAGTAAACAGCACAACTTTCTTCAGTTTTGTACTTATTTTTATCGAAGTTAGTTGAATTGTTTCTCATATCAATGACGTGAACTAATAAACCAATTTTTACGTTTTTCGTCCTGTCTGGAAGTGCGAAAACGTCTGGTATCTACGGGTAATTCGGCCTTCGAAAGCCCAATTCAACAACAAAATAAAATAAAACCACCGCCTTTGCATAATAGGATGGAAAATTATTTTCAATCCTGACCGTGCACTTTTTCACTTTCTCTGCCCCCATCACATTCGCTGACAAACGTGGGAGAAGATAATAATTATCAGCAAGGGGTTATAAATAAGTCGAGTTATCGGTACGTATCGTCGATTCAAGACGAGTCGTGAACCTTTTATCTTCGGATAAAATTTACGCCACTGATCCATAAAAACTGACTTATGTCTCCTGTATGATACGACCATGCGAATGCCCACAATTAACCGATAATTTTTCCCAATTCTTCATTCAACTATTGATTAATGAGTAAATGTTTTAAAATAAAAACGATTTAATAGTGCGATGTAGGTCGGAATAAATTCTATCGTCACAAATAAAAATTTTGAATGAAAAACAAACATTCTCTACGTTTGACGTTGCAAGTGTTTTTATTTCATTTCAGGATTTCACGAAGGCGGCTGAAGATGTGAAAAATTTGAAAGAGACTCCTAAAGATGCTGATCTTCTCGAGCTGTATTCGCTGTATAAGCAGGCCACCGTGGGCGACTGCGACACGCGTGAGTATTGGCGTAAAAAAGAACTCAAAATTTAACGACCCGAAGGATTTAACTGTGCAAATACGTGTTATTTGAAGTTTCGGGGGGTTTGAAACTTCATTTTACCCGCACCAACAATCTTTTGTTGGTTTTTGGGCATAAAAATTGAAAAAATGCGATTTTTGAGATTTTGGTCAGCGTGGTCAATTTCGGGGGAGTGATACAGCCAAAATCGCGTTTTTTCGCCGTTTTCTTGGTTTTACGGCCAAAGCACCTATGGGTTTAAGGCAAAAACGTGATGGAGAAGAAAATTTTGGGTGTTAAATTCCCTATCAGATGCGCTCCCACCCTTGATACCGACTTTTTAATGATTTTTCTGTGATACCCAGAAAAATAATGTCACTAATCTGCTTAGCAGCATTTTATTTAATTTTCTACTTTTTCATCACTTCCAGCCAAGCCGGGAATGTTCGATTTCAAAGGCAAGGCCAAATGGGAGGCCTGGAACGGCCGAAAAGGACTGAGCCAGGAAGACGCGAAGAAGCAGTACGTTGAAAAGGCCAATAGCCTAGTGGCGTCGATCGGCCTCAAATGAACGGGTGAAATGATTAATTTGTTACATCATGAAATATTTATCCAAACGTGAAATCCACGAGCTATCTTTTATTTTTCACAATCGTGTCAATTTCACTGAAATGTTTTTTTGAGTTGAGTTTACTGCGGTTATTTTGTTCATTTTTCTACTAAATACATTTTTCAAAAATACGGATTCAACTTACTGAACCTCGAATTCACCGTTTGGCTGTTGTCCAACTCCTAAAAGAGGGAGAAATCGGTTCAAGCGCAAAATCGAGCATTGGCTTCACGAATGAAACCGTCCAGTTCATAAATACCATTTATTATATTGCAAAAAATCGATTTCCAATTGAAATACTGTGGTAGCGATCGTTTTAACCGTCATGGTCGGTCACGGTGATTACAAACCGAGGTAGGCGGTAGCGAAAGCCAAAATTGGCGCACCGGTCGCGTCGGCGGGGAAACTTCCGCTAGAAGCAGCGATGTCCACGTGAGTGTAGGCCAATGGTGTCGCACTGTCCAGCCCGTACTGTAACCGTAGAATATGGTAATGGTTAATGGAACGGGGGTGAATTCTGAGCAGAGCTAGAAGATATCAGACGAAAGGCACAACCCGGGGGGGGGGGGGCACAAATCGAAAGATTCGATGATCGAATCTTTTCAGGCGCCAGTTTGAGCCGTCAGTGGGCGTGACCAGCGGCGCCGATCGCGTCTCTGAATGCAGCACGTACTGGCTCAACCCGCCCGACAAGGTGGCCACGCCTTGAAAGATTCGATGATCGAATCTGGCAGTTTGAGCCGTTGGTGGGCGTGTCCAGGCGTGCCGATCGCGTCTCTGATTGGCTGAATGCAGCATGACGCAAGGTGGCCACTGCTTGAAAGATTCAATGATCGAATCTTTTCATGTGCCAGTTTGAGCCGTCAGTAGGCGTTCCCAGCAGCGCCGATCGCATCTGATTAGCTGGATGCTGCACGTTCCAACACAAGCTCGCCGGGCAGGCTTAGTGCCGCATAACAAGGCCTATCAGCAGTTGCGGATTGAGCCATTCATGTTATTCTTACTCAAAACCAATTCGTTTACCTTGTCCAGTCCAGATGACAAGATGAGGAACGCCGTCGGTCCCTGGTGGCCGCGAGATGAGACGGCCGAAGGTTTGTTCAGCGCCTGGACGACATCTTCACCCTCGATGGTACCTAAAAACATGGCCACGCTAGAACGTGAGATAATGTGATAAATTACGATAAAAAAAGGGATGAATTGTACTGAAAACGCACTTTTATGGGTCTCGTAGTCTTCGCGCTGGACTCGGCTGATTTCGACGCAGTCGCCAATTTGGTCGCCGGCTACTTGCAATTTTAACGCAGTGCCGTTCTTCTTGGCCAAACCGTTGTCCATGGCGATCTGGAAATGAAAAGTTAGCTTAGAAGACAAAAATTGTAGGTTGATCAGGTTAGAAATTGTTCAGTTACCTTCCTAACTGCGATATTTGAAGTTTTGGTGCCTGATGGGCTTCAAGGTTTGATTTCTTACTAGCTACTGTAGTACAATACTCCATTGAAACGTCATATCGTCATTACAAAAATGAAAAAAATGAACTAAGTCGGCCACACGCTATCCGATTGCTGGCCATTTGAGGTGGGACAATCCTGGCTGGGAAACACCAATAAAATCGATTGGGCTCAACGCCACCTTGGCCAATCGCAGCAATGCATTTTCTTACCCCCTTCACCAACAATCGAATAGTGAACTTGGGAAAACCAAAAATGTCACTTACAGAGTAACCTTCGCCAACCGTGCGCCCAGCGTGGCCAGTGAGCGTGGCGATGGTGAAAAGTTGCGGATTTTTCTCCTTCAAAGCAACTTCGGACATCTGGAAGATAATCGTGAACACAATCAAGATCCTGGGGGTCACCACTTTAAACTTCTCAGATACGCCAGCTACAGCTTTTGACGCCAGGTTTTACCTTGCAGAGGACGTCCGCCATTATCATGCGGCCTTCGGCGTCAGTGTTGACGACACGGACTCGTTTGCCGGCCCTGGACATGATGATTTCGTCGGCGACGTACGATTCCTCGCCGCAGCTGTTCCTCACCATCGACATGGCACCGATGACTTTCAGATGAGCAGGTTTCAGAATGCTGAGGACCTGCGGGGGATTGAAATATCGTTATGAAACACTGATGAAACGCTTCTTCAGGTGTTATTCTCAATAAAATGGAAATTTCGAATGTTGTGAAAGCTTACTTTCATAAAACCGGCGACAGCGGCAGCACCGCATTTGTCCCTGCACATGCCAGCCATGAAACCGCCGGTCTTGATATCGGCTCCACCGGTGTCGTAAGTGACGCCCTTCCCGACGATGAGGAGTGTCTGCTGCGGAGACGATCCTTCGTACGTCAGGTAGATGATTCTTCCCTTGTGCCGGTCGACGGCTGGAAACCAGCAATATTACGAGTAAAATTTTCGATTTTTGGAACATCAAGCTTATTGACTTTCGATGGTGCACTCGGCACCCAAGGCCAGTAGAATGCTACACTCACATGCAGCAGCTCTATTTACAGCGGCGTACAGAGGATATTCCTTCGAAAGCGTCGCTTCATCGGTGATGACTTCAAGTTTGATTCCTGATTCCGGAGGGAAGGCGGCCCTGACGGCAGTTTCGACGTTTTTGGGAGTCATGCGTTCCGGGTCTGGGCCTCCGATGTCTCGGGCGAGGACTCTAAATTGGGATAATGTTAGTATTTCAAACCGTCAAAAAAGTTGATAAAATAATCAGAATCGGACCAGCCGTTCAGTCGAAGTTAACGGGACTTACCTTCCAGATTCCAGCACTTGGGCCACTTTGATGAGCTGAGGAAGTCCGGCCGAATCGTCCGACCACACAGCCAAGGATTTGAGTTTTGGCGACTTTTCCGGTCGGTCTTCTCTCCACTGGAGATTCTTCAAAACAGAAATGGCGGAAGATTTTTAATAAAGAATTCCAATTATTCAACAATTTGGAGAGAATATTTGAAGAGCGAATCATTGTATTGTGTTTTTTTGCCAAACGGGCGATAATTTTGGAAAGACATGAAAATAGTAGGTACGTAATAGAAAATAAAAATAAAATGCCCATCCTCGCTTACCATGTACAGGCCTTCCATAACCCCCAGCAAAGTGACAAGGCGCGTCTTTTCGAAACGTTTATTACCGACCAGGACCAGAATCGGGGCCTTAGATCCGCTCTTCAGGGCCCTGAAAAAATTGGTTTTTGAGATCGGGAAAGCTGAGCATAATAAGCGATTGGCTACTTGAATCACAGCCCAGTTGTGTGATAAGGGTGATAAGTTATCATCACAGCACCCGAGGGTTGTGTGATAACACTATGAACTCACCTATGTATCCCTTTCTTGGCAGCATCCTGGAACACCCTGACGTCATGGTATTCACTGTTGATCTTGACGGTCGGGCTGTAAATCAGCCTTTTCGCTGGAAGATCGACTGGCAGCACAGCGCCCGAATCGTGCAGGTCATTGTCGATCTGGAAGAATGATAAGAAAACAACATTTGATAAGAGAATTGATACAAGAGGCGAATTGGCAGGCGGGAACAAATCTGATAATATTGCTGCCGATGCAATTCAATGGGTAACGAATCGATCGAAACAAAATAAAAGAAATTTGATTTCATTGGCAACAATTCCGTGACAACGAATAAGACATAGATTATCACGATAGATAACAGGACAACTAGCCGCCTTTCAGTCACTGTCAATATTTCAGTCGTTTTCTATACTATCCCATGGATATTCCATTGAAAATACCAATTCAATTTATATTTTAACACAAAATGTCAACCTGGCTCCTATCTTGTTGTGGTTGGTTCATTGGAACAGCGCCTGACATGGCCTATGAGCCAGGGCAGAAAAATGTAAACCGTCTCAATTTGCAAACTAAATTGAGAGTTTTTCGAGTAAATTTGAGAATGTCCCCAGCCAAATTAAGAATTTTCCAATCGGCGTAAAAAAAATTCTCAATTTGGTTTAAAAAAACTCACAATTGGATCAGGAAAATTTTCAAATTGATTCAGAAAATTTATTAGTTCATTACAAAAACAATCAATGTAAAAAAGCTGATTTTCAGAACTACCTATTCTCCTAGTAAAATGCCCTGAAATCTCAATTTTTGATTTTTTCGGCATGGGTTGTTTTTGCAATGAGCTCTCCAATCGTCAAAATGGTTTGGCAAAATTTTCAATTCGACTTGGAAATAATGCAATGTACGATTTAATTTTCACTTATGCTACACCGAAATTCGCGATCTTTCCACTCAGATTTGAGTTTACTCAAAAATTGCGTGGTACCTAATAGGTACTCATTGTGAGAAAGAGCTGCTGACTCTGTGGATACCGAGCAAAAATCGAGTATGCATACACGAGCTCAAAATAATCCCCAACCTAATAATAATAGCACAGTTATCTGTATGCCAATCAGGCCAAGTCGCTATCGTCTAGTAACCAGTCGAGAAAGAGAGAGGAATTTTATGCTATTTTCCAATCAGTGATGAGGCAACAACAGCAGCATTTTATGCAATTCATTATGCGAAATCGCGATGCATTGGCCTTGGTTTCCAGAAGCCACCGCACCTCTCGTGTTCATAAACGAATTATGTAACACGAGACAAGTCAATTGCCAAGATCTCATGACAGATGGCCTCAAATCGATTATCTGGAGGAAAATCATAAAATGTTACGAAGTCATCGAGAGCGAGAAAATGTTTCCACGACTTCAACAGATAACGAGGAGCTCATCCATTTCACTCGAAACTGACTCAGTAATCGCTTACAAGATGATTTACTGCCGGCCCGAGATATTTTCTCATTACATAATTACCATTGTCAACTCGAGGAAAATACCAGCCATCCGAAATCACAGAGTAATTAAAATAGAAAATTCGAGTCACACAGAATTCAACAACAGCTAGGAAGAATTGAAAAATACACTCTCTGGAAGATGAGGCAAAAATGTTTTGACTCAATCAGTCAATCTCACTCTCTCTCTCGGAGATCGGACTAGATAGACTGGAGACTACTGGACATAGATACGACTGGAAATGAGACTACTGGAAGGAAAAACTGCGGAGATTGGGGGAAATTTGAATGATTTTAATGTGGAGTTTCCCTTAGCTGTGGGGCTGCCCTTTTTTTCAAACCGCTTTTTACCTGATGAGCGTTTTTCAACGCGGAGATCAGCTGTTCGGGGATGTTCTTCTCTGTGGCACCTTCGGAAACGAGGATGATCCCGTCGTAGCCTGCTTCGCTGATCGAAGAAACAGCCTTCAATTCGTAATCGAGACGGCTCAACCTTTGGAAAAACAGGCTGATCAGTAACCATGGGCGAACCAGAGGTGCATAGGTAACACACAATACTTCCATAATTTGAAACGTAAAAGTGTGACACAATTTGATCATATTTTGACTGTTTTTGACAGTGTTTAGGTCAAAAATATCAAAAACTCACTGTGAGAATTTTAAAACTCGCCTAAAATAAGAGTACGCCAAGTTATCGGAATATAAAAAATATACGCATATTCTGCAAGGTAAAACAAAGATTTTAGGGCCAAGAACGCTCAAATCGGTTCATTTTTGTGGCCGGAAAAAATAAAATAAAATAAAAAAACATTAAAAATGCAAATATATCGAAGTACTGTGAGTTAATCAAATTTTAAGTGAACAGGCCCTGACAAGACAAACATTTCAGTAGAAAAAATTTGGAAAAAGGTTGAGAATTGAGGGAACTAGGCAATTTTTTGTAAATGACCACAGACGGGAACAACATGTCATGTTCGGGAAGTGATTCTGAGTAAATCTGTATAGGAAAAAGTTTTTGGTACCTAGTAGGTATGAAACACAATTCAACTTGCCCATTCTTGAGGTTTAATTAAATCAAACATGAACAAATTTTGCACAAATGCAAAATTGGTGAAACTCGGGATACTCATGCCCAAAACTGGTAAAAAGACATCAAACCTGGTAATTGTAGGTAATTTGAGATATTAAAGTGGTGGATTATAATTTATATTTGTATATAAAAACATCAGATCATTTTCCGATTTTTCTATTCATCCTTCGTCAACAAAAGATACTCACTCCATTTCAAGTTTTGACGCTCTCGAGTTGAGGACTAGAGCCGACGAGTGGAAATGTTTCGAATCGAAGCGATAACTGTTCGAAGGATAACGGGACAGCTGCAGCAAGCTGAATCCTACGGGAATTAAAGGGAACTGGTCTTGTCTGTGAAAGGTTCTAAATGGGAATGGCCGTGCGGGAACGAGACAAGAAACGAGAAATCTCCGGTGGGCTGATGAGCTGGGAAAAAGCCGAGTAACCATTTCACGTCACGTACGCACAGATAAAGCAGATAAGGATTAATCTGCCATTGCGGGCAGAGCCGATTACCGTAGATTCCTGTGAAGTTATCGTATACGGGAAAGCCGCGCTTCTTACCGTTATGACCATGGTTATGACTCATAACCATGGTCATAACTTATGGCATAACGTCCGAATCCGGAGCGAGTTTGAACTCGAAGTTGAGTTTGAACTCGAAGTTGACTTTGATCTCGAAGTTGAGTTTGAACTCGAAGTTGAGTTTGAAATCGAAAATGACTTTGATCTCGAAGTTGAGTTTGAACTCGGAGTTGAGTTTGATCTCGAAGTTTACTTTGATCTCGAAGTTGACTTTGAACTCGAAGTTGAATTTGATCTCAAGTTGAATTTGATCTCGAAGTTGAGATTGAACTCGAAGTTGAGTTTGAAATCGAAAATGACTTTGATCTCGAAGTTGACATTGATCTCGAAGTTGACTTTGAACTCGAAGTTGAGTTTGATCTCGAAGTTGACTTTGATCTCGAAGTTGACTTTGATCTCGAAATTGAGTTTGAACTCGAAGTTGAATTTGATCTCGAAGTTGACTTTGATCTCGAAGTTGAGTATGAATTCGAAGTTGACTTTGATCTCGAAGTTGACTTTGATCTCGAAGTTGACTTTGATCTTGAAGTTGACTTTGATCTCGAAGTTGACTTTGATCTCGAAGTTGAATTTGAACTCGAAGTTGAGTTTGAAATCGAAAATGACTTTGAACTCGAAGTTGAATTTGATCTCAAGTTGAATTTGATCTCGAAGTTGAGTTTGAACTCGAAGTTGAGTTTGAAATCGAAAATGACTTTGATCTCGAAGTTGACATTGATCTCGAAGTTGACTTTGAACTCGAAGTTGAGTTTGATCTCGAAGTTGACTTTGATCTCGAAGTTGACTTTGATCTCGAAGTTGACTTTGATCTCGAAGTTGAGTTTGAACTCGAAGTTGAATTTGATCTCAAGTTGAATTTGATCTCGAAGTTTAGTTTGAACTCGAAGTTGACTTTGATCTCGAAGTTGACTTTGATCTCGAAGTTGACTTTGATCTCGAAGTTGACTTTGATCTCGAAGTTGAATTTGATTTCAAAGTTGACTTTGATCTCGAAGTTGACTTTGAACTCGAAGTTGAATTTGATCTCAAGTTGAATTTGATCTCGAAGTTGAGATTGAACTCGAAGTTGAGTTTGAAATCGAAAATGACTTTGATCTCGAAGTTGACATTGATCTCGAAGTTGACTTTGAACTCGAAGTTGAGTTTGATCTCGAAGTTGACTTTGATCTCGAAGTTGACTTTGATCTCGAAGTTGACTTTGAACTCGAAGTTGAGTTTGATCTCGAAGTTGACTTTGATCTCGAAGTTGACTTTGATCTCGAAGTTGACTTTGATCTCGAAGTTGAGTTTGAACTCGAAGTTGAATTTGATCTCAAGTTGAATTTGATCTCGAAGTTTAGTTTGAACTCGAAGTTGACTTTGATCTCGAAGTTGACTTTGATCTCGAAGTTGACTTTGATCTCGAAGTTGACTTTGATCTCGAAGTTGAATTTGATTTCAAAGTTGACTTTGATCTCGAAGTTGACTTTGAACTCGAAGTTGACATTGATCTCGAAGTTGACTTTGAACTCGAAGTTGAATTTGATCTCAAGTTGAATTTGATCTCGAAGTTGAGTTTGAACTCGAAGTTGAGTTTGAAATCGAAAATGACTTTGATCTCGAAGTTGACATTGATCTCGAAGTTGACTTTGAACTCGAAGTTGAGTTTGATCTCGAAGTTGACTTTGATCTCGAAGTTGAGTTTGAACTCGAAGTTGAGTTTGAAATCGAAAATGACTTTGATCTCGAAGTTGACATTGATCTCGAAGTTGACTTTGAACTCGAAGTTGAGTTTGATCTCGAAGTTGACTTTGATCTCGAAGTTGACTTTGATCTCGAAGTTGACTTTGATCTCGAAGTTGAGTATGAATTCGAAGTTGACTTTGATCTCGAAGTTGACTTTGATCTCGAAGTTGACTTTGATCTCGAAGTTGAGTTTGAACTCGAAGTTGAATTTGATCTCGAAGTTGACTTTGATCTCGAAGTTGAGTATGAATTCGAAGTTGACTTTGATCTCGAAGTTGACTTTGATCTCGAAGTTGACTTTGATCTTGAAGTTGACTTTGATCTCGAAGTTGACTTTGATCTCGAAGTTGAATTTGAACTCGAAGTTGAGTTTGAAATCGAAAATGACTTTGAACTCGAAGTTGAATTTGATCTCAAGTTGAATTTGATCTCGAAGTTGAGTTTGAACTCGAAGTTGAGTTTGAAATCGAAAATGACTTTGATCTCGAAGTTGACATTGATCTCGAAGTTGACTTTGAACTCGAAGTTGAGTTTGATCTCGAAGTTGACTTTGATCTCGAAGTTGACTTTGATCTCGAAGTTGACTTTGAACTCGAAGTTGACTTTGATCTCGAAGTTGACTTTGATCTCGAAGTTGACTTTGATCTCGAAGTTGACTTTGATCTCGAAGTTGAGTTTGAACTCGAAGTTGAGTATGAATTCGAAGTTGACTTTGATCTCGAAGTTGACTTTGATCTCGAAGTTGACTTTGATCTCGAAGTTGAGTTTGAAATCGAAAATGACTTTGAACTCGAAGTTGAATTTGATCTCAAGTTGAATTTGATCTCGAAGTTGAGTTTGAACTCGAAGTTGAGTTTGAAATCGAAAATGACTTTGATCTCGAAGTTGACATTGATCTCGAAGTTGACTTTGAACTCGAAGTTGAGTTTGATCTCGAAGTTGACTTTGATCTCGAAGTTGACATTGATCTCGAAGTTGACTTTGATCTCGAAGTTGAGTTTGAACTCGAAGTTGAATTTGATCTCAAGTTGAATTTGATCTCGAAGTTTAGTTTGAACGCGAAGTTGACTTTGATCTCGAAGTTGACTTTGATCTCGAAGTTGACTTTGATCTCGAAGTTGACTTTGATCTCGAAGTTGAATTTAATTTCAAAGTTGACTTTGATCTCGAAGTTGACTTTGAACTCGAAGTTGAATTTGATCTCAAGTTGAATTTGATCTCGAAGTTGAGATTGAACTCGAAGTTGAGTTTGAAATCGAAAATGACTTTGATCTCGAAGTTGACATTGATCTCGAAGTTGACTTTGAACTCGAAGTTGACTTTGAACTCGAAGTTGAGTTTGATCTCGAAGTTGACTTTGATCTCGAAGTTGACTTTGATCTCGAAGTTGACTTTGATCTGGAAGTTGAGTATGAATTCGAAGTTGACTTTGATCTCGAAGTTGACTTTGATCTCGAAGTTGACTTTGATCTCGAAGTTGAGTTTGAACTCGAAGTTGAATTTGATCTCGAAGTTGACTTTGATCTCGAAGTTGAGTATGAATTCGAAGTTGACTTTGATCTCGAAGTTGACTTTGATCTCGAAGTTGAGTTTGAACTCGAAGTTGAATTTGATCTCGAAGTTGACTTTGATCTCGAAGTTGAGTATGAATTCGAAGTTGACTTTGATCTCGAAGTTGACTTTGATCTCGAAGTTGACATTGATCTCGAAGTTGACTTTGAACTCGAAGTTGAATTTGATCTCAAGTTGAATTTGATCTCGAAGTTGAGTTTGAACTCGAAGTTGAGTTTGAAATCGAAAATGACTTTGATCTCGAAGTTGACATTGATCTCGAAGTTGACTTTGAACTCGAAGTTGAGTTTGATCTCGAAGTTGACTTTGATCTCGAAGTTGACTTTGATCTCGAAGTTGACTTTGATCTCGAAGTTGACTTTGATCTCGAAGTTGAGTTTGAACTCGAAGTTGAATTTGATCTCGAAGTTGAATTTGATCTCGAAGTTTAGTTTGAACTCGAAGTTGACTTTGATCTCGAAGTTGAGTTTGATCTCGAAGTTGACTTTGATCTCGAAGTTGAGTTTGAACTCGAAGTTGAATTTGATTTTGAAGTCGACTATGATCTCGAAGTTGACTTTGACCTCAACGTTGAGTTTGATCTCGAAGTTGACTTTGAACTCGAAGTTGAATTTGATCTCAAGTTGAATTTGATCTCGAAGTTGAGTTTGAACTCGAAGTTGAGTTTGAAATCGAAAATGACTTTGATCTCGAAGTTGACATTGATCTCGAAGTTGACTTTGAACTCGAAGTTGAGTTTGATCTCGAAGTTGACTTTGATCTCGAAGTTGACTTTGATCTCGAAGTTGACTTTGATCTCGAAGTTGACTTTGATCTCGAAGTTGAGTTTGAACTCGAAGTTGAATTTGATCTCAAGTTGAATTTGATCTCGAAGTTGAGTTTGAACTCGACGTTGAGTTTGATGCCAAAGTTGAATTTGATCTCGATGTTGAATTTGATTTCAAAGTTGAGTTTGAACTCGAAGTTGAATTGGATTTTGAAGTCACTATGATCTCGAAGTTGACTGTGATCTCAACGTTGAGTTTGAACTCGAAGTTGAGTTTGATCTCGAAGTTGAGTTCGTTTACGTAGTTGACTTTGATCTCGAAGTTCATTACGATCTCGAAGTTGGCTTTGATCATTTTATACTTGTAGTTTGGAATTCAGAACACAACTTTTTGAAAGTCAGAGGTTTTTTCGGTGCTCGATTGAGGTAAAGCAAGGCGACAAGTTGGCCACACTGTACACCCGTACTTAGCCCTCAGTTTCGCGCGACGCAATCAGCACGACCGTTCTGCACTGCGGGTTTGCAGCGGCAAAATCCGAAGGCGTTGGCGGGGTTAAAATCTAAGCATTCCGATGCGTTTCGATGTACTGTAATGCATTTCAACGTAATACCTATGATGCATGCTAGTGCACTGTAATGTGTTTCAACCAAATACCTATGCATAATAGGCTGTGAAGTTTTTGATGAGATTTGATGCACTGTAATGCGTTTTGATGTGTTTTAATGCATCTCAACTGTTTGGATCTAGGCTGTTTTCGCAAAAGTCATCCCTCTAGAGTACTTAAAAATAGATAGGTGTTCAATGAGGTGAGGATGGAAAGAGGCTAACCTACATTTTTGAGGTTAGGAAAGCGTTAATGAGGAAAATAGCGAAAGGTTTTAAAAATGTTTATTCGCATTCAAGTTGCGATTATTAGTTCAATCACAGCGCTCCAACGAAGAAACAATAATTCAATGAATCTAGGTACCTTCAATTTTCATTTTTCAAGACTTTGTTCAACTTACTAGCCAGGTACAGAAAGTTGACGTAACACAATACCGACGTTGATATTGATACCTTCGAACACAAGGCACTGCGTCCAAAAAGGTATTTTGAGAACTGAGAAGGAGTTTTTGATCAATTTACCTACAAAAATCGCCATAACTCCCATAATTTTCAACTTCTTAAAATTTTATCGCTCTAATGGAATTTACCACAACGACGAGCATCAATCCTTCGATCCAATATAACTAAAATTTAAAAAACTATAGGTGAACCTAAGTGATAAAAATAATCTAGCTACAATAAAAATACAAACCTAGGTAATCAAAATTCGTAGGTCATAGTAAATTAATACAGTTATGTCACGACGGAAAAGGGTCACGTATAAATTAAGCATATCAGTCGTCTCACGAAGTGTCGGTGTCCATCTGTAAACGATAATAATTTTATTCAAGATTCGCATAGATAGTAAAATTAACGGTATTGCGAATTTGAAATTTACGATATTTAATATCGGGTGTGTGCACTTCACAACTTTACTATCCCTCGGTTCTCAGGTTACCTAGCGATCAAAATTGGGGTAATCGGGCGACACCAGCATCCCAGCAGCTTCAACACTGGGACCAAATTTTAACCTTAGAGCCTCACGATATAGGTTTTTCGATATATTTTTGCGTAAAAAACACTGCATTTTGATTGACAAGCAGGACTTACTTTGGCTGTTTTCGACTCATAGTTTATAGGTATTTCGGCTTTGTATGCTTCGTGAACTGGTATGTGGAGGATATCTTGCACCATAAATGGAAGAAGCCAAGTGACCAATAGAGACTTTCCTTCGACGTAAAGACCTTCTCGATGGAAGAATATGATACCGTCAACTTGAGGTTCATTATTTTCAAAAACCGGATGCACATCCATCGCCTGGGAAAATTGATCGCAACAGAACAAAAATTTAATTTCAAAGTTTTTGAGTTTTTGTAGTCCCAAAAACGTATCAATTGTTCTAACAGCATGGATAAGAAATTACTCAAAAACTAGGAATAAAGCTCAGTGTACGAAAATGTCGAGACTCAATAACGTAAACAGCGCTAACCTGGGGAAGCGACTGAACTAAGGCTCGATTCAATAGGACGAATTTGTGCTGATTTTTTCTCGACTCGTTCGACAGTTCGGGGTTTTCGGCGAATTTATTCATCAACCAGAAGAAACGCAATTCGGCCTGCGTTAAAACAGCAAACGTTATCAAAACGAACAGTGGCCAAAAACATGAAGTTATGAATCAACTGTGAATAAACGGTAGAAATACGGCCAACACAAAAACTGAGTACAACTTACTGAACAGTTGGTCAGCGGGATGCCCCAAACGAGAACATCGATAACGTAGAAAGTCCTGTTGCTTGCGGAATAGATACAATCGATCGCTGTGTGCGCTCTCGGCGAATCATAATTCCCTCCGGGCAGAGCGGAATTGAATTTCATCATAAAGTGACCTCGTCTAGAATAAACCGTGGTTTTACCCTGTAAAATACTGAAATTTAGAAAAAAATCATTGGGTGGTGATAGATAATTTTGGCTTAGGCAATTGGATAATTTTGGCGCCCGCGCGGATCAGGGAGGCTGCCCAGGTCACTTGTTTGATGTGATGAATCAAAAACCAATCAACGAATTGTAACCTGCTCAATTGTAACCTTTCATAGATGGCAGTGCTCATATTAGAAATTATCCCCTCCCCACGACCATCCGATGCAGAACAACAACAATTATCGCTCTACTGGAGGTATAAACTATTTATTGTTGTTAAGAAGAATTACTCACATGTGACGCGACAACAAAGGCTCGTTGTCCACGCGGGCATATCAGGTAATACCAATCGGTGGCGAATTCCTCGGGAACGTCGACCAACCAACAGGACATCATCAGACAATTTTTAAATTGGTTTCGACTAGTAATTTTCTGCAATAGAAGTAAATAGGTGCCTGAATGAAAACGCAAAATAATAAAACTAACAAAGATTTTGTTAGGTGATTTGTAGGATGAGTAGTAGTTGGAGTAGTATCGATTAGAGTTGGAGTTGTGTATGTGAGCTGAGTGAGTTGGGTTTGTGAATTGTGTTTGAGCTGAGTTAGTGAGTTCAGCCAGTCAATTGAGTTTGTAAGTTGAATTTGTGCGTTGAGTTGATGAACAGGAATCATTGAATAAGCGGAAAATTACGAAAAAAACACCTTCCAGTTACTTGCAAATTAGCAAAAACAGTTACTTAGGTAAGTCATACTTTCGCACTCTTTTCGCACACAGCCATGGCCTCGTCCTCTTCATCGCTGTCATCCTCGCACTCAAGGTCTCCAATTTTGCGATTCAGGATCAAATTGTCACACCTTTTTCTGCAATTCCAAAAACATTATAACCGGTTACACATTACATCTGTATCAGTACCTACACATTGATCTCGCCTCTTCGGGCAGGTCCGTTTTGTGAAAAATCAGCTACAAAATAATACAGAAAGTAATTCTATTATTGGCTATATAATTTAGCACTTACTCTTTCTGCTCTGTTACCCATTTTCTTCTCCTTTCAGCTTGGCCATAAGGTTTTTTGGGCTTGTAATCCGCGTAGCGCGGGTGAATTAACGACAGATCGTCGTCGTCTAAGGTAATCCTCGCCGAGGATGATAACGATTCTAAAATTTCGTCCATGGTTTTTTCAGAACAATTATGATCATCGGAATCAACGTCAAAGAGAAATAATTATTAATTGAAAACACCGACCAAAATCCACAATGTTTTGGGAAATTCGGAATTCCAACTCCCCTACTGATATGATTGTTGTTGTTGTTTTTTTTTGAGCGACTGTAAAAGATAATGGCCGAGAAAAAATGGCAAAAATAATTAGCTCGTTGATGATTTTTTTCAAAAATATACGCCTAATTAATAACTAATAGTAAATTAGTGAAATTTTTCCAATGTTTTCCAAAATTTTTACTCGTGATTAAGTACTAGGAAAAAATTATTGAGATAAGTACCGATTCTCACCGTAGTTCATGCAGGGGAAGAGAGAAATTTCGAAAAGTGATGAGGGAAACTTCGTGCGAGTTGAAAACTTTGTTTCGCTCAGCCGCTCCCTCTCCCACGCTCCGACGCCATTTTAGAAATTCCTTTCCTTTCTTTCCGAATTGGACGAAAAGCGTTGGACGCTCACGCGATTTTCCCCTGTTTTCGTTTTATTTTTCGTTCCTTCAACCGCATTTCCGTTGTCCTACGTTTCGGTGAGTCGATTTTTGAATTATTCGGGCAATGTTTCGTCCTGGTTGATGGGAAATTTCATGTTTGTCGGCGTCGGCTACGATCGGCATAACCCCCGGTCGCATCATGGACAGTGAAGCCGCCTCGGCGAGCTATAACCTTGAGATTTTGTCTGCATGGCCGTTTATTTCTAGTTTTTGGAGTTAACCGATTTTAAAATTTGATTTTTTTCGTTTAATCCTCCTAGTCCAGCTTGGTAGATTGGTTGGTTTTGCGAAAATTCGGAGATGGTAAGTACCGACTTGGGGTCGGCATGGGAGAAGCCTCCATGAGAGAGAGGTCCCGCGGCTCCCTTTCGTGCTGGGGGTTGGGTTGGGGTTTCTGGTGCCTTCTTGTATTTTACACGGTTTTATCCATAATTTTCATCGTAGCTGATGCTAGGTTTTAGAGATGGGTTGTGACAGGATTTTTTAGTACAAGGTTCAGGTTGTTCCTACTCCTTCTTATACCTACTTACTTGGTACTTTACCTGATACTTATATCATGTTGATTAGAGGTGGGCGTTTATGTTGTTTTTGAAAAATGAAAGAAAAAGTTCGTTGAATGGAAAAAAAATTGTCCGGAAATAGTTCGAAAAAACAGGTTGGACCTTGCTGTATGTCTGTTACTGTTATTATCCTTTTATCGGAACAACAGTTTTTCACCCGTTTTCTCCCAATTTCTTGAGAACCGCTCGTTTTTAACACGTTTTGATTTTTTGCTGACCTAATTTTGAACACTCGAATTATTGCTTTCTGGCCAGTTATGCAGGTATTCATTTCGGAATTTTAATAAAAAACGTCAATTTTTAATCAAAAGGTAACGAAGTAAAAACGTAAAAACAAATCGGAACAGATTTTCAACAAACGCGGAGTACGAATCATAACATCGTAGGGAAAAGGTTGCCCCCTGTGTGGAAAACACCCTATATGAAAAATGTCGCTCCCTGAAGAGGCCCAGCGGGGCGAAAGCGCTTGGAGTAATAAAGAATATGAGAGTACGATGGGCTACCACTCTCTCCCTTACCTCATCAATCACAGAAACCATAAAATAATGACAGAAAAGAAATAATTTCTCGAATCAATGTTTGACCAAACCTCAAAAAATACCATTGCAATAATAATAACTCCCCCCCTCCCCTAACCTCTCTGGAACATACCTTCATCGAGGTTATCTTCTCCAGGAAGTTGCTCGTACTCTTCATTTCTGGAACTCGTCTCGATGAGTCGGCCGTGAGCGAAATATGAGCGACTTTGCCAACTCACTGCAACAGCCGCAACAGTCATCGAACAACAGCAATTTCCCACATTCGACAGGATTTGCAGCCGCACTCGAGCGAGCCAAACAGGTACTTGACATGCGCGTAACCCTTTCGCTTTTTAGTCTTGTTGGTTGCCGTTGGTCTCATATCGGGATAGAACATTGAAGGGACCCTTGGTTTTGTTAAAGCAATAAATTTGTGTCTAATCCGAGTTTTTTTACCCAGATCGCGGCTAAAATCACCCCGGCAGGCGCTGTCGACGCCAAGCAGAAGCGTCCATTGGATGATAGTCAAGGTGAGTGGTGTTCATCCGTAATTGCAGCAATTGAAAAAGTGGATACGCCATATTTACATTCAAGTTACACCATATTTTTTTCCCGCAGAGCCCGAAGCAAAGAAATTGGCCCCGAATTCACCGAACCGTAGCAGCGTCGGCGGAGGAGGCGTAGGCGTCCTGGGGCTGGGGCTCGGAGGAGGAGCCGGAGGCGGGGGCATCGCCCCTCCACCATCAGCACTGATGGCCGGTGGCGGTGCATTGATGGCCGCCGGTGGCGTTAGCGGTCCAGTTTCTTCGGAAGATATTAAAGTCCCCGATAAAATGGTCGGACTCAGTGAGTACCTATTTTATCTTCTTGGATATCGACGTTAATTTATATGGTTAATATTGACCACTTCATTGTGAGTTCACTATCGACCAATGAATGTTGCCTTTCCCCAGTTATTGGCCGCGGCGGCGAGCAGATTACACGATTGCAATCGGAAAGCGGTTGCAAAATCCAAATGGCACCTGACTCGGGTGGTCTTCCAGATAGAATTTGCACGTTGACCGGTGGATCACAAGCGATAAGGTTTGTAAATTTGTTGAGTAAATTTTGTGGGTAAAATCCTTTTTATGCTCTCTTTTTGAAATTATTTTTGTGCTTTTTCTTCAAAAGACCTTTTTTGTTCCAGTCGCGCTAAAGAGTTAATAAATGCAATAGTCCACCAGCGTTACAAGTCTGAAGGTCCCTCGATGCATGAAATGGGCCAAATGCAACCTCAGCATGGGGGCGGAGGCGTCGGAGTCGGCGGAGGTGGTGGCGCCGGCGGACCCGGCGGTGGAAACTCTAGTTTTGTGAGTAGTCATATTCATCTACGATTGGTACAATTATTTCAATTGATTAATCACGAATTAAAAGAAAGAATGTTCGCACTTGAGATTTTTTCCGTTCTTCTGCATCCAAACTTCGATTTCTCCCCAAATAAGGGCGATAACCTAAAAATGATTAGACTGTTAGAATGCTGGGGTTCTAGGATGAAAAATTGTAGCAAATGAGCCAACGAATCGACCCTTACAAGGAAGTTGATCTTATGTGTGATCACCGTATACATAACTGCCGGAAAAATTTAATAATCGAAGATCTCCCATTCTTGCGTTCCCCTATGATGATGAAACATCCTTGCTCGTTGATGCTCTGCTTTTGGAGAGCCCTGTGACAACATCACGCCATCCTTGGGGATCGAAGCCTGCGGCTCGCCCTGGGGCTGAGGGGATACGTTAGAAAAATGCATTTGTCGATTTACCCTCGTCGATTTCCTCGAATTCAACAATTTTATTGTTCCAGGTTGAAGTGATGATCCCAGGAGCCAAAGTTGGCCTTGTGATCGGCAAGGGCGGCGAGACGATAAAAATGCTCCAGGAGAAATCCGGCGCCAAAATGGTCGTCATCCAAGACGGCCCGAACCAAGAAGCGGAGAAACCGTTGCGGATAACCGGCGATCCCCAGAAAGTTGAACACGCTCGTCAATTGGTTTACGAATTATTAGCCGAAAAGGAACAGGTGAGTTTTAGTAGGTTTCGCTGCGAATAAGGGAGTTTATTCAATAATTTTGAATGGAATTTCGTTTCGATTACCATTGAACTCACAACTGGCCCTTTCAGCGTGGCGGCGGCGGACGTGGCGGTGCCGGTGGCGGTGGAGGCCGCGGCGGTTTTGGCGGCGGTGGTCGTGGCGGCTTCAATAATCGCGGCGGAGGTGGAGACGAGTCGACGTTTGTCGTACCGGCTGCTAAATGTGGCGTTATCATTGGCAGAGGTAAATTTCACTCGAAACTATACACCCACGATCACACTTTACCCAAATTCACCCAGATTGTCTTGAAGACCGGTTTTCTGAAAATCCATCGCTCATTTTCAGGCGGCGAAACGATAAAGCAGATCAACCAAACGTCTGGAGCGCATTGCGAATTGGACCGCCGACCCAACGATAACCCTAACGAGAAAATTTTCATCATCCGAGGCTCGCCTCAACAAATTGAGACTGCGAAACAGATGATTGCCGATAAATTAGGGCAAGGTGAGTGTACGAATATTGTTTGTACAGTAAAAATGAGACCAGGCTAATCCCGATTTTGGCCAAAATGGGTTTTTTGCTTTACCTAAGGTGTAAAAATCGGCGTTTTATCGATTAAAGTGCGCCTGGTGACGAAAAATCGTGTAAATATTACCAGATGTGTTCAGTTTTTAGGTTATTAGGGTATTGTCAGGACTGCAAGGAGGACAGTGTTGCCAAATTATGCGCTTGGGAGGTTCGAATGTGAAAATTTAGACTTACCAGTTTTCCATACCTATAATTACTCAATAATTTACTTTTTCAATAATTCTGACCCTTATAATTGCTAGAATACTGTTGAAAACACTCGTTTTTCTCCACAGCCGGAGCAGGAGGTCCTGGCGGACCGACGAACGGCCAACCCGGTGGCTTCGGGGGTGGCGGCGGCGGCGGAGGAGGAGGTTATCCTGGTCAATGGGGGGGTCCCCAAGGCCCAGCTTACCACCAGCCGTTCCATCAACAGCACATGAATCCAGGTAAATAATATTGACATTTTCCCCTGCAACTAAATTGGAAATTCTTTATTTTTGCTACTAGCAGAGAAATTTTTGGTTTTTGTTTCCCTCCAGAAAGGTTATCCCTTATTTTTGTTCAGGTGCGATGGGAATGCCGGCCCAAAACGCTGGCCAGCCCGACTATTCGCAGCAGTGGATCGAGTATTACAGGAATCTGGGGATGCACCAAGAGGCCGACGCTATCGAACAACAAACCAAAGCGAAGGTGAATTGAATCAGCTGTAAATTTGTTGAAGGGTTTCAGTGGATATTGTACGGTCCTTTGATTTGCAACTTGCTCAATTTCCAATTCAAGTTTTCCCAATATCCAAAATCGCCGATGCGTGGAAAATCGCGACCGGGAAATTTCCGCTAGGCCGAATTAACTTGAAAATCCGCCCCCCACTGTTGCAGCAGGCCGCAGCGGCTCAAGGTGGCGCCCCAGGAGTAGGTCAAGTGCCGGGCGGGCTGGCGCAGGCGGCGCCTAGCGCGGCGGCGCCGGCCCCCAATGCCGCGGCGCCTGGCGGCGGCGCCCAGAACGGGGCCCCCGACTACTCGGCACAGTGGGCCCAATACTATAGGAGCATTGGCAAGATCAAGGAGGCTGAACTCATCGAAGCTCAGATGAAGAACAAGGTGCGTACGCGTGCACTACTTTCCTTTCCCCGGGTAGTTTCCATTATACGCGTGCATCTCGGTGCAGTTTCTTTCACTCTTGTCTACCGGGGGGTTATTGACGGTATCCTGTTCTTCGATTGGTTCCAATATCTGTTCATCCCGGTTCTGGTGGAATATTCCTCATCTTAGTGGCTTGGAATGTCGAAAATTTAATCCTGCAAGGCCTACCTGTGACAACATGGAAAGTTGAGTGGGCAGAAAAACCAATAATACTTCAACAGACGGTCGCCTAGTAGTCTAGTGGGTAAGGCATCCGCTTGCGGCTCAAGGTGTCTCTTGATCGCACCTTGTACTAGGCGATTAAAATTTTTGCATAATAATCGTTTACGGTCAAAAAGTCTTTCTTTCTCTCTGTACGCCTAGTACTAGGTGCGATCCTCAAACCCTATGATGTCTTAACCACTGGACTACCAGGCGACCAGGGTTTGATTAGAGGCTCATTGTTGGTTTTTCTGCGGACTAAACTTTCCATGTTGTGACATACCTACACCGCTGCGCTGATTTTCGATTTTATTACGATCAACATTATTTCCAGCAACAGTCGGCGTCCTCAGCTCAACCGAACGCGATGGTACCGAGTCAGTCGGCGGCTCCGGCTCCTCCGTCGGGCGGCCCTTACCAGGCGTACCAGGCTCCGACGCCGTACCAGGCGTACCAGCCTACGGGATATCCGGCCTACGGGCAGCCGGCTGGAGGCTACCAATACCAGCAAGTGCAGCAAGCGGCTCCCGGCTCGGGCGAGCAATAAGCAGCCAGACTTCCTCATCATTGAAGGTAATATTCGATGATATATTGGCGACGGATAGAAAATTGTCGATTCGGTGATTGACAGCCTCAGGTAAGTTGTCGCTTGGTGATCGAGTGTTCACTGAGTGTCTGCGGAGAGTTGATTTCTGAGCTCTTGTCGGCGATATCGCCGTTGTTCGATTCAGTTCGCATGAACAACTTCATACAATAATTGTATCCTTCCCGAGCGTATCATTGGGTATCATGTTCATCGTGCTGACTTGATCAACGGCCGATGCCCGACGAGGTCTCTCATTTCACGATGACGTCACCGCCATTGCTGAACACCGAATCTCACGTTCTTGATAATTTCATACGTTACGGCATCGCTATAATTTTTATGTCATGTATGTTTCGTTTGTTTTTCTGTGTTTGCAGCCTGTGTCCATCAAATTTTAAAAACAATTTGACCTGCAAATTTGTGTGAACACAGCCCATCCTTGTGCTTCTGAACACCGGATTTTTCATTCGAAATAGTGTTTTCCTTTTTTTTCAATTTTTATTTTAAAAACGTTTTTTATTTGATTTTCTACATGATTGTATAGGCTTGCATTGTTTGTTTGTGTGAGGTTCTTTGTTTGTAGGGCCGAGAGGGTTTAGTGACACGCCATGTGTCACCGCCGTGCGATCCCCAACATACAAAAATGGTAAAATAATGGAAATATATTCGTATATATTGATTGCCCTTCGATTTCATTTCGATGCCGATTTCATTGCAATTTTCCATACTTGAACCTAAATGTGTATGTCCATGTCTAATATATATATGAATTGCATAATCTTTCATGATCATATTAATATATAATAATGGCAATATATCATGATCGTTGGATATTTGACGCTTAACTATCTACCTACGACTTCTTGAACAAAAACGGCACGAATAAGCGACTTCCCCCATTTACCAAAAATGTGTCCGCGGTGAAATTAATCCAAAAATAACCTCACTAAAATGCACTCGATTTTCCTCAACTGTCCGAATTCGCGAATGATACTCTTTTGAATTTCAAGCGGGTTTTTTCATTTCTCAACCTTCCCCCCCCCATTTCCCCTTTTTAGGCGCATCAAGGGTTTTTGTATTCGAGAGAGAAAAAAAAAAACTTCAAGTATTCTCAACATGTACACCTAGGTATAGATGTCCTAGTAGGCACATGATCATTATCATGATAATGTCTTTATGTTGTATATGATGTTCTACTGTGCTTACTATAATTAAATGCCCTTACTGAACATTTTCAGTAATTTTCATTGTCTCATGCATTAAATTGTTTATTCATCCTTGTTCTCCTTGTAAGGTGAAATAGGAAAGCGTTAGCGATCTCCCAACTGTTTTATTGGACTAAAAAAATTATTCGTTTTTATTTCTCATTATATTGTCCAAAAATTTTGATAACTATTCGTTAGAACAATCAGGTTAAAGACTATTTCATTATACATAAATAACACCAGCTAACAATTTGCAAAAAAAAGTTCATTTTTATCATCAAACTTAGTATTTTTTGGATTTGTAGCTGATTTTGAAATTTAAAACCTCCCTGTTCTACAAATAATTCAAAATTTTTCAACATTTCTTAGTCAACAGTTCTTAAATGCTTAATCTGGAAAAAAAATTAAAAAAATCATTATTATTGACCAACATTTTGGGTTATGTTTGTGTAGCATATTTTTGTGGTATATGAGCGAATAGGTAGGCACTGAGTGCCGGTGGTACGTTATGCTATTCTACACACCTGATTTTTGTCGACATTGGTACTTTATATTATTGCTATATGGGTTTAATTTGCAGCGACATAAATATTTTACATAACTATGCTGAGAAGATGAAGTTGTTCGTTCGACTTCAACCTTCTTCGCATCTGGGGATGGATTTTATCTTATATTTTCTTTATTTTTTATGTTTATAATGTTAACACACCATACGGTGTCATGAGCTGCCCCAAAGGTAATTTAGGGGCGTTGTTTTGAAGATCTACGGAATCGGTTCAGAATTTCCCATTCGACCCCTCGGGGCGCAGAGGTCCTGAATTCAAATCTAGCTGGTCAAAAATACATATTTGTTTGTTTTTGGATAGATTTCGTTTGTAAAGGCCGTATCAGACTAAACGCGAAAATTCGATAGTTGAAACTGACGGCTTGAGCCGTCGGAGGCGTGTTTCGCAGTCGGGGAGTGGCGCACGCTCCGTTTACCTGCTGGTGCCGTACGGCGGGCCGAGTGCCGCGCAACCTGACGGTTCCGCCGCCGAGGCGTTTGTTCTTTGATGATTGGTTGTTTCCGGCCGCCAGTATCCCATTGGTTGGGTGCCGCACGTTCCGCCCGGCTTGGTGCCGCACGACTTCTGGTCGAGTGCCGTTCGCGCGATTCCCACTTCGAAAGGTGCCGTAGAATTGAAATTTTGCGTCAATAAAATGAAGTCCGCTTCCGTTTTGGGGGGTTCGATCGGGAAAATTTTCAAATTATTGACAAAACTGTTGAAAACCCCAAGAAAAAAAGGGAAATATCGTTTTTGGACTTGCCATCATTGCACCTGTGGGAAGTCATGTTTGAACTTGGTTAATTTTCTTCCAACGTGATTTTTGTTCAGTTAAATTCGAACTTTGGCCCTCTGCGTACCTTAGGTTGATTTAACAAGCTGTTACCGGTCCAATCACGAAGCAATTGAGGATAGGTCTCAACCCATTCGGTCTCCTGAAAATGGGGAACAGACGATGAGTTTTCAAATTTTTTTTAATAACGAAATTTTGAAAATTTTTCAATAGTACTCCAATGAATGATTCTGACTCACGTCTGTTCCCCATCAGACCGGAGAGCTCCTAACATCATTATCAACCATCTAGTAAGGTAAGTAATCTATTTATTTATAATGCGTGGTTGCCCCCCACCCCGAAGTTGCCCTGGACGAGCCCTGCTGCCATCGAGGAGAGGGTTTCTGAGTTCTTTTTCTGTTCCTGATTGCACTCAGTACTTCCATTTTTGAAAGATTAATCAATTTTCATTGTATCGAACCTCTGACTATTGTGGGAAACAAATACAAATTTAAAAATGTACATTAAATATAACCAATTTGATTATAAACACTTGAATAAAAAACACTTACATATCAAATTGACAACCATAAAAAAAACCTGTGTTATCACTCAAATAAAGGACTAGCATCAAGTTGAAGTACTCTTGGGCAACCAAAAATTGAAAATGTGAATTAATAGCGCACCGAAATTTCAACTCAAGCTCCAATTGATTAGTTTTTGATTGGAAAATAGCTTCAATTTGGAAGTATTGGTGTAATTTTCGATGAATAGTTGAGGTCTTGGTTAGGCACTCTGTCGTACCATTTTTGGAAATCAGCACATTCGGCGCCGCCATGACCGGAGGACCAGCTGCTGCTTTCCCATGCTCATCCGGAATATGGACCAGTTTCTTTCGTAGCCAAAAAAACGTGGCTTTCGACGGTTTTTGTGGCTTAGTGACGCAGGTTCAGTGAGTGAATGGGGCTTAACGAAATTTCGGAATTGGTGCTCAATTGGTGTTCCTCTGGACGGTTCTTCTGGATATTAGGCATCCCTTCGATCTGCATTAGTCGTCGAATTCTGATTCTTCCTATTTCTTCTTACGAATCGAAGTAAAAATCACATGTATGGCATTTAAATTGAGAATTTATTTTGTCTGTTTTGTTTTCATTTATTCGAAATGTACATATTTGATTTGCTGCACAATATCACTTGAATGTCCATGATTCGATAATTTTGCCACAAATGTTCCAACTTATTCGTGAAATATTTCTATCGATGTGATTTCCATGGGACTGCAATAACGTTTTGTGCATTATTTTTATTTACTCGTGTCTCGTGTTGCCTTTCGTCTCTGTTTTTACAGAAAAACGGATGTCTGGTGCTGGTCAGGCTCAAAACAAAAACGCGCTATACGTCGTTCCCAATTCATGATAAATATTTAATTTTTTTCAATTTCGATGAAACGATTTCATGTATTTTTACCTGTCATTGGCGAAATATTCGCAAAAAATCAGTGGGCTGTTTTTTTTTCTCGTGGCTGTGTCTGGTTTTGCAGATAATCGCTCGTTCGATGAATCCACGAACTTCGGGCTCTGGATTTTTACAATCTTCGACTGGTTGTTGAGCAATTTTTGAAAATCATGATCACCATAAATCCCAATTTGCCCTGTCTGAATTGCCTGACTGTTTTTCATTCAGCGCCATGTCTGTTTTTACAGAATCCGGCCGTTAATGTCAGTTCGAAGGCTGTCGGGCTCGGAATGCCCAAAAAAATAACGGAAAATTTTTGCGGGCTCGAAAGAAACGGTAAATTGAAACGATCAGTTATCCATTATGCCAATTTCGATTGATCTATTCACCATGAACATGTCAGACGAATTTATTGTTTCCCGTGCATTTCTCTGTGATTCTGTTTGGCAGAAATCCGCTTCGTCAGTGCAGCCTGGCTCGAAAAGTTTCATAACGAATGTACCGACACGATGAATTTTGATAAGATTTTCACTTTCCTTCCCCCGTTACTAAGGACAGGGAAGTATAGCGATCGGATGTACCCCCTCGTCAGTTAGGGCACCCCTCATCGCTTCAGGCCGTATCACACGTCAGACCGTTCTCCTCCTCAGACCAACGTAACGGCACCGGTGGAGTGGAGGGGAGAACGCATCAGCCAATCAGCGACGCTTCCGAACCCCCACTATCTACGACGGCATTGGCACGGCAGAGATCTCTCGATCGAATGTTTGCCGTGCCTTTGCCGTGCCGCTGCCGTTGGGGTTCAGAAGCGTCGCTGATTGGCTGATGCGTTCTCCCCTCTGCTCCACCGGTGCCGTTACCTTGGTCTGTCCGTGGGCCGGGGAGGAGAACGGTCTGTGATACGGCCTCTTGAATGGCAGACTTAACCCCCCAACAGCCCACAGACAGACGTGGGAGGATCAGCCAATCAGAGACGAGGTAACAAGACCATCAGACGAACGGCTCAACCCGCTATGCGGCGGTGAAGGCCGGCCCGAATGATTCGACTATCGAACTTTTCCAGCCGGCGGTTTGAGCCGTCGGTGGGCGTGTCCAGCGTGGCTTCTCTGATTGGCTGAGGGCGCGTTCCAGCGCAAAAAACCCGCCTAGGCGGCCGAGTCTGCACACCTCGCTTGCCCGGTCATTCCTTGCCCGGAGAGTAAAATTTCTTGCCTTTTCTCTCTTCATCTCTATTATTTATGCTTCCGCACTGGTTTTGGCTTGGTGGTTATCGATACTATGTCTGGTCATCAACACCCCCGTGTTGGTGCGAAACCATGGGCTGTTGGGGGGCTATGTGTGAACCATGGTTCGACGTTTGGTTGTTCAGCCATTGGTCTGTTTCTGTATTCTGATAGAACGTCTAGTGCAATTTGAGTTTTTTTTTTGTTTTGTTGGCCCGTGTAGCTTAATATATTCATCAAATGAGTTTGCAGGTAACGAAAAAAAATGTTTAAAAAAATAATGATGCCTAACCTGGAACCAATTGAAACGCTCGTTTTGTTGTTCGTCAAAAACAAACTACCTATTTTGAGGCCAAGAACCACAAAATACCTTTATCATTTAGGTATTCGTCAAAATTTATTGATATTCATTAGGGACCAAAGTACTTAGTTTAAAAAAATTAATTTCTACTTAGGTACTTAATTTAAAAAAATGGATTATTTTTAATTAAACGGCGGGAAGGAAAGTTGTGCTATTTATACACATGATTATCTGATTTCAAATGTACCTATTCATGATTGCCATTATTCTACTTCTTTTCGATCAATTCGTCGGGCTTCTGACGCTAATGTCAGAAAATTGTCCGTCGGTATTTTTGCAAATTTGCCCCGAAAATTTCGCGACTATCGTCAATTCACAAATTTCGCTCTGGGGGGGGGGGTTGAGTTTTCGATCCTCCGCCTGCCTGTGTGTCGATTTTTTGCGACCGACAAATGTCGGTTTGCTATTCTCGAAGAAGTATCGTCGCACTTTTCAAAACCGATGTTTGCCGGTCGCAAAACGATTTCGGACTCGCTTCACAGGCTTGAGTACTCGGCTGATTGAATGATTCCATTGATGGTCTTGAATTTGAGACGATTTTCCGCATCTCGTGTAGGTGCCTGAAGGTGGAAATGATGTCCCGTAAATTACGATTGTGACATTTTGAAAAAATTCGATTTCCCCGTTGAATGTATTGTGTGGCGTAGTATTTTTGTCTTTGAAGAACGTTTTGCAGAGTGACTACCATATCCCTGGTTCCGAAGTGACAACTGATAACCGATTTACTCGATACCGGCGATTTCTGAGGCCTGGATACCCCCGAGCTTTCGGTAAACATTGATTTTAATTTAATATGATAATGGTCCGTTTAATTGAATATGATAATGGCCAGGTACTCAAATTTTGGACTCCTCGCGGGTCTGTAATAATTATAATTTTTTTAACCAAATTAAGGACCGGCTTTGAAAATTTGATTCTCTTTTGTTAAAAATTGAAGCGGAAAAACGTTATTTCAAAGAATACAAAAATCTATTACAAATATTCACTTCAATATATCTCAACTTTATACTTTTTATCCTTTGGATTAGGTACGATTAAAAATTGGCATTACTCGTTCAATTCGAATCATCTTCCATCTGTGTTCGTATTGATATTTTCAATTGATTAATCGATTACCTACGTACCAGTATTTTTCATCGTTATGCCCGTTATTTTGTTCAGTTTTTCAATTTTCTACGTTATTATTTATTTTTCTTCAATTTTTTAAATACCTAAGGTGCCTAATTTATGAAAAATTTTAGTTTTTCAAAAATTCGCATTCAATCAAAATTTATCCGTCTTTGTACCTAAGGAATATGAAATTATTCATTGGCACGAACCATTGAACATTGATGATGGGAATTCAGACTGATACTTTCTGCTGAAGGTGATATCCGACTATCCTTCGTGATTATTACGCTTATCCTGTCCGAATTGAGCAATGAATTTGCAATGAAGGCGTTGAATTACCATTTTTATGTTGTTGATGAAAAATGAAAATCGAATAAACTGAAGTAAAGCATGGAATATCTCAGTTTTCACCCCATCAGCAGAACTGTCATTTATCCGATAGCAATTATGAGGAGTCAGGATTGTTGGACGATGCTCCAAATTTGAATAACTGTCTCATCGAAGGATATCTCATCAGGGCCAGAGGGTGGGATGCCAAAGTTGATGTAAAAATAAAAATATTAAAAATCAATAAATATAAGAAAGATATTGGAGATGATAATTTAAGGCAATTTTTTCAAATAGAAATATTTATTTCTCTCGAAATACCGATTCTTATTAGTCGAGGCAAACTTGATAAGCTGGCCGTGTTTGATCATGATGATGCACGACTTGGGGGAGTGCTTGGTGACAGCCATCACATCAGTGTTGCCAAGGTCCGGACGTCAAAAACCCCTGAGAACGTAAAAAAAACAAAATTAGAAAAAATCCCCTAAAAAAAAGTTTAGGACGAATTAAAAAATTAACTCCTTACGTACGTCTTCAATTTAAAATAGTACTTAAAACTATGAACTATTTAATACTCATTCTTTCGAACGGTCTATCATAGTATGCATAAATATCGAACCTTTAAACATGACAAATTATTTTGCCAAGTGTAGCTCGCTAAGTGAGTCAATAAACGTACCAAAACATCAATAAAAATTAGGTATGAACCCTCAAGTAGGAAGGTACATCCCAAATCTCCTTTATTCACTCAAATAGCTGTTATTTACCTGCTGTAATTTCCTCTTTTTCAATTTTTCCTCCCCTGACTTCTGTAAAACCCCCAACTTGGCAACACTGCCTCACAGTAAAAAAAGGGCGGATTCTGAATGGTTTTTACCACCCTCTGTCCTTTTTATCTTTTAGTAGATGATGTTAGAAAGATTATTCGCTAAGTGCGTGCATAATCAAATAGAGGTTATTTTTGAATTATTTTCTATTTTCCTAGCAGCCCTCGGTACACCCTTTGGCTCGAGGGGTGTATGTTGCACTTAGCAGGGAAATTTATCCATCAAATCCCACATAAAGGGAAAAAATTCCACTCAGATGGGAATTTTCGTTTTAGCAATCACGAACGGCAACACTGTCCCATTTTCGCATTGCTTGAAATCAGCTGTTATCTGTTCGTCAGAATTTGCCTCATTGAGCATTTCAAGTGAATTTTCTTCAGACTGAGGTAAATTTATTTGCAATTTCATTTTCACCGGTACTTATTCGTACGATTTCATTGCGATAATTGTTCCGCGATCAATTATTCATGTTTTGAAGACAATGCACAGTTTACGGTTAGGATAGTACCGCGGTGTTCCCCCAAATTTGAACCATGGTCGTTCCTCAATGGTCCAGATAATATCGCTTTCATTGAAAATACATCGTGCAAAAACTGTAGGCACTTAGGTGGTATGACTTAATTCAGTACCAACTGTACCGGGGTTGCTCGGATTCCTGGAGCGACAGTCCCAGAATGGTTCCGACCCTCTCCTTGACGGCGGCAGGGCACGCCCGGGACAGCTTCGGTTTTTGGGCGAAAGCCAACGCCTGGAAGGGCAGTCTACTTAACATTTCACATAGGCAAAACCTAGAAATAGTCAAATTTCGGACTAATTCATCGTAAAATTCGTAATTCACAGAACTGACGTCATGTTGCGGTGGGGCTCTTCCGATTTCTGAGGGTGATGGAATGGTTACACCTGATTTTCTCAATGTAATTATTTTCGTTACTGACAAAAAAATATATGCGGCTCGTTCGGCAGGTTTCGGCGAAGATTCGAAAATGAGCAGCGAAGTCGCGACGAAATTGGAGAAGCCCCAACTTCGCCGGCTTCTCGAATCGCAAATCAAGAAGAATTTGGCGATTTCCATCGGGCTGGCTATCCTCGGCGGCGTCGCGTTCCAACATTTCGTCTGCGACGCTCGCAAACAGCGATACGCCGATTTTTACAAGTACGAAGAATGTTTTATTTATTCGCCTTTTTGGATTTTTAATATGTATTTATTGAGGGTCGTTAAATCATATCCCCTCCCCCCTTCTCATTAGGAATACGATTGATTTTTCAAATGTTCATTACAGGAACTACGACGCCGAGAAGGAGTTCCAGAGGATGAAGGCTGCCGGCTTGTTCCAATCAGGTTAACTAGATAGTAGAGCATTTTTCAAACTTGTATTATAGGCCAGACGGCCTCCGTAGTCACTATTGGTTATACTTTCATCAAATTCGTTAGTAGTCCGGTTGAAAATATTTCTTAACTACGATTCCATTTTGTTTTTCTTGTAACGCAAAAAACTGTAAAGAAATGAGCCGTTTTTGATTCGAAGATTATTGTTAATAAACAACAATGTTATATTTAAGTCAATACCTCGCTCCCTTGGTTTGATTTGCATTTCGTATTTTCTACAGCTCCGGTAGAAGTCGAGAAAATTGTTGAAACGTCCGCTTTTCACTGAAATTGGTCCAATCCATTTGCGCCGACTTACCTTACGCTTTTTATTTCAATAAATTAAGATGTGTTCACCACCAATCATCTGGTTTTCATTTTTTTTGGGAATGTTGACTATTTTCTCAGCGTAATTCGGTATTCGAACGTTTTCATTGATCGCCGCCTTAATTAGGTAATGTTGGGAAAAGGCTCATTGGACGATTGGGTTTTACAAATATTTGAGGGGTGCTTACTTGGTGGGAATCACATGTACGGATCAACCGCTTCTGTCGACCGCCCCCGTTGTGCGGCACTCAGACCCCCCCCCCCCCTGTTGTGCGGCACTCAGACGCCCCCCTTGTGCAGGAACGTATATTTTTTAAGCCAATCAGGCGCGGTCGCCATGGCTGGACACGCCCATCGACGGCTCAAACCGGCAGCCGGGAAAGATTCAATCGTCAAATCTTTTGGGCTGACCATGGGCGCCCATTCGGCGGTTGCGGGTTGAGCCGTTCGGCCTTCAGAGAAAATTTCTCAAACAAACCGCCTGAGTTCATTATTGAAATTCATAATTTCAACTTGAAATGCCCATCGCCCGAGGTTGTGTCTAGGCTTTCCTGAAAATGGATCAGTAGCCGGAAAATCCTCGCTTCCTTTCAAATTCGTTAAATTCTGTCCGGTAGAGGGGGAAAAAAGAAAACGCTCGTTAATCATGAAATCAAACTTTACACATAAAGTTTTAGTACATTTTTCGTCGAAGGGTCCTCATCAGAAAATAAAACATCTTCGGACGCAAGCGTTTTCCAAAGAAATCTACGACTCAACGCAATTTACGAACTACGACCTAAATCTAGAATTATCTAGATCAAATAAATATGCCGACGCGCGGAGGAGTTAGTAGAGGAAATAATACTGTTGTTTGTCTGAAATGAGAGAAAAATCGCCATTACGAATGATAATAAATTAGGGACACACACGTATCAAACGAGGAACGCAGGGTGAACGTGGAAAATCATGTAACTTACGCGAAAACATAGTAAAACCGTCGGGAGAGATGAGTCTTTACAAAATAATCTCCATGCCCCCAAACATGGTACATAAATGAGTACATCCTATCCTATCCAACGTAAATTGAGTAGGTATTGAGTATTTTCCTTTATCATTGATTTATTGCATTTAGTCTTCTTAAGGTGTTGCAGGCTGTCATTTCAGCGGAACCGGAGATGTTCTAGTTTTTGTTGTCCCTTTCATTCGCGTTACTGGAGAGTTTTTGCCTGATACGTGAACCTAACTTAGGTAAAGCTCATCTTGGCAAGTCTCGCTTGCATAGTTGCCGCTTCCTAACTTTGTAAAACGTACAAGACCTTGACTTCGAAAGCGTTGCAAGCTTTCATGACCGTTTGCAAGCTTTCGTGAGCGTTCGAAGGCGTTCATTGGCGTTTGCCGACGTTCATGAGCGTTTGCCGACGTTCATAAGCGTTTGCAAGCTTTCATGAGCATTTGCAAGCTTGCATGGGCGTTTGTAAGCTTTCATGAGCGTTTGAAGGCGTTCATGAGCGTTTGAAGGCGTTCATGAGCGTTTGAAGGCGTTTGCAGGCGTCATGAGCGTTTGCAGACGTTCATGAGGGTTTGCAGACGTTCATAAGCAACGTCTACAAACGCTCATGACGCCTGCAAACGTTCATGAGGGTTCGCAGACGTTCATAAGCGTTTGCAAGCTTTCATGAGCGTTTGCAAACTTACATGGGCGTTTCCAAGCTTTCATGAGCGTTCGAAAGCGTTCATGAACGTGTGGAAGCTTTCATGAGCGTTCGCAGGCGTTCATGAGCGTTTGCAGGCGGCATGAGCGTTTGCAGACGTTCATAAGCGTTTGCAAGCTTTCATGAGCGTTCGAAGGCGTTCATGAGCTTTTGCAGACGTTCATAAGCGTTTGCAAGCTTTCATGAGCATTTGCAAGCTTCTATAAGCGTTTGAAGGCGTTCATGAGCGTTTCCTAGCTTTCATGAGAGTTTGCAAACTTACATGAGCGTTTGCAAGCTTACATGAGCGTTTCCAAGCTTTCATGAGCGTTCGCAGGCGTTTATGAGCTTATCGAGCATTCATGAGCGTTTCCAAACTTTCATGAGCGTTTCCAAACTTTCATGAGCGTTTGCAGGCGCGCATTTGAATTCGTTGGTATAGCGCAAAAAGGCATCACGTACAATGCAGAAACTTTCCAGTGGTTCGGATAACACGATATACCAATTCGCTGAAAATCCTGCTTCTCCTAATTTCGGAAGTGTTCGCCAATTTCTCGAAATTGTCCCGAATAATTGTTCGTAACGTTTCTACGTTTAAAGAAATTCATGTGGAAAATGAGCCGCTAACCGTCAGTCGGTTTCTAAAATTGATAATCGCGAACTAATAGAAACGTGCAAATGCGCAATTAGGTGCAATTTTGCAAATAGGTTAAGCAATGATATTATCCGAGTATTTCCGACTAACTTTTCCGAGTATTCCTCAGGTACTATCGAACATTTCTTAAAACCGAGTTCACGTTTGTTGCATCGACATAAAAATAATTCCTTTCCACAGTCGCATAAATCAAAATTTTGGCAACACATTAAGTAGAACACAAAATATATTATTTCCTTACGTTAAGCACTCGTTGCCTCTTTTTTTTTCTTTTTACAGTTCTTTGAATAAATTTGGAGAAATGAGACTCACAGGGTTGTCTGACCCTCAGGCATGCCTGTCCCACCCTTGGTGTATTGCCGATGAATGTGGCAACACTGACGATTCCCATAGACCATAATGATCCCCAGTGTTGCCTCGTTCTTAGATGATATTCTGTTCTTGAAAATAAGGGGAGTGGGTCAAACATATTTACGGGGCCATCACTTGTTCCCCCATCAGTTGATGCTGGAGTGATGAACGGTCAAATTACTTAAATTCTAAATCACTACAGTCGCTACCCTTTTTTTCAAAAAAAGGTAAAAGTTTTCTCATTTTATTCTTCTAGTTAAATATATACACATGGAGACTGCCATTTTTAAATGGTTTTCGGTTTTCTATACAACTCGCTATTATAATAAGCGTTTGTCGGGGTAATTTCAATTTCAGGGACGCGAATAATTTTTGGAATCGTAGCTTTCAACGTCTCGATAGGTTCGGCTGAATTAAACCCCCCCTGTTTACATCTGGTGTTTTTACTGAGGAAGAACACGTGACCGTGTCGACCATGGACAACTCCTGGAGTCTGAAGGATTCTCGAAGTCCAGAAGACTTCAGGAGCCCTGAAGACTCCAGGAGCCCTGAAGACTCCAGGAGCCCTGAAGACTCCAGGAGCCCTGAAGACTCCAGGAGCCCTGAAGACTCCAGAAGCCCTGAAGACTCCAGGAGCCCTGAAGACTCAAGGAGCCCAGAAGACTTCGGAAGCCCTGAAGACTCCGGGAGCCCTGAAGACTCCAGGAGCCCTGAAGACTCCAGGAGCCCTGAAGACTCCAGGAGCCCTGAAGACTCCAGGAGCCCTGAAGACTCTAGAAGCCAAGAAGACTCCAGGAGCCCTGAAGACTCCAGAAGCCCAGAAGACTCCAGGAGCCCTGAAGACTCCAGAAGCCCAGAAGACTCCAGGAGCCCTGAAGACTCCAGGAGCCCTGAAGACTCCAGGAGCCCTGAAGACTCCAGGAGCCCTGAAGACTCCAGAAGCCCTGAAGACTCCAGGAGCCCCGAAGACTCAGGAGCCCAGCATACTCCAGTATTCCGGAATAGGTACTCCTATTTTTTTAAATCGAATTTCGTCCTTTTTTTGTGAAATTGAAATACCCCGTAGTATCACTATACTGCCTCGACTACTTTCACAATACTCATTTTTAGCGTCGCAATTTCAAATTTTTTTCCGTTATTTGTTCTTCGCCGTTCTCTCAAACAGCGGGCACCAATTGAAAGTACTCAGGTTTCGATTGGCTCATAATAATTAGCGCAGTTTCGGTGCGACGTAGTTATGTACATGGTAATACGTTATTTTATAACGTTTTTCAAACTTTTTTTTGTCATATTCATCGTCCTACAAACTAATATTGTCTTCTTTTTCATACTTTACATTTTTTCTCTCGTTTATTACAATCTAACGTTTAGGCGCATTGTAACATTTTGTATTTTGAAAGCGTTGTAATCTTTGAAAATGCTGGTTTTTGATATTTTTCCTGCCGGTTCCAATGAGATGGATAGAATTTATGGTTTCGTGTCAACCCTTTCGAACGATAATATTGCCGATAATGATATTCGACATTTCAAAGACCACAACGCTGCCCTGGTTAACTTTTTTTGACTGATATAGACTTATTCTGATACGTTTTTCAAAAAATACGTCACTCGTACGCTCGTTACAATCAGATCTAATATTTTGACATTTTCATCAACAGTATTATTATAGGTACTAATTAGTTAATCACTAGCATTTCCATCATCCGTGTCGGGTAACTTTTTTGCGAGGACGACACAATCGTCAAAATAGTTTCAATATCCGCCGTAATTATCATTATGCTTATTTTACGTACATATTTTCCCACATAATATCTTGACTTGTTGCGGCATATCGCGTGGCGAGGGGGTCGGCAGCGCTGAAAACACACGTGTTTCGGTTTCGCTCAAACGGAAATTCTGCGTTTTGGATAGTGCAAGAAAAATCTTTGTGCAGTTTTGAAGCGAAAAAATCGGGGGTTTTTCCGGTCTACGCGAAAAACTCTTAAATTTTGGGCGGAAGTGATAAATTAAATTTTTCACCCCTTTCGAGTAGAATTTGATTCGCTCAATGAACGAAATCTTACAAAATCAAATAATAGTGCAGGAAAAAAAATTCAGAAAAAATGGCAACACTGGGAATTCCCGCCAAAGAGGAACGTCCAGTGTTGCCACTGTCTTCAATAATAATGTTCCTGGCCTGGTTCGGCCCCGCTAACCGTGGTAATTTTTTTGAAGGAGAACTTCATTTTGGTGAAATTGATGACAGCTATTCTTGGTGAAACGGCTTGATCGCTTCCACAGCCGACGGTTGGATCGTGAATGGCCTTGTTGAGATTTCAACAAGTGAGACACGTCTGATAACTCAATTTCCCATGGTTTTTCTTAAGCGATAACACGGTTAGCTGGGGGGAATAGCTAGATAGGTATCTACCAATTTTGCAGTGCAGCTAGGCATAAAGGCTTGAGCATCCTTAAGGACCAAACATCCTTTTTTAAATTCTCCGAACTTTGTTACCAATTCATGTACGAAAATCATAATGTTTACAAAAACACGAATTCCGCACAGTAAATTCCAAAACGCAGGTAAAACCACGTTTTCAACGAGTAATACTGTACAGTTTCGCGAAAAAAGTAATTCTCCTCCGATAGAAATACAGTAAAAGGTTAAAAAAGCGTTTTTACAAATTTTCCCGTTCCGCTTGGAAGTGTGCATTTTTCATTGGGTTTACAGCGCGACTGGCCCCCTTGACCGGTCCTAGAATTCCATCACTTCCATTTTGAAGCCCTTGGGACCGCCCGGTCCTCGGTTTTGGCCCATCGGCCCTTTCCCTCCAGGTACACCCAGACGGCAGGCGATGTCGTCTTCTTCGTCTTCGTCTTCGTTCGAATCGTAGTCTTCCTGCTCGAAAAATGAACAAAATCAAGATATTGCTCCAAATATGCTGAGGAAAAATTGAATTTTATGCTTCATTAGGTATTTATCGAAAACAACAGGTGGGCACCTATGTCATTCCAAAAAATCTGAACTTTCCTCAAATTTGGTGGATTGTTTCTACCCGTCGAGGGATGCTATAGCCAAAAATGCGAGCAAATTAATCAATGTTAACTTCAGGAGGGTCAAAAACCCGCAATTTTTCCAACGTTTTGCTGTTTTCTAGCCATAACTCAAAATCTAAGGCTTTTAGCAAAATGGCTACTCTATTATGAATTAAAGAAGACAAAATTTCCTACAAATCGAGCTAGTCAAACTTGATTTTCCTACGAGTAGTAGCCAAGATTCGTTGGCTTGAAGATATGCACAATTTTCCTAAGTGGCAAAAACTACTAAATAATACCAGCTTTACACTGATCTATCTTGAAATATCTTATTGCCAAATTAAAAATGTGTAAAAAGCAATGAACTGTGTGAAAACTCAAGTTTTCAGGTAGACATTGCCATTTTTGAAAATTGTGCACATCTTCAAGCCTATGTATCATGGCTTGTGTTCAATAAAAACCCAAGTTTGACTAGCTCAATTTGTAGGAAATTTTGTCTTTTTTAATTTATAATTGAGTAGTTATTTTGCTAAAAGGCTCAGTTTTCGAGTTAAAGCGAAAAAACTGGAAAATGTCCGGGACAATGGTGGTTTCTGGGCCTCCTGAAGGTAGCATGGGGTCATTTGCTCGCATCATTGGCTATAGCATCGATCGATTGGTAGAAATGACCCACCAAATTTGCTGAAAAAACGAAATTGTTGTAAGCTAGGTTTGCCCCCAGATGGCTGGGCTATAGTATAGCAAGACTTCAACGACGTTTTTTTGAAAATTAATTTCCAGAAAAAAATTCTCACTTAAAATACATTTTAGGCGTTTTGCTGGCTTCGTGTTTTTTTAGTTTTACTTACATCGACGTCACCGATCATTTCCTTAGTCGACGCGGTCGTTTCGATACGTCGTATCGCCCCTTGGTGTATGTCGACGTCGAATTTCAGAATTTGGAACCGTCGCAATAGGAAGATGGCGATGATTGGAAGGACCGAAGCGAGCACTATGGCCAAGGCGATTCCCAAAACCCATCCAGGGTATTCCATTTCGACGGTGATACCCTGAAATTGAAGTAGAAACTAGGGGATAAGGTAATCGGATAGATTCCTCTAACCTCAAGGTAGATGAGGTTAGCCGGCAGATATTTTCGAATAAACGAGCCTGATATGCAAGGTTGTTTTTTTTTTTTTGTAGGATAATTGCCAATTTTTCCCAGCTGCTTCGTCATTGGCTAGAAAAGGAACGAGTTACTCACCTTATCCTTGTCCCACGCCATGTACGTGGGCGTTTGGACGATTTTGGCTATGATCGAGCTCAAAAGGATGACTGTCATGATGGTCGGCCCGATGACGCGCCATGTCACCTGCCAATACAGGCCGGGCCTGTATCCTGTCATTTCGTAAATGTCATTCGTGAACCTGAAAAATTCGATTTTCCAAATATTGCGAGATAAACATGAAACGAAATCATTTTTCAAGTTTTTCTGTAGCAACCGCTCACTTCTCATGTCCGTATATGAAAACGACGGCTATAGTTTCGAGTAAGGCGATCATGACTAGACCGATCGTGCCGGCGAACGAGTCGAACAAACCGAGCCAATACTGGCCGGCTCCGGTGCAGAAAATCAATCCCATGAAGAAGCAAACTATGCAAACAACGCCTGAAACAGAAAAACCGGAAATTTTCGAAGAGGAGCTCGCAAAAGCGAATTTTGACAAAGTGAAGTAATTTTGAAAAAAATCAAATTCCCACTCACCGGTCAAATAAGGCTTGGATATCCGTTTGAAAAAGTCTATGTCAAAAATCGTGCAGAGCATGCCTTCCAAAATGCCGATTTGCGATCCGATGCCAAGACTGAGGAGCATCGTGAAGAAAAGTATCGACCAAAATGGCGACATCGGCAGTTCGACTATCGCCTGCGCGAAAACGATAAATGCCAGACCGGTCCCTTCGGCCGCCTGCAACATGAACATGTCATTTTTACCGATTTCCGAAGTCGCGTAATAAATGTTTGAATCAATAAACGAAAAAGTCACCTGGTCCAAATTTTTCGACAGATCGCAAACTTCGAATCCCAAATTGTTGGCTCTGACTGGCTCCAGTCCCATAATCAGGTGCTTCATTTCTTCCGGAATAAGTTTCGCTTTGTCGGGATCCATCGCGTCGAGAAGTTCTTTATTACTGGACAGAGAGACGTGAAAATGTCAAATCTTCAGTTCCTATTACACCTCAGGGCCAATCTGCTTCGGTAAGGTGTCTTAATATTGTAGAATTATGAAGTTTTGTAGACAAGGTCCTCAACAGCGTTGCTACCACCGTACAATTCGGTCCAGTCTCCATTGGCTTCGTTCCGCAAGAAAGACATCAACTCGGTCCTGCATCGGCCACTCAAAAGACGGAGTTGTACTAGTCAGCCAACACTTCCACTGGATTAAATTGAGTGAATGTGAAGCAGGACCGAATTTATGGAAAAGTTGCGGTTTGCTCCAACTTGTCGCATATTGTCCGGGCAATCCGATCGGAAAAGGTTAAGGGGTCCAATTTGGCGTAATTAGGGTATATTTTTGAAATAACGCAAAAACTCAATTTTGAAGGTGATGCCGTGGGTTTAGAATTTTTCGAGTATTTTTCCCGGGTTCCCCGCCTGATTTACCATGGGATTAGGGCTTTTTTCCGAAAGTTTTTGAAAATTTTGTTTTTTAATTGGTTTGGCTTCTTACCGCGATTTCTCCGTTTTCGCGTTTTTGCCAATTTGAGGGAGTTCTACTGAACCGATTTTGAATTTTTCGGGCTTGTTGAATTCCTCAAAGGTTTTCACACCTTTTTCACTCCCTATAAGTCAAAATTAGTTGGGTTTTAGTGATCCAAAACTGGTTCAAACACTAATTTTTGTCCTAAAAGAAATTATTTTTTTGACCCTTCAAAAAGAATTTAAAAAAAAATTTTTTTTGAGTAGGTTTTGCGTAGGTACATGACATCAAAAATTTGCGATTTTCTACGACTCTCCCAAACTGAGAAAAATCCAAAAAACCGATTCCACATGAAAAATCCAGCCTAGGAAAAATTTCAAAAAAATGATGGATTTGAATTCGGGTTTTTTTTGGCGCGAATCTTTAAATATTGACTGAAAAACGTGAAATTTTTCGTTTTTTCGAGATTTTGGTAAACAGAGTCAATATCGAGGGCAGTGAAATCGAGGTTTTTGCAATTTTTTTGGATTTACTGTCCAAGCTCCAATTGGTTCAAGGCAAAAAAGTGATGGAACAGAAAATGTCGGTTGTTACATTCCCACCCTTGCCTTTGGTACCGCCTTTTTACTCGAGGGCGTCCGTTTTTTGGCTCAGAACTGCAAAACTGCGATTCGGGTATTAGAAAGTGAACGTTTTTTGGATTTGCCAGCTTATGTTAACAGGGCGGAGTTTAATAATGGGTTTCCTAGAAGAAGCCGGTCCCAGGTAAAAAATGTATTGTTCTCCCTATGAGACCTCGACAACGGGTATCGCTGTCTTGTTTAATTGCTCAGTGTTTTTCCTTTTCATACCGAGGGGTAGGGGTGCTGGGGTGAGGGTTGAATCCCGGGAGGGGTTGGGGCACGCGTATTTTCTTCTTGTACCTATTCATTCATCATTGTGGAAACATACTGTTCAACCATTATTGAACTCACCATTGACCATTACTCTACGAATATGATGATAAACCGACCTACTAATACTATTCGAACTTTATTTTCTGAGATACCCAGACAAATAATGTACCCATTTCACTAATCAACTTAGCGTTTGTACTAGATTTATCGAGCTTTCTCCGTGGATTTCTCAACTGCTGAAAGAACTTTTTTTTTTTGGAAATTCGAAAAACTCACTGCGCCAGGCATTTGTCGAAGGAAAGCATCGCTTTGAAGCCGAGAATCGCAAAGACGACCAGCGACGCGTAGATGGCGGTCAGTGCGTTGCAGAAAGAGACGAGAATAACGTCTCGCACGCAATTGTTTTTCGGCGGATTGTACGAGCCGAACGCGATCAACGAACCGAACGCGAGGCCGAACGAATAGAAAACCTGCGTCGCCGCGTCCAACCAGACGTTCGGATTGTACAATTTCTCCACCTGGAAAATTATATATTACGATATCAATAATATTGCGGAAAAGTGAGCATTCTGCAATTTCCGAGCTGGCAAATTTATCGCTCACTTTTGGAGTGTACATGTGGACGAGGCCGGCCGACGCTCCTTTGAGCGTGAGACCGCGGATGAAGAAAATCGTAAGGACGATGTACGGGAACAACGACGTGAAATACACGACCTGGAATTTCATCAGTTAAAATTCAATCCGACGAATAGAAGCGAAATGAAAGTGAAAAAAGTAAAGTGAAAGTGAAAAGAGTGAATGCATAAAATTGAAAGTGAAACTGAAGGCGGAAGTTTCAGGACGATTACAATACTTCCATTTACTCTGTGAATTTGGGAGTCAAAATTTTAATTTTTTATCTGAAAGCTGAATATCATGCATAATATCGCCATATACAGGGTGTTCCATAATGAATGGACAGGCATTTTTATCTCCGTTGTTCGAGAGTGTAAAAAAATGCCAACGGTATCCCACCTAATTTTTTGCAAGGAATTCAATTATCACTCTTGTGCATGCGCACTAACTTCATTATTTCGAATAGAAACCCCAATTTTTCATTGCAGATCCGTTTCCACGCGAAATTCTCTGAAATTCAGGCTCCTTAATCGATTTTTTCCTAAAATTCCAAAATTGCGCCAAAATATCACCATCGGAAACACAAAGTGTAGCGCATGAAATTACCTTATTTTTCAACACTGATTCTAGTAGTTCTATGCGTTTTTCGATCTGACTGGTTTTTCTGATACGCGGCTGTAAAACACCAATATTACCATTTTGTCGTGATTTTTATAAGGGGCCGATCTCCACGAATAACACTACTAATTATTATGGGTAGCGATTTATTTTTCCTCACCCTTTTGCATCACAGGCTTAGAAACGTTATTTCGAGATTGTGCGCTCTCTAGACGAATTGCGCGCTCTCTAGACGGATTGCGCGCTCTCTAGACGGGTTGCGCGCTACCAAAAAAATCGATTAAAGAGCCTAAAATTCATAAAATTTTGCGTGGAATCCGAATCTGCAATAAAAAATTGGGGTTCCTATCTAAAATAATGAAGTTAGTGCACGTTTCGCGCATGCGCGACGTTCGAAAGTGAGATATTTGAATTTCTTGCAAACAATTAGGAGGGATACCGTTGGCATTTGACAAAAAATGTATCTATCAAGAGTTACCTTTCCGGAAGACTGGATACCCTTCATAACAATAAAGAAGACGGAAACCCAAGCGATAAAAAGGCAGAGGACAATCCACCATTTAAGTCCACCGCTGTCGTCCATGCTCGGCGATATGTCCAACGTTGTACGATACCTAAAATCAATTTTTCCTCCAATATTAAATATTAAAAAAATTTTCAAAAAAAAGCCATATAATATAGGTTGAAGAACATTTTTAACATTAGTGATAATTTACAAAATTTTATATGTATTCGATTTTTTCATGCATTTATTGTGGTGCACCTGCTTCGGTTTCACCATGCGTCAGCACATTTTTGAAATTTTATTTTATCCTACAATCGGCTTTTTTCAAACTCACCAAAAATACGCAGTTTCGGACGCTTTTTCACATTCGGGCAATTCAGTATTGTTGAGCTTCGGGCATTCGGCCCACGGTAATGGATACTGCGGGCATGATAACAATTAACTATAGAGGAAAACTGAGTGCGAGTTGTATTAATTTATTTGATCGAACCCCAATTCATCGAAAATTATTTTGACGATTTTTCGAATCGCATTACGATTTTACATTATTCTATTCCGAATTGCAATTGGTGCAATCTATTGCAACCCATCTAATGTTTGCATCAACTGGTGCAACTTGCTATCGATTCAAGACATCTGCATTCGTGTGTAAATCCCATTTCCCCGGTAATTTGCCATTTTCTCTCTTTCCTAGAACGAGAAGTTAAGAATTTTGCAATGTTTCGCTATCTGTCGCAATAAAACTGCTTGAGGAATTTTACGGGGAAATAAATTTTCAAAAAGTCGATGGATTTTTCACGAATGCCTAGTCTGTCGCCAATTTCACAATTTTGTCGCCAATATATCACCAGAATAAACAAAAAAAAAAAAAAAAAAACAATAGTTTTTATTGCGAACAATGGGCCGAAAAAACATGACAAATAATAGGGGTCAGTAAAGAAAACTATAATGTAAAAATGTTATCAGTGTTGTTTTATGTTTTAATTTTAATTTCATGTTTTTATGTACATTATATAAAACTATATGTAAAACAATGTATGTAAAATTTTATGTTTTTGGTTCATTATATTCGTTTTAATTTTAATTTTTTAATTTAATTTTATTTTATTTTTAATTATTATGTATTTTTTAATGTGTTTTATTAGTGTTGAAGTTGGTCTGGAGATTTTCGTTATATTTTGGTTGGAATTGCACACAAAAATAATTGTTGAATCAATATCATGATAATATCATGATTATGGTAACTAAAAATTGTCCGGTCAGAGGAACACGAAAAGCTTCAACTACGATAGGTAATATACAATTTATCTACTTACATTTATCGATGAAAATAGATAGTATATGCACCACGTAATGATCACATTGTAATAGAGAGCGACGAAAAATGTGACAGTGGCAGAGGCGACGCCAAGACCTCCTAACCAGGGGTGCACATTATTCCAAACCCCTGAAATACAAACACAATTTTCATTGCAATAAAATTTGTTTAAAAAAAAGTCAAGAGAGTACCTATAATTTTTTTAAACCCCTTCCTTCGACGGGGCGCTAGCCTCCTAATGGTGGAACATTTCCTCTCCGGCAGGATTCGAACCTTCTGCATTCTAGGCAGACGCCCTCCGGCCACGGAGAGCCTGGGATAATAATTTTTAATAATTAATCGTGTTAATAATTTTCATAATTATTTTCAATAATGTAAAGAATTTTTTTAAATAATGTTAATAATTTTTAAAAATAATGTTAATAATTTTTTAAAAATAATGTTAATAATTTTTTTAAGTAATGTTAATGATTTTTTTTGCGTTTTATAGGTGGGTGTATAATTATTTAAAGCTGCAATTATTAGAAATGTATGTACTCATGTAATTTGAAAATAGGTAGGCGGTTGTACCCATTTAAATAAGATTTTTTTTAAATAAGATTTTTTAAGATTATTACGGATCACTATTGTGATAGAAGAGAGTTCCTATTTTAATTTATTTTGTATTGATTATTTAAAAAGTATATGACAGAAGTGTATGTGTTTAATTTTTAATATAGATATAAAATGAAAGGATTGTGAACAACGGAGAAAAATGGACATTATTTTATTATCGCATGTAATAGACGCCGGTTCCTAGCACGAGCACTGCTCATAAGGAACCGTCGCATTAATATAATGGATGTATTGTAATTTTTATAAAAATAAACAACTTGAAAATGCAAAAAAAAAAAAAAAAAAAAAAAAAAAAAAAAAAAAAAAAATACACTTTCGCCTTCAAATTCACCTTTTTTCAATTTTTAATTTTTCCTCATTTTTACTTTTTACTTTAGGATAGATCATTGTTAATTTGCGGGTGACATGTTCAACTATAATTTTATTTAGCATCCCTTACCTAAGGCGCCTAATCGCATCTTCTGTCCCATCCCCAATTCTATTAGGAACAGTGGGATCCCCTCGAGGACCAACATGACGCCGAACGGTATGAGGAACGCACCTGGAACAAATTTATTTCACAATGCTTAAATAAATCAATTAATTCGATAATTACCTAATAAATAAAAAATTGGAAATCTGAACTGTAGTTAAAAATTTTTTATACCCTTATAACTATTTTATTAGACCATCATATTACTGAAGTCTTGCCCTGTCCTGCAGTGAACTCTTGCCCGGTGTTACCAGGAATCCGCGAAGCTCCTGTCAAGTCCTAATCCCCTATTACTCAGCACGTTTCAGGCCCCTTATGAGCGCCCCTGAAAAGGCCCCTTTTCAGCGCATTTGTCCTCCCCAAGACCATCCTAATACTGAAGTCTTGCCCTGTCCTGCAGTGAACTCTTGCCCGGTCTCAGCCCGGTCTTACTGGGAATCCGCGAAGCTCCTGTCAAGTCCTAATCCCCTGTTACTTATAGCACGTTTCAGGCCACTTTTCAGCAATATATTGCGCATCTGTCCTCCCCAAGACCATCACATTACTGAAGTCTTGCCCTGCCCTGCAGTAAACTCTTGCCCGGTCTTACCAGGAATCCGCAAAGCTCCTGTCAAGTCCTAATCTCCTGTTATTCATAGCACGTTTCAGGCCCCTTTTAACAATATTTGAGCGCATCTGTCCTCCCCAAGACCATCCTAATACTGAAGTCTTGCCCTGTCCTGTACTGAAGTCTTGCCCGGCCTTACCTGGAATCCGCGGAGCTCCTGTCAAGTCCTAATCCCCTGTTATTCATAGCACGTTTCAGGCCCCTTTCAACAATATTTGAGCGCATCTGTCCTCCCCAAGACCATCATATTACTGAAGTCTTGCCCTGTCCTGTAGGGAACTCTTGCCCGGTCTTACCAGGAATCCGCAAAGCTCCTGTCAAGTCCTAATCTCCTGTTATTCATAGCACGTTTCAGGCCCCTTTTAACAATATTTGAGCGCATCTGTCCTCCCCAAGACCATCCTAATACTGAAGTCTTGCCCTGTCCTGTACTGAAGTCTTGCCCGGCCTTACCTGGAATCCGCGGAGCTCCTGTCAAGTCCTAATCCCCTGTTACTCATAGCACGTTTCAGGCCCCTATTCAACAATATTTGAGCGCATCTGTCCTCCCCAAGACTATCATATTACTGAAGTCTTGCCCTGTCCTGTAGGGAACTCTTGCCCGGTCTTACCGGGAATCCGCGAAGCTCCTGTCAAGTCCTAATCCCCTGTTACTCATAGCACGTTTCAGGCCCCTCCCCGAGATTTCACGCCAAGATTTCAGCTTTCTAACGGTATAGTCGAAATTGCATATTCCTCAGGTTAACACCCTGTATATTAATGCTTTAGGGGATTTTTTTTACTGGCCACAAAAATAATTCGACTGGAGTGTTGATAAGCTTGCAAAATATGTCGGTACCAATTTTTCATTCTAGTCTGCGATCTTCTATTTTAAACTTTTACCCGAATTTTTCGGAATTTTTTATCCAATTGCCTACTTAGGCTTTTATAATCAAAATATAGGTCACAAATTTCAACCACAAAGGGAAAGGGAACAATTCGCCCAAAAACATTCCAAATCGGCTAAGTACGTAGGGACAGAGGAATAAAAGAAGTACTGCGTGTGCTCCACTGTTCGATTTTCAATGGAGAACGTACTTCCTGACGTTGACGGCCTTGTCGATTGTACTGGCTCGGATGAATGATGTCACAAACCGTGTAAAGGGAACTTTTCAACCGAAAAGTCAATTCTACCCATTCATTGTCTGGAATTGTTTATTTTTTAGGTAGGTGAAAAAAAACAGATTTTTTTGGCGCAAAAATCAATTTTATTAAGGTGTAAAAATAAACAAAAAATGAATGAAAAAATAAATTATTAGCTGTACAAAATCGAGTTTTTATAGTTTTAGAAAAGGTTTTAAAACTTGTTATTTTTTGGACTTGAAAAACTAATTTTTTAGGTAGGTATAAAAACACCAATTTTTGCCTTTTTGGGGTTGAAAACTAATTTTTTGTGACTAATTCTTTTTAAAACTATTTTTTTTTAATTAAAAAATTTTCTGAAATTTTTATTTTTTAGGCGTAGGAAACCTTCATTTTTGAACAGAACGAATTATTTATAAGGCATTGCCAAAAAGTCATTTTAAGCAATAAATTGGTTGGCCTTTTATATTCTGGAATTGGCCATTTTTCATTCAACTCAAAAATTCTTTTTCAAAAGAAGTATAATTTTCAAAACTGGTAATTTTTCAATAGCAAAAAAAATTTTGTTTCAAACCGTATTCTATCAAGTTTTTTTTTGTTAGAGGCTAAAAAATTAATATTTCTCATTTTTGAAATTTTTTTCAAACCCATTTTTCGCATTAATTATTGCATGTTTTATGGTAACCCCCCCCCCATGTTTTCAGCTGGAGGCATGAATGAAGAAAGTAGAAAACCTTCGCATGGTGTAACTGGGGCTTTTTTTGCGACGTCCTCGATTGAGTCGACTTGATGGACCAATGGCCAAACATACCCGATATTAGTGGGACAATATTGGCCAATTGACCCCACCGACGCAAAAATGTGTCAACAGTTCAATTAGATCGATCGGCCTGCAATTCGAATTGGTCGGCTGGGAAAAATCCAGTGTGAGGTCGCCCCAATTTGAGGAGATTCGGCCGAGGCTGAGAAAATGAGGAGCTATTTTGGGCATATTTTGCGAGTTTTTATTGTCTTCGAGCGAAAAAAGAGAGAGAAAGTGCGATAGAAAAATTTAAAAATAAATATAAGTGGTAGCTAACACACAGTACTTCCATTTTTTGAAACGTAAAATGTTGGCAAAATTTGATTATATTTTGACTACTTATAAGGGAGATTAGCTCAAAAATATCAAAATACTCACTCTGCGAATTTTAAAAATTGCCTAAAATCAAAATACGTCAAGTTATCGAATTAGATCCAAATTCCACCAAAAAATATCCACGTATTTTGGTAGCTAAAACAAAGATTTTAAGAACCTCAAATTTTTGTATCCGGGAAAAAATAAAATATAAAACAATAAAAGTTCAATTAGGTATGCTGGAGGTCCCGTGGGTGATTCGAATTAAGTTTTAACAGGGTGATAGTTTCGGCCCAGTCTCATGGTGACCGAGTCTCGCCTGGTCTTGTGACTGCGCGTCGGCCGGGTTTCGTATCCGTGCCTCGGCCCAGTCTTGCGGCATTCTTACCCGGTCTTACCAGGAGTATGCGAACCTCCTGTCTTGTTCTAATCTCCTGTTACTCATAGCTCGTTTTAGCCGCCTTTAGCAGCCTTGTAACCGCGTGTCGGCCGGGTTTCCTATCCGAGTCTCATGACCGCAAGTCGGCCGGGTTTCGTATCCGAGCCTCGGCCCGGTTTCGTATCCGTGTCTCGGCCCGGTCTGACGAAGTGTCCGCGAACCTCCTGTCAAGTTCTAATCCCCTGTTACTCATACTTCGTTTTTGCCGCCTTATGGCAATATTTACTGAAGTCTCGGCCCAGTCTCATGACCCAGTCTTGCCCGGTCTTGCGGCATTCTTGGCCGGGTCTGACCAGGTGTCCGCGAACCTCCTGTCAAGTTCTAATCCCCTGTTACTCATATCTGGGTTCAGGCCGCTTTTCATCAATCAAACTGAAGTCTCGGCCCAGTCTCATGACCCAGTCTTGCCCGGTCTTGCGGAGAAGTCTCGCCCGGTCTGACCAGTAGTCATGTTTGTCTCGGCAAGACTTAACGCCCAGTTTATTCGGCAACTCACAGTACTTCCGGTACCGGTACTCCCGGTATATTCGAATTTTTAGCGTTTTCTATTTTATTTTGTCGTGGCCACAAAAATTAACCGATTTGAGCGTTTTTGGTCTTGAAATCTTCATTTCCCCTTGCAGACTACGTGGATATTTTTTATATCCCGATAACTTGACTTATTTTGATTTTGGGAGAACTTGAAAATTGGCATTGTGAGTATTTTGATATTTTCACCCAAACACTCTCAAAAGTAGTCAAAATGTAATCAAATAGTGTCAAAATTTCACGTATCAAAGTATTGTGCGTTTTCTACGCGCCACTGTTTTTTTTTGTATTTTTGGACAATGATTTTTGGAAAATGATTGCCAACACCTACGTACCTATCAAAAATTGACTCAATTAGCCCTGTCTGTTTTGAATTTATTGCAAGATGACCTCGTCAGCTCGATAGAGGCAAATGTTGCAAAATTAACCCTTAAATTACCCCATTTAGCAATGTGGCATGGTATGCTTTTAAATGCAGGTCAGGGGGGGAATAAATGGAGCTGTTTGCTATTCAGCGCTTGGCTAGACCTTAGATCAGGTTATCTAACTTGCGGTTAGCCGAGGTCGTCTAATCTATTTATCCCTTCAGTATTCCGACAGCATATAGCTCATGTTCGGATGTGGCCTTTTTCAAAAATAGAAATTGTCAACGCTCGTGAAACATTTTATTTCGGAGTGCAATTCGACGACTTGGAACTTAGGTATTGGCGCTAATTCAGATTTACGGATCACATTTTACACGTAGGTACCGGAATTAGGCCAGGGTTTGAAACTTGCTATTTATTTATAAGTAGATAAGCCCCGGTTTATTGATGAAATTTATCCATCCGATAAAGGAAATTCAGATAAAATTCAGGTGGTACTTATATCAAATTTGAATGCAAAAATCTCATTTTTTATCTAAAGCTTCCTTGGTTATCTTTAAACCGTGAGCCAGCCAAGTTACAGCCGAAAACCGCGAAATGTTGGCACTTTTTTCGGGTTTTTGAATAAAAGTCATTAATTTTCGCGAATTTTCGAGTTTTGGCTTAGATTTAGCTACGAAGATTGAGGTTTTTTTTCGAATCGCGCGAAAATAACATGTTTTTTACCTAAAACTTCAAAACAGACAAATTATTTCTTTGAACCATTGCATACCTAATTATTTCAAATATAACCTTTATTGAACCAAAGTTGTAACCAATTCACAAATGTTTCCTCTTAACAAAGTCGATTATTTGGATCGGGTAAAAAATGAAATTCACGCATTAGGTACATCGCCTATATTCAAGGTCGGCGAGAAAAACAATCGATTTCAAATCGGGAGCGCCGCCTGTTTTGAAAAATATTTGCCTCCAAATGAACAGAATGAGAGGCGGTTAAAATTATCTCAGCCGCAACTCTGAGGGCGGCTGTGTCGGAAAAAAGAAGTTAAAAATGTTCCTGGCCCATTGCCCTGATTTACGTAGCAACATTCGGGTTGGGAACGAAATTTATCTACGAATTGCAACAGCGCGTAGCAGATGCTTTTGAATTGGCGATCCGATGAGGGAATTCCCCGATCACGCACGGTACTTCCAAATTTGGGATTCGAGCCGTTTTGGCTGTCAATAGATAGCGCGCGTTACTCCATGTTTACCAACACGTAAATACCCCGACATCGTTATTTATTAACTTAGCACGTAAATAAATGGGTTGCGAAAAAAAAATCAAAATAGAAATCGACGAATAAAAAAGCTCTTTAAAATCGGGTTGTTTTTTGAAAATGATTCAGTTTTTTGCTTGATAAAATATCAAACCGAATTTGGTTAATGATCGGTTAGGAAAAAATCGAAAGCAATAAAATATAAGATTTTTTTACATAAAAAATAATTAGATTTTATCAAGGCCTCGAAAACGTATGTAAGTTGCAAATTTTTCGGAAGCATTGTTGTATAAAATCTCGGCGAGCGAACGCTGTGCAAACGATCGAACGAACGAACGACCGTGCAAACAATCGAACGAACGAACGATCGAACGAACGAGCGTGCAAACGATCGTACGAACAAGCGAGCGAACGAACGACCGACGGAAGGACGGACCGACCGCGGCCTTTGTCTCCGACGGACCGACAGCATTTGTCGGTGGCGATTGTCTGCGTCGTGCTATCCGGCGGATATTCGACACCGCGACAAACCGAATCGGGAGGGATGACCTATAAACCGCGACTCGGATCCGAGCAGAGGTGCGGAGCTTCGGTGTGGTGAATCGACCGGCCGCCGCCCCCGCTGTTACCTTGTGACGTCACCCCGCCTCACGATCTCGGGATACGTGTCTCCGGCGGATCGATAGCGACCGCTGAATTTCGTTTCCAGCCGCCGAGCCGCCGTCTCTATTGCGGAGATGCGGCTCCGATCACTGGGTAGACAGGTCTCGGGGGAGACTACGCGGCGATTGCGAGTTTTACGCCTCGTGATTCGTCGGCGTCCCGAATTACCACTTTTGTAACTCGTCGATTTCGTGGTTTGTCTACTTTGCGATTTATCCACCTCGTCATTTTTCTGCCTTGTAATTTTCTACATCGTAATTTGTCTTTTTAGTGGTTTATCTCCACTCCGTGATTTGCGATCTGTCGGCTCCGCGACTTTTACTTGTCACAATCTGTCTACTCCGCGATTTTTTCTTGGCGCGATTTGTCTACGTCGTAATTTTTACTTGTCGCAATTACTACTTTTTGGAATTTGTCCACTCCGAGATTTTTAATTTTCACAATCTATCTACTCCGTGTTTTTTCCCTTCGCAATGTGTCTTCGCCGTGATTTATTTTTCTCGCGATCTATCTACTCCGCGATTTGTACTCGGCGCGATTTGTACTTGGCGCGATTTGTCTGCGTCGTGATTTTTACTCGTCTTGATTACTACTTGGAATTTGTCTACTCCATGTTTTAAATTTCACCATCTATTTACCCCGTAATTTGTACTCGGCGCGATTTGTCTGCGTCGTGATTTTTACTTGTCGCAATACTTTTTAAAATTTGTCTACTCCATGATTTTTAATTTTTTACAATCTGTCTACTCCGAGATTTTTACTCTTCGCAAGTTGTCTTTTCCGTGATTTTTATTCCTCGCGATCTATCTACTTCGTGATTTGTACTCGGCGCTATTTGTCTGCATCGTGATTATTACTCGTTGCAATTAATACTTGTTGGATTTTGCCTACTCCGAGATTTTTAATTTTTCACAATCTATCTACTCCGTGAATTTTACTCTTCGCAATGTGTCTTCGCCGTGATTCATATTCCTCGCGATCTATCTACTCCGTAATTTGTACTCGGCGCAATTTGTCTGCGTCATGATTTTTACTTTTCGCGTTTACTACTTGGAATTTGTCTACTCCATGTTTTAAATTTCACAATCCATTTACTCCGTGATTTGTACTCGGCGCGATTTGTCTTCGTCGTGATTTTTATTCCTCGCGATTCGTCGGCTACGCGATTTTTACTTTTCGCTATTAGTCTGCTCCGCGATTTTTACATCTCATAATTTTTCCGCTCCGTAATTTGTCCGCGTCGTGATTTGTCCACTTGGTGTCTTTCCACCCCGATTCTGCTTGTTCAAATGAAATGAGAGAAAAAAGTTTTAAAAATCTGGAATTGCTTATTTTGATTACAGGGAATATCCCAAAAATACAAATTTCAATTGCTTATTTTCGGGCAGCTCGCCATTTTTTTGTTTAAAAAATAAAGGTTGTATCTCTCGCAATTTCAAAACTATCGCATTCAAATTTTGACAAATTTCCTCACCTCCGCCGTTCTGCTGGCATAAATATGGAAACCGCCATATGTTGCCGAGGCCAACACTGTAGCCGATGATGGACAACATGAATTGAACTTTGTTGTCCCATGCTGCCCTCGGAGGCTCGTCCACATCGTTGATGACCACCTGAAATAGGAAATTTTCACGGCATTGAAAATTCAAAACCCAAATTCGATCCGAAAATAAGGTCGAATTTTACATTAAATGTAAAATTAAAAGAAATTTTCTTGAAATACCGTAGTATTTGAAAAAATTGTCAACAGTCAAGAACGCTAAAATGTGGTAATTAAATATTTCCATATTTTGTATTTCCACATTTTAGCGTTCTTGACTGTTTACAAATTTTGTTAAAAGCAAACCGCTGATTTTGAAAATAAATTTTAACGATGACTTTCAATTTGCTTCGGAAAATTGCCAATCGCTATTTCGGAAATTCCCGAGAAATTTCCAGTTTGACAATAATGAAACGCCGGAATTTCCAAAAATTGCAAAACGATTGAAAATGTAAAAATCTGACCAAAAAATGAATTATTTGTTATATTTTCAAAAAAAACAAAAAATCTGAATACCGATAATATTATAAATTACTTGCTGGCCCTTACTTGGACGCCACCGTTGACCGGTCCAAGCTCTGTACCTTCCGGCATCGTTGTCACGTCCTCATCTGAAATTCAGATTACCCGAATTACCTTTATTGGGCGTAAAATCGTCAATATTCTTAAAAACCCGTTTTTCAATAAATTTCGGCAAAATCATGTCTGGGTGACGTTTCAATTTTTAAATTAAAACAGTTCACTGCTAAGAAAGAATTTTCCCGACCGATTACATTATTTCTGTAAATAATGTACCAAAAAAAAAAAAAAAATGTACCAAAAGAAACCTCCAAGTCTATGGCTAAAATTTAAATAAAATTCTTCATCTAAGCAACCCTCTATCCGAAAAAGTTAGAGCTAACTCTAACCCGAACTCAAACAGAAACCAAAACTGAAATCGGTACACAAGCTCGAATTTAAACTGATATTGAAACTAGAACTGATACTCAAACTGAAACTCGAACTCGACTCAAACTGGGACACTAACTAAACTCAAACGGAAATTCAAACTCAAAGTACAATGTACTTTACAAGGGTTAACTCATACTCAAACTAAAACTATAACTTAAAATCAAAATGAAACTTAAACTGATACTGAAACTAAAATTCAGACTGATACTGATTTAGAAACTCAAACTCAATGCACGTTCGAAAGGGAAACTTGAACTGAGACTCAAACTGAATTCCAAACTCAAACTGAAAAAATCAAACTCAAACTTGAACTAATACTAATTGACAAACTCAATGCACGTAATAACGGTAAACTCAAACTCATATTCTAACTGAAACTCTAATTAAAACTTAAACTGAAACTCTAACTGAAAAAAATCAAACTTGACCTCGATTCGAAACTGATACACAAACTCGTGAAGAAACTCAAACTCGTACTGAAAAAACTCAAACTGTAACTCACTCTCAAACTCAAAGTTCGAAAGTAGGGTCAAACTCAAACTTGAACTGATACCTACTCAAACATTGAATTAAAACGCATACTCAAACTGCTAAACAAGCTCAAGCTCAAATTCAAACTGAAACTGAAAATCAAACCGTAACTCAAACCCAAATTGAAACTCGAACTGATAAAACTCAAACTGAAACTCACTCTCAAACTCCAAGTTCGAAAGTAAGGTCAAACTTTAACTGAAACTCAAACTGATATAACTTTAACTGAAACTTGAATTGAAACGCATACTCAAACTGATGCAGAAACTCAAACTGAACTTCAAGCTTAAATCAGTTGAGATTGAGTTTGACTTTGAAGTTTCAGTTTGAGTTTCTGCATCAGTTTGAGTAGGTATAAGTTTCAATTCAAGTTTCAGTTAAAATTATTTCAGTTTGAGTTTCTGTTAAAGTTTGACTCTGAGTATTAGTTCGAGTTTCAGTTTGAGTTTGAGTTTGAGTTTGACCTTACTTTCGACCTTCGAGTTTGATAGTGAGTTTCAGTTTGAGTTGCAATTTGAATTTCAGTTTGAGATTGAGTTTGAATTTCAGTTAAAGTTCGAGTTTCAGTATCAGTTTATCTTTCTTTTCTTTCCCCCTTCGAGTATGAGAGTGAGTTTCAGTTTGGGTTTGAATATCATCTTGATTTGAGTTACATTTTGATTTTGAGTTTAAGTTTGAGTTAGAGTTTCACCGCTCGAGTTTCAAGTAAAGTTTGAGTTCACATTTTTTTCGACTTTTGAGTTCGAGTTTAGTTTGACTATCATTCTTAGTTCGAGTTACTGTTTGATTTTGAGTATCAGTTTGAGTTAGAGTTCAGCTCCAATTCGAATTTCACTCAAAGTTTGAGTATCGGTTCAAGTTTTATTTTGAGTATTATTAAACAATATACCCAATATTATTGAAAAATACCCAAATTTTGTTTTTGAGTTTCACCTTTCTTTTGACCTTCGAGTTTGATAGTGAGTTTCAGTTTGAGATTGAGTTTGAATATCATCTTGATTTGAGTTACATTTTGATTTTGAGTTTAAGTTTGAGTTAGAGTTTCACCGCTCGGGTTTCAGTCGAATTTTGAGTATCAGTTCGAGTTTCAGTGTCAATCTGAATTTAACTTTTCTTTCGACCTTCGAGTTTGAGTTTTTTTCAGTTTCAGCTTTTTGAAAATACGGACTCAATTTCCAAAATTAGACGGGCGGTAAGCGTCGATCTTGGCAATTTCGTGGCGGGGGCTGCGGGTTTACAGTACCCGCAATTCACCCGAGCTGCGCACGCATGAAATACACAATTTCAGCTCCAGAAAATAGTTAAACAGTCGATATTTCGAAATTTTAGTATGAAAATATTTTTGGGTTTAATATTCGTGCATTGGTTATCATTATGCGTTAAAAATCGAGTTTTGTTAGTGATGAAGTTTGTGCTACTGGTCCAAGAAAGTTGTACCATTTAACAATTTTTATGTCAACGCTCAACAAAACAATTCGAACAAGTAACAAAAACTCGTCCAACATTTTCAATTTTATTACTTACAACGGTAATCGTTGTTGGAGAACATGGCTGCGGCGGGTTACTTACTAATACCGTGAAAAAAGGTAATTTTCGTGAAAAATTTTTATTTCGACTTAAAACCTGTCGTGTTCGTTAATTACATAATAAAATGCTTTTTTCATTAATAAGTGTAAATTTTTTTACTTCATGACGAAGGTCTTTTGTTTGGAAAAATTATTAGCAAATAATCTTTCACCTGATTTATGTTTTTGGAGAATGCAAATTTCTTAATTTAACCCATTATGCTAAAAAATTGACTCCCAACTCCGGAGAAGTTTTCCAGGTGAAAACAAGGCATTAAGTTCAAATTTCCTCTTTTTATTAACTTATTTTTTTTTTTTTTGTAAATTTATCGTAACCCAACCGCTTTGTGCAGGAATTCGGCGAAAACTGTAGAAACTGAAAAATAAATAGAAGACATGCATTAAGAAAATAAAAAAAGTCGACAAATCATTCGAACAGAACATGAAATAAATGAAAAGAAATTAATTATAAGCGGTAGCGAATTCAAAAATGGCGTTTTGACCGTAAAATGATTTATTTCTTATCGAAGAAGCCACTTTTTTATTTAAAAAGGGGATCATGGTTTTTGCGGCCAACCTGGAACAATTGTTCAATTGCCTGGCTAGGATTTTGAAAATATGGAAAAATGGCCATAGCTTCCTCAATTCTCAACCTTTTTCCAAATTTCTTGAACTGAAATGTTCGTCTCGGCAAGACCTAACCCCCTGTTAAATAGGAATTTGAATAACTCACAGTACTTCCGATATATTCACATTTTTTGTGTTTTCTATTTTATTTTATTTTTTTTCTGCCACAAAAATGAACCGATTTGAGCGTTCTTGGTCTCAAAATCTTTGTTTTGCCTTGCGGGATTTGTAGATATTTTTTATATTCCGATAAGTTGGCATGTTTTTATTTTAAGCGACTTTTAAAATTTGCATAGTGAGTTTTTTTGATTTTTTTTACCTAAACACTCTCAAAAGCAGTCAAAATATGATCAAATTGTGTCACACTTGAACGTTTCAAAAAAATGGAAGTATTGTGTGTTATCTACGCACCACTGGTTGGAAAACTGAATTTAGACTGAGTTTTTTATGTTTTTATATCTTTTTATATTGATAGGTACCCACTACTCAGGGTTTTATTTCCTCAAGTGTGTTTATTAAGTTCCTACGAGCCTCTATGGTTAAATTTGTGAATATAAAGTCATACCTGACTGATTTGAAAACTAAATTGATTGAAAAGTAGGTAGATAACCTTTAAACGTTTAAGAATTCTCATTACCGCCTGCGCTTCTCATTACCGCCGCCGTATCAATTTTATAAATTCCAGTTTGAGTAGCCGCTGATTTATTTTGTCTTTTTCCGTCCACAAAAATAAACCGATTTGAGCGTTTTTGGTCTTGAAAATTTTGTTTTACTTTGCAGAATATTAAATATTGAATATAGAATATTAAATATCAAATTTTGATATTTTTTATATTCCGATAACTCGTCGTATTTTTATTTTTGGGCGAATTTTAAAATAGGCATAGTGAGTTTTTTTGATTTTTTTTACCTAAACACCCTCGAATGCAGTCAAAATAATATTTTGATCATCTTTGCTGATATTTTGATCATTTGATTATCATATTATGATCAAATTGTGTCACACCTTAACGTTTCAAAATATGGAAGTATTGTGCAACACTAGTTTTGTTACGATAGCTTTTAGGCGAGTTTTCAAATTTGCGTAGTGAGTTTCTCGACATTTTTTTTACTTAAAAGCCTCCAAATTAGTCAAAATATCATCGAATTTTCCAAAAATTTACTCTTGGAAGTTTTGTATGTTATCTACCCTCCACTGGTTTAGGTTGTAGAGGAAAGCACCCAAAAGTTTGTAGGCAACTTTTGGTTCATTTTTCTATAGAAATGAACCTTTGTAATCGGTCAGGAAAAAAAAAATTTTAACACCCCCTGAAAATTTGTTGGTTTACGTTTCAAGGGGTGTAGAATCCGAATCTGCAATAAAAATTTTTTGTCCGTCCGCCGTCCGCCGTACGCCGTCCGCCGTACGCCGTCCGCCGTACGCCGTCCGCCGTACGCCGTACGCCGTCCGCCGTCCGGGGTTTTTCAGGGGGAAGGAGTTATCGAAAAATTTTGAAATTTTTACCAAAAATCAAGTTCCGTATCTAGTTGGTCCTAACGTCTCGGCAGAACCCTACCTTAATTTTAAGGCCAGTAAAACAGCTGTTGAAGTGGGAAAAAATTCGTGTTTTTCTGGAAATTTAAAACATAGGCATGTGACGCATCATTTTCTATAGATTTTTCTATGCTGAATCGAATGAGACCATCGCCACGCCGGTAGCTTCAACCGTTTAGGAGTTATTGCAGTTTTAGTGAGACATTTTTGAGTTTTTAAAAATTTCTACAATTCTTAATAACTCGAAAACGACTAGAGCCACAAAAATCGTTTTCCACTCGTAGGAATCCCCACAAAAACTTCTGTCCTCCCGATATCTTCAATTTAAAGAATTTGGTCGCATTATACAAATCAGCAAAACAAAAATTGGAAAAAGTTGAGAATTTGGCCTCGGCTCTTAGATACGGTTGATTGATCTACTTACGACTACTAGCCTATTTCACCAACAAGGTGACGCTCTCACACTACGACCAGTTGCGCTTGGCAACATAAGAACGAGACAGGCTTTAACAAAGGTTCTGAGGCATTCTCAGAGGCATTCTGAGGCAACGTTTTTCTAAATCCCCATCTAAAATATCTACCAATTTATACTGAAATTCTAGAATAATAACAACTAAATTCCGTGTTTAAGGAGAACATATATATCGTAAGATTTGTCTTTGCAACGAAAAATGAACCCCTGTGCAAAATTTGCAGAGTTCTTCGGATATACCGAAAACTGATGTGCACATGCCACTGATCTACTTAGCAGCGTTTTTTTTGAAATTGCCAAATTGCAGGGTTTTGAAAATCATATTTTTTTATTACTATTTCTTAGTATAATTTTACAAATTGAAATTGAAATGATACAAAACATTTGAAATTGTGGTTTTCATTGTGCTATATCTTTTTATCAATAAAAAACAAAATGGGGGCCAACTTTTGGGTACTTTCCTCTACCTACGGTTGGTAACCTACCTAAAACGTTACCTACTATTATAGTAATGTTTTAGGTTTATAATAAACTGCTACAATCTGCGCGCAATCGCACCGCGTTTCGTTTTCGCACGTCTGCGCAGCGTTCGGGCCTGCGCAGTTCGGATCGGGAAGTAGTGCAGTGCACACCTGTCAAGTGTAACGGGATTAGGGTCGAATTTCGCCTCACCTCAAGCAGCTGAGTCCGCCCTGCTGATCGATTTTTCTCCGCCCTTTCAATCACCCTTTTGCTTCTATTGTTTCGGTTAACGGTTCGAAAAATTGCCTCGTTAAACGCGCATTGTGCGAAATATTCGTACTGTAAAAAAGGGTAACCTCCCCTAGTTGACCGATTTTTAGATGAACGGCGAGTTTACGCGATGCGGATCTTAACTGAAATATTCACCGGCTAGAAAAACGTAATACTGCGATAATATCCGATATATTCACATCCGATGTATTAACACTTTTTGTGTTTTCTATTTTCTATTCTATCTATTCTACTACACCCTGTTTAACCGGAACATGAATAACTTGAATTTTATTTGTAAAAAAAGTAATATTAGCATTTTTAGTGTTTACAATTTTATTTTTTTCTGGCCACAAAAATGAACCGATTTGAGCGTTCTTGGTCTTTGTTTCACCTTGCAGAGTACGTGGATATTTTTTTATATTCCGATAACTTGGCGTATTTTTATTTTAGGCGTTTTAAAATTAAATTTTCTTTGCAAATTCTTGCATAGTCAGTTTTTTGGTATTTTTTCCTTAAAATTGTGACCTAAAACCCTTAAAAGTAGTCAAACTATTGTCGAATCGCTGGCAATAATCAAAATACCTATAAAATAAATAATAATAATAAAATATCAAATAAAATAAATAATAATTTACCCAGGCGATTAATAAAATAAATAGGTGATTAATAAAATACATAAAAACAGGTAGTTGATCGATTTAAAAAAATATATAAAATCAATAAAAATACATCAAATTTGAGGAAATTTAATTTAATTTTTGGGTATTACCAACCTAAATAAATTAATGATAATTGAAATTCAATAATCATGTTGCACTTATTAAATCAAGTCAGCAACAAGAGTTATAGGCAAAAAATGATGTTTACATGTTCATACACGTTTCCCACTTCAAAAACTAGGGGATCAAATTGTAATTAGATCAATTTATCGTAAATAAAGATTTATTTCCCAAAAAATGGTCGAATATCCAGTTTTTAGGTTAGGATATGGACTTCGCCTTACTCTGGCTTTACTTTGAGATGGGCGGCTATCACGCGGCGCTTTCGACATCGTCCAGTGCGCATGCGTAATGCTGATTTGAAGTTCGAACCCTCGCACACCCTTTTAGAAAGTGATTTGGTTTTTAGCATAAACGATTATCGATTACCGAGGCAATTTCGTGGTGAACAAGCGTTTTATAAAGAATTTGGCAGTTCGCTGGAAGTATCTACTTTTCATACGAAATGCTTTCATAGCTCCAATCAGACGGGGTAGGTACTTGATGATTGTTTTGGTACCTGCCCACATATTATTGATATATATACCTACATATTCCATGCATGGATGGGTGCATCTATATGAGCATGCATTTTTCCAAAAGCAATTTTATAAATTCCAAAAAGAAGGTGCACGTGGCCAGTGATCGATGGATTTTGAACGAACTGGCTCTTTGCTTCTTGATTTACGAAGAATGAGTCCAATAAGGACGAAAAACTCAAAAATCTATCCAAACTTGGAATTGTTTAAAAAACTTGCGAATGAAACTCAGTCAAACTGCGTATCATTGCTATAAATCATAATGGAACAAATTACCCATAAGTAAGTGAGTGTATTTTTCAAAAAACTCTTTTCAAGTTTTTTTTTGAGATTTCTTTGGAAAAAATTAATTTTTCCGAGGCACCCGTCCGAGAAGATTTTATTCATAGAAAATTCGGATTTGCCCCAAATAAATATCAGGGAAGGGTATAATGGGATAAATTCAACGACTCACTTTCACTTTTAGAAAACTGCTAAGAACCAGAGTCAAAAATGAGGATATCCCACGTGGGGTCGCACTTCACAGAAAATGCGCGGTAATTTTCGACTTCAACGAAAAGTTCTCCGGTGCTCGGGAGAAAATCGCATTTTTTTCGAGTCGCTAATTCAATTTTGCGGCGGATTATAAAATTCTGAAAACCATCGCCGCCCCGAATTGCGCTTTCCGACCTCGAGATCACAGCACTGGGCAAAACTCAAATTTGAGCTTGAGGTAGTCCTGTTGGCGCAAAATTTTCTCCGATTTGCGCTACGGCGGCTCCGAGTTGGCGCTATGGGATTCCGAATGCGACTGAAAATCATTGGATGAACCCGGTGGGCGGGTGGGATGCGAATCGATTCCATTCGGAAGCAGGCGCCCCAGACTGGTGACTACTAACTACGAAAATAACAACCGAGAAGAAAAGGCCCCTGCTTTGAGGGTTGGTTGATAAAAATCAAATTGGCTCGGCCAAATCCGATTTGCATACGTAGGATGTTCCTGAAACATTTCAAATGTTTTCCCGAAAATTTTACGGTGACATTTTTCCGAAATTCCAAAAACTATTTGTTTGTTTTGTTTCGAAAACGATTCCAAACTCACCAATATATCGGAAATTTAACCGGCCTAGAATCCTATTCTATGTCTGAACAAAAATTTAACCCTTCTGGATAAAAAGCGCCAAAGACCATAACTTTTCCCCAAAACGCCGCTTTTGCCGCTCCTTCTCATAAAAACCATATTTTTAGCAAAAATTTTGAAAAACGACGATTTTTCCAGTTGGTTCCAGGACAGATGTTCCCGAGAGAAAATCCGCTCTGGCCCCACCCGTTTACCCAATCTCCTCCTCTTCTTCATCATCCTCCTCCCCCTCAGTCTCGTCCTCACTCCTCATCCTCCCCCTCCTATTCCCTCGTCATTCTCATCTGCCCCTCCTCCTTCTCATCCTCCTCATCTTCCTACTCCTGTTTCTCCTCCTACTTCTAGTATTCCTCGTCATCCTCCCCTTCCTCATCGTCCCCCTCAGTCTCATCCTCTCTCCTCTTTCTCATCCTCCCCCGTCATCCTCATCCTCCCCCTCCTACTCCTTCGTCATTCTCATCAGCCCCTCCTCCTTCTCATCCTCCTCCTTATGCTCTTCTTCTCCTCCTCATTTTCCTACTCCTCTTTCTCCTCATTCTCATCAGCCCCTCCTCCTTCTCATCCTCCTCTTTATACTCATTCTTCTCCTCCTCATTTTCCTACTCCTCTTCCTCCTCCTACTTCTCGTATTCCTCCTCATCCTCCCCCTCGCCTTCCTCATCGCCCCTCTCAGTCTCATCGCCCCCCTCAATCTCATTCTCCCCCTCCTACTCCTCGTTCCCCTCCTACTCCTCGTTCCCCTCCTACTCCTCGTTCCCCTCCTACTCCTCGTCCTCCTCCTACTCCTCTTCCTCCTCCTCGTCACAGTTCCTCCTAGACATTGGTAGTTTTAGCATTTTCTATTTTATTTTCTTCTGACCTCAAAAAATAACTTATTTGAGCGCCTGAAGGTACAAAATGTTGGTATAGCTTGCAAAAAAAATTGAAGGCCTTTTTTTCATTCCGGTACCTATCTCGCAATACCACTTTCTCATTTGAGAGTTTTGAACATTCGAAATTTTTTTGTTGCCAATTCCAGATCTCAGTAGGCTCAAAATTGGTCGCCTCAATTATAGGCGTAGGCACTTATGGAAAATTCGGTCCAAAATTTTACAAACGAAATCTGGAAGTGGAAACGAAATATTAATCCACGTGATGCTAGTCCGATTTAATCTTTTTATTTCCTCATGAGCCGAAGCACCGATGCCTGTCGAAGGAATTAATTCACGTCGATACAATTAATGCAGGATTTATGTATCAATTCCATCAGAGAAGGGTCAGGACTTATTGATTCATTTTCAAGCTGAAGATCTCACCCAACGCCACCCACCCGTATCAATGGAAAATTTCCATTCGCCCACCGCGCATGTGCAGATCGATACCGGCGACAGCACACGAGAACGAAGATTACCAACACGCAAAGCGCTGAAATCTACGGACGACGTAGGGGTTGACGTCTTGGGTCAGGTTGGGTCAGTACCAATGGGGGTTAGCAGGCCATGGGGATGAAATTTATTAAATTCGAGTAAATTTCTACCCCTAAATTCTAAACACCAGCAAGCTCACGTTGCGGCCAGTAAAAAACAAAATTGAAGTTAGCACTAAACATTCAAATTTCTCGGAAGTAATTTGAGTGATCGAAATTCCGGGTAAGCACGATTATGGATCTTGGTCAAAGAAACCTGCCAACTCAAGAAATTAGAAAAAAGGTTGAGAATTGAGGGAATTACGGCCATTTTAGCGGAGAGTACTGTTTTATGGGTGATTTTTTTTCTGACCGATTTTCTGTATCGAGACACGATTTTTTTTTATGCATTCTGTATTACTCTGTAAATAATATGAGAGTGAGACTGATAGCAAAAATGCATTTACATAAGTAGCTGCAGTAAATGCGTCGATTTCCTTTCGCAACAGTGATGAATGAAAATCAAAGCGTATTTCATGGATGAAAATCAAAGCTTAAATTTCATGGATCCGAGATGAGTCGGAAATGAGATGAAGAATTTTCTTACTAGAGCACGATAACCGAGATTGCCCCGGACGCGCCCTGCCGCCCTAGAGGAGGGCTGGAAATCGTCAGGACGCGAGTCTCTCACATTGTGATCCAGGGCTACTCATTGCCTCACCGCCTTCAAAACAGGATCCAACATGTTGAACTTATGGTTAACAGGTCCGAGGTCCGGAGGACGAGCCCAGCGTACTTGGTCAAGGCTTGTCAGCTCATGTCGATGATTTCTCTCCTTGACAGTGGAGCTGGGCCGCAATTCGAGTTCCATAAGTTAATTTATTAATGTTGATTAGGGACATACGTCCACAGGTAATTAAGGGCATACGCGCCCCAGTTACCTCAGCAACCCCGAGCACTAATGAACAAGTATGGTATTTTGTAAGGTATAATTTAAGTGCCAGAAATACAAGTTTTTTAAATAATCAACTCTACCCTGGGACCAGCTGTTGAATTTAAGGGCGAATCAGTTGAACGGCTCAACCCGCAACGCGACAGGGTGGCCCGAAACATTCGATATTTAAATCCTTCTTGACGGGCGGCTTGAGCCGTCGATGAGTAGGTCCAACCGTGGTGATCGCATCTCTGGTTGTCTAATTTAATAATAATAAATAATAATGGCCAATTTGGCACTCATTATGTTCCCAATTAATGATTAAACATGTTTCTTGAAACTTCCGATCCGATTAACAATTTTTGAGGATTGCGGTACATTGGAATGAAATACACCGAGTTGAAGCGATAACAAATTGTATTAACGTACATAATACGTATAAAGTAGTTCTTCCTATTGCAACAATCGACATTCAGACGAGCGAATTTTCAGTTTCCCTTATGAGCGCAGAGCAGGTAACCTTTCGTAGCCAAGACGCCTCGGCATTTGATGTGAGCTTGGAATTTGGCCACGTATAATTGCTTGACGGGGAATCCGGGCAGAATTTCGTCCAGTTTGTCCTGAGGTAGCATTTCTGAAAAAATTAACCAGCCAGAAGATACATAAATATTTATTGAAATAAAGAAATATTAAAAAAAAATCGCTAACAGCTCAAACATTTAGGTATTCGCCCCCCTTCCCCAAATCGATGGTTTTCTGGAACAAGAAACTGTTCTATTTTAAACTTTTGTAATCGTATTTGTGATTGTAGATTTAAAAAAATCGATTCTTCCCGGAGGAATTCGGTTTTGAACCAAATTTTTATTCTTACTATTCCACCCCTATTGGAAAGCACTCCATACAATCTCTATTTCAACCCAGAAGCCTCAGTATTTAGATATGATGAACACAATGCAAGGTTTGAACAAATCAGCTGAACAAGAGCCTGATGCATGTGCGGTATCGATAAGCTCCAGCTTCCTGGTTCCACCACAACTCTGCCAACATTAGCCTCCTCAAAAATGCTATGAACATGATCATAAACCTAGATTACCGTGTGGGTCGGAATGCGTTAGAAGTTGGATGTCATGAAGTTTCGTGAAGTCCTTCAGTTGCGGCGGGACGAGGCAACAGCCGGTGAGGCTTATCTGCACGATGCTCGGCTTGACCTGCAAACCGTCAAAATAGGAGAACTTACGGTTTGATAATGGTAATTATTCAGAAACCTAACCTCTAAGGCAATGATTTGGTTGTAAGCTCGGCGGGGAAATATGTTTTAAGCACAATCGTCACTCACTCTCGCCCAATTGTACAGTTCGATGAACATCTCAGTATCGACGTCCGAGAGTCCGATCAGCTGGACGGTCCCGTCGTCGACCGACGCCTGGAGTATGGACCAGAGAGTTTTGAGCGACTCGAGCGTCTGCGGCGAGCCGGGCTGGAAAGCTACGACTAAAATCCCCAATCGACTCGTTTCCAAGTAGGAGAGACCTGAGAAATGAACCAGTTACCGTGAGAATTGTAAAATTTGTGCAAAATTGGTCGTTTAGGTTGACAAGCACACAGTCGGGCCAAAGAGCATTGAAAAAATTGCCTCAACATAACGATGGCGTAATATGATAAGCTCGTATCTCGAATTTTGGCCATTTTATCGCATTTTCTGAATGAAATCCATTCATCGGCCAGTATTTGAATTTTGGGCGAAAATACATTTTTCTGCTCTCTAGTGCCCTTTTTTGCTCGTATTTTGATTATCAAGGAGGCCCTGTGTCACTGATAACAGTTTTTTGTCTCTCCTGAAAAGTTTGGTTTTTCTGACATACGAGGTTATCATGTGACGCCATCGATAAGAGAAAAGCAGGCGGAATAAGATACGCAGAATGTCGACACGGATGCAAATTTGCGCTGGTATGCGCCCCTTTCGCAGCGTGCGCTAATCTTCACTCTCCTCGAGGGCGGCAGGGCACGGCCGGGACAACTTCGGTTATCCCAAAAAGCCAACGCCTGGGATGGCGGTTTGCTTACATTTATCACTCCAATCTTCGCCCCTCACCTTATGCAAAATTACTTCGTGACTTCAAAAATGATTTCAAAAAATTGCTCATCTTCCGATTGTTATACGAGAAACCCACATTTTTTTATGGCTTCCTTGAGAAGATCTTGCGAGTCGTCGTTGACGAAAATTTTGACAGTTGTAAGGAGGTCGTTGAAATCGACGTCGTCTGCATAAACCTGGCAAACACCATGAATGAATGATTTAATGCATGTTCAGGAATCAAGATTAATCAACTTTTAGAAAACAGTTCATCGGAGAAATTTCTCGATAATTATCGAGATTTATCGATAAATTGCAAGTAGGCTGTTCATCACAAACTTTTTCTGGACATTTGATGATCATTTCGTCTCCATTTCGCTGGCGGATGCCGGCCGACGCTGCTGATCTCAGCCCTTCCCACAGCTAAAATCAGATACAGAATTTCGTCGAAAATTGTTACTTAGGATTTTAAGGTTACATGTAGGCACCCATTTTAGTTCCGAAAGTGGCCACCGAGTGGAGCCTCAAATGTTGACTCAACATGAGCAAAATGTATCAGTCATCTCAGCAACGGCTGAACCGATTTTGGTCCTGTAAAGCTTCCTCATTTTGGTAATAATTAATCAGGCACCTCATCAGCGGCAGTTTTTCCCGGTCGTTTCAAGATGTCGTTGTTGTTGATGACGTTGCCCGTCTTGACGACGACCCTCTCGCATCCTTCGTAGTCGTCCATTTTTGGATAAACCTTTAAAAGGCGCAAAAATGAATTAAATGAGGCGTAATCATTAAAATATGTTTACGTTTTATTTAAAAAAGGTAGGTATTTGATTAAATAATAATTCGTGAAGTTAATAAATTTGAAAAATTATGGAAATAAAACCCTCTACATTGCAACAGGCATGTATGCATTTAGGTATATCTATGTAGTGTAGTCTACACTGTGTAGGCAGGTAATATGGTTTTTGTAAGTGCACCTCTTTATAGCCACCCCTAAGTATTGTATACCCCCCTCACACCAGCTCAACCCATGAGGTAAATACAATAATAGGTACATAAGATTATTTTTTATATCATAATAATGGATAATTGTATTACCTATAGATATTATCTTCTTACATTATTATTATACTATAAATATATATTATTAGTATTATACATTATACTATGAATAATGTTATAATATAACATTAGAATATTTATAGAATATTATTCTACTCTACTAATTAGGTAGTTAGGTAGTTACCTATATACTTATCCAGAGTCCTTAAAAAGTGGTCAATTGCAAATCCTACGTTCGTTCAAGTAAAAGTGAACTCAATATTGTAAGAAACTTGATATATTAATTATTTTTATATCATTTTTACTCACCAGGAGTAGAAAATATTGTAACTCTGTGTACCTAACCTACTGACAGTGGAGATCGAACAGGTGTCACTCGTAAATGACAATTCAGATTGATTTATATACCTTAGGAGCGGACTAAATTGCAAAACACGACGCAATACAAATTAACAGGTACAAACATGAACTGTCTAGTTGCAGTACCTATTTCCTCTCGTCTAGTAAGCGCGGTTGTCGATTGTCGACACTGCCCACGCCTCGTCCTTCAACTAACGATTATCTACGTAAATAAATATTTAATTACTTCAATTTGACGGTAATCGCTTATCAGCTTCGTCATCGAATAACCAGCGAACAAGTTATGCCACTCCGACTAGAAATGTGAGGTGAAGCCGTTGACTCGCATAACCACCGCGTGACTGAGCCTCAATCCATTGGCGAAATTTGGAGATTTGGATAACACACAATACTTCCATATTTTGATACGTTAATGTTTGACATAATTTGATTATATTTAATGCCAAATTTATCACGAAACTCACTATGCAAATTTTAAAGCTCGCCTAAAATATAAAAAACTTCAAGTTACCGGAACATAAAAAATATCCACATAAGTATTCTGCAATGTAAAACAAAGATTTTAAGACCAAGCACGCCCAAATCGGTTTATTCTTGTGGCTAGGAAAAAATAAAATAGAAAACAAAAATGTATATGAAAAGTGCCAATATATCAAAAGTATGTAGACTTTGAGTTATTCAAATTCCGATTAAACCGGGAGATAGGTCTTACCGAGACTGTCGCCTTCCCGAGTTACCTGAAAATTCCATTTTTGATCGGTCTCTTAGTAAGTGGTTAATGGTTAAAATATCCAATGGTTTACATTTTTTACTAGGAGTTAGTGAGAAAGGGGTCCTCAGGCCCTGGAGGCAATTCGAGAGCCCCATCTGAGGCGGTCTCTTGGGGCGCACAATCTCACTATTCCTAGAACCGACACTCTTCCTCATGAAACTCGCCAGAAAACCATGGTTTTGTTGCATAATATGCTACATAATATATTATATTCGATGCCAGGGTCTGAATTTAACGGAATTTTTGCAAAGGGAAAGCGGGGTGGACAAGCGAACCTAGCGGCCGCAGCGGAACTGCGGATTGGGCGTTCAATTCAGTGGCTAGCCTTATCATCATTCGATTTATTAAGGAATCGATTATTCATATTTTATCGATTGTACGAAAGAGAGATACGCTCTTGACAGCGTTCTTGTTTGCCTCATGCTTGCCCATGACTGTCGATCCGGAGACATTCATTTTGGAGTTCTCTATTTTTTGAAAATAGGCCCGTATTCGTGGAAGTTCCTTTGTACAGGGGAAAATCAATTCGAAACATTTTATTGGCCAATGTCAAAATAAACTCAGCAGCCGGCTGTCCGTTCGAAGATGAACATCGATTCTCTATTGCTGCACTATGTCTACAGACTGTGACGGGCGCACAGTGTGCTGTTTCAATTTAATGATGTAGTAGGTAATGGTAGGCAACCTATTCCTACCTATTCTCAGAAGAACAATGTGGGTACGTATAAATCGGCTCAAAAATACTGCCTCAACTTCCCTGCTGTGGAAAGTATAGACATCCAGAACATAGGTAATGGGAATTTGTCGAAAAAACGAGTAAAATCTTACTCGGGGATAAAGGGATAAGTTCAATAAAATGTATCCCTGTTTTCCCAATAGCCATACGGAGGAATCTCATTTTTGTGAACATTTTGCTAATTGGGGATTTTTAAGAGCGTACGAGAGGGAAATTTCGACGCAACAAGAGGGATAATACCACGTCGAACGGGGAAAAGAAGGGCTGTCTGATCACCGATAATAAGTTATCCAATCACCTTATTCAGTTTGACGCGGTCAATTGAAAAAGAACATCCTCACAACGCCGCCTGACAACTGTCAGCTACTAAAAGTTTTTGTGGTAAGAAAATTACGGAAAAATTACCAAATTAGATGTATTACTTATCAGGATTAAAATGATCTGATAAATGAATTTTTCATACATGCCTTTAAAGTAATTCAATTACAATAAAATACAATTCAATTTATTGTATACAATTAACTTTGTTTTTTTCATTAATTTTCGCTATTTATTAAACTTTTATTTTTTATGTATTTTAACGCAATTTATTTTTTTTTACCTACCTACGTTAAATACCTACTCCCTTTTTCCAAAAAAAAAAAAATAAAAAATAAGGACGGATAAATCCAGCAAATTTGCCGATGTCGGCGAAAGTGCTCGGGTGTAAATAAATACGCGAAACAATGATGTGACCGAATTTACCCTCAACCTAAACATGCAACAAAAATATGCAATATTGGTTGCCTACGTCAAATAAGCTGATATTAAGCTATCGGCTATTATAAAACTGATACCTATTTTCCTGGCTACCTACTTTATGGAACCAGTTGCCTATGTGTTGGATACCACACTTTCTAAATAATCTCGACAATTAGCGGACGTTACCGGCATTCCAAACGTCGAGTTTGACTTTAATGGAATTGAAGTGAAAGACCGAATAGCTCAATGGAAATATCCACGAGCAACATATGTACCTATTCCGGTATCATTGGAATTTACACTGGTAGACCACCTATTTCTAGATTGTACGAACATGAACCCACCTTCTCGTAACTGAGCTGAGATATTCAATAAGTAGGTACTATTTCAAACAAGGACTAAAAATTGAAAAAAAAAAAAATCATAAAAAGTAAAAGTTGAAAATATGTATGTATTTATATATTTATGCGCCTTTATATAATATACCAACATATTTATATAATACATATTTACATAATAATGATATAAATATGTATATTATATAAAGGTGCATAGGCGCATAAATATATTCGCCCGGTTAAACTATTCATATTTTTAAATTTTGCTTTTTATAATTTTTTCCTATGCATCTTTATATAATATGTTTAAAGGTGCATAGGCGCAAAAATGTATTCGGTCGGTTAAACTATTCAAAAATAATATATCATTTTTCTAAAAAAGTACAAAAGTGGAAAAACCAAAAAGTACTCCAAGTACGTCAAATATACGAATTTGAGCAATAATTTATTCGAGCCATAATGTGGCAACGTTTACCTTCTTTTCTATTTTGAATCCGGAGCGAGGAATTGGTACTGTCTTGGTTTGAGAGGCACCAATATACCTCACCAATTAGGTGATTCGCAATCGAGTTACGGCCATCGGAAATTTCACGTTCAACAAGCACTCAAGACCCTCAAAGTTGTAATTTTTCAAATTTTTGTCATTATTAAAATTAATTTATCTGTGATAGGTATCACGTATTATTACACCCTCTAGACGTTCGGTATTTTCGTACATGTGATGCGAGATACCCAATTACGGGGACATTCCGTGTCCAATTTCTCCACCCCGAGGTTCCTGCCTACCTGAAGCCTCCAGCTCAACCCCTAACGGTATTTTTCTGAATTTTCTATTCCAGCCCCAGTCTGCAGTGAGATTTTGCCGTAGCACCGGCGTAAAATTCGGTTCTGCATTTCATTACCTTCGGTTACCTTCGGCCATGTCCGTACGACGAACTGTCTACAGGTCAGTGATGGAGTACATTTTTTGTTATGCTAAAAATTCCTTTTGAACCACCTCCTATCACATTTTCGTTTTTAGTCGATTTTACTGTGTTAATTAGTTTTAAAAAATGAAATGGAGGAAAACATATTTTTACTGGGGATTGACGTCACTATTGAGTGCGGCATAAACAAGAGTCAACAGGATTACGAGATTAAAGGGTTGCACGACCTCAGGCCACGTTACTCTTTCATAATATAGGAATCGACACCTATCAGGATGCAATATCAGTTTCATTATACCTACCGTTCCAACAATATTTTTAAAATGATTTACTGTTTTTCCATATTTGCTTACAGACTGAAGATGCAATTGAAAAAATACCTTCTTTAATTGTGATCGCCCAAAACATAAAAATCAACTTCAGAAAATCCTAAATTTTTTTCCAGGATTATGCAGTCATTTTTCACCCCGGGTAATTTGGCGCAGTCCTTCTCCAGGAAAGATTTATGATTTGCAGTATTTTTCTCCTTTTTTTAATCAAAGTCCCGTCCAAATTGGTCAAAATATACCTAATCAATTCGTCTCAAATTATGTGCACTAAAATGATGAAGTATTGTGTGTCATGTGCGCACCGCCGGTTTCCGGTAAAACAAAGTGAGTCAACCCAGCCAGACAGAACCGGCTCACTATATTGGTTCTCAGACTGAAGAGCAAATAGTCCGAAACTGAGACCGTGTGAAAGGAAATAACGATTGGGTGTAACTATAGTGATTTGAAAAACGTTATACGTGACTTACTATTTGTACCTACTGTACTGCCCAATCGACTCTCGAAAAATCCGCAATTCAGTTGAGAGGCGCCAAATCGTCAGGCTAGTAAACTGGCGCTGTATAGGCAGTCTAGTAAACTGGCGCCAAATTGGCAATCTAGTAAACTGGCGCCGTATAAGCAGTCTAGTAAACTGGCGCCGAATTGGCAATCTAGTAAACTGGCGCCGTATAAGCAGTCTCGTAAAGTGGCGCCAAATCGGCAATCCAGTAAACTAGTGCCGAATAGGCAGTTTAGTAAATTGGCGCTAAGTAGGCAGTCTAGTGAACTGGCGCCAAATAAGCAGTCTAGTAAACTGGCGCCGTATAGGCAGTCTAGTAAACTGGCGCCGAATAGGCAGTCTAGTAAATTGGCGCCGAATTGGCAATCTAGTAAACTGGTGCCGAATAGGCAGTTTAGTAAATTGGCGCCATGCAGACAGTCTAGTGAACTGGCGCCGAATAAGCAGTCTAGTAAACTGGCACCAAATAGGCTGTACAATAAAGTGGCGCCAAATAGGAAGTCCAGTAATTCGCGCCGTATAGGCGGTCTCGTAAATCGCGCCTTATAGGCGGTCTAGTAAATTGCGCAGTATAGGCGTTCTCGTTAATCGCGCCTAGGCGGTCTAGCAAACGGCCCCCTATGGGCAGCCTAGTAAATGGTGCCATATTGGCATCCAGTAGATTGGGTAGTGAAGACTTCACGATGCAATACAATAAAACGTTTAAAATGTAAAATGTTAAGATTTGACATGGTAAATCCCCTCAAAGCATAAAAGATTCGCCAAACTCAAATTGGGGTCAGATATCCCCATATATACTCCATGATGGGTGCATAATTTCTTTCAACGTGACATGATGTATTGAACAGAGTTGAAAAACAAATTGCATTTTTTTGCCCGTTGTGATGTCACTGTCACTGCACGTTTTTCACGAAGGCTCGTCCGGTTAAGGTTGAAAAATTGATCAAAAAACAAATTTTATCTCCCCTTATCTAAAATCGAACAAAGACAAAAGATCAATCGGTCAAATCGACGCGTAAGCAACTGATTCGTCAATATCTTTTAACGATTTTAGACCTTTGGTTTTTTCGTCGAATCACCGGGTGGTGAAAGGTTGTTTTTCATCGATAAAAATCCTTTGTCCCCGTCGATGATCGGAGTGACGTAATTATCTGTAACGATTGAGGGGGATTAACCAATAAGATATAAGGAATTATGCGATTTTCACTTTGTACCTATTGTACTGCACTGTAAGCCGAAAGAGAATATCTTCTTGAGGGTAAAGAAATTCCGAATTTTCGGAGTCGCCCTTCAGCACCATAGACTTCAAAATAGAAATAAAAACCCAAATAAAAAATCGAATAATTAATTTGTAGGAATTATATAAAATAAATTGCGATAAACTAAAAATAATTTAGTAGGAAAAAATAAAATAAATATAAAAAAATACTTGTAGAATATTTTATAGTGGTATTTTTCGAAATTTTAAGGAAAGCTCACTCAAAATATATCAACATTAAAGCGGCCAGAGAAACAATTCGCATACTTTTCAAATTGCAGATTGCCGCTCAAATCAATATCACGAATTTGGTACAAAATGTAACTTTACTACCTATAAGCACTTTTTGTATTGATGGGTTGGTCTTAGGTGTATGGGCAAAATCGGGTTGTCGTTGGCTGTTTTTATTACCTAAATTTTGATGTTTTTTTTTAACTCATCAATTGCTGAGATTTAAGGGGTTTTTAGTGGATTTTGAAAGCTTTTCGGCGTTTTTCGATCATATCCAGGAGGAAGGTTGAAGTTCAAAAATGGTTGCAACCAAATTCTGAACCCTCGCGAAATTTTCATAAATTTTCCTGCGTATTAAAGTATCCTGAAGTCGACTACCTGATGGTCGAATTTGAGGTCAAAGTTGACCAATTTTGAATTTTTGAAAAAAAACTTGAAAATCCGCCTTATGGCCTAGTTGCAACCATTGTAGCGAGGGGGAGGTACTGTGTGTTTTTTGGACGCTCATGGATTTGTAAGGAAATTCGATTGTTTCCCTGTATGCGAATCGTTCGAATAACAATTTTTTATCGGCGGGGGAGGATTCGATTGACCCCCACGTCCTCGGATCTGATTGGTTCGCGGAATTTTTTCCCGTTACGTATCAGCGAGGCTGGTTTACACCATATCGCAGTTCATCTTTCGGATGACTCGCATTTTAATATTTTATCTGTCCCGATAACGATTTTATTATACAATTATCCCTCGTTTTCCTATTCGTTTATTGGATTAATTAATCGACTATGGTGCGGGAATTCGGTTAATTACGATTTTAGCGAAACGATCGCCATGCGCCATTTAAAGTTAACCTTTGCCCGTTTACTTGAACTTTGAATCGTCTGCGCAGTCTCGATTTTCCACTCAATTCGTTCAAGGTGGAAAGAATTGGTTTGATATTGTAATCGGTGAAACATACATCTGTTGGTTTTTGCGATAAAAGCAAATACATGTCTGTCAATCTTCATGCCTTACCTTACCCGCTTTTTCACGTTTTATGTCGACATGGGGAGCAGGCTGAAATTAAAATTTTTTCAAATCGGCAAAAGATGGGAATTGAGTTGGAAATTACGTTGGAAAATAGCTAAAGTGGTCATTATTATAGCCATTTATTGGGGATTATTACTGGATGTCACGAACTTGGTGTGAAAAATTAGGGTCAAACTAGACTAAAATGTAACAAAACGACGCCAACCGCATTTTCCTGTTCTCAACCGATGAGATTTTTTTTTTTTTTGGTTCCGAGATGAGATTTTTTCAAAGTTTTTTTTTAAAGGCACTTTTTGCTTTATAAAAACCCACATTTCTCGGGTTCAAAAGAACTCTTATCGACTTTTAAGGGCATATATGAATTCAGCGTTAAATTTCCCATAAGCATAGTGTACATTTACGGTCAGAAACCACCTCCTATGCGCAGCAATTGCAGTTCAAAAATCAAAAATCGGGAAAAAGCCCCTATCCTTTGGTAAATCAAGCGAGAAACCCGGGAAAAATACTCGAAAAATTCCAAACCCCCCTCCTTCACCTTCAAAATTGAGTTTTTGTGTTTTTTTCGAAAAATGGACCATACTAATGCCGATTTGGACCCCTTAACCTTTTCCGATCGGACTCCCCGGACAATCTGCATCAAGTTGGAGCAAACCACAACTGTTAGGACCAGTTTCATCAAAATCGGATCAGCGGTTGGTCCTAAAAATTGTGGTTTGCCCCAACTTGATGCATATCGTTTGGGGAATCCAGTCGAAAAATTTCAAGGGGGTGGAAATCTAAAAATGTTTCTTGAAATTATGACTTTTTTGACATTTGAGCTTTTTGAGTACGTTAAAGTGATTCTCTTGCCCGCGGCGCACAAATAGAATAGATTTGCTAAATTTTCGTTTTTTTTCAAATCGGACATCTCCTCCCATGCGTTTAGCTGCAGTACGGCGGACGAAAAAAACATTTTTTTTGCAGATTTGTGTTCTAGACCCTCTGAAACGCGAAAGAAATTTTCCCCCCTCGACTAGGTATCTTTTTTCTTCATTTTTAGGAAATAAATTTTTTTTGTTATGTACGCGTAACATGTCCTTTCTTATCTACGAAATTTTCCATCTCTCGGAAATTTGCCTCTTACATAAATTGGCCCACATTCGCTATCAAGACGTTATCAGTCGAGCCCCCTTTTTTCAAAGATAGAGGACGAGCCCCCTTCCTGATGGGGGAGTGGGGGGGTACCCACCGGGGACGTCTTTGTTAATATATAAATGACGTTGTCCACCGGCTAATTAGTCACTCATGAGTTGAACGCGTACAAGTGATTTACCTATTCACATTCCTTATTTCCGAAACGGTATTGTCTCTATTTCCCTCGCGAATTTTATTTCGAAAAATTTATACACTCTCGAAATACGTCAATTATAAAAAATTAAAAATGCCGCCTATTATGAAAGATTCTGCGTACACCATTGAACGGTAAGCTATGGGAATGATTTTTTAAAACGTTTATTTTCTGTAGCTATTTGAGTTTGTTGGACAAAATTGTAATACATTTTTTAATAAATTGCAATATCGATCTTCAACTGCTCGAAAAAATGAAAATAATAGTCAAAATATAGGGTTTCTTGTATAATGGATAATGATCCAGTTTTTTTGGTATAATGAACGAAATAAAGGATATAACGTATGATGGAAAAAATAATGATTTTCTGGAAATAAAGGTTTATTTATTCCAGTGTCCTAACTTCCTGTGTTAGCTCTGGATTCTTATACAATTTGACAGAATACAATTTTTGATCAAAATTATTTGGCAAAACCAGTGTCAGTGCGATTTAAAAAACCGGAGAATTGGTTATTAAATTTTTAAATTTCTAAAATTTTAAATTTTCTAAAAATTAAAATCTCTAAAAATTTTAAATTTCTCATTAAATCGAGAGTGCGATGCTGTTTGCTCCCTCGCTGCTACAATTAAAAGTTAACTAACATAAAATTATTAATAAAAAAATAGGTACCTACCTGAGTAATTGATAATTTTAAAAAAATTATTTACCTACTCGTATCTGTCAAAATAAATTTAGAAACCTCTCGTAGATCCGATTGCTAAGGTTGATGCAACAGTCCACTAAACAGAATAACCAACTTGTTAAAATTTAAAATGTTCTAACTGTAAAACATAAAACGCAAAAATATGAAATTGTTCGTGCAGATTTTTAAGAAGCGTTTCCTCGGAAAAAAGTGATAATATACGAACGATCTAACGCACAATGCGATTCAAGCTTGGAAAATTACGTGAAAAATGTTTACGTTGAGGTAACGCAACATAAATGTTTTGGCAATAAAATAAAATCGGATAGGCGGTTCAGCAAACGCACGTTTCGTGTGTCCCTCCGTGCGTTCATACAAAAATGGCCATTGATTCTGAACATTTTTCAAATTTTCTTTCGCTGGGATACCCATTTTGGTGGGACCCATACCCTGTTATCGGGAATTTTGATTACTCACAGTACTTCCGAGGTATCGGCATTCTCAGGTTTTTTCTACTATCCTTAAAAATGAACCCGATAGTTTATAATTTGAAAAATGAACCCGATAGTTTATTTTTTCTGTTTATTAACATTTTATTTTATAACGCTATACTTTTATTTTTTTGGTAAGTCGTCCGAACTTCGGGGGGGGGGGGATCTTTTCAGGTTATGCAATTTTTGAGATGGAGATTTAAAATATTGGTAATATAGGTAATGGCATTATTTGGGCGTTTGATATCTTTTGATAGGTATATTAGAAATTAATTGATAGATATTGATTGGCATATTAGATAGGTGGTTTATGTAATTATTTTTGGTGTAGGTTATTTTTCATTTTCTTCAAATATTTGGTAGGTCTTTTTTTGGTTTAATATGGTTATTTATTTTACACCTCGCTGGTCATATGGGTATACATAGCGGTAGGTATTTTAGGAGGTTTTTAAATTTCACGAATTGGGCTTTTTTACATTTTCGATCTTTGCAGACAACAAATTATTCAAAATACAATAGATACAGTTCATACTTTTCATATTACAATATATGGTAGCATCCGCGCTCCTTAGGTATAAAACTGAAATATTCATTATGACGAAAAATGTACATTTATTGCATTAATGAATAATATCCCTCATTTTCCAGGTGTCTGTCTAGTGTGGTGAAGGCAAGTTTGAAAAACAAGCCAGACTATGCTGCTCCCCGGTTGCGGAACCTCTCTGTCAACAATTTACCTAGTGCTGTAAGTGTTAATGAGCATGATTTTGAAGGAAAAAAATTTAAAAAAATTTCCTTGCACAAAAATGGAAAAATACGAGCGATTCTGGTCATAAAATTGTATTAGCTTGAGGAGAACGTTGAAATTGAGTTTAAAATTGGTGCAATGTTTTTCCAAATTTTCGAAAAACATTATTTAAAACATTTTTCAAAATAAAATCAATTTAGTTACAAATTGCACTTAGGTACCGGAATATGGATGTATTGTGTTTTATCTACGCACAGTTTTGATATTAAGCCCAATGCATTTTTCAATTATATAAAATTTATTATTTATTTATAATAATTTTTTTAATGACTTAATCATAAAATTTAATATAAATTTTAATTAAATTTAAAAATAAAATATAAAATAATTTTAATTAAATCTAATACAATTTTAATAATTTATTTATAATAAAATATTAATTTAAAATATTATATTTATTTATAATAAATTTATTTCGTTATTATTTAATTACGAAATGGACATTTTCCCCGTCATATCGATAAACCACACTTGGGCACTTGGTGAAAAATGTAAACAAAAATTCTCGCCCCGATTCCGGGTATTTGGCAATTAAAGGGGACGCCCCATTAACAAAATCGTTAGCGTAAAGGCGACGTAGGAATGTCATTAAACGGGCATCAGATGGAAATTGATTTATCTTCCTGTAAACTTTCGTTGTTCCGAGGTAAAAATGTAAACAGTACACAAGTTTGTTTTCGAAAATTGCCAACGCCGGTGGAATTTTTCGGGAAATCCTATTAGCCGGCGAGGTGTCTCGTTGACGGGTGATTTTCCACTGTTCTCAATACCCTGGCCTAATTTTGCAGTTTTTGGTTTCTTAAGTTGGTTAATTAGGTTTGAAGGAAGTGTATAAAGGACCAGATCGTAAGCTGGATAAATTTTTATTTGAATTTTATCATAAATTTTGCACCAGTGCTTAATTTTGAATGATAGGTAACAAAAAAGGTGCGAAAAGAGAATGAATCAATAATGTGATTAATATGAAGAATAATGAAGAGCAAGCTGCCAGACGCAAAACTTGAAAAAAATCAATAAGAGTAACCTCCTCCTTTTTAAGTCAGTTAATTAAAAAAGCGAAGGTTTCAACATGAACGAAAAAAGGCATTATAATACACTTACTGAAAAAGCCTGGGAAATGAAAAAAGTAAACGTTTTTTACGCCTACTTCAGTTTGAATTTTGGTGCAGGAATTTCGGCGTATCTCCTCAAACAGTTTTTTGCGTTCCTCCCAACCGCCGAGGCGGCGTTTGCCGGGCGGTTGATTGAGTAATTGAAAGGAAGACCCGCACAAACGGTCAATCGACCATCGTACGATGTTGGAAATCACGTCCAATTGGACATGAGACGCAATCGCCTCCCCTACAAATAATGCAACATTGTTAGCTCATGTTTTTTTTTTTTTTTTTTTTTTTTTTTTAAAAATGAGTGTTAAGAGGCTACCCTAAAAAAGAGAGATTTGGCGTCAATTCTTCAATCTGCCTGGTGGCTCGGTTATTTCTTTATTTAGGTGCCAATTTTTCCAGTTTTTAAATGAGATACTGAAAGTGTTTAGATATTGTAGCAGTAGGTACACTGTTTAAAAAAAAATGCAATTTTTGAAAAAATTTAATCATTCAAAAAATTGAGTTTTAAAAAATTTTAATTAAAAAAAAATCTAAAAAAATGTTTACAAAAAAAATTATTTGAGAAAAAATCCAATTTTTTGAAAAAATAAAAAAAAATTGATTGAAACAAATTAAAATATTTTACAAAATGTGATTAAAAATTTTTTTTTTTGGAATTTGTTGGCCATTAATTTTACTGATTTTGTAAAAGAAAAAAACCTCGAATGCATGTTTTACTAAGAATATTGGGTGTTGTATTTTTCAGGTGAGGCGTTTCGTCGAAAAATCCGTCGATTTGTGCGCACCGGCCGACGTGCACGTTATGGACGGGTCGGAAGCGGAGAATCGCCTTATCGTCGAAAAACTGCTGGCCGATGGTACAATCGTCAAATTACCCAAGTACAAAAACTCGTAAGTATCCGATTACGGCTTTATCGCTTTGTTTATCAAGTCAAAAAAGTGTAAATTGCCGATTTAAAAAAGTGGTACTTTCCTACGATAAAGTCCTTTTTTTAAAGTTTTATTATAAATTTCAATTTTTTTATAACATTTTTCTCAAGGTATTTGACTCGTACCGATCCCAAAGATGTCGCTCGCGTCGAATCGCGCACTTTCATTTCGACAAAGAACAAATGCGACGCCATACCGACCCCGGCGTCCGATAAAATCAAAGGCACCCTTGGCAATTGGATGTCGCCCGAAGAATTGGAAAGAGTCGTCCAAGATCGGTTTCCGAAATCGATGAGCGGTAATTCGAAAATTTGTTATTTGGATTTCACAGCATCCAGTGCCGGTAATAATTTTATTCGAAGACACGTTGGAAAAATTCGTAATGCTCGAAATGGTTTTCCAGGTCGCACCATGTTCGTCATACCGTTTTCGATGGGCCCCGTCGGCGGACCCATGTCCAAAATCGGCGTTCAACTCACGGATTCACCATATGTTGCCGCTTCTATGCGTATCATGACTCGCATCGGCGAACCTGTCCTCGATAGACTGTCAAAAGGTATGCATGAAATAATGTTTGGTGAATAAAGAAAAGAAGTAAAAAACATATCTGAGGAGCGAGGTCGAAGTAACCTCAAAGCTCCGATATGCAGCATGAGAGCTCCAGCTTCCTGGGCCCTCCACAACACCAAAGTCAGTCTCGCTGCTAAAGTCTGAAGGCATTTCGCCTTAGTAGGTTGGACGGTTTGGTTGTAGAATGAAAAATAACTCAAAAAAGTACAAAAAAAAAAAAAAAAAATGGTAGCAGAGCACGGTTTGCGGTTTTGCCAACTGTGTACCAGTTTTTAGTTACCAGTTTATCCGTGTACCAGTTTGCGACTTTTGACTACTGTGTATCGGTTTTTGTCAGAAAAAAACCTAAAAAAATGGTAGCAGAACGTGGTTTGCGGTTTTTGCCAATCTTTTTACAAACTACCCACCATCTGCTGTCGAGAAAGCTCTAAAATTTGGTAAAACAGATAAAATACACTATTGCCCGATACTCCAACAATCTATGCGGTTTTTGTTCAGGCGAAGATTTCGTTCGAGCGTTGCATTCGGTTGGGCGGCGTCAGAATATGTTACCATCCTGGCCGTGCGACCCTGAGAGGACAGTTATACTTCACAAGTATGTTGAGATCGTTTTATCAGCTTAATATTAAAAAATGCGGGACATTCCTAAACAATTCTAAATGCTCTCACATTAGTAGCCGTGGGATACGGTACTTGTGTAGTTTCTATTATTATGTACCATTCTGGCCACAGAAATGACCTTCAACATTGTCCAAGAATCGCAGAGTTTTCAAAATTGTCTAGGAACCCTCATTTTTCATGTCACCATTGCGGGAATCGAACCCAGCACTCCCGGCAGCTCAAGTCTAGAGTCAGTCGTGCTAACAATATGACTTTCCGTGAGCCCTCATCCGTATTGTCTCATGGACAGCTTGGGACATAGGAAGACAATTTTCGACATAAACCTATTTTATAATCAATAAATTTGATTGCTCAAATCACTAATCAGTTCTAATTGATGGTTCTTAGGCCCGAATCTAACGAAATCATCAGCTACGGATCTGGATACGGCGGGAATTCGCTTCTGGGCAAGAAATGCTTCGCTTTGAGAATCGGTAAGTTCATCGTACTCACTACTTCAGTGTTTTGAACTTTGTACAAAGTGTTTTTGGTAATCCCGCATTGCCGAACCGTTGAAAATGACGAATTTTACCCCAAAATAACCTAAAAATAGATGCGATCCGGGGAGTGTGCTGATTTAACGGGAAAACCTTCTTTTCCATTGCAGGCTCAACAATTGCGAGAAGGGAAGGATGGCTTGCGGAACATATGCTGATTGTTGGGATAACGTCGCCGGACGGCGCCAAGCGCTACATCTGCGCCGCGTTTCCATCGGCGTGTGGCAAAACGAATTTGGCTATGATGCAGGCAGCGCTTCCAGGCTACAAGGTACGCAAATGACTGGAATCAGAAAAAATTAGATCAGAGCCATTCATGACGTGGGTTACTATTGGTATTTTTGAGTTGAGCGCTTTTGTACTTACGGTCCTCGTCAGAAGCAGATGAATTGGAGTCCTAAAAGGATTCTTTCTTCAGGAGAGAGAAGGGGAGACGTAGGGATTTAAATGTTCGATAGCCTGCCGTAGGTGGCCTGCTGATCGCTTTTTGGTCATACCCAGACAATCGAGACTGGGCTTGACATGATGGGACGTTAGGCTAGGTCATGGTTCCATTTATCAAGACGACCAAGGGGGATCTTTGATGACGATGATCCAAGGAAGAAACGAAAACGGGCCACTAGCGGCACTGATTTATCGGAAGAATAATTTCCGGTGGCACCTCTTATCAAACTGTGGATGCCCTCGATGCCGTATTAGACGAACTGCTCGTCACAACCGCCCAACGGCACGACAGGGCGGTCACAGCCGGCCTGAAAGATTCGCTGTTTCGGCTTGAAGTTTGAGCCGTCAGTGGGCGTGTCCAGCTGGGCCGATCGTGTCTCTGATTGGCCGAGGCACGCTCCGGAACAACGGACCCGCCCATCGTTTTCCGCACATCTGGGTGGCTCTGCAGATGGGACAGTTGGTGGTTGTGTGCCAAGCCTTTGTCTGGCGCTCCAAGCGTCCACTAGCAGCCTGTCAAAAAAGCACTTCAGGGGGGGCCGTGCGGGTGAAAGCGCTCGATGATTATCTCGCCCTATTTTTGGACAAAACAAATTATGTATGGTGATTTTTTTGTATTTTTGCAGGTCGAATGCGTCGGTGATGATATAGCGTGGCTCAAATACAATCCGAAAACCAAAATGCTGCACGCTATCAACCCCGAAGCTGGCTTCTTCGGTGTTGCTCCTGGTAGGTCACTAATTCCGTGTTTTTTGTCATGAATCGTTATAATACGCATTAAACTAAAAACCCAAAATATGCCGTTTTCCAGGAATCTTTTCACGGCTTTCTATCAGGTGTCACAACCAATTTTCTCTCCTTTTACAGGCACAAACTGGAAAACAAATCCAAACGCAATGGCTACCATGGAGAGCAACTCAATGTTCACCAACGTGGGACAAACGTCCGATGGCGGCGTCTGGTGGGAAGGGATGGAACCTCCAGCAGAAGGTAACACTAATCAGTTATCCCAAAATAAGCGATCTTTCGAACGGGTTAAATGTGGTTTTCACGTTCAAGTTTCGGTTTCAACCTTTTGTGCATAAAGCGGAACATGACTCTCAGGCACAATACATTAATTTATGCATTTATCAATTGATTTTGACCAATGAATGCTCTATGGAAATTGAATTTTTGGAGCCTCTAAAGCAGCATGAGCATTTTTCGCTTGGTTATCGTCTAAATTTTTTGAAAATACAATTAAAACTTGAATTGATTTTATCAGGTGTCACTATCACTGATTGGCTGGGCAAGCCTTACGATGGATCATCGGTAGCGGCGCATCCCAATTCCAGGTATACCTAGCGACATAATTACAATAATATAAGATACCAGACGACCTGCTCAACCCTCATCCGCGTTACGAGACAACAGAGCGGTCATGGCTGGCCAAAAAGAACGGTCGAACCTCCTCAACGGTTTGAGCCGTCGATGGGCGTGTCCAGTCGTGGCAATCGTGTCTCTGATTGGCTGAGTGGCGCAAGTTTGGGCGCACTACTCAGGCCTGCGGTTGTCGGTTGCGGGTTGAGCCGTTCATATGATTACCGCACACTGTACGGACGGAAAATTGTTATTGCATTGAGCACTGTATTTATTTGTCTAATTTTCGCAGATTCACATGCCCCGCTTCGCAATGTCCGATAATCGACCCGCTTTGGGAAGCCGGAGAAGGCGTACCGATTTCCGCCATTTTGTTCGGCGGTCGAAGGCCTGGTAAGTAAATGATTTTCTTGTTACATGCATAACTAAGTAAGGAAATTAGGAACATGACATAATCGATTACGGTATTTCAGAGGGCGTACCTCTGGTTTACGAGGCGTTCAACTGGGAACACGGCGTCATGGTTGGCGCTGGCATGCGTAGTGAATCGACAGCCGCCGCTGAACATCAGGCAAGTTTTCTATTGAATATTGCTTATTATTATCAATTTATTAATGATAAATAATCTACTTAACTTTGGAAGTCAAATGCTTTTTCACTAATTTAATTTTTACAACCCTCAGGGCAAGCAAATCATGCACGACCCGTTCGCCATGAGACCCTTTTTCGGCTACAATTTCGGCGATTATCTGGCCCATTGGCTATCTCAAGAATCCCGACACGGCGATATCGTACTTCCGAAAATTTTCCACGTCAACTGGTTCAGAAAAGACGAACAGGTAAGGAATCTATAGAAATATTATCAATTTACCTACAATAGATCGGCCTACTAGCGTCTATAACGCGTACCTAAATGACATTTTCCTGTCTTGGCCTTTTAACGGACCCACTCGTGTGAATATTCCGTAAAAAGGGTTTCGCAGGGAATGCATCTGATTGGAAATTTAACGCCCGACATTTTCTTCTCTATCAAGTTTTTGCCTGAAACCCATACTTTGGCCGTAAAACCAAGAAAACTCTGAAAAACGCGATTTTGGCCATACCACTACCCTTCAAAATGACCACGTTGGCCAAACACTCGAAAAAAACGCGAAACGTTATGTTTTTTAGTCAAAAACCAAAGATTTTAACCCGAAGTCAAATCCATAATTTTTTTGAAATTTTTCCTAGGCTCATACCTTGGATTTTTCATGTGGAAACGGTTTTTTGCATTTTTCTTAGTCCTGGAGAGTTGTAGACAGTTGCCAATTTTTATTGTCTTGTACCTACCCAAAACCTACTCAAAAATATTTTTTTTTAAATTTTAAAACTTTTTTTAAAGGGTCAAAAAAATGTTTTTTTTTTTAATGTCAAAAATTAGTGTTTTAACCAGTTTTCGACCACTAAAATCCAACCAATTTTGATTGACAGGCAGTGAAAAAGTTGTAGAAACCTTCATGGAATCCGACAAGCTCAAAAAATCGGTTCAGTAGAACTTCCTCGAATTTGCAAAAACGTGAAAAAGAAGAGATCCCATAGAAAAATTCGAGCCAAACCGATTAAAAAACAAATTGTTAGGAAAAAAACACCCTATCCTTTAGTAAATCAAGCAAGAAACCCGGGAAAAATACTCAAAAAATTCCAAACCCGCGACATCACCTTCAAAATTGAGTTTTTGTGTTTTTTCGGTAATGGGTCAAACTAATGCCGATTCGGACCCATTGACATTTTCCGAGTGGACTGCCCGAACAATTCGCATCAAGTTGTAGCAAAAGACAGCTTTTAGGACTAATTTCGACAAAATCGGATCAGAGGTTCAACACGAACTGGTTGCATGAAGGTTTTGGCCGAAATTTCGAACAACAACTTTGTTTCGAACCGCTGATCCGATTTTTGAGCGTTTCGTCTTAATACGAGTTGTAGTTGTAGTTGTAGTTTGAGGCATATTTCCCGGGGAATAGAGGTAATGAAAGTTGCGTTGTGCGCACTCCTTTTCCCCCCTCTAATTTGAATGGTCCATTGGCTCAGTAGAGATGAATGCCTCTCAATTCTCCGTCTCCCTTGGACGGTCACATACAACCCAATCTCGGGAGAGGGCAAAGGGTAAAACCTGGAATTGACAGGCCAATAGTCACAAAAGGTTGGAAATGAGCTTCCTAGGTCAACTGCCGTTGATCCAGCAGATGAAAAGGGTTAAGGTTTTCCTTCCGCTCTCCGAAAATAGAAATGGAAAATATGATTTTCTTGAAATGGCGATAATTTGTTTTCCAGGGCAAATTCCTGTGGCCTGGATTCGGCGAAAATATCCGAGTCCTCGACTGGATCCTCCGAAGGATCGACGGCGATTGCTCGATTTTAGAATCGACCCCGATCGGTAATTGTTTTTTTCACCGAATTCATCATTTTGCCGTTACGTATTTGAATAAAACGCAGAAAAATTCTAATTTTCTCATCAATGCTTACAGGTTATGTTCCTAAAGAAAACAGCATCAACGTCGAAGGTCTGTCGCCCACTCCCAACATGAAGGAATTGCTTAGCGTTCCCAAGAAATTCTGGCAGCGTGAGGTTAGTTTTGAAAAAACGGAAAATTAATTTTGTCATAAATCAATTTCAGTTTTGCCACTTGTTCATTATCAGCCACATTTTCGCTCGTTTTTCGCAACTCATCGAAAATTTATCGCCGATTTTCGCTAATTATTTAACCGAAGGTGTGAAAATGTCTCTGATGTACCTGTTTCGGAGTGCCCATCCTGTTGATACCCTCCGAAAATGATCGATATAATTAAATTTCTCCTTTATAAATTACAGGCCGAAGCGATTGAAACATATCTGAAAGAACAGGTGGACAAAGACGTGCCTGAGCCGATTTTGGAACAAATCGCCAAACTGAAAGAGCGGCTTTCGGAATGAGTTCCTTCGACCATGAAAAAAAAACCAAAATTGATCGTTAATAATAACACGTTTTATTCCGTCACTATGGTTTATTTATTTGAGCTCAAATTTAATTTTTTGTTCGGGCAAAGAGCCAAAAATTTTTATCGAAAACACTGGAGAATTAATTCTTTTTATTATTATTACAAATTTCCACTCGATAGTTCATCTATTAATTGTAATTATCTTTTTTTTTATTCGAATGATTTTAAAAATGGAATATTACGCGTAGGCTGTACATGCAGGCTGTTTTGGTTTCTCAATTTGAAGACTGCTCAGGTATATGTTATTGAAAAAATTACCTTTATTACTTATAGTATTTACCCTTATTGTATAATAATTCGAAGAACTACGCTATTTTTATGTATAAAATATGTCTAACGTAAGCAAATATTTTGTAAACTAAAATTCTCTATGTATAAAATTATGAACCTAAATATTTTTATCAAAAGCTGCAGGCAGTTCGCTAAATGAAATAAATTTATAAACCGATTCGCACTTCAATTTGCCCTTTCTACTTCCATATTACAGAGTAAATAAATGTATTGTAATGTCCTAAGAAGTATCGTCCTAAAATCAAAAACCAGATCGGAGTTTCAGAAAAAATGTTCACCTTTTACTCAGAAATAGAAAAAAGAGAAAAAATTTTCATTTTTTACTCCAAAAAATAAAAAAATAAAGTAAAAGTGAAAAAATAAAGTAAAAGTGAAAAAAGAAAAAATGAAAGTGAAAAAAGAAAAAATGAAAGTGAAAAAAAGAAAAAATGAAAGTGAAAAATGAAAAAATGAAAGTGAAAAAAGAAAAAAAGAAAGTGGAAAAATGTTTACCTTTTAGTCAGGAGCGAAAAAAATAAAATAAAAAATGTTTCACTTTTACTTAAACTACTTGACAAAAATTTAAAAAACTTTTTTCTATTAATTACAAAAAGATTTATCTACCTTGCCATTGCGATAAAGTTGTTCGAAAATGCGTTGATAAACCAACCCTGAGTCTTCACTTAAATCTTGAATGAAAACTAAGCTAATTGAGGTAATTTGAGATAAAGGATGAGAAAAGAAAGTTGCCAATAGACTTAGCTTGACGGTAATGGCGGCTTGGGGAAATTCAATGATCGACTTTGCTGAAGTCGGCAGGGAATTCGATTATCGGCAAATTGTGGAGTTCCTGCGTCGAGTTGAGAGAGCCATAAGCTACGAGCCATAAGCTCGTAGAATCGGAATGTCCTATTACCTATGCTCGGATTTCCATTTGCCAGGTTCATTTTTGGCAAAAGAATTGCGTACAGCAACCCTGAATTGGAGTTAATTCCTTCCTTTCGATGAGGAAAGTCGCCTCCTATGGCCCACTTTCACCAAAGATTTTCCATTCCTTGAAAAGGTAACCTTAACATAACATGTTAACATAATATGTTACTCATCGGTGGCTGTTAAATTTTTAAAAATTCGAAGTCAATATCGAGTCAAAAGTTCGGTAAAACTGGCCCCAATGTCGTTAACCCTTGGTGAAATGAGGAAAATTCCACTCTCCAGCAGTACTCGAACCTGGCTACGTAGGATGAAGTTTTATTCATGGCCCACTCGGCCTCGTTTATGCATTAATTGATTATCAACAAATTCCGCTTTTTAAAATCACAAAATAGGGGTTGGCCTCGATGAAAAAGTCCTCCGTAAATATGGAAGTAAAAAAAGGCCTACCCCTATTTTGAGATTTTAAAAAGCGGAATTATTATAATCAAATCGTGTCAAAAATTTAAGTATCAAAATATTAAGTATTGCCTGTTATTCAGGCACCACTGGTTTTTTGAAATGTTGCAACGCTTTTTAGTGATATAAGTGAGTGTTTTTCAAAAATTTGTATGTACATGAATAATAAGCACCACTTGTTATTTGGCTGAAGGATCCCCTGTGGGGTGGGGGTTGACCTTAACGCAGGGGTAGACTGATTTGATCTAAGGTTGTGAGGTGGGGGAGGCGAACATGTTCGGACATGCGTCAATTAAGCGGTTTAGCCTTTGGGATCAGCTTAGGATTGGACTCCCTCGTACGAGTTCAACTGGTCTAATTTGGCCGAAGTTAATTTGCAAATTCTCTTTAATCTCGAACACGTCCGAAAGGGTATGACTTAACTTTATTCAGAAACATCATAATTCGCTACCAGCGAGCTCATGTAGGACTTTTAGGTTCATTAGCGATACGACCCAGCAGGGGGAGAGCATAAAGAAAGTGGAAGTACACCTAATTTTCATATTTCCACTTACCTATTTAATTTTTTGGCTAATTATCAATTAGACCGGGAAACGCTATTTAGTAGCGAGAAACTCTCGAAATTGAAAAATGGAATAATTCACAAAAAAAAACGTCACTTGGGTTTTTCGTGTCTTCTGAAAACCTCGCTGAGAAATAATCCCTTGTCGAGGGAATATTTCTATTTTGAAAAAAGTTATCCTTTTTTTCGTCTCTCTTATCTTTCTTTTTGTTCTGCCAACCCTCACCGCGGGCAGAAGGTTTTAATTTCGTTAACGAAAACTTAATTTGCCACCCCCGACAGTAAGCTGAGGGGTGTCCACTTGTTAAAGTTAGAGCCCTTCCCTTCCTTTCAATTACAGGCTGACCTTTCTGAAGCAAACTTTTCAACATCCGCCGCCGAGATGATACGTTTTCTGGTCGGTTTTATTTTACAGGGAAAACGAGAGGGGGTTATTTTGTGAGCTGAATGGCAACATTCAATTATCACAAAATTCTGCTCTTGGGCAACAAGTTATGGGAAAATACATATTGCAAAATTTTTCTTCTACAATTAAATTTTGCACCAGTTATGCAAAGATTGATTTCAACCAATGCCATCTCGAAGTTGACTTTGATCTCGAAGTTGATTTTGATCTCGAAGTTGATTTTGATTTCGAAGTTGACTTTGATCTCGAAGTTGACTTTGATTTCGAAGTTGACTTTGAACTCGAAGTTGAGTTTGATCTCGAAGTTGACTTTGATCTCGAAGTTGATTTTGATCTCGAAGTTGATTTTGATTTCGAAGTTGACTTTGATCTCGAAGTTGACTTTGATCTTGAAGTTGAGTTTGATCTCGAAGTTGATTTTGATCTCGAAGTTGATTTTGATTTCGAAGTTGACTTTGATCTCGAAGTTGACTTTGATTTCGAAGTTGACTTTGATCTTGAAGTTGAGTTTGATCTCGAAGTTGATTTTGATCTCGAAGTTGAGATTAATCTTGAAGTTGATTTTGATCTCGAAGTTGATTTTGATCTCGAAGTTGATTTTGATCTCGAAGTTGATTTTGATCTCGAAGTTGATTTTGATTTCGAAGTTGACTTTGATCTCGAAGTTGACTTTGATCTCGAAGTTGATTTTGATCTCGAAGTTGATTTTGATCTCGAAGTTGATTTTGATCTCGAAGTTGATTTTGATCTCGAAGTTGATTTTGATTTCGAAGTTGACTTTGATCTCGAAGTTGATTTTGATTTCGAAGTTGACTTTGATCTCGAAGTTGACTTTGATTTCGAAGTTGACTTTGATCTTGAAGTTGAGTTTGATCTCGAAGTTGATTTTGATCTCGAAGTTGATTTTGATCTCGAAGTTGATTTTGATCTCGAAGTTGATTTTGATCTCGAAGTTGATTTTGATTTCGAAGTTGACTTTGATCTCGAAGTTGACTTTGATTTCGAAGTTGACTTTGATCTTGAAGTTGAGTTTGATCTCGAAGTTGATTTTGATCTCGAAGTTGAGATTAATCTTGAAGTTGATTTTGATCTCGAAGTTGATTTTGATCTCGAAGTTGATTTTGATCTCGAAGTTGATTTTGATCTCGAAGTTGATTTTGATTTCGAAGTTGACTTTGATCTCGAAGTTGACTTTGATTTCGAAGTTGACTTTGATCTTGAAGTTGAGTTTGATCTCGAAGTTGATTTTGATCTCGAAGTTGAGATTAATCTTGAAGTTGATTTTGATCTCGAAGTTGATTTTGATCTCGAAGTTGAGATTGATCTTGAAGTTGAGATTGATCTTGAAGTTGATTTTATCTCGAAGTTCACTTTGAACTCGAAGTTGAGTTTGATCTCGAAGTTGATTTTGATCTCGAAGTTGATTTTGATTTCGAAGTTGACTTTGATCTCGAAGTTGACTTTGATTTCGAAGTTGACTTTGATCTTGAAGTTGAGTTTGATCTCGAAGTTGATTTTGATCTCGAAGTTGATTTTGATCTCGAAGTTGATTTTGATTTCGAAGTTGACTTTGATCTCGAAGTTGACTTTGATTTCGAAGTTGACTTTGATCTTGAAGTTGAGTTTGATCTCGAAGTTGATTTTGATCTCGAAGTTGAGATTAATCTTGAAGTTGAGATTAATCTTGAAGTTGATTTTGATCTCGAAGTTGATTTTGATCTCGAAGTTGAGATTAATCTTGAAGTTGATTTTGATCTCGAAGTTGATTTTGATCTCGAAGTTGATTTTGATCTCGAAGTTGAGATTAATCTTGAAGTTGATTTTGATCTCGAAGTTGAGTTTGATCTCGAAGTTGATTTTGATCTCGAAGTTGACATTGAACTCGAAGTTGAGATTGATCTCGAAGTTGAGTTTGATCTCCAAGTTGATTTTGATCTCGAAGTTGAGATTGATCTTGAAGTTGACATTGATCTCGAAGTTGATTTTGATCTCGAAGTTGATTTTGATTTCGAAGTTGACTTTGATCTCGAAGTTGACTTTGATTTCGAAGTTGACTTTGATCTCGAAGTTGAGTTTGATCTCGAAGTTGAATTTGATCTCGAAGTTGACTTTGATCTCGAAGTTGACTTTGATCTCGAAGTTGATTTTGATCTCGAAGTTGATTTTGATCTTGAAGTTGAGTTTGATCTCGAAGTTAACTTTGATCTCGAAGTTGACTTTGATCTCGAAGTTGATTTTGATTTCGAAGTTGACTTTGATCTCGAAGTTGACTTTGATCTTGAAGTTGAGTTTGATCTCGAAGTTGATTTTGATCTCGAAGTTGATTTTGATTTCGAAGTTGACTTTGATCTCGAAGTTGACTTTGATTTCGAAGTTGACTTTGATCTTGAAGTTGAGTTTGATCTCGAAGTTGATTTTGATCTCGAAGTTGAGATTAATCTTGAAGTTGATTTTGATCTCGAAGTTGATTTTGATCTCGAAGTTGATTTTGATCTCGAAGTTGATTTTGATCTCGAAGTTGATTTTGATTTCGAAGTTGACTTTGATCTCGAAGTTGACTTTGATCTCGAAGTTGATTTTGATCTCGAAGTTGATTTTGATCTCGAAGTTGATTTTGATCTCGAAGTTGATTTTGATCTCGAAGTTGATTTTGATTTCGAAGTTGACTTTGATCTCGAAGTTGATTTTGATTTCGAAGTTGACTTTGATCTCGAAGTTGACTTTGATTTCGAAGTTGACTTTGATCTTGAAGTTGAGTTTGATCTCGAAGTTGATTTTGATCTCGAAGTTGATTTTGATCTCGAAGTTGATTTTGATCTCGAAGTTGATTTTGATCTCGAAGTTGATTTTGATTTCGAAGTTGACTTTGATCTCGAAGTTGACTTTGATTTCGAAGTTGACTTTGATCTTGAAGTTGAGTTTGATCTCGAAGTTGATTTTGATCTCGAAGTTGAGATTAATCTTGAAGTTGATTTTGATCTCGAAGTTGATTTTGATCTCGAAGTTGATTTTGATCTCGAAGTTGATTTTGATCTCGAAGTTGATTTTGATTTCGAAGTTGACTTTGATCTCGAAGTTGACTTTGATTTCGAAGTTGACTTTGATCTTGAAGTTGAGTTTGATCTCGAAGTTGATTTTGATCTCGAAGTTGAGATTAATCTTGAAGTTGATTTTGATCTCGAAGTTGATTTTGATCTCGAAGTTGAGATTGATCTTGAAGTTGAGATTGATCTTGAAGTTGATTTTATCTCGAAGTTCACTTTGAACTCGAAGTTGAGTTTGATCTCGAAGTTGATTTTGATCTCGAAGTTGATTTTGATTTCGAAGTTGACTTTGATCTCGAAGTTGACTTTGATTTCGAAGTTGACTTTGATCTTGAAGTTGAGTTTGATCTCGAAGTTGATTTTGATCTCGAAGTTGATTTTGATCTCGAAGTTGATTTTGATTTCGAAGTTGACTTTGATCTCGAAGTTGACTTTGATTTCGAAGTTGACTTTGATCTTGAAGTTGAGTTTGATCTCGAAGTTGATTTTGATCTCGAAGTTGAGATTAATCTTGAAGTTGAGATTAATCTTGAAGTTGATTTTGATCTCGAAGTTGATTTTGATCTCGAAGTTGAGATTAATCTTGAAGTTGATTTTGATCTCGAAGTTGATTTTGATCTCGAAGTTGATTTTGATCTCGAAGTTGAGATTAATCTTGAAGTTGATTTTGATCTCGAAGTTGAGTTTGATCTCGAAGTTGATTTTGATCTCGAAGTTGACATTGAACTCGAAGTTGAGATTGATCTCGAAGTTGAGTTTGATCTCCAAGTTGATTTTGATCTCGAAGTTGAGATTGATCTTGAAGTTGACATTGATCTCGAAGTTGATTTTGATCTCGAAGTTGATTTTGATTTCGAAGTTGACTTTGATCTCGAAGTTGACTTTGATTTCGAAGTTGACTTTGATCTCGAAGTTGAGTTTGATCTCGAAGTTGAATTTGATCTCGAAGTTGACTTTGATCTCGAAGTTGACTTTGATCTCGAAGTTGATTTTGATCTCGAAGTTGATTTTGATCTTGAAGTTGAGTTTGATCTCGAAGTTAACTTTGATCTCGAAGTTGACTTTGATCTCGAAGTTGGCCTTTTGATTAGCTATGATTTTTTGGATAATCGGCTATCGATAAAGCGGCCCTTGATATTTTTATCATCATTATGATAAATGCCCAGACTGGTTTAATTTTTTAATTTGAAAAATGACCAACTCACCGAAAACCGGGTGAGAAAGTGGGAGTGTACATACTTGACGTATATTTACCTAAGTATGTCAATGTATAGGTGAACCATCTACGGTCGATAGGATTGGACAGCGGCCAAAATTTTTATCTCACCTTATTTCCCTTTCCCTTCCCGCTCCGGTCCTTTTTCGATTGAAATGTAGCAAGGTCCACAATGGCTACTCACGGGAGCGATAAATATGGGAGAAGTTTACGCGAAACGCGTCCGAGGTACCTATTTTTCCCCTAACAAAACCGAAGAACGGGAAATAGTTGTCAGTGATTTTATCTGAGACGGGTTACATTCACACTAGAGTTAGTTCCGTTTCTTGGCCGGGGCTACCTTACAAGAGGTGAAATTTTTTTCCAAAAATTGACAGTTATTTGGGAATCAACCATGTATATTATTTCTATTCTTGTAGAATCAATCGACCGAATTCAGCACATTGTTCAAACAGGACGTGAAGTGTCGATCCATCAGGGGCCTAAGGGAGGGGAATAATCTCCGCTCCTTCCCGCTCCCGCTCCTTGGGATATGTAGCTTCCTAAGGATAGAAGGTGAGGAATGAATGATGGACTCGGTGACTACATTGGAGTCAAGTTGCCGTTCAGGAACATTATAACGACCCTACAGGAAGTTCATCATTCTCCCATTCTACGTTACACAAGGGTACCTACCCTTCCGGCGAATTTCCTCGTCACATACCATAATAACCTTCGCGCAAGATCGTATAACAGCAGCTTTCGGGTTTACTTCTAAGTTAACTAATCGCCCTGCGAAGGAGTTAATCCTGACAATGGAACCAAATTAGCTCTGGTCAATTTTTAAGGTTTTTTTTCTGGTTTACGAAGTTCCTACAAGCCTCTATGATTAAATTTGTGAATATTAAGTCATACCTGACTGATTTGAAAAGCGAATTGATTGAAAAGTAGGTAGATAACCTTGCAACGTTTAAGAATTCTCATTACCGCCTGCTCTTCTCATTACCACCGCCGTATCAATTTTATAAATTCCAGTATGAAGGCCTAAGATTGAAATTGAGTTGCGCCTTGAGTTGATAACTCTTATTATGATCCCACGAAGCTCCGTGAATTTTTTGAAATTTTTCGGAGAAGGTTCACTTTTTCAGAATTTAGACCTTGGGAATTACGTTTTTTTTTAGAATCACCCTTATTGGCTATAATGGAATGACTGAAAGAGACTAACTGATAATTTTACAAATTGGTATCATTAATCCAGAAATAACGGCAGCCATATTATATTGCCAAATTACAACCGCTTTGAAAATATGGGTTTAAAAAAATAACCTCCCTGACAAAGGTTTGTTTGATTTTCAGTATTATCTTTTTCCACGTAATACCAACTATCCTATTCAAAGTGATTCCCCCCATTCATGGGATCTGCTCAAAGCTGAATTCAATATCCTTACCCCCATTCTGTCCGCTTGCCACGGGAAAAAAGAGAATGAGAGTTATTATTAAAAAACTTTGTGACGACGCCCAGAAAAGAGTTTTCGAGAGAATCTACGGTCTGCGTCGGCTCTGATGAATTAAGGGTCGAAATTGGCCGGCGATTTTGTTTCCCAAGGACAAAACATCGATTTATCGTCCCTTTTCCAATGGCCAGTTACCCAAATATAGGATCAGAAGATGGTATATCCGAGGTTGGGAGATTTGCTTCGCTCGAATCGTCCGACGTTGCGGGTCAGCGATTCGTCATTGTCCAGATATTATTTGGGAAAATGGTCGGACATTTCTCCTCAAAGGCAAACCTCCAATCCAGGCTTTGTCAAGCCTTTGTGTTTTAATACTTGGTATTCCTATCTATGTACGTAAATATTGGTGGGAAGTTCTTGAAAAACCTGTAGCTCGTAAATGGGTGATTCTCAGGAAAAGGGCCATTTTGATGAATCGGCCCTGTTCTAGCCGTCTGATGACAGTGAGACCAAATTTTTGTTTTCTTTCACACAAATAACTACCTCCTGCTATAAGGTATGCACATTACTTTCTTCTAGAGGCAATGATAAATTTTATTTTTTACGCCGAACATAGAATTGTCAGTACCATGGGCGAATCAAAATCATTTCTGAGTATGAGACGTCCTAACTTTTTTAGAAAAAGGGTCAGTAGGAACCAAGAGCCTTCAAATAATGTACCTCCACCTATTATTTTGAGGGGTATCTCGAACTTTGAATAAAAAAAATTAGTCAGTACCATGGATCAATGCATGAAATCCCCCCACGCTAATCAAACAACACTGCGGGAAGTTTTGCGCGCTAGAGTTGTTGTGGCAGCTGTGACTGATAAAATTTATGTGCATTTAATGTGCGGCAAAAACTCGGACGCTGAAGCCTGTCAGTTGGCCGCCATCAACCATCAAAAATTTGTTTCAGGGGCGTTTTTTTATTCAGCTCAGTACCGTGATTCTATGTTTTTCCGCTAAATATTGGCATGAAACATTTTGCTTTTTTCATGTTGTCGTAGGGCTTTTCCCTATTATGTTTCAGTTATTACCATAATATGGACAACAATAGCTGCATGGTACTGACATTTTGCAATTCAAACTCCACCACCACCGACTTAATGAATCATATTATGATTCTATTATGATTCCTCAATCATATTATGATTCATTAAGTCGGTGGTGGAGGAGTTTGAATTGCAAAATGTCAGTACCATGCAGCTATTGCTGTCAGTCCCGTGGAAGTATGATTGATCCGTGAGACTGACCATAAAAGTAAAAGATTGGTAAAAAGGTTGGTAAAAGACGTACCAACCTTATTTATGGGCATAGTTAGCGATGAGTTGATCAAATTCTTTGTGGTTTCAGGAATCGTGGAAAAAATTGAAAGTATTACTGTGGCTGTAACTTTTTTGACTGCGCCTGAGCTATTTCGTGCAATTGCTACCTTTCCTACCCTAAGACTGTTAACTTAAAATTTATATTTTCTATAATTTGTCGTATTCTTTTATTAGGTCATACTTCCATAAATATATTCATGCGTCTTAACCAAAAATTTTTACTCTAACCCTTATCATTGTCAGTCCCGCGGCTGTATAAAAATTGAAATTTTGCATTTCTGGCTCCAAAATAGAGTTTGACCTTTCAAAAACGGTTTGTTTGCATCCGGGGAACGAGTGAATACCGCAAAAAATGTAGTTTGAAGTAAGCGGATTTTCGGAAATTACCCTTTTTCTGAGAATCAACCAAATGATAGTTCCAATAAATCGATAGTAAAAGTGTAAATCCATGAAGTCCAAATTCAGAAATTTGTCAGCGTATCAAAAAAACGTTCTTGTTTTTGCAACACCTCTGGAAGGTTTTGACTTACAGGTTGCACATCGTTGGTAGGTACAGGTGGCACATCGCCACAGAGAAGACGAAAACGGAGGAATCCGGCTCAACTTGATGGATCTACGGCTCAATTACTACCCATAGAGCTCAAATCCTTATTTTATCAGAAATTGAGACTTACGAGGTTTTTCACTTTTACCAACGATATGAGGTACTTGCCCTGTAAGAATTAAGGGAATTCAAAGGTAGAAAATTACTCATAATTTGCCTTTTTTGAGGGGGTTGTGGGCTTAATCAAGCCCTCAATCCCTGAGGGGCCTCCGTGGGCTTATTGTACCCCCCATTACAACCCCACCTGTCTGTGAGTTCAAGCCTGGGAATAAAGCCTCCGAGGTGTTGACAATGGTGGAGCAAAATGGTAATTGGAGCCTTCGGATTACGGGATTCGAGAAATGGAAGTTTCTCTTCTGTAGCTTTTCTCCCTTGCCACTGATGTGTAAATTCGATTTCGCCGGGTGCGAATATTCGTCTAATTTGAAATTCGGTCTGATTATAGTTTCCCTGTCGGCTTTCCAACTTTGAGAAAACGCTCGTTAATTAGTAACAAGCTTTGCACGCCTTCACATGTTTGATGTTACGAATTGTTCTTCAGCTACACGTGTCTCGTCAAATGGTGGCTCCTGATTATGAGCATTTTGGGCTGTGGTTTGATAGAATTTCCAAATGAATTTGTTCCTTAAAGTCTAGTCCCAAAGTCGGCCACCAGGTGGCGACCCAAAACGGGCTAAACTTATTATTCCAGAACGGTCTCTGGCCTTTGTCCATAGCTAACTTTTAGTTTATGGGGTAGTTTACGCCAATTCACTGCTCATTCGTACAAAATGATTTTTTAAAATTCTCAACTTTCTCCAGAAAATAGGTAATACCTGTCCCAATAGAAATTCAAAGAACCCGGGGGTACCTTGTGATTGAAAAACATTCGAAAATGGTTTATATCGTACAGGACATTTCCTCTGGCATTCCATCGTTCGTATCAAGTTTTCAAACATGGAGGTTTTCATGGCTTCGACACACACTCGAAGATATCGTGGAGAACTTTTCGATGGGAATTGTTGATGGTGTATCGTGTTCTCTTATTGAAACCGAAGAACCAAAGGATGAAAACCGAATATATAGGAACCTTTCTCAGCCTTCTATCGCTTCCAATATCGTCAACCCAGTCTCGCACAGGTCATATTACCATACAAAAGTTAAGTATGGTACCTTTGCCCTTCGCTCCACCACACTTGACACTGAATCTATAATATGAAATGGTATAATATCCCCCACAAGCCGGAAGGTAAATCGATTAGATGGCGGGGATTCGAATTGACCCTTTCGCCTTTCTGAAGGGATTTCCTTTTCCCTCAATGCAATGAAGGGTACGGTATAAAAGTAACCTGAAACTAGGTTACATTTTACCTTTCGTAAGACCTCAATCAACAGGTGGTCTTAAACCTTTGAAAGAATCTGGAGGAAAATGGAGGTACAGTTCTAGACTTCTTTACATCAAGAGCTGTTCGTCTAGTTTAGAGTAATTTGGGTTAAATTACTGTTTCTATCCCAGCATACTACAATACTTACTCTGTTTTTTGATATTTACATTTACAACAACAATTTACATTTTTACAACAACTTTTTTACATTTACAACAACTTACTGATTTTGATATTTAATTAACTAATTATTTGATATTTAGGCATATATATATAGTAGATTTTAGGCATAATTGATACGGATAATCGATAATTATGGAGATAATTTATGCATGATTTGTGTGCTGATTCAGAAGCAGGCTTATACAGGGTGTCAACCCTCAAGATTGTTTTCCTTACAAGGGTTGATTCTTTTGCTCATCAGCTCATTTAAAGTGACCCCAAGAAAAATTTTTTTGGGACTTTTTTTGGAAAATTAAAAAAAATTTTAAAAGTATTTTTTGGAACGTTTGTTGGTTTTTTGGAACGTATTTTTTTGAAAATATTTTTTGGAACGTTTTTTGGGTTTTTGGAACGTATTGTTTTGAAAATACGGACATTTTCTGGTTTTTGGAACGTATTTTCCCGGACTACGAGTCACAGAAAGAATCCGCAAATATCCCTCACCGGGAAAACGCCATTTCTCTCGACACGGTCTGAGGTTAAAAGGGGCAGAGTGGGTGGGATAACGCGGTTAGGAAACAGGGATTCCATTAGGGACGGCAAGGGATGGGAAAGGAACTCCTTCAATCGGCCTTTGGCTAATAATCAAATTTCTCGTCTCAAGTCCAATCCTCGGCTCAAAGCTTGAAGATAGAAAAAATCATCTGGCAATACTCACATCTGATTTTTTTCAGTTCTCTATTCTCAAGAAACGGTGTTTTCAAGGGACCGTCTTCATTTTATAGTAGGGAGGCAGACGTGATGAGTATTGGTATTTCGGTGTATTGGAATATGAGTAGGCATTGGTATTGGTATATGGTATTGGTATTGGTATTTTGGCGAGCGACCTTGGGAAAGTGAGGAGCGTCATTTATACGTTCATAAACGTCATGAATCATGAGTATTGGTATTTTGGCGAGCAATCTCTATAAAGTGAGGAGCGTCTTGGAAGTAGGCGTCATGAGTATTGGAATTCTGAGTAATCGTCTAAAGTGTCCTAAGTGTTCCAAGTGTCTCAACGTGTCCCAAGTGTCCCTGAGTGTCCCAAAGTGTCAAAAAGCGTCCCTAATGTCCCAAGTGTCTCGACGTGTCCCAAAGTGTCCCGGATTGACCCAAAGTGTCAAAAAGCGTCCCAAATGCCCCAATATGTCCCAAGTGTCCAAAAGTGACCCACAGTGCCCTAAGCGGCCCATAGTGTCTCAAAGTGTCCCACAAATTCCCGAATTGTCCCAAATGTCTCAAAGTGTCGCACAGCGCCCTAAGTGTCCCACAGTGTCCCAAAGTGTCGCACAGTGTCCCAAATGTCCCAAAATGCCCAGTGTCCCAAAGTGCCCCAAGTGTCCCAAGGTGTCTCAAGTGTCCCAAGGTGTCCAAAGTGTCCCAAGTTCCTTTAGTGTCCCAGTGCCCCAAGTGTTCAAAGTGTCCCAAACGGCATAAGTGTCCCAGGTGTCCCAAGTATCCCAATGTGTCCCAAATTGGCCCAAGGGTCCCAAAGTGTCCCAAATTGCCCCCAGTGTCCCACAGTTTCCCAAGTGTCCCACTGTCCCAAAATGCCCCCAGTGTCCCAGTTTCCCAAGTGTCCTAAATGTCCCAAAGTGTCCCAAGTTTCTTTAGTGTCCCAGTGCCCCAAGTGTTCAAAGTGTCCCAAAAGTCATAAGTGTCCCAGGTGTCCCAGTGTCCCAAAGTGTCCCAGTGTCCCAAAAAGGCCCAGAGTCCCAGTGCCCCAGTGTGTCCCAGTGCCCCAGTGTGTCCCAGTGCCCCAGTGTGTCCCAGTTTCCGAAGTGTCCCAAAGTGTCCCAGTGTCCCAAATGTCCCAAAATGCCCCCAGTGTCCCACAGTTTCCCAAGTGTCCTAAGTGTCCCATAGTGTCCAAGTTTCTCTAGTGTCCCAGTGCCCCAAGCGTTCAAAGTGTCCCAAACGTCATAAGTGTCCCAGGTGTCCCAAGTGTCCCAAGTGTCCCAAAGTGTCCCAGTGTCCCAAAGTGTCCCAGTGTGTCATAGTGTCCCAAATGTCCCAAAATGCCCCCAGTGTCCCACAGTTTCCCAAGTTCTCTAAGTGTCCCAAAGTGGCCGAAGTGTCCCAAGTTTCTTTAGTGTCCCAGTGCCCCAAGTGTTCAAAGTGTCCCAAACGTCATAAGTGTCCCAGGTGTCCCAAGTGTCCCAGTGTTCAAAGTGTCCCAGTGTCCCAAAAAGGCCCAGTGTCCCAGTGCCCCAGTGTGTCCCTGTTTCCCAAAGTGTCCCAGTGTCCGAAAATGCCCCCAGTGTCCCACAGTTTCCCAAGTGTCAAAAGTGTCCCAAGTGTCCCAAATGTCCCAAAGTGTCCCAAGTTTATTTAGTGTCCCAGTGCCCCAAGTGTTCAAAGTGTCCCAAACGTCATAAGTGTCCCAGTGTCCCTAAGTGTCCCAAAAAGGCCCAGAGTCCCAAAGTGTCCCAGTGTCTCAAATGTCCCAAAATGCCCCCAGTGTCCCACGGGTTCCCAAGTGTCAAAAGTGTCCCAAATGTCCCAAAGTGTCCCAAGTTTCTTTAGTGTCCCAGTGCCCCAAGTGTTCAAAGTGTCCCAAACGTCATATGTGTCCCAAGTGTCCCAGTGTTCAAAGTGTTTCAGTTTCCCAAAGTGTCCCAGTGTGTCATACTGTCCCAAAATGCCCCCAGTGTCCCACAGTTTCCCAAGTGTCAAAAGTGTCCCAAGTGTCCCAAAGTGTCCCAAGTGTCCCAAAGTGTCCCAAGTTTATTTAGTGTCCCAGTGCCCCAAGTGTTCAAAGTGTCCCAAACGTCATAAGTGTCCCAAGTGTCCCAGTGTCCCAAAGTGTCCCAAAAATGCCCAGTGTCCCAGTGTGTCCCAAAGTGTCCTAGTGTCCCAACGTGGCCCAGTGTCCCAAAGTGTCCCACAGTTTCCCAAGTGTCCTAAGTGTCCCAAAGTGTCCCAAGTTTCTTTAGTGTCCCAGTGCCCCAAGTGTTCAAAGTGTCCCAAACGTCATAAGTGTCCCAGGTGTCCCAAAGTGTCCCAGTTTACCAAGGTGTCCCAGTGTCCCAAATTGTCCCAGTGTCCCAAAGTGTCCCAGTGTCCCAAAGCGCCCCAAGTGTCCCGAGTGTCTCAAAGTGTCCTTATATGTTAGTAAACATCAAGTACATACGTTTATGTTCGTTATAACGAAGTGGGGTGAGAGCCGAGCTTATTTTGCGATAATGGAATAGAACGTCCGGAATCGAGGGCTAAGCTCGTTCGCAGTATGAGATGTTGACAATACAACCCCTAACAATTCGTATTGTCCAATTCGCAAAATGTCATAATTCGCTGATGAAATTGCCTTTTTTTCCTCCCGTCGAAAAAGCGAAACGACTTCCTAGTCTCCGCGGAGCACTTTGAAACTCGGCCCGGAGTGAATGAGCTCTGATTGACTTAACGAGAGAGAGCGGGAGGGCGAGAGGGAAATGAGTGGGGAAAAAGGCGAGGCAAAAAGAGGAAGGAGATGGTTGGAAAACTGGCGGCGGGGGTTGGAGTGAGGAAGCTGTCCAAAGTGAGTTAACTTCGTCAGCAACTTCGCGCCAACTTCGCAGCCAACTCGGTGCAAGTTTCGCGTTTGTTTTGCTGTTGCGCTCCTTTTCCAATGGCCGCGAGCGCGTATGGTTCCGATTGTCCATCTTAAAATAAAGTAGGAACTGAATATTGAAAAAGTATGATTGCGAATTTTCCAAAATTGAGCCGACTAGCGGGGGAAGGGACTTCGGGAATTCTATGACGAACTTTGGCGAAATCTCGTTCTCCTGTGAAATTACTTTTCAAGTAGTTCTAAGCGGAGTGCTGACATTCTCCCGATCTGCAGAGATTATCCTCCCTTACCTAGTAGAGGTTTACGCCCAAGTGGGAAAAGCAATTTTTTTCAGTTTTGACTTTGAATTTTTAAGAAAAAATGTATAAGTTTAGCTGAAAACATTTTTTTTGCCTACGATTCACTTTGTGGCACTCCACACTACCTATCCATCCACCCATAGTATTCATAGACGAGCTCCGTCTTCCTGGATCCACCGGAATATCAAGGAATTCAGCCAAGTTCGCTGATTTTCAAAAGTGTCCATTGAAATTGCTTTTTCGCTTCATCCAACAAAAACTACTCCTAATAAAATGATGGTACGTTTTCAGAAAGCAGCTTACGAACGTCGAGTGCTCACAACTTTTTGCCACACATTCTCTCGCCGATATGACTTGTGAAAATGAAAGAGCGAGATGAACTGAGGCGAAAAAAGAATAACCCGTGAAATGATAAATTGTAGTAGCTTTACTCGAGATACGATTCAGTCGTATTTCCGAGCGAGAAAAGAAGATGCTGAGAAGAGGTAAATAATAGAAAACCATCATAACGCACTCTAGAGCGCGCTGAAGATTGGAATAGGTTTTGAAAAATAAGGGTAGCTTAAGGGCCAGGGGGTAAACGAGAATTTTGTCGACTAGAATTAACAAAAAAGATTTTACTATAACAAATTTAAACTCAGCAACAATAACTAAGATATTTGCCATCTTAACTCGTTATCTTTTCAAAATTAGTCATTCAACATGCGTGTTTTCGTTATGTTTTCTAAAGGCTCATAATCTGCTCGTATACAGTTACTGTTATACAGTATACAGTATACAGTTGAGATACTACACGAACCTAATATCTTGCACAATTGCACTTCGGTTGAAAAATGAAAATACGTTCCCTGAGCAACCCCTGAAAATTTTGCTTTTTTCGATAAGTTTCCAATTAGAATAAAATTGATAGGAATGGGATAAAATCGATGTACAATAAATAAGACAATTTATTCTATATTATAGATTCGATTTTGATAACAGACGTTTACCTGATCCTCAACGGACACTAACACAAGTCACATAGACACGAACGATTATTTAATCTATTTCTAGACGTACGACATTTATGTACAATGAGAACAATGTTTAGGAAGACTTATTTACAACATCGTACACTATGCCCGACACACATGTGTGAGGGTAATTTGATTTTTTCAATTAAAGCTTCAATTTGATAAGGTACACAGGTACCAGTTACCTAATGTTCGAATTATAGAACACAAAATAATACTGAAGATTATTTTTTAATTTTTTGACATCAATCGTGTATTGTATAAATAAACTGGAAAATATGAATATTCGCCTATTTATAGATTTACGTTAAATCCCCACAGCCATTGATGGCTTCAGTATTGACTGCTCGAAAATTGTCAACATAATTATTGCCATACATAAAATTACACTTTGACCTAATATAATATGAACTACCGACTCGGATATTATTTTTTCAAACATGATTTCGTTTCCATCGCTTTAAAATTTCAAGCTTTCTGAATTGTTTGAAATTTTACGTCATTTTGTCGCTAACGTTGATTCAGAATTTTGAGCACAGCAAATCGCCCATCCCATTTACATCTCGCATTACCCTGCACGTATCAAATCAAAAATTCATTTTAGATCCATTTAAATTTTATTTTTGATTAGTAATCCGAAAATCACTAAGTAGGTAACTCAAGTCAGATCAACTTTAAATAATTAAATTCGATAGGAACAAAACGTTTGGAATTGAATTATTTCCTTATGAAATCATTTGGCTGAATCGGGATTGAAAATCAGTTATCGATAATACCCTCAATTTTCAAACTTGCAGGAGTCCGCTATGAGATTTGGAAAGATACAGGCGCCTCGCTTCCGACCTTGGGCGGCGCCAATCCTTGCCTCAGTCGATTTCGAAATGCGTCGTCATCGACAGCGGAATAACTTCCGTCCTCTGTGTAACAGCATACCTATAAAATATCAGTTGCGTGCGAACAGATTCAATAATGAAAAAATTAATGAGCTTTTTTGCTATTAAAAAAAAATTAAAAAGTTTTCTATGCGTTAAAAAAATTTTTTTTCGCTGATTTTTCTCAAATTTTTTTTGGACAAAAAATTTGTTTTACTGATGGCGCATACCTCGAGGCGTAGGAGGAAAGGTGAAGATTGTTCCGCCTGGGTGACCTTGAGCCGAAACATGAGAACGTCCGGCGGAACTCTTTCCGAAACTTTCCTAAAACACAAAAATTGAATGGCTGCTAAATTACTTGTATGAAAACAATAGTTACAAGTCTCAGGCAAGTGCTTTGCTATTTACCTAGTTGAAAATTCGAGCCAAACCGATTTAAAAACAAACTTTTCAAAAATTTTCGGAAAAAAACCCTATTCCATGGAATTTGAGCGAGAAACCCGAGAATAATGGTCAAAAAATTCTAAACCCACGACTTCACCTTCAAAATTGAGTTTTTGTGTTTTTTCGAAAATGGACCATACTCATGCCGATTCAGACCCCTTAACCTTTTCCGATCGGATTGCCCGGACAATATGCCAAAAGCTGGAGCAAACCACAACTTTCAAGACTAGTTTCGTCAAAATCGGATCAGTAGTTCAATACGAAGTGGCTGGACGAAATTTTTGGCCAAAAGTTCGTCCAGCCACTTCGGATCGAACCGATGATCCGATTTTGGCGCGGTTGGTTGTGTTTTGCCCCAACTTGAGGCATATTTTCAGGAAAATCCGATCAAAAAATGTTAAGGGGTCGAAAACCTAAAAAAACTGTTATTGCGATCATGACTTTTTTGACATTTCAACGTTTTTGAGTACTCTGGAGTTAAATTAGAGGGTTCCCTTATGAGGAGGTACCCTATAAATTTATAGGTTCCCTATAAATAGGAGGTACTCGTTACAAAAAATTTGCTATCCTTTTATGCGTTTTGCTGCTAAAATTTTTTTATTGCAGATTTGTGTTCTGGAACCTCTGAAACGTGAAAAAAAAAATTTTCAGGGGGTGCTGTGAAAAAATTTTGCTTGACCGATTGCATGGCTACATTATTTCTAGAACTTATTTCACATTGTTACCAACCTTATATTAGGTCAACATTATTAAATATATTTATTTCTAAATAATGTACCAAAACGTCTACATCAGATATAAATTCATGTCTGGAACTATGCTAAAGGCGTGTAAAAGTTGCTCAAAAAATGTTGAAAAAAGCTATAAAACTTTTAAAATAGCTTTCTCCTTCTTTGAATGTCGAATGCGAATGATTTACCAATTTTGAAGGAGGAATCCCAAAAAAGCTGCTCGCTGATACGAGCGAATTATAACGTTTGTGAAAATATCTTCCTCGCTCGAGCAATTGTAAACAAATAGCCGTCGAGATTTAAAAAAAATCCTCTCGTTTAATGGACTGTACAGTCGGGATATGGGGATCACGAGTATATGAGGATCGCGAGCCGGGGACATGAAATGTGTTATCTGCGGGGACGTCTGTCGAAATGGGATTATCATATAGATGATCCCAGTAGTCACATGTCCGGCGACCGTGGTGGAAAAAATTTTGCCGCTTTCCATTTGCACAACGATACCATTGGTGAAATTATTCGGGTGGAGTATTTTTTTGGTTATACATTTATTATCGTAGCTTCGAAATTTTATTTTAATTAGGTAGGTAGGTACCTACTTAAAAGAGGGTGACAAAAAAATAAAAATATTTACTCACAACAAAAAGACAAAAAAAATATTTAGTTGATTTTACTCACATTGAATTTTATATCAGTCGATCGATTGTGAATACTCCACGAAAATATGGAATTTTCAATCGTTTAGCGTACCGTATCAAGTCCAGATTCGCAGACAATCTACTTTTCTCCTTTTTTCCCTCGAATACGGGATATTTTACCTCACCTTTTTCCCGATTGTTGCAGAAAACGTTGCCGCACCCTCAGAAACCCACTACTAATCAACTGCGCTCTAATTTCAGTTCAGGCCAAATTCAACATGATAGATTAACATAAAGATAAAATCGAAAGCATACCTGACATGAAATTGTAGATGAGCGGGTTAACTGCCGAATTCGCGTAGCAGAGCCAATGCGATATATTTCCCAATGCTTCGGTCAGGTCTGTCTTTGGTATTTCTATCGAATACCTGCAACATAGAGGATTTTCAACTAATATAGGTACACAGAAATAACGTTTACTCATACACAATTACTCAGAATCACTTCCCGAGCAAGTGTCCGTGTGTCCGTCTGTCCGCTTGTGTTCATTTACAAAAATGGCCGTAGCTCCCTCAATTCTCAACCTTTTTTCAAATTTTTTGAACTGAAATGTTCGTCTCGGCAAGACCTAACACCCTGTTTAATCAGAATTCGAATAACCCACAGTACTTCCGAGATATATGAATTTTTAGCGTTTTCTATTTTTTTCGGCTACAAAAATGAACCGATTTGAGCGTTCTTGGTCTTAAAATCTTTGTTTTTAAGTGCAGAATATTCGGATATTTTTTATATTCCGATAACTTGGCGTATTTTTATTTTAGGCGAGTTTTAAAATTCGGATAGTGAGTTTTTCGATATTTTTGAGCTAAACACCCTCAGAAATAGTCAAAACCCAATTAAAATTGTGTCAAAAATGTAGGTATCAAAATATGGAAGTATTGTGTGTTATTTATGCACCACTGGTTCATCAGGAGACCTCCTGATGACCGACTGCAGCTCAACATTTGACACTCCTATCTAGAAAGCAAAGGACCAAACATGCCCACTTTTCAGCCCTATACCAACTGGACAGTGAAAATGAGTAATATTTAGTATAACCAATTAGCAGGTCGCTTATGAGTGTTTCGGTCTCTCCGGCGGGCATCGTGCAACGCCAAATAATTCCTCGGCAGACCCGAAGTGGGCAGAATTCAGTTCAATATTTACCGTCTTTCTATTCACCATATTTTACCCTTGTTCGTTTGCAAGCAAGTGTTTACACTTCTCGTCCTTTCCCCCTCGATATTTCTCGATTTTCAGCAGTGGTAGCGATGATTTGCATGGCAGAAACAACCCCCGCAGTCGAAAACTAACCCGCCCCTACGATGAATCCAATTTTCCCCTTCGGGCGTAACCCTTTGCGGTCATGTTTACACTGCCAGAACCTCGGGGTACATCATTTCTCCGGATATTGTGTTACACCTCAATATCTGTGCGCTCTGTGTCTTTTTATGCAAGTGGGTTCGGGTTTCCTCGTTATTATTTGATATTTTCTTCGAGATCATCGCACGAAAAAGATTTTTGGCCAAAATAACCAAAATAAAAGTTTTTGGCCAGAGGGGAAAATTTTCATCCGGTTTTATTATTTCGCTGGTTGCGAGTCCCTAATTGAGGTGGCTGGTTGGCACCAAAGTCACATTTTTCCTCGAAATTTCAACATTTTCAAAGTTATTTCAGAATGTCAAATTTTTCTAAAAATGTCGAATTTTTTTAAAATGACAAATTTGTCTAAAAATTGCAAATGTTTCTAAAAATTGAATTTTTTTAAGAATTGCAATTTTTTTAAAAATGGCAAATTTGCAAATGTCAAATTTCTCTGAAAATGTCAAATTTTTCTGAAAATTTTAAATTTTTCTAAAAATTTCAGTTTTTTTTGAAAATTTTAAATTTTTTTGAAAATTTTAACGTTTCACAAAATTTTTTACAATCTTTTTACAATTTTTTTACAAATTTTCAACAAATGTTTCACATTTTTTTACAAAAACATTTTAACAAATTTTTATAGTTGTTCACAATTTTTTACAATTTTTTTACAAAATTTTGACAAAAAGTTTCACCAAACTTTGACAAAAAATGTTCACAAGAAATGTTTTCAGGTGATGAAAATTTATGGTTACGAATTTTTATTCTTAAAATGTCAAATTTTCCTGAAAACTTCATATTTTTAAAAAAAGGTGAAATTTTCATAAAAATATTATAATTTTGTTCAAAAGGTCAAATTTTCCTAAAATGTCAAAATTTTTCCTACAATTTTCAATTTTTCCTACAAGTGTCAAAATTTTGTAAAAATATCAAATTTCCTAAAACGTCAAAATTTTCTACAAAATGTCAATTTTTCTAAACACGTCAAATTCTCCAAAAAATGTAGGTAAACATTTCTTGAAAATTTCTAATTAGAGAGGCGTCAGAGGAGGCCAAGTAGTTAACCAAGCAAAATGAAATTTCAATTTTGACAATTTCATCACCTGCCAATCAGCTCGTAATTTGCTCACCTGAGTATGGACATCAAGTGGACGGGGAAATAACAAACGGCGAACATGATGACGACGGCGACCAACATTTTCGCTGCTTTGCGCCGACTCTTCAACTGGGCTTCTGTGCTCGCATTGGCCATCGTCATGCGCCTGTGACCTGTAACAAAATCGGACGAATATCAGTACCTATTTTCCTATTGATAAAACAAAAAACCTACCCAGTTTTGTCCCCAGAATTTTCATTTATAAAGTAAAATTGGAATTGAATTGCTGAAAATTACGTCGAATCACGCAAAAAAAAATTATGCCAGTCGGTTTTCTGCGTGTCGGGGAAGCGAACCCGTGGAAAAGACGAGTTCCGACAGTCCGATGGGCTTTTCTCTTAATTATGCGGCCGGTCGTCCGTTTTTCAACGTTTTCCGCTTTTATCGACAAGCTCTTTGCTTCCAATTACACTCATAAACCTCTTTCTCGATGAAAATGAAAAATGTTTTCCGCGCCCTGTCAAAAGCGAATTTAATGGACTTCGAAACTCTTGTCGTTTATGCGGTAAAAAAGTCACTTCTGAAAAATTGATTGGCAAAACTTTTTTAAAAAACATTATTATTTAAAAAACACATTATTGTGGTCTTCTATTGTGAGTTCACAAATTCTTGAAAATCTTTTCTCCGGATTGTCAAACCTATTAACAAGATTTGAATTGTCTAGCGTCATGGAAGTTTCACGCGCTCCAGTGGCACCTACTACTCTCTACCCGCTCCAGTGGCATGAACCACTTTCCACGCTCCAGTGGTAAGAACCATTTTAAAACGCTCCGCGCGCTCCTCGGTAACCACCACTTTTCTTGAGCCCAGTGGCACCTACTACTCTCCACGCGCTCCAATGGTACACGCTACGCCCCACTTAACACGCTCCACGCGCTCCTCGGTAACCATCACTTTCCTCGGCTCCAGTAGCACCTACTACTCTCCACGAGCTCCAGTGGCAGCCACCACTCTCCACGCGCTCCAGTGGTACGCACTATGCTCCACGAGCTCCTGTGGCACCCACCACCCTCCACGAGCTCCAGTGGTAAAAACCACTTTCCACGCTCCATCTGCTCCAGTGTTGACCACCACTTTCCACGCTCCATCTGCTCCGGTGTTAACCTCCACTTTCCTCGCGCTCCAGCGGTGCGTACTACGCTCCACGCACTCCAGTGGCAACCACGCTTACCGCGCGCTCCAGCGGTAAGATCACTTTTGCACGCTCCTCGCGCTTCTGTGGTACATGCAACGCTCCACGCGCTCCAGTGGAACGTACCTCCTCTCGCTCTAGCGGTTAGAAATATAATCTACTTCGAGCAACTGGTTTGATTTTAGTGGCTTTTGAATCGAAATAAATGTCAATTCAACAGATAAAACTCAAGTCTCAAGCGGATAATTGAGCGAAACGATCCTCCCAGAGATCAAAGTTGAATAAAGTCGATCGAAACGGCCGCTTAATAAGAATTTCGACTGAGTTAACTTCTAACTAGGTACTCGGGCTGAAGCTGAGTGCTTACTAACACCGTGCTATCTTGAAAGGGCGATTTCCATGGTAAAGGCTCGACTTTGTGGAGTAATGTTATTTTTGAAGCGGGAAATACTGTCCGGACAGCGCCTTGAGAATATTCCGACAGTATCTTGGGCACCAACAGCCTTTCAATACTCCGAGAGCATTCTGACGGTGACGGTTAAAATTAAAAGAAAATCCAATTTTCCCTAAGGTTTTCCATCCAAAGGGGACAAAATAGCGTGAAGCGGAGAGGGCGGAAGGAGGGGAAATGGGAGATCAAAGGATTTGAGAGAGTGCATGCAACGGGGAGCGAAGATATTCTGTCTTGATGTCCCAGCCGATACGATGCGCGACTTTCCTGAGCCTGGGTGAAATGCAGGGTTTTTTGGGGGAAAAAAACATCGATAAGACTTACTTAGTAAAAACAACTGCCGATAAATTAAGGCAAAAGGAGAAAGAAAATTCCAATTGTAAGTAAGTACCACTCTTCGCACTCGAATGGCGAGCTCCGCTTTCCACACGCTCTAGTGGTAAACACCACTTTACACGCTCCGATGGTAAGCACCACTTTCCACGCTCCACGCACTCTAGTGGTAAGCGCCACACTCCAATGGTAAACACCACTCTTCGTATCCTAATGGTAAGCGCCACTTCCACACGCTCCGATGGTAAGCACCATTTTCCACGCTCCACGCACTCCAGCTGTAAGCACCACACTCCACGCGCTGCAGTGGTAAATAGCACTTTCCGCACGCTCCAATGGTAAGCGCGCCACTCCCCACGCTCCGCGTACTCTAGTGCTAAGCAGCACATCTACACGCTTCAATGGTAAGCACCACTTCCACACGCTCCAATGGTAAGCGCACCACTTCCCACGTTCCGCGCACTCTAGTGGTAAGCAGCACTTCCACACGCTCCAATGGTAAGCACCACTTCCACACGCTCCAATGGGAAGCGCACCACTTCCACACGCTCCAATGGTAAGCACCATTTTCCACGCTCCGCGCACTCTAGCTGTAAGCAGCACTTTCCACACACTCCAATGGTCAACCGCACTCTCTGCACGCTCCTACGGTAAACCCCACTCTCTACGGTTACCTGAGATAGTGTTGAGCGGCGTTCGACACTCCAAATGGCCCGGTATGTTGCCGGACCTCCAGAGGACTCGGACAATTTGTAGATAAGCGATCGACGTTATGCCCAGCGGCAAGAAGTACAAAACGACGGATTTGATAGCGTTGTAGTGCCGCTCGGTCGTGTCGCTCCATGCCGGCGTGCATTGCGTGAATAGGATGGTGTTTATGTTGAAATGTCGCTGAGTCGTGTGGAGCGTTATCAGTTCGGGTATATCTGCAACAATTGGGAATGGAAGAATGGGATATTTAAATGATGAAAATCGGATCAAAGGTTCGAAAGGGTCTTTTTTCTTTTCCTCGCTCTCAGAATCATTCCGGATGTCTGTCTTGTAGCCTGGGTGTGCTCATTTTGCCGCTAAAATCACCGTAATTATTGCAATTTTCGAAAAATTTAAGATTCCTACTCTTCATTTCTGACTCGCCCATGTTATAGTTGGATAATTGCCAGAAGATTGACTAATGTTTAAACGTTTTTAATATTGAAATGAAAATTCAATAATTCAATTAAAAGTTGGTACGTCAATTGAAGAATTGAAGGATGCGAAGGACACGAAATCCCAACTTAGACAACACTGAGTGATTATCCATCCTCTCAAGTTGATCCCGGTCTCACAATAATGACGTTTCAAGCCTTCGTGAATCTTCATTAATTCGCGGAAGCCAAGTAGATCCTCGTCTCCGCGTGTTAGGTGAGCCCCAGTGGTCCCAACTGGAGAGCATTCCAGAAACTAATCAGGCTAACGCCAAGTACTTCCAAGCCGATGGGTGGACTAGGGCCTCTAGACTAGAGGGTTCTGACCCTTTCGAAATATCCGTCGAATATGACTTATCCAGCTTATACAGGGTGTTCTACTGGTCATTTCCAACAAATCTAACTCCCGCACATTTTTTTATTGATGTCCGGATCGATATTTTTTGATTTTTACTCCCATATTTTCTGTGAATATTTTCTGTATGAAATTGGAAGTATTGGAATCGTCCGAAAATCGAGAATCGGAAAGGAGCTTCGGAAAAAACTTTTCCTTATACCAACACATTTACTCAGAATCACTCCCGAACGAGTGTCTGTGCCTCCGTGTGTGGTCATTTACGAAAATGGCCATAGCTCACTCAATTCTCAACTTTTTTTCAAATTTCTTGAACCGAAATGTTCGTCTCGGCAAGACCTAACACCCTGTTCGATCGGAATTCAAACAGATCGGTAGATAACCTTGCAACATTTAAGAATTCTCATTACCGCCGCCGTATCAATTTTATAAATTCCAGTATGAAGGCCTAAGATTGAAATTGAGTTGCGTCTTGAGTTGACAACTCTTATTATGATCCCACGAAGAAATGTTCATCTCGGCAAGACCTAACACCCTGTTTGGTTGGAATTTGGATAACTCGCAGTACATCTGATATATGGACATTTTTAGTGTTTTCTACTTTATTTTTTTCCGGCCACAAAAATGAACCGATTTGAGCGCTCTTGGTCTTAAAATCTTGGTTTTACCTTGCACAATATTAGGATATTTTATATATTCCGATAACTTTGAGTATTTTCATCTTAGGCGTGTTTTTAAATTTGCGTAGTGAGTTTTTTTGATATTTTCGACCTAAACACCCTCGAAAACAGTCAAAAATTGTGTTAAAAATGTAGGTATCAAAATATGGAAGTATTGAGTGTTATCTACGCACTGGTTTTTCGGTATACCGCGTTTATCGGATAAATTTAACAGCCGCTCATTCCGGCGAATTAGGATCGTCGACTTGCGGCATTTCGCCAATTTGTCGGCCCTCGAAAAAAGGGAAAAATCGCCCGAGATTTATTGCGAACTCAACGAAATTGGGGGGCGTAACGAAACAGTGGGGAAAATCGTCGATTCTTATTCAGGCGGAGGATTCGCCTCAAGCAGGGAAGACATGGAATCGGATTTTGTCGAGGGAAAACGAATAAGACCGTTGGAGTGTCACTCTTTTCCCACTCAGTTCCACTTTCGACTCCAAAGGCCCTTGAGTCCTTTGAAATGAGCGCTTTATTGGATTTCAGATTCGACCGAGAGCCAAGGTGATTCTTCCTGTAACCGCCGCTAAATCCACCCGACTCGGGCCCGAATACGTAAGCAATATAGCCGGCCATTTAGCCGAGGTGCAATTTTCATTTTGACATTGACCCAAGCCTGTTGACTCGACCGGTGGAAAACCCAAGTTTTCTTTGCCGGCCGGTAAAATGAGGTTGGTGGGAAATTCCGCCGATATTGGTGGGCTACAGCGAGAAAATCGACTGATTATTTAGATTTTTTTATCGGTTCAGGAGCGACCAACAGGAACATAGGGATTACGCAAAATAGAAGACAATATTTGTAAAATATATTTTTACGAAAAAATGAAATTTTGAAGAATGGAAAAAATGAAATTTTGAAGTAGGTATGAAAAAAATGAAATTTTGGAGTATGGAAGAAATGAAATTTTGAAGTATGGAAAAAATGAAATTTTGAAGTATGGAAAAATGAAATTTTGAAGTATGGAAAAAAATGAAATTTGAAGTATGAAAAAAATTCCTATTGGATAAAATTCTGGAAAAATAGTGGTGCTTAGATAACACACAATACTTCCATTATTTGAAACGTGAAACAGTGACACAATTTGATCATATTTTGACCGCTTTTTTACATATTTTTATATCAGCTTATATATATTTTATAAATAGATTTTAAAAATTTCAAAAAACTCACTATGCGAATTTTTTTTATAAAAAGACAGACAGACGGACACACGGACGTAAAGGGGGTAAAATAAAAACAAACTAAAAATAAATGAACCTTTTTTAAAACCATAATAGAGCGTCACGACTCAATACTATTTTTTGAATTATCATATCATTATTATTCAGGCTTTTTTAGGAGGGATTTTCAAAATTTGTATTCTTTTTAAATATTGATTTCATTTCGCAAAATAATGTTTTGCATAATATGTTTTTCCGTATTGTGAAAAAAATTTCTTTTTTTTTATATTCTGGCTTTTCACACACAAAAAAAAAACTAAAAACCAAATTTTGGAATTTCTGGGAACAAGTGTATTAATTTGTGATGGTTGGAAATAGCGTAAGATCGTACAAAAAAGTGATACAGGATGGATCTTGATTTAACTGACCTACTTCTGATTTAATTTCATTTTACTGGTAATATAATTTAATTTACTGCAATGTGAGTTTAGTCAATCCGAAAAAGGCTTATCCTTTTTTTGCTGTTTATCCGATGAAATCAAAAGGCGTTCGTATTCTTTTTACTGCTAATTAAATTTAATTTACTAATGCTGATTCACTAATTTAATTTACTAATTTACTACTGCTAGCTAATTTAATTTTATTTTACTAATTTAATTTAATTTACTAATGCTAATTTACTAACTACTGCTAATTTACTGCTAACTTAATTCGATTTACTAATTTAATTTTCTAATTTACTAGATACTGCTAAATTAATTTATTTTACTGCTAATTCAATTTAATTTACTAATGCTAATTTACCAACGACTGCTAATTCACTGCTAACTTAATTTGATTTACTAATTTTATTTTCTAGTTTACTGGATACTGCAAATTTAATTTTATTTTACTGCTAATTTAATTTAATTTAGTTTACTAATGCTAATTTACTGATTACGGCTAATTTACTGCTAATTTAATTTAATTTACAAATGCTACTTTACTCATTTTATTTACTAATTTACTACTGCTAATTTAATTTACTGCTAAAGTGAGTCTAGTCAACCCAAAAAAGGCTTATTCTTTTTTCTGCTGTTCATCCAATTCTAATGGATTGCTACGTTGTTAACTCGTTCGTACGATGGGATCAAAAAGCGTTTGTACACTTTTTACTGCTAATTTCCCACGGCGGAAATGGTTTATTCATGCAGGAAACAGTCACGTTTACGGCGGCTCATCAATTCCAGCTCGTCATTACCCCGGTAAGGGAAGTAACCCCATTTTCGGATTCAAGGGTGTGAAATTGCCTCGAAAGGTCGCCCTTCACGTTACGTGCTCGTTTCGTTTGTGACGTTAATGAAGTCACGTACCAACTTGCAGGCGGACTAACACCTTCAACTTTACTCATTTTCACCCAGCCGAATCGAGCAAAAACGCCGCAATCCCAAATCGGAATTATAGCAAAATTTGCATTTAATGCTGAGTAGCCGATATTCGCATTTAATGCTGAGTAGCCAAAAACTGCATTTAATGCTGAGTAGCCAAAATTTGCATTTAATGCTGAGTAAGAAGAACCAACAAAAACTTACGGAAAGTCAATTTGAGTAACCTCCTCACTTATGCAGTCGAAAACCGAGGAAAGGAAAGTCGTGATGAGCATGCGCCCCTTATTTTCACATTTGTCCGATAGGAATTTCGAAAACTGGAGTTTTTCTAGCATCGCGACGCCAAAATGGACAACGCGTGGCGCCGATTTGTATTAATATCGAAGGCGCCGGTTGGCTTTTCCCAAATTACCCCTACGCCCTTCCCGAAACAGCGCTTATTTTCCACCCCTGAGAAACCTCCCCTGGAGGGTTGAATATCCTTTTATTTCTCACAGTTAATCTCGTTTAGACCCGGCGGTGTTGGCCCCATAGACCCCATTTCCTCCCCGTGACGATTTTTCTCGTTTATTCTGGAAAATCCCCACGATTATCACTGTTTCTTTTTTTCGTATATTTTTGTCCGTTTGGGGGGAAAATAGGCCGTTTTCGCAGGGCGTAAAAACAAACGTTTGCGATCCGGGAACCTTTTTTCAGGTTTTCAAATTAACGTCGGCGAACGGCGATGTGCAATGAGCCATTTTCCAAAAATGTTGGTCCAAGTTTTAACAAAAACATAAAACTGTCTTCCTAAAGTCACATAAAATCACGGGGGTAAATTTTCTTTCTGGCTGATTTCTCATAAAAAATGAACCTACGTACTTCATTTTTTAAGAAAAAGGAACCAAAAATATGTGAACATTAAAAAAGATGGTCATCTGAAAATACCCTATTTATTAACTAGGTCCTATTTAATAAATAGTATTTATACCCTATTTACCCTATATTTATACCCTTCATTCCTATTTATACCCTATTTACCCTATATTTATTTATATCTACCCTTTATTCCTATTTATACCCTGAAAATACCCTATTTATCAATTACCCTATTAATTAATTGGGTCAAAGCGCCCAAAGTAAGTACGACAGGTTATCACATAAAGTTATTCTACGCAAAAAAGAAAGCCATTATTTTGATCGATTTTTTTTCTTCAATACTTTTCGAAATTCAAATCTGAATTAGCCGGTCATAAAACGTCGAGTCCAACCACAAAATCCACGTCTGCTGTTTAACTTTCGGGGGTTATTATAAAGATGATAAATCGCCGGAAAAGTTCCAACTGGCTTTCGCTCCCCGTACGTCCCAAACAACCCTTATATTTCCAACCCTTATCCTCTTAAACTCGTCTGGCCCGAAAACTGGGATTGCTCCGGATTTGGGCCAGGGCCAGAAATTGGATTATCTTATTTTTTCATTTTAACATTACCTACTAACAGTAAGTGACTGTTTCTTCGATGGATAGGAATCCATCAGTAATACTCGTAAAAGCTATGGAGTTTTTAGATTTATTCTACAAAAGCTATTAGAAGTATAGGAAGAGAACGGTGGGACAGGAAATGTAAGTTTTTATTACAAGACTGGCTTGAATCTAACATTTTTTCCTTGAACTGCAATTTTAACACCAGTTTTACTCCAAGATCGTCAAAAACATCCCAAATTGGCGAGCTCGATTAAAAAAAATATTTCTGGGTATACCTCACCCTCAAGACCGATCCGTCATGCGGGCAAGTGTATACTCTAAAATGGGTTTTTTAGCCTTTTTATGGAAAAATCATCAACTTTAGAGCCTTCATTAATTAAATATCATCATTTATTTAAATATCATCATTTATTATCATAAATCATCATTAAATTTTTAATTTTGTAATTTTTTAATTTTATTTTATTTAATTGTGCCGAAAAATATTTTTTTTATTCATTTACCTACTCTAAAACGGGTTTTATAGCCTTTTTATGAAAAAATCATCAACTTTAAAGACTTCATAAATTAAAAATCATAATTTATACCCATGAACCATCATTAAATTTTTAATTTTGCCATTTTTTAATAGTATTTTATTAATTGAGCCGAAAAATATTTTTTTTTATTCATTTACCTACTCTACAACGGGTTTTATAGCCTTTTTATGGAAAAACCATCACTTTTAGAGCCTTCATAAATTAAATATCATCATTTGTAATCATAAATCATCATTAATTTTGTAATTTTTTAATTTTATTTCATTTAATTGAGCCAAAGAATAAATTTTTTTATTCAATTACCTTCTCTACAACGGGTTTTATAGCCTTTTTATGGAAAAATCATCAACTTTAAAGCCTTCATTAATTAAATATCATCATTTATAATCATAAATCATCATTAAATTTTTAATTTTGTAATTTTTTAATTTTATTCTATGAATTGAGCCGAAAAATAAATTATAGCCTATAAATTATGGGTTTTATAGCCTTTTTATGGAAAAATCATCACTTTTAGAGCCTTCATTAATTAAAGATCATCATTTATAATCATAAATCATCATTAAATTTTTAATTTTGTAATTTCTTAATTTTATTTCATTAATTGAGCCGAAAAATAAATTTTTTTATTCATTTACCTTCTCTACAACGGGTTTTATAGCCTTTTTATAGAAAAATCATCAATTTATAGCCTTCATAAATTAAACATCATCATTCATAATCATAAATCATAATTGATTTCTTGATTTTGTGATTTTTCAACTTTAATTTATTAATTGAGCCGAAAATTTTTTTTTTCATTTACCTACCTACTCTACAACGGGTTTTATAGCCTTTTATAGAAAAATCATCACTTTTAGAGCCTTCATTAATTAAATATCATCATTTATAATCATAAATCATCATTAAATTTTCAATTGTGTAATTTTTTAATTAGATTAAGCCGAAAAATAAAATTATTCGTTCATTTATGATTACCTATTGCTCTTCTATCAACTAATTCAAATTCTCTCTGCCGAGCAACAAGATGGATGTTTTTGGTTTTCCTTGCAAGGTATGTTCGTTAAGGGACAGGTATTTTGTTGAAATTCTAACTATGAGGTCCTTCGTTGTTTCGATGGAATGTCCAGTCCCCAGAGATACCCCAAAGAGATGACGCAGATACGTGTGGGAGAAGCGTAAAACCGCTTTTGACTGAAAATAGGAATTTCCATATTAAGGGTTAACATACTGGGAGAATTGATTTTTCAAAAAAAAATTTTTTTTTTACAATTTAAGATTGAGAAAAGATTGAAAGCTTTAAACAAGTCAGAAACCTTTTTTTCGACCTTTGAGTTTAATTTGATTTTGAGTTTGAGTATACCTGATATTTTAGCCTTAGATGCCGAAATTTATGTGGTGACTGTTAAAAAGTAAACGGCCATTTCAGGCGTTGGATTTTCACCCGTTAACCGATGTTGTTCCGGGCGTGCCCTGCCGCCCTCAAGGAGAGGAGGAGAGACACTAATGAACTGTGATACGAGGCCACTCATTGCCTCACCCTTCAGTGGAAAGGGACAGGATCAAACGTTGAACCTATTTGGTTCAAGTAATGATGGTATCAGAGAATAAGGCAGAATTTGATTTCCACTTAAAATTCGATTTAAAACTGCTTACCACACAAGAGAGCGACAATCCAGATGATTATGATGGCTGTCTTGGCCCTGGCTGTGGTCGAGCTGAATTTCAGAGGGAAACAAATCGCGTACCAACGATCCAACGAGATGAAAGTTAGAGTGAGCACTGACACAGCCACTGACACCGTCTGCAACAGAAAGTAAGAATACAAGAAGTATTTAAAACGAAGAATTTTTTCTTGGTGTATAATTTTTTTTTCCAGAATATCTTCTCCGAACCAGGAGCCAGGAGAAATTAAAAACATAAAAATGTGAACCCCTTCATGTCCAAAAGGAAGATCCACGTGGCAACTACCAACGGATCATTATTGAGGGGGCATCTCCAAGATTCGACATACGCATCAGGCATTCGGCTGGTCAGGCATTTTTATAACCAAGAATGATTTACCCAAATAAGATTCAGCATAGATTCAAGCCTAAGCGAATTTCTAAATAGCAAAAATTATTTTGATATTACCTGTTTTAGGAGTCTAATGAAGACGCCAAGCTTGGCGAAAGGGCTTTTACCCTTTTTTTATTTTGACCCCAAAATTTGACATTTAATGTGGTTCTCACAAAGAATTATATATACCTAACATAGCAAGATCAGTGCGCTAGTACATGAATTTTGTGTACTTTGCATACCTACTGGTACCATGGTGTGTTAAATTTTTATTATCACCTTATCAATAAGCGACCATAAGGCCCATGAATCGACTTCCTTTGACGAAAAAACCAGGTACAATATGACCAGGTGAAACTATAGAGGATCGAAGGAAGAACAAGTTGTCACGACGGACAGGCTCTCGAACGTGATCCACAAATTGAAAGGTGAAAAGCGTAAAGGGAAGTGAAAGGGAAGGGCGAAGTGAATGGGTAAAGTGGTAAGAGAAAGGGCTCTTGTCGAGCTTCTGAAGGGAACTCCTTTCGTAATTCAATCCTTCCCTCGCAATGCTGTAGGGCATCTTTTTCAGTTTTTTTTTATGGGATATGTATCAACTTTCTAGCAGGGGAAGAGACATTGATGCTAGAAGTTTCCAACATCCTGACGTATGTATCAGGTGCCGAAAAAGGAAGAAATATTTCCATAATGATAGCGCGGTGACTTATGGGCAAAAGTCGAGCTCCCATTCTTCGAAAATGACTTAGACAATATTCATTCTCCGCTCTCTCATGTGGTTTGTTGAGTTTGTGGGTTGAGTTAGTGAGCGGAGTTTGTGGGTTGAGTTCGAGAGTTCAGTTTGAGAGTTGAATTTGGGAGTTCAGTTTCAGAATCGAGTTTGTGAGCTGAGTTTGAGAGTTGAGTTTGAAAGTTCAGTTTGAGAGTTGACTTCAAGAGTCGAGATTGAGAGTCAAGTTTGAGAGTTGACTTTGAGAGTTGAGTTCGATGGTCGAGTTTGAGAGTTGACTTTGAGAGTCAAGTTTGAGAGTTGAGTTTAAAAGTTGATTATGAGAGTTGACTTTGAGAGTCGAGTTCGAGTGTCGAGTTTGAGAGTCGAGTTTGAGAGTGGAGTTCGAAAGTTCAGTTTGAGAGTTGATTTTGAGAGTTGACTTCAAGAGTAGATTTTGAGAGTCGAGTTTGAGAGTTGACTTTGAAAGTTGAGTTCGATGGTCGAGCTTGAGAGTCGAGTTTGATTGTCGACTTCAAGAGTTTGAGAGTTGACTTTGAGAGTTGAGTTTGATGGTCGAGTTTGAGGGTCGAGTTTGAGAGTTGACTTTGAGAGTCAAGTTTGAGAGTTTGAGTTTAAAAGTTGATTTTGAGAGTTGACTTTGAGAGTCGAGTTAGAGTGTCGAGTTTGAATGTTGATTTTGAGAGTTGACTTCAAGGGCCGAGTTTGAAAGTCGAGTTTGAGAGTCGAGTTCGAAAGTTCAGTTTGAGAGTTGATTTTGAGAGTTGACTTCAAGAGTCGATTTTGAGAGTTGACTTTGAAAGTTGAGTTCGATGGTCGAGTTTGAGGGTCGAGTTTGAGAGTTGACTTCGAGAGTTGAGTTTGATGGTCGAGTTTGAGGTTGGAGTTTGAGAGTTGACTTTGAGCGTCGAGTTTGAAAGTTGATTTTGAGAGTTGATTTTAAGAGTCGAGTTTGAGGATCGAGTTCGATGGTCGAGTTTGAGAGTCGATTTTGATTGTCGACTTCAAGAGTTTGAGAGTTGACTTTGAGAGTTGAGTTTGATGGTCGAGTTTGAGAGTTGACTTTGAGAGTCAAGTTTGAGAGTTTGAGTTTAAAAGTTGATTTTGAGAGTTGACTTTGAGAGTCAAGTTAGAGTGTCGAGTTTGAATGTTGAGTTAGAGTGTTGATTTTGAGAGTTGACTTCAAGGGCGGAGTTTGAAAGTCGAGTTTGAGAGTCGAGTTCGAAAGTTCAGTTTGAGAGTTGACTTCAAGAGTCGATTTTGAGAGTCGAGTTTGAGAGTTGACTTTGAAAGTTGAGTTCGATGGTCGAGTTTGAGGGTCGAGTTTGAGAGTTGACTTCGAGAGTTGAGTTTGATGGTCGAGTTTGAGGTTGGAGTTTGAGAGATGACTTTGAGCGTCGAGTTTGAAAGTTGATTTTGAGAGTTGATTTCAAGAGTCGAGTTTGAGGATCGAGTTCGATGGTCGAGTTTGAGAGTCGATTTTGATTGTCGACTTCAAGAGTTTGAGAGTTGACTTTGAGAGTCAAGTTTGAGAATTTGAGTTTAAAAGTTGATTTTGAGAGTTGACTTTGAGAGTCGAGTTAGAGTGTCGAGTTTGAATGTTGATTTTGAGAGTTGACTTCAAGGGCGGAGTTTGAAAGTCGAGTTTGAGAGTCGAGTTCGAAAGTTCAGTTTGAGAGTTGACTTCAAGAGTCGATTTTGAGAGTCGAGTTTGAGAGTTGACTTTGAAAGTTGAGTTCGATGGTCGAGTTTGAGAGTTGACTTCGAGAGTTGAGTTTGATGGTCGAGTTTGAGGTTCGAGTTTGAGAGTTGACTTTGAGCGTCGAGTTTGAAAGTTGATTTTGAGAGTTGATTTTAAGAGTCGAGTTTGAGAGTCGAGTTTGAGAGTCGAGTTTGAGAGTCGAGTTTGAGAGTCGAGTTTGAGGGTCGAGTTTGAGGGTCGAGTTTTTGAGTCGAGTTTGAGAGTCGAGTTCGAAAGTTCAGTTTGAGAGTTGACTTTAAGGGTCGAGTTTGAGAGTCGAGTTTGACGGTCGAGTTTGAGAGTTGACTTCAAGAGTCGAGTTTGAGGGTCGAGTTTGATAGTTGATTTTGAGAGTTGATTTTAAAAGTCGAGTTTGAGGGTCGAGTTTGAAGGTCGAGTTTGATAGTTGACTTTGAGGGTTGATTTTAAGAGTCGAGTTTGAGGGTCGAGTTTGACAGTTGAGTTTGAAAGTTCAGTTTCGGAATCGATTTTGAAGGTCGAATTTGAGAGTTGAGTTTGAGTATGTGACTTTAGTTTGGTAGTTAAGTTTGACAGTTGGGTTTGAGATTTGAGTTTGAGTGGTTGGATAGCCAGCAGTGATCGGCAGAACGGATTATTTCATTTTGCGAAGCTAGCTTTAGGGTTTGATTTGAAAAATGTTCAAAGGAAAGTTTCGTTCGCAACTTTTCCGATTTTGCAGTTATCAGACGCACGACTTCACTCGAGATGGAATTTAGTTTCGAACTTTCCTGACCGGATACCGAACAACATTTGATGAATATTGTACCAAAACTCATTAGCCTCATTTAAGGGAATTGGTGCTGCAACCCGCTGACGACTTGAGAATCTTGAGGTAGATGGAACGACGGGCCATCTGTTTTGTCAATGAAGAAAGCGGGGGTGGTTTTTGTGACGTCACCGACTCTTTTTCCCCGCGGGACTCCCCCGGGTAATTAATCTACTGCTCAGGTTTCCCTGGGCCATTTTCGCCTTATATTTGACTCACCCTTAACATTCGAATGTGATTATTTTGGTAATTTTTGGGCGGCAATTGCGCGGAAAAATGTTGAGAATTGAGGGAGGTATTTCTATTATTTTTAATAACCACAGAAGGACCGGACTTAAACACTTGTTTAAAAACGATTCTGAGTAAAAGCGTAGGAAATTTTTTTCGGAGCCTCCCGTCCGATTTTCAATTTTAGGACCCCCTTTACATAGTAGAAAATTAAAATTTAAAAATTTGTGATATTCGGTCGCTTCTGAAAATTTGCTTTGCAGATAAATCCTGATTGTAGCCGGGTAAAATACAGAAGTTCAGTGTGGGAAAAAGTGTCCCAAAAAGTCGTTTTCCAACTTCCCGCTGAAACTTTTCCCGTGCCCGCTCTCAGTAAAAGTCAGAAGGCCAAGGTTGGCAGACAATGGTTTATACAGGAGCGTAAAATTCTGTCACTCCACAAAGGATAGGCGGCGTAAAGTGCACTACTGATGGTGTGGTAAAAAGGGGGTGGTTAAGGGGCCATTCTCACTGGGTAAAGATTTAAGACCCGGCCCGAATAGGAACGGACGAAATACGCTGTATAGAGAAATACGACTTTTCCTTTTCCGACAGACGCAACATTCAGAAACAGACGGAGACAAAAGCGGATCAGGAGTCTCCTTCCTTCTTAACTTGACAATAATACCTTGGGCGGTTTTCTCTTGAGTCGGACAATCGGGCGAATAGTGTTTTTATTTATTAATAATTCGTTACAATAGAGTTGGAAACCCTCTTGAGTTGGAAAGTAGAAAAATGGGGTGACAAAGATAAATCTAATTACATTGTTGGGCATGTTTTTTAAAATCATACAGTAGTATTTCGTCACTTAAGTTACAACACCGCCTAACTCAATTTTTGGCGAAAATGAGTTGGACACACCACTCGATAGATTTTTCAATAGCCGATATCATGGTAAAACTGCCAAGGAGATTGAACCAACCAGTGAAGAAGGAGATGGAGAAGAGACAACACCGCTCAATGTATTTCCATGTTGAAATAATTAGTTTTTTGTATCTTCTGAAAACTTGGAAAAATTGAGTTAGGTGGTGTTAGAACTTAAGTGACGATTTATTAAACTAATAAGCTATTTTACTTACGTTATAGAGATGGAATAAGGAGGTGGAGTAAGGTGATGGAGTAAGGAGGTGGAGTAAGGGGATGGAGTAAGGAGATGGAGTTAGGAGATGGAGTTGAGAGATGGAGTAAGGAGGTGGAGTAAGAAGATGGAGTAAGGAGATGTAGTTTGGAGATGGAGTAAGAGGATGCAGTAAGGATATGAAGTAAGAGGATGGAGTAAGGATATGGAGTAAATATATGAAGTTAGGAGATGGGGTTAGGAGATGGAGTAAAGAGATTGAGTGAGGAGATGGAGTAAGGAGATGGAGTGAGGAGATGGAGTAAGGAGATGGAGTTAGGAGGTGGAGTAAGGAGAGGGAGCATGGAGGTGGAGTATGGAGGTGGAGTAAGAAGATGGAGTAAGATGATGGAGTACGGTGATGGAGTTAGGAGGTGGAGTAAGTAGGTGGAGTAAGGAGGTGGAGTAAGGAGATGGAGTTAGGAGATGGAGTTAGGAGATGGAGTTAGGAGATGGAGTTAGGAGATGGAGTTAGGAGATTGAGTTAGGGGATGGGGTTAGGAGATGGGGTTAGGAGATGGGGTTAGGAGGTGGGGTTAGGAGGTGGTGTTAGGAGGTGGGGTTAGGAGGTGGGGTCAGGAGGTGGGGTTAGGAGGTGGGGTTAGGAGGTGGGGTTAGGAGGTGGGGTTAGGAGATAGAGTATGGAGGTGGAGTAAGGAGATGGAGTTAGGAGATGGAGTTAGGAGGTGGAGTTAGGAGGTGGAGTTAGGAGGTGGAGTTAGGAGGTGGAGTTAGGGGATGGAGTTAGGGGATGGAGTTAGGGGATGGAGTTAGGGGATAGAGTTAGGGGATGGAGTTAGGAGATGGAGTTAGGAGATGGAGTTAGGAGATGGAGTTAGGAGATGGAGTTAGGGGATGGAGTACGGTGATGGAGTTTTGAGGTGGGGTTAGGAGGTGGAGTTAGAAGGTGGAGTTAGGAGGTGGAGTTAGGAGGTGGAGTTAGGAGGTGGAGTTAGGAGGTGGAGTTAGGAGGTGGAGTAAGAGGATGGAGTAAGGAGATGGAGTAAGGAGATGGAGTTAGGAGGTGGAGTAAGGTGGTGGAGTAAGGTGGTGGAGCAAGGGGATGGAGTAAGGAGATGGAGTAAGGAGACGGAGCCGTCGGGGGTGCCAAATTATCCTTTGAAAGTTCATTACGAGAAAATGAAGCGTTAAAAATTGAAAGACAAAGTATAAAATACGTTAATTCAAAATAGTTATTACCTTGAAAGTGGAGCTGCTAAAAATTGTTAACGTTGTGTAATTGGTCGTCCCTCAATCAGCTTTCGGTATCAATTTCCCCCGGAAAATTGAAAAGACGAGAAAAAGGGCAAGGGATTCCGATGGTGGGAAAGAGGCGGGTGGCACCGAGGGGGGATTGAATTATTAAATGATAATTTTTCTCCGGATCTTTTTCATTCGAATTCTCATTTCAATATCATTCAAGACAGACAAAACTCCTTTACATTACCATTTTCCAGTACTCGATTATACGGCCAAAAAAAAAAACAATCTTCCGCTGGTTTTTTTCTCGATTTCTCCTTCCGAATTTTACAACAAACGGAAAAATGAAAATAGAAGAATTCGCTTTCTTAACCGAGAAAATCCATTTTTATCCCTCGATTTTCTCCCTCGTGGGTTTAGCTTAATGAAAAATCATATTTCATGAATCGAGGACGAGGAAGGAGGCGGAAATGTAACAATCCTGTACTACATACAGCTTTATTATTTCTGAACCCTTTTTCTTCCATCTAAGGAATTGCTAGCAGTTAGTGGTTATTTACGAAAATCGAGAATCAAAGGAGATGGGTATGGCAATGGTTCGATTCTCAACCTTTTTATTATTTTTTCCAAACCTGTTCAACCGGAATGTTTATCGAAACAAAACCTATTTATCGAGATTTCGATTGATCACAGTTCTTCCAAAATATTGAAATTTATAACGAATAAGACGCCTCCTTTATTTTGGCAAGACAATTTTTTCAAGTTTTTATTGCGTTTTTACTTTTGTTATGATTTTCGGATGCCGGAAATCGATTTGAAAACCACAACTACGAGATCATTGGGTTTGTCGGTTCGGAAAAACGGAGGAAGCACAATGGAATGCGAATAAGGAATTTTTTCGACTGAAATGCAACTCAGTACTGAATTTCCGCTACGAATCCTTTTCATTCGTTTCGTGCGCATGGATATCGAGACATTTTAGCGAGAAGGGATTGTATTGTTCACTTCCGGCTCCGGCACTGCAGATTTTATCCGACCGTTGTCCGACTGGTTGAAAGCCACATACGTCGCACTTGTATGGTGAAATACTTCGCGATGAAACCCTCCGAGGGAAGTTATGGAGTTGAAACTCAGACAAAGGCGGTTTCCGGAGCCGGATTAATTTGCGAAATGCTATTTAACCGGGAATTTTGGCGATTTATCTCTATTTTGTAGGGTCCCAAATGTGTATAATATATTTATATAAATAAATAAATATTAATATATTCATAATATTTTTATTTATATTTATATTATATTTTTCAACCCCTCGAGTAAATGAGCAGCTGCAAATATTGGGATCGCGTTACTTGCCAAACTATGAACGTAATTATCAGACGAACGGCTCAACGCAATGGGGCGGCCGCGGCCGGGCTCGAAACGTTCGACGATCGTATCTCTCTAGGCCGGCGGCTTGAGCCATCGATGGGCGGGTCTAGCCGTGGCCCGAGCGCCTCCGATTGGTTGAGTGCCGCACGTTCCGTTCCCCTCTACAAAGTGCCGCACGTTACCCTCGTCACTAACTGAGTGCCGCACAATGCCGGGCGGGGTGAGTGGCGCTCAAGGGGCGGCTCCACAAATCACATTCGTGAGCCGCTGAGGCGGTTCGGAGGGCGGCTGAATTTCTGGCGCTTACTCGAGCGTTTCTCTAGCGGCTTTACGGGCGGTTCGGATTCGATTCACGTCTCAGGCGGAATTTTGAAATCGTCCATAAAATTTGTTTAAAATGTGATAAGTCAGAGTAAAATAATAAAATGAACAATTTCGTCTGAGCAGCCGATCCAATTTTCTACATTATTCCATTTAAGATTTAAGATTATTCTATCTTAATATTTTTTATCGCGTCAAATAGCGTTCTACTTACCATTTAAATGTTTTGCCGCATATTTTACAATTTTGTTTCTATCACTCTCCCTCTCGGCATTGACTGAAACACTAATCTCAAAACCTGTCCGGAATAATCCTGCGATTGTTATCGCCCCTTATCAAAAGCACAAGCGCCAAAACTAAGCAGTCGGAATTCAAGTCACGTCGTTCTGGTGCAGTAGGTGTTGTGCTGTAGGTCAACGGCTGAGGACCTGGAGAACAACCCAATAACATCCTATCTTTGTTGTTAAACGTTAAGGGCGTTGAAATCGTGGGCCCATCACGGAATATTAATACGGTAACATGTAGGGTACTGGCTAGTGTTTTCGATATTTATAACCTCAAAAAGTAAGTAGGTAATTCTTTTGTGCAATCTTCAGAAAAACTTACTTTTTATAGGTAAGAGTCCTCTTGCACCCCTAATTGTACAAGAACTACAGAAACTACTATGTATTTACTAAACATTTACACAAAATTTGTATTTTGCATTTGTATTTGTATTGCGAGCATTTAATACTCGCGGGCACCAAATTTTTTTCAAAAAATTGGCAATTTAATAAATTCGAGTACGTCAAATCGATCGATTCAATTCCTGGGGCTGCGATTTCGCCATGCGGACAAAGGCTGAGAGTTAGGGCGGCTGTGTGTGAAGCATGTCGTAAATATCGCACAATCACGGCTGGGTCAGTGGCGATGATTCACAGTTGCAAATTGATGGCCCATGTCGCCGACTTTGCCGACCTAAGCCCCATTAACTACGATTCTGGACTTAGGTAGTCGGAGTGAAATACGAGATCCCCGCCGCCTCAATGATCGTATAGAGGGAGATCAATGCGAGAAAATCGTATACTGGCGAATGGTGTAAAAAATTGTTGCATTGCCTACGAATAGATAGGAATTGCAGCAAGTCCGGGTGAAAATCTATATATCCCTATTTTTGCGACCAGTAAAAAACCAGTGGTGCAAATAAATAACCCCAATAATATGGATATTACAAAGATATTATCTTTATACGTAAAGTTTTGATCCGAATTTTATTCTATTTTGACCAATAGGTATATTATATTGACAGGGGAATTAATACTAGAAAATGTCAAATTGCTACGTTCGAAAAGGTCAAAATTTGACTCAAAACTTTTTCTAAGGTAAATCATCAATCAATTTCTCCTCAATTATAAACTGATATTTTCCAATACCCCGCTCCCTTAAGGCTTTATTCGCAGCTTCCAAGTTTATGGACACGAGGCTTTCTACTTGAGGAGACAGCGCTGGGCTAAGGGCGTCCCTGCGGGCTCAGCGGTTTCAAAAGTTTGCCAATAACGGTGAAACTTGGGAGTAATTTCATTTTGTCGCCTATTCGACCGTTTCAGATAATTGCCGTTTACCCCGGAGTTTGTCATTTGGCCAGTTCACTAAGATGAGGGACGGAATTGGCAAAAAATCGATAGGGCCCCTGTTTCTCAATCAAGTTTGTCGGACTGGCGTCGAAAGAAGTCGAGATGTGACCGATGGAACCGCGAGGATGATGTAGATGACGAGGAGGAGGCGGCGAAGGAGGATGATGAGGATGATGAGGAGGATGCGGATGATGATGAGGGTGATGAGGATGATGAGGAGGATGCGGATGATGATGAGGGTGATGAGGAGGAAGAGGATACGGATGATGAGGAGGGTGTTGAGACTGATGATGATGATTCTGATGATGATGAGGTTGATAATTGTTATAAATTGTTATTGCAATTGTGATTAATGTAATGAGGATGATGATGACAAGGGTGATAATGAGGAGTAGGATGATGAGGATGGTGAGGGTGTGGGGTGATGATAATGAGGTTGGTAATGAGGAGGATGATGGAGGCGAAGGAGGATGATGAGTTGATGGAGATGATGATAATGAGGCGGATGAGGAGGAGAATGCGGGTGATGAGGAGGGTGATGAGGCGGATGAGGATGATGATGATGATGATGATGAGGAGGAGGAGGAGGAGGAGGAGGAAAATTATGATGAGGATGAGGATGAGGAGGATGATGATGATGAGGATGAGGATGAGGAGGAGGATGATGATGATGATGATGGTGATGATGATGATGATGATGATGATGATGATGATGATGATGATGATGATGATGATGATGATGATGATGATGATGATGATGATGCTGATGCTGATGCTGATGATGATGATGATGATGATGATGATGATGATGATGATGATGATGAGGAGGAGGAGGAGGAGGATGCGGATGATGATGATGAGGAGGAGGAGGAGGATGCGGATGATGAAGAGGAGGATTATGATTAGGAGGCGTGTGGGGAGGAGGATGAGGAGGGTGATGAGGCTGATGATGAGGGTGATAATGATGGGTCGATAATGAGGATAATAATGAGGATGATGATGAGGATGACGTGAGTGAAAATAAAGACTATGTTGACCGTGATAATGAGGATGATGATGAGGGAGTAAGAACTTAAGTGCGATGAAGCGATGAAAGACAACAATTGTCTAGACTAGAATTATTCTAGTTGAAAAGTTAACTAATAATTTTTATTATTTTATAAACAGTGCAATATTTCCAAGATGTGGGAATTGCCAGGCTCTATGTAGCCCCTAGTAGTGTGGTGATGATGAGGGGATGATGATGAGGATGATAAAAAGATGATGTAGATGATGAGAATGAAGATGGAGTTGGGGAGTATCGCTATAGTACTTGGAATCCAAGCCTATGAAATTCCAACTTCAACGACTTACAAATCCAAATTAGCTGTTAAGTAATCATAGTTTTTTCAAACGAATTTTTCATTATTGAAAATGTGTTGTACTCACTTGGCAGCCGAATTGACATTTATAAGTACCAATTTTACATTGGGATTTCGAAACAATTTCGGGGAAGCCTTCCAATATCGGATAAGAGCGGCAATTTACGATTTTCTGCAACTCTCATAACATAAACATTCGTGATCGCGGATACGCAACGGGATAATCGCAATCTCAAGAACCCAATGATCCCCGAGAGGAAACCGGATACGGCAAAATAGCACAATATAACCGCCCATTCCCAACAAGTGGGCAACGAAGTCAACGATAAATCTCAATACAACGCCATAGGGGATCTCGTGATTCATGTGAATCTCAATATATATTGTGACGTCATATTGCCAATATCCTTTGTCCAAATAAATCACTCGCTTTAATACAGAAATACTCTGTTGTAAAGGCGAACGCAGTTGAGGGCTGATCAATCTTACAAGATATTTTCATCAACCGATTGCATCCATATTATAGCTTGCTGGGTAGAATTTGAAAACTATCTGCTACCGTACGGAATTCTAAAATCGGATCGGAGGTCCAGAAAAGTTACTTATATAAGTTTCTACTCGGGATTTGCTCGTCGCTCTCAGAAGAAATGATCGTGTGTACGTCCATCTTTCATTTCAGGACGATTACGATACAATTCCATTTATTCGGTAAAATAGGAAACATATACGTCATATTTTATTGCCAGACTTTATCAGAATTTCTCGCCCTGCAATACGACAAAACTGGCTACTTGAAAAACTCAAAATACTAAAATTGGCTGGGAACGTCGAGTAAACAAGCCACTGTTGCTCCTCTCACTATGATCTCCAACTTGGCGAAATCCCCCAAGCCAATAAATAATATGGCGACGGGAAAAGAATGAAACGGGATATATAGGGTTCGAATAAAGGGAGGAATTCGAGGATGGAATACTAATGTGACCCAAGTTGACAGCGGAAAAAGGAAATGGCGGCCAATGTAAGGAAAACACGGCCGTTTCAAGTGTGCGTGCGCAGTCGTCTACGCTTCGGCGTGTTGGTGGTGGAATGTTCTTTGATCTGGAAGCCGCCCTTTGTGCGACGTCACCTCACTAGTCAATGAGGTCTCTGGGCCGGCGAAAAAACTCGAAACCGAAACGTCCTTAGTCAAAACCTTTAGCCAATCAGAGCTCCTCCTCCTCCTCCACTTTCCCCACCACCTCCTCTTCCAACTTCTCTTCGACCTCCTACTCCACCACCTGCTCCACCATCTACTCTTCCACCTCCTCCTCCACCTCCTCTACAACCTCCTCCTCCACCACCTCCTCACCCTCTTCCTAATCCGACTCCCCCTCCTAATCGTTATTCCCCCTCTTAATCCCCTAAACCCCTCCTAATCATAGTCCTCCTCCTCCTTTTAATCACCCTCTTCATCCGCCTCCTCCTCCTTCTACACATATTCCCCCCTCCTTCCTTCCTCCTCCTAATCCTACTCCTCCTCCTCCTCCTCCTCCTCCTCAACCCCCTTATAATCCTCCTTCTCCACCTCATCCTAATTCTCATCCTCCTCCCCACTCGGGATCCTAATCCTTCTCCTCCTTATCCTGATCCTCCTCCTCTTAATCTCCCTCCTCATCCGACGCCTCCTCCTTCTACTCATACTCCCCCATCCCCTCCTCACAACCTCCTCTTAAGCCTACTCCTCCTCCTACTCCCCATCCCCCTTCTAATCCTAATCCTACTCTTCCTCTTAATACTCCTCCTCTTCGTCATCATTCTTCTCCTACTCATGCCCCTCCTCCTCCTCCTCCTCCTCCTCCACTCCTACTCACACTCAGTCCATATCCTACTCCTACTCCCCCTCCTAATCATAATCCTCCTCCTCCTCATAATCCCACCTCTTCCACCTCCACCGTCTCCTACTCACACCACCCTCCTCCTCACACCACCCTCCTCCTCCACCTCATCCTAATTCTCATCCTCCTCCCCACTCGGGATCCTAATCCTTCTCCTCCTAATCCTGATACGCCTCCTCCTCCTTCTACTCATACTCCCCTCCCCTCTTCACTCCTCCTCTACCTCCTCCTACTCCCCATCTCCCTTCTAATCCTAATCCTACTCTTCCTCTTAATACTCCTCCTCTTCGTTTTCATTCTCCTCCAACTCATGCTCCCTCCTCCTCCTACTCCTCCTCCTTTGTGCAAATATTGGGACGAATCTACTCTACTGATTAGGATTGGGCAGGCGGCATACGCTCTTTCGGGGGCCAGAGAAGTGCGCTATAAGGCTAAAATTTTCAATTTAGTGAAATTTAAAAAAATAAATTTTTTAACAAATTGCCTAAATTTGGTTTGAATCTCATTCGTATCAATCTTATGCCAAAATGGGGGATGATACGCTTCAGCACCTCCTGAATAAATTTTGCCCATTTTGGGACAGGCGTTTAGAACAAAATTGGGGACATTTCGCTTTAGCCAGTCCCATCTCTGGTGGTGATACTAAAGTGATACTATATCGGCCTCGTAACTGCATTTATCTTTTACATACACAATAAACATCATGTTCTTCATGATCGAACCACAGTGAAAAGCTGTTGACAACATTTGAAACAAGGTCTCTGAATATGATACGGAGGCCATCATTTTTTGCTATCTTTAATCAAAAGGGAGTCGTGAGCATAACTTTATGCTTCGTGAGTATAACTTTATGTTTCTTGCCCAACTGCAGGCTAGCAGTTCGCTGCTAGTTAGCAGACAGCAAACATACTTCTTACAAAGACCGCACATTTCCCTTCGCCGTTGCGAATTGATCGAGCGTTGCCAACTGTTGCGGAAATTGGTGCCTCGGTTCCATCTCCAAGTCAACTTCTGTCTTTGCGTTGCAACTTCCGAGCAGAAATTCCCCTCTTTGTCTTCCGCTTTGAATATGGCGATGTTCCCTCGCCCTTTGTCATAATTACGTTGCTTTACGCAGCCTCGTTTTAACAGAAAGGGGAGGGGGGGATGGAAAATAGGAGCGAGATGAAGAGATTCCTATGAGGCTGGGAGAGATAAGGGAATGAGGCCGGGATGCGGAATTGTCAGAATTATCGTTCTGCGGAGCTGATAAGCTTTAATGAATAGCCGACCGGCGAGCGGAGGAATACGGGTAAATTTTCAAATTCGACTTGTTCGCCGCCGTGTCCGAACATCGATCGTTTGGTACCGACGTAATCTCACCAAAGGGCAAAGCCCCGCCCTCCGGACCATATGAAGGGAGCACGAAAAAACCTACGGTGTTCCAAAAAAAATTTTTTCTTCGAACTATTCAGCATATTTCTTCTTCTAAATACGAAGAATGCTACAAAAATATTTTTTTCGGTATTTCAAAATAAAATTTTCTTCGAAAAAGTTTCATTTTGAAAAATTGAGAAAAATTCAAGCGAGCATTAGTGGTACCTATTAAATTGACCATGTTGATCAAAGTCAGGAAAAAACGTTCAATCATTATTATCCCAAGATTAAAAAACACAGACAAAGTAAATTCTATAATCGTTTTTGAAATTTTTTCCTAGGTTTTTTTATGCGGAGTCCTTTTTCTGATTTTGACCTCCTTCTTTTCAGAGTGAAAACTTCTCCAAAGGATACCCAGGTACCAACTATTATTTTTCCATTTTTTTGCTGTTACAATGAATATACATCTATCAAATATGTAAATCGGGAAGTAAAAAAAAAATTAATTCAACTGCTCAGTAATTTGTTCTGTAGAGCTTCATCTCGCTTACATTTCCAGAGAGATTGTATGGGCTGCTAAGCCGAGAGGTAATACGGAATTATTAAGCCCCTTACTCCTTTTTATTGCGGACTTCGCGGCCGGGTATTTTTGCAATTTTTCCCCTCAAAGAAAGACTTATTAGCTGTTTTACTGCGACTTTCCTCAACCCGGAAAAACCTTTTGCTTTGGACTATACGTATTTATCAAGCTTTATTAACGTCTCTCCCAAATCCTCGCGATTCGTCAATTTATTCCGCTTAACGTCCAAATAGGGTCAGATATATCGGAGATCAAATATCGATATATCGAGGTTTCGATATATCGGCTGTTAATTTTTCCTGGATCCTGCCAATTTTTCGTGAATCCTGCTTGATTTTATTAATTTAATAAATTTTTCCAATTTTTCTTGGAATTTAATTTTTTCCCGGATTCTAAATTTTCCTGGAATATTAATTATTTTATTTTTCTAATTTTCCAATTTCTATTTTTTCCGCGAAGAGCGTCGTGGGCTGACAACAAGGTGGATAAATCCTTGGCTGACATATCTTCTTCTTATGAATTGACAGCGATTAAAATAAAAATTACCTAATGATCCTCGAGCAGAATCCAGTCGAAAAACTCCGATACCTATAACTTTTTTTATTATCAACGATATCTTTTTTTCAACTACATTGCAATTGAATGTAGATGTACCGATATATCGGAACAGAAATATCGATTATTGGTCCTATATATCGGAGCTCGAATATCGATGGCGATATATCGATATATCGGAAGCAAAATATCGATGACGATATATCGATGTATTGGAACCAAAATATCGATGATGTATATCGGAAGCAAAATATCGATGACGATATATCGATATATCGGAAGCAAAACATCGATTACGATATATCGATATATCGGAAGCAAAATATCGATGACGATATATCGATGAATCGGAAGCAAAATATCGATGACAATATATCGATACATCGGAAGCAAAATATCGATGACGATATATCGGAAGCAAAATATCGATGACGATATATCGGAAGCAAAATATCGATGACGATATATCGATATATCGGAAGCAAAACATCGATGACGATATATCGGAAGCAAAATATCGATGACGATATACCGGAAGCAAAATGTCGATGACGATATATCGATATATCGGAAGCAACATATCGATGACGATAAATCGGAAGCAAAATATCAATGATGATATATCGGAAGCAAAATATCGATGACGATATATCGATATATCGGAAGCAAAATATCGATGACGATATATCGATATATCGGAAGCAAAATATCGATGACGATATATCGATATATCTGAAGCAAAATATCGATGACGATATATCGATGTATCGGAAGCAAAATATCGATGACGATATATCGGAAGCAAAATATCGATGACGATATACCGGAAGCAAAATATCGATGACGATATATCGATACATCGGAAGCAACATATCGATGACGATAAATCGGAAGCAAAATATCAATGGTGATATATCGGAAGCAAAATATCGATGACGATATATCGATATATCGGAAGCAAAATATCGATGACGATATATCGATATATCGGAAGCAAAATATCGATGACGATATATCGATATATCGGAAGCAAAATATCGATGACGATATATCGATATATCGGAAGCAAAATATCGATGACGATATATCGATATATCGGAAGCAAAATATCGATGACGATATATCGATATATTGCTATATCGGAAGCAAAATATCGATGACGATACATCGATATATCGGAAGCAAAATATCGATGACGATACATCGGAAGCAAAATATCGATGACGAAATATCGGAAGCAAAATATCGATGACGATATATCGGAAGAAAATATCGATGACGAAATATCGGAAGCAAAATATCAATGACGATATATCGGAAGCAAAATATCAATGACGATATATCGGTAGCAAAATATCGATGACGATATATCGATATATCGGAAGACAAATATCGATATTTTGTTGCCACCCCTACATATACCAATGTTTTTAGTATGTCAAAACTACATCATTTATGATAATACCTGTTAGCAGGGAGTTTTTGGAGATACGTGTTCCAATCACGTAAGTTAAAGTGTATCATATTATATCATATCAAATCATATTATATTGTAATGATCTGTACATTTGGAATGCGAAATCGACATTGAAATCCTTTTATGGAATCAAATCCGTCATAGAATCCCTCAAATGTTACGTATCGAGTTTGAGTTGTCCAAAAATTAGGTGCATTCAGCGTCAAAAAACTTTCTAATATACCAACAGTTCTTTTACGCTTTAAAAAAGAACAGTATTTAGTGCTATTATGGACGATCCATTTATTATTACTTCCATTTACCAACTCCTTAAATATTGAAGAACCTGGGAAGGAACGAACTCGAGAGGAATCGAACATCAGCAGAATCGATCCCGAGGGAGTCCTTTGTAGAGACATTGACTTGCAGCCTTTCGGGTATTCGTCGAGGTGAGAGGAAAACGAAACCTTTCAGTTGTTGTCTGGTCTGGAGAGGTCGTTGATTGATTGGCGGTAGAGGCGTGAGTCGGAAGCCAATTCATACGAGTCAATGCCGAAAAGGAGAAAGGAAACAAAAAAGGCGGACGAAGATTGTGATGTATCCCAGGAGTCGTCCGTCTTTTTGGGCCCAGGATCATGCGAACCGCAGCTTTGCTCCCGAACTTCATTAAAAATCAATTTTTACGAAAAAGCGAAAAATCGGGAAAAATAATCGTGATAAGATACCGTTAAAGGTAGAAAAATATGAATAACAAGATGAAAGGATAGCTAAATTGAGATATAAAGATGTTATATAAATCGTAAATATTTGAAAAAATTTAATTGTATTTTGACTGCTTTTGAGGCTGTTCAGATCAAAATATCAAAAAACTCACAATGCAAATTTTAAAACCCACCTAAAATAAAAAAAGTCGAGTTACCGGATTATAAAAAATATTCATGTATTCTGCAAGGTGAAACAAAGATTTGGAGACCAAGAACGCTCAAAACGGTTCATTTTTGTGGCCGGAAAAAATAAAACGAGCCCTGAAAGCTTAAAACTATGAAACGGAGATGAAATAAATGAGAGAAATACCCACGGATTTGTAAGCCAAGACAAAGATACAAACACCTTCAACACCCAAAATATCTTCATTTGCACGGTCAGAAAAAATTAAACACAAAAAGACGTAATTTGAAAGACAAGCAAAGGCAATTCAGAAACGTGGAAAATGGAAAAATGTTACAGGGCAATTATAATTTCAATTACCTGTAGGGGAAGATGGGGTAAGATGACGAGGTGGGTAAGATGACGAATTGTGATTTTCTCCTGATTGAAAATAGTTAGAGACACCGTTCCAGCGTCACCAGTGACCTATAGTGGTCCTACTCGTAAGTCAACGGCGGACATTCGCGCCCCCGTCTCGAAACATGGTAGTTACAACAAAGTTCGATTTCGAAGATGTGTGATGTAACTTTTGCTCCACTTTTCCTAAGCGACTACGATTTTTTGGTAAGTCATTTGAATTTCACGTTTCAATATTCCGAATCTACAATTCGTAAGCTACAATTTCAGTGGAAAATGAAGTCGTTTGCTTTGAAGCTGCATGTTGATGCACCAGTTTCAAAAAAATATGGTGGGCTGGGGTAAGATGACGAATTTCTGTGTGGGTAAGATGACGAAAGGTTTGGTGTATCGTCATCTTACCCCCACATTACTTTTTGATTGTGAATTATGTATCTAATCACAATTTTACACCATTCTAAACACACTGTTTCTCTTAATAATTAATTGTCTTGCAGGGATCGATTGAAAACCGATAATGGTTGGAACGAGAAGAAGCCGCTCATCAGCAGTGGAAATGTGACTTCTGCGCCCCAAATTGAAGATTTTATGCATCTACTTCATCTAAATTTCTGTTTTGAATAAAGTTTGTATGATTTCCGTTCAAATTTTTGTCAATTTGCCATCTTAACCCCCCATTCGTCATCTTACCCCGGGCCACTCGTCATCTTACCCACAACGTGGGGTAAGATGGCGAAATTGACATTTTTCCGAAAATTTAATTTTTTGACATCTTTCAGTTGAATGTAAAATTTGAAAAAAATGTATGTTGTACTCGGTTAATCACTAAAACGAATAGTTCCATTTACAACTCGCCTGGCTGCTCACAGAGCCTAGAAAAAATCTTAGAAGCTTAGGTTCGCCATCTTACCCCCACTTCCCCTAAATGAGAAAGTAATTAGAATTTCTCGTAAATGTTCATCTACGAAATAAATACAGAAATAATTACAGGAGCGGCGGTCCAGCGGAAAAAATATAGTCAGAGATTATACACAATGACGCGAAAGTTTCTGCAATCGTGCGCGCAGAAATTCCTAGAATCGGTAATGAATTATTCCGAGAAAAACAGAAGACAAGCGGTCAACGAGGAAATATCCCATTTCCCCCCAGTCATTCGTCTTGAATTTCCCTCAAATCAAGAATCGCAGACGGGTTTTTCCGGTTTGTGGCTTTCCATGAGCGATCAGCCGAGTGGAAATCGATTCAACTACATGCATCACTGCATTTCCTTCTTTCGTCGGAGCAGATAACGCAGGACGGACATTCATCGAAACCGCCGAGAAGCGAAATTCTTTGTGACTTTGGTTTTGAAATTTGATCAACATTTTTCAATACTCAAATTCCAACAGGATCGGCACAAATGCGGGGTGGACTAAAAATTAATCAAAGTGGTAAGAAAATGTTAATCAGTAGTACTAAGTTTGATTTCCATCTTCTGCTTTACTTTTAGTTTCGGCTTCACTACACGGTAGTCTAGAGCTTGACTTTCACTTTCACTTTTTTCATTTTCAAGTTTCTATTTCAACTACAGTTTCACTCACAACTTTAATTTTAGTTCCACCTTCAGTTTCTTTTTCAACTTCAGTTTCTTTTTCGACTTCAGTCTCTTTTTCGACTTCAGATTCTTTTTCGACTTCAGTTGATTTCTCGACTTCAGTTTCTTTTTCGACTTCAGTTTCTTTTTCGACTTCAGATTCTATTTCTACTTCAGTTGCTTTTTCAACTTCAGCTTCCGTTTCGACCTCAGTTTATTTTTCGGCTTCAGTTTCTCTTTCAACATCAGTTTCTTTTTCGACTTCAGTTTTTTTAAAACTCAGTTTCTTTTTCAACTTTAGTTTCTTTTTCGACTCCGGTTTCTCTCTCAACTTCAGTTTCTTTTTCGACTTCAGTTTCTTTTTTCACTTCAGTTGATTTTTTGATTTTTCGAATTCAGTTTCTTTTTCAACTTTAGTTTCTTTTTTGACTTCAGTTGATTTTTCGACTTCAGTTTCTGTTTTGACCTCAGTTTTTTTTTCAACTTCAGTTTCCTTTTTCGACTTCAGTTTCTTTGTCGACTTCAGTTTCCTTTTTCGACTTCAGTTTCTCTTTCAACTTCAGTTTCTTTTTCTACTTCAGTTGTTTTTTCGACTTCAGTTTCTTTTTCTACTTCAGTTGCTTTTTCGACTTCAGTTTCTTTTTCGACTTCAGTTTCTTTTTCGACTTCAGTTTCTTTTTCGACTTCAGATTCTCTTTCTACTTCAGTTGCTTTTTCAACTTCAGTTTCTGTTTCGACCTCAGTTTATTTTTCGACTTCAGTTTCCTCTTCGACTTCAGTTTCTTCTTCGACTTCAGTTGCTTATTCGACTTCAGTTTCTTTTTTGACTTCAGTTTCTTTTTCTAATTTAGTTTCTTTTTCAACTTCAGTTTCCTTTTTCGACTTCAGTTTCTTTGTCGACTTCAGTTTCCTTTTTCGACTTCAGTTTCTCTTTCAACTTCAGTTTCTTTTTCTACTTCAGTTGTTTTTTCGACTTCAGTTTCTTTTTCTACTTCAGTTGCTTTTTCGACTTCAGTTTCTTTTTCTACTTCAGTTGCTTTTTCGACTTCAGTTTCTTTTTCGACTTCAGTTTCTTTTTCGACTTCAGTTTTTTTTTTCGACTTCAGATTCTCTTTCTACTTCAGTTGCTTTTTCAACTTCAGTTTCTGTTTCGACCTTGGTTTATTTTTCGACTTCAGTTTCCTCTTCGACTTCAGTTTCTTAGTCGACTTCAGTTTCTTTTTCGACTTCAGTTTCTTTTTCTAATTTAGTTTCTTTTTCAACTTCAGTTTCTTTTTCAACTTCAGTTTCTTTGTCGACTTCAGTTTCTCTTTCGACATCAGTTTCTTTTTCAACTTCAGTTTCTTTGTCGACTTCAGTTTCTCTTTCGACATCAGTTTCTTTTTCGAATTCAGTTTAATTTCATCTTGCGTTTTTATTTCGCGCCCATGGTATTGTACAATTGTTGCAAGATTACCCTTTCTTCCTTTGTCCTATATCTCAAACTCGCTATATTACGCTTTCTGTTCGGCTAACCTTTTATTTTACCTGACAGGCTTGTCTCTTCTCACGTCGGACGGGAAGGTAATTTTTCAACATCACTTTCTCACGCGAGTGTGCTGGTGCGCATGTGCAGACGCGTTCAACCTTGCGCCAAGTGATTGATTATAAGCGGGACCAGCTCAATTTCTCGTCAGATTTGACGCGTGAAATGCGCCACTTTCCTTATCTCTAATTAAACCGATCGTCTTAAGAGAGAAGGACCTCTAATCGGCATCCTGAACTTTTGCCAATGCGGCCGGCAACAAAAGAGCCAATTAGGATGCGGATCAGCACCCGATCGAAAACTACCCTTTCAACAAAGAAAACGGGTAGGAAAATGAGGGTGACTGGGAATTATCGAGCTAAATCATCCCAAGATTGAACAGTTCCGTGTCTGCGGAGATCGGATCTCGGCGGAAAACTGATTTAGCACTGCGTAATTGCCTAGGTAGCGAAATTTGGGTTAATGAATCGATTAGGTATGCTTGAAAATAACGCGAAAAAATCTTCCATCTATTTCGAATCTATTGTTCCACATTTACCGAGTAAACGGAAGTATTGGAATCGTCCGAAAATCGAGAATCGGCACGGAGCATCAGAAAAAAACAAAAGTTCTGTGGTCATTTACAAAAATGGCCATAGCTCCGTCAATTCTCAACCTTTTTTCAAATTTCTTGAACTGAAATATTTGTCTCACTAGGATCTAACACCCTGTTTAATCGGAATTTGAATAATACACAGTACTTTCGACATATCGACGGTGAAAGTGAGACAACGCGTATCTCTATTTCGGTCAAAATCGGTTTTTTTCTTTACCTGAGGCAGAAATCGGCGTTTTACCGATTAAAGCGCTTCTGGTGACGATATCTTGAACAAATATACAATGTATTTTCGTTCAAGATAATATCTTCGCCAAGATCAATATATTATCGTCACCAGAAGCACTTTAATTGATAAAACGCCGATTTCTGCCTCAGGTAAAGAAAAAACCAATTTTGGCCAAAATGAAGATCTTCATCTATACGCGTTGTCTCACTTTCACCGTCGATATTCGCATTTTTAGTGTCTTCTATTTTATTCTTTTCCGTCCGCAAAAATGAACCGATTTGAGCGTTCCTGGTCTTAAAATCTTTATTTTACCATGCAGAATAATATTCTGCATCGGAATTTAAAAAATATCCACATATTATGTGGATATTTTTTAAATTCCGATAAATTGGCGTATTTCTACTTTGGGCGAATTTTAAAATTTGCATAACGAGTTTTTTGAGATTTTGTGACATCTGTGTGTTATCTACGCACCACAGGCTTTGTCACCCAATTCCAGACAATTCGCCCGATTTGTCTCCTTTTCCAATGTTACCCTGCAACTGGAATTGTGCGAGCCCTTTCGGCGGTTTAAAATGCCTGAGGCGGACAAGTCGAAATATCGACGAGCATTCGTCAACTTTGCCAAGCCGCGAAAGTGAAGGAAAATGAGGGAAAAGCGAGGGCGGAAAAAAGAAAGAGCAGTGGAAATTGGAGGGTTTGCTCTCGACACGTTTAAATAAGGGCTATTCTCGGACGGGGTTGTTGTGTGTTTAATGTGTGTTGCTTCGAGTGGAGGCTGCCCACTAGAAGGTGTCTGTGGAAGTGCTTGACTCGAAACCTCTAAATAAAGGGGTTTTCTTTTTTTTTCATTTTTACTCGGTGGCTGAAATTTATTGTTTGGGAAGGCCAACAGCTCAACTTGGCGGAATTTTTTAAAATCGACGAGAATTCGACAATAATATTTAATGCTACCAGAAAAACAGTCAAAGTGGTGTCTCAAAATAATTTTCGAAATTTTGTAAAATGTTATTGTTATTATTACCTACATTCATTTGGCAAATACATTCAGCCATATGTGGTCAGTGTGGATTCGCGGTCAGAAAAGTGAATTTTCCATCGAAAAAGCTTGAAAATCCTCAAGATAAGACAAAATTCACATTTCCGATTGATTTTCGACCGATTGACCTGCCTAAAAAAATTTTCTGGCACTCCAGGGTTATTGTAAATTTTACGCTCTTTCCAGCGGTATAGTCAAAATTGAATTTTCCGTAAGAATTGAGGATGTTACGGCCGATTTAGTGAATTAAGGTCGAAATCACGAACGATTTTTCAACAATAATTCCACTCGAGATGTTCATGGCTCGATTTAATTAAGAATTCTTCACTTTCCATCAGTCAACGCCAAAAATGTCAGTATCATCAACTTATTGGAACCCCTCAAAAATAGCCAATGTGTAATTTCACTAAATAATTGTCACTCACCTGGAAATAAACGATGAGCTTGCACGGAACAGTGCCGAGCATCCACGTTTCCGTGGTGTCCCAAATCACAGTCGTCGGCTGGCAGAAAAGAATCACGAGGAAATCTGCCAGGGCCAAATTCACGATGAAATAGTTGGTCACTGTCCTCATGGCGGAAACCCTGCGTGCAACACGTTGACAGTTTCTTAGAATTTTTTTAACGACTACTGAACCGATTTTTTTAAAAATTTTTTTTTATTTTGAGCTCTGGTTTTTCAACATCGGTCTGGATATATATTCTACTCAAAATTATAGTTACCTGTACACGACTATGCATACGAGCGCGTTTCCGATGAGGCCGATAAGGAAGGTGATGAAGTGCAAACCGACGAGGAACCATTCGTAAGGTTGGGGAAATATGTGGTCCAAGATGAAGTTCCAGTAGTCCTCGTCGGACATGCAATAGTCGTTAGTGCAGTTGTGCATCGACCAGTTGCCGTCATGGGACAAATTCTGGAACAATTGATAACGTGCAGTACCTGGGAATAGGTAACATGCGGTGGGGGAAAAATTTCCTTTTTTACTCACAAGCTAGCGCCAACATTTAGCGACCAAGAATGCTCAAATTCGTTAATTTTTGCCCCAGAAAACAATTTCAGCCCCTCCTCCCCGCTTCGTCATCGTCGTCCCCCTTCTCCTCGTCATCCGTCCCCCTCATCGTCCTCCTCCTTGTTTCCCTACTCCCCTCCTTGTCGTCCGCCTCCATGTCCTCCTACTCCCCCTCCTCGTTGTCCTCCTACTTGTTCTCCTACTCCCCCTCCTCGATGTACTACTTGTTCTCCTACTCCCCCTCCTTGTCGCCCGCCTCCTTGTCCTACTAATCCCCCTCCCCGACATCCTCCTTGTCCTCCTACTCCCCTCTTTGTCGTCCGCCTCCTTGTCCTCCTACTCCTCTCCTTGTCGTTCGCCTCCTTGTCCTCCTACTCCCCCTCCCCGGCATACTCCTTGTCCTCCTACTCCCCCTCCCCGGCATACTCCTTGTCCTCCTCCTCCCCTCCTTGTCGTCCGCCTCCTTGTCCTCCTACTCCCCTCCTTGTCGTCCGCCTCCATGTCCTCCTACTCCCACTCCTCGTCGTCCTCCTTGTCCTCCTACTCCCCCTCATCGTCGTCCTCCTTGTCCTCCTACTCCCCTCCTTGTCGCCCGCCTCCTTGTCCTACTACTCCCCCTCCCCGACCTCCTCCTTGTCATCATACTCCTCTCCTTGTCGTCCGCCTCCTTGTCCTCCTACTCCTCTCCTTGTCGTCCGCCTCCTTGTCCTCCTACTCCCCCTCATCGTCGTCCTCCTACTCCCCCTCATCGTCGTCCTCCTTGCCCTCCTACTCCCCTCCTTGTCGCCCGCCTCCTTGTCCTACTACTCCCCCTCCCCGACCTCCTCCTTGTCCTCCTACTCCCCTCTTTGTCGTCCGCCTCCTTGCCCTCCGACTCCCCCTCATCGTCGTCCTCCTCCTTGGCCTCCTACTCCCCCTCATCGTCGTCCTCCTTGTCCTCCTACTCCCCCACATCGTCGTCCTCCTTGCCCTCCTACTCCCCTCCTTGTCGCCCGCCTCCTTGTCCTACTACTCCCCCTCCCCGAACTCTTCCTTGTCCTCCTACTCCCCTCTTTGTCGTCCGCCTGCTTGTTCTCCTAATCCCCCTCATCGTCGTCCTCCTCCTTGGCCTCCTATTCCCCTTCATCGTCGTCCTCCTCCTTGCCCTCCGACTCCCCCTCATCGTCGTCCTCCTCCTTGTTCTCCTACTCCCCCTTCTCGTCGAACACCTCCTCCGTCGCCCCCGCCGACGACTCCTAGTCCTTCTTATCCTCCTCCATCCCTTCCTACTCCCCCCTCCTTGTCTTCTACTCGTCCTCCAACTCCCCCTCCTCGTCGTCCTCCTCCTCCTCGCTGCGCCAACGTTTTAGATTATCTGGCAACGTTACGTCCGTAAAGGTAACTTGGTGCGAAATTAGGTATCAAGACGAATCTTATCAACTAATTTGGATGGGGCGAACAGCATGCGCCCTTTTTACGGCAAGAGAAGCGCGTAATAAAAGTAAAATTTTCACATTATTAAAATTTAAAAAAATTATGTCGACGCCATCGGACAAAATTTTGAAGCGGAATCTTGTCACTTTCCCCGGCTTCCATCTCTCATAGCGATAAACTCGCTTATTTTTATTTACATTAGCGTCCCTTTCATCTTCCTATGTTAAACAGCGTGATAAAATCTGCATTCATTATCTCCCGACGCGATAACAACTAATGACCCCTCAACCTCAGGCTAAAGGACTCGTCACAACTTCTGCATTAGTAAGTTTAATAGTAATAAATGAAAAGCTTCGCAAACTGTAAAGTTTTCACGACGAGGGGGAGGGGGACTTCGTTACAAAGCGGAACTTAACTTCGAAGCCCAGGCCAGACACTTAAAAGAACTTATCGCTCGATTATGTCCTTGCTACGCAAATAGAGCGAATTTTCACGCTTTAACGAAGTTTTTTAATTATGTACCTACCTGCGTTACCAACAGTAGTTCACAATATACTTCCCCCAGCATTATTTCGCGTTGACGATGATTTTGAGATTTCTGCAATTATAATCGCCTAAAAATAAATCAGACCTTATAGTTTGATCCGGATATTCATAGGACTGACTCTCAAAGCACTAGGTACAATCATAAATAAATTATTATCGATAAATTAATTTTTAAAATTTATGTTATTGACTATTATTTTTTGATTTGGGAATGGTATGTGATCAAATATGATCATGAAGGGTTTTAAATTAACTTGTAAAGTAACTTACGAAGTCCTCGTAGTCCAAGAACGGTTCGTCCATGTTGTCCTGTGGGGGCCCGATTTTATGCTGTTTTTTCGAACACTTCACACACTCCGAGCAATATTGGCATTAGGCAGTAACATTTTGGTCATAATTTTATATTTTCAAACAATTCCAACCCTACGAACCTAGAGAAATAAGTCAAAGGATAAAAAAGGGTTGAAAATATAATCAGGCACTTATGGTAGGTAACTTTTGTTACGCATAAAATTCAGATAAAAAAAAATGAAAAATTTAAAAAAAAATGAGAAAATTATCAAATTATTTTTTTTTATCTAACTAACTGCTTTCGAGGAATAATGATCAATGTTAATTTTGCACTAGTCAGATGGATAAACCAAAATGGTGATGGTATGAGGTACCGACTATCACGACCTTTGGACAACTAGAGCCCAAGTTTTTCAGTGTTTCCGATTTTTACAAGTTAAATTAAAAAAATGAAAACTTCCGAAAAATGCGCAAATTCGCCTAAATTTCGACGAAACGTCGGCGCGTTTTTCCGACGCGCACTGATCGAAGCACGATCGGAATTTAATGACTGGGAACGTAGGTCATGATAACGATTAGAAACTAGTGAAAAACGTGCTCGAACCATAAACAGCCGGACGAACCGATTGGGCACGGACCCGTTTCTAATATTATCCGAAATGCAAACAGATAGAAAAGAGACAATTTGTCCGTTATAGAATGGAAAAGCGAGCAATTTCTGCCACCGAGGATTTTTTTGTCAAACCACCCAAGCGGTTTTTTTGGGTTGTGGAATTCGGGATTAAATTTCACACTAAGAATGTTCAACCGTAAAGTAGGTTTAAAACTAGAAATGTCATTATTTGAAAAAAGGTTTTATTTTCAAAAAGCCGTAACTCAGTAGCTTTTCAACCTACTGATGTTAAGCTCAAATTCCAACATTTAAAGCTCCTCAAAAACTCATAGAGTTTTTTACCCGTTTTCTTTGAAAGGGCAGATTTTTCAGCTCATTCGCTCAAATTTTTGTTCTACGAAATTAGTTGTGAGCTCGCGGAAAAGTACACTTTTTTCGCTTTGAAGATTTTTTTCGTTTTCCGGCCATGCCTCAGTAAAATGGCAATAACTCTTTTTAGTTTTGGAGTAATTACGAAAATGAGTATACCGCTGGAAAGGCCATTAAATTTCCTGTAACCCCAAAGTATTCGCGACTTCCTAACATTAAGTTAAGGGGGTATAAAATTAAGCCAAATTCGAGTAATGCTCAATTTTTAAAAATTACCGTTTTTTCGACGTTCTTTTAGGATTGGGAAAAAATGGAAAAATTCCGCGCACGCTCCAGGGAAAACTGGTTAGAAATGTCAGCTTTTCGATGGTATAATCATTTTTTAATTTACCTCGCTTAGTAGAGGAGAAATCGACGTTTAAATGCAATATATGGTTGATTTTTTGCTGCGAATTAGCTTTTACAATTTCAAGTGTTAATCAAAGATTTTTCCGTGTTGAAAAAAGAAGAAGTTACCTCCTGCAAATGTGGACCAACAAGAATTAAAATTTCTAATTAATTAATTGCAATTATTCGGTATTTAATTAATACCAAATCACAATTTATTGCTTTCAACTTGTTCGCATGCCTATTTTCAAAAAATCCATAATCTGTAAATATGGGAGTGAAAATAAAATGGCTAAAATATTGTAGATTCTTCCAAAAAAGGCGAAGTAGGTACCTCAAACCTCGAATTAATGTTAATTAAATTAATTTTAGGATTATTTGCCAATTTTCCAACCCCCCTCGGATTTTTTAAAAATTAATTATCAACTAATGTATTTTAATGGAAATCGTCGATCGTCAAATTACGAAAATTTCGCGTAGTCGCGGAATCCGAATGCGGAAGGAGGAAGTGACGCGGCGGGCAGCGCTTTGTGGACTGGATAGTTCCGCCTACTGGGCAAACAAGGCGGCGGAATAGGGATTTTCCCCGGGAAATTTCCCGGTTCGGGAAACGCGAGGGCGCGTCGAGGGATAACTATCTTGCTGGTCTTCCCCTGTATCCCGCAACGCGGGAGGCGCATAGGTAACGCACTGTACTCCCATAATTTGTTATTTAAACTGTTAATTATTAATAAATATTGATTTATGTCGGTTATGCAGGATGAGTTTGTTTTAAAAAAATTTTTTAACCAGCAATTGGGAGTGAGGCTCCATAGCTCTAATGAAAGACAGCTCTAAAGGAAGACGCCAATTAGCAGATGAAAGACTATTGGCTGATAAAAGACATCTTTTGGAAAATAAAAAGGAGTTTAACGGCAAATAAGATATATTTTATTGAAATGAAAGCTGCCAAATAGCAGACAAAAGATGTCTATTGGCAGATGAAAGACGCCTATTGGCAGATGAAAGACGTCTTTTGGCAGATAAAGGACACCGAACATCACAAGATTAAGGGACACCAATTGGTCGACGAAAGACGTTTATTGGCAGAGAGACCCTTTTTTTTGCAAATGAAAGACATCTAACGGCAGATAAAAGACACCTATCGACAGATGAAAGACTTCTTTTGCCAAAGACAATCTAGAATGGAGGCCACATATCAGCAAATGAGCGATACTTATCAGCAGGTAAAAGACACCTTAACTGAATAAATAGGAGGCAGGGATAAAAACCATTGTACAGTACGATAATTTATTTTGTAATTACTTCATCATTTAACGGCATTTTTTCGCTATTATGTTTCCTTCCTCTATTAACACATTTTGTATAAGATCAGTCGATTCACCAACGCTTGCAACTCTCGATCGAATGGCAATTCTTAGCGATACAATTCTCGCCTTACAAATACGATTCACAACGTCTTATTTTTAACTGTAAATATATAAATTTACATGAGTGCATTAATTATTTTTGTCATTTCGCCCGAGCCTAAATTAATCGGATTTTCACGGGTAAGGTTACCCAAATTGTGGTTTTGAGGATTCTGTTCGAATTGAAACGAAAACACATTGGACAGGAATTGACTTTTTGCTCAAAGGGAACAGCGCTTATAATAACTAAAAAAAAAGTAAATCTTTTACAGCGTTTTGTGGGTTTTACGGCAGTTGAAAACAATTTTGATGAACGGTTAAGATGTTCGGCCCATAAACGGTTGACCCTCGAGCCGTTTTTCGAAGAATATCCTCGAAAATTGAGTAGACACAAAAATGACTGCGTTTCTGATTTTTCTAAAATATTTTTCAGCGGAAAATGATTAGAGGGTGCAATATTCGGGTAGGTCACATTCTGAGTCTCCCCTAAATGAAAATTTGGAGTTATGTTGACTGCAACGAGTCGGATGAATTGTCTGAAAATAATTCGAAATACGGCGATAAAATTCCCCCTACGCTGAAATCCTGCTTCGCTCAAAATTCGGGACCAAGTTCTCGGCGGATTTTTGGATTTGTAACTAAATATACCTCAAGGCCCAGCGACCGGCTTCGGGTATTTTCCGATTCTGCATTGGTATCTTGTTGTAGAAAAAGGTCGAGAACTTAAATTGTAAAGTACAGGAACTCAAGCTCGGAATTCAAGCTTCCCGCTTGATCCCGTGCGGTGCTTCGGCCAGGCCTTTGACTTTCAGGCGGTCGGCGGTCTTCAGGAATGTCGACAGCTGGTCTTGCGAGACGTTCACCTGATAACAAAGATAAGAGAGCTTTCACCGAATGGCGTCAAAATCCGGCGCGGGCGATGAACAATTTTTTTGATCGAATGACATGAATTAGGCCGAATGAAAATTTTCACTCGTCAAAATCGGATCAGTTGTCGAATAGTTCAAAAAATTGTCCGAAAATATCTGTAAGACAGCCATTATAACTGCTGAACTAATGAGTAATGAAAAGATTTTGATATTTTTTATCACTTTTACTCTGCCGAGAATATTGAGCGGCACTCAACCATCCGACCAACTAGTTGCGCAGCACCCAACAAACCGACCAACTTCTTGAGCGGGACTCAGCTATCCGACGAGTCTATTGAAAGCACTCAGTCATCCGAGGAGCTCTATGAGCGGCACTCAGTCATCGGACGAGCCCGTTGGGCGGCACTCAATCCAACAAGTTTATTGAAAGCATTCAGCCATACGGCAAGCCCCCTGAGCGGCACTCAGACGAGCCCATTGAGCGGCACTCAGTCATCCGAGGAGCTCTATGAGCGGCATTCAGTCGGCGGACGAGCCAATTGAGCGGCATTCAACTGGCACGGCATGTCGGTTGCGTTGGATGGCACTCAGCCAATTAGACGCAAGATAACGAAATTCGTTGGCGGCAGGTGCGGAATAGTGAAGCAAAAATTTTTTTGGGGGCCAAAATGCATGAAAATTGGTCCAATTTGCCCCAATACAGTGAGAATTTTCGAGTGCCGGTTTGAGAAAAGAATTAATTCCTTATCGGGCTGCCAGATGATTCTCGATAAGGAGCAAAACCGTAATTAAATTTCTGTAAAATTCAATCGCGTCATTTACCTCTCCTGCATACATGAATTCCAGGATGGCCTGGAGGTGATCGAACGGCACATCCTTCAGGATTATAATCGGATGTTTCGAAGGATTCTCCTGCAAGACGACATTCATTATAAGATGGGTTATTTGGAATCATTACCTCGAAGAATTGAAAGTTTAAACTGTAATTATGGAAGTAAAAAAATAGTAAAAGTGCATGCGAGCATTTTAATCGGAACCTCCGATCCGTAATTTTTAGACGATTAAAATGCAATAATGTTTACTCTCTAAATTCTGCTTATCAAAAATTCGACTGTTCAACGTCATAAAATTTATTAGTTTGAAAAAAAATCGGCAAACCTCGAGTAAGCTTTTGAAATATGGCGAACAGGCGGAGAGGACCATTTTATGCGCTTTACACGTTTGGCCGTCGCAGGCCAACGTCACGTCGGTGAACGACTTCTCGTCGCGGAGATGCCGAAATGACGTCACCTGGCGAAAATAAGTCACTGATATAAGTACATGGATGTGTTGTTGGATTTTTCCAACGACCATAATATGAAATATTATTTCAGGGCCAAAAAATCCCACCAAAATATAAATATCAATACTCACCATGTTTGACTGGAAGTCGTTCCATTTCAGGAAGAATTGCTGTTGTTCTCCACCGGCCATTGCGCTGAATGAATTCCCACGTCAAAGTAAATAATGTCGGCCCCAAAGGTTTTCCGACCACTGATCGATTTTGAGATGGTAACGCGCCGTCAGAGCTGAAAAAGACGAAAAATTAGCCGAGCGAAGGAGAGAAATAGAATTTTAGTCGTCCGAAGATCAGCAAAAATCGAGGAACGACGAAATCCACAAAATTTTTATATCCCGAGCAGAAAGGGTAACTTTTTTCGTTGGAAAGCCTGACGCCACAATATTTTTATCTACACTTCAATTACCTACTTACTTGTACGCGTATCAATTTGGTAAACTTCGTAACCAACTGAACGTGCTTCTTTTCCAATCTTTAACGCGCATCTATTGCATTGACCAAGGGAATTTCTAGGATTTCCTCAGGGACGTCCGTAAACCGTGACTTTCCCCATAAAACGACAAACCGCGTAGACTTTTTGCAACAAGCCCATGAAAACCCATGACCATGAAACCCTGAGAGTCGGCAAGTTCTCTTTTCTGACAGAGGATTTCCGAGATTTCTACAACGTCGAAAAGTACGGGAAAACGACAAAATGGAAATCGAGGCTGATAAGGCGTCCTAGTTGATTTTCGCGATTTTCATCGCCCACGGACGAAATTTGGCGATTACTTACTTTACAATTCGTCGATTTCGCCTTCGGATGAACAGCTTTCCCAAGTAAATAAACTGAACAATTCTCCAGAGGGGAAATTATGCAAAAAAACACGAATTGACGAAATGCTTTGACGAAATACACACAGGCAAAACGGCGTATACTAGAAAAAAAGCAAAATGGCGTCACACAGACACAGAGAGTTCGCCACGGACGAACTGGGACGCCCGATGGGTGAAGTTCGCCTCAAGCCCGCGTGGCTGTGCTTCAACTTCGAATCTACGAAGCTCAAATTTCATACTGAGTTTTGAGAATTTCCAATGAAAACGTGCCCACTTCCATTTTGATTCCTCAACTGAACACTGTTTTGAAAACTCAACTGACAAACTCAAATCTCAAACGCAACCCAGAAACTCAACTTCATAATCAACTAACTAGCTCAAATCTCAAACTCTACGCTCAAATGCAACTCTCAAACTCGACTTGCAAACTTGACTTTCAAACTTAACTCGCAAACTCAACTCACAAATTCAACTTTCAAACTCAACTCTCAAAGATTTTTTACCGGTCGCACACATCACTAATTTACCATCACTCAAAAGGCATATCAAAAATGGATAAATTATTATTCAATCATTCAATCTATTACATTATCCATATTTACAGAGTATGTTAGAATCGTCCTAAAATCGAGAATCGGAACGGAACTTCGGAAAAAACTTACGCCCATTTATTATTCAGAATCATTTCCCAAACAAGTGCCTGTGTGTCAGTCACGAATTACAAGCAGATTACGAGAATATTTTTTTATTCCGAAAACTTGACGTTTTCTGATTTTAGGCGGGTTTAAAAATTTGCATAGCAAGTTTTTTGATATATTTTACTTAAACCTCCTCAAAAGTAGTCGAAATATAATTAAATCGGGCCAAAAATTTACTTATCAAAATATGGAAGTATTGTGTGTTATTACGCACCACTGGTTGTAAATGACGACAGAAGGAAACAAACACTTGTTCAGGAAGTGATTCTGAGTAAAAGTAAACGCTATTTCTAAAGCTTCAATCCGATTTTTGATTTTAGGACGATTAGGTACATTATTTTCATTTACTTCGATTTACATTACATTACTTTCATTTACCGATTTATGGAAGTAAAAAATGGTCATTTGGAGCCAAAGGAGAAATAATTGACTTGTAACTTGAACAAGACTTTCAAGTTTTTGTCGTCGAGCGGTCATAAGGCGGTTGACAGTTGAGGCTCGGCGGATTCGAATCCCCTCACCCTGTAGCCTTGTTTGAAGCTTGGTATCATGATATCACTTGACTCAGTTGATAACATAAATCTTAACCTTTGGCCTTGGTACTTTTGACCGAGCATCAGCTGGTATCGACACGCCCCTGTTGGTGAACAGGGACACTGCCACGGTGACTTCGCAGGTCATCCCTTTCGCTCACATCGTCAACTTCTCTCGCTCTGTTCGGCACACTTTTTCATCAGTAGCATCAGACGGTGGCGCGTCCTGGAATTTATAGTCTATGGAGTTCGGTGAATTTCATCAGTGTTGCAACTAAGTTGAGAAGTTGATGTTTTTTGCGCGAAAATTTTCGAAATTAGATTCGAAATCCGCCCAGGGTTCCACTCATAAATAAAATAATGAATGCATGAATAAAATACACCGTTGAGTAGATTGATGATTTGGGTGTAAGGATGTAAATTGATGAGAGCCGAGGATCTCAATAGTGGCAACACTGTTTCCCACTCCCGCCAATTCAATCATGGAAGAACTTGTTCCCTACTTTCCTAATCCTAGTTCAATTTCCAAAACGCAGGTAGTTGCCGGATTTTTTGGGTTGGGCTCTTTGACCTTGAGAAGTGAGCGTTTCTTATAAAAATGGAATTTAGAAAATGGAATGGAGAAAATTCCTGCGAAAAAACCTCCCCGACATCGAGACTCTTTTATTTACATAACCTGACATCTAACGGCATGGGCAGGTACTAACACGTCAAGAAGCTGCCTGTCAGCTGAAGTTAGGAAAATAGCTCTTGTTTTGAGTGCTAAGTACTCGGAAATGTTAGAATCTTGAAGAGAGAGAATCAAGTAGGTACAACAGAATAAAATAATGCTGTTAGGTGGTAGTGAAGGTAAAAAGTGATACCGACCAATCCAATATTAACCCTTTTCGGACCAAGGTGAAGTAGTGAAACACAACCACAACCGATCCAAATAAATCTAAATTGTTTTATTAGGTACCTAATACAATATTAAATAATAAAATGAATTTTTCATTTTCGAATGACTGGTCTAAAAATGAGCCCTTTTATGGGGTATTGTTAGGTAGGTATGGAGACTGGTATTTTTTCTCGTTTTCCACTTTTTTGGGATTTAAATTTCTCTATCGAGTTCACCCTAGATTAACCCTAAGTAACACTGAAGCCGAACAAATATCAAAAATTAGTCCAAAAATATGGTGAACCATAACCAGGTATCTGCGCACCTCTGGTTTAGCCATAGACGGTTGGACCGGGAAACCTTAATCCGGAATTAGGACCGGGTTTTCTAATGACAATTATGCCCTACTACAGGGGGGGCTTCCTGGCCCCACCACAAAGCTGGATCCCACCGCTACGTCATCATAGAGCGTAAATAAAGCATCCCGCCTCCGGAGGGTAGTCATCATAATGACATTAAATAGTCGTGGTTCTTCGACAAGTGACTTGGTTTTCTAAGTACCTAATTACGACCCCCTGCCCTCCTTTTTCAATCACTCTGACCAACCCACAATAAACTAAATACAAATCAAAAGAATTAGGTACCTATGGCATTATGGGCCATAAAAATCAATCACCATAGTTATTTAGACGAGGCGCCAAGAAATTCCCTGTTGTACGCCTCAGACGTTATAAAATGTACGTAAGTAACGAATTGCCTATTTACGGCGGAATGAACGCCCATCAGCAATTTGCTTTATTTTTTCGTAGCCATGGTAACCAGCTGCTCCGGTGGCAGTTCAGGTCGCTAGGTCTGCTATTACTTCATCGCGATCGTAAAGCCCCTACCTTGGAGTGCATGGGGGGTAGGGGGGTCCAGGGGCCCCTCACGGACACTTTCACTTTTCAAAAGTCCTCAGTAGTCGACTCCGCGTATTACGTACAGGATCGCATAATACTTAGCCGAATCGAGGAATTGGCCAAAAATCAACTCACCACCTGGGGCCGCCAACATTTCCCAGGTGTCCCCGAAAAAAATTTTTTTGGGGAATTTCCCGCGACAGTGCAATCCGTGGAGGACATTTTCCCGCGTTTCCGCGTTTTGAATTCCCTTCCGAACAAAAGTGATTTGATTTCCAAACGGGTTCGACTTCGTTTGGATTCCCGAAATTTTTCAAAGAGGTATGGAACGTAGATTATTGTATAAAGATGTATATTTTAAATGAAAATATTCTTCGAGCGTTAAAAAATATATTTAATATACATTCGGGTAAATAGGTACCACGCTATTTTAAATTTTTTGTGGACGGTATAGCGGTACGTGTATCTCGTACCGCTAAACCAAAGATTGATGCTGTTTATAATAAATAATATAATAATTATAATAATAAATCCTATCGTCGATCATTATTGTTCTTGTATCAGCAATTATGCAGATTCGATTTTTGAGTGATTACAGAAGCGATCATTGTTTAATTTAGTCACAAAAATTTTGTTCGATTTTTTCGTCATAGGTTACGACTATTTTTCAATTTGAGACCAATTTACCAGCCTAAATCGCTGCAGATCAAACACTCGTGTCGAGAAAATTAAAACTTCAAACAATGAATTGGCTGCATACCAAATTTTTTACCCCAAAATTGTGTTCAGCAGCCATAAAAATCCTGATTTTAACTCAATTTTCTTTCATCTGCCGGTTTCGTCGATAAAGTAAACTTGTCAGTAACATGATTAGTAAGAGTAATGTAATAATAAAAAACGCAATAAATTAAAACACCCATCAATTAAAAACAATGTAAGTTGGTACGTAAAATAGGTAATATAAAGAATTAAGCGAAAAAAACTGCAAAAACTTGCTTAAAAAAATAGATTGTGAGTAAAAATACTTAGTGAGTTTCTTGAGGGTTGGTCATATGAGAGAAAACCTCAAGAAACTCACTAAGTAATCGAGTGGTCGAGAACATTTTGAAAAAATCTTGAAGTAAAAATACTAAAAACACAACAAACTCAAGATGATAATAACACGTTTCATACGTGCCTCCTACAGGAATCGAACCCATAATTTCTGGTATAGGCTGCAACTAGAGTCATACCATAATGCTAATTTATTTACATGTTTTATATACCTATTTGATATCGTATAAAAAGTGATAGATGAAAATTAGGTAGTTTGGAATATCTAAGCCCTTACCTATTATCCTAATTCAGTTTTTTCACAGAAAAACCATTTCAGCCGATAATTATTTTTTCACATGTTTCACAATCGATTTATCGAATCCGTAATATCGTAATACGGGACGATATTCACACAGCGATACGAACCTTTCGCATACGTGAGGTTCACACGAGATTTTCCTCACTATCGACGAGGTATCGATAGTTAACCGAAAATCGGGTCAAGAACAAAGTCCAGTGTATCTGATTCCTTTCTCACTGGCGGAAAGATCTGATATTCTTATTTCGGTATTGTGCCGATTTTCCCACATATTTATACAAATCGAATATTGCCATGGTCGAAGGTCAGGATCGATAGAATATATAGATTATCCATTTTTAATTAGGAGCTATGTATCTAGAATAGTCTTGAATTGCTGCCAGTCAATTTTTTTTTTCATTAAAAATTAAAAAGTCAATTTTGAAAAATCAGGGGAAGCTATGGGTAGGTGTTTCCGCCATAATAACAATTTCATTTTTTCTGGCAAAATTGGGCTTTTGAAAATGGTAATGAAAATTGGGATTTGAGCGTTATTAAATAATTTTAAAAAATAATGTACCAAAAATATGATTTAAGAATAATTTAAAAAAAATAATTTTAAAATTTGAAAATAATTTTAAGAAATAATCTTGAAATTTGAAAATGATTTTAAAAAATTAAAAAAATTGAAAATAATTTTAAAAAATAATCTTAAAATTTAAAAATAATTTTAAAAAATCTTAAAATTTAAAAATAATTTTAAAAAATTTAAAAAATAATTTTAAAAAATTAAAAAAAAATTGAAAATAATTTTAAAAAATTAAAAAAAAAAATTGAAAATAATTTTAAAAAAGTAAAAATTGAAAATAAATTTAAAAATTGAAAATAATTTTAAAAAATTAAAAAAATTTCGTCTGATTAAAATTTTTAGTCAGACGAAAAATTTTCCAGCCTCCCTGAAAATTGGTAGGCTGATAAAAGAAAAATTCGATAAAAATATTGCAAAGACGTTTTGCGGTTTAGGCACAACTAGTTAGCGTGCATCGCACTCAATAAATGGAAGTCTAATTTAACAACCTATTGACAATATACGATCGCCATAAAACGTCAACCGCAAGCTTAACATGAAAGAGTTGAGAAAGAACGTTAGGTTTGGTTATATAACATGTCCAGCGGGAGAAGGTTACATTGCACATGTGTGAATGCGTGCGGTAAAAGGTTTTGACATTTAACTTACCTTTCATCCGGCGTTGTGCGTAAAAGTTGCAATTTCTTATTGGTTTCTCGTTTGTAAAAAAAAGTCGTATCCGAAACTCAAAAAATATGGGGTTAATTTTCACTTTAATATTTACAGAGTAAATGGAAGTAAATTGTCCCGAATTCGAAAATCGGGCAGGGGGTTGGGACAAAATTTGACTTATCTACTTGTCGAGCTAACTTAAATTTTTTTATAATTTTTGAAATTAATTGATTTGAGCGTGCATCTTACCTTTTAACGGATACAGGCCTATAATATTGTTTTGCAGACATAAAATTATATTTTTTAGACTATTGTTCAAAGGTCAGCGACCTATAATAAATTTTCAAGCAAGATTCAACAGCCTAAAATTTGCTCTCCTTTGTTCTAACCTTGGTAAGTTCAACGTTCACGGGTAAACAAATAAACAAGCTCAGTTCAATGTCGATTCTTTCCTTGAGCTGAGATTGTTTTGTTGAACAGTCCCGTCTTGAATGTTCGTGGGTTAACTGGTTGCTTATCGTTTACATGCGATACTTGTGTGAGTAAAATTTATCCTGGTTTTTAACGATATATCGTAACATTACATTTGGTATAAGATAAAAAATTTACACAAAAAATACAATTAATTGCAAAAATATATAATAATAATTATTATATATTTTAATTGTAATTTTATTATTATTTTTCATATTATTTCATTATTATTAATAATATAATTTAATAATAATATATACCTAATTATTATATATTTTTGCAATTAATGAGTAATATTAAATAATATTTAATAATATTATTATTTCTATTAGGTATTGCTATTTTTGTTTAAATCGTGTGTTGAATTTGAGAGTTGAGTTAAGGTTGAGGTTCGAGAGTTGAGTTCAGTTTGAGTTTGCGAGTTGAGTTTTAGAGTTGACTTCGTGAGTTGAGTTTTTGGATTTAGCGTTTGAGTTGGTTAGTTGAAACAGGCTTGTGCGCATGTGCACACTATTGACGAGGCGCATCGCATCGCTAAATTGTCAACCCGTCAATCTGTTGTTGGATTCGCAATTTTCGGATGCGATGCGCTTCGTGTGCGATGTCTTCATTAAGTCGGCCGCACAGTATCCGATCGCTCGCCGTTTCCATGGAAACGCGGATTGGGAACGCCAATAAAATCAATTCGGTTCAACGCCGACGCCACCTCGGCCAATCACAGTACTCCACCATGGCCGACTTCGAAATGAACATTCCCCGCGATTACATTCGATTACTTTCGAACTAGGTACGTAATCGACTGCAAAAATGTAACTTGACCATTCCTGAAAGCTGATCCTGGTACCTGTTATCCGTTGGCCCAGAAACCGACATCGATTTCCTTAAGCATAAAACCGGATTTCCGAACTGGAACAGATCGAACTTGTTTGAACACGATCGACTCGTTCTTCACTTCCGCACTTCCTGACTCACTGGAGAGACATGCCTTTGTTATTTATTACGTGTATATTTGCTCTGCAAATTGTACGTAATCGACTGGAAATTCAAAATCGGATCGGAGGTTCAGGACGATTTTGGCCCAGTTTTCTAATAAAATCCATGTAAAAAATCGGGGAAAAATATTCAACGCCCCCTGACAATTTGTTGGTTTACCTTTCAAGGAGTGTAGTATTCGAATCTCCAATAAAAAAGTTTTTTCAGATGCCCAGAACAATAAAGTATACATAATAATATTATTAATATTAATAGTAAAAAACGCTGCTAAGTAGATTAGTGACATGGGTACATTATTTGTCTGGGTACCTCAGAAAATAAAGTTCAAATAGTTGGAGTAGGTCGGTTTATCATCATATCATTTGTGGAGTAATGGTCAATCGTGAATTCAATTATGCCGAAAAGGTACGTTTTCACAATGATAATAAATAGGTAGGTATAAAAAGAAAATACCTGGCGGCTGCTTTCAAAGAAATATTTCCTGAGGCCTGGCGGCAAGAAGGCAGCCATTTTGTTAACCGCGTTAACAGGTGACAACTGTTATCAAGATCCGCCCAATTAACATAAGCTGTCCAATCCCAGCTTCACACTTTCAGTTTCTAATAAATCTGAGCCAATAGACGACGAAAGATCCGGTAGGGGTAGGGGAAGTCCCCTACTTCCCCACCCTACCAAGATCAAGGGTGGGAATGTTACAGCCGCCATTTCGTATTCCTCACGCCTTGAACCGATTGGAACATGTGCCGTGAACCCATGAAAACTGCAAAACCGCAATTTCAGCAGTGTCACTGCCCCCAAAATTGACCCTGTTGACCAAAATCTCGAAAAAATGCCAAATTTCATGTTTCATAGTCAATATCTAAAGATTCCCGCCAAAAAACCCCGAAGTCAAATCCATCATTTTTTTGAAATTTTTCCTAGGCTAGGACCTTGGATTTTCCAGCTGAAATCGGTTTTTTTCATTTTTCTTAGTCCTGGAGAGTTGTAGAAAATTGCGAATTTTATGTGTCATGTACCTGCCCAAAACCTACTCAAAAATATTTTTTTTTGGAATTTTAACATTTTTTTTAAAGGGTCAAAAAAATATTTTTTGTTTAGGTCAAAAATTAGTCTTTAAACCAGTTTTTGATTACTAAACCCCAATCGATTTTGACTTATAGGGAGTGAAAAATGTGTAAAAACCTTCAAGGAATCCAACGAGCTCAAAAAATTCAAAATCGGTTCAGTAGGACTCCCTCAAATTGCCAAAAACGCGAAAACGCAGAAATCGCATTAAGAAATTCAAGCCAAACCGATTCAAAAACCAAATTTTCGAATTTTTCGGAAAAACCACCCTATCTTATGGTAAATCAAGCGAGAAACCCGGGAAAAATACTCAAAAAATTCTAAACCCACGGCATCTCCTTCAAAATTGAGATTTTGTGTTTTTTCAAAAATATACCCTAATTATGCCGAATTGGACCCGTTAACCTTCTCCGATCGGATTGCCCGGACAATATGCCTCAAGTTGGAGCAAACCACAACTTTCAAGACTAATTTAGTCAAAATCGGATCAGTATTTCAATACGAAGTGGCTGGACGAAATTTTTGGCCAAAATTTCGTCCGTCCACTTCGTATCGAACCCCTGATCCGATTTTGGTGCGGTTGGTCCTAAAAGTTGTGTTTTGCTCCAACTTGAGGCATATTGTCAGGGGAATCCGATCAAAAAATTTTAAGGGGTCGAAAACCCAAAAAAACTGTTTTTGAGATCATGACTTTTTTTACATTTGATCGTTTTTGAGTAGTCTAGAGTTGATTCAGAGGATTCCCTTATAGGAGGTGCACGTCACAGGAAAATTTGCTAAACGCTCGTTTTTTTTTTTTTGAAATCGGACCACTCCTTCTATGCGTTTTGCTGCTGACGGCGTACGGCGTACGGCGTACGGCGTACGGCGTACGGCGTACGGCGTACGGCGTACGGCGTACGGCGTACGGCGGACGGACAAAAAATTTTTATTGCAGATTCTTGTTCTAGAACCTCTGAAACGTGAAAGAACAAATTTTCAGGGGGTGTTGTAAAAAAAATTTTCTTGAACAATTACATAGGTACATTATTTCTGGAAATAATGTACCAAAATTGATAGGTAATTATTATAATTAATAGCACATAACAATACATTATTAAGTAGAATAATATTATATTGCATATTATTATGTATTATTATTTACGTATTATACTACATTTACGTGTACTTTTATAATAATATTATTATTAATAGTAAATAATTTATAATTATTATAATTAATAGTACATAGTAGTAGTTATGTGAACAATAACTTTAATACATTAGTAATAATTGATAGTAATAAATAATAGTTAATTAGTACATAGTAATACATTATTAAGTAGAATAATATTAGCTATATTACATATTATTATTTACGTATTATTACTACTTTTATTACATATTATGCAGAATATTATTCTAGAAGAAAACACCAACATTCTGATACCCAAAACGACCAAATCAATAAGTTTCTGTGGCAAAAAAAGTTTTGTGCTTTAAAACAAACATTCCAGCTCAAGAAATTTGAAAAAAAGATTGAGAATTGAGAGAGATAATAATATTAGGGCCATATTATGGTCATTTATGTATTTTTTACGAGCATAGGTATAGGGGAGTAATTTTCCCTGAACCTCCGATCCGATTTTCAATTTTTGGGTTACAGTATACCTATGAACTTGCGTTAGGCGCCATTTTTTCTCGAATTTCAATAATCGGTCACAACACAATCGGTGGCTGCAACTGCAGTCGTCTGTGTGCCGTAGTGCACAGCCGAGTGTATGTAGGTCAGTCGAGGTCTCATAGGCGACCTTTCCGTCTCACAAGTGTGTACACCCACACGAAAATTGCGACACGGAGTGCCGATCTTCGAGGGGTACCCCCTGCTAAGGGGGTGCGTTCTTTGTGGAGGGGTGACTTCTTGGAGGGGTGGGCCTGGCTCGTGAGGTTCTCTCCGCCAATAGGCAAGATGAAAACAAAATTTGTTGGATTTTTCAGAAATATTTAATCGGGTTCTCACCACCGGAAATGTCATTTTTTACGCCAAATTTCACTGGTTAACTTGCCTCACAATTCAACGAGAAAATTTTGGGAAAATGTTTTTTTGCTTTTTTTTGAGAAGTTGGACAAATTTTGTTGGAAAAACATTTTTCCAACATTTTCTCGTTGAATTGTGAGGCAAGATAACCAGATATTTAATATCACAAACCAATATATCAGCGAAAACCAACGTTCTTCTGGATTCAAATGCCGATTTCTTCGCTAATAAACGAGTTAAATCCAAAAATGATTATACCGTTAGAAAGCTGACATTCCGGGCCAGTTTTTCCCAACACTTGCGAGGAATTTTCCTATTTGTTTTTTACTCCCAAACGCACGTTGAAAAACTGTGCTTTTTGAAAATTCACCTATTCCCGACTTTGGCCCGGGTTTTCACTTTCTTAGACTAAAGTTAGAAAACTGCAAATACCGTAGGTTTATAGGAAATTTAACGCTCTTTTCAACGGTATGCTCGTTTTTGTGATTACTTCATTATTTAAGGGACTTATGGCTATTTTAATGAGCCTAAGTCAAAAACAAGGTAAAACCAGTGGTGCGTAGATAACACACAATACTTCCATATTTTGAAACGTAAAATTTTGACACAATTTGATCATATATTGACTGCTTTTGAGGGTGTTTAGGTCAAAAATATCAAAATATTCACTATTCAAATTTTAAAATTCGCCCAAAATAAAAAACCGCCACATTTTCGGCATATAAAAAATATCCACATATTCTGCAAGGTAAAACAAAGATTTTAAGACCAAGAACGCTCAAATCGGTTCATTTTTGCGGCCGGAAAAAAATAAAATAGAAAACACTAAAAATGCAAATATCTCGGAAGTACTGCGCGTTATCCAAATTCCGATTAAACAGGGTGTTAGGTCTTGCCGAGACAAACATTTCAGTTCAAGAAATTTGAAAAAAGGTTGAGAAATGAGGGAGTTATGGCCATTTTTGTAAAAGACCACAGACGGACAGACGGACACACGGACAGACGGACAGACGGACACACGGACAGACGGACAGACGGACACACAGACACTTGTTCAGGAAGTGATTCTGAGCAAATGTGTATAAGAAAAAGTTTTTTCTGAAGCTCCGTTCCGATTCTCGATTTTAGGACGATCACAATACTTCCATTTACTCTGTAAATATGGAAGTAAAAACATCAAAGCAAAAAAGTTAAATTTTTCCGGGTTCACAAAAAAGTTTATTGAACAAAATTTGTAGGAAATGAGCTGAAAAATCGACTCCTTCAAGCAAAATAATCTTAGGTGTACACACATTGTGTAGGTACCTATTTATTATAGCATTAAATGCTTTATTGGAAATTTTCCAATAAAAATTGAGAATTTCCCAAACCAATTTTTCAACCCGAATGGGCTTGAACAATTTTCAATTCTGTTCGAATGATTCTCAATTCGATTTAGGGGTGTTCATCAATTTGGTTTATCCATCGAATATCCTATATTTTCCGAATAAAATTTTCCATGGATATTTTACTGTACGGAAATGCATGGAATTTTACATGTAGCATTGGCCACATTTCCAAAAAACGAATTTTTCGGAGAATAATGGATATTCCATGAATAAACTCATTCGATGAACCCACCCTTAGAAATGCTACGGATAAGAATGGGCGTAATCAAAAAATATCTTGTTTCGCAATGGTATTGCGTTGAAAAAAATGAGGCCCGATGAACTTCGAAAAATATTGATAAAATCTCGATAAGAAAGTCCGTCAAGGGAGTTACTGTGCGTAATCCAACGTTGGGCTGGCGGTTGAGTTCACGAGAGAAGGAGCAACCGCCAAGGCCGTCCAACAGTTCATTCTGAAGTCCAACGAGCGAGATAGAGATCGGGAGCTTGCGAGAGGCCGAGCGAGAGGGAGATAGGAGTACGAGAGGGAGGGGAAGCCGCACCTTCGCAGAGTCGAACTCACAGACTTCCTTCATGGACTTCGGCATTGGTTCATTTCTGGTTGATATAGATGAAAACTTTTCGAAAATTATCTGCCGATTGATCTAGTAAAGGAAGAACTTTGAATAGGTACACAATTTACTCGAAGTTCCTGTATCACTGGGCTGTTATCAGACCAGAATGATTTTTAATCGTTTTTTTTTTAATTCTCTCGAGTTTTTAGGTTCTTTGGCGGTTGAGAGATATAACATTTTTAGGGTTGATGATATCATTTTATTAATCTATCAACCACGCCGAATAAAATTATATACTATTTAATAGTGCCTTGTTACTCCTTCATTTGCTGTTTTGATTTAATCCAGTAAAAAATCTACGATAAAATTAATATAATAATAAAAATGTTGCTCATTAATTGAGCGCAATAATTTTTCTAAATTATTTTTTTTAAACAAGAATAAATTAAATTGAATTCTGCTCCACTATTACACACTTACAAAAACTTCTTTCCTCCAAATTCGAAATTTATTGGAGATTTGTTTTCTACACTCAATAAAACGTAGAAAATTAGAAACCATCGAATCTGGGGGGGTTGGTTAACAATTTTATTTGTTCCCTACAAATGACATTGTTTCCTTTTCTAACCTCGTGGTAGACAACACACAATACTTCCATATTTTGATTCGTAGATTTTCGAACCCAAGCAATTTGATTTTGACTGATTTGGGGGCTACAACGATCAAAAATATCCAAAAACTCAATATGAAACCCCATTTAAATGACATTTTTTGGCCCCCTGACGCTGATCTTGATACACCGAAATGACGGTTACATTGAACTTTGAGCACTATTATTATCATTGTTAACATTATTCGTAATTGTTTGCAGGAATGACGCGAGAAAGTTGGAAAATGGACGAAAAGCAACGATAACCATCGCACGAACCTCCCCCTCCCCCTGTTATCAGCTGTCACCATTCAAGCACCAACATTCTACAGCAACAGTTGATAACTCAGGTGAGCTGAACGATTTTAAATATCAAAATAAATATTAAAAAAATATAATACATTTTTTATTATATTATAATTTAATGTTTAATTTTATAATAAATTATTTTATTCATTTATTTTATTTATTAAATTTTCTTTATAATTATATTTTTATAATTTTATATATAATTTAATGGAATTTATTATATTATAATATAATTTTTTTTATGGACCATCGGCGTTTTACAACCCGTTATGCTCAAGATCAAAAAAGTTATGGGTAGCAGGTAATTCGGAAACGATAAAAATGTTGCTGGCCCCAACTTTTTGAAGCGAAATTGTAGTCCTTTAAAAATCTGTATTTTTAGGCCGAAAATCAACCTGGCGTAAATTGTAGGCATGTTTAAATATCCGATATTACAGTTTTTTTTTAAATAAAAAAATTATAAATTTATACCATGCCTTTAATAGCGAGTTCTTAATAAAATGATAAGTTACATCAATGAAACGGGCAAGAGCAGATCTGCGCCATTGTTTCGGACATTATCGCATGTCCATAACCTTCCGTAATATCCTGTCCGTGAGAACCTGTCATTACGTACTCACGTGCTCGTCTGAAACATGAACATGGACCGCGCGCACATTCGTGTGAAGTTCCTTTCGCTTTCAAAACGCTCCAAAGGCGTCGCTGGCAAGTCGGAATCAATTTCTTACGTCCAGTTTTTCCGGCGAGTTTTTTTCTTGTCGAAATGACGTCGTAAAATAGCGGAGTTGAGATTTTTCAAAAACGAAGCAGGGGTCTTTAAACCGGCGATTTTCTTCGGGCTTTTGAATTGAGAAAGGGCCTCGGTTTAACATGAGCTTAACTCTCAGGGTTTGCTTGACCGTGACGTAGTTGAGTACGAAAAAACCCGTGTTGACAAACACGATTTCTTCACTTTGAAAGCTCCACATTGGAAGAAAAGTCAGTCTTAGTCTAAAAACCAGTGATGCAGACAACACACAATACTTCCACATTTTGATGACTACATTTTCGGCACAATTATATCATGTTTTGACTGCTTTTGAGGGTGTTTAGGTAAAAAATATTTTTTAAAAAAACTGTTAAAACTCGCCTAAATTAAAAATGCGCCAAGTTATCGGAACATAAAAAATATGCGCATATTTGGCAACGTAGAACTAAAATTTTAAGACCAAGAACGCTCAAATCGGTCCATTTTTGTGGCCAGTGAAAAATAAAATAGGTAGAAAACACTAAAAATTACTCGATGGATCCAGCGTTGCCAACTCGACAGGGGTGTCGACCACCGAAAAAACCCCTGAATTCGACTATAACCGTTTTGACTTTCAAAAAGTTGTGTTCATTAAAAAATGCGAACATGAAATGATCAAAGTCAACTTCGAGATCAACATCAAATTCAAGATCGAAGTCAACTTTGAGTTCAAACTCAACTTTGAGATCAAAGTCAACTTCGAGTTCAAAGTCAACTTCGAGTCAAAATCAACTTCGAGTTGAAACTCAACTTCGAGATCAAAATCAACTTCGAGTTCAAAATCAACTTCGAGATCAAAATCAAATTCAAGATCGAAGTCAACTTTGAGTTCAAACTCAACTTTGAGATCAAAGTCAACTTCGAGATCAAAGTCAACTTCGAGTTCAAACACAACTTTGAGATCAAAGTCAACTTCGAGATCAAAATCAACTTCGAGTTTGAACTCAACTTCGAGATCAAAATCAACTTCGAGTTCAAACACAACTTTGAGATCAATGTCAACTTCGAGATCAAAGTCAACTTTGAGATCAACATCAAATTCAAGATCGAAGTCAACTTTGAGTTCAAACTCAACTTTGAGATCAAAGTCAACTTCGAGTTCAAAGTCAACTTCGAGTCAAAATCAACTTCGAGTTGAAACTCAACTTCGAGATCAAAATCAACTTCGAGTTCAAAATCAACTTCGAGTCAAAATCAACTTCGAGTTGAAACTCAACTTCGAGATCAAAATCAACTTCGAGTTCAAAGTCAACTTCGAGATCAAAATCAACTTCGAGATCACAGTCAACTTTGAGATCAAACTCAACTTCGAGATCAAAGTCAACTTCGAGTCAAAATCAACTTCGAGTTGAAACTCAACTTCGAGATCAATGTCAACTTCGAGATCAAAGTCAACTTCGAGTCAAAATCAACTTCGAGTTGAAACTCAACTTCGAGATCAAAATCAACTTCGAGTTCAAACACAACTTTGAGATCAAAGTCAACTTCGAGATCAAAATCAACTTCGAGTTCAAACACAACTTTGAGATCAAAGTCAACTTCGAGATCAATGTCAACTTCGATATGAAAGTCAACTTCGAGAACAAAATCAACTTCGAGTTTGAACTCAACTTCGAGATCAAAATCAACTTCGAGTTCAAACACAACTTTGAGATCAATGTCAACTTCGAGATCAAAGTCAACTTTGAGATCAAAGTCAACTTCGAGATCAAACACAACTTTGACATCAATGTCAACTTCGAGACCAAAGTCAACTTCAAGATCAAAGTCAACTTCGAGATCAAAATCAACTTCGAGATCACAGTCAACTTTGAGATCAAACTCAACTTCGAGATCAAAGTCAACTTCGAGTCAAAATCAACTTCGAGTTGAAACTCAACTTCGAGATCAAAATCAACTTCGAGTTCAAACACAACTTTGAGATCAATGTCAACTTCGAGATCAAAGTCAACTTCGAGTCAAAATCAACTTCGAGTTCAAACACAACTTTGAGATCAATGTCAACTTCGAGATCAAAGTCAACTTCGAGTTGAAACTCAACTTCGAGATCAAACTCAACTTCGAGATCAATGTCAACTTCGATATGAAAGTCAACTTCGAGATCAAAGTCAACTTCGATATGAAAGTCAACTTCGAGATCAAAATCAACTTCGAGTTTGAACTCAACTTCGAGATCAAAATCAACTTCGAGTTCAAACACAACTTTGAGATCAATGTCAACTTCGAGATCAAAGTCAACTTCGAGATCAATGTCGACTTCGAGATCAAAATCAACTTCGAGATCACAGTCAACTTTGAGATCAAAGTCAACTTCGAGATCAAAGTCAACTTCGAGATCAAACACAACTTTGAGATCAATGTCAACTTCGAGACCAAAGTCAACTTCAAGATCAAAGTCAACTTCGAGATCAAAATCAACTTCGAGATCACAGTCAACTTTGAGATCAAAGTCAACTTCGAGATCAAAGTCAATAATTATTTTTTTGTGGTTCCTACCTATTTTTGTCTTTTTTATTGATTCGTTATAATTTAATACACTTGATGTCCAGTTTCATACCAACTTTTATATATACCTACCTACCTATTATATATACCTACAAATATAGTACTATACCTATTGTTCATTTCATAGCGTCCCGCTTTTGAATTTCGGATGGCTGGTCACCTTAGGTATAGCGCTCCCGAGGAGGTTCCCTGTCCTTCTCAAGGAGGCTCTTTGTCCCTCCCGTGGACGCTCCCTATCTCTCCCTAGGACGCTCCCTATTGCTCACTATCGCTCGCTCGGACGGTCCCTACCGCTCCCGAGGACGGTCTCTATCGCTCCCAAGGACCGTTAGCTCTCTATCGCTTCCTCGGACGGTCTCTATCGCTCCGCAGGGCTCTCCCCCCCGGACGCTACCTATTGCTCCGTCGGACGCTCCCTATCTTTCCCTAGAACGCTCCCTATTGCTCACTATCGCTCCCTCGGACGGTCTCTATCGCTCCCTCGGACGGTCTCTATCGCTCCCTCGGACGGTCTCTATCGCTCCCAAGGACGCTCCCTATCGCTTCCAAGCACGCTCCCGTGATGGCTCCGTATCACTCCGCAGGACTCGCTCCCTCCCTCGCTCACTCCTATCGCTCCCTCCTATACGTTAGATATTTTTAATATTACGGTAACTTGACGTTATTTGATTTTAGGCGGTTTTAAAATTATTCGTCATTTTTGATCATTTTAGCCTCTAAATTAGCCCGAATAAAATTCAATAATTTACGTATCAAAATCTAAATTAGCCCGAATGAAATTCAACAATTTACGTATCAAAATGTGGAAGTATTGTGTGCTGTTTACGCACCACGGATTTGTTAAAAATTGAACTCATGTTTACGCATGCGCCCTGTCAATAGTGTGCGCTTGCCTTTTGGGGTTATTTCGGTGAAGATCGTTACGGATCGCTCGCTCCTGTTCTTTTGGTAATGAGAAGCAAACAATTCGTTATCAATGAGGCTCGAAAAAAGTACGAGAATAGCGATCCTCTAAAGGTGATGCAAACCCTCATACTTTTTTTCTGACGTAATTTTCACTTCAGAACAAATCATTGAGATTTGCGTTTTACGACCTTTAAATAATCCAAATTCTAATCCACTAAAATAATAAATCTGATTAGATTTTTTCAAAATTAGCGACTCGCTTCGAAAAATACTCCAGCCATAAAAGCCACATTATAACTTACCCTTCGGTCCGTTAGGAAATCGACCATTAAAAAGACATTCGTCTAATAATAGCCAAGTCTTCAAACGGACATTCACTTACGAAGTCCTTGAAGTCCTCCTTAGCTTAGCCCTTGTTGGGTCGAAAAATAGAGAAGATTTCCAAGGATTGCCACACATGGAAAGAATCGTCTTCATTCCCTGAGAGAAGTTCAACTGTCGTTAAACGCCGATTTACGCCAATGCCACTCGCAAATTTGGCGAAAGGCGCCTGTTTTTTGGCCCTTGAAAACGCTGGTGTGGCGAATCGAAAACGTCGACTGCCCAAATTTTTCAAAAATGGGAATTTTCGTAAAAATTTAGGGTATAGACATTTTTGGAAAAAAAATTTTTTTTAATACTTAAGTTTTTGTAAAAATTTTGGGTATGGACATTTTTTGAAAAAAGAAAAAATAATTTTTAATCCTTCAATTTTCGTAAAAATTTTGGTTGTGGACATTTTTTGAAAAAATGAAAAATATTTTTTTAATACTTCAGTTTTTGTAAAAATTTTAGGTATAGGTACCTAGAATATCTATACATAGATATTTTTTGAAAAAAGAAAAAAATGTTTTTTTAATACATCAGTTTTTGAAAATTATAGGTATAGATATTTTTTGAAAAAAAAAGAAAAAATATTTTTTTAATATTTTGGTTTTTGAAACAATTTTGGGTGCCTATAGACATTTTTTGAAAGAAAATTTTTTTTTTAATAGGTGCCTATTTAAGGTTTTGTAAAAATGTTTAGTATAGACATTTTTGGAAAAAGAAAAAATATTTTTTTTAATACTTCAGTTTTTGTAAACATTTTGGTTCCTTTTTCGCAAAATTTTGCTCTCCTTCGAATGTAGAACAATTTATAGCTTCTAAATAAGCAGGTGCATACTCACTTATTCATCCTTGACATTCGAGGAGCCCAATATGACTTCGAACGTATAAAAAAACAAATCAGAATTCTTGACCCCGAGATCAAAGAATCTAGATTAAATGCACAATTTTACGGCCCGTGTTTATCTAGCTACCTGCAGGTGGTATAGCTTTGACCTAGTTTTGCGGAACGTGTTTGAACTTGAACTTCAAAACGTTCAATGCAAGTCCACACCTGCAAAGGTTGATCTTGACCTTAAATCGGATGGATAAAATATCGGATTGAAAAATACCAATATCGTGTTGACCTGTTAGCTGTAGGTCGTTGACTACGTTTTTTCATACGGGCTGTACCTAATTCTGATTTCCCGTCGATTCGTTTCGAGTTTCTTCGAACGGTCGCATCGCGATTGAAATGTTTTATCGGAATTGTCGAAACCGGAACGTACAAGGTAAAAAAGTCCACGATTCGACTTAGCGACAAATTCCACGTCAATTTTTTCAAAAATTAAATAAAAAATAAATAAAATAAAATAGTGTAGTTGAGTATTAAGACAAATTTGACGATAATTCTACCGATTTTGGCAAAAAATAAAAAAACGCGAATTTTCAATAGATTTTTTGACTCTAAATTATACTAATAAAAAACACTCTGATGAAAATCATTCAATACGCTCTGGATTTGTAGGTCCGTGCTCTGAAGTGGGCACATACGAAGGGAATAAGCCTTCAATTATCAAAATGTGTGCGTCTGTCCTTCTGTGGTCATTTACAACCAGCGGTGCGTAGATAACACACAATACTCCCATATTTCGAAACGTTAAAGTGTGTTTTTCAATTTCTTGAACTTGAATTTGTCTCGGCAAGTTGTAACACCCCAACACCCTGTTTAATTGGAATTTGTATATCTCACAGTACTTCCGATATATTTGCATTTCTATTGTTTTCTGTTTAATTTTTTGATACCTAGTGAGTTTTTTAAAATAATTTTTGACTTAAACACCCTCAAAAGCAGTCAAAAATGATTGAATCGTACCACACTTTTACGTTGCAAAATATGGAAGCATTATAAGTGCGATAAAGCTCCACTATTTTTAAAATTGTTTTTGAGGGGATATTTTTTTAGGTCAAAAAAATATTTTTTGTACCTATAAGTTTTATAATTTTTTTTTTTAAATAAAAAACAAGTTCTACCTATGAGATATCAGATTTTTCGCGTTAACTATTTTTCAGGTTTTAAGGTTATAAAATCGGTCGGAGCGGAATTAGAAATCTTCGGTATTGCAGTTGCACGAAGCATTCGAAGAGTGAAGGTGTAATCGGCCTGTTGGCTTGAAAGTGAAATGAATCTGTAAGGCCACGAGACCCGAGGAGGGTCTGTAAGTTACATCATCTGGAACCCGTCGTCCCGTTTTCTGACGGGCTTCGGACTCCGGTGAACCAGTCGCCGGGGCCGGTCGGGTCCAGATACCATATCGACAATATATCGGCTATATTGCGAGCGCCCCAGAAAAAATGGATCACATATTATAATGAATCTGGTGATCCATTGAAACCTTGAAATTTTCATTGAAGATTGAAGACACCATTGAAGATTTTGGTTAGAAAATTTTTTCTCGGGCGATTGCAATGGTTTATTATTGAATAACCATTGTAATCGCCCAATAATTTTTTTAACCTACCCTGAAAATTTCAAGGTTTACGCTTCAAATATGTTTACATCAGTGGCGAACTCTCAGTTAGAAACAGGGCAAGCAGTGCCAAGGATAGACATGAGTTATGGTACGCTAGTTCTTGAGTAACGATTGTCAAGGTACTGCTTGCCCTATGAGACCTCGCCACTGGTTTACATCGAGAAGTTAACGTACCTATTTTTCTACCTTTTTCAATTCGAGCAACCCCCCCGGACCGCACAGTAATTGTATTACTATGGTCTGGAAAGTTCCATCTAATTATAAATTTTTTAAGGCTTTTTTTCGGAATAAACAAAAATTTTTTCATTCAAAGGGTGTAGAATCCGAATCTGCAATTAAGAATAATCCGCCGTCTCTCGTCCGCAGTCCTCGTCCGCTGACCCTTGTCCGCCGTCCCACGTCCGCCGTCCCACGTCCGCCGTCCCTCGTCCGCCGTCCCACGTCCCACGTCCGCCGTCCCACGTCCGCCGTCCCACGTCCGCCGTCCCACGTCCGCCGTCCCACGTCCGCCGTCCCACGTCCGCCGTCCCTCGTCCGCCGTCGCACGTCCGCCGTCCCTCGTCCGCCGTCCCACGTCCGCCGTCCCTTGTCAGCCGTCCCTTGTCCGCCGTCCCACGTCCGCCGTCGCACGTCCGCCGTCCCTTGTCCGCCGTCCCACGTCCGCCGTCCACCGTCCAAAGTCCGAATGAGCGGTATGGGGAGGCTCCTGGCTCCTGATCCCACTGTAACGGAGGCTAACTACCCCTATCCTCCGAATTCGAAATATTTTGAATATAAAATCAATGAATCCAAAAACAGACCTCAAGAGTCAAAAAATGATCTTACGAGACAAAAAGTATGCGGAAGTACTTCGTACCGTAACGAACCGCGTATTTTTGGCAAAAGTTCAGATATCTGGTCTAGACGAGTAATTTGTTTTGCGTATTTACGTCCGAGTGAACGTATCTGCGGGTGCGGGTACGAAAGGGAAAATGCCAAGGTCTCCGGTTCGGTCGGGCTCGGGCAATTTCGGCCGAACTCGTCTCCGACCGGTCTGTTCCATGTGAGTTATGCGATTTAGAAAAGGAACGTTCTTAAGGAACTGGGTCAATACGAAAATGGATCGCAAGGCCTTTTTTTCAGTGGAACTCGTTATTTGCACTGCACTCAATAACAAACAGTGCTTACATATTAGTAGGCAACATTTCGGGTTGAAGTTTATTTTGAACCAATTTGGAGACTAATAAGATCAAAATTGCGGAAAAACGAAATTGTTAATTTAAAAAATCGAATTCGAAATTACTGGTTTTTTAAAATTGAATTTCGTTTTGGCCCAGGAGAAAACTCTCACACTTCTATAGGAAGGTCCGATTTCACCAGCAAAATTATTTACAAACTCACCTCAAGTCCCCACTTTACTATAAAAATGACAAATTCTAGAACTTGTCATTAAATGACAAATTTTGTCTGACCAAAGCTGCCTCCTCAAACGTTGTCAAATAATTGTGAGTTATTCAAAACAAATTCTTCCAATAAAATTTTTGGTTCATTTTTCTATAGAAATGAACCTTTGTAATCGGTCAGGAAAAAAAAAATTTTAACACCCCCTGAAAATTTGTTGGTTTACGTTTCAAGGGGTGTAGAATCCGAATCTGCAATAAAAAGTTTTTGTCCGTCCGCCGTCCGCCGTACGCCGTCCGCCGTACGCCGTACGCCGTCCGCCGTCCGCCGTCCGGGGTTTTTCAGGGGGAAGGAGTTATCGAAAAATTTTGAAATTTTTACCAAAAATCAAGTTCCGTATCTAGTTGGTCCTAACGTCTCGGCAGAACCCTACCTTAATTTTAAGGCCAGTAAAACAGCTGTTGAAGTGGGAAAAAATTCGTGTTTTTCTGGAAATTCGAAACATAGGCATGTGACGCATCATTTTCTATAGATTTTTCTATGCTGAATCGAATGAGACCATCGCCACGCCGGTAGCTTCAACCGTTTAGGAGTTATTGCAGTTTTAGTGAGACATTTTTGAGTTTTTTAAAAATTCCTACAATTCTTAATAACTCGAAAACGACTAGAGCCACAAAAATCGTTTTCCACTCGTTGGAATCCCCACAAAAACTTCTGTCCTCCCGATATCTTCAATTTAAAGAATTTGGTCGCATTATACAAATCAGCAAAACAAAAATTGGAAAAAGTTGAGAATTAGGCCTCGGCTCTTAGATACGGTTGATTGATCTGCTTACGACCACTAGCCTATTACACCAACAAGGTGACGCACTCACACTACGACCAGTTGCGCTTGGCAACATAAGAACGAGACAGGCTTTAACAAAGGTTCTGAAGCATTCTTGACGCATTTTTAATTTCATTATTCAGAGAATTTAATAATTATTATATATTATTCTGTTAGTTATGTAGGTAAATAAGAATAGATTAAGTGATGGTTTCAACAAAAATTAACGACGCGCTGCGTTGAAAAGATAGATAGGTAGGTCAAGCCAGGAGGACCAAGCAAAGAGGATGATTATTTTTTGCCGGGTTGAAAAAACGTTTTTCTAAATCCCCATCTAAAATATCTACCAATTTATACTGAAATTCTAGAATAATAACAACTAAGTTCCGTGTTTAAGGAGAACCTATATATCGTAAGATTTGTCTTTGCAATCGAAAAATGAACCCCTGTGCAAAATTTGCAGAGTTCTTCGGATATACCGAAAACTGATGTGCACATGCCACTGATCTACTTAGCAGCGTTTTTTATTTTAAAAATAATTAAATTTTCGTAAATTCCAACGAGTCTTCGGACCTGACTTCTGTCATCTTTAATTCGGGTTTATCGGACCGAAGCAGTTGCACATCAGCTAAGCCTCATCGGATGCCATCCAGTCGGCGAGGTGATTTCACAATAATCACTATCTCGTAATTTGGAAGGCAGTGACTCGTCCGTATCGGGGTCTCCGCGCCGCCGGTTGCTATTGGGTGTTTTTTTATTTTTTCCGGTTTTCCCCTTCATTTCTCAATGAAATTGATCATTTGAGTATAATAGTGGATTGGGTACAATTTGAAAAATTACCTGCTCACTCAATATTCGAAGATGTTTTATCCAAAATCTGAAAAATACCTTAAAAAATCGATTCCCGATAAATTGTTTATAGTTTGGGGTACTACAAAAGCACAAATATTTTTTATTGCGAACAATAAGCCGAAAAAACATAACAAAAAATTAGTTCTACAATTATTCACAAAGTAACCTATGCTACATACCTAATGACGGAAGTGAATAGGAAGAAGCGCAATGTCAAGTTCTCGTCTTAACATCCGCAAAGTTCAATCCAAGGTCCTCATTATAATAAACTCATCCGCGCGCATTTGAACATGCAAATACAAACACACACGAGACAGGGTCACGAAATGAACTTTAGCGGTTCATGGACGGTGCCATCCCGTCAAATGCACGCGAGGCACTTCCTGATTTGATTTCAAACAACTCTGTAATACGAGGGATAGGACTAATTTAGTTTCAGAGGCGGATCTCAAGATTGCCTATCCATTTTTTTCATCATATTTTACTTCCTTATTTGGGTACAGAATAGAAGTACCTTTATTGTAAATCGTCAAAAAAAATTCGGAATCGAGAGGCACGGAAAAAATTTACCTATACATTTTTATTGACGAAAATCGCTGCATCTTACTCAAATCTCAATCCTTTTTCAAATTTATTGAACTAAATTTTTCATCTAGGGAAGACCTATCCAGTATAGTGGAATTTTGAAGTACCTACTCACAGTACCTACTTCCAAAATATTGAAACTTTTTCTTAATCTAGTTTTTTGTTCACCTTGCGAGGTAGATAGCTACGTGGATTTTTTTTCCGAAAACTTACCGTACTGTGATTGTGGGTGGGGTACTGCCCCTGAACAACACAAGGGGTTGAGGCGATGAATGTACAGGTAGTATCAGACGAGCGGGTCAATCCTACACGACTGGGCAGCCGCGGCCGGCCTGAAACATTCGACAATTGAATCCAACCCGGCCGGCAGCTTGAGCCGTCAGTGGGCGGGTCCAGCCGGGGGTTGATAGGCGGAGTGCGCACTCTCCTCTTTTAACAGGGGCCCGCCGGATGGCTGAGTGCCGCACGCTCCAAGGACGAGCCGGTCGGCGGTTGCGTGCCGCGCCCTTCGTGCGGCTCGGACCTGTCGCAGTACTGTGAAAATAGAGCGAAATGTCCTGACTCCAAATAAAACGGCGGCAGGGCACGCCCGGGACAGCTTCAGTTATCGGGCAAAAATCAACGACGGAAATATTGTTCATTGGCGACCAAAACGAACCGATTTGAATCTTCCCGGTATCAAATTAGTTGTTTGAAATATCTGCCTCCAAATTTGGCAAAATTAAATAAATTTGGATCAGAACTTAATGCACCAAAGTACCGAAGTATTGTGTGTTCATTTGAATTTACTCTCTGAATTTATACTCTTCCAAAATAGTCAAAAAGCGAAAAAAGTATTTTGCGTTATCTGGGCTCCGCCGATTTTGTTTTTCTTTCCTAACCTGAAGATACGTTTACCGTAAAACATGCATGAGGAAGTTATCGACAGATGGGTCGATGGCCTTGACCCGGTGGAACGAACTTGTTCAGACAAGCACACAATAGGTTATCTGAGAAGGATGTGAAATAAAGGTTATCCGAAGTTGCGCCTGCGAGTGATTTGTGGCAAAACGACCATCTCCTTCCTTGCGCAATTTTTACAAAACAGCAGAACCACTGGAGTGTAGATAACGCACAGTACGTCCATATTCTTTAACAAAAAATATGGAAAATACCATTTCGGTAAATTATAGATTGAAAAAATTTCACTTATTTATTTTGCGTCGGTTCTTAGTTCAAAAAGTAAGTAAACAAAGTTCATGTTGGGGCACCTGAGATTTTCAAGATTATTATTTTATTTTGTTCCTGACGGCCATCCTGTTAAACGATGACGTTTATCCTGACGTCAAACTTATTATTTCTCATGCCAAAAAGCACACATGTTTGTTCAACTGCCGGATCCGAGATTTGTATCTGCCCTTGAACAAAGGAAGAAGGCAATTCGACGATTTGGCCGTCGATTTCTCGGAAACGAACGTCCAAATTAATTTATCGCGTTGTTTTCATTCGATTCTTTCCAAATGACCGTATCTGATTGTTGCCGCGGCTCAAATTTCCAAAAATGCTAATCGGCAGCTCGGGACATTGTTTTCACTTTAATTGTTGGGTTAAAAAATTGTTTAGATAGGAACTTTTAGTTCAATTTTTATCATCCGTAATCCAGCACCAGAGCATTAAATAGACAATATTTTTTCAACTACTAATTTAATAATGTCAACCATAATTTATTTTTATGTCAAATTCAACTGTAAAAATGCCCCTACTTTCTCAAGGAGACTTTACGTTAAAACTTTCAACAGGTCAACAATTCATGTCCATCACCAATCACAAATCACCAATCACCAATTACTGATCACCAGTCACAAATCACCATTCACCAACTACTAGCTACAAATCACCAATCATCAATTACTAATCACCAGTCACAAATAACTAATCACCAATCATGAATTACTAATCATAAATTACTAATCACGTATCACCAATAATTTATCACAGATCACCAATTACCAATCACCGGTTGTGACCAATCACCAATCATTAATCACTAATTACTAATCACCAGTCGCAAATTAATAATCACCATTCACCAATCACAATTCATCAATCCCCAATTACTAATCGCCAATCATCAGTCATTGATCACAAATCACCAATGACTAATTACTTATCACTAATCACCAATTAGGCGACTCACCAATCATCAGTCACTAATCAAAATTCACAAATCACCAATCAGCAGTCACAAATCTGGGAACTCGGGTAGCAAGCCGAGGGACCGGTTCAATTGCAGAAGAGCACTACGGAAAGGGCTCCAGTTTCCAGTTTCCACCGCAACTTTGATGCCAATTGAACCTAACAACGCTATTTTTCGACGTCATAAGCGATTATTCTTTGTATAAGCGTGGGATGGAACCGAAAAATGAAATCCTTGAATGTCCACCTTGATCTTTGAATTATAATTCTTCAGCTATCCGAGCATTTCCTATCAGCAATGCCAATCAGTCGGCCGCGTCTTCGCATGTCCGATCCGTTGACTGGCTGCCAAAAGGTCGAAGTTTCTGATTATTTCGTGCGTCGACGCGTTTCCGGTTTGCTTGACCTTTGGCTCATCAGTTGACAATACACCTGGTTCAAGTCGCTGGAAGGTACGCAGGCAACTGCGTGAATAGCACATTGCGCGACGTTCTCGCAAAAATAATTTAAAAAATTTAAAATAATAAAAAATTGACTCCTAAGTACAGCCGTTGCAGTTTATACGTCAAGAATCGAGAAAAAAATCCTGAGAACGACTCAGCCCTGTTTTCCGGTACAGAATCGACCAAACATAACACAGGGTCGGTTAAGTTTTTGTTGAAAAAAAATTCAATGCCTCCGATCAATTTTCGAGCCAATATTTTGCTGCAATGTTATCACCCATTAACCTGAATAAGTAGGCAGATTTTATTGTAACATTTTTTCTCGGTTTCTTATTACCTTCGCATAATAAGTGTTTTCTCGCTGCATTTCTCTTACGTATGGTGTTCTTATTTCTGAGGCAAAAAACCTTTTGATCGGATATAATTTTCCTTCCGCAGTTCTCATCGCTTGTTACTACACTCGAGTTTCGGGCCGTTTATGTACGTGTATATAACTCAGTTCTCATTGCATACAATTAATCTGATGAATCTCCTGCGTAACGCCATCGTTCCATGAAATTTTTATCATGAATTGTTACAAGAAATTATCTCGTTCGAGGATTTTTATCCTCATCATAATTTTTCATATTATTCATAGCTATCATTGCTCATTGCTAATATTTTGCGTAAATATTTGTTGAGATAGTTAATTTATTATTTACGAATTAATTACATAATTCGTTACAGAATCGTAGTTGGTTCAAAACATTTGAAAATATCACAAAAAAATATTTAAAAACAACTAGTTCCTGCTTGCGATTGCTTTTGAGGCAATAGTGAATCATCGCAACACAAGTCATGAAATCGTGACTTGGGCCGAGCAGTAAAATGTCGCTACTAATGAGAGTCAATTTGAAAAATATTCATAAACGCCGAGCTGGCAATGCTCGTGATACAATTCTCGTAAAACACCCCGGGTGATATTTTTCTCATAAATGCGACGAAATTGTCGGAACATTGCAATTGGTGTGGGATAGTTGAACACTACGTTTGTTTTTGTGTGAGTAGGTATACGTATACCATTTATGACAATTATTAATTTTACGATCTTTCATTTGTTGCAGTTCTACCATGTGGTGGTATTTCCTCCTTTCCGTCGTCCAAACCGCACTCACCGTTCAAGATGTAAGTCACAAAAAAACTTTTCACTTTTCCAAAAATATTGTGGGAGTTCAAGGGAAAATTTTTTAAAATATTAATTAATAATAATAATGAATGAATAACAATTAATAATATTAATAAAAATATTTAATATTATTCTTAAATTAAATACCGCGCGGGAAGGGACGGTCACGGCTGGCTTGAAAGATTCGACAATCGAATCTTCTATGGCTGGCGGGTCGAGCCGTTGGTGGGCGTGTCCAGCCGGGCCGATCGCGGGGCTGAGTGCCGCACGTACCGCCAAAGCGGAACCCCCGAGACGGCTGTGAGGCACGCCGCCCGGATGAGTGCCTCACAATCGGGCGGCGCAGTAGGCGCAACTTCGGCGGTTGCCGGTTGAGCCGCTCGTGCGATTCTAACGTCCGTTTGGCACCAAATGGTCGCCTCCGAATCAGACCAAATACAAAAATACTTTTTTGACATTTTTTATCGATATTGCGGAGTAGCTAAAATCAAATTTCGTCAACAATCAGCTCAAAATTTGAAATATTTCCAGCGGAAAAAAATAATTTTTCAATTTCCAATGTTCGTGCAGCAATTGAGTTCGTCTGCCTAACATATTTTACCCTCCGGTTTTCGATATTTTTTTCACGCGCATAGGTATCAATAAGAATGCAGTCCAGTTCTTCATTTATGACCCGTGAAATCCCGATTGAGTAAGCTCCCTCGGTTATCGGGGGTGGGGGTGTCCCCGGGAGCACTTCATGCTCTGATTGAACCGCTCCTACAGTTCGATAATTTTTCAAACCAATCGGAGCGTTGAATCTTCGACATTCAATTCGCCGGGTCTCCTTTTCCTCCCTTGGTTTTCTACAGGTTCGAGGCCCAATTTTCCAATCTCCGACTCTTGTTTCAATCAATCGGGAAACCCGAAGACTAACGGTTTTTTTTTGCGTTTTTCATCCGACAAAATTACATTTAGATGAATTTCAGCATGGAAAATTAATTTCAATGCACAAATTGAAAAAATTAGGTAATTTAATAATAATAGCTAGAAAAGGGGAAAATAAAAATTAAGTTAAATTAAAAATTAAATTAAATTTAAAAAACTAAATTAAAATTTAAAATTGATTAAAGGTACCTGTGATAATTGTTTAGAAACTATCGTGGAAATGTCAATCTGATATTAGGCCAATGATGAGACTGCCGTTGTCCCAAAAAATTTTTTCAATATCCCAAGCGCTTTCGCTATTTTGGCCTTATCGACGGGATGCTGATATTCGTCGTGTAAAAGCTGCTGGAATTGCCGAGAGGTCATCTTTCTCAACAAAATCGAAAATTCTTCCTTAACAAAATTCATGTTGAGGATGAAGAACACGTGGGCTGTTTCAGCAGCTTTTGATAATCTGTTTCATAAGCTGCTGTAATCGTTAATGAGGAGGGCTGTACTGCCGAAAGCGCTTAGAAGACTTGGTACTACTGAATATTTACGAGTATCACTCGAGAGCTCGAAGAGACAACATCTCGCGATTAAATTAATATTGTTTCGCCAATGTGAGTGTCATCAGCAGCAGGACGATGAGCCAGCCGGAGCCGATCTCCGCGGAAAACGTTGTTGAAGAAACAAATGACCGCGTTTCGCAAGTGAAAACGGAGCTGAACAAGGTCACCGCACTTGCTTCTCTACCAGTCCAGAAGCCAATAGGTGAACTATTCAAAATTATCCACTTATTGCAGGGATATTTACAAGACGCGAATGTCAAGATTGTGAACGACCAAAAGGCTGCCGCCGCATATCAGAAGAAAACAGATGAACAGATTGCTCATCTCTTAGCCGAGATTGAGAATTTAAAAAGTCAGGATTATTATAATACTGACGATGAGGAATTTACAGTAGTAAAATCTTCTAAAAGGAAGAGGAAAGACGGGTCCCCGCCAGCCGACCGGATTGCTAATAAACCAATCAGCAATCAACCCCAAAACAAAGTAAAACTTCCCAATGTCAGCAGTTGGGCAAATAAAAAACCCCCTCCAATTTACATATCAGGTTTAAAGGAAATAGGAAAATTATCCAACCTTGCCACTGAAAATCAGATAAAACCGACTGTGACGATCATGAACAAAACCAGAACCAAAGTAAATGTCGATTCATCTGACGATTTTCGTAAATTAACTAAGCTTTTAGCAAGCAATCAAATCCCTCATCACACATATGAGAATAAACAAGAAAGAAACGTCAAAGTAATGATGAAAGGAATTCCAATAGATCTTGCAGAATCAGATGTAAAAGCTTCACTGGAAACGGCACTTGCAATAAACAATGTTGGTGTCACCAGAAAACTTGACAAGAAAACCAAAGAAAAATTGAGCATGTGTCTTGTGGAATTTCCACAAAACACTGACATAAAAAGTATTTACAACTTATCTGTACTCGATCAAATTTATAAAATAAAAGTTGAACCTCTAAGGACGTCAAAATTAGTCGTACAATGCAAAAATTGTCAGGAATTTGGGCATACCAAAAATTTTTGCGGCAAAAATCCGAAATGTGTAAAGTGTGGGAAGCCACACGATACAGCAAGTTGTACAAAACCTAATAGTCCGAAATACCCTCCATGTTGCGCCAACTGCCTATCGGAGAATGTGAAGCCTGAAGATGCACAGCATACTGCAAACTGGAGACAGTGCCCAGTAGCTATTAGAGCCCAAGAGGTCTACAAGAAAAAAGTTACTGGAATTACTACGCATCTTCCAGAGCACAAAAGTAGTCAGCGCATTCAAAGTGAAGACACCTTCCATGAATAGAGGAGCTGCAATTAATTTCAAGGACCCTAACCTGAAATCATTTGCTGCCATTACAAAAAACGCTCACAAGCAGAACCCAGCTTCAGAAGACAACTATAGACATGAGGAAATTTCTCTCCAAATGATTATGGCCGAAATTAGAAGTATTAGCAAGCGCCTTGCGGTGCTTGAAAAGCAAGGTCATGCAAGAAAGTCATGAAGCCTACAATCAGAATAATGAGTTGGAACGCCAACGGATTGTTGCAGAGATCAAAAGAATTAGAGGTGGTTTTAAACCTCAGCAAAATTGACATATGTCTGATATCCGAAACTCATTTTACCAAAGAGACATTTTTCAGAATGAAAGGTTACAAATGCTACCATGCCTTGCACCCGAGTAATCGAGCTCGTGGAGGTAGTGCAGTGCTGGTGAAGGAGACCATCAAGCATTATGAATCCACTAAAATTGAAGCTGAGAAGTATCAAATCAGTGGTATAAAAATCATAACACCTGTCTACTCTCTCGAGGTAGCCAGTATCTATTGTCCACCCAAACATAGCTTCAGACAAGAGGAGTATGAAGACGTTTTCATCAAACTTGATAATCGCTTTATTTTGGGAGGCGATTTTAACGCAAAGCACACTAGATGGGGGTCACGTCTATGTACTACCAAAGGCATAGCCCTCAATAAAGCCATCACTAACTACAATTGTGAACCATATTCAACTGGGAAGCCGACGTACTGGCCAACAGATACAAACAAGTTACCTGACCTCGTTGACTTTTTTATAGCACGAAACCTCTCAGCAAACTACTTGTTGGTGGAAGAAAACGATGACCTCAGCTCGGACCACTCCCCAATCATTATCACATTAAGTGAGTACATCATTCAGAGACCTCATAACCCTTCACTTGTCAACAGTAAAACAGACTGGGGGAAGTTTAAAACTGATCTCAGCTCTACAATAGATCTCTCTATCCCTATCAATAGTAGAGAAGATACTGATAGAGAACTCGAACTCCTCACAATATCTATCCAGGATTCAGCCAGGAGAAATACACCAGTTGTCAAAAAGAGAAACAAAGGTATTAACTACCCACAAGAAATTGTTGAGGCAGTCAAAGAAAAGCGCAAAGCCAGAAAGCATTGGCAGGCGACACGTTGTCCTGCCCAAAAAGCTGAATGGTACAAAGCAGCAGCCAGGCTTAGAAATATGATTAGAGAAATAAAAGACGAAAATACAAAAGTATTCCTGAGCGAGCTTACCAGCGATCAGCACACAGATTACTCCCTCTGGAAGGCTACAAAACACCTCAAAAGACCAACCATTCATGCACCCACGGTTAAAAAACCCGATGGAGAATGGGCACGCGATAATCAGACAAAGGCAGATGTTTTCGCTGAGCATCTTGCAAATATCTTTACACCTAATCCTGCTGCACCAAATGAAGAAGCACTAGAAGATATTCCAGAAAAGGAACCATTGACTGATATACCTCCTGTTCGGGTACAGGAAGTAGTTAAAACGATAAAACTTGAAATCAACCCAAAAAAGGCCCCAGGTTATGACCTCATAACTGGCCAGATACTAAAACATCTTCCAAGAAAAGCAGTTGCGAAAATCACTCAGATATTCAATGCAGCAATTTTTCACCGCTATGTCCCTCAACAATGGAAGATTGCTGAGGTGATCATGATCCCAAAACCAGGGAAACCAACGGATCAGTTGACATCATATAGGCCCATCTCATTGCTGCCAGTGATGTCCAAGCTCTTTGAGAAGCTCATAAACAAGAGATTGTTAGCTCTGATCAATGAGCGCAAGCTCCTACCAAACCACCAGTTTGGCTTTCGACAGAAGCACTCCACAATAGATCAAGTACACCGGATCGTCAACATCATTGAAGAAGCTCTAGAAAAGAAGAATGTCTGCTCAGGCATCTTCCTGGACGTAGCTCAAGCGTTTGACAAAGTTTGGCATGAAGGCCTCAACCACAAGCTGAAGAAGATGCTACCCTATCAGTATGTCGAGTTACTCGAATCTTATTTGTCGAGGAGATATTTTTGCATCAAACAGGAGGATGCATACTCAGAACCTAGAACAATTAACGCGGGAGTACCGCAAGGAAGTGTTATAGGCCCACTACTATACCTTCTTTACACCTGCGATTTGCCCGAGACTGAAGAGAACACAACAGCGACGTTTGCTGACGACACTGCTATCCTAGCAGTTGGAGAAAGCAACGAAGAATCTACCCAAAAACTGAATAGAGCGATCTCCAGGATCAGCAGTTGGACTGCAAAGTGGAGAATCAGATTAAATGAAGCAAAGTCGGTCCACATTGACTTCACCAACCGAAGCATTGTGTACACCCCGACTTTCATAAATGGTGTGGCCATTCCCTATGTGAATGAAGCCAAATATCTGGGTATGACGTTGGACGCCAAGCTCAGATGGAAAGAACATGTAAAGAAAAAGAAGACTGAACTTGTCCTCAAGCTTAGAAAAATGTACTGGCTGATTGGCCGGCAATCCACCATGACCATCGGCAACAAGCTGCTTCTGTACAATCAAGTGCTTAAGCCAGTTTGGTCCTATGGAGCGCAGTTGTGGGGCTGCACAGCTCCAACCAATAGACAGATCATTCAGAGGTTCCAGAACTCAGTGCTACGATGCATCACCGACGCGCCGTGGTACTTCCGAAATGATGCCCTCCACCGAGAACTCAACGTGGATAGTGTCGATCAAGTGATTAAGCAGAGAGCATCTGCCCATCTGACCAGACTGAGAGATCATCTAAACGAAGAAGCAGTCAAACTGTTGGACGTAGAAGATCTAACTAGGCGCCTAAAGCGCACAAAGCCACATGAACTTGCATAGGAAGTGATTGTGAACTATATAAATGAGAATGACAATGACCTAAGCTATGTATCTTAAGTCTAGTAAAGCATGTATTAGGAAATATCAATTTAATATTGTTGATGAGTTATTACTCGGTGCAATAAAAAAATTATTACAGGAAAAAAAAAAAATATTTAAAAAGATGTCACCCAACATCTCCTCCCTTATTACAGTCACAGAAACAAAAAAATTATTTTTATATTGATAAAAATTTTTTTAGCCATCACAATATTTTTTTTCTCAATTTAATAAACCAAAATCCGGGAACGGCGATTCTTCTCATTGATCCGGCGATCCTTTCTAGGTTGTTCAACTCAATGCCATCTGTCACGCGTAAATCGCCGGAAAAAAACCTTATAACCGTTTTGTGTTTTCCATGTCAATGGAAAACCCAATGGAAATCGGTCCTCGGTGGGCGGTTTTTCACTTTCGATTTCACTTTTCGTCCCTGGTACCCCTCTTCAGCTGGTACCCACGGATAATATGCTGAAAGAAAGTCACTGAATATTAGGTACACCGTGGAAAACATCTTGAAAAATATAAATTCTCAATTAAGCTTGGAAAATTCTCTAATTGTTTGGGGAAAATTTCGCTTGGAAATTGTACAAATACATGTTTGTCAGGAATTAATTATTTGAAACTTAATAATTTTATACGAACTAAATTTGCCGGCATCAACGCACAATACGATCTTGCTTAAAATTTCTGAAGTGCCTCCAAAAAAATATTCTTTCTTTAGCACCTCTCAAATAATAACAATTTATCGCTTTACTAATTTGATTTTTAGTTCAAATTTAACATTTTTTTAACTCCTTCGAAAAAAGCATTCAGGACGGCATTTCCTCAGGTTGATTTCCAGGCCGTTGGCGCCGAGATTATGCAGTATTACCAACAGACCAGCAGTTTCATGGTCTGATTGCTATGCTACTTACACACATCATGCAGATGGGCACGTTATACTGACATACATGCGACCTCACTATCATGTCGAGGTCGGTTATCCACTGCTGAGCCTCCAGTTTGATAATACGAGTGATGTCATAGGAATCTATTCAGTCAAAATGCCCTAAGATCAAAAAAATCTCAATTTTGGTAAAATTTAAATAAATAAAAATAAATGATAATGAATGATAATGAACGATAATGAACGATAATGAACGATAATGGACGATAATGAACGATAATGGACGATAATGAACGATAATGGACGATAATGAACGATAAAGAACGATAACGAACGATAGTGAACGATAACGAATGATAATGAACGATAATGAACGATAACGAACGATAACGAACGATAACGAATGATAATGAACGATAATGAATGATAATGAACGATAATGAACGATAATGTTCGATAATGGACGATAATGGACGATAATGGACGATAATGGACGATAATGGACGATAATGGACGATAATGGACGATAATGAACGATAATGAACGATAATGAACGATAATGAACGATAATGAACGATAATGAATGATAATAAATGATAATGAATGATAATGAACGATACTGAACGATAATGAACGATAATGAACGATAATGAACGATAATGAACGATAATGAACGATAATGAACGATAATGAACGATAATGGACGATAATGAATTTTTTTCTTAGAGTTCCGACCACCCTGCCAATGCCAATCCTTTAGAGGCCCAGCGGGGCGAAAGCGCTCGGGCCAATAAAGAAAACGAAAATGAGAGTACGATGGGCTACCATGGTGGGTTCATCAATTCAGTTTATTCATCGAATATCCAATATTCCCCTGATGAAATTTTTGATAGTTTGACAAGTAAATTCATATTCTACATTTCTAAGAAACTACGTATTCGGAGAATAATGTTTATTTGGCGAGTAAACTGAATTGATGAACCCACCCTTAGTTAACATTGCAAATCATTCCCAGAGGTTCGCCCGAATTTCCTAAAAAACCGCTTTTACCCCCATTACCGCGTTTTTTCCCGAAATTGCGAAGAAGACATTTTTCAAAAGTGACAATCGGACTCTTTCAACCGGTAAAGGCCTCAATCTATGGGTACGTGTCGGTTTCTACGACCGTGAGGTCGACCAGTGTTCTGCCAAGGGCGCGCCCAACGGACCGGACTATCAAGGAAAAACCGCCAAGGTCCCCTAGACTCCAGACAGTCACCTCGTATGAACATGATGCCCAACTTGCCTGATGAACTGTACCCGTATAAGTTCCGCGTTGATCGCCACCTGATGATGACCGAGAGCGAAAAAAAGGAAAATCGGATAGGAGGTTCGAAGGTGCGCGATGGAGGATGAGCTATTGGATCTGTGCGCGCTTGCCCACCAACTTTGACTCATCTTCCACCATTTTCGAACCATTTTTCGAATTTCACAAAAATCAAGTTCAGACTAGCGATATCACGCTTCAGCGATTTGAGGACAAATTTCCAACTTTAACAATTGATTGCGGCCAAACGGCTGGACCGATTTTCTTATTCGAGGTGCTCATCCGACGCAGAATTTTATGCTCTTTAATTGTAAACTGAGTAGAATTTCCTGTAGGATGCGTTGTTTACGAGTTATACGCCTAACAACTTAAACTCCGGCCGGTTCGATTCGCTTTGTTTTCTGGCTAAGAAAATGATAGGCTTAGGTTTACCTAAAGAAGGTAACAGGAGGTTTATCTAACATAAAATTTAGTCCTCTACCACTTTGATTCCATGACATTTTTTGATTGAATGCCCCGTTTTTTAAGTACAGGCTCCGAAACGTGAGCGTTGATTACCCATTTTGGTACATTATTTCCAGAAATAATGTACCTATGTAATTGATCAAGAAAAATTTTTTTACAACACCCCCTGAAAATTTTTTCTTTCACGTTTCAGAGGTTCTAGAACACGAATCTGCAATAAAAATTTTTTGTCCGTCCGCCGTACGCCGTACGCCGTATGCCGTACGCCGTACGCTGTACGCCGTACGCCGTCAGCAGCAAAACGCATAGAAGGAGTGGTCCGATTTCAAAAAAAAAAAAACGAGCGTTTAGCAAATTTTCCTGTGACGTGCACCTCCTATAAGGGAATCCTCTGAATCAACTCTAGACTACTCAAAAACGATCAAATGTAAAAAAAGTCATGATCTCAAAAACAGTTTTTTTGGGTTTTCGACCCCTTAAAATTTTTTGATCGGATTCCCCTGACAATATGCCTCAAGTTGGAGCAAAACACAACTTTTAGGACCAACCGCACCAAAATCGGATCAGCGGTTCAATACGAAGTGGACGGACGAAATTTTGGCCAAAAATTTCGTCCAGCCACTTCGTATTGAAATACTGATCCGATTTTGACTAAATTAGTCTTGAAAGTTGTGGTTTGCTCCAACTTGAGGCATATTGTCCGGGCAATCCGATCGGAGAAGGTTAACGGGTCCAATTCGGCATAATTAGGGTATATTTTTGAAAAAACACAAAATCTCATTTTTGAAGGTGATGCCGTGGGTTTAGAATTTTTTGAGTATTTTTCCCGGGTTTCTCGCTTGATTTACCATAAGATAGGGTGGTTTTTCCGAAAAAATTCGAAAATTTTGTTTTTGAATCGGTTTGGCTTGATTTCTACGTTTTCGCGTTTTTGGCAATTTGAGGGAGTCCTACTGAACCGATTTTGAATTTTTTGAGCTCGTTGGATTCCTTGAAGGTTTTTACACATTTTTCACTCCCTATAAGTCAAAATTGATTGGGGTTTAGTAATCAAAAACTGGTTTAAAGACTATATTTTGACCTAAACAAAAAATATTTTTTTGACCCTTAAAAAAAAATGTTAAAATTCCAAAAAAAATATTCTTGAGTAGGTTTTGGGCAGGTACATGACACAAAAAATTTGCAATTTTCTACAACTCTCCAGGACTAAGAAAAATGCAAAAAACCGATTCCAGCTGGTAAATCCAAGGTCCTAGCCTAGGAAAAATTTCAAAAAAATGATGGATTTGACTTCGGGTTTTTTTGGCGGGAATCTTTAGATATTGACTATGAAACATGAAATTTGGCATTTTTTTCGAGATTTTGGTCACCAGGGTCAATTTTTTCGCAATTTTCTTGGTTTTACTGCCTAAGCACCTATGGGGTTAAGCAAAAACGTGATACAGGAGAAAACGTCGGGTGATAAATTCCCTATCAGATGCATTCCCACCCTTGATAACGACTGTTTTATCCGAGGGCGTCGGTTTATAGGCTTGGAACTGCATAACTACGATTCGGCTATTAGAAAGTGAACGTTATTGGGATTAGCCAGCCTTGCATATTAATAGGGTGGACAGATTAATTAAAGGAATTTAAAGAGCTGCGAGGTGAATAGATGCGATCCCGAGTCAGGCCTTTTCGGAAACCTCAGGTATCAATACCGTATATGAGGGACCCGCAGGGACCTGGTTTGCGTCCAGGTATAAGGGAATGGATTGGGGAGGGGCATTGTCCCCTCGTGATGAGACCTCGTCAACGGGTCTTGTTTAATCGCTCAGTGTTTTTTCTTCTTTTTATACCTATTTATTCATCATTGTGAAAAAGTACCATTTAAGCATCATTGAACTCACCATTGACCATTACTCCACAAATGATATGATGATAAACCTACCTATTCCAACTATTTGAACTTTATTTTCTGTGATACCCAGACAAATAATGTACCCATGTCACTAATCTACTTAGCAGCGTTTTCAGAGGACAAATTTTAAACTTTAACGATTGATTGCGGCCAAACAGCTGAACCAATTTTAACTTCCGAGGAGATCATTCGACGTAGAATTTTATGTTCTTCAATTTTGCATGAAGCAAGATTTCCTGTAAGATGCATGGTTTACGAGGTATAAGCAAAAAACTGAAACAAGTGCCATAAATTTGAGACCGGACGGACGCTAAGTGGAGTAGATAAGGGTTGCGGACCATGAAACACGCTATGGAAAGCATTTCGCACCATAAATTGCTAAATCATGGTCGAAAAGGGTTTCCTACTCAGTACCCCAAAATGGCTGTTTTCCCCACTTACAAAGGCTAGTCCTGCAGTTGAAACTATGGCAGCCGCCTAGTACCTAACTCACCTACCTAAAGTTAAAATTATTTGTGCGCAGTAAAATTTTTAACTTAGAGCTGTGCTTCGTTGTTTTCCAGATCCACCACGTCCTCAGTAAAGAAGAAATCCAGAACTTGTTCCACATCGACGACGTCAGATCAGGTGAGCAATTACGAACATTTGTCCGTAATGGAAAATTATAGTCGGATTTATGGAAAAATCAGGTTAATCTGACTTTTTTGGAAAGAGTGCAGAAAGTAACGATACCTTCGGTTTTCTATCTGGATGAAATCTGGGGGCAGGAGACAAAATCAATATAATGCGATTAGAGGATTGTTTAAAGCCATTTGAGGATTTTTAGCATAGTTTTCAACCTTTTTTAATTCATAGGTACCGGGTGTTATTAAAAAAAGTCTGATCTGCGTTGGCCTGATGGGCATGCCGAATGAGGGATATTAAATATATCTTATTTATTTTATTTTTAATATCCCTTTTTCCCTGAAGTGTTTGACTGTAGGATTTTTTAGATTTCATTTACCTATTTTACAAAACAGAGAACACATAGGGTATGTGTTGCCCATATTGGGGACGAAGTTTTTTGTTTTCAAGGCATATCTTATCTGTTGTGAATCATCAAGACTCTATTCATCATCGGACATCATTCTCTAATATTATGCAAAGCTCGTAATAGTGAAAAATATAAAGCGAGCGTAGATTTTGATACGGAACCATGAAAAACCCGTTTGGCCCGGATAAATGGATCGGGGTAATTTATCATTGAAGATAACTCCACCCCTTTCCACCCCCGGCAACGCCGTTTTTCGCGTGACGCGGCGCAATACGATCAAAACGTTTCTTATCAACAGATAAGACCCGTTTCGCCCCCAGCAATGCAAACAAACTCCTTTCGAAACTTGGCGATAAGAAAACTGATAACCGGCGGCGGATTTGTGCGGCGAACAGGTCGCAGAACGACAGTTATGACTATTGATTAGAGCTTTCTGATATTACACCCCCCGTAGTGCACTGGTTACGACCCCTGCGACCTAGTATTAGGTGGTATTTTATAGAAGCCATTTTGACGTCATTGGCCCGAATCGACGGCGAATCAAGAAGCACAATAGCGTGTCCGAAATAGAATTGATGACCGGCGAATTGTACACGAAGGATCATTTCTCTCACTGATAGGAGTTCTACGTAAATCGGCAAATACCTACTCAAAACTCTCTCAACCAGGGAAGGATTGAACGAAAAATTGACACTTGACAGGGTCAAAAAGGCACAGCAGCTATGATATCGCACCCGTCGTGGAATACAGCAACAACTCAAAAAATGCCTTGAATTAACACCAGTTTTGGATAGCAGGAGAGGTCTATTTTGTCCGTCAAAGTTCGGAACGAGGCTAATTCATTTGTGTTCCACGCGAGAGCTAGTGTGTCTTTATTCAATGGAGGGATGAAAGATGAAAGAGCAAAACTTTGAACACGAATTCCCAACATTTATGAATTTTGAGTTGATGCTGTATTCCACGACGGGCGAGGTATAGATTCATCAACAAATTTCCTTTCCGATTAAATAAATGCGCTAATTTCAAGAAAATGAACCGAAATTCAAATTGCACTCAGTGCCTAGCATGTCCTTGAAATGAGGTCCTTACCGGCAGGATAGGCAATTCAAAACGAGCGCTCTGGCCAGTTGGCTAACCTTGGTGACATAATACATGTACTAACACATAGGACTGTATGTAATACCTATATACAGGACTATAATGGCTGTCATTTTCAGACGCAGGCTTCATTGCGGTTTCCTCGTTCCATTTTCGCGCAATCAAATTAGCGACTTCCTCAACGTGCATCATAGCGGCCCTGTATCATCGATACGACGAATTTGTAGGGATAATTTTGGAGAGAGCGAAAACGCGTTAACCACGCGATAAATTCATGTAATATAAAATTTATATTACATGTTATTGAATAACAAGTGAAACTCAGGCCGGATCGATTCGCTTTGTTTTCTGGCTCAGAACATGGCTTAGGTTTATCCAAAGATCGTAACAGGAGGTTTATCTTATGTAAAATTTAGTCCTCTACCTCTTTGATTCTGAGACATTTTTTGATTGGGTGCCCCGTTTTTGAAGTACAGGCTCCGAAACGTGAGCCTTGCTTGCCCATTTTTCACAAATTTTAAACTTCAATGATTGATTGCGGCCGAACAGGTAGACCGATTTTAACTTTCGAGGTAGTCATTCGACGCAGAATTTTATGCTCTTTAATTTTGTATGAAGTATAATTTTCTGTAAGATGCATAGTTTACGATTTATAAGCAAAAAACTGAAACATGTCCCATAAATGTGTGACCGGACGGACGGGCGGATGATTTTCTGAATGAATTATCTGCAGATAACGAAATTTAAACTTACGTGGTGTTGAAACGGTTTTTATTTATGGAACAACTCTTTACCCTGATTGCAAAGCTGCTTTCCGTTTTTCCCATTTGGAAATTTGAGGGAAAACCAATTTTTGATACCTATTTTATTGTGACACGAAGTACCAAATTAAAGTTTATAGGGAAAAATTAATTGATTTAATAATAAATTAAGATAATAAAATAACAAAGGACTATTGAGAGGCACGTAATGATGATGAGACCCGTCTTGAGACACTTTAGACCTATCTTTTGTGGGCTCTCTTTCGATCCGTCTTAAAACATTCCATTCGATCCGTCTTTAGAAGTTTTCGTCGAACTTTTTGAGACGCCTGAGACCAGTCTAGACCCTCTTTCGATCGGTCTTAAGACACCCAGTCTATCCGCCTTGAGACCACCCGTCTTTTGATCCGTCTTGGGACACTCATATGGAGACACTCTAAACTCGTATTGAGACACTTAGGAGCCACAGTGAGACAATCAAGAGCTTTCAATCCGTCTTGAGACCACTCGTCTTTTGATCCGTCTTGAGACCATTCGTCTTTCTTTCCGTCTTGAGACCTCTCGTATTTCGATACGCATTGAGACGATCAAGACCCGTTGTGAGACAATCAAGACCTGTAGTGAGACAATCAATACCTTCTTTCGTCCCGTCTTGAGACCACTCGTCTTTCGATCCGTTTTGAGACAATCAAGACTCGTATTGAGACACTCAAGACTTGTATTGAGACACTCAAGACCCGCAATGAGGCTATCAAGACACGTCTTAAGACACCTCCTTTGACCCATCTTCTGACCTTAGCGTTGAACCATCTTGGGGCACGTTAATTGCCAAGACACATCTTTCGAACCGTCTTGAGACATGCAAGACTCGCATTGAGACATTCGATTCCCGTCTTGAGACACTTGAGACCAGTCTGTAGTGGACCCTCTTTCGATCCGTCTTGACCAGTCTTAAGACTTTCAAGACCCGTATTGAGACACGTCCGTCTTAAGACTTTCAAGACCCGTATTGAGACACGTCCGTCTTAAGACTTTCAAGACCCGTCTTGAGACACTCGCGAACCGTCTTGAGACACTTGAGACCCGTCTTTCGCTGACATTTCAAGTGCCAACTGCTGTTTTGTATATTCGCCTCAAAATTCGCACGATTCAGAAGATTTCAACTCGCGCGTTTTAGACTCGAAATTTTCTCCATGGCTTCCCAAAAAGGACCTGTTGCCGATTTTTTCACACGCCGATCCGTCAAATGCAGAAACGTCTCGGCACAAAGGAGCCGTTTACAAAGATTTGCTCTCAAACTGTAAACCTTTGTCGTCCTCATGACGTGAACACGTACAACGCGGTCGCTACCTGTTGCTCATCTGCCCGTCAAACCTTAAAGGTTAACCTTTTCAATGGCAGGTTATTAGAATTGTCTGATGTTGGGTGTTTTTTCAATGGGGCCAATTCTTTCTGCCTTTGAGCGGGTTTTGGATTAGGGGATATTAATTAAAATATGTCTCTCGCGCAGAGTGGCAAACATTTTTTCGTAATTTTCAAAATGAAGTGTCTTGGTTTGACCACTAGATTGCTTAACAAAACATGTTTTTCTATGCGAATAATGGGAATTTTTAAATATAATATAATCTTTAAATTCTTCATCACCAATTGTAGACATGGTTCAAATTTCCGCGTACCAAAAGTATGGAAGCATTGTGAGTTATTCGGACGCCACTGGTTTTTTAATGTTTGGTCGCCTTTTCGTACAGATTGATCTGCAACATTGCGCCCTACATCGTAACTCGGCAGAGAAAGGAAAAATCGTAAAAGATCGAGAGAAAAAAAAGGGTAAAAGGACGAAAAATGTGACCATTCATGCGCTCGCATTGACGACTGTATTCACATCGGCTACACTGAAATTGGAGATGTAGTCACGTCGCTCGCGTTAACCCGATTAGACATGTCGTCACGTGAGTGTTCAGCTGACCGGTCACGTGCCCATTGTGAACTTGTTACCAGTTTTCAACATTTTGGAGAAAATGGAGAATAGAGAAATTGCGTTTTCAGTCATTCGGGCCATCAATAACAAAAATATCGTTATATTTTTACGAAAACTTGTTCATGTGAGTAAAAATGTTAGTCAACATTTTTATGATTTGAGGTCCGTTCACGTCTTCGGGTTTTGGAAGGTAAAAATTAGGGAATTTAATTTTAACAGTTTTTTAGGCGTTGCTTTTCACCAAATGTGCAGGACGTGCCATGCCGCTCGCGAGGATAATGCCAGAATCAGTCAGCACACGTCACTCTATGTGCTGGCAATATAGTGTGTCGGTTATTAGCTATCGAATAAAAGCTTGGAAATACAGTTTGAGCCTTTTCTGAAATTGGTAATCCTACCCCAGGATGGAGAATGGCAGAATTACCTCCGGCCATTCCAAGCACGTGTTCCGGATTGGGAAGCTCTAGAAAAGTCGTAAGTCATCAAATCAAGCCTCTCTCGGACTTGGCAGATCCAAAGCCCTTCGGCAAGTCTTCAGGGAAAGTCCCGGTGACTTTGCCGTTGGGACTTAGCGGGACTTAGCCGAGGTGCGCGGACGGGGGCTTAGGTGTCGGAGGGATGGGTGAGTCGGGGGGGGGGGGGTCGGATCAATGTCAACAGGTGTCCGACCTCCCCTTTTCCTCCTCCGCCTAGCACACCCTGTTTTGTCAGGAAACGCGCCCCGTGATTTCATGGTGGCAATTTTCAAAGAATGCGCCAATTTCATAAAAATCATTAACCTTGACTGCCAGGCTGTGATTTTGACGTTTGGAGCCGATACTGCTGATAATTTTGTCGATTTTCCAATTAAACTAATATTAGGTTATCTACCTATAAATTTAGAACGTGACGTGAAGGGTGACAAATTATTTCCTTAAAAAGCTTGCTGATTTACTGTGCTTGATTATTTAGCTACTCGAAATTCTAGTGGGTACCTGAGAAGTACTTACAGTTGATAATTTAAATTCTATTCGGACAGAAAAGCGGGATCATTTCAGTGTAAGAATTTTGGAAAAAGGTCAAGAATTGACGGAGATACAGCCGTTTATGTGTCAGCGCGGACGGCCGAAACATTTGAAAATTGAATCCTCGGCTTGAGCCGCCCGTGGGGGGTCCAGCCGTGGCGATCTAGTGACTGATTCTGAGTGCCGCACGTCCCTTTCACAACGTGCCCGCCGAGCGAGCTGGGTGCCGCACGCCCCCTTTTCACAACGTGCCTGTCAAGCGAGCTGGGCGCCACACGTCCCTTCACAACGTGCTCGCCAAGCGAGCTGGGTGCCGCCCGTCCTCTTTTTGCAACGTGCCCGCCAAGCGAGCTGTGCGCCGCACGTTCCTTCACAACGTGCTCGCCAAGCAAGCTGGGTGGCGCACGCCTCCTTTTCACAACGTGCCTGTCAAGCGAGCTGGGTGCCGCACGTTCCTTCACAACGTGCCCGCCAAGCGAGCTGGGTGCCGCACGCCTCCTTTTCACAACGTGCCCGCCAAGCGTGCAGGGTGCCGCCCGTCCTATTTTCACAACGTGCCCGCCAAGCGAGCTGGGTGCCGTACGTCCCTTCACAACGTGCCCGCCAAGCGAGCTGGGTGCCGCACGTTCCTTTTTGCAACGAGCCCGCCGAGCCCGGTCTGACATCTGTTACGGTTTTAAGCGTGTTCAAGTTGATTTTTCCCAAACCTCTGATCCGATTTTCAATTTTAAGCCTCGGTGCAATAATTTTTAAATTTTTACCCTCCACGAAGTAACCGATTATTTCTGCAGGCCTCCTCAACTCAATTGGAAGTCCGTATTCTTTCACACTGCGGAACCCGAATGCTAATTCGCCCTCTGTCGGCATCTTCTCGGTCTAAAAGGCTCTTCAGTTCTAATAGAACGTTCGGATCCTTTTGATTCCGTTCTTCTCCTTAAACAACGGAAAACGCTCGAAAAGACTATTGTTAAGGCTAGTCTATTCATAGATGATGAATGGAAAAGGAGAAAGATGGCGGGGGGACCTTGGAAAGTGCTAATTGTTGGGATTCTCTCACAAGGAGCCCCGGAGGTGCCAACAGTCCAGCATTTCCGACAGGGAATTTCATCCAGCTAACGAAAACATCAATCCAGCTGGATAGAATTGAAGTATTTGGTATTGAACGAAAAACACTTTTAACGACGAGCACGAAACAACACACGAAGTACTTCCGAGTGGTAATACAAATGTGTTTTATGTATATTTTTTGAATTTATTATTATTATTTTCATTTTATTTTTTTTTTTTTGCTAGATGTGCGAAAAGTTTATAAAGGTTTTAAGGAGTTCAAGGGGCATATGAACCATCTAGCCTTTGCTAAGATTGGTAAAATTAATTAATAAAAGTCGTACATGATAATGTTGAATTAATTATTGAAATAATAATAATTGATAATGTCCCATAAAAACGTTTGGACTATAGAATACTTATTTCTATCATTTGTATATCCACACCCTTTCAATTAAGAGGAAAAAATGAATTTCCAGCCGCATAATGTAGTCTTCAGAATTTTCATTGATTCTTTACGCACACGAGGAAGGAAGAGGAAAAACGCAACAAAGAACAAAGCGGGAAGGTCATTCGGAGGGTCAATGAGAGGAGAAAAGGGCCGAAGGAAACGGTAGCGCGTTCTGCGCATGCGCAAAAGGTCCGGCGGGGGGCGAGGCGAGCTCATCCTCCCAGTTCCAGCCCTATCCCGATTTCCCCATAAACATCGGCACGTCGATATGATTTTCCCACTTTTTCCACCTGGCCGACTGAAAAGTGATTAGGGATTAACCATGGAGATGAAAATTCGGAAAAATATGCGAATAACCGAAGAAAACCCGAATACCTTTATACGATTTCTGAATAAGTAATGACTAATTAGGGCACATTAGTACAGTCCTGAAAACACATTAAATTTTATGTTTTTTAGTCAATACCCAATGATTTATGACAATAAAAGACAGGGCTAAAATCTATGATTTTGTTTTATTTTTCCTGTGGCTTTTTTGCTCTTTTGGTTGATTCTCTTATTTTTTCTCAATCCTAGAGAGTCGTTTTTCTATTATGTACCTTCTCAAAGGCAACATATTTTTTATTAAAATTTTTTTTAAATTTAATGTCAGAATAATTGAAAATTGGAGCCCTCCAAAATTTCTGGGAATATTTCTCATCCTATGGTGAATCGACGGAGATTTATGGAAAAAATACTTTTGACATATTAGGGCCGATTTCACCAACAATAAAAACCCGTTTTCAGTTGATCTTGATGGTAATGTATCTTGACACAATTGAAAGCATGACATCGAAATCGTTTATTTTGCTTGACCTGAATTTTCATTATTGGTGAAATTGACAAAATTATTTCTAGAAAAATCCGAAGAATTCCACTATAGTAAAAATTTCAAAAAAATTTCGAATTTCATTTTGGTGTTTATGAATTTTTTGGATTTGGCCCAAAAACGGGGAATGGCCTTGTTTACCAAACACGTTTTAATTGTCACGTGCAAAAAATTGTCATTTTTTATTGCTTGTCGGCCTTGCAAGTATTTTTCGAAACGAACTTCCCTGAAAAAATGAATTTACCTAGGTACCAGCTTTTATAAAAGTACATACAACATGCCGGTCGCGTATCCGTCGCGAAAGTATTCGGTTGGTAACAATAATTGTACATACATAATACATAATTATTATGTATTTTATTTATGAAAATAAAATCTTTTACGCTCGGAGTGGTACTTGATACTTGGGGTAGGGGTAAGGGAGCGGAATGTCAGTTGTATTGATCGCTGAGGGGCTTTGAGGTCGCTACATTACCCCCTCCAGGTTCACAGCACACCTTCATTTCCTGTCCCTTAAATCCCTCTATAGAGGGCCAGATGTTCCCGTTATCGGGGAAAATTCCCTTTTGGAAATCCCGAAAAATCGGAAAAATGAAAAGGGTGGGTTGAATGCGAAAAAAGTACCTAATATCAGATATTCTTCTCCTTGATCTGCCCCGATTTGATACTTCTTTTTGGAGATTAAGTATGAGAGTCGAGTTGAAAAGTTTATTAAAATGCATGTAGTTTGGGTGAAATTGTATATTTTCTCCCCCCACTGGAACGCTGGATAACACTTTTTTCAACAATTTACAGTTATTTTGGCCTTCCGAAACTACCGTACACCCTACGGAGGCGAAATGCTTTTGAGGTCCTAAAGCAAGAGTCCGGACATCCAATTAGCGGTATGGGAGAGCTCCGGCTTCCTGGTCCCACCGTCTGCCTTGATCAACAGTAGCGCCAAAAATCCATTTTTGTTCCACCGAGACCGGACAACTCAAAAGCAAGAAATCGCCCGCAATTTCCCTCCCGAGAGGGAAAAATTTGATTTTATGCAATCCTGTTAGAGGAAAATCTTCCTTTCCCCTCGGTGCTTTCTCCTAATCCCGCCCTCTCACCTTCAGCCGAGTTACCTGTTAACCATCTGTTTTTCCATCACCGGTAAGGGGAAATTGGAGAAAATATGTGGACCGAGCGGGGAAACCGGATGTCACCTGTTGAGCTGACGATGTTCGAAAATAATTTCGAGAAAATTGTATTTTTATGGAATAGGTATCGAGCGAATTTACTTACTCGCTAATCCCGATTATTTCGGCTGGAATCTGACTTATCCTGTTTCGGCAGGATCCGTAATATCCTTTTTCGAGGAGATATAGTAGTGGAAATGCTCCAAAATTTTGGGATTTTGAAATTTGGATTTTGTCCATATTTTTTTATTATTTTTTTACTTCTATATTCAATGAACACATGGAAGTACCGACTGTCATCGCCCTAAAATGGAAAATCGGATAAGTTGTTCAAAGTGGTAAAAATGTGATCAATTTGGACAAAAAACGAACCTGCCAAAATATGGAGGTATTGTATTTTAAATTCATTTAAATTCTAAATAAAAAGAGAATTCATGTTTGAAAATTTTACAGCTGTTCATTTTGAACTGATTTTTCAATTATTGATCTGGGAAAAAATCAATTGTGAAATGTGGTTGATGTAGTAAAATTAACGCTCTTTCCGACGCTTTTTTCGTATTTTAATTTACTGAAAAAATTAGCTTACTAGAGCCGTTTTATTGAGACGAAATCGGTAACGCGAAAACATCTAGGAAAAAAACGCTGCTAAGTAGATCAGTGGCATGTGGACATTAGTTTTCTGTGTATCCGAAGAGCTCTGCAAATTTTGCACAGGGGTTCATTTTTTGATTGCAAAGACAAACCTAGGGATACTTATATACGGGGTAGTCCTAGGGATACTTATATATAAGGGTACCTAGGGGTAATCCTTAAACACGGTATTAAGTTGTTGTTATTCAAGAATTTAAGCATAAATTTGTATTTTAGATGGGATTTAGAAAAACTTTTTTTTCAACCCGGCGAAAAAAGCTACATTGCTCACTTAACTATCCCGATAGGTATCTGTCTACCAATCTCTTCAACGCAGCTCATAGTTCAATTTTGTTAAATTCACCATTCAATCTATTCTTATTCGCCTACATAATTAACAGAATGATAACAATTAAATTCTCTGAATAATGAAATTAAAAATGCCTCAAGAATGCCTCAGAACCATTGTTAAAGCTTGTCTCGCTCTCATGTTGCCAAGCGCAACTGGTCTAGTGTGAGTGCGTCACCTTGTTGTAATAGGCTAGTGGTCGTAAGTAGATCAATCAACCGTATCTAAGAGCCGAGGCCAAATTCTCAAATTTTTCCGATTTTTATTTTGCTGATTTGTGTAATGCGACTAGATTCTTTAAATTGAAGATATCGGGAGGACAGAAGTTTTTTTGGGCATTCCAACGAGTGGAAAACGATTTTTGTGGCTCTAGTCGTTTTTGAGTTATTAAGAATTGTAAAAATTTTAAAAAACTCAGAAATGTCTCACAAAAACTGCAATAACTCCTAAACTGTTGAAGCTATCGGCGTGGCGATGATCTCATTCGATTCGGCATAGAAAAATCTATAGAAAATGATGCCTCACATGCCTTTGTTGCTTTTTTCCTGAAAAGCATGAATTTTTTCCCACTTCAACAGCTGTTTTACTGGCCTTAAAATTAAGGTAGGGTTCTGTCGAGACGTTAGGACCAACTAGGTACGGAACTTGATTTTTGGTAAAAATTTCAAAATTTTTCGATAACTCCTTCCCCCTGAAAAACCCCGGACGGCGGACGGACAAAAAATTTGCAGATTCGGATTCTACACCCCTTGAAACGTAAACCAACAAATTTTCAGGGGGTGTTAAAAAAAATTTTTTCCCGACCGATTACAAAGGTTCATTTCTTAAGAAAAATGAACCAAAATAACTATTCAGAGGATTGAAGAAAATATAAGATAATTTAATTAATAAATAAAAAGAATTTAGATTCGAACTTCGAGTAGGAAGGGAAATTGGAGAAAATATTCAAGAGCGAAACAAAATTGGAAAATTAGTTGTCGAATAGCGAAAATCCTCCAAAATTTGAACGGGTTCTTTCGCAGCCAATGGTCTACAATCGAAAGCCTTGATACTCCAATTTTTGCTAGGTACCATCAGATATTTTGTCAGATATTATTGATTATGTGTAGGGCTCTATCCCAGGCCTACACCGAATTTGGCCAAAATTAAATTTTTAGACTCGAAAAATTTCTAAATCTGCTAAGATCTTCTCAAGGTTTAAAAATTTTACATTTTCAAAATTTCGGAGAGTCATAGGCAGACGAGAAAAAATGTAAAAAAAAAGGTGAAAAATATCAAAAAACAGTATCGCGATGTATTTACCGACAAACCTTTGATACAATACATTTTCTTGGCCTGTTCAGTTGAAACGCTGGGAGTTGACTAAAGAATTGAGTCTGTCCGAGAACAACCTTATTTCAATTTCTTCAAAATTTCAAAAAAAAATGTCTAGCCGTGTAAGAGAAAAAATTTCTACGGCAGACGAGGGACGGCGGACGGACGGAGGACAGCGGACGGCGGTCGGACAAACTGCAGACGGCGGTCGGGCGGACGGACGAGAGACGGCGGGCGGACGGATATTTTTTTATTGCAGATTCGGCTTCTACACCCTTTCAAAGAAGAACCATAAAATTTTCAGGTTAAAAAAATTTTCTCGGGCGATTATTATAGAATAATAAACCAAAAAAACGCCATCGTAAGCGGATAAATTATAATTTATTGCCCCTCCTCACCCCCCGGTTATCGTCGTCTCATAATGATCGTCTCGTTACTCTCGTCAGATGTCAAGTTTTCACCTTCAAGCACGTCTATGTAGGTTAGCATTGGCACGCCAACCACTTGTTGATAGTAGTTGCCCAACCTAACCTTCCCCTCAGTGTGGACACTTGTTGGATTGCAGTTTTTGATCGATATTATTCAACACTATTACGAACAACCTTTCATTAGGGCGATGATAATTTTCCGAATTGTTCGCCCTCACGCCAGCCGTTGTCGATAATTTGACCCGTTATTTTAATTGAATAATTTGAAAATACGAGCCGCGCTAAAATTCACTCGAATCCCCAAGATATAAAATATATAGGGCTTAACACTTAACGGAGACAAGATCATCAAAAAAAAAGAAGACCATGTACCCAGTGTATTGATCGGTATTCTGTGTCCCAAAAGGCATCCCAAAAATGTGGGCAGACCGCTTTCTTGTTTTTGTTAAGGCAATAAAGTTGTTTCTCTATAACTTTAAAATTAGTGAAGAAATTTGGAAAGAAAAAACCGACTTTAAAACGGAGCTATGAAATAGGTACATAAAAATGCAAATTGAAGAACGCTGTTTTGACAGCAATTTTTGAAATGATGGACTATGATTGAGGTGACCAGATATCCAAAATTCATAAATGGGACGCTATGAACTGAACAATAGGTACATATCACGAAGTTGAGTTTGAACTCGAAATTGACTTTGATCTCGGAGTTGACATTGATCTCGAAGTTGAGTTTGACTCGAAGTTGTGTTTGAACTCGAAGTTGAATTTGATCTCGAAGTTGACTTTGATCTCGAAGATGAGTTTGAACTCGAAGTTGACTTTGAACTCGAAGTTGAATTTGATCTCGAAGTTGACACTGATCTCGAAGATGAGTTTGAACTCGAAGTTGAATTTGAACTCGAAGTTGTGTTTGAACTCGAAGTTGAATTTGATCTCGAAGTTGTGTTTGAACTCGAAGTTGAATTTGATCTTGAAGTTGACATTGATCTCGAAGTTGAGTTTGACTCGAAGTTGTGTTTGAACTCGAAGTTGAATTTGATCTCGAAGTTGACTTTGATCTCGAAGATGAGTTTGAACTCGAAGTTGACTTTGAACTCGAAGTTGAATTTGATCTCGAAGTTGACACTGATCTCGAAGATGAGTTTGAACTCGAAGTTGAATTTGATCTTGAAGTTGAGTTTGAACTCGAAGTTGAATTTGAACTCGAAGTTGTGTTTGAACTCGAAGTTGAATTTGATCTTGAAGTTGACATTGATCTCGAAGATGAGTTTGATCTCGAAGTTGACATTGATCTCGAAGATGAGTTTGAACTCGAAGTTGAATTTGAACTCGAAGTTGTGTTTGAACTCGAAGTTGAATTTGATCTCGAAGTTGTGTTTGAACTCGAAGTTGAATTTGATCTCGAAGTTGACTTTGAACTCGAAGTTGAATTTGATCTCGAAATTGACTTCGATCTCGAAGTTGTGTTTGAACTCGAAGTTGAATTTGATCTCGAAGTTGAGTTTGAACCCGAAGTTGATTTCGATCTTGAAGTTGAATTTGATCTCGAAATTGACTTCGATCTCGTAGTTGTGTTTGAACTCGAAGTTGACTTTGAACTCGAAGTTGAATTTGATCTCGAAATTGACTTCGATCTCGAAGTTGAATTTGATCTTGAAGTTGAATTTGATCTTGAAGTTGACATTGATCTCGAAGATGAGTTTGATCTCGAAGTTGACTTTGATCTCGTTTGAGAGTTGAATAAGTTGATAAGATCGTGGGGTGAGTTGGAAAGTTGAGTTTGTGAGTTGAGTTTGAATGTTGATTCTGAGAGTTGAGTGCGAAAGTTGAGTTTGAGAGTTGAGGACGAATATGCATTTTTTATGGAAATTTCTGTTGTGGTAATTTACTGTTTTTCAAGCCGATTTTTGAAAAATATTTCGTGATGACGATTCATTCAATTTTATGTGTTCCAGTGCCAGAATACCAATTCGTCCATTTGGGACCGGGACGGTCGAAACGGTCGGCGGCCGTTGGAACATCGCGGACGCTCCATTTGTCGGCATTCGGACAGAATTTGCAACTGAATTTGGAAAAGACCAAATTGACTCGACCGACCGTCCCTCTGTATAGCGTTCACGCTAATTCGACCGGACATTTGATATACCAACTGCTTGAGCACGAGGTAAGATGATTTCATTATAATTTTAAATTAATTAAAGAATTTATGGTATTCAGGGTGTTCTTCGACCAAATATCTAGCATTTTGAAGTCGAATTTAGGATTTTTCAAATCAACTTTAGAACTTTTCAAACCAAATTGACCATGAAAATAGGAAGGTGCCTTCGACGTTTTGATGTTGTAATTGAAAAAGAGGGTTTTTTCCGTATTGACAATTTTGTAAAGTGGTAATCGCACGAACGGCTCCAAGGATTGTGCGGCACTCAGCTAATTAGGGCACGCACGGTCGAACCGCCGGCGTTAGAAGATTCGATTTTCGAATCTTTCAGGCCGGCCGTGACCGCCCCGCTGCGCCGTTGGGCATTGCGGGTTGAGCCGTTCGTCTGACGGACGCGGCACGGATCGCGTCCTAGGTACGCCACGGATAGGCTTTATCTTTCCCGTCGTTCCGCCACCTTCCGTCGTATGTCCTTCGAATTTCTAAAAAATAATTTCTAAAAATTTCTAAAAATTTTTCTTAGTATAAAATTGAGTTCTTAAAAATTTTTCTTACGAAGTTTACACATCAAATTGGTAACACTAGCGCCACCGTCTAGTCACAGCTTTATAATTTCCCTGTTCTACCCAAAATTTGGGTATAATTTTTGAATTTTCATCCAGGAACCTCTCGGCGAGACCTATCAAGATGTGGACAACCAGGCGGCACTCCTGATACACCAAGACAAAGATGGTTCGCTCCTTTACGTGAGTGGTGCATCTTTTTTGAATTTATTACAACTTTTGTGCACTGAGGAAAAAATGTTAAGGCATTAAATCCTCTTATGAGAGGAAAGCTAAAATACTCGTCACTCCTGCCGGGAATCGAACCCAGCGGCTCCGGCGTCGGAGGTAAAAATGACTCATTATACAGGAACCGAGGTAATGCGAATCCCTTTGATCGAATCTTCTTGTCGTGTAAAAATTTCGTCAAGGGCTTCGCTAAGCGACGCGAGTCAAGTCCAAGGGGACTTAAAAGTTAAGTGCTCGAGGGGATAAAAGGAAGGGGTGGAAATGAGCCACTTCGGAAAAAACCTCAAAAACGACTGCGCTTCGCGAAATTTTGCCCATATTTTTCACAAACTCAGCGAGCATGGTTAGTTTTTTAAATTTTTTACGCGATTTTGAACGACGATTTTCCATCGTGAAAAATTGACTTTCAAATTCCTTTTTTACGGATTTCAAAATTTGCATGGTTGGTTTTTCAGATTTTTAAATCTGGTATGATGCATTTTGAGTCAAAATTTCTTATTATGGTTTTTACTGGGCGAAATTTTGGACCCTTCTACTCCTGAAAGCTAGAAGAAGATGGATGGCTCCGGGCGTTGCTGTTCATCCGATAACCGAAGATGTCCCGGGCGTGCCCTGCTGCCCTCCAGGAGAAATGACATTTGTTTCGTGGCCGTTCACTTCGTTCGTAATTGACTTCAAATTACGACCCCTCTTCTGGGCGAATAAATGTGTTTCGAATTTTGGCGCAACAAAATATGGAAGTTATCTGCGCGCTATCTCCGTAAAATTACCATTCGACTGTCTGAACGAAGAAGCGCAGAAATTATTCGAAAAGGAAATTACCGAGGTCAAGAACAGTAAAGGGACTTACCGCGGGGACTTACAGGCTGCCAAAGCCCTTTCTATGCCTCGGCTGCAGGGCGGAGCGGGGGATACTTAATTAATCGCCGCTTCCGAAAGGACTAAGTTCCTCACTACTTCGTCCTCATTTGAAGTCCCGCTATGGCAAGGGGGTTCAAGTGTCTGGAGAATCGGCGACCGCGGGGAGGGGGGGAGGACTTAGCTAAGTACGTTGAAAGTGTCCTTTTTGCTTCTCGGGGGCTTTCCTGCCGGCGAATAGATAATACTGGAATTCGCAAATTTTGCAAATTAATTTTCGGACAATTTTTATGCGATTGGTAGTACCCAAAATATTTAACATTTTTGGAAAATGATGGCTAGAAAGTCCAAGGTGTTACAAATACATGGCTTTTTTCAAGATTTCGATCGCCAAATTCTTTAGATGCCAGTAGGAGGAATATGGGGGTACGGCAACGATTCCCTCAATTTTCGGGGACAAGGTGTGCAAATCAAAGGGAAAATGTCTCACGTTGACAGGGAAATTGATTTTAAAGAAACGATTGGTCGTTTTACTTTTTGGGAAAAAGTTGTGTCAATTAAAGGGATAATGTCTCACGATGATGGGGGAATTAATGTTTTGTCTTTAATTTTTGGGAAGAAGGTGTGCCAATTAAAGGAAAAATGTCTTACGCTGACGGGGAAATAAATTTTAAAGAAACAGTTTTTCGTCTTTAATTTTTGGGAAAAGGTGTGCCAATTAAAGGGAAAATGTCTCACGATGAGGGGGAAATTAATTTTAAAGAAACCGGTTTTCGTCTTTAGTTTTGGAAAAAAGGTGTGCCAACTAAAGGAAAAATGTCTTACGTTGACGGGGAAATTAATTTTAAAGAACCGATTTTTCGTCTTTAATTTTTGGGAAAAGGCGTGTCAATTAAAGGGAAAATATCTCACGATTACGGGGAAATTGATTTTAAAGGAAAGATTTTTGTCTTTAATTTTTGGGAAGAGGTGTGCCAATTAAAGGGAAAATGTCTTCCGTTGACGGGGAAATTATATTTTAAAGAAACGGGTTTTCGTCTTTAAATTTTGGGAAAAGGTGTGCCAATTAAAGGGAAAATGTCTTCCGTTGACGGGGAAATTTTTTTAAAATAACAGGTTTTTGTCATTAATTTTTTGAAAAAGGTGTGCCAATTAAAGGAAAAATGTCTCGCTTTGACGAGGAAATTCATTTAAAAAAAAAGATTTTTCATTTTTAATTTTTGGGAAATGGTGTGAAAATTAAAAGAAAATGCTTTCCCTTGACGGGGAAATTAATTGTAAAAGGACGATATTCCTCTTTAATTTTTGGGAAAAGGTGTGCCAATTAAAGGGAAAATGTCGTACAATGACGGGGAAATTAATGTAAAAGAAACGATTTTTTGTCTTTAATTTTGGGAAATAGGTGTGCCAATTAAAGGAAAAATGTCCTGCGTTGACGGGGAAATTAATTTTAAAGAAACGGTGTTTTGTTCTTAATTTTTGGGGGAAAGGTGTGAGAATTAAAGGGAAATGTCTCACGTTGACGGGAAATTAATTTTAAAAGGACGATATTCCTCTTTAAATTTTGGGAAAAGGTGTGCCAATTAAAGGGAAAATGTCTTCTCAGGAGGGAACAATCGGGCACGACTTCGTCGTTCGGCCTTTGCCAAAATCGGCCCGCCGACGCCTCAACAATAACGACATTCCGGGAACGGCAAAGTTCAACGCCGCCTCTGACGATTTGTCCAAATCGCACGTCATTTTCAAGAGAAAGTTCAGCTACGAGGCACCTTTATCGGATTACGGTGATTATCTAAATTACAGTTTCTATTAATTTTTCAAATTTATTATTTTTTATTATCGATATTTTTTTAAACTGCGAATTTTGCTTTTTTTGCTCATAATTCGTAGATTTAGGCATGCTGGACCAAATTTTTTTTTATACACGCTAAACACAATTTTGCAGCTCTGATGGAACCCGGCGACGAACTTCACCAGCGGGCGAAACGATCTGCAGGACTTCGCAGGTCGAGGCGCGAAGCCCCCTACGTCATCTACCCGGAAATCCTCGTCATCGTCGATTACGACGGCTATAGGTTTGCAAATCAAATTTAAAAATTCAAAAATTCATTTGGTAAATTTAGTGAACCAGTAGGTATTATAGTACCTAAATTTATTTTCAAAAGATGAAACAATAAGTTAAATTTTAAAGATCACACACAACATTAGGCACATAAAGCATAATTAATTAAAAAATAAGAAAAATGAACCAATAAATAATTAATAAAATAAGTGATATTAATATTGAGGAAAAAATTATTGCGTAAGATGGGTACTTAGAAAAAACTTCTTTTTTAACGAAATTTTTTTCAGATTACATGGCGGTGACAACGTGCAGATCAAACGTTATTTCATCTCATTCTGGAACGGGGTCGACCTCAGGTACAAATTGCTGAAGGGGCCGAAAGTGCGTATATCCATAGCCGGCATCATCATTTCGAGGGTGAGTCAAATTTATCAAATTCAACAAAGTCGGATATCCAAAATTTTTACAAATTTTCAAAAAAAATTGGTACAAATTTTTAAAAAATGTACAAATTTTTAAAACAATTCAGTTATTAAAAAATTTACAAATTTTCAAAAAAATTACAAATGTTCAAAAAATTTACAAATGTTCAAAAAATTTACAAATGTTCAAAAAATTTACAAATGTTCAAAAAATTTACAAATGTTCAAAAAATTTACAAATGTTGAAAAAACTTACAAATTTTCATAAATTCACAAATTTTTGAAAAATTCGCAAATTTCCAAAAATTTACAAATTTTTTAAAAATTTACAAATTTTCAAAAAATTTACAAATTTTCAAAAAATTTACAAATTTTCAAAAAATTTACAAATTTTCAAAAAATTTACAAATTTTCAAAAAATTTACAAATTTTCAAAAAATTTACAAATTTTCAAAAAATTTACAAATTTTTAAAAAATTCACAAATTTTTAGAAAATTTACAAATTTTTATAAAATTTACAGATTTTTAAAAATTTACAAATTTTTGAAAAATTCACAAATTTTTAAAAAATGTACACGTTTTTAAAAAATTTACACAGTTTCGAAAAATTCACACATTTTCGAAAAAGTTACAAATGTTCAAAATATTAACAAATATCTACCTATTTCAAAAATTTTGCAAATTTTCGATAACGAAAATTACTCAGATACTTTCATCAATTGACAAACTGATTCGAATAATTTGAAAAAGAAAAATCGAAAATTTCGATCCCAGGGACGAGACGCGACGCCATACCTGGAGCGGAATCGAGTCGGACGAGACGCTATTGATTCGGCCGCGGCTCTCACGGACATGGGCAAGTATTTGTTCAGGGAGAGACGTCTGCCGGTGTACGACATCGCAGTGGCCATCACCAAGTGAGGAAAACGATTTATCGATTTTTTGAAAAAATTGCCAAATTTGAAAAAAATTTAAAACGCTGCCAAGCATATAGGTATGAAGTTACTCGAATAAATATAGATACAAAGATATCCAGATAGATATTAGTAAAGATATCCAATTTTTGTGGTTTTATAATCGAAATTTCGTGATTTTTGTTTATTGCGCCCAGATCCTCAAAACAGGTAAAACCAAAAAGATCTATTGTACTTGAAATGCGAATTTTTCTCTTATAAGAGTTTATTTATTGATCATTTATTTATTTATGAGCCCAACACTGGTGTCCGGATAGGGGGGAGGGTCTGGGGATGCCCTGGTTTTCATGGGTGTTGGCCGGATTGCCGCCGGTGGCTAGTCGCTCCTCACCATAGCTTGACGCTACTCAAGGGGGGGGGGGGGGGTTCATTGTAAAAAATCCGTACTAAGCGTAATTTTGGGGTTTTTATTTAAAACAAACAAATAAAAATGGACAAGAAGCAGAAAAAAACCGATACGATGTTCCAGATACGACATGTGCCGACGAAGGAAAGGAGGACGGTGCACAAAAGGCACAGCCGGTAAGAAACCTGAATGAACGGTGGTTTTAGCGTGCGCAGAAAAATCCGAAAATCCAAAATTCCAGTTGCTTGACGGTGGGCAGGTGTCCGAAGGCGGGAAATATTTTTTTGGTGCCCTATAAATTGTAAATTTGAAAATCTAGGCTGCCTGCGCTCTACTAACACTATGTGCCTGAAGATGGAAGTGGTGGGTTTTTACTCACCGAATATGTATATTGTGCAGGGCGTGTAAAAATCGCGTCGGCGATTTGAATATTTGTCGAAATTTTTTGTTACCGATTGACTTTATTACAGGCTGGATATGTGTAGACGGCAATTTCCCAATGAATCATGCAACCGTGGTACAGCAGGTAATTGGACACAAACCAACACGAATCATAGGTCTAATTTGAACAATTCGTAAAAATTCATTTTTACGGTTTTTCGTGAAAATTCATTTTTACGGTTTTTTGTGAAAAATCATTTTTTGGCCACTGGAGCCTTGTCGCGTCAGTTTTTAAATTCGCAAAAATTTTGTATTTTTAAAATTTAAAATTCCATTTTTTTTTGTGGAAAATTTCAACAATAAGAAATTTTAAGGGACCGAATTTTGGCGCTTTTACATGTATTTGTCACCTAAACAAATGAATTTCTGTCTCAAGTAAATCGAGTACTAAGGTAACCTATTTGTATATTTAAAAAACGCCTAAAAAATTGTTATTGCTTTCTACAAAAAAAAAACCATTAGTTTTTCTAAACGTGTTGAAGCCTAGGTTTGATAAAACACACAACGAACACCCCACAAATATAAAAAAAAAACTAAATAAAATGTAAACCATTATTGAGGCTATGATACCGAATTTTATATTTAACAATTTTTTTTATGTCAATATTAAATATTAATATTTCATTTTCTCTGAAAGAATACAAAGCACACACTTTTAATTGTAAACTTCAATTACTTACATAAACACTTAAATACATTACTCTCCTTCACTTTCTCTCTCGAACTTATCACTCTCTCATTTTCTCTGTGTGCGAAGCACGAAATCAAGTGTCAAAAAGTGCGACCGCCCAAAAAAACCGCAAAAAAGCGGAAACAATTCACATTTTTCACGCAAAAATTCTCTCGCAAAAAGGTAAGTTGTCATGTTCGTGAAGACATACGTGGGCCGGTTTTCGGACGTGCCGACCGCAATCTGAAATGGCCGCTAAGCTGAACTAACTTTCCGGAATGTGCTTAATCCAATTTTTTGGGCGATGTTCGAATAAAAATAATATTTCGATGTACAATATTCAGATAAAAATAATTTAAAAATATGCACAAAAAAAAAATTTTATAAAATCGTAAATTTTTTTTATAAAATCAAAAAAATGTTTTTTATTTTAAATAAAATTAAGAAAATTTAAAGTTTTTTTATAAAACCTTAATTTTTTTTAGTGAAAATTTTGAAAATTTACCTATTTGTACTATTACTCTAGCAGTATTATCCGAGTGAAAACAATTTAAAGATTAAATCGAACAAGAATAACTAATCACTTATTGTTAAATTTTAATTACCAAATTGCCTCTTAACTTTTTCATTTTATTTTTTATTCTATTTAGCCATTTATTTTTTAAATTTTTCTATATTTTTTTAAAATCTATTTGACTGTTAATTGTTTGATCGAACAAAAGTTGACCCGGGCGTGCCTTGCCGCCCTCGAAATAAACTAAACGATTCGGCTAAGTATGCGAATAAAACGTCATTAAACTTATGTTAGGCAACTGTATTCGAATATTGTCGTCAAAATATATATTTTTTATTGGTAAAAACGCCCAACTGGTCTTTGCGCTATAACAGAGGAAAACTGCTTTTTCATGAAATCTACGCTTTCCCCCAAAACTCAAAATTCCGCATGTCGCATCTTGTCAACAACTAACCATTTCGGTGTTACCCGACCTTCGCTTTTGGCTCTGTAAACTAAACAATCTTTAACGTTTATATTTTCATTGTGACTAATAATTTCGGATGTTATGTCTAGGTACCTACAATTTCTCATCATTTTGTTTCCAATTAATTTCGCCGAACATTTTTCCTACATTTCGAATAACCCGATTTTCATGCCAGGTTTTCATCTGGCGAAATTTGAATAAGTCCAGTAGGGAATGCTTGACCAAGATCATTTTTAAGCCAGCAAACTTTTAAAATTAAAAAAAAAAAAAAAAAAAGAATAGGTTTGTAAATTTAAAAAAAAAAACTATTTTTTTCTTTTTTTTTTCTCTCATTATGGCAATTTTTAATACCTTGCCCTGTCCGCTTGCGCGTATAGGTTTCGCCTACGTAGGAGGCGCATGCGTGGTCAATAAGCGTCTCGAAAAGGTCAATTCCGTCGCCATCATAGAAGACACCGGCGGCTTCAGCGGCATCATTGTGGCGGCACATGAAGTTGGACATTTGTGAGTTAAAATTTTCTCGATTCAAGAATTTTTTTTTGTAATCTGAAACCTACTATGCGTTTAATCTGAAATTAATTCAACAATTTGGAGTTAAAAAAAAAACATGTAGACAATTGTAATAATTACATTTAATTATTAACTTTTTTTTCCAACCAAATTTTTCCAGGCTTGGCGCAGTGCACGATGGATCTCCACCCCCGACATATTTAGGAGGTCCTGGCGCTGAGCGATGCAGATGGGAAGACGGCTACATCATGTCGGATCTTCGACATACCGAGAAAGGATTCCGGTGGTCGCCTTGTTCCGTATCCTCGTTCCACCATTTCCTCAAGTAAGGATAATTTTCAAGACCTATTACTATATTTTCGATTATTCCTATTGTTGAGCCAAAAATCGACACCATATCTGAAAACGCGATTAAATCGAGACAACTTGTAGTTTGTGCCAAATCTACAATTTCGTGCTATGCGTTTGAATATTTTTAATTTTTAATAAAACATTAAATAAAAATTATTTATTAAAAATAAATTATTAATTGTTACTCCAATTATTCATTAAAAGTATAATTTTAAAAAATTTAATTTTTAGTTATATCTATATATTTTATATTATAAATTCGTTTCAGACGCGTATAAATATGGAAGTAATGTGTTTTAACGATGGTTTGTGTTTCAGCGGCGAAACGGCCACTTGTCTTTACAATTCCCCCCATGAGGACGAAAGTTTACCCCGCGTGCTGCCGGGGAAATTGCTTTCGTTGGATGCGCAATGCCGCAGAGACCGAGGGACGTCTGCATGCTTTGTAAGTGCCTGTAGTAAAATGGTTAATTTTTTTAAATTTATGCTCTCCATTTTTGATATAGAAGTTATTTTGCCCTATTAATAGTTGTTGGAAGTTGAAATTCTATTTTTATTTAATAATATTTTTTGAAATATTAAAAATATCTTGAATTGCTTACATAATAAATTTTTATAAATTAGTTCAATAGTAATCGCAATTTATTCTCTACATGAGTTGGGAGAAATACCGCGAGTAAATGAAATTTATTGATTACAGAGAAATTTTATAATTTTAAATGAAAAGATTACAAAATAAATAATAGCATTTTTTATTCGTCATTATGTGGAGCTTTCCGAAGGAAAACGTTATTATAATATAATAATTATATTATATATTATACAAAGAGCTAAAACCGGTAAAATATAAAGGCGAAACAAATTAACCTGGCGCTGAAATTCGATTGGTCAAACGAACAGCATCGAACAAGTGGAACTCCTCAGACCGAACGTGCTATGTCAAATGCCATGCCAAGTGCTGTGTTCGGTGGATCTCAAGTGGCGTGCTTAGTGGAAGCCAAGTGGCGTGTTTAGTGGTTGTCTAGTAGAGCGTCTAGTGATTGTCAAGAGGCGTGCTTAGTGAGTGTCATGCGGCGTGTTTAGTGGAAGTCAAGTGACGCGTCCAGTAGAGCGTCTAGTGATTGTCGAGTGGCGTGCTTAGTGAGCGTCATGTGGCGTGACTAGTGGAAGTCAAGTGACGCGTCCAGTGGAGCGTCTAGTGATTGTCGAGTGGCGTGCTTAGTGAGTGCCATGCGGTGTGTTTAGTGAACGCCAAGTGGCGCGTTTAGTTGTAGTCCAGTTGAGAGCAAAGTGATCGTCAAGTGGCATAATGGATGCCATGTGGCATGTTTATCGAATTTCAAGTGGCGTGTTTTTACTTCCATATTTACAGAGTAAATGGAAGTATTGTGATCGTCCTAAAATCGAGAATCGGAACGGAGCTTCAGAAAAAACTTTTTCTTATACACATTTACTCAGAATCACTTCCTGAACAAGTGTCTGTGTGTCCGTGTGTCCGTGTGTCCGTCTGTCCGTGTGTCCGTCTGTCCGTCTGTCCGTCTGTCCGTCTGTGGTCATTTACAAAAATGGCCATAACTCCCTCATTTCTCAACCTTTTTTCAAATTTCTTGAACTGAAATGTTTGTCTCGGCAAGACCTAACACCCTGTTTAATCGGAATTTGGATAACGCACAGTACTTCCGAGATATTTGCATTTTTAGTGTTTTCTATTTTATTTTTTTCCGGCCGCAAAAATGAACCGATTTGAGCGTTCTTGGTCTCAAAATCTTCGTTTTACCTTGCAGAATATGTGGATATTTTTTACATTCCGAAAATGTGGCGTTTTTTCATTTTGGGCGTTTAGTTGTAGTCCAGTTGAGAGCAAAGTGATCGTCAAGTGCCGCGCTTAATGGATGCCATGTGGCATGTTTATCGAATTTCAAGTGGCGTGTTTTTTTGAATCTCAAGTGGAGTGTCCGGTGAATGTCAAGCGGCATGTTCAGTGGAAGAGGAATTCCCTCCGGCAAGCCCGTCCTACCGACATGTTCTGCAAACTCTCTTGTCCTGAATGCTGCGGCACGTTCGGCAAACCGATCGTTGGGCCAACTGTCTATATCGAACTGCCTCTTCTGTGCGAGTTAGCGCTTAATTTTTCCCACAAAAATATGAAACCCGCGAAAAATTATAAATCGTAAACAAAATAGAAAAACGCTCCCTCAATAAAAACTTTCCGAAATTTTGGATTCGTGGCAAATGCTAAGGCCCAGTTTATCAATTCATTTGATGCTAGATTTATCCAAGGACGGTAGCACTACATTTCACCTACGACATATTTTCATTGACCGTCATACTGAAAATTTCTTGGAAATTAGTTACTTAATGCAAGAGTCCTTGGATAAATCTAGCTTTGAAAAAAATTGATAAATCGGCCCTAAATTTTAAATTCTTAAAAATTTAAATTTGTTTTTTCCTCGCAATTCCATGTAATTGTCTAGTCCTCCCGGTCTTCAGTTTTAGATAAATAATTTAATAAACGAGACTAATATTTTCTCAATTTATCGCAGAAAGACGAACGTGTGTGCGCTCAGCTTTTTTGCTTCGACTCCGGTTCCGGCTATTGCGTCGCCTACAGGCCGGCAGCTGAAGGATCGCCCTGTGGCGATGGGCAGGTCAGTCCGCCAAAAAGGTCTAATAATTAGACCTTTATTATTTATTATATTATCTATAATATTAATATTTATCAATTATTGATTATTATTTTGCCCTTTGAATAAAATCAAGTCCTAAGTTATAATTAACGAAACATTACATTAATGTTTTTGGCAGACATGCAATTCAGGCAGATGCATAGTGGAGCACGAGAACATCATACCGGACTATTCGCAACATGCGGTCACCTACGCTCGCCGGACTGACTCCGAGGCTGACCAGTTCGAATCTTACAATCAGACCAGCACGAGGTGAGCTATGTTTTAGATCATTTTTTATTCGGAGGATTTCCCAAAATTCCTGTTCGACTTTCCAATAAACAATTGTAGGTGCCGTCCTATCGGTCGCAGGAACCCTGTTTGACTTGATTTGCGATTTTTTTTGATCCACAAAATCCGCATGCTGCATGGTGTATATTAATGAGTGTATATAATGCCAAGGTCTTCGTGGAGCACGACAGCCACCACTTTCACCACTCAATCTACCACCAGTAGTTCGTATTTGTACAGCACGAGTACAACGGAAAAACCGAAATTCAATAATTTCGGTCTAACGTCAGAACGACCAAGTAAGCACAGGGTTACGCCATAAATCTATGGCCTCTATTCTCTGCCATCGGAATCATCGTCTATTTTCCTACGATTTCTATCTTTCCTATGGGCCATCTACATTCTCGCTCCGAGATCTTCGCCATTCTACGGCAAATTTCATTCATCTGTTCTCGCCATCGCCACCTTCAGTAATCTACCAGCCGACGGAAGGAAAACCCCAATAGCATTTGTGATGTATGAAATAAAAATTTTTTATCGAAGAATATCACCCTCCGTGAGTAGCAGAACACGTGAATACCCTACAACCAATAAAAAACAAAATTTGTTGAATTTTTGAAAAATTCTTGAAAATTTCTGGAAATTTGTTGAATTTAATTAAAAAAATACAAATATGAAGCTCCCATCTCTTTGATGAGAATCTTATTCAAGGAAGCCTCCAGAATCCCAAAAAGTACCCAAAGAAATGTTGAAAACCCTGTGACGTGTCTCAGTATTAGTGATGTGTGTTTGACGATACCCAAAATTTACTAACAAAAAAAAACCCAATATTTTTATCAAATCCGCATTTTTTTTTGGAATTTTCCGCCAAACTGACTTTCTTGGTTGTCGCCTACGTCTCGAGAGCGGTAAATTTTGCAAATACATATCGAGATACACATCTTAAGTAAGCGCACACTACTGCTCAGACTACTGCACACTACTGCGCAGACGGGGCGCATCGCAGAATATGAATAATTAAAGGTCCAGTTGCATTTAAACCGCGCACACCACAGGCAGAGCATCACATTGAAAACTTTGCTCTAGATGCGTATTTTTCTATGATGCGGCTCGCAGCAATGCGCCGCATCGTCTGTGGTGTGCGCATCAACAGAAACAGGCGGAACAGGTCTCATGACAAAAGGATGGCAGGAACAGAATGCCACTTGCGCTGCGATGCGGCCCGTCTGTGGTGTGCTTAACAACATTGATGCGGCCTGCTGCGATGCGGCCTGCTGCGATGCGGCCCGTCTGTGTTGTGCTTAACAACATTGATGCGGCCTGATGCGATGCGGCCCGTCTGGTGGTGTGCTTAACATTTGCCCGCCCCCCCCTCATAGTGTGCGCTCACCTTAGCGCAAAAAGCCTACAGTTGCTCTATTCGCGCATCTTCGATCATCCGATTTTACGCATCACATTTCTTCGTTCCTCTGGTTGTTGAACTATCTTCTGTTTCTGTTAACGTATCATCCATCAGCGGCAAATAATCAAAGGGCGCGGCCATGATTTTTCTTCAGCGATATTTCGTGTTTTCATCTCGAAATTAACAGATTTATTCCTGCTTTCTTCATATCTGTTACCTTTCAACGCAGCAGCTTACAACGTCGTGATAATAAATTCTTTTTCGTTTTTTCCATTCTTTACTTTTGTTACTTCTATATCTTCATTTTTTCCATGTAATTAATATTTATGCTGTCAATATGCTAATTTCTTCACGATTGACCGGCCATAGGCCGAGCGCTTTCACCTGAATATACCTCTCAAGCAATTTCAAATTTTCCAGGCGATCCTAAATGCGTCGACACGATGGCCATGTGCCCCTCGCTGGTCTCACGCTACGCGCACATCTACTGCGCAACTCAATATCTGCGCAAGACCTGCTGCGCATCATCGCTACTGTGCCCTTGAAGTTCGGCCGCACCGCCGCAAATTTGAGTTGCGAACAAATTATCAAAATTTAGGATTTTGAAATTGCGACTTTTCCCATTGAGGCTACCAGATTTTGACTTTTCGACCAACATTGGCGCTTTTTTCGATTTTCGAGCGTTTTGGCGTGAATGCGCCAATTAATGCGCTGATTTCTCTTTAGAGAAATAATATTCAACTTTGAGCAAATTCGAGAATTTTTTACACATTTTAAAATATAGGAAAATGACCTATTGTATTTTATTTCGGAGGAAATTTGTAATTTTCTCGCCGAACCTCTCCTGCCATGATTATTGTCTACATGATTTTTTTTGTTCTACGATTTTTTTTAGCGCCTATTTTACGAATTCGTGTCACATCACTGCCTCTCGACTTCAACTGTAATACTCACTTTATCGACATTATGTACATCCGCATTGTATAGTTACCAGAAGTCGTCTTTCCACAGATTTTCTGCAATTTCGTGCAATATTACGTTTCGCTGCGCCATTCGTAAATTCACCGACGGCCTACACTGTAGAATTCTCATGTAAAATAATTCGTTTTAGCCTGTCTATTTTGTATTAATGTAATTTCTTATTTACCAACTTCTCGAGTAGAATTTTTTAAATGAAAATTTCAAAATTCGCGCAAATAAGTCGCGGCTTGAAACGTCCTGTATCGACTTGAATAGTATTAATATTTGTAGGAATATCGCCCATGTGAAGTATTCGTAGGAATAGTTGTAACTATTGTTTTTCCCGTGTAAATAAAGAGCAGTTTTTCTTCTGTAGGATTTGTAAGCCAGTGCGTGCGTCTGTCGATACATTCCGAAACGATGATTCGACTGTAGAACGAAAAATGCGAGAGGTATTATAGAACATGGCTGCCAATAACGAAATGTGACTTTTTTGTTGAAGAAAATAAAAACTATGTGTCGAGAATTGATTTTTATCTCCCTGTCATTTTTAACGCTGGAGACGGGAGCTGGTCGGGTTTAATTCAAATTTGACTACCCAAAATTAAAAAAAATTGTTGCAACCTAAATTAAAGCTTATTAAAAAAGCTACGAGGCGCATCGCAGAGTGCCAATGGTTTAGTCCGGTGGCATTAGAGTGCCGGGGTGCATGGGAGAGTGCCAATGGTCCGGTGGTAGCAGGTGCCCACACCACAGGTGGAGCAAAGCGCATCGCAGAGTGCCAATGGTAAGGTGGCATTAGGCGCGCACACCACAGGTGGAGCGAGGCGCATCGCAGAGTGCCAATGGTAAGGTGGCATTAGGCGCGCACACCACAGGCGGAGCGGGGCGCATCGCATCAATAGCATTGCTGTTAAAGTGTTTTTCTGCGGTGCGCAGCGGCACGGACCGCCTATAGTGTGCGCATCAACGAAACAGGCGGAATAAGGCACTCGACACGAATTGACAGGGACGGGTGGCACTTCTGCACTGCGATGCGATGTGTCTGTGGTGTGCTCAACATTTTAGCGATGCGAGGCGCTCTGTAGTGTGTGCCTACCTTTAATCCCCCAAAATGCAATTTTTCCCATACTACCTGCAGTTTTACTTGGTTGATGATAGTTTTTTTTTATGATTCGGTCCCCCTATTCGCCGAGGGACCACCTGACAAAATAATAGGTAAACAAGGAAATGAAAGCTCATAAATCCCATTGAAAAATTGATAACATCTTTATAAATACAATATAATATAAGTACAAATAAGTTTCCCCCATAAATGTAAACTCTTCTCAAATTGCCAAGTTTTTATAAAAGATCCAAAAATTTGTCAAAATAAATTACAAAAAAATCCTAATTTTTTAATCTATCAACAATAATTAGCTGTCAAATCATTATTCAGCTTTTCTAAAAAAAATGTCAAACGAGCACAATAGTTCAAAGGCAGTTGATTCTGACTACGCAACTTACGACCTTCGACCCAAGACTAACAATGCAGATTTCTAGTGCTGAATGAATTCCCTCCCTCCCGAATCCTCCCCGTCTTTTAATTTCCATCCGCCTGCGCCCGCCTTCCGCACGAGGGATTTTCGGGGGATATTTCCCCCTCGAATCCCGCTAGATGAGTGTGCGGGAAGTGCGAAAAGCGAAAATAAATCGATCGCCTACTCGAGCAAGTGAATTTTTTACGCCAAAAATCCACGCTAAAACTATACTAGCTAAGGAAGGATATTAAAAAAGCACTTTTATCTCCAATTACCGATTTTTTATGAGAATAATTTTCTTTTTAAATACCAACCTCAAAATTCGAAAAAATGTGAGACTGCTGAACCATCTAATTAGACCCTAAGAAACGTCGAATTATCGTAAAAACGCCAGCAATCCACATAAATCTGTGGGATTTTATCCCTCTTTTATCCCTTTTTTCCCCGCTTCCAGCCCATTAGTCTTAGCGGAAGTCCTTCCGCCCCCTGCAACGCGTCCTTCCACCCCCTGCAACGCGTCGGCCGCAACCTGTGCCCGGGCCTCCGCCTCCGCCAGGGACAGGGACCCCATTCAGTTGTGGACCGACCGGTCACCGCGCCACATCGACCCATCCCCCGCGCGACGTGAAATTCCGCCGCAACCAATTTTACCCCCCACCCGCCACCTTGGAATTTTTTAGACCCGCGAGAAAATTTGAGCGAAATTTTGAAAATTGATTTTCCTCCGTTTTAAAATTAAATCTCCACAGTTTTTTCGCGTATTTCGACCAAAATCCATTTTTTCCGCTCATTTGGGGGGGAAGAATTTTTTTCCATAAAGATATCTACGCCATATCATTTTAACGACTTCGTAAAAACGCCTACTGCCATTAAAATAATGTCAATAGTGGAAAGAAAACATAGAGCGTGATATTCATCAATTTATGATAGCGAAACGAGAAATTTCATTTTTCAAATTCAGTCCAGTTTTTTCGAATTTCAAACCGAACAATGAGTCATAACGAACGTAGAGCAGTTTTAACTATTGATTTAGACTTAGAATGCATATAACCGATACGCCTTTGCGAGATTTTAAAATATTCGCGAATACATAAAATCTATCGATGAGAAAGGAAAGATATATTTTTAAATCCCCATCGGTCCCTGTAAGTCAAATGAGTGTTTTTGGTGCGCAAGTGTAATTTTTCTGGTGTTCGAGGTAGGTAAAAGTGACTTTATAAGCGAAAAATATTATTTCTCCATTTCCTTATTGGCAGAAAAATGTTTATTCAATCCCTCATTTTCGCATGGGTTTAAATTTAATTTTTTTATTTCTAACTCAGTAGCTAGCATTTTTAAAATTCCATATTACGAAGCGCATTTCTTTATGATTGCCTCCGGGTGCGCTGCCGATTAGACTGAGGTTAAAAGGGTGTGGAGCTCGGCTGAACGAAGCAGCTGAAATAGCATATTTTGCTCAAAATCGCTCCAAAATTGGATATTTTGTCATTTTTCTCTACATCTTAAGAAGTATTATAGACCCAATATTTGAGTAAAAGATAAATTCCGAATCGCAATATTAGCCACATACAGATGGGAACCAGATGCGTAGATAACACACAATACTTCCATAAATACGTGCATTTTTGACACAATTTGATAATGTTTTGTCTGCTTTTGAGAGTGTTTAGGTCAGAAATATCCAAAAACTCACTATGCAAATTATAAAACTCGCCCAAAATGAAAATACAATACATTATTGGAATATAAAAAATATCCACATATTCTGCAAGGTAAAACAAAGATTTTAAGACCAAGAACGCTCAAATCGGTTCATTTTTGTGGCCGGGAAAAAATAAAATTGAAAACACTAAAAATGCGAATATATCGGAAGTACTGTGAGTTATTCTAATTCCGATTAAACAGGGTGTTAGTTTTTGACTAGACAAACATTTCAGTTCAAGAAATTTGAAAAAAGGTTGAGAATTGAGGGAGCTATGGCCATTTTTTAAGACCAATTTTTTTTATACAAAAAATATTGCAATTAAAAAAACGTTTTTAATAATCAGGGGAAAATATCGGATTTTTAAAAAAACGAGTTTTTTTATTCGAACCATCTTTTCCCAGCTCTAATTTAACCTTAAATCCTCAAGTAGCCTTGAGAGCGAAAGCGCCTTATTATCAATGCACACTAGGCCTATAGGAAATTTAACGCTGTACAAAAAAATGTACTACAAATTTGAAAAAATTTGCTTTGGAGCGGAAAAATGCATTTTATAAAACTAAGGTGGAATTTCGGAAAAAAAACTTCAAAAAATCAGGGAAAAACATTGCAAAGTTCTACACAGACTCGTCGTGATTTGAGTTCATTCACGATTTCTTAGAACAAATAAAGTCCAAAATTGATTTTTGAATTTCCAAACAATTTTCAGTTTTGAATTTCTTGTTTTGTTTCAGTTAAAATACCTAGAGATTCATGCAAAAAAAAAACCAAAGCAATATTCATAATCTTTTCGACATTTTCTCGAGGATTTCTTCGTGAGAAGTCAGCTTTATGTATGTTTCTCCGATCGGGTAGAAAATTGCCAATTTTTCTTGTACCTGCCCGAAGACTACCCAATAAGTTTTTTTCAACGTCAGAATTTCGTTTAATATAAAGGGTCAAAGTTAAAAAAAGGGTCGGTATAAAGGGTCGAAAAAAATAGTTTTTCTAAAATGCCGAAAGTTTGTCTTCGAACAAGTTTGTGAAGAGAATTTCGATGATTTTAACAATTGGGGAGCGAAACGTTCCAAAAACATCCAACGTGCTCAAAAATTGGTTCTCCCTTCAAATTTGCAAAAATTTAAAGTCCAATTTAGTTTCGGAGATATCAGCAAAAAATTTATTTATGTAACCCCTGTCATTTATGTAAAATTTATTTATGTGTATATTTATGGGCTGATTTATTTATGTAGCCCCCCGAAAACGGAGGAAAGGAAAGTTGTGATAGTAGCACACCCCTTAACTTGCTTTGTCAGCCGGTAAACAAAATGCTATTAATGCAATCGCTATATTGATCGGTATATTTACTATTCAGTGGCATACGCTATCAGTTGGAGAGCAGCTTGAAAATTTGATACGCGCTTTATAAATTTCATTGCAGCTAACACGAGAAGCCGTTGAAGCGTTTTCGTCCTTTTTTATCATTCATGGAACGTGACGCTTTATTATTCGCAGGCCGTTAACTCTTTCGGGCACTAGGAAAATCCTATCGGCCATGGATCGAGGAGCCATAAAAGTAGACGTGGATATGGAATCTGCTGATTGCATAAAAATGAACGATAAATAGGATTAACAATTTAAATTCCAAATTTAAATTAAAATTTTGTGAAATTGAAATCAAATTTATTTATTAAATTTAATTTTATCGTTTTTTCCTTAAAAAAAAGTGAAAAATTGAAACAACTTTTTGTGATGTCGAGGGTATCAAAAACAAAAGCTAAATAAAATTTTCAGAGGGGCCACAAAACTTATTCAAGACCATGTTGGTTAATCATATTTTCAGTAAATAGGTGTTTATTTATTTTACCGATAATTTCTTCATTTCAGGAAAGTTAAAAAAACTGAACCATGTTGTCGATGGAACATTCACATTTTTACATAATTATACCTATTTACAATATTTTATTTCTCATTATTTTCGACATTATCCGCAAGATCGTTGTCTTCAATCAGTTGTATGGGCCTCCGAAAAAATAATTATTTTATTATTTCCATAAATTATTGATGAAAATCAACTTCTGATAGAAAAACTTCTGATGCACTGATAGAAAAATGAGAAAATTTTCCATGAACTTCTGATCCGATTTTTACTTCTACCTCAATCAATTAAAGAATTCGATATAATATTGAATGCATAATAATAAAACTGCCATACAACTATAGTGAATTTTATTCTTGAATTGCAGCTGGAACTCCAGTTGAAAACAGTTGCAAAGAAGAAATTTCAATTACAATATTGAACTGAGGTGGGAATTTGAAGAATTGGGACGACCTGTGACTCTGCCATTCTGACGAGAATCAGCAAATTGGCCAAAATTGCAACAGCGATCGAAAAAACTGGCAATCGACGGGGAGGAATTGCAATATGGAACTTCCATTGACGAACAATAAATTGCCACCAGTGATAATCAATTCATCAGCATCCGGTCGCCACCGATTGCAAAGAGTGACCATCGGCAGAGCTAAGGATTCTAGCCAGTGACCAGTCAAGATATTTTCAAGAGAGATTAGAGATTAGAGACAGGAGAATATTACTATAAACGCAAGATCGAGCTGAGAAGAAACAGAGAGAGACAAAATAAAATATAGTCACCAGCGCTTCATAAAGTGGCGTCAAAGGCCATAAAAATGTGAAGGAATATGCAGCCAGCTGTTTTCCATAGAATTGCAAGCGTCATAATCACGTTGAACAAAAAATCAGGTGACCAGTGACGTTAACATGTCTGAGAAAAGGAGAGGGTCGATTTGCGAAGTGACGTCACCGGAAGGACGCACCGTGCCCATTGAAGAGTTGGAAGATGCACCCCCTCCCGTACACCACAGGTAAATAACAATAATATAGTGGACTAGATCGTGAAATTGTTTTAGGCCAGCGTTTCTGCACGATTTATGTAAAATAAATTAAATATTATTGTGCCAAAAGTCCAGAAAGAAACTATTTGACAGGTTTGACGGAATAAGGCAGAATCCCTTAGAGATTCATTAATATTTGAAAGAACCCTGTCATATACGGTAGATAAACGGTAATTTTTATGTCACAGGCCCCACCGACGTCACAGAGACTTGTCCCATGTTGACATGAAACGGGATGGTGCCGCTTCACCGACGAACATCGGCAGCGCTCCTTCGTTTGCTGTTCTTTCCAGAAGGCAAGTATTTATACCGAAAAATCACAATATTTATTGAGCATAGCGTATAATTTTTTTTAACTTCATTACGGGCGATTACACTAGGTATTCCATTATCCAATAAAATCCCAAAAGAAAACTGATGTCAATTATGCTATTATAGTACCCCGGTCTCGCAGAAATAAAATAAGCGGGTAAGTAGGAAACGTTTTCTAAAAAAATTAGAACAATAAAATAACTTTTATTCCCAACAGGTCAACCTCCGATTTGACTGACTTGAGCGAGCAAATCACATGGGAAACCGAATTGCTCTCGTCAAGACCCAGCTCCCCAAGAGGTAATTATTAACACCTTCCTTCTTCCATGTTGCCCCGATTTATTTCGTGCTAACAATTAACGAGTCATTCTCAATGCCCAGGATTAAGCTACCTGGCGAGCAGGCGATCGTCTAAAGGGAGCCTGACGTCGGATATAGCGCCTCTACCAAATTTATCCCGGCGCAACTACAACCATCTACAGATACCCGGTAAGCATGCTGATACACAGCGATGAGAAGGCAAGAGAATGACTGCTTCCTCCTCCTTCTCCTACCCCTCCACCTCCTGCTCCTACTTCTTCACCTACTCCTCCCCCCTACTCGTCATCCCCTAATCCTACTACTCACCCTCCTCCTCCTCACACTACTCCTACTCCTCCCCCTCCTACTCATTCTACTCCTACTCACACTATTCCTACTCACACTACTCCTACTCACACTATTCCTACTCACACTACTCCTACTCCTCCCCTCCTACTCATACTACTCCTACTCATACTACTCCTACTCATACTACTCCTACTCATACTACTCCTACTCATACTACTCCTACTCATACTACTCCTACTCATACTACTCCTACTCATACTACTCCTACTCATACTACTCCTACTCACACTACTCCTACTCACACTACTCCTACTCACACTATTCCTACTCACACTACTCCTACTCCTCCCCCCTCCTACTCATACTACTCCTACTCATACTCCTCCTATTCATACTAATCCTACTCCTCCCCCTCCTACTCATACTACTCCTACTCCTCCTCATACTCCCCACCTCCTCATACTACCCCTACTCCTCCCGCCCATACTCTAATTCTCCTCCTCTTCCCCCTCCTACTCATATTCCTCCTCTTCCCCTCCTCCTCCTACTCCTCATACTCATCCTCGTCCTAATCCTAATTCTCATCCCCTCCCTTATAATCCTAATCCTTCTACTTCAAATCCTCCCCACCCTCCTAATCCTCCTCCTCCCCCGACTCATTTTCCCTTTCTCCTCCTCATCATAATCCTACCCGTCCCCCTCTTAACACTCCTCCTCCTACTCATACTTCCTCGCCTACTCCTCCCCCTCCCTGTGATTTAGCAGGCATCACGCTCCATTGAAATTCGGGAAAAAGTAATACAATTGCCAGAAATGGAATCACTCGCTGCGTGACTCAGCCATCGCATAGATAATTTACTTTCTCATTTTCGCATGTATTTCGTTCTTCGATAAGAAAAACTAACAACTACTCCGCTCCAACTGAACCTGATCAACGTCAGGGGAAGAGTAAACAAAAACAAATTGAATACCTAACAAAACAAGATTGATGTTTGTAAACTTTGAGATATAACGCAGCCTTCAGACTATTACAGACGCAGATATAACAGACTATTTTCGAACTCCTTCCGAACTGGAGGGTCGCTGAAAATTGTTCACGTATGAAGCCAGCAGTAACACGCAGTACTTCCACATTTTGGTGGGACAGTTTTGGGTCAACCCCGCGGCATTTGAACTGCTGGGCTCAATAATACGTGAAGCCTCATATGCATGGGGGGGGGGGGGGGGTTAAAACACCAAGAACTCAAATTGCTCCACATTCCAGAAAAAATGTAACTAGAAAAAAAACTCAAAAAAGGTAAGTCGATATTGAAACATTTTTCTTTTTTTCAGTCGCCGACCACCATAGGCCCAGGGTATGTTCGCTGCCGGAAAAAGGCTACAATCCACGATTATCCGACGATCTTTACAGGCTGAGAAACTTCGTGATAACCGATAAAGGCGTCATCAATTACGGAGATTCGATACGGGACAGAAGATCGAGGAGCAACACGAGCATCAATTCGACTAATTCAAAGTGAGCGGCTGCACATCTCGGCAGGTCAAAATTGCTAAAATTGACGAAAAAAACGTCTTCTATTTCAATGTTATTTGAACTGATCAAGATAGAACGTATACAAGTACGCAGGAGTTTGCTATTTCCAAAAAAGGACGGGGAGAATAAAGCATTCAAAAAACAGCGAAATTTCCGGACTTTTTTCAGTTTTTCCTCTCTAGCTCCTAAACTACAATTCTTCTGCAAAAAGCGATTATATACGATTTTGAAGAGCATTAAATTTGAAACAATTTGAGCCCAACCGGAGGTCAATAGGTCAGTTGGTCACAGAGTTACAGCTATTTGAAAATAGGAAATTTTTTCCAAAAAATCACCAACAACTTTTTTCGCTTCAGGATATCCCCACTGTCGCCGTGGCAGGGCAGCTGCTGCTCCCAGACGACCGACGTCAGCACCGAAACGTTCGACATCGCCCGCTACCGCGTCGTCCTTCTTGGCGATTCGGGCGTCGGCAAGACGGCCCTCGTCAGCCAATTCATGACGTCCGAATACATGAACACCTACGACGCATCGTTAGGTGAGTGTCTTTCTGACGCTTGGTTTACAGAATCCCTCCAAAATAACGCTTCCTTATTGGTGCGTGACCAAATCCTTACTCAGACTGGTTTAAGAGCAGCTAAAATTGAAAAATGTTGGACCAAAAATTGAAACATTTTAGACCGAAAATTGAAAAATATTAGACCTAAAATTGGAAAATTTTGGACCAAAAATTGAAAATTTTTAGACCAAATCCTCCTCCTTCTCCTACCCCTCCACCTCCTGCTGCTCCTCCTACTTCTTCATCTACTCCTACTTCTCCCCTACTCGTCTGCCCCCTAATCCTACTACTCACCCTCCTCCTCCTACTCATACTACTCGTACTTTCCCCCCTCCTACTCATACTACACGTACTCCTCCCCCCTCCTACTCATACTACTCCAACTCATACTAATACTGCTCATACCACTCCAACTCATACTCCTCCTCCTCCTCCTCCTCTTCTTCCTCCTCCTCATCCACCTCCTCTTTCTCAACCTCCTCCTACTCATACTACTCCTACTCCTCCTCCTCCTCCTCCTACTAGTCTTACTCCTCCCCCTCCTCCTCATAACCCTCCTCCCCTTCCCCTCCTACTCATACTCGTCCTCCTCTTCCCCCTACTCCTCATCCACCTCCTTCTACTACTCGTACTCCTACTCCTCCTCCTACTCCTCCTCATCCACCGCCTCTTCCTCATCCTCCTCCTACTCATCCTCCTCCTCCCCCTCCTCATCCTCCTCCTCCTCCTCGATTTGGGAGAAGCGAAAATTGAAAAATTCCAAGAAACGCACTGCACATTTTTAAAGGCGCCTACGATTTTGAAATATTTTGTTCAGATGACGAATTCGGCGAGAAAACTGTCTGCATACTGCTGGACGGGGAAGAGAGCGAAGTCGTTTTTATCGACCATCCAGCCTCAGAGATGTCCGTGAGTGTCTTATCCGGCTCCTACTATTCGAATAGTATATTACTCGAATAATAAGTTTAATGATGAGATACAAATGAAAATTCGGTGTTTAGGTTGAAAACTGTCTGTCGACGTACGAGCCGCACGCGTGCGCAGTCGTGTATAGTGTCGTTGACAAAGCCACGTTCAAGGCAAGTATTAACCGCGTATTTATTTTCCAAATTATTATTCCAAAAATTTATTAATTATTAGGCAAGTCAAAACTCAAGTAATTTTTCCAGAACGAAATTTCCATTTTTCGGACCGAAATTTACACTTTTCAGAACGAAATTTACATTTTTTATTTCACCGGTAATATGTAGAGGTATAATATGATAACACTGTACTAACAGGTGGCGGAGGACATACTGAATTACCTATGGAGGGAGTCGTACACGAAGGAGAAAACTGTGATACTAGTGGGTAACAAAATGGACCTGGCCCGAGCCCGCGCTATTACCACGAACGGTGAATGAAATTAATTTCCCATAAAAACAGCCTAAACTGCAAAAATTAACTTATTTTTATTCGGTAGGATTTCCCACCAATTGTTTACACCTAATATTACCATTGGAATTATTCGTTTTTCAGAGGGTAAGGCGCTGGCAGCATCCAGGGACTGTAAATTTATCGAAACGTCAAGCGGCATACAGCATAATGTGGATGAACTTCTAGTCGGTGAGTACGCAACGAAAATCGAATAATCAAATTCGTACAGAAACTCAAATCAATCGTTTTCTTTATTGACCCCTATTTTTTTTTTGTTTTTTCGGCCCATTGTTCGCAATAAAAATTATTCGTGTTGTTGTTGGGAAAAAAATACTCGAACTGGATTTGAAACTCAAACTGAAATCGAAACGCAAACTCAGACTGAAACTAACCTCAAACTGACACTGATGGACAAACTCAAACACTCATGTTGGAGTATCGAAGGTTCAGAGAAATTAAAGCTAAAACTCAAACTGATACTGCCACTCAAACTCAGACTGGTATTGATACTCAAACTGAAACTGAAACTCAAATTCAATCTGATGCAAATACTCGATCTCAAACCGAAACTCGAACTCAAACTGAAACTCGAATTCAAACCCAAACTGGAATCAAAATCCAATTCAAACTGAATCCAGTTACTCAAACTTTCACTGAAACTCAAACTCAAACTGATACTGATACTCGATATCAAACTGTAATCAAACTCAAACTGAAACTCGAATTAAAATACACTCACACTGAAATTAAAAGAAAATTCAAACCGAATCCAGTTACTCAAAGTTTTACTGAAACTCAAACTGATACTGATACTCGATCTCAAACTGAAACTCCAACCGATGATCCAACTGGGATTGAAACTCAAATTCAAACTGAAATTGAAACTCAAATTCAAACTGAAATTGAAACTCTAACTCGAACGCAATAAAAAAGAAAACAACATTAACATAGGACGATTCTGAGTTTTGATGCCTGGAAATTTTGAAACCAGTGACTGGACCGGTTTTGTGACTGCTGAGCTCAGTAATGCCTAAAAATCTAGAGATGAATAAATTTCCCGAATAAATGGATAAATTTCAGAGATGAATATTTTTTTCAGGCATACTGAAGCAGATTCGACTACGGGAGGCGCGCGAGCTCAAGCGGACGCGGAGGAAACTTCACTCCAGCAAAACGTCATTGTCGCTCAACACTGCGAAGGAAATACTTTCGAGGATGTGCTTGTCCGATGGGAAATCGAAGTCCTGCGAGAACTTGCACGTTCTCTAAGGTTCAACTGTTGAGGACTTCAGTTATGAGGGTCCTTCGAACAGCTGACACTTTTAAGGTCCTTCGAGGCCAATCACTGCGGGTCCTCTGAGGGTTATGAGTTGTCATGGTCGACCATGGTTGCTCTAAATAGACCGTGGTTGCTTTAGGTAAACGTTTTTTCGAACATCTCGTTAGCTACTGTTTGAGACTTCATGTAACCAACAGCGACTAACGAGATTTCAAGAATTCGGTTAAAGTGACTCTCGAAGTGGACATACTTGTTTTTTCAGGGATTTTTTAATGCCTATTTTCGGTCTTATTTGATGGGTGACAGTTACCAGTGAGGTGTTGATGGGTCAGTGGTAACCGTGAGCTATTATCGGCTCACAGTTACCAGTCAGCCGTCGACGGGTCACAGTGACTCGTGAGCTGTTCTCGTGTCACAGTTACCAGTGAGCAATCGGTGGGCCAGAGTTACGAGTGTGGTGGTTACCAGTGAGCTATTGACAGGTCTCAGTGACCAGTGAGCTGTTGATAGGTCGCAATTACCAGTGAGCCGTTGAACGGTCAAAGATACCCTATGAAGTAATGATGGCCACAGAGACCAGTGAGCTGTTGATAGGTCGCAATTACAAGTGAACTGTTGATGGGTCACAGTGACCAGTGAGCTGTGGATAGGTCACAGTGACCAGTGAGCCGTTGAAGGGTCAAAGATACCAATGAAGTATTGATGGCCACAGAGGCTGGTGAGGTGTTGATGGTCACAGTTATCAGGAAGCTGTTGATGGGTCACAGATACCAGTGAGCTGTTGATGGGTCACTGATACCAGTGAGCAGTAGGTGGGTCACAGTTCTGCCCTCGTAAGTTAAAACTTCGTATCTCCATTTTTGTCATTTTGAGAAAAACGCCGTTAAGTGAGAATAATTCTGTGGCTAATTATTGTTAGGAATATGTTATTTTTTACCCTGTCCGACACAGAGATACGAAGTTCTAACTTAGCTCAAGAGATGCGCCACATCGAGGTCTACACGACTGTGTGCCTAACTCCAAAACGCAGAAATGGTCGATACGAAGCAGGGCCGAGTTACAAGTGTGGTGTTTACCAGTGAACTGTTGACAGGTCACAGTGACCAGTGAGCTATTGACGTGTCACAGTGACCGGTGAGCTGTTGATAGGTCACAGTGACCAGTGAGCCGTTAATGGGTTACTGTCACTAGTGAGTTGTTGATCTGAAGCAGTTACCAGTGATCTATTGACAGGTCACAGTGACCAGTTGATTGCATTACTAGGAGGCTACTTCTGGAAAGTTTTAGAGGAGCGACCTTTGGCCTCTGCTACCAAATTTTGTTACTACCGATTGTCGAAATTCCCTTGCGGAACGTCCCAAAACATAGTGCCCATGGTTCCGTACCGATAAGACATTTTTTGACAAGGGTCCAGGACCACGAATCCAAAGCATTCGAACTGCGGTCTGACTGCTGTGAATTCTGAACCGATCATTCACCGACGATTGGGAATCGGTCAAAAACCGATCAGTATTCCTGCAATTTTTGAGCAACTGATCGCGCTGAGAGACCGATCTTCCTTACTTCGAAACCGAAAATTCCTGAGTATGGAACTGTGAATGTAACAAAATGTAATGTATGTAATAAAATAATCGATCGATGTTCAATACAAATAGTATATAAGGCCTTATATGTACAATATATACGCTAATTGAATGTAGAGATCGGGGATGAAAAAAAAACTATTTTCTACTGTAATCTACGAATTTCTCTACTTGTGATACTTGAACTAGAGATTTCAAGTACTTGAAACTTCAAGCTGTGTATTCTGTATGTGAAAGTGTGACTTCTAAAATAGCCTGTAAGTTGATGTAGGTTGTATATTATTGGTATAATGTAATCTCTGCCGTGCATATTTAAATAAAACGTAATTCATGTTGAGGCAGTTACGATAAAACGTAAGCCGTAGTGTACAAATACTCTATGAAACTTCCGACTTTCAATAATGTACTGATGTAACTCGTACTCTGTAATTGTATGTAATTTAACGTAATTTTACAGTGATTTATTGTAAAAAAAAAAACTGATAATAAAATTAATGTAAAATTGTGTGTAATCAGAAAATGGACTAAATTTTGTGCGATGTTGAAATATCGCTAATATTGAAATTAATATGTATTGAACAAAAATCGTTGATTGGGTCTAATTTGAAAAACGAAAGAAATTTTATTTTCTCGAGTCGTTTCATTTCGAAAACCTGTTTTTCCGAGACTGACGAGAGAAATGGAGTTATGAGAGGCGGTCAATAAATTGTTAAGATCGAAAACTGAATAAACAGTACTTAGGCGGAGCAATAAATACATACATAATAGAAAATGAATAAATAAAAATAATATGCGTCCTAAGACGCAGGTTTAGCGGGAGACGAAAAAATTATCGCTTAAATTTTTAAATGACTTATAATATTATGACCGACTATATTTTATTACATACAGACACCTTCGAAAAAGCAGCATAAATTATAAAAATTGGGAGAACACCTGCAGATTTATGGGAAAGGGAACATCATCGGTTGGCCGTTTTATCTTGGAACATTATCCCACTAAAATATTATCTTTCGTGATAATCGTAAAAAAATACATTCTATGACCTGGATGGTTTCTCAATAGCTGGAGTGGAGCTCGTCGCCATTACAGCATATCGGACAGCCATTCCCAAACTGGAACAATCCAAAAACCGGTACCTTCTTAATTTGGGGCATGAAATTTTCAAATCCAAAATAATATGGGCTGATACATGCGAAAATATAGTAACTCTATAAGACGGAAGTATGGTGAGTTGACGGAATGAAAATGGGTAGGCATAAGAACGGTGGCTTGCGCATGCGCATTGCACAGTGGCTAGCGCATGCGCAGTGAAAGGTTATGTTCTTGCACATACGCAGTGTGATGTTTTGTCAGTGTTGTTGCTCGAGCGTTGCCTGCAAAGCATCACACTGCGCATGCGTAAGGCACACCCTCCTGGAACGAACCTACCAACTGAAAATTCCAATTTTTGAGAAACACTGTATCAGTAATTCTAGTCGAATAAGATGACACGTCAGGCCTAGACAAACACTCAAGTTCAAGAAATTTGAAAAAATGTTAAGAATTAAGCCCATTCTAGGACACATACAAAGAATTTTGAGTAAAATGTGCAATATTGAAGAATTTATTGGTGAATTGCACACAGACATCTGATCTCATTTCCATTGAACGATCACCATACTCTCTTTTCGAGGTAATAATCCTGAGTTTTTTTAAATTAATTATGGATGGGTTTTAGTGATAATGAGTTTACGGTTATTTTCTGTAGAGAACAGCGACATGCATTATAAAAATGTTACCGAAATCCACCCACGTTATGAAATTTTTATCGAAAACATATCGGATGTGACGCAGGTTCGCCAATATTACGTAGGCGCTGGAGACGCCAGTGGCGCTTCGGCGCCGGCGCCGTCGTCGACATTGACGCCGTCGTCGACACCGGCGCCGATCACTCCGCGGTAGATCAGGTAGCCGAGGACGGCGTAATAAATCAACATGGCCACGCTGCAACAGAAGCGGCGCCGAATTGAGCGAATTTTGGTACATTATTTACAGTTTTCTAGGGCTATTTGAGTCAATCGACCGCCAAGCCTTCGGAGAGAGGATTTTTGAGAAGCAAGGAGGCCTCGGCTGGTGGGACCAGGAAGCTGGAGCTCTCCCGAAGAGTTCATGGTCCGCTCCTCAAAAATGGGAAGGGTTTCGTGATGTAAACCTAGAATTGAATCCTTGTATTAATACTTGTAATATTGCCAACATAGCTCACCTGATGGCAGTTATCAGGCCTGCTGGCATGAATTTCCCAGATTTATAAGCGCGGAAGCCCATCATGCTGCCTAGTGCTGCTGACGTCACGAGCGATACGGCTACGCGGTTATGCGCTGTCACCTGAAATCAAGTTATAGGAAAAATTAAATTTTGATAAATATCTTATTTTCGATTATTTTTTTGGCTTCGACTGCATGCAATAGTAATGCAGCATTACCTGGTACGCTCCGAAGCCAATGACAGAGCCGAAAACCAGACCAGCTGCTAAGGATGGAATGGATTCTGCAAATAGAAAAATTCATGACATGATTTTTATAGTGTACACGACACACGACGCATTGTGTGTAGTGTGCACGACACAACTTTCCTTCCCCCGTTTCAGATAGGTAACTAACGTTCTTATCTGTAATAACAATCTTTAGAGGCTGAAATGATTAATCAGTGTTGCTTCTTTTGGCCACAAAATGGAGATTTTTCAATAAAAGTATTTATACGTCACGACGTAGTTTTTATACTACGTGAACTCACTGGCTTGAACGTATCCCATGATGCCACCTCCGGCCACGACGATGGCGTAAGCGAATCCCAGATAGTCCTGCATAGTTACGGACGAATTTCTTCTGTGAAAATGAGAAAAAATGGTAAACTTTCGTTAAAATTTGAACAGTAGCCGAGCGGTACAAGGTATTACAGCTTACTTACCGACTCAAAAAATGAGATGATTTACAATCGTGTTGCGGTCACTGAATTGATAAACGGGATTCACTAATCTCGTATTGCCGAATCGGATGAAGGTTCGATATTTTTCTTCTTAAAAGTCGAGAAAAACGCGTCGAAACAATGCTAGCCACTTATAAATTTTGATAATTGCTTAGGTCATTACAAAAAACAACAGAAACCGGAACCGACTACTTGGGTGGGGGTATCGATAGATCGATATTTTTGCTCGGATATTTCGATACATTTTCGGTAAACAGCTAGACCGATTTGCAGCCCATTTGCAGGCGGTGGGTGTAAAATGCATTTGACCAGCTAAAAACCAAAAAAAGAAATATTCTTTTATTGGGTGAAGCAGATTTTGGACTTTATATTGGCAAATTTGTGTATGTATTTTACAACCCTGTATCTACTCGTTTATCATATCTTGACACGTTATTGCATTTTTCCGATTAGTATAAACGGCGAAGATTCTCCTTATTTTGAGATGGGTCAAGTTGACTTTGATCTTGAAGTTGACTTCGATCTCGAAGTTGAGTTTGATCTCGAAGTTGACTTTGATCTCGAAGTTGACTTTGATCTCGAAGTTGAGTTTGATCTCGAAGTTGACTTTGATCTCGAAGTTGACTTTGATCTCGAAGTTGACTTTGACCTCGAAGTTGACTTTGAACTCGAAGTTGACTTTGATCTCGAAGTTGACTTTGATCTCGAAGTTGAGTTTGATCTCGAAGTTGAGTTTGATCTCGAAGTTGACTTTGAACTCGAAGTTGACTTTGATCTCGAAGTTGACTTTGATCTCGAAGTTGACTTTGAACTCGAAGTTGACTTTGATCTCGAAGTTGAGTTTGATCTCAAAGTTGACTTTGAACTCGAAGTTGAGTTTGATCTCGAAGTTGACTTTGATCTCGAAGTTCACTTTGATCTCGAAGTTGACTTTGAACTCGAAGTTGACTTTGATCTCGAAGTTGACTTTGAACTCGAAGTTGACTTTGATCTCGAAGTTGACTTTGACCTCAAAGTTGACTTTGATCTCAAAGTTGAGTTTGATCTCGAAGTTGACTTTGATCTCGAAGTTGACTTTGATATAGAAGTTGACTTTGACCTTGAAGTTGAGTTTGATCTCGAAGTTTACTTTGATCATGAAGTTGAGTTTGATCTCGAAGTTGACTTTGTCCTCGAAGTTGAGTTTGAACTCCAAGTTGACTTTGATCACGAAGTTGACTTTGATCTCGAAGTTGACTTTGAACTCGAAGTTGACTTTGATCTCGAAGTTGACTTTGAACTCGAAGTTAAATTTGATCTCGAAGATGACTTTGACCTCAAAGTCGACTTTGATCTCAAAGTTGAGTTTGATCCCGAAGTTGACTTTGACCTCGAAGTTGAGTTTGACCTCGAAGTTCACTTTGAACTCGAAGTTGACTTTGATCTCGAAGTTGAGTTTGAGCTCAAAGTTGACTTCAAACTCGAAGTTGAGTTTGATCTCGAAGTTGACTTTGATCTCGAAGTTCACTTTGATCTCGAAGTTGCCATTGATCTCGAAGTTGAGTTTGATCTCGAAGTTCACTTTGAACTCGAAGTTGACTTTGATCTCGAAGTTGAGTTTGAGCTCAAAGTTGACTTCAAACTCGAAGTTGAGTTTGATCTCGAAGTTGACTTTGATCTCGAAGTTCACTTTGATCTCGAAGTTGCCATTGATCTCGAAGTTGAGTTTGATCTCGAAGTTGACTTTGATCTCGAAGTTGAGTTTGAACTCGAAGTTGACTTTGATCTCGAAGTTGACTTTGATCTCGAAGTTGACTTTGATCTCGAAGTTGACTTTGATCTCGAAGTTGAGTTTGAACTCGAAGTTGACTTTGATCTCGAAGTTGACTTTGATCTCGAAGTTGATTTTGATCTCGAAGTTGACTTTGAACTCGAAGTTGACTTTTATCTCGAAGTTGAGTTTGACCTCGAAGTTCACTTTGTACTCGAACTTCACTTTAACCTCGAAGTTGACTTTGATCTCGAAGTTGAGTTTGATCTCAAAGTTGACTTTTATCTCGAGTTGAGTTTGAACTCGAAGTTGACTTTGACCATTTTATATTCGTATTTTTTGATGTCGGAGTTGAGAACACAACTTTTTGAAAATCAGAGGTTTTTAGTAGAATTCAGAGGTTTTTTCTGTGTTCGACAGTGGGAAAGCAAGGCGACGGGTTGGCCACACTGGTTTAAGCAGAAGATGATGTAGAAAGGGATTTTTTCAATGCAGTCTGGCATCAAAATTCCCTCATCAGGTTATCTATCGGCAGCATCGAGACAAATTATCTTGTAAATTTTTTTCAAAAAACTTTTATTCAAAAAATCAGGCTGTTAAATTTTTTCAGTCGCAAGTAATATTTTATTGAGATCGATGGATTAAAAACAATCAGCTGCAATATTATTCGTACGTCCAGCATACAGATGGCAGTGCTTTTCGCCCATTGGAAATTCGTGAAGTCCATTCTGTGCGATTTCTTGGACACCGCATTCCTATTAGAACCGTAAGTTATTTCTAATTAAGTATACGAATTTTGTAGATTTTTTCTCATTTCAGTGGATGGTGACTTGTTAATAATAATGTGCTATGTAAACGGTGTCTTCTTTCTATAATTTAGACTAATCCTCTTTCTATAGAGCGTGGTTGCTCTGACCGAGATGTGGCTACTGCCCTGGGTCTTTCTGAAAAAATCTCTCTCCGTTTTTTGGTTTCGTGTTTTGATTTTTCGTGGGTTGGACCTTGGTCAATGGAATCGAAAACCTTGATGTCAATTTGAAATAAGTATGGGTCTGGGTGTCAAGAGGTCGTTCGGAAGCTTATCAAATTGCCAAGATCTGATAACGCAAACCAATTCGCTAATTTTTAAAATAAATTTCTATGGCTTTTTTACCATGGTTTTCTATGGTTCGCCTTGGTTCATGTATGGCGCACCATGTTCTATGGTTTCATGCTGCAGCTGGACCAGGCAAACATAGTTTTACTTTTAGAGTTGAAAAATTGTTTCTCACTTCATGATTTCCCAATCGTATTTCGGTATGATATGACAAACCTGACAGCAACACGATGGATGGTAGCTTCAATCGGCGGTGTCGAAATCTTCTATACTCCGCTCTATTCCTCGTTTTAATGACTTCCTCGAAATTTAATTTTGTAACATTTTCCCAGATGTCAGCGCTGTTCAGAAACGCCCGCCAGGTAGCCCTGCGGCTCCAAGCGCGCAACAGCAGCGACTCCGCTGTCATGGACTACCGGGCCAAAGTAAGGGGAAAATGGTTCTGTTGCCTTCAAAATTGATTATTACAAATTTTGTATTTTCTGATGAATTATTTGTCAAATTTTCAGATCGGAGCTCGGGAAGTCGTTGGCTTCGGCTTCAACGGCCAGCCCAACTACATGGATAGGATTGACTTCCCGCTTCCCGCCGTCCGCTGGCGCCCGGAAACGCCCGAAATCAAGGTGAGAATGGGGTGAAAATGATGATTTCCCAATCGTGTTTCGATCTCATTCCACAACGCTAACAGCAACATGATGATGAAGCCATTGCAGCAGGACAGGCGCTACGCCAAGCTTTGGAATCTTCTTCAATGAACAATTTCTTCAATCAACTCTTCCTATTCTCTGTTGTAGGAGCTGAGGCAAAAGGAGAAGGGCGACTGGAAAAATTTGACCATCGCCGAGAAGAAAGCTCTCTACAGAGCTTCTTTTTGCCAGACTCTGGCTGAAGTAGAGGCCCCGACCGGTAAATAATACAAATAATTACCACAATGACTAGGACGTTAAATTTCAAAACATCTTTCGAGATTAGCATTTATTAAAATAAAACGCGAAACTCTACCCCCTTCCCCTCATTCAACGTGAAGTTTGTTCGATCATGTTGCCAGCCTTTGTCAGTAGGTTAGATCGAGGCGTGTTGGCATTGTTTTTGATTTGTAACATTTTTGTTAACCTACTCATAGAAATTCCAGGATAACTTGTTCAGTAGGTGTTACTTACTAACCTTACGACTGGGGTCGATTGGCAGGCCTGAAAGCTTTCTGGAAACTTGATCAACAGCTTATGCTAACTAACCTCATGACTGGGGTCAGTTGGCATACCTGGAAACTGGTTCAATAACTTACTCCAACCAACCACAAGACTGGATTCCAATTGTGTTGGCAGAATGATTGTTTTTCGGCTTCAGGAAGGCTTTTCTCTACGAATTGTGCATGAACATTATTTGTTATAACCAGTAAGTTGGTAATGTAACCATTCAAAACAAGGAACGGGGCTAGTTGGAACAGATTGCTATGCCAGCTGACCCCGCCCTTTCCTCTGCCCACTGCCCCAGTTAGTAGTTGGGTAATTTTTTGTCGTAATCGTTTGTGATAAATCGAAAAATACGTGAAATTGTCATGATTTTTTCTAGGTGAATGGAAAAGTATCGTAGGCTGGAGTTTGGTCGTCATGTCACTTCCCATCTGGCTGTACATGTTCATGAAGGTCTTCGGTATGTATTATCAAGACATCAAATTTATCAATCTCATTGGTGATTGATTGAACTCGAATCACTGGAATTGCCTTTTTGGGTCGAGGGGAGGCGATCAACAATTCGGGCAAGGAGGCGTGGCCTAGCAAAGCGATTGGCCGAGCGGCAGGCTCAAAAGTGGCCACGCCCCCTTGAACTTTATCTCAGCCCGTTTTTGCTGTTAATCTTAAGGCTACCCAGTGATTCCAGCTCCTTGAAAAATTCGAAGAAATGCATCAATGATTTTCCATCTGCTTCCTTGAACATTTCTTCGAAAAACTGCTCCCGTCGAAACTAAAAAATTTCCCTCCGTCAATTTTCCAGTTTACGGACCGTTGCCTGTCACGTTTTCCGAGGAAAACAAGAAGGCCCAGCTGGAGAGAATGATCGAGCTGCAGATCAACCCGATCGAGGGCGTCGCCTCCAAATACCCTAGGCCCCAATAAACTAGGTAATCAATTCGAGTAAAGACCTATTTTAGAACTGTGAAGTTATGGATCTGACTCAAATCTGTAGATCTGCTGTATGTATAAACATTTAATTTAACCTGTAAGGAATCAATTTTCTGTTGTTCCTACTGAAAAATACCAACAGTAATCTCATGCCCTAAATTGTTTTTTTAACGGTGCCCCGTTGAAAGATTGCGCACCAGTTTCTGTACAGCGTTGTCGAAAATAAAAGGTGAAAAAAACAATTTATCGATTTTTCCCTTAAGCCTTCATTCCGCTGAGAAAATTATGGCCACCTGCGGCAAGCTCTTGATGGAAGGGTGAAATTGAGAAAACGATGAATTGAGTATCGATTCCAAACTTGTCGGGTCCACGAAAAGAGAAGACATACTCGCAGTATCTACATAAGCTCAAGCGCTTTCGTAGTCATGGGCCTCTTCATAAACTAATACGCTTCAACCATAATCGGCAGGCATGAGCGGCCTTACGCATGCGCGGTTCGGTATTAAACGCCACCGGTTTCACCCATTGCGCATGCGCAAGGAACCTACGCATGGCTCCAGTCACGCCCCTGGGACATAATACCAATTACGTCATCTCTTACCCCCACCCGGCAAGTTTGGCCCCACAACAGGGCGACACGGTTTATTATACTTTTTATCAACAAAGTTTTATACGCAGTACAATAGTTATAATCTAAAATACATTCATTCCAGAGAAAACGATAGATTTTGAAGTCGCTTGTTCGCAAGGAATTGAATGCAGAACGTTTAACGTTCAGCATGGGCTAATAAACATTTCAAGTAATAAAAATATCGGGTGTGTGCACATCACAACTTTCCTTCCCCCAGTTTCAAGCAGGCAATTTTACAAATCTGGTCTAGAATACGAGAGAGACTAATAGCGGCTGCATATCCAAGACTAACGGACCGATAATGTGATTTTTGTTAAAATTCGTTTTTTATAAAAAAAAAAGATAACCATGTCGAATCTCCAGTGGTCCGTTTTCACCAAACCTTATATGTTGATAGCGCAGCTAAGTTGATGTTTTAGGCATATCTAAAAACAAAGTCGCTATTATCAATTATTCTCCATGTTAATATAGTACGACAATAACAAGAATTTTTAAGCCGATTCGTTATACTTTCCTTTCTCAAGTGCCTACACTCGTTAGGTACATAGCGGGGAAGAAAACCAGAAATCAACTATACAAAAAAAAAAGAAATTAAAGGAAAATAACGGTACGATACATGACAAGAGCGAACCTCTGAACGGCTAACTTCGCGTTTCTGCTTTCTACAGCAAGCAACTTACAAGTTAACTTGCTTCTCAAAGTCCATAGATAACCTAATTCTGACGAAGAATGGATTCGAAAAAAATATAAATATTTTTATTCCTCCCGTTTCAAGGCTGGAAACTTAGATCGCTTTCCTGGTAGCAAAGCGGCGTGTGCCACTTTCTTTGCACTGCCCGGTTTGTAGGTTAAGTCGACATCCCACTCAAAAAATAGTCAATACAAAAAAGCAAGAGCTGATCTAGAGGCTCCCATGTCTCCTTAGGCTGGAGAATCAATACGATTTGTGAAAATTCAAAGTGCCTCACACTGCTCTCGTTATCGGAAAAATTAACGCAGTATTACACATAAACTTGTTCCACAAAACACCATTCGCTCCGAAAAAGAAATTGAAATAAATTAAAACCTACTACCCACGATGCTTAAAATTGATGAAATTTCACTTTCGAGGCTTTCCTCTTTAATTGCCCGTCTCCAAACTTGGAAAAAGTTGAAGTATTTAACAATAAGCGGGTATTTTAGATAAATGAAGAGATTTGTCAAAACTATCTCGTAGTAGCCTTTCGAAATATGAAATCCGACAAAGCAAAGTTTTTTCAAAATTTCCAAATTCAACGCGAAACTATATTAAAATGAAGACAATATACACAATTTTGCCTGTTTCATCATTTATTACGTCGCTCGTCTCGCCGTCGAAGTCAGTTTTTGTCGTCGTCGACTTCAAAATCCTTTTCCCAATCGCCGTCGGTGCTGCTGTCTGCAAAAACATTAATATGTTGTTGAGAAATGTCACATTCGCTCTCGGGACTCGAACCTGGCACCTTCTGCTCGCTGGGCAGGGTTCAGCCGGAAGGCTGTTAAAACGAACGGCTCAACCCGCAACCGCCCAACGGTTGACAATCTTTCTTGACCGGTGGCTTGAGCCGTCGATGGGCGGGGCAAGTTGAGGAGATCTGATTGGTTGAGTGCCGCAAAACAGGGCGGCTCCAAGGCTAATGGCTGCATAGTCTGATGCGATGAATGATGATTTGCGCAGTAAGCTCTGCTTTGCACCGCTTAGCTCTGCTTTGCACCGCTTAGCTCTGCTTTGCATCTCTTAGCTCTGCTTTGCATCTCTTAGCTCTGCTTTGCATCTGTTGGCTTTGATTTGCATCGCTCTGCATTGAATTGCTTTGCATCGTTCAACTACGCATCGCGTTGCTTCACTTTTCTTTGCATCCCTCAGCTTTGCCTTGCTTTGATTTGCATCACTTCTAGACTTTACCAACGTTAATTTTCCCGACAATTTTGAAACGATTTTTGTCTTCCGATAAATCCTGCTCCAGACTGCCTGACGAGCAGGAGGTTCCAGGTCCGAGTGCTGCTGGAGAGTTAAAATGTCGGCAATTTTCCACCAGATCTCGAGCTTGGCGGCAATCGGAGGCTACTATTGAAATAAAGGGCGATTTATTACAAAAAACGACACACAATCGGCTGAAATATTCTCAAAACCTACCTTTTGAAGATGTGGAGGCGGATGGTGTATGGGAATCGACTATTACGATGTCGTTCCTTTCGCGGACCTTCAAATCTTTCCCAGTTGTCGTTTCTGTATCAAACCGTATAAGGCAAAACGTCATTTTAAAAAATTCAATACAAAACATGTCCGATGAAATCGATAAAATTTACTAATATCTGATCTTCAAAAGATATTTCGGGTAATTTAAATTTACGTGGATTTGCAGCTTTGTTAGCGTTACTCGCAGCTTTGCGCTCCTCTTCGTATAAGGATAACAGCCGGATCTGCTCTTCTTCCGTAAGTTCGACCTCCGGACCGAAATCTTTCTCTGTGAAACGCCAAAGTACCGATTTTAACCTCAGTATTATCTCATTGCGCAGATAAAATATTCAACTTAACGTAATCGTAATTCCAGATAGGCGAAATCTAGAATTATGGAAAATATACCCTTCTCCCATTGGAAAGATTCGGCCAAATCTGTACCGTTTAGTTTGTTGTCACCACTGTCATCGTGAGCTTCTTGTGCGTTTTCGTCGACAGCCGCTTCGCCTTCGATAACTGCGTACAAAAAAAAAATTGTTTCAAGTTTTGTTTCCCTCAATGTTTTTTTGTCGTCAAATCTGTTCATAGATCAATTTGGCATTTCAACATTCGTACCTTTTTCCGTTTCCGATTTCTTGCGTTTCCTCTCTTCCTCGGCTTCGCTATCTTCTAGCAACGCACGTCTGAACAGGTACCGGGCCCAGAACTCTGAATGTGAGACCTGTAGAAGGAAAATCGTGAAAAAAGCAATGATAATATAGGTAATTGTATACTATTGCCAATTGCGGTACTGGCCTGTTCGGGTACGAGGGTGGTGTATTTGTCGTGTAAAATCGGGTTGTTCGCCAATCGAGTGGTCAGCCTGTCGACGTTCGTAAGCGAATCCTGCGACACCTGAAAATACCATAATGTTTTTCCAACATGAAGTGATCGAATGACCTGTGGGCAGATGACACACGGTACTTCCTAATTACGACAGGAGAAATGTTGCTACCTCGATCCAAGCGACGAACTGCTCCTTTTGGTCAGCGGGGATGTCCTCGGTGAACGTCGAGCTCGAACTGATCAGCTGGTGGAATTTCAGCTGGAAACACAAATCCCGAAAATGTAGGAGAATTACAGTGTTGCCAAGTTAAGGGTTTATTAATTCCCGAGGGGTTTTGTACAGGGAAAAAATTAAAAAATGACAGCAAAGTACAGCAGATGAATTACAGCTAAGAATGCCATTCAAAAGATTGTTACTCAAATAAAGCCTCAAACAAAATAATTTGACATGTTTAAAGGTCCGTATAAAAGTTTGATTGCATTGTAAAAATCGGTTAAATAGTTCATTTTTAATTCGTTCTTAATTTTTGGGGGTTTTTCGAGGATTTTTTTTCATTTGGGGGTTTTCTGACGTTGTCTCAGGGGTTTTTGACGTCTGCACCTAGGCAACACTGGAGAATTATCCGGATTTATCTGCTACCATACTACCAAACTCGGAAAATTCAAATCGTAACATACCTGCAGTGGCGTTAATTGGACAGGTTCGCCATCTTTGACGATGACCGGTACGTAGGACGTGTCGTCCTCAACCGGCGGTACAAGAACTTCGGAAAGCCCCTCGAAAAAGGATGACAGGGATTTTTTGACAGTGTTGGCAGTCGAATCTTCTTTGTCGAGCTGTGTTCGACAAATTAGCATCGCGATCAGAAAACCGATTCAAAATAATAGTTAGTTAGTATTACATTATTCGAACGCTTCAGGTTTTAACGTGGGGGTGCATGGCTCCTTTAAAAAATGAAAGCTGATCGAATTTTGGAAAAATTCGTCATTTTCACCAAACCTTCCACCCTGAAAAAAATCACGAACCTGCAACGTTTCTTTGACATCTTTGGCGATCAGGGACGCTTCTGCTTTGACAGCTGTTGAAATTTCTTCGATGTCCTTCTTCACGAATTCGAGGACTTCGACACTCTAGAAAAATAGCACACTAGTTAAAACTATGCCCACGTAAGTCTGATACTACACGACATAAAATCAAATGTTGTAATATAAGGATGAGGGGAAACGTTACCTTATTTTTGGCAGACGTCACCCAACTGTTCCACCAGTTACCTCTGAAAATATTATCAATAAAAATGTATTCAAAGAATAAAAAAAAATCGTTCTCGAACCTGTACCTATATTGACGGTTTAGCGAGCGACGAACATCGTAATTGCCACGGGGTAGCCCACAGGATGGCTCTTCAATGGCAGCAATTAAGATGTTTGTCGGTCGCTAAAATTCTGTTGATCGACACTCTGGCATGCCGTCCATGACAAACACAATCCGTCAAAACAGCTCATCGCTTTGTCAATTCTCCAGTAAGCTAGCAGGTAGATTCCAGATTCAGTAATCCAACTTACTCCGCCATGTTGATGTTTTCAAAAGTGGGCTAGTCCTTTTGATTTGTATAATAGCCGCAGATTCCTGCCTACGTTCAAGTGAGAAACATCTCGTTAATCGAAAACTTGGTAAAAACAAAATTTCAACATCGAACACGGTAAAGTCAACATTAAAGGCCTTCTAAAATCGAAAATTGGTCAAATACACTTGAGAATGAAATGACCAAAACACGAAAACTGCGTAACAATTTCTAACACTAGGCCATCAGCTGTTGTACTGGGGCGAGAAATCAAAAGTGAGCCATTGCAGCCAACACACTAATAAAAAGTCCCTTAGAGTACTCGATTAGAAAAAAGTACTTGTAGTATCCCCTCCAACTTTCCAATTTTTCCATTGGCGCAAAAAAACATTCATAGGCACTAAGGTACAAAAAACATCCATCTTCATCAATCATTCTTGAAATCAAAAATTCCAATGAAATAGTTCATCACAGTTCTTGTCGGAGAACGTCATCCACCCCAGCCCCAACACCACCCGGGAGCAATATCACCATTTTCCTCGTATCCATATTTCCTAAAATTGCTTCATTTGGGGAGAATGTGATGGCAGAGAAAGTCCCTCCCTAAGGAAACGCCGACGAGGGCTCGAGTCAGACCTCGAGGTATGTTCTTGTGGCAAAGCGGACTTGAGGCCGGCCTACTTATTGCAGTAGAGCGAGAGCTCGAGCTCTCGAGAGAAGTTTGGACGGCACGTAGAGTAGTTGCGTTCCCCCTTCCCTCTCGAGGTGTGGATGGCACTGCAACCGATCTCGGAGTCAGTCTCGAGAAGTTTCAACTGGAGGAAACAAGTTGCGAGAGCGATGGCGAATTCGGGTCGACGGTGGGGAAGGATTCGGAAGAAAGGGGGGTTGTATAGAGCGAGAGCAGCTGCGAGATCGATCTCAGAAATTCACTCTAGCGCTCTCAGGGGTCATGGTGTTGACGCGGCTGACACTGCTCTACGCAATCAGTGTAACTCTAGCTCTCTCCATGTAGACCTAGCTTTAGGGAACCCGAATCAGCTAGAGAACGACGTCTCTAGCCAAGATGGTGCATAAAAAACTGTTTGGGACGCTTGGGAAACTTTGGGACACTTGGGCCACTTTGCGACACTTAGGACACTTATGACACTTGGGACACTGGGCCGCTCTGGCACACTTTGGGACACTTTGGGACACGGGGACACTTTGGGAGACGGGGACACTTGGGACACTTGGAAACAGGGACACTTGGGGCACTGGGACACTCTTGGACACTGGGACACTTGGGCCACTTGGAAACTGGGACACATTGGGACACTGGGACATTTTGGGACATTGAGACACTTTTGGACACGGGGACACTTGGGACACTGGGACAATTGTGTCACTTGGGCCACTGGGACACTTTTGTACACTGGGACACTTTGGGACACGTTGGGACACTGGGACACTTTGACACACTGGGACACTTGGGCCACTGGGACACTTGGGATACTGGGACACTTTAGGACACTGGGACACTGGGACACTTTGCGACACTGGGGCAAATTGGGACACTGGGACAAATTGGGACACTTTGGGACACTTTGGGCCACTGGTACACTTTGGGACACTCTGGGACACACTAGCACACTTGGGACACTGGGACACTTTTTGACATTGAGACACTTTAGGACACTGGGACAATTTGGGACACTAGGACAATTTGGGACACTGGGACACTGAGGAAATTTTGGGACACTGGAACACTGTGGGACACTGGGACACGTTGGGACACTGGGACACTGGGAAATTTTGGGACACTGGGACACTGTGACACACGTTGGAACACTGGGACACTTTGGGACACTGGGACACTTTGGGACACTGGGACACTTTGGGACACTGGGACACTTTGGGACACTGGGACACTGGGACACTTTGGGACACTGGGACACTTTGGGACACTGGGACACTTTGGGACACTGGGACACTTTGTGCCACTGGGACACTTTGGGACACTGGGACACTTTAGGACACTGGGACACTTGGGATACTGGGACACTTGGGATACTGGGACACATGGGATACTGGGACACTTTAGGACACTGGGACACTTTGGGACACTATAACACTTTGGGACACTGGGACGAATTGGGACACTCGGACACGTTGGGACACTTTGGGCCACTTTGGGACACTGGGACACTTTGGGACACTGGGACACTTTGGGACACTGGGACACTTGGGATACTGGGACACTTGGGACACTGGGACACTTTGGGACACTTTGGGACACTTTGGGACACTGGGACACTTTGGGACACTGGGACACTTTGGGACACTTTGGGACACTGGGACACTTTGGGCCACTGGGACACACTGGCACACTTTGGGACACTGGGACACTTTGTGACACTGAGACACTTTGGGACACTGGGACAATTTGGGACACTAGGACAATTTGGGACACTGGGACACTGAGGAAATTTTGGGACACTTGGGCCACTGTGGGACACTGGGACACGTTGGGACATTGGGACACTTACGGACACTGGGACACTCGGGACAATGGGAAATTTTGGGACACTTGGGACACTGGGACACTTTGGGACACTGGGACACATTGGGACACTGGGACACTGTGGGACACGTTGGGACACTGGGATACTGTGGGACACTTTGGGACACTGGGATACTGTGGGACACTTTGGGACACTTGGCCACTTTGGGCCACTGGGACATTGGGACACTTGGGCCACTGGGACACTCTGGGACACTTTGGGACACTTGGGAAACTGGGACACTTTGGGACACTGGGACACTTTGGGTCACTCCTCTAACCCAAAACAACTTATTCTACCCAAAAGTAGAAGAAATTCGCGGGCTGTCAGCTCCAGGACGGGTTTGGTGGGAATCGAATTAAAACCAGTGGTGCGTAGATAACACACAATACTTCCATATTTTGAAACGTACATATTAGAAAAAATTTAATCATATTTTGACTGTTTTTGAGAGTGTTAAGGTAAAAAATATCAAGAAATTCACTATGCAAATTTTAAAATTCGCAACAAAATAAATTCGCTACATATTTGGAATATAAAAAATATCCACATATTCTGCAAGGTAAAACGAAGATTTTGAGACCAAGAACGCTCAAATCGGTCCATTTTTGAAGCCGGAAAAAAATAAAATAGAAAACACTAAAAATGCAAATAAATCGGAAGTACTGTACGTTATCCAAATTCCGATTAAACAGGGTGTTAGGTCTTGCCGAGACGAACATTTCAGTTCAAGAAATTTGAAAAAAGGTTGAGAAATGAGGGAGTTATGGCCATTTTTGTAAATGACCACAGACGGACAGACGGAAACACGGACAGACGGACACACAGACACACAGGCACTTGTTCAGGAAGTGATTCTCAGTAAATGTGTATAAGAAAAAGTTTTTTCTGAAGCTCCGTTCTGATTCTCGATTTTAGGACGATCACAATACTTCCATTTACTCTGTAAATATGGAAGTAAAAATTCTCTCCGTTCTAACTGAAGACATAATGAACAAAAACCATATCGCTCCATGTCAATTTCAAAAAGTACTAGGTATATCCCGGCATGTTAATTTCAAAAAGTACTCTATCCAAAAATTCCAATTTTCAGATTGCTCTAAAAATTTTTCTCTGCAGTTCATAATTTCCAAAATTTTCCCAACAAATTTGAAGATGATTTCCTAACATTTGGCAAAAACATCTAGACCGGAAACGTGTTCTGAATGGTAATATCAGTTTTCCTCGTTTTTCTCAAAACTTGTCAGTAGGTATGACATACATTGTACCTTTTGGAATTAACTTTTGTCAGTACCGATGGAAGAACATCTTCCATGGTCAGTACCTTTTGGAATTAACATCCTAAATTACTTATGCCCTCTATAATATCTCTATAATATAGAGATATAATATATTATTATATACAATATATAATATATTGGGAACAAAGAGATAGGCTACACTGTTCCTCGCTCGAGTTGGCCAGCCTGTCAATCGGCGTTCGTCCAAGATTGGCCACCTTTCTCGCTTTCTTTCTTTACTCCTCGGTCGAGTTTGCGTCGTGAATTTTTGCCTCATCCTTTTTCTGCTGTTTCGCGTCATATTTAAAAAGATCAAAACTCTAAATTGTTGAAGAATCGGACTTCGTTTTGTTGAATTTCGAGAAGAATCTGGCCTGTCTGGGTAAGTGAGAAGTTGATGACGTGCGTAGGCGATGCCACCAGACGCTTAAGTTTTTATATTTTTGTCATTGGATGAAGCGAGCTGAATTTTATCCATATTTTGCCTAAAATTGTCGATAGGTTAGTAAAATATTGAGGCACAATGTTGTCCTAAATTAATAAAGTATTTTGATTAAGGAAAGTAGGTCCTAACCTACATAGCCCATTTACAGCTTCTTGCTAGTCTGTTCCGTTAATCTTGAGGACCAGTCTTCTACCATAACTGTTTATTACTTGATAATGATTTATTATAATGATGAGACTTGTTCCTCTTACCAACTATTGAGCGTATTGGGTATCTATCGCGGGGCGGTTCCCAATTGCCATCCTGTACCCGTTTTTTCACCTAACTGCCACCCGGGGCCTGCTTTACCGTTGACAACTGCCACCCCATTCACGGTTTTTTACTCAACTGCCACCCGTGGCCTGCTTTACCGTTGACAACTGCCAACTTCAATAATGTTGACAACTGCCACCCCATTCGCGTTTTTTACTCAACTGCCACCCGGGGCAAATACAAAGCCACCCTGTTGTACTGAAAAGGCTTGCATTGTTTGCAGATCGTCATTTCTAACGGCCGGTTAACGAATCACCTGACGAGCAATGGCCGACTCGGACGACGAGTACGACAAAAAACGTCGCGACAAATTTCAAGGCGAGCGGACCGAAAGCTACAGGGACCGACGGAAAGATGAGTTAGTTCGGAAAAATACATTTTTCCATAGTCGTAAAATTTATCGTTACACGATTTCAAAAATCTGTTTTACGGATTTCTAAAATATTACTATTTTTCTCAAGGCGTTTACCTTTGATTTATAGTGAGTGGGGAAGGAGCCGAATGAGGAGCGACTACCGTGACCGGTATCCATCCTACCAGAATGACATGCCTCCCGCTAAAAGAATTCGATACGAGTAAGCGAGTGAACTGAAAATTAGTAATAACATTTGTAATTTGCGATTTTTACTCCCATATTTACAGAGCAAGTGGGAATATTGTAATTGTCCTAAAATCGAGAATCGGAACGGAGCTGTGTGTACGGAGAAGTGTCCGTGTGTCCGTTTGTATTCATTTACAAAAATGGCCATAGCTCCTTCAATTCTCAACCTTTTTTCAAATGTCTTGAACTGAAATGTTTGTCTCGGCAAGACCTAACACCCTGTTTAATCGGAATTTTGGATAACTCACAATACTTTCGATATATTTGCATTTCTAGTGTTTTCTATTTTATTTTTTCCGGCCACAAAAATGAACCGATTTGAGCGTTCTTGGTCTTAAAATCCTTGTTTTACCTTGCAAAATACGTGGATATTCTTTATATGCCGATAATAAGGCGTATTTGTATTTGGGGCGAGTTTCAAAATTCTCATAGTGAGTTTTTCTATATTTTTGACCTAAACACTTTTAAATGCTTTGAAGTGATTGAATTTTTCCATTTTCCAGGCCCGATGAAGTGAGAGGAGGTGGTATGCGATTCCAGCCTCATTTCAACATGTGGGGTGGTGGAGGCCCTCCAGAGCCGGCGTTCGGTGGTGGTGGGGGCGGTTTTGGTGCCAACCCGAGGTCTGTATGGAAATAAATTAAATCTATTTACACAACTAATTATTTCTATTTTTATGTTCATTTCGATAATTTAATTTTCATGGTTTAACCATTTAAATATATCGTCGGCGACACCGCAATACCCTGCATCATCATTTTTAGCAAAAATGAGTTTCATCCACCATCAGAAGTGCGTGCAAATTGGGTTTATGTTATCACCATGAAAACATTTATATCATCATCATGTTTACGTTATGCACCAAATTGTCACCAATTTTAAGGGGAATTCACTTTTGGGGCATTCAAATTCACTTTCAAGTATTCAGTAGATACTCGAGAATGTGAGGGACATAATTAATCCATAAAACATGGTTTTCATGCTATAGAAGAGCGAAAAATCATCTAAAACTGGTTTTTCGGCTCTCCTGAAAAGAAGCCAAAATGACGATGTGGGGTGTTGCGGTGTCGGCGATATAATGTAATAAAGTAACCATCGCAGAAATTAAAATCAATGAAAACTGCATTCTCGATTAAACTTCAAAATATTTTTTGTGATTGGTAATTATCAGGTCATCCGATTTGGACACCCAACCCCCGATAATGACGTTCAAGGCTTTCCTCCAGACGCAGGACGACAACATAACCGATGAAGAAGCGATCGCCAAATACGCCGAGTACAAATTGGAGTTCAGGCGTCAGCAGTTGAACGAATTTTTCGTCGCCCATAAGGAGGAAGAATGGTATGCCACGCACTATGATTGTTCTATGAATTATTTTGGAGTAAAAAATCCTGCGAATTTACATTTTGGAGAACGAATTCACTCTTGTTCTTTCCGGTGGACTGAACGTTGCATGAATTTTTTCAAAATTTGTCGAAAGGAGTGTTGCATCGGTGAAATGAAACTGGCGAATCAATTTTTTTATATTTTGCAGATACAGTTTTCTTATGCTTTGAAACTGTATTATCGGCAAAATATTCTCGGAGTTTTCTTCGGGTCTGAACTACTGAATTAATTTTGACCGTTCAATGTTTGTACTAATTAATATCCAAACCATTTGAGAACAATTCTCTCACAACGGTTCTTAAAAACTAATTTGAATTCGGGATCGAGCATGATTTCGAAATTTTCCAGCTCTACTCAACAGTTTAGCTACATTTTTTAGGTTTCTATTAAGAGGAGGTTCAACGGTCAAAATCGATTCAGCAGTTCAGACGCAAGTAAAGCCCTCCATTGTTTTTATCCAAATTGCACCTGAACTGCTGAACCGATTTTGACCGTTGATGCTTGTTTTATTCCTTGCAACCTTTTATCAAAGTGGCCCTGACATAATTAAAAGTAGGCGACAGTTAGGCGTGAATTGGTGAAATTGTCAAGTATTTAATCAAATCAATCCTTTACAAATCGCACGCTGAGAAAAATAGTGACAACTCAAAAAAAGTCGATCTAGTTCCACCGCTGGATGCAGAATTTTGAGATTTCTACTAATAATGTGTGCGATTTCTAAATCATCAACGTAACATCTCAAAATCGGCGGCTGATTTTCTAGCTATTGGGCGGTTGCGGCTTGGGAGACCTGCCCAACGGCCTAATGTGAAAACTCTACCAAAAAAAAAATTGTTATGCCTATCTAAAATTTTCACTTTCATCGATTTACTCGGTATTACCTGTGGACGAGGGCATTTTGTTAATCAGTTTGTTAATCATTTTGTCGAGTCTTGCATGTATTGTTTGTTCTTTGCTTAATGTACAATGATTCTACCTCATTTCAGCTTTATTAGCCGCCAATTAGTCGCGATCCCGGGCTAAAACCGTACGAAACAAAATGACGATTTTCAAATTTTCTCCCCCGCCTTTCGATCTTTGGCATTGAAAAGCTAAATTCGACGGCCGGAACACGGAAAAACGATTTTAAACAAATTTAGCTGTATGGTATATTTATATAACTTGTGCGCAACGTCAGTCACGGTTCCGCGTCGTGGGACGGTTCCGGCCGTTCGGGGGGCCGGCCATTGTTTTATAATGGCGGCGGCCGTTAGACATTTTCCAAATTTCCACCAACTTTCCTCCACGGAACCCCTCGCCAGAGGGTCGTGTGGATTGGGTCATTTCGATGACATTGGAGCAAAAAATATGGCCTGCCGAATTTCGGATCAAAAACCGCGTCCGCTCCGAAACTTAGGTTTTTTTGAAAAATTCCAAAATTTCGAGGAGTCCGAAGGCGGTATTGCTGGCTTATGGTAGCCGTCTTTCGGATTTCCGGTCTTAGGCTTTGAGGTTAGATTTTAAGGTTTTGGTCTCTTATTCGCGGATAATTGTCGGAAAAACGCCGTTCTCCAGAACCGGCAGGTGAGACAAACATGTTGAAAGGTCTATCCTATATTTTAATGCTGTTGAATTTACACCTCAATGCTGAAATTGGTTTTAGCTTATAATTCTATTTTACAGGCCATTTTGACTCTTACAGGTTTGAACCTGTATAGCACAAACGACTGTTCCACATTCGTTTATAACAAAAAAAAAAAAATTAATTAATTAATTCTTTCAAAGCAAATAGATTGAAGATGTTTTCAGCCAGCTATCGATTTTAACTTCTTATCCATTAGATTCTCCATTAAAAATGAAAAACGGACCGGTCGTTCGTGCGTTGCGGGCTCTAAAATTATATTCCTACTATTATTTCAAAAATATGTAAATCCTCCCCTCGAAAATGTTAGAAAATGGTATTTGGGGTCATTTAAAAAAAAAGGCAAATTGCCGATTTCTCGCTAATTAATTTTTCTCAAAGATAACCGTCTGAAATTCTAAAAAAAAATTGTTTTCAATGAAAGATTTGCTTTTTTTATTGGTGTTTCTTATTGTTGATTTTTTGAGCATTTTCTTGCCAATTTCGTCCGACACGAATCTAGCGAATTCCCTTACCGTAGGTATTTGTACGAAATCGGCAAAACAAACCTGTTACCTCTTATCATTTGATGCGCTTTCGCTCACACCTTCTCCGATCTCTAATCCGAAATTTTCTTTCGTCTTTTCTCCAAAAATCAGGTTCAAGTTGAAATATCATCCGGAGGATTCAGCCAAACGCAAGGAAGAGCTCAACAATGCGCTCAAGGTAAATTTTGTAGTCCTGCGCCAAATTTCTATCATCTTGTCGTCTATTAAGTTACAAATTTTTTGAGGTTATAACCCGAACATCACTCCCCTTCAACAGTTTTGGAGGGTTCAAGGATTGAAAAGTAGAACGTACCTTTTTTCACATTTCAGTGTTTTTAGTTTTGTTGGGCTCCGATTTATTTGGTTACTAGCCCACTTTCACGTATTTGTGATTTTTTCTACCGACGCTGAAATTTTGGTTTTTTCTAGAAAAGAGCGCAAGTTTATTTGGAAATGCTCAACTCGGGACGGGTCGATTCAGTCCGTTTGGATTCGGACCAAGGTAAAGCGAAATTCTTATCAAAAATTAGTTTTTTGTTAAAACACATCCTGTATTTTACTCTAATCATCCCCGATGTTTACAGGCGATGCTGTTGTCAAGTTGCTCGATGCCGTTGTTATCCGTTTGGAAGGTGGGACCGACTTGGATTTGACCGTTCTTGACATCGCTGGTAATTTTTTCTTTCATTTTTTCTTACATAGGTAAATTTGGTTAATATTTTTTATTTTTAAAATTTTAATTTTTGTCGTAATTTCAGAAAACGCCAGCCAAGAGAAAGCAGCGAAAGAAGCAGCTGAAAAAGCAAAAGAGTAAGTATTTGCATTTTCATTTACTTTTTAACAATACATTATGGTCATATTATGTGTTAATATTGGACAATTTTTAAAAACTTGTTTTGTCAAAATTACGTGAACTCGGCCGCCCTCCAACGGCTCAAACCGCTCAAAATATCCAATCACCAAAGCTCTACACAGATTCAGTTACCAAATCTCAACGGCCGGCCAAAAAAATCTATCATTGACTCTATATGGCCGGCCTAAGAAATTCGATCGTTGAATCTATACCGCCAGCCCAAAAGATTCAATGATCAAATCTTCTCGGCTGGCCCCATAGATACAATGATTAAATCTTTAAGGCCGATCAAAAAATTTGATCAAGTCTTTACGTCCGACCGAAAATTCGATTATTGAATCTGTCTGGCCGGCCGAAAAACATTCTATCATTGATTCTAGACGTCTGGTTCAAAAAATTCAATGATCAAGTCTTTATGGCCGTTCAAAAAATGTGATTATTGAGTCTTAAATGATATTGAGTAAAAATTTTAAGCTAATGTCCCTATTAAAAAATAATATGTAAACAATAGGGCCAAATTGAAAGCGGACAAAGAAAAGGCAGAAAAGGAAAAGGCGATCGCCGCCACCGAAAGGGGGGATGAGGCGGAAAAATCCGACAAAGCCGACGACGGGGAAAATGCTGAAAACGAGTCTGAAAATGCTGAGAAATCTATCGACTCCACAGCCGAAGCGTCGGCTGAAAATCCCAACGAGGAAAAAGAACAATCCGTAAGTAAAAACAGGTCTACTTATCAGTGATGATGAATTATCTCGATTAATTCGTGAAAATCCATTCTTATAATTGTATTTTACGGCAGAACAAAGAAGACGACGATAAGGACGAAGGCATCGGCGACGAGAAGAAAGAGACCGACGTTGAAGAAATGGACGCCGACGAACCGTCTGAGAGCAAAGGTGAGCTTTCGAAATATTCGATAATCGAATTTTAATATTTAATATTTCCAAAAATCGTTGTAATAATTACAATGATTACTGATAATTGTTATCAGTCAAGAGCAAAAAATGTATCATTTACCTTGAAAAATATTTAATTTAACTGATAATTTTTATCAGTCGAGAGCAAAAACTTATCATTTACCCCAAAAATATTTATCATTTATATGAAAAATCGTTGTAATAGCTGATGATTATTATCAGTCGAGAGTAAAATTCGAACTTTTTTTCAACTCAATCTTTTTTCAGATGAGCCGAAACAGAAGGAAAAATCGAAATCTCCTGAGCCTGAAATCGGTGAAAAAGGTAAGTAGAAATATTCGATATTTTCCAACAGCGAAGACTTGGAAATGGTAAAAATTTACTGTTTCATAAACCCTATTGTTTTACTGTAGACGCCGCAGAGACCAAGGACAGCGAGAAGAAAGAGGAGGAGGAAATCAAAACGCACGAAATCGATTCCGACGTGAGTATCGCTTTTTGGACTAGTTTATAACCATTTTGGTTCGATCTGATAATTTCTTATTTTTGAATCCTTCCTTTGCAGAAAGAGGGCGAAGTCGTGCCGCTGACTCCTCGCCCTCTGCATAGGACGTCGTCAATTTTCCTGCGCACCATTTCGCCGCGCGTCACTCGCGCAGAGATCGAAACAATCTGCAAGAAATATCCCGGCTTCCTGAGAGTTTCCCTTTCCGACCCGCAGCCTGAGCAGGTAGGGAAAAAATCGAATTTCGGACAAATTGTATTAAAAAAATCCGTCGTTAATTATTGAAAAATGTAAACTGAAGTTTGTGTTTAATCGCAAAAATGAAATAACTGCTGTATTAATTTCTGTTGGCAGCACTGGTACCGACGTGGCTGGATCACGTTCAGACGTGACGTCAACATCAAGGAAATCTGCTGGAACTTGAACAGTGTTCGGGTAAGTTGTGAAATTTCGCAGTTGAATTCGTAAATTTGCAGCCAATATACCTCATCAATTTGTTGAACCGTTGCTCATTAAAAATGTCCTCCATGGCTACAATCGCATCAATACATCTCAGTATGGTATCGATACATCTCAGTACCGCATCAAAAATTGTAGTTTTGCATCAATACATTGCAGTATCGCATCACTACACTGGAGCTTCGCATCACTACATTGCAGTATGGCATCAATACATTGCTGTTTCCCATCAATACATTGCAATACCAGATCAATACATAGCATTATTGCATCAATACATCTCATTATTGCATCAATACATTACATCAATACATCGCAGTACCGCATCAATACATTGCAATACCGCATTAATACATTGCAGTATTGCATCAATGCATTGCAGTATCTTATCAATACATTGCAATACCGTATCAATACATCGCATCAATTCATCACATTATTGCATTAATACGTCACATTAATTCATCGCATCATTGCATCAATACATCGCAGTATCACATCAATACATCTCAGTATCGCATCAATACATCTCGGTACCACATCAATACATTGCAATACCGCATCAATATATCGCAGTATTGCATCAATACATTGCAGTTTTGCATCAATACATCACAATACTGGCTCTATACATCGCAGTATCGCATCAATACATTGCCATCAATACATTGCAGTTTCGCATCATTGCATCAATGCATCGCAGTTTTGCATCATTACATCGCATCATTGCACCAATGCATCGCAACTTTTCCCTTTCCAGGTCAAAGACGGCGAATTGGGCGCCATCGTGAACCGCGACTTGAGCCGGCGCGTTCGCTCCGTGTCTGCCCTGTCGGCGCACAAGACCGTCGTGCTCAACGATCTCAAATTGGCGGCTCGGATCATCCAAGAATTGGACTCGAGGCACAAAATTTGGAATCAGAACGAATCGTCTGAGTCGTCGTTCGGGCTCCATTCCGACAATCCTATACTCAAAGGTATTATATTTAAAACAATGTATTCAATATTAATTAAATTAATTATTATTTAAAAATCTGATTCACGTTATAATTATTGTAATATTATAATAATTTATTTTTTTAAGGTAATTTAAAAATAACAAGAATTTATGTAAGAAATTGGAAAAATTGAAAATTTGTCATTTTGTTGTAGATATAACCGAGTACCTCGTAGAAGAAGCGTCAGCGGAAGAAGAAGAACTTCTCGGCCAAGGTGTCGTTCCTGATGACTCGAAAAACAAACATGCTCAGGCGATCAAGGTATAATGTGCCTTGCGTATAGTAATATAGTTATATACCTTGTATATACCAAGGTACAGTATAATGGTTGCTAGCTCGCATCGACCTTGTACATTATTTCCAGAAATTACCCAAGTTATCAGTCTGGAACAGGAAATCAACACCAAAACGAACAAATAAACCATGTACTAATAAAACAAAAATATCGGGATTTTCCAGGTGTTGGATCGGCTGCTTCTCTATTTGCGCATCGTGTACTCCGTCGACTATTACAACATGAGCCAGTACGCGTCCGAGGATGAGAATCCCAATCGTTGTGGAATCATGCACTTGCGCGGCATGCCGTCCAATTCTAACACCGAGGTGGGTATTATAATCATTATATCTGGGTCTCCACCTGGTGCGTCCACGATCCGAGCGCTCCTAGCGGCTTTCCTGCTAACTCCATAATCTTGCTTCTCAGTTTTACGCTCGATTCCGTTGCCATATTTTCCAGAACTTTGGAAAAATCTTTTTTGCCCTGATTTCTTGGTTGTGGTTTCGCTTATTTTTGCCAATCTGCGGGAGGTCTGCTGAACCGATTTCTCCTAAAATGTATAAATTGCTTGTTGAAATTACCAAAGAATTGGTCCGTCCAGACGGTCTGGGCTTTACATTAAAGGCCGCTAGGAGCGCTGGAGTCGAGGACGCACCGGGTGGAGATCCAGACTCCTCTAAAACGAACTTGTTATCATTTTGAATTTTACCGTATCGAACAATTGTCGCAATCGCTAATTTGCATTCCTTTCGCAGGTAATCGAAAAAGAGGTGAACGACTATTGCGAACAGTACAAAACCAAATTGGACCACCTGATGCGGCCGCCTGAGCAACTCTCCGATTCGGAGTTGGCGTCGCTCGGCGCCAAATCGGAAGACGTCGAAGTCGAGAAATTCATACAGGCCAACACGCAGGAACTTGCCAAGGACAAATGGCTGTGCCCCTTGTCAGGTTAGTTTATCGTAAAAATTCCAAAATCCAAATTTTGATTCGGTCATGCTAAATTTGATGTGAAAAGGGGCTCAGGCTTGCATCGATTCGGTACAAAACCGAATTTTCAGAGCTTTTTTTCGGTTAATGGAATGCATTTTCATAGTTTTCCATTAAATCGTCAAAGAGCGACATTTTTATTTCCCGAAAAACGGACATTTTTTTAAGCGTAAAACTAGTAAAAAACTCATCACTGAAAATTCGATCTTAAAGAGCATAAAATTTTCCGTCGATTGATCATCCTGAAGTTAGAAATCGGTTCAGTCGTTTGGCCCCAATCGGCCGTTGAAAAGCATAAACTCAATATCGTCGGCTAAAATGAAAATTTTTTTGATCGGAAAAGGTGAAGGGGTTTAATGGCACATAAATAAGGTATATTATACCCTTCCGAACTTTTCCGAAAATCGAAAAAATTGTCATAACGCCTTTCCCCTGCATTTTATTTCCCGCAAATACACAAAACTCGAATAATGTTAATGTTTTCCAGGCAAAAAGTTCAAAGGCGCTCAATTCGTGAAGAAGCACATCTTCAACAAATTCTCCGACCAGTTGGACGAGGTTAAAAAAGAGGTACGTTCCCCAAAATTGAGCGACCAATCATGAATGAAAATTTAGAAATATCGTCATCGGTTATTGAAAATTTCGGTTTTTGCCAGGTGGAGTACTTCAATAATTATCTGAGGGATCCGAAAAGGCCTCAGCTTGCCGAACATCCTGGTGCCAGGTGAGTAATCACTTATCATTATTACCATATCAATAACATTGTAGTCCAGTTACCTTGTCATGTGAAAGAGTCGAACTGTAAACTAAACTCAGACTTGAACTAAAATTCGAACTCGAACTAAAAGTAAAACTCGAACCGAAAGTAAATCTCTAACTGAAATTCAAAATCAAACTTGAATTGAAACTCAAACTCAATCTCGAAATCGAACTGAAACCCAAATTGTAACTCAAACTCACACTGCTTCTGAAACTTACACTGAAATTAACTCACACTGATATTAAAGTGCAAGCTCAAACTCAAACTGAAATCAAAACTCATAGTGAAACTCAGACTGAAGTTGAAACTCGAACTGAAATTGAAACCCAATCTCAAAATTGAACTCAAAGTGAAGTCGAAATTGAAAATCAATTTTGACATCAAACTCAAACTGAAGTTGAAACTCAAACTTGAACTGATGTGAAATTGAAACTCATTTTCGAACTGAAGCTCAAACTGAAATTGAATCTCGAACTCCTAATGAAATTGAATTTCAAACTCAATCTCGATATCAAACTCAAACTGCAGTTGGAACTCTAACTGAAATTAAAACCATCTCAAACTGAACTTGAAACTCAGTCCTGAAATCAAACTCTAACTGAAGTTGAAACTTGAACTCAAACTGAAATCGAAACTCAAAGTGAAACTCAAACTGAAATTGAAACCCTATCTCGAAATCAAACTCAAAGTGAAGTTGGAATTGAAAATCAATTTTGACTTCAATTCAAACTAAAGTTGAAACTCGAACTTGAACTGATGTTGAAACTCAAATTAATTTTCGAACTGAAACTCAAACTGAAATTGAATCTTGAACTTAAACTGAAATTGAAACACAAACTTGAACTGATGTTGAAATTGAACTGAAATTGAATCTCGAACTCCAAATGAAATTGCATTTCGAACTGAAATTCTATCTCAAACTGAAGTTAAAACTGAAACTGAAGTTGAAACTCGAACTTGAACTGATGTTGAAATTGAAACTCATTTTCGAACTGAAATTGAAACTTGAACCAAAATTGAATCTCGAACTCCAAATGAAATTGAATTTCAAACTCAAACTCGATCTCAAGATCAAACTCAAACTGCATTTGGAACTCAAGTTGAAACTCGAACTCAAACCACAATTGGAAACTCTATCCTGAAGTCGAACTCAAACAGAAGTTGAAATTGAGAATCAATTTTGACATCCAACTCGAACTGAAATTGAAACTCAAACTTGAACTGATGTTGAAATTGAAACTCATTTTCGAACTGAAACTCAAACTGAAATTGAATCTCGATCTCCAAATGAAGTTAAATTTCAAACTGAAACTCGAACTCAATCTCGAGCTCAAACTCAAACTGATGTTGGAACTCAAACTGAAATGAAAACTCGAGCTCAATCTGAAAGTCAAACTGAAGTTGAAACCTGAACTTGAACCGAAATTGAAACTCAATCTGGAAATCAAACTTAGACTGAAGTAGAATCTAAAACTCAAACCATGATTGAATTTCATACTGAAGTCGAAACTGAAATTGAAGCTGAATCTTGAAATCAAACTTGAATTGAAACTCAATCTCAAAATTGAACTTTTCAGCTTCACTTTCGCTCTGAATTTGAGTTTCACTTTCAGTTCCGGTTTGAACTAGTCTTAAGTTTTTGACTTCCGGTTTTCCACTTTGCATTTCATTTTTGTTCCACACCTACTTGTAGTTTTAGAATCAATTTCAGTTTTAGGTTGATTTTCAGTTCAAGTTTTTCTCGCTGCTCTTTCACTTTATTTTCTGGGAACACTGACTGCGAACTATGATTATCAAGTTTTCTTGCAAACATGATACATGGTGTCCCAAGATATTATCGATGCTTTTCATCCAATTAATGCTGTTTAGCGAATATCGATACTTTTTCTTGATATCCCCAGAACCGTAAACGTATTTCGTGATTGAGCGTGCAACAGTAATTTTTGGCAAAACTGAGTTATTGGTATCACTGGATTGGTTTTTTCATGCTAATTCCGGTAGTACCATTGGTTTGGTCGAATTCGGAAGAAGAAAAAGCCGTCGAAAACCGTTTTGAGCAATACCGCTCGACTTTTGCCCTTAAAAGTGCTCATCTTTTTGATTATTATCCAACTTTCTGTAACATTGTTAATCGATTTTCCCGGCGATTTGGTTAATTTGCATCGATACCAGTATTTGGGATTTTCCTGGAAATTTGAAAAAATCGAGTTATGACTGTTCCACGTTCTCGTTTTTTACGAATCTCTAAAAACCGTTTTCAGGGCCGGTAAAAAAGAAAACGTCGGCCCGCCCGAGCCGCCCTACCACCAGTTCCAGTACGGCGGACCGGCTCCCGGTCCGTTCAAGCGGGGATTCAACCATTTCGGCGGTGGATATCCTTTCCCGAGAGGAAGAGGCGGCATGCCACCTAGAGGAAGGTAAGTGCGATTTTGTCAAAATTTAGCATTTTTTCGGTTTTTGGAATTTTTTTTATGAAATACGAGAAATTTTTGACAAAATTAACATTTTTAAAATTGAAAATTGATTTTTTTTGCCTGTTTTGTGCTAATTGTCATTCATGTGTTCCAGGCCGGCTGCTGATTACAGGCCGCTGATCGCCTATCGCGACCTCGACGCCCCCTGCGAGCCTGACGAAATCATTTAAACAATCGGTGTATGTTCAATATCGATAATCTAATTTTAATCTTGTCACATATTAAATTATGTAAGTATTACGTCAACTTCGAATGGAATATGATTTTTGTACATTTTTACGCATAGTTGTGAACCGTGTGAAAAAATCATTGTACCTTTCCAGATTATTTCGCTTATTTTCGACAAAATATCGGATCATTTTCCGAATGCTACGCATGCGCAGCTATAGATTGGCAGATTATGTGTTGATCGGCGTTCAGATGATGTTTTTACCTGACGAAAAAATTGCATAATACAAACAAAAAAATTGTGAATCCCAAAATCCGATTTTGGGAAATTACAGCAATCGTATTTTACCCACCCCTTTTCCTTGAAAAAAAGGAAAAAAGTTGAATCATCTTGAATTTGATTTTCAAAATTACGGCAGCCTACTCGGTTTATTCCAGGAAGAGAAAAAACACTCAAAATTCCAAATGTTCTTCGTCTTCCTGGGACAAACTCACTAAGATGACCGTTGAAATTTACAAATTTAGGTACCCAAATTTATGCACTTTTTCATTAATCTGAACTTTTTTTTACATGGTTAAATTAGGTCGACGTAGGAACAACCTGACATACTTTTAAACATGATTACATTAAACTGTAATATATTGTTACGCATATGATTTTTTTCATTGAATATCTGTTGTGTGGAATGATGTGACATTTCAATGCTTTGTGACAAACATCAAATTATACTAAATTGCCAATAATCTGGTTCTTCGTGTACCCCATTAGTCCAGTGAGTCCCAATGAAATTCCTTATTGGTTTTGGCATTTTTTGGCCTGCGGAATCCAAATTTTGGTTTTGCCATCTCGAACTCACGTGGCATTATAACAAAAATTGCCAAAAACCCCGAAACATTTGGACTTTTTTTAGTCAATTTCTTATAATATAATGAATACATGATAATAACAATGATAATAATACAATGGATATATTATATCCAAAACACTATATCGAATGATGCTTTCATTATGGTATGGGCTGGAAAATAACGTTAATTCGTGGTTATTTTTTTATTAACAATAATAAACTTCGGTTAAAATGAACAACGAGAATTAAAATATATGTCAATGTTTATAAATTATTGGTTTAAAAAAATTCAAATCGGAGATTTACGAATCGCGTGATTAGCTACGTGCCTATTGGTAAAAAGGTATGTAAGTAATTTTTACATTAAGTAACTTTTTTTATAAATTATTGGTAACACGTTCAAAAATTATCGTCAACTTATGATAATGAGTGTCGAGTTCGATAAAAGTAGCCTACCTGATTTTTCTAATGGTAAGTAATAACCAAATTTAAAGGTATTAAATAAAATCGATTTTTTTTTATGGTAAAAGTGATATGAGGTTAGTACTGGTAAATATCACTTATTAGTTAGTCAACCCTGACAGCTTCCATGTCTCAAATTGGATTATAGTTGTGCCAAATTCCAATTTTGGGTGTTTCTGATTTTCGAAAATCCGATAAAAATAATTCCGGTCGATAGTTTGATGTTTCAAGATCTCTCGTTCCATTCTTGGTGAGTGATGGCCTTCACAGAAGCGCCGACTTTGTCTTTTTTCACTTTCTTCGTTTTCACTGCAACGGAATTCGAAATTCATTAAACGACATGTTGATGTTTATTTGACCGATCCCCAATAAATGAGGAGAAAATTCAGTGAAAAAGAGAGAAAAATATCAAAAAACTCACTATGCAAATACTTTGTCTTGGCCCAGCTTCGTATCCGTGTCTCGGCCCGGATTCGTATCCGTGCCTCTGACCGAGGGCATGCGGAGCTCCTGCCTACTTCTAATCTCTGGATACTAATAGCTCGTTTTAGGCGCCTTTAGCAATATGAAATAGAAATTTTCTCAGCCGTCTCTTCCGCGTGTCGGCCTGGCTTTGAATCCGAGCCTCACCCTAGCTTTGAATCCATGTCTCCGCTCAGATTCGTATCCGTGCCTCTGACCAAGGGCATGCGGAGCTCCTGCCTACTTCTAATCTCTGGATACTAATAGCTCGTTTTAGGCGCCTATAGCAATTGTTCCCAGCCGTCTCTTCCGTGTGTCAGCCTGGCTTTGTATCCGAGCCTCAGCCTAGCTTGGTATCCGTGTCTCGGTTCGGATTCGTATCCGTGCCTCTGACCAAGGGCATGCGGAGCTCCTGCCTACTTCTAATCTCTGGATACTAATAGCTCGTTTTAGGCGCCTTTAGCAATATTTCCCAGCCGTCTCTTCCGCGTGTCAGCCTGGCTTTGAATCCGAGCCTCAGCCTAGCTTCATATCCATGTCTCTGCTCAGATTCGTATCCGTGCCTCTGACCAGGGGCATGTGAACCTCCTGCCTTTTTCTAATCTTCTGATACTAATAGCTCGTTTTAGGGGCCTTTAGCAAGATTTCTCAGTTCTCTTCCGCGTGTCGGCCTGGCCTTGAATCCGAGCCTCAGCCTAGCTTCGTATCCATGCCTCGGCTCGGATTCGTATCCGTGCCTCTGACCAGGGGCATGCGAACTTCCTGCCTACTTTTAATATAATGATACTAATAGCTCGTTTTTTTTGCTAGTATTTTAATAAATCACAGTACTTCCGATATATTTGCATTTTCAGTGTTTTCTATTTTATTTTATTCCAGCTTCAAAAATGTACCGATTTGGGCGTTCTTGGTTTTAAAATCTTAGTTTAACCTTGCAGAATTTTTGGATATTTTTTATATTACGATAACTTGACGTATTTTGATTTCAGGCGAGTTCTAAAATTTTATAGTGAGTTTCTTGACATTTTTTATCCAAACAGTTGTCAAAATATTTTGAACATTTATTTATTTAGAACATTTTGGGGGCCATGGCCGTGGGTACGGGCCTGCCTCAGTCATTGGCTCAAAATTGGGTTTACCTGTTATAAGTTTGGGCCCGGTCGGATGGGGATTTTCAAAATCCGCTTCGGCTCTTTGCCGCGTCAAAGATGAGGACACTTTGTAAATCGGCAGGGGAATCACCGTCGACGAAACGGGCACCAAAACTGCAAAATCGTATGGTTTTTTGTAGATAGAAAAATGGCAAATAAAAAATTATTAGAGTACCTAATGCACATGAGTAAAAAACACATTTTTAGCCATTGATCCATCTGTTACTACGGTTTTTATTTCACTTACCAGGGGATAATAATTCGTCTTCGTTCATCTTGTAGATTGTGGGATGAGCGTAGGCCAAACTCGCCAGGGTGACCACAATTAGCCAGATATGCGACATTTTGGAGCAATTGTGGTGTTTACTTGGAGGAAAAAATATGTTAATAATTTTCCTTCTTAGTAGATATCCAGCCTGGGTTAGGAGTAGGTAACCTGGGTAATTTAAATACATTAAAAACAGTATTCTAAAACGCGTAATTGCCATTTTGGAAGGTATAAACAAAAGAAGATTTTGAACGGTGGTTTTGCAATATTCTTTTTTGTTAATTATTTTTATTTTCAGGCAAAATTCGAACGTTCTTTCAAAAATAATCCACCAACATAGCAATGCTGGAAAATCTATGATGAATATATGCCAGTGACAAATACACAAAATTAACCATTCTCCTTTGGCAGTCCAAATTTCGACAATTGAAATAAGCGTGTGCTTTTTTCGAAATTTCTTTTTAAAAAAACTATTACGTATATTACGTCTGCCTACATACTCCGTTGGCGTGTTTCGAAAAGCGAGTTTATAAGCTTAGGAAAATGAGAAAGGCAACAATTCGAATGCGGACTGTTCGAAATAATGAAAAAATACAATAATAAGTCGAAATATATGAATAATTGCAGGAAATACTTACAGGATGATTGGCGGACCTTGAAATTCCCTCGAGGATCTCACAGGTGAGTTCACAGATTAACAGAACTCATTCCCATAGGATAGAACAGGTGAAAGTTTCCAGGTGGTGGAGGACGAAGGAGGGGGAAGGCCGTCCCACCTACGTTACGCTGGCTGACGTAAGACGCAGAAGTGGCAACTTGGTCCGGAATGGTCCATAACCACCTGCTAGTTACGGACCAAATTCCGGATACCGCCGGCATGGGTATTTTGGTCATGAAAAAACAGCGGTGCTGGCTTTTTTCGCACATTAAGGACTCAGAAGAAAACAATTTTCATAATTTTTTAAAACAATAAAAACAATTTTTCTGGGTATCCAAAAAAAGATTAACAGGAATAAATACTCACATTTTTATTAAAAATTTTTAAAAAGTAAGATAAACGTTAAATTTTTTTTTCTTTGGTAATAAACGACTGCTAAATTAGGAAATAGGTCAAATAAAACGCCAACACGATTGTAAATTTTTTAATAATTTTTTTCTCTTTACTCCAAATTTTCAACTTATATTGTACACAACTTGAATTTCATATTCCTCAACATCATGCCATAAATGTAATGCCTATTTTAAAATCTTCTCTATACATTTTCAAAATTGTACAATCAATAGAATTTCTCCTTAACGTAGTATAGATTTTCCAACTAATATATATGTATATTGTATTCATGATTATATATATGTCGTCATATTCTAGAACAAATTTCTTCCGCTAAATAAACTTCCTTTTTGAAAATTTTTTTTGACGTTTTTCCATATTTTTTTCTTATAATTTCATTTATTATTTTATACAGTATATAGTACGTAAGGGATTTATTTTTTGCGGGGAACGGTAAAATGAATTCAAGGTTTCGATTGTGGAAATGCATTTATTCCGAGCGACCGCTGTTCCACCCCGAATAGAAAGACCTTTCCGTGATAGGAAAAAAACAATTGCTCGTATTTTGGATTTTTCAAAATGTCTGAGAACATTGAGAAGATTGGTTTGATAAGTTGAAATAATTTTCCAAAAGTGAAGATGGATAAAAACAAAATGGTAAACCCCCTTATTTTTCACAAGGAATTCAATTGATACTGTAGCTCATGCGCAGTGGGCGGAAATGCGCCAGACGCAGGTAAGCGCACAGTACAGGCGGGCCGCATCGTTTTGAGGCGTAACACATCGTTTCAAGGCGTACCTAGTGCATCGTTTTGAGGCGTGGCGCTTCGTTTCAAGGCGTAGCGCATAGTTTTGAAGCGTAGCGCATCGTTTCAAGGCCTCGCGCATTGACCTGAGACGTAGCGCATCATTTCAAGGCGTAACGAATTGTTTCAAGGAATAGCGCATTGTTTCAAGGCGTACCTAGTGCATCGTTTTGAAGCGTAGTTCATAGTTTCATGGCGTCGCGCATTGATTTGAAGCGTAGCGCATTGTTTCATAGCATAACGAGTCGTTTCAAGGCGTACCTAGTGCATCGTTTTGAGGCGTTACGCATTGATTTCAAGCAAAGCGCATCGTTTTGAGGCGTTACGCATTGATTTTAAGGCGTAGCGCATCATTTCAAGGCGTAGCGCATCGTTTCAAGGCGTACCTAGTACATAGTTTTGAGGGGTAGGTATACATCGTTTTGAGGCGTTACGCATCGTTTCACGGCTTCGCACATTGATTTGAAGCGTAACACATTGTTTTACGGCGTAGCGCATCAACAACAACAAAAACAGGCGGAATGCTACACAGGATGACGACCGGGACGGGATGGCATTTTTGCAATGCAATGCGCCCAGTGTGCCACTATCGATGAAGGATTACTATCGATGAGGGTTTCCCCCTGGGGGTTTCCAGCGAATATTCCCTGCTCTCCAAAAATTCCCTAAACGATAGCATTTTTCCCTACATCTGGCAATATTCAACGCACGGTATCGACGTTGCTTTCTAAAAATCGATATTTTCCTCCGATACCCCATCCCTGCGCGCATTCATACTGTATAACGATCCACCCTCAAAAATGCCTACTCAATACGGGGGGCTGCAAAAATTAAAAATTGTAAATCAATGGCAAAACTGAGTTTTCAAGGGTGAAAAACACCCAAAAACCAGCTGGGAACGGGGGAGAAATGGTAACAATACATCAGAAATCCCCCAAAATCGCTCGAAAGGTCGTTCTATTTTGATAAGGCGGACAAGCGCTCGGAATTTCCCCTATCGGAGGAAGAAAATACGTTCGCATTCGCTAAATTCAAATTTCGTCCTTCAATTTCAATTATTTTAAAAGCGCACTATTTAGCGCTTTCTTTGGCCGCAGTACGACGGCGCAGTTTGGGTTCGACCGGCGCAGGCGCTTCTTCTGGAAAAACGGGAAACAGAAAAAACGAAAACGTTGAATCAACTCATAAAATCAAAAGATAAGAATAATAAAATGATAAGAAAACCGTAAATCAGACGAAGATGAACCGACAGATGGGAGGAATTATTGAGATGACCATTTTCTATTCAGAAATTTGAGCAGAAAATTTTTTTTGTGGAACTTTTAAGGGATTTTAAGAACCCCCACCCTCTTCGACCGGGAGGCACAAATACGAGGGACCAAAATCAGCGCCAAAATACCCCGAATTTTCCCATTTGATGTAAAACTGGAAAATCAAATTTTACCACTAATTTTAAAATACTCAACTCGTCGGTTACACCTCGAAAAATAATCGCAAAAAAGTCAAAATGAAAACTAAAAAGTGAAAAAAAATTAAAAAATTGTCGACCATCCAACCCAAAACGTTAATTCCCATTCATCTTTCAATATCGGCCAATTTGATTCTCATCTTCATCGATCCCATCCACTATACACGACCGTCTGATGGCGTCGATGACGTCGTCGTCAACGTCAGCGATGACGTACCTGGTCGAGTGCGTTTTCGATGAGCGTTCGTCGTCGACGTTCGTTTCACTTCCTGGCGCGCCGATCTTCGGCCGACGACCGCCGTCGTTTTCAACCTGAGTGAAATTCACGAGGGTTAATGTTTGTTTTTAATGTTGCCAGGTGTTTTAGCTGTTGCATCACTTACTTATCTTCATCCTTGGACCTGGTCCTCGTCAACGCTTCTTCCGCCAAAGCCGGCCGTTTTTCCACAACTTCTTCCGCTTCCGTTGCGGCTGGGGCTTCAACTGGAAAGATCGAATCGAATATGAGACGCACCGATGAGACCAGTGGCTCGGAATATGGTGGACTAGATAGGGACATGAGCGGCAAAATTGGTCCTTCAGCTGGGGCACTCGGCCGTTCTGAAACTGGAAAATCGGCTGCGACTGCCAGACGTAGGTGGGAAACCATCTCGGTCACTCATACCACTGCCTGCTTCCCTAACGCTCTCCTGAGCCTTGGTCGCTCGCAAAATATCCATAAACGTCACGCCTATCTCCCCCACATCCCATAAATCATCTCGGCCAATTGTCCAGCAGCCTGCCTCCCCAACGCTTTGCAAAGCCTGTCGGTCGCTCACAAAGACATCGATAATTGCAAGGCATGACACCATGACACTCTCTCTGGCCTCTATGCATTCGTCCGACAGCCTGCTTCCTTGACGCTTCCCAGAGCCTCTCGGTTGCTCACAAGGACACCAATAATCCCAACCCCTTATCTCCCTGATGCTCTCCCAAGCCGCTCGGCCTTTTGCCCAAAGGCCTGCCGCTCCAATCCTCCCCGAAGTCTCTCAGTCACTCCCGAAGACACCTATAATCGCTACGCCTATCTCCCTGACTCTCCCCCAAGCCTCTCGACCTTTCGCCCAAGAGTCTGTCTTCCCAATCCCTCCCAAAGCCGTAAAGACAGCGATGGTAATCACCGCGCCTATCTCTCTGAAGCTATCCCAAGCCTCTCAGCCATTCGCCCAAAAGCCTGTCTCCCCACCCCCACCGAAAGCCTCTTGGTTGCTCTCCAAGACAACAATAATCATGACGCCTATCTCTCTGAAGCTATCCCAAGCCTCTCAGCCATTCGTCAAATAGCCTGCCTCCCCGGCGCTTCCGAAAGTCTCTCAGTCGCTCACAAAGACACCGATAATCTCAATACCTATCTCCCTTACTCTCCCCCAAGCCTCTCGACCTTTCACCCAAAAGTCTGCCTTCCCAATCCCTCCCAAACCCTCTTGGTCGCTCGCAAAGACACGGATAATCACGTCGCCTATCTCCGTGACACTCTCTCTGGCATCTATGCATTCGTCCGACAGCCTGCTTCCTTGACGCTTCCCAGAGCCTCTCGGGCGCTCACAAAGACATCAATAATCGCAAGGCCTGTGCCCTTAAAGCTCTCTCAAGCTTCTCGGCCATTTGTCGAGCAGCCTGCCTCCTCAACGCTTCTCAAAGTCTCACGGTCGCTCGTAGGACACCAATAATCACGACTCTTATCTCCCTAACGCTCCCCTACGTCTCTCGGCCATCCGTCCAGCAGCGTGCTCCCCCACGCTTCCAAAAGTCTCTCGGTCGTTCACAAAGACATCGATAATCGCAAGGCCTATCTCCCTAAACCTCTCCCATGCTTTTCGGCCTTTCACCCAAGCCCTGCCTTCCTGACGCTTCCCAGAGCCTCTTGGTCGCTCTCAAGGACACCGATTGTTGCAACACCTATCGGTCACATGCAATCTCAAAATTATTGAGATTTGAGTAATTTTCTCTGCTTTTCAAGGATGCTTCTGGTCACAGATCATCCATTACCAACATCTGCATAACGACCTCTACAGGAAAGAGCCTTTTAGAAACATTTTCTTGGAAATATCAAGTTTTCATTACCTTTACGCTTCTTAGGCTCCTCCGGCGCGACAGGAGCTGGCGCCGGCGCAGTTTGAGCGGCAGGTACAGGCGTGGCAGTGTTGTTACTCGCGCTGATAGCAGTGTTGCCAGTTTCAGGCACAGTATTCACACCGATACACGCTTTGATCAACTCGGAAGCGTTTTCGCTACATTTTCTCTTCGATCTATAACAAGAGGTTTGAAAATGTTCTTATCGTGGTTTTTTTTGTACGTTTGAAAAATCAAAAAACCTCAAATATCCAATTAGACATTATGGTTTTATTATACCTGGTCGTCGGTGCTTCGTCGTGCGACGCAGTTGAACTTTCCGAAGCCTTTCTGCCTCGCTTCACTGGACTCGGCGGAGCGGCTGGACATTCGACGACAGTCGGCTCTTCAGGACTTCGGTTCGAAGGTATTCTGGAACGGAAGAGTACAAATATTAAACCGAACCGAACGACCTGGGTAAACTGAGGTCTTTCCCAGAGTCGGTCTGAACTGGCGTACCTGTGAGTACGCCCATTAGCAGCCGGCGGCGCCGTCGCTGTCGACGTGGTCGACGACGTCGAAGATCGGCGAGTTGCAGTCTCGTTATTGGGAATTTCAATAAGCAACTGCTCCAGCAGAGATTTGCTGTTGGACAAGCTGTTGGATCTAGACCGGCTTGTCGGGTATTCGGCTGGAAGTGAATTTTGAAATTGGTAAAACGTGATTTTCCAAGAGGAAAAAGCGCTAAATGGTCGACTATGTAAAATGACTCGTCCACTCACTCGATTTCAATTCGCCTTTCCCGATTTCCAAAGGTGGCGAGCCTTCCCTTTGTTTGTCGGGATTCGAATACGTGTAAAGGGCTGGCGTTATGCGTATAGGAACGGGATCTTCGACCGAATCTTCGTCAACGATCTCGTCCGCATTGGCGCCGACAGTTTTCATCAGGACGACTTCTTCCTTTTTCAGCACTTCCTCCTTCCTGCAATTTTTTTGATAAAAAGTCATTCAAAAGTTGAAAAAATGCAAAAATCGTTCGACCAATAAATTGAATAAGAATCACTCTCCGGCAGGACTCGAACCTGGCACCTCCTGCTCAGAATACCAACAGGGCAAGACAAACATGGACTTCTTGCTCAGGTTAACAACAGGGCAAGACTCGAAACTGACACCTCTAGCTCGGACTACCTCACAAGGCAGGACTCGAACCTGGCACCACGTTCTCACGTACCCCACAGGGCAGGACTAGAACCTGGCAACTCCTGCTCAGGTTTCCATAGAGTTGTGCCGGGCAGTGAAAAAATTTTATCTTGATCTAACTAATGCACAGCAGCACTGAATGGCTAATACCCAATATTCGTGTTGAATTTGAGTGCAGATTGCAACAATTTATTGATAATATCAATCAACTGATAATTCGTCACCTGTTGGGCGAATCGCCTCGGTTGGGCGATTTTTCAGAAAGAGCGTCCATACTTTCGATTCCCGAGTCCTCGCCCGCCTTATCCAGGCCCGGCGCCTTGTCACCCGGCGACAGCTTGGCAGGGTAGCTAGGTACCACCTAAACACGCAAAATGTATAGATTAAAATATCGTATCGTAGGGGTAAAATTGTAGAAAATTTTCAAAATTATTCTCACCTGAGGCGACGATTGGGGCGTAGGAGGTTGAGGAGTGGCGTTCGAAGGTGGACTTTTACATTGGTACTCGGTGCTTTTCGACCGCACGTTACCTGAATTGCAAAAATGAATCATTTACAACACTAGAAATCCGAGCGGACGAATGAAAAACGAAAAATCTGACACACGGGGGGGGGGGGGGATTTTCATTCGCACAGAACCAAACTAACCAATAAAAGAAGGTACGGCAGTCGTCGGCACGGGCGTCTCAGGGCTCGAAGACGTCGACGACGTATTCGACGCTGCCGTCGATGTAGACGTCGACGATGTCGTCAAGACGACGTCGTCCTTTTTCGCTTCGCGCTCGCGCTGCTCACGTTCCCGCTGCTCGCGCTCTCGTTCCCGCTCTCTTTCTCGATCCACCTGAGGGCAATACCGGGTGTGAGAGCGGCACAACTTCCCTAACCTGAGTAAAACTGGAGAAGCAATTTGCAGCCAATACGCACCTTATCTATGCGGGGGTGATCTTTGGATAGATTTTTGATAAGCGTTTTAACGTAGGAACCCGAAGCGGGCGCGGAATGGGCCGCCGTCGAATTGACAACTTTCCGCCGTTTGTCCTCCAACTGGGGTCGCAATGGCGTCATCGATTTCGGATGCGACCTGCCACACAAATCGAATTGTCACCATAGATTTTCCAGCATTCCCTAACAATAGCGAAAAAAATTAATTTAAAAAATAAGGGCGATTTTTACAAAAATGATCTCACCTTTTCCGTTTCTTCTCGTCCGTCGTCACTTCGGGAACGGATCTCAAAATCGACGCCACTTCGGCCTCGCTGGGGTACGCCGAGACGCAAATGGTAGGCGCCATCGGCGTAGGCGGCGCCAAGGGGGAAGCGGTCGGCGCTAAAGGTGAGGTGGGAGGCCCGAGCGGCGAAAGCGCGGGCGTCGGAGGCTCGGGAGTCGTTTGGGCGGCGGTGGTGCTCGAATTGAGCGGTACCGAGGGCGGAGGAGGAGGGGGAGGAGGAGGCACTTCGGAACGTTTGCGGGTTTTGCCCTCCCGTTTCCTTTCGCGGAATCTGTGAACATAAAAAAAGGTACGGGTAATAGAATTAGAACCTCTCAAAAACGCCCAACATTTCGAAAACCAAATTTAATACGTAAAAATCGTGGGAGAAATAATTTTAATTAGGTACTACGTTGATTTCAACGAATTTATCTTTACCGAGTGACGACGGCTGCTTTGCTCCCACGTAGCGAAATGTGCAGCGGTGGTACGCGCGGCTCAGACGCGGCCTGGGAGGATGGCAGCACTGGTGTGCCCGGTGTGGTGGCAACACTGACGGCGGGGCCGAGGCGCCCGTCGGCGCCGATTCGGCCATCGGCTCTGGGCACCGACGATGTTGACGACGTATAGCAGACATTGTACGGTCCCGATTTGTCCAGCTGGGAAATCGATTTTTGAAATTAGGGCGTGAAATATCCATAGAAATAAACGCATAAATATGGCATTGTAAAACCTTAAGGCGGAGTTTCAGCTGTTCTGCTGCACCGCGGATTTCCTCGGTCTGCTGAATAGACGTCATCGACGCTGATGTCGACGTCTGCTGCGAAACGACGGACGACCCAAGGGCCGAACTGCTGATTGCAGCAGGTAGCATCTGCGGTGGCGGAACTTGGGGCACCAGAGGTACCGAAGGTGTTGTATGCGTCGGCGTCGACATCGGGCCGAGTCCTGGACAAGGGCGATAGATATAAATAAATATACAATTTAAATACATTCTCGCGTGAATAGAGCGAGGAAAAGTGGTTTAACGGGGCAAAAGTTGAAAAGATTGATTCAGGCATGGGATGCAGATCGTATTTACCGATAGAGTTGCTATTCGGCGTCACCGGAGAGTCTTCCAAGTCCGATTTTGGCTCTTCGGGAGACGGTGGAAATTCCGCCGGCTCGACCTCATCCTCGTCGGAACTTTCCGAACTCATCGGCTCTGGAATCGCAAGTTTACGTCGAGATTAAGTCACTAGCAGAAAGTCTATTACCTTTTATGTACAAAGTACAGGTTACAATATTCAGGTCGATCTAGACATGGAAAATGTATTAAAACGCTAGAATACGTACCTAGAACACCAGTGAGGGGGTTGATCAGGTACTGCCGCGCTTTTCCAGATGACGTCAAATCCGTCGATGAGGGAGGCGAAGGTGAGCGTGGTTTTTCCTTAAAAATTTCACACAGCCGAATTAAAAAATGGAATTCTCAGATACTCTGAACCAAAACAATGAAAAAATTAATAATAAAAATTGTAAAAAAATTAAAAAAGTAAACAACAAACCTCTTCGACTGGAGAAGGCTGAGCTGGGATCGGAACGGGTAATTGCGGCGCCTGAGTTGGCACCACTGGCTTCAGCGATGGCGCCAACGTCGGAACCGAAGGAACAGGAGGTGGCCTCACCTGGGGAGTAACTGGCGGAGCCTGAACTACGGATACCTGATGGGAGAAAAATCGGAATGAGAATTACAAAAATAATTTTAAAAATTGATACCAACAGAGCTCGATCGATCGGCTGAAATTCGGTTACCTTCTGATGCTGAAGAAGCTGTTGCGCGTGTGTAGGATTTTGGTGCAGCAGGGGGGACCCGGTCTGGACTTGAGTTGAAATGGGTACCTGGCTCAGCGGCGTTTGCGTTCCAATGGGTCCTTGGGTCCCTATGGACGCCTGGGTACTCATGGATCCTTGGGATCCAATGGATGCCTGGGTACTCATCACACTCTGGGTCCTGACCGATGTCGGCGGCCTATGGTGCACGACAGCCTGCGGCGCCGAAGTCGAGGCGAATCCTCTCGAGCCAGCGCCGCCCTGGGGATTTTTTGAATTAGGAATCAAAGTTTGAGGCAAATTCTACTGAGATTACCAAAAAATCAATCGGTAATTACGCTGACCATCATTTGAGGTTGGCCTTGAGGAACGATCGGGCTCTGCGGCAATGACGCTGAGTGATGGCCGATGTTCTGCGAAGGGTTTTGGCTGGGAGCGTCGTTTTGGAGCAAGTTCACCAAAAGTGGACTGGCAGCTTCGACGTCGGGGATTTTGCCGTCCGTCGCAGACGTCGCCGTTGAAAGGACCGAAGGCCTAGCCAAGGCGCCTGGATACGGCGGCGGGGGGTAGTGGTTGCCGACCGCCTGTCGAACGAAAGAAATGAAGGATCGCATTTCCAGCTAGAAAGGTAAGAATCTAAAATTACCATAGTTTTCAACGCACCTTGGATTGCTGGATTTGGATATGGTGGGTTGTCTGGGGCGCCTGCGGATATTGGAACTGACGGTTCGGGGCGCCGGGCACCTGAAATGCAAAAAATCTCAGTAGTTTACGGCAAATAAAATTGGATCTTTTTCAAATTCACCGAGGATATTGATTTCACCTGCACTTGCGGGATGCCCGGTGGGGCTATCGGTGTCTGCGCGTGCGAAACCACCTTCGCAGGTGGCGCTGGAGGTCCCAACATTGCTGGCAGCTGGCAAACATGAACATAGCGGTCGTAAGACATAAATTCAAGCAGTTCAACAATAAAGCGAATAACTGCCATTTTATCAAGGTTGACATCGTGATTAATTTCAATATCTTATCACTCCTTTTTTACCTTGTGCATGGCAGCGTTGGGCACGACCGGCATAGGAGGTCCGTGCTTTCCGACCATCGGGGAAGCCCCGACGGAGGGGGGCCCGATCGGCATCGAGCCGATCGGCGCTCCCGCAATCGGCCCTGTGCCGATCGATGTGGCCCCGTTCGGCGAAGGGCCCATCGGTGTTGCAGCGCCATTAGGGGAAGCGCCGATCGGCGGTGTGGCGGCAACTGGCGACGGGCCGATCGGCGTTGCGGGTCCGACTGGCGACGGGCCGATCGGCGTTGTGCCGCCAGTGGACGTAGCTGGGCTAGTGCCAGCATTAGCTGCAGCTACGCGTATCGAAATAACTTGCTGAAATGAGAATAAATCATTTTCAATTGAAATAATGCTATATAAAGAAAAATACGAAATAAATATTCGGTATTTTAATAGATTAATATTGTTGTTGTTGCTGGATCTATATGGTGGCGCTGCAAGGGTCAATATTATGATAAGGCAGTGATAAGCTATCACTCACCTCCGATGGGCGGAGCTGCACGGACAAGATACCCAAACGCGCGAGGACCTCGCCGCCCGCCTCGCCCGCAAGGATCCTGTAAAAAATGCAATCAAGTCAAAACTGGTACAGACAACACACGACACTTCCCTGAATAGATACGGCGGAAAAAATCATCCTCTTTTCAGTAGGATCAATCAGCAAATCAGTTGGATGACGAATACGTCTCCAGTGTTGCCTTGGTTGTTATGTATAACTCAAAATCAACAAAATGTCAGCGATGTCATGAGTTTCATCGCAGATTTAAACGAATCTGGACAGATTTTGCGGCGAGTCGTATAAATAGTGGCGAAAAAATAGATAAAATACGATTTCAAAATCTAGGACGTCCTCTTCGCTGACATAGGTAATTCAAATAGGCCCGTACCTGAGACGCTCGGCGGCATCCTGGCCCAAACTGAACGTCACGCGAACGCTGTTCCACGGCTCCACTTTGCTTATTCGGAATTTCCTGTCATCGGAATCTGAAAATTGTTGAAATTCTTCAATGAGCGATTCGTTCGAACTAGAACTAGAACAAAATTCAAGTTTATTCTACTTTTCTATCAACGGAAACCATGGAAATACAGAATTAAACGTTGTCAAAATATCTAACATTTTTGGTAAATAGCTATTATTTACTAGTACAGATGAGGCGTCGCAGTGTGGCCACTGTTCGGCCGAAACGCTCGTCGAAATTCGGATCGTCCAAATCGCCCGTGCAAGTGACAACTGTTTCAACGTTATCGTCGCCGAGACAATGGCTCATTTCTGAAAAATTAAATCGCAACGAATTTCATTCCTGCGGTTCGAAATTGCGGTAATTCAAGACCGAAGTCTCGGATCAACTCTGCTCACCAGAACATCCTGCGATGAAGGGGAGCCCCCGATGGCGGCTGGATCATGAAGCCAAGATCTGGAATATGGAAATTGAGTTATTCGAAAAACGAAATCACCAAAGTTGGACGGAGAGAAAGAATTTGATCGATTCAAAAGCTCTTATTAGAGTAGAATGGGACGATTTCCAAGAGTCACCCCATTTTTCGCCCAACTGCCACCCAAGGCCTTGCGCTGCGTATGCAACTGCCACCCGAACCCCTGCCTGCCTGTTGACAAGTGCCACCGTTATCTCACAGCGAATCTAACGTGATCCAGTCTTCATGCCTTATCGCACGTTATCGCATTTTCTTGCCTTCATTTCATTTTTCATCTCACGCCAAATTTAACGTTATCACGTCTTCTTGCCTTATCTCACTCTTTATCTTGATCTAACGTTATCCCGACCTCTGGCTTTATCTCATGCCAAATATACCGTTATCAAGCCTTCGTGCTTTTACCTCACTTTTTATCTCACTCCTGGCCTTAACTCACGTTATTGGGTTTTGTAATGTTATCTCTCTTTTCATCGCCTAATCTAAGGTTACCTATCTAAGGCAACCGCGTCTTTATGCCTAACCCCGTTTTTCTCTCACACCTATGCCTTTGTTATCACGTCTTCTTGCCTTATCTCACATTTTATCTCACAGCCAATCTAAAGTTATCGCATCTTCATCCCAGTTCTCGTCTAACGTTATCTGAAGATATTGCATTCTCTTATCTCCCTTTTATATCTCGCGTAAACTATCTAACATTGCGTCTTCTTGCCAATATCTCTTGCCAAATCTAACGTTATCACGTTTTCTTACCTATCTCACACCTCATCTACCATATTGCTCCATCTCTTGTCATTTTATAGCTTTACATACCTCTCATCTCACCAATCAACGCCTAACCTAACGCTACGTCTTATCACACCTTTGGGCCATGACAATTTTTTTTAACGATAACGAGGTAGTTATCTACCGGATGTGGGATTTCGAGTTTGGTGTACTCGAGCTAGCTCTAGGATACTTTATCACCCTGTCCTTGTAAGGCACAAAGCTCATGAGCTTATGGATCCAACGCAAGGAACCGGTCCAAAATCTGGATGTGCAGTATGGGGAGGCACCTGGTTCCTGATCCCACCGTAAATAACGACCTCTACCCTCCAAATTAGGAATGATTTTGTATGTTAAAGTTTATGATCGAGCTGAACGGCCATGCGAGCTGGCTGAGATGCTTGGCTTGCTGTGGGGCAAAGAAATGTGTATACAAGACCTCGAAGACTTTGGTTTGGGATTCTAGGCTTTAACACAGTAACCATTTTAATGGGAAAGTACACAAATTAGAATACCGGTATTCATTGTTGGAAGACAAGCAATGACCGCAAAAAGACGACCTTCGGCCCCGCGATAACGGCAAATTTGGATTCAAAAGATGGAACCCCAAAATAAAAATGAATTTATACATGGGCAGGTAGACAGATTTAAAAAACGCCCAGGAGGTGCTCGATTTGCCTATAATTCCAGCCAGACTGGTTCAGCCTGCAACCACTCGACAGGCTACCGCGGAACTGAAATCTACAAACAATCCAGCATCCCAAGATCGGTTATACTCTGAAAATATGCGCTTATAACGGACAATTTACCAAAATGATACGCCAAATTTTGGTACATTGGTTGTTGATAAGTTTAACCCCGAAAGCGCAGAAATAGGAGAGGATCTAACCTCAGCGCAGGGGCAAAACTCAATTTTATATCCGACTCGCAGTTAAATTCGTCGCTACTCGAGGCAAAATTTAAAATCTATTCACATCACAATATTCAATTTTCGACCCGCAAAAAGCGCTAATCGTTATTTTCCGAGATTTTATACCTGATCGAGGGTATCCATTGGGGATTTTGGAACCGAAATTGTACGCACTGCTTTCGAGCAGTTGAATTTCAATGGCTTTCCCTTTGCAAAGCGCGAAATTCACGTGAAAAACGAGTCAAATTCGCGGAAAACACTCAAATTCGAGGAACAGCACATCAGTATTTCAGAAAATGTCGGGCATTTTTTCCACAGATCGACAGACGACGGCGAATCCGAAAATACACTTCGGGGAAGGGAATCGAGCGGATCGCACTGGGGAAACGTTGGAAAACTCGAGAAAACCGTAAAACCCGCTAGAATCGCGTCGAATTAACAGTGAAAAGTGGGTTAAATCGAATTTGGAAAATGGAAAATTCTATCGAACAGCACACGGACTGTAGACTTCGGTTGTCCCGTGATACGTCCGCCATTGCGATACATCGAAAATATAATTGAATCTCACGATCGATTAATTCTCGCCGGATTTTTTCCCGAGCCTGGAAGAAAGGAATTTGTCGTTTCTCTATTTTTTTATGTGCGAGTCCAATTTTTGACTCTTTGAGCTCTTGGCGCCCTCTACACGCAAGGTGGTTTGAAGATAGTTCAAAAAATGACCGCTAGAGAGCAGCAAAACGAGTGCGTCGAGGGTGATTATTCAGAGAAACTTCAAACGCCATTTCCCAAAAGTTAGGGGTTTTCAACTATATCAATGTTCCTCCCAGCGTGCGAATTTAGCTTGCCGCAGGTGGCCTGCTACCGTTTCAGCGCTTGGAGTCAGTCGCCCTGAGAAGATGTCGTTTTCGATTCAAAGCTCCTTCATGTTCTGGCAGAAGTTAGTGACGTTGGCCTCCCTTCACTTTCTGGCGAGGTAAAATTGTCCGAAATTGCTCCTGAAGAGGGCCGTACGGCCGAAAGCGCTCGATCCACGTATTAGGTGACGTATTATTAGCCGGTTTCCAAATTGCAATATATGCAATCCCTTGACATAGTAGCCTTACAAACCCAAAATCGCTATTTTTTCATTTTTCTCTGCTTCTGTCCTTGCAATAGACACGAGGCCTCTGAGCATCAATGGTACCAGACCAAGGAACCGGTTCCAAGTCAAGATGACTAGCTTCCTGGTCCCACCACAGCCCCGATGCCTGGTCAGCATAGATTCTCGAAAAATCTAAAACAAATCTCTCGTCCCAACGACTTTTTTCTGGGAAATTCCGGTTTTCGCGAAAATATGCACTTACCTATGCATCACGAAAGAGCTTTTGGACCGATTTTCGATTGAAACGAAAGACGATATAAATCGATGCGTAAAGCTGTGATAGCCGCGCAGTAGACACCCCAAGGAGGTGTTTGAGGGCGGAGGGATAAGTGGCTGAGGGGAGGGTCTTCAAAACAGTGGACGCCATTTTGGATACGAATCAGCCGATCGTAGTGATACATTGTTGCCAACGTGATTATCGAAAATCCCTACTAGCAAAGTGCTCACAGTACTTCCCGTTACGCTGTCACGCCTGCGCGAAGAAACTGAAATTTACAAAGATTTTGCATAATTTTTATAATGCTAGTTCATGATTTCTCGACGAATTCGCCCAAAACTCAAAATTCGCCCCATGGGCACAACAAAAAAAAATCTTCAGGCGCCTAGGTACCCTAAATTATTTTGCTCACATTTTTGGTCCCTTGAAATTTTTCAATCGGATCTTCGACAAAATTTTCAATTGGATCTTCATTAAAATATTCAATTTTCAAAACTTTCAATTTCAATACTCAATTTTCTCAAATTTAATTTTCAATTTTCAAAATTTTCTTTTGGTCCCTCGAGTTCCAAAAATTTGAATACAATATTTTCCCATGTTGCACTTTTTTTTTGCAGAGAAGTTCCTCTACAATTTCTACAGATTCCGAATGTGATCTACGACCGGTTTGCTACTGTGGGTGAATAAGGCGTTTCACTATTGAGCAAATTTATTCGTTTGCCATATTTTTTACAGTCACTGTTGAAAAATCAATAAGTTTTCATTAACAATAGGGAACATATTTATTGCACACGTAGATAAAAAGGTAACATTTCTTAAGAGTAAGGAGACATTATTTGAGGTCTGGAATAAGAAAATAACGTTCAAATATTGAGTTTTCAAGTAGAAAATGTACAGAAATGCGGACAAAATTTTGGAATGGCTCGTGCAATTAGTAAAGTGGACATTTGGACGGCTCAACCCGCAACCGCTGGTTGTGCTTGAACGTGCGGAACTCAACCAAAGACGCGATCGGCACAAGTAGACACGCCCACCAACGGCTCAAGACGGACGATTCGATCATCGAATCTTTCGTGGCGGCCTGGACTGTAGAATTGTGTTTTTGGGCGGTTGCGAGTTGAGCGGTTCGCCTGATACAGCGATATGATACGGCCAAAAAGGTCGTAGGGTAACGCCTGTTCCACCAGGTCTGCCAATTACCTAATTCGTCAAAACAAGGCAGGTTGGCAGGCCTGGTGAAATAACTGTGCGGCTTTGACAACGCTAAACGTTGCTTTCGGGAATTGAACTTACTACCACGTAAATTTGACATTATCTGTATAACGGACCAAATAGAATCACAAAAAATGTATGCCTTTAAATGTAGGAATAGAGGACCTGGGCCAGTTAATATGTCATGTAAATCTTTGTTGAGGGGATTAATTTAACGTCACAAGCCTGGGACAGTCAAAATCAGTAGGAATGTATACTGAAAAAAATTCAAAACGCCAAAAAATGGTGGAGAATGATTCAGGCTCTCCGAAAAGCTGGGGTTTCTGAAAAACTTGGCTTAAAATTCGCGCCAAAACCTGAATTCTGAAAAAAATCGAATTCCGATACCCTCAAGGAGCTTATGTTTAGGTAACCTTCACTGTACTGGACCAGATCCTCTATACGTTCGCATTCATCACCTCATCGAATTCAGCGATTGGTATTTTTTGACTTTTCTTTAGGACGGCACGACGCATGATGGCTGTCCCAATCTTTCCGCTGGCAGAAGCTGCCGCAATATTTGGCAACGTTGCAACCCGAACATGTTTCTTCCGCTTTGCGCCCGCAATTCCAACAGCTCTGCGAAAAAATCGAAAAAATGTTACACGATGTTTTTTCAGGGGGGGTTGGTAATCAATTCTTTGTATTGAGTCGTGATCAAATAAGAATTACGTTTTGAGGTTCAACCGCCAGCGTGTCCTCTGCCCTCCTGGTTTCGGTCAGTACCTAAAACCGAACATAGCTATTTTGATACATCGAAATTTCGATCGTGGGCGATAAGGGAGGTATGTTTGAGAATGAATGCGAATAAATTCGCTAGTCAAAAACCTTGTCCAACTTGAGTTTCTCGGCGGCGACGAGTTGCGTCGCTTTCATTTCAGCGGCGGAAACGGCCCGTTGCAGTTCTACCATCGCTTTTCTTTTTATGTCGGCGACTGCTTCCTCTAAAACATGAAGATTCATAATAAAAATTAGCGAGCATGACGAATTTGAAGGGGTAAATTTGCTATTTTTTCGAGGTTATATCTCAGTGTGTTTTTTAAAGCGCTTATGGCGGACTTTTGCATGGAACTGCTTCCCAGCGGCTAGGAAATCAGCGGCGAGGAGGAGGTTGGGTGTCAGTACGGGAAATTGAAATTTGAGTACACTGAGAACTAGCTGGCGTCTGGATGCCGCAGTCGCAGCTGTTTTATTCAAAAGTCCACCAGGATTGCCGTAGGTGGACAGCTGATGGCGCGATGGTCGGTTGCGGCTTGAGCCGTCCAAGGGTCCACTAATTGTACGAGCCATTCCAAAATTTCGCCCGCATTTCTGTACATTTTCAACAAAGCGGCAGGGCGGTCATGGCCTGGAAGATTCGACGATCGAATCTCTTTGACCGACGGTTTGAGCCGTCGTCTGACGTTTCTGCCGTGGCGATCGCATCTGATTGGCTGATCGCTTTTGTTCCAGTTTTTTACTGATCTATAAGCGCTGCCCATTTGTTGATTGTATCATTCTCAGGCCCTGATGCTGATGAATCATTGAAAACTTGGCGAAAAAGGCGTTTTTACGACCCCTATGCGGATCAGCTGACCAATCAAATTGAAGGTAGATATTTCACGTCAATAAAGAAGCTAAAATTACCTGCTTTTTTTCTAACTTGAGCCACTCGATCTTCAGTCATGCGGATTGTTTGAGCCATCACCTGAAACGGAAATTATTCAGAAAACCCAAAAATCTGACGATTACTGCTTTTCTAGGCAACTATCGGATTCAAAAATCGACGGAATTCAATGAACATTGAATTATTTGCCGACTACCTCAGCGGGCGATCGCCTGAGTTCCTCCTTGGCTTCATCTTGAGCCCGGCCCTGAAGAATGCTTATGGCAGCTTTTGTCTTTTCGACCATGGACAGGATACAGTTCAGCATCTGCAACAAATCAAGAAAATGCTTCAGGATTCTCAAGCAGATCTCCGAGTGGCGGTGGGAACTGGAAGCAGGAGATCTACCAGATCGCTCATCCGGAATTGAGACCAATAATTTCATCAGTGGAATCAGTCACGTCTCCAAGCGCACATCCAAGAACGTGACGCCCTGACAAGTGCAGCAGGGCACGTCCAGGGCAACTTCGGTATGGCGTTTGAAACGGAGCTCATGAAATTGATAATTTCGTCAAAAAGAATCATACCCAAGACACTTACGACATGAATGTTTCGCCACTGCTCTTCGTCGGAGACACGAGCTGGCACCTGTGGAGCACCTGCGGGGCCGGATGTGGTGCAATGCGGTGACGGCGACGAGCCCAGCGGGTGCACCGGCACCAAAAGTGGCCTTTTCGGAGGTGGCGGCCCAGCCAGGTTGACGACTAGGCCGTATTCCTCTTCGTACGGGCTGAAAAATTCGAAATTCGGCTGCTGATCGACAGAAAATCGTCTGAAATTCGGTGTAATAAGTAAATTGCGTGCGAAACCTTTCTTGGTAACGGCGCTTGTTGACGTCCAGATGGAACACCTCGGAGTTCTGGCATGGTGAAAACTCCGGATCGATAACGCAGCCGGGATGCGTCGCTAGGTATTCGTGTATCGACTGGAAGACCGAGAAATTAAATTATGTATTCTCCCTCGAATTGATACCCGAAAGCATGCAAATTGGAAAATTTTCCTGGAAATTCCATTTTTGAGCCTAATAATCTTAGGAAGACTTGAAAAACTTGAAAATTCCTCTTAAGCGGAAGACATGAAAAATTTGTTGAAAATTTCACTCGAAATTTGACTTACCATTTTGGTATTGCGAGCAAGCAGGGCGATATCTTTGTGCAGAAATGGTAAGTACAACCTGTCAACAGATGCGGCTATAAATTGAATGATGACGATAAATAATTTTCAAATTCTGCGCCAAATTGTGAATTTTTTACCTGAGGTATGTCAAGACGTGGGCTTTGGGCTGCGCCTTGGTAACGTTGCCCAGCGTCTTGTGAAAATCCTCCAAGCTCAGCGCTCCGCTCTGGAAAAACGCAAATCACGGGAAATCATCGCGGGAAATTTATTTTCGGAAAATTCGTCAAAATAACCACTCACCACCAAATTGACCGCTGCTTTTGCCAATCTGTCGCCGCGTTCCGGGCTGATGTCCCGCACGAAATTGACCATCGTGGTCAAAATTCTTTTGACTTTGATCAACGGTTCGGCATCTTCGCCTGGAAATTTCAGGATTGTAAATCAGACGGGATAACGAATATAATAAACTAAAAATAAATATAAATAATGAATAATAAATAAAAAAATTATAAAAATCAAATAAAAATAAATAAATGATTAAAATAAAAAATAAATAAATAGGTAAGAGAAAAGTAGAGCGTAAATAAGACACAGTGTTTCTATATTTGGTAGGTTAAATTTAGGACTGGATTCATAGTTTTTGAACTAATTTTGTGGCTCGTAGGCGGACAGGAAAATTTGACTCGAAATTTTTGAAAAACGCCGATTTTTGTTTGGGAAAACGTGGAAATTCGTGTTTTGTATAATCAAAGTTTGGATAGGATAAAAGAATGCGGCATTATGAATAAATATAGAGAATTCGACAGAAACTTACACGACGAGGCCAATGACGGGCTGGTAGGCCTAGTCTCTTGCGGACTGTCCTCGCAGGCTATGGCGAAAAAAAGGTAATTAGTTACTCAGCTACGGTGGTGAACTCGATGTTTTGAGTTCCATAATGCATGAACTGTGAACATTTTTGGCGACCGAGCAGAGCCAATCGACGTATGACGCCGTTATGCTGAAATCCAATGTCGAAAAAATAAAAATTTTGGAGCTAGAAAAATAAAAATTACGTTAGCATGTTGCTATTAAACGAAACTAACCTCCTCCCTACCCAAGCCATTATCGATAAAATAACAATCATTCAAATTTTCAAAATTAAAAAAAAAAATTTAATAATATTGGTAAATTTGACATTCTCCAAGGACGAGCTGCTAGAAAAATCCTGCTGAAACTACCCACAGATGTTTAGAGTACAGAGGAGTCAATTCATTTAATGAATTACCGGAGGAAATATAACTAATAAACGACCCTTTTAAATTTGAAATTGCCGTCAAAAATCATTTTGCCAATAACCTGAACTATAGGTAAATTTTTATTATTTCAGATTAGTATTCTTTTTATTTTTATTTCATAATTTTTTTAGGCTTTTTAATATTGCCAATGTAAAACACTCATCACCCCCTGCGCGAGCAGTGCTCTTTGGGGATGATTAGCGTTGTGAAATGTTATAATATAACTGTTATAATATAAACATATTATGCTACATGTTGTAAATTTAATTTTTCTTTTCTGTGTCAATTTTGTAACGAAAAATATAGGTATCAATCATGTTTTGTAAAAAAATAAATAAACGAAAAAAAAATTCTTCGAAATAGCGCGTTATCGAAATATTCTTAATATCGCCGATATACCTAAAATTTCATCTTTCGTTCGAAAAGCTCTTTTGTCGAAAAGAGACGCCGATACTTCCATGAAAATATTGAATTTAAACTTGGCGGATCCGAACGGGGAAAAGGGGCGAAAAGAGAAATGGGGGCTGAAAGGGGGTGAAAGTTTAATCATGTTCCCGTCAAACGCAGGCTCCCCGCCGCCCCGCCGTTAAAGCTCGGAAAAGCCTGTCACTCGCAGGCCCTACATACAAATACAGGGGCACCAGCGAACGCACAACTAACGGACAAGTCCGAACATGAACGTGACACGGACAGACATCTCCTGTAATCCTTGATAAACCGCCGTACGTATTTTCCCTGCATGTTACCTACGGCGCATGACCGGAGGAAACCTTTGAACCTCCACCTGCACCGGTTTCCTTTCACCTTTTGACCTCCTGTCTGTCATTGGCGTAGATTTCCCGCGATTGTTTCGACCGCTAATGTGGAATACTATTGGAGGAAATTCGTTAATATAGGTAGAAACAATACCCATTTAGACCTGGAATTATTGCGACCCTTGCCGGGCTCACAGCATAACTTTATCGGAAAAGTCCCTTTGTCATGTCAGGCCATCTTGAGATAATAAATATTGAAGTAAAGTAAATATCCAAATTTAAAAATATCAAAATGAAATTTTATCAAGATAAAATTTGAGATAATAAATATTGAAGTAAAGCAAAATTTCTATATTTATTTTTCAATGTATTATGTACTGTAGGCACTCGGATTTTTCGTGCGTGTTTCAAGAAATTAACTATTCTTGAAACGCACGTATCTTCTAGCGCTTTCGGCTTTTTGGGCCTCTTCAGTAGTATTGGTCTTCAAGCTAACTCAATTATAAGAAATGCCTCAAAGAACTAAGCGACCCCTCTGATAAAAGAGCGTAGGTACCGCGGATGGTCCGCTAAGAGGTGGTCCGCTGATCAGAGGGGTGGTCCGCTGATCAGTGAGATGGTCCGCTGATCAGACAGGTGGTTTGCTGATCAGAGAGGTGGTGCGCTGATCAGAGAGGTGGTCCGCTGATCAGAGAGGTGGTCCGCTGATCAGAGAGGTGGTCCGCTGATCAGAGAGGTGGTGCGCTGATCAGAGAGGTGGTCCGCTGATCAGAGAGGTGGTCCGCTGATCAGAGAGGTGGTCCGCTGATCAGAGAGGTGGTCCGCTGATCAGAGAGGTGGTCCGCTGATCAGAGAGGTGGTGCGCTGATCAGAGAGGTGGTGCGCTGATCAGTCAGGTGGTCCGCTGATCAGAAAGGTGGTCCGCTGAGCAGAGAGGTGGTCCGCTGAGAGGTGGTCCGCTGATCAGACAGGTGGTCCGCTGAGCAGAGAGGTGGTCCACTGATCAGTGAGATGGTCCGCTGAGCAGAGAGGTGGTCCGCTGATCAGAGAGGTGGTCCGTTGATCAGAGAGGTGGTCCGCTGATCAGAGAGGTGGTATCGACGGTAGAATCGATTTCGAGAAAAGTCACCCCTTCACCTGCGACCCCTAGCCCCTTAAATCGGCCAAAGGAAAATCGCTCATGAACGCCAAAAAGGCGAAAGCGCTCGAGCAGCATTTCAAGGGTAGGTGCCCAAGAAAAATCGTACGATTTCCCCGATTTCATACGCGCCTTAAACATGGAATTGCAATAAGGTCAACGTGAAAACATCCGAAAAAGTGTTCGCTCACCTTTCGACGATTTTGAAGCCCCCGAATCCGCTCCATCTGGATCCTCCTTTATGGACTTGTCCATGGCGAATGAATCGTCAATTGTCGGAAGCTACCACTGAAAAAAAAAAAAATATATAATCCGTTATCGAGAATATCATTGAACCTGCTTGAACTGCATAATGTTTACAATCTCCCAAGCGCTTTCGCTCATCGAGGCCTCATCGGGGGTTGTGGAAATCGTCCGAGGAGTCCGTCATTCTCAATAAATTCGATAAAAACATTTTTACAAAAATTGAGAAAAAAAATGAAAAATTTGACAAGAATATTAACATACCTACCTACAGCAGATTGGTTCTTTTTGCTACATTTTTTACATCTCACTCACAACCCGCTAAATATCACGGAGAAATATCAGAATAATTTTTCAATTTTTTTCTCAAATTTCAAATTTTTTCAATTTTTTGGCAAGCAAGGCTCAAAATCATCGGTTGGATGGTAAAGGATGTATCCTTTCATCAAACGTCAAACCGAAAATTTCTTGGAAATTAATTAATGAAAGCGTCCTTGAATAAATCTAGCTTCAAACCGGACCTGATAATAAAGATGACGCGGCGTCCCCTAATACATCTCACCCACAACCCACTCAATGTAATATGGCACGGAGAAATATCAAAATAATTTTTCAATTTTTTAAATAAAATTTCAAATTTTTTCAATTTGTTGGCAAGCAAGGCTCAAAATCATCGGTTGGATGGTAAAGGATGAATAAGGATGACCTCTCACCGATTTGAGTATTTACGATCAAGTAGCTGACTTGATTGACTTTTGGTACCTGTCACCCCTCCCCAGCAGTCGAGCCGCAGCCGCCGAGCGGCTATCAGCCGCAGCCGCCCGTACATTGAAGGGCCAGCGAGCGTCCGGACGCCGCGGAGCCGCGCCATCCGTCCACCCGAATGATGAAAATTATCATTTATATTTATTTAATAAATTGGCCTTAAAAAAACGTAATTATCGAATGACGGGAAAATCTAGAGGCTGCAAGAAATTAACCAAACAATGCACATAGCGCATAGTTTGGTCGTGTATGTAGAGGCTTCAAAAAATGTCAAGATACCAGGTACATTTTTTCAAGGGTGCGAAAAACAGGTACAATAATGCCCATATTAGGTATCTGATACAAGGTTGTAAATTAATGTTCTGCTACCTATTTTACGAGGGGTAGAGCCGCACTAGGCCGAAATACGTGCGAACTCGAATCCACCGCACGGATTCGAAATGGAAAATTTCAAAAACCACCGATTATTTTGGTGAATCGATGGAATAAACCTCTAGCTTGCACTACTCACCTTATCGGGATGAGAAACAACAGCTGTACTGCTCGTTTGGATGCCGCCTGTGCCACTAAAGGACATCCCTTGCAGGGGGGTGGCAGGAAAAGCAAAAAGGGGTGGCATAGGTAGAGGAATAAGGGGAAGTTAAAAGGAAACTGGGGTAAACCGTGCGAAACCCTGATTTTCGAAGCCGAAAATAGCAATTAATTATTGATGAAATATGGGTAATAAAAACCTAGACGAAGATAAAAGAATTTTTACGAGTAGAAAAAAGAGGAAATTGTACGGAGGAGTTTTGATTTTTCCAGCGGGCGGCGTCTTGGGGGCAGCGGGTGGCGCATGCGCATGTGGTGGCTCAGGAGAGCCCTTTAGGGCTGTGACACTGCACGACTTCCCTTATTATGCCAAGTGCCCAAAAACTATTTTATATCAAAATATATTATGACGCATATGTTTTTGTAAAATTGACCTTCGAAAAAAAGAAAAAAGACGATGAGTGAATGACCAGAATCACCCGACAGTTGCTAACCGACATTTACGTAAAAAAAAGTAAACCGCCGTTCCAGGCGTTGCCATTACGCCCGACTACCAAAGCTGCCCCGGCCGTACCCTGCCGCCCTCAATTAGAGGGTCACTACTAGTTCACTTACAATGCATTATTATTCTAGTACAGAAACAGAAATTCAACTGTAGGGCAAAAATAAAATATTCTCGTAATTGGCTTTTTATTTTCAAAAACATGAACATCCGAATTTTTTAGTAGATCCCGCCGTTCCGCTCATTATTTAGGAGCATTGGGCCCCCCACCAGACACATTTTGAGCTGGAAGTGTCGAATTTCTTGGGCCAGATGCAAGAATGTTCCTGTAAAGACTTGTCCTTGCAGATGACGTACCGGCGGCAGTCGTTACCTACCGGTATTGTCAGTCCTTCCGCACATTCGGCAGGATCGTATCTGTAAAATGGAAAAAAAACACTCAAAATCATAATAAATTTTTTTTTAATTTTCGGCGTCTGAGCGGCCAAAGGGCCAATCTGCTATCTTTTTCAGATTGGCCCTTTGACTGATATTGTTGCACTTACCGGCAGGTGGCAGCACGGTCGGTGAACCAGCCGAAAACGCAGGTGCGACTCTCAATGTCAAACTCGTTTTGGAACCAACCGCAAGATTTTTTGAGCCATTGTTCTGCAAAAAAAAATATATTTGATTTTTAAAATTTTTTTTAGCATATTGCGCGTTCACCCCGAGCACAAATAAACAAATAATCGGGTAAATGTCCATAAGTGGGAGATAAAGGCAGTGGCGCGTAGATAACACACGATACTTCCATAATTTGCTACATGCGATAAACTTACGATTTTTACACTGCAAATATCGACCACAATTGGAAGGGTGGTTTTTCCTTTCTAGCCCTTCGCATTCGATTTCTGCGCAAGTCCCGCTAGCGAATTCGACGCACTCGTTTTTGAATTTGTCAAATCTATGGGATGAAAAGGACGAAACGAGGATAAGACACAGTAACTGTGAAATGGTGGATTTTTATGATTTTGGATCGAAATTCGGAAATTTAAAGGAAAAATTTGATACATACTCTAACCAGACTTAAACAAAAACTTGTAGTAACTATGTAAAGCTCCGCCAAGTAACTCAAAATAACGATTTATACGCCATATTTTACTTACATCATCCCAAAATCGCATTTTCCAAAAACATCGGCATTTTTCGTCGACCTGAACGCCTCACAGTTCCCAGGGACCGCCTCAAATGGACAAGAGTCAGTGCCGCATTCCCTGATTTTGGGCGATTGGATGAAAAAAATCGATATTTTATAAGAGTCAAGAGAGAGTGGCGACGATTTCATTTTGTAATTTATTTTAGCTCGAGCGCTTTCGCCTGTACGGCCCTTTTCAGGAGCAATATCTGCCAGCAGGAGAGTGAAGGGATGAGGGCCGTACTGTCGAAAGCGCTCGGGTTAAATTAAATTATATCAAGAGAAGGTCGTCACCGCTTTCTCGCTCTCGCAAAATAACAACGACACGACAAGCACACCAAATAGAAAATTAAATAGTTGAAAAAAATTATTTTGGGATCGACTTTTTGAAAAGTGAAATTTTCGACTACTTCGAACTAAATTCTGAGGGTTTTGGGCGTAAGGACACATTTATATTATTTTATCAATAAATGATTATTTCTCACTTTGTCTCGTCATTATAGAATTTCCCTTTCTCACATGAACGCCTCGTCCAACGTCCATTATGGCAATACATGTAAGTGGAACAGACACCAGGCCTGGTGTCATACCTGTCAATAGAATTATGAGTGGAATAAAATCATTAAAATTTTGTTGTTGCTTTCCGTATAATTTCCCCAAAAGGATTCTACATACTCTTGCGTCGAGTCGCCATGCATTCTCCAAAATCTCAATAAAGCAGGGGTGGATGAGAGAATGAGGGAAGAGCAGGAGGAGGAGTAGGAGGAGGAGGAGCAGTGCAAGGGGAGGAGGCAGAGCATTAGGATGGGGAGGGGGAGCAGGTGGAAGAGGTGGAGGAGAAGGAGGGGGAGCATGAGGAGGCTGAGCAGCAGGAGCATGAGGAGGAGGAGGAGGAGCAGGGGGATGATGAGCGGGGGTGGGGGAGGCAGATAATGAAGATTGGGAGGAGGAGCAGGAGGAGGAGTAGCATGAGGAGGAGCAGCAGGGGGAGGGGAGAAGGCGGATGAGAAGGATGGGGAGGAGTTGCAGCAGGGGAAGGGGAGGAGCAGGAGCCAGAGCATGAGGAGGAGGAGCGTGAGGAGGAGTAGCATGAGGAGGAAGAGTGTGAGGAAGAGGAGCATGACGAGGAAGAGCGTGAGGAGGAAGATGGGGTGGTGAAGTAAGGAGAGGAGGAGCATGGGGATGGGGGGGAGGAGCATGGGGATGGGGAGGAGGAGCATGGGAATGGGGAGGAGGAGGAGGAGCAGCAGCAGCAGCATGAGGAGGAGGAGGAGCAGGAGGATGATGAGCGGGGGTAGGGGAGGCAGATCATGAAGATTGGGAGGAGGAGCAGGAGGAGGAGTAGCATGGGCATGAGGAGGAGCAGCAGGAGCGAGGTTAGGAGTAGTAGGGGGAGGGGAGAAGGCGGATAAGAAGGATGGGAGGAGGAGAAGTGAGGGAGGAGGAGGCGGAAGAGAAGGATGGGGAGGAGGTGCAGCAGGGGAAGGCGAGGAGCAGGAGCCAGAGCATGAGGAGGAGGAGGAGCGTGACGAGGAAGAGCGTGATGAGGAGGGTGGGGCGGTGAAGTAAGGGGAGGAGGAGGAGGGTATAGATTTGATGTAATCCCTCACAGAATGAACGCCGGGCTGTGATTACAAATTATTGGTGCCAAAAATTGGATGCCCATCAAAATTCACCATCTGAATTTAGCTTAAAAGTGTTTTCAGCTCGACCCTCCAGCTGCTGTACAGCGTTGCTACAGCAATTTGACGCCATTTTCACACAATCGAGGCCAGAACTCACTTGGTGTCATCTTCTATGCAATCGTCGGGATTCACCACTTCCCTTATGCTCCTCGTTGGTCCATTTTCAGTAGATTTCTGCCCGCTCGCACTTTTCACGCAGTCTCCCAATTTCCACGCCCAAATTCTTTCGCATTCCGACGACGCAGGGTTGAAAACGTATTTGTACACGTAGGGAAAATTGCTAGTCGGACAATCAACGACGACCTGCGGTTAGAAATCGGTCGTAAAATTCAAACTATTCTCATCGAATGGCACACATAGCGAATCTCGATCTGCAGATTGCAACCTGTTTATCGTCTTGGTAAGCTAAATATTTCTGGCAATCCTGAGGGAATGCGCTTTTCAATCCGGAACCGCCGACTGCGACCGCTGTACCGCAATTTTCCGCTTTCCACGCCCAAACTTTTTCGCATTCCGACGTCGCAGGATCGAAAACGTAATCGTATATTTTGGGAAAATCGCTGGTCGGGCAATTTTCGACCACCTGCGGGCAAAAATTTGCGAAAGTTGCCCTCAAATGAATAATACTGCGATAATCAAGTTACGAATTCTCATAAATTATTACTTGTTTGTGATTTTCATCGCAGAGCAAATATTTCCGGCAATCCTGCGGGTACGCGGTTTTCGTTCCGATCGTGCAAACTTGCCTATCGCATTCGACTTCCGTGTAGACCCTGAGGAAAAGCGTTTTGAACAAAATTTATTTTCAAAGTTGAATTTCGTCAAAAAGCCGATTTTTTCATCGGCCTTCGATAGGAGCAATCGAAATCCAACAAACCTGCACTTCCCTTCGCTGAACAGCTGATTGCCAGGACATGTACGTGTAACCCAAACCCCTTCGATACACTCCTTGTACCGGTAACAGCCAATTTCAGCTACTTTGGTGCCATCGAGGCATCCACCGGCTGTTAGAACTACCTGCATGCGCAAAAACACGGCGAAATTCAACGAAATTGCATTAACATCGTCCGATAACGCATATTTCACCGAAAAAATCTTCAGAATTTGTATATTTTATATTTACAACACACAGGGAATTTAAACAAACTGAGAACTCACCGAGGAAAATTGGTCGACGCCTGTCTGTTGGCCATTTGGCGCACCGATCGCCGATGAGCTCCAAATGAGGAGCAACAACGTCGAAACTAACAGTGAATAAGCGTTAATTACATGTCAATACAAACTCATGGGTCCGACAATACTTCCAGATTACTACCTCCCAAATATTTGAATTCAAGGTCCAAGACTAGAAATTCGAAATTATTTTGAAAACGGTCTTATTCAAAAACGAATCCTTCTGAAACAGAATCCTGCTTTTTTGTACTTTTGAGTGATCGTTAACCCTATTTATGTGCATTGCAGCCCAAGGAACCGGGCTATTCGACTCGTCAAAATCACCCACCCCCCCACTGATTTACCACGAACAAAAAGTCGAGTATAAAAATACTGAGAGTAATTTTAGCACCACAGAATCGACAAAAAACTTACCTCGCATCATTTTTCGATTAAAACATTCCACGTACTGAGTGAAAGAGCGACTGCCACTCGAAACGACCACTCGAGATCACACGTCACACACGGGGGAAACGATTGACAAAATAATCTTTTCAGGGATTTATTTCGATAGAGGAAAAACAATTCGGTAAAGATATCCAACCTCGCATAACGATATTTTGTGATGTCGACCAAAATCGATGGCAATCGATTGATAATGATCGCTGATGGGAGGAACGACAATTTCAAAATATTTCAAAAAATCTCTGCACGCGATATAAAATTTACTTATTCAAAATATAACAAGCGTACAAATTCATTGATCTATCTGAGTGGTTATTAAACTATTTTATACACTCCATAAGACCCGAGGCTCCCCCCCCCCCCCAGGCCCAACAGGGGGCCTTTTGATGCTGGTTCCAAAAAGCATTGAATTTTTGCCGAAATCGAGCACCACAGAACCCAACGATGACATCCACTAGGATATCCCATCAGTGACAGATCCAAGGGGGCGAGGGGGCTATGCCCCCCAAAGCCCTGGTGTTTACACTAGATTAATGGCAATTTTTTAGCACCAAATGGATCACAACGATTGTCAAACTGATTGAACTATTCATCAAAACTATCACGACTTATTCAAAAAATCAGCTAATCACAAAATCCATAGGGAGGAATTAACCAAAAATTCAGGACGCATTCATTTTGCGATAAAAAAATATTCTCTACAGTACCAACCCAAAATACTTGGAGGAAGGTATAACGATCGAAATCCACGATTTCGGAGCGATTCTAACATTTTGTACCCGCCTAACTACCAACACGATTCCCCATACATCACCGTGAATCCTCTTCAGTCGGAGACGTAGACAGGTTGGCCAACTTTGATGATTTCGCCTTCCAACGACGCATCGTGAAGTCCGACGTAAATTCCCATGACGGGAGAAGAATCCAATTTCCTCTTCTCTTCGTCCAGCAGCCTGAAATTTTGTTTTTTTGATAACACAATTTCCAAAATTGGCTCTTCATTTATCATATTCGATAGTCTGTCTGCGATATAAAGAATACGTAGGATCGCCGACTCCTGGCGTCAAGGGATCGAAACAATAAGCGAGAAAGTAATCAGTTTTGACGACTTTTCTGAAGTTTTCTCCCCTGCAGATGTCAATACTGATTCATGTAACACACGCAAAGTCCATAAAAAAGGGAAAGCCAGTTTTGCCAACAAAATTCCCTATTTTTCCAAGCAGAAGACTTTAATTCGCTTTTTCACCACCAGATCCTACGTATTGTTATATTGCAAACAAACTATGGCAAATATTTCAGGAAATCTGCAAAACAAAAGCAAATTAAGATGCCTCATGGACACCAACCGGCCGAAGAGCCAATCCGGATTCATCTAAAAGCAGATTGGCCCTTTGGCCGCTCGGGGTGCTTACCTGTAAGTTTTCAAAGTGGTTATAGGTTCGAGGTTCTTGTTCCTGACCGATGTATCTGGATCTATAGTGGTCAAGCTGCACCTGTAGGAAGAAAGTCAATTTACAACAAACCGATGGAAAATAATGATCGACTTTTGAACATGAAAATTGGGTGCAATCTGAATGTCAGCAGATTCATGTACCTAATTGGATGTTGATATAACTCGATATAATCCGCATACCTGGTGCAGGGTTTGAAGTTCCTGAAGACGACGTTGTCACCGATGCGGACCCATTCGTACGTATCTTCTTCGTAAGCAGATGGCCCACGAATTATGATATTTCCTCGGAAATTCTTAGAAGAGACTGCCAACTGTCCTTCACCGATGTCATCCTGAATAAAAATGATGGAAAGCGTGAGAAAACGATGAGAAAAATTTGTACCGTAACAAAAAGTGCCAAAATTTGAAAACAGATGTAACAAAAGTTATGATGTGGACCTGGAATTCTAGTTCGTTCAACTCGAGAAATTCAAATTTCAAAGATTTCTCAACAAAACACATGGTCACCTTATTCCTTTCATCGATTTTCCCTTTCAGCTCAGCCACGGAAGCTTCGTTGAGCAAGAGGTACGGACCCAAGTCGGAATAAGCGCCCGTAAACTCGTTCTTCATCTCGGGAAACACAGAATTGTACTTGGCGACGAGGTGGGGGATGTCTCGGCGGACGTGATCGCCAGGCCAGTAGCCGAGCCGGACATCGGTCTTATCATCTGGGAACCAAAACCCTAGATTTTCTTATGGAAATTCAACTTACGGAAGGAATTACGAGCAAGTCGGTATCCATGGGGTGGAGCGCATCGAAAACATTGCTTTCGAGGCGTTTTTTTCCATCAATGCACTGTGACCCCCGACTGCAGTAAGCGCACCAACAACAACAACAACAACCAAGACAGGAGGAATAAGACACAGGATGTCACACAGGGAAAGGAAGGAAAGGCACATTCGCACCGCAATGTTCCCAGTTTGTGGTGCTTACCTCTTTCAAATTTCAAAACAACTTTAATATTACCATTGTTCGCAAATTGAGTAACTCACCAAAAACAATTTTTTTTAACCAATCGGCCACATCGTCGCCGCAGTCGACCACCGGCACCTGCTCAGTCCAAAGACGGATTTTCCTATCGGGCTTTCCGCTCGGGATTTCAAATTCCACGCGACTGCCATCGTAATCGAGGTGCATTTTTCCATTTGTGGCGAGCCCGACTTCGATTTGGAGCAAATGAGGGTACGTTCGGGCCGAAATGAACTCCATGGCATCCACCTGGAATAAAATCCCTCTGCATAAACGTGAAGCGGTTCAATTTCATGTTGAAATCATCAAAAAATGAGACAAATCGGGGGTAATTCAAAGTTTTGGGACAGATTTTCCAACAGATGAAAATTGAACTTAACTATATGCCTCAGGCATTGAGGGGAAAATGGGTTAATTGAAGTTACTATTGATTCTAGAGTAAACGCTAGAGTCTACCAAAGCCGTACCTTGTAGATCACCATTCGCCTGTCCCCAAGAGGTGGCCGTTGCGCGGTGGTCACTTCCGTCATACCAATCGATAGCAAGCGAGCTTCTTCAACGGAAATACCTGCAGGCCAAACTTTGAGTTCATTTTCTACTTGAGCCGACTTAGGACCCAACAGCCTACAGGCCAGGTCATTTCCAGGAAATTGATGTGACCAGTTGATACATACTGTTATTACGAGAAAACCAGTACAGGGAGGTTATACAGATGCAGTAACAAGATGCGTCGGAGGCATCTTCTGCATGAAGATACGGTGGGGCTGCAGAAGGCACGAAGAGTTAACCTATCGCGTCTCTGATTGGCTGATCCTTGCCTGAGCTTCCCACGCCTGTCAGTGGGCTGTTGGGGGGTCACATAAGACGTCTGATACTTGCTGAAGTGGAATGGATGAACTAAGATTCCTTCGACAAAGTCTTCTCGAGTGAGCTGATTGCCATGGCAACGCATCTTCGGTTCTCAAGGTTGAAGCAACGGCAACTTTGGCAAGCAATTTCCTCAAAACGTCATCATTGGGTCTTCGATTACCCCAATTATGACTTCGATTGTCCCAATTGTGACTTCGATTCCCCCGATTGTGACTTTTGATGATGCCAGAACTCATCCAGACTGAGTATAGTACTCGTTGCCATGGCAATTCAGGTACCGCTCGGCCAATAAGAGAACTTCCTCCAGAGTCCCACCATCGACAACAATCCAATCCACAACATCGTTGCTGCACGGTTGCTCGAGGGTTGTCCCAAAATTAAGGTTCCCAGAGATTTTTCTCCAGTAGGGAGTTTTTGTTTTTCAAATTTGCCACCACTGGCGTGTCCGTTAGGATCTAACGGTTATTTCGGTGGGTCCCCGTTGCGATACGACCAATAGTTTGCTTCTGACAACAATTCGAGCATGAGTACCTCATACCTCACTCCCGTCACCTGCGAGTTGCGCTCAGTCATCAGCGAATGCCGCCAGGTTAACGATTGTTTTTTCGTCTCAGGTGTAAGGTGTAAGGTGACCTACGTTTCATCCCCAGTCACTATGATTCAAAAAATCGTCACCTCCGCGGGCAAACGCTCCAGAAAACTTCGCCCGCACTCCACTCGGTGGTCTTCAGTGAGCTGTTTTGGGACCCAACTTATCGACGAGGATGCGATGAATAGAGGTTTTTGACAAGTCGGTGAATTTCAGCGGGACCACTTTTTCCGCGATCAAGAACGCCAGTGGTGCCAAACTTGAAAAACAAAAATTCCCTATAAAATCTCTGGGAACCTTAATTTTGGGACAACCCCCGTACATTGTCAAACGGTAATAGATACTCAAATCGATCGTGGACATTTGGCAAACCTTTGCAACTCTTGACGGGGTAGATGTGAAGTTCCGCAATTTCACCGACGCGGCGCCAGTTGCCTTTCGGGGCCGAACGCCGGATTGCGCCCATGACGTATTTGGCCACCAAGACCAACCCAACGCTGAGCAGGGTGGCCATAGAGGCGATGGTGACCAGCATTTTGTTCCCACCCTCCATTACGACCAATGGTTGGTCACACTGCGAAGATCCTGTTGCTTCAGGCGACGGTGCAGTCAATCTGGAATTTGAGTGATGACCAAATTGAGAAAATTTTAGAAAATTGAAAATTTTACAAGATCGACTATGGAAGCCCAGGAGCCGAAAGGTGGACTGTAAACGGCCGCATTTATGCGCGTTATCGAGCGTAATAGTAAAACGTGAATTCGTACGATCCATCGTCTATTAGACGATTTGCAACAAAAGCCGACAAATCCAAATGATCATGGGATGTTGAAATTCAAACGGAAGGTTAGGGGACTTCTCTAGTGTTCTGAAGCTTGACAGCCAATCAGATAGTAGATCGGACTTGCGCCGTTCGATCTGCTCTCTGATTGGCTTTCCTGCTTCAAACCTCTTACATCCCCTAACCTGCTGCCGGAAGGTTATCAACGTTAACGCACTTGTTGTCGCAAATCGTCTAGTCCAATACTCCGTAAATCGTCTCAACTGTAGACGATTTTACTGATGTTCACCAACAAATAGGTCATTTTTTGGGATATGAGAAGCAGGAGATGTTAGACTATCTATCCAGGTACCTGCTACAGAACATCAAATAATTCTGGGAAAAACACCAGTTTGTTAATTGAAGCACCTTTCAAGTAGAAAGTTTCAACCACTTGTTGATCTCATAGTCATAACTTATCATAGTATAAACAATTGACTCAAATTCATGGTGTCAATTCGCACTAATCCTTGCAGATGTTTAGCGGGCCCTTGAAGTAGGCACCCTAACAAACTCCGTAGTAAAATGTCGACTTGGTCACTTAAATTGAGAGAGATAAAACAACATTGGAAAAGAAATTAGCCGGAAATAATGAAAACGTTTTACCTTATTAGTGATGAAGCTGAGGATGAGATCACAGCATGCTACGGCAGCGTGAACGCGAACAATTGAACAAATCAAAGCAAGGTCATCAACCCAACAACAACCAATTGCCTGCAAATTCGTGTGCATGCGTATGCAATGTGATTGCCGGTCGTTGTGCCTTCAAGTGGGCAAAATTCAGAAGCAAAGATAAGGAAGATAACAGCCGACACTCCCACCCGCCACCGATGTTTCCCTCACCGGAGCGATTAGTGGGTGGACGTGGGGCGGAAAGAGAAAAAAGGAAGTAAAACAGGTGCATAGCGCTGCGTCTATGCGGCCGTGCGTCGAAAATTTGGGAGCGCGGCTTAGCGTATACGCGGCGTTGCCGGCGTTGTTTGTAATTTACCGGTTTACATTTCATCATTAAATGTACCTGAAGCTCATTCATCATTAAATTTGTAATTTACCGGTTTACATTTCATCATTAAATGTACCTGAAGCTCATTCATCATTAAATTTTAATGATGAATGAGCTTCAGGTACACGTCAGGAGAAGCGCAAATCGTCGCTTAAGAACTCGAAGTTGACTTTGATCTCGAAGTTGAGTTTGAACTCGAAGTTGACTTTGATCTCGAAATTGACTTTGATCTCGAAGTTGACTTTGATCTCGAAGTTGACTTTGATCTCGAAGTTGAGTTTGATCTCGAAGTTGAGTTTGAACTCGAAGTTGATTTTGATCTCGAAGTTGACTTTGATCTCGAAGTTGACTTTGATCTCGAAGTTGAGTTTGAACTCGAAGTTGACTTTGATCTCGAAGTTGAGTTTGAACTCGAAGTTGACTTTGATCTCGAAGTTGATTTTGATCTCGAAGTTGACTTTGATCTCGAAGTTGATTTTGATCTCGAAGTTGACTTTGATCTCGAAGTTGACTTTGATCTCGAAGTTGACTTTGATCTCGAAGTTGAGTTTGATCTCGAAGTTGACTTTGATCTCGAAGTTGACTTTGATCTCGAAGTTGACTTTGATCTCGAAGTTGACTTTGATCTCGAAGTTGACTTTGATCTCGAAGTTGACTTTGATCTCGAAGTTGACTTTGATCTCGAAGTTGACTTTGATCTCTAAAGTTGAATTTGATCTCGAAGTTGACTTTGAACTCGAAGTTGACTTTGATCTCGAAGTTGACTTTGATCTCGAAGTTGACTTTGATCTCGAAGTTGACTTTGATCTCGAAGTTGACTTTGATCTCGAAGTTGAGTTTGATCTCGAAGTTGACTTTGATCTCGAAGTTGACTTTGAACTCGAAGTTGACTTTGATCTCGAAGTTGATTTTGATCTCGAAGTTGACTTTGATCTCGAAGTTGACTTTGATCTCGAAGTTGACTTTGATCTCGAAGTTGACTTTGATCTCGAAGTTGACTTTGATCTCGAAGTTGACTTTGATCTCGAAGTTGACTTTGATCTCGAAGTTGATTTTGATCTCGAAGTTGACTTTGATCTCGGAGTTGAGTTTGGACTCGAAGTTGACTTCGATCTCGAAGTTGAGTTTGATCGATTTTGATCAAAGTTTGGTGATAGGGTCACGGCACTGAACTGATTGCGATAGCCTTGTTAAGGACTTGCATTAGCAGCAATCACCTTCAAGCGATTTTTCGGTACTATCGATTTTTTTTAAAAATTATCAACCTCAACAATCGATCGGGCTTGGAAAGACGAATCCAACGGTATGAGAATCTCAATTTGGCCAAAAATTGCGTGAGCACCTTTTGCTTCTTAAGCGACGAATTCTTATTCCATGACAAGGCGAACGGACCGAAGCGCACTGAAAACATTGCTCTCGATGCGTGTTATCCGTTACACCACAGTCGGAGCGGGAAGATTTTATAGATTTATTAACTTTAAGATATTTATTAAGATTTATTTTACTGTTGCCAAATCTGCGATGCGATGCGGCCCATCTGTAGGGTGCGCAGTGACTCGACTATACGAATGTTTTCCGTGTTTTCCGTCTACCCATGAAATCAGTACAACTATCATCAACTTGTTACTGTTATGTCAAAACCATATTTTCTAATCAATTGAGGATTGTAGAAATAAAGCTAAAAGCTGAGGCCGGATAGCATGGGTACAAGTTAAAAAATCGACTCCGAAAACAGTTCATTATTCGTTTATTTTCTGTGACGATGATAAATATACACATAAAGACACAACCTCATAAAATTCTTCGCTATATTACAAATTAGAATTTCTCAACATTATTATCTATCAGATCACCGGTTTCAATTTCAAAGATCACTATCGATGCTCAGCCTTTTCTCGAAATACGGTTCGAAATTTATGTATCACTTTTCATTATCAAAATAACTTCTTTTCGATTTTTGGTGTTCGATCTCGTTGAAACTCTCGTCACCGGATAACAACGATAAAAACACGTCACACAAACAGTCGACTAAGAGCGGTTAAAAAAGTCAGCGATGCGTCTAAGTACGAAATGCGTTAAAAATCTCGTAGCTGTGATGTCAGTGCAACTCAAATCGAACTAAAATTAAAATCCATTGTACGAGACGATCGATAACAATCATCCTACAAAATCAGATAATCTAGTAAATGTTTCGGGGGTCTGATAGCCCATGGTATCTAATTGGAAGGAGAGATTTTAGATGGCAGCAGGAAAATTCATAACCAGGTGGTAGTCGAACCTCATACCTTCCGATCACATAGCCTTCATTCTATAACTTCTTAATATCGCTGTTGCCATGCAAAATCCTATGAAAAATTTTGTAAATATTCAGCAATACCGACTTATCAGGGGTCAGGCGTCCCCAATACGTTCTGCAGTCAAGGAGGCTGACGCACGTCAGAAAGTGCTAGGTTCGAATCCCGCTGGAGAGCCCTTTTCGCCGGATTTCATCTAAATTTTTCTCCATCAACTCAGATACCTAATCTCGGAAAATTATGCGGTACAAACTATTTTCGGTTGATAACTTTATGTGGTGGGCGTTTCGAGGATGTGCGAGGATGCAGCGATGACGCCACCAAGTACATGCCTGACGAATGTATCTCCTGCGGCAGAACGACAGTAATTTTCAACTTTTTTCAAACTAAAAGTCCGGATGAAAAAATCACATTAGATGCCCGAGTTGAACAAAGTCGCTCATCGGATGGCGCAAATCTCAAAAAAAGTTATCAACTCACCAGCCAATGGGCCAATGGCGTACGCGTTTGGCAGTCGGTTCAATTCGTAAGTTGACAAATTTACGTCCAAGGGGTTCGACTTTGAATTGGCAGGTCCACCGTCGAATCCGAGGTCCCACCTTGGCAGGAAACTGGGGAAAAATTAGGTATAAGGAAAAAACAGGTAAAATTGCACGAACGGGCTTTTGTCCACTCAAAAGTAGGTACCTTAAATCGGCAGATGCGCCAACTAGAATGGCAACGGCTGTTACCCGCTGGCAGTGCTGGCCACCTTTGCCGTCTTCCAAGATCGCCGTCTTCGAATTGGAATCGATTCCGACCAATCGCAAATCGGAGGAGCCCGCGTAGTTCCGATCTGTCGCTTTGCCGGTCATCAACGTGTGGACCTGGTTAAACAAAGAATGACAGGATTACACAAACGATGGCATGACATGACATGATGAAATGACATGACTTCATGACATGATGACATGACATGATGACTTGATGAAATGACATGACGACATGACATGATGGCATGACATGATGACATGACGGCATGACATGACATGATGACGTGATACGATGACATGACATTATGACATGACATCAAGTGATATGATGACATGACTTGACGTGACGTGATGACATGACTTGACGTGACGTGATAACATGACTTGACGTGACATGATGACATGACTTGACGTGACATGATGACATGACTTGACGTGACGTGATGACATGACTTGACGTGACGTGATAACATGACTTGACGTGACATGATGACATGACTTGACGTGACATGATGACATGACTTGACGTGACATGATGACATGACTTGACGTGACATGATGACATGACTTGACGTGACATGATGACATGGTGGCATGACATGACATGACATGATGACATGGCATGATGACATGACATGACATAATGACATGATGACATGACATGACATGATGACATGACATGACATGATGACATGACATGACATGATGACAACATGACATGACAATGACATGACATGACGGCATGACAATGACATGACATGATGACATGACATGTCATGATGGCATGACATGATGACAACATGACATGATGACATAGCACAATGACATGACATGATGGCATGACATGATGACATAGCACGATGACATGACATGATGACATAGCACGATGACATGACATGATGGCATGACAATGACATGACATAATGACATGACATAATGATATGACATGACGACATGACAATGACATGACATGACGACATGACTTGATGACACGACATGTCATGATGGCATGACATGATGACAACATGACATGATGGCATGACAATGACATGACACAATGGCATGACAATTACATGACATGATGACATGACATGACGGCATGACTTGATGACATGACATGTCATGATGGCATGACATGATGACAACATGACATGATGACATGACATGATGGCATGACATGATGACATAGCACGATGACATGACATGATGGCATGAAATGATGACATAACATGATAAAAAAACATGACATCACACAATGACATGACATGACAACGTGCCCCGATGACACATACCATTATAAAACATGACATGTTGTCATGAGTTATTGCATATTCTTCATATTGAATTTCATCGTACCTTGTGATATTCGGGGTACGATGTGAGCGGTAGCCATTTCGCTAAACCTCCGTGGCCCCGGTACAGATGTAAAACCGAAGCTCCATGGCACTGAGCAGTCATGACTCCGTCGCACGAACTCAGGCCCGAACCGACGATCAAGACAGGGCCATCTAAACAAGAACAAAAACTTGAAATTAATTTTCCCAGGGAAAAATTGAAAGGCATTGAATTTTCTTGGAAAGGAATTTACCATCGGTCGAGAAAACCCGAGGTAATTACCAGCATTTGCCCTCATCGTGAAAGGTTGAATGCCTCAAAACTTGAACAACGACGTGCGAAAAATATGTCTCTACAAACAAAATGGATACAAAAAACTACCTTCCACGGTCGATCTGAGCGATTTCAAATAAGCGTCCAAATCGCGCGTGTTGTGCTTCACCCAATCCAAGTCTTCGCCAGGGATCCCTAAACGGTTTGGCGAGTCGTTCGTACCGCAGGCCAGCACGATGTACCTGTGCACCGGAATTTTTGATTTAACATGGTGCCTAAATAATGGTAAATGATGGTTGATGCGCCCTGCTGAAACCATCGGGAGCAACCAATTCACAGATTTCTGTGGAGTGCAAATACATTACATAAAACAAATATACCAACTTATGCAAAAAATGGATCTGGTTATTGTTGAAGCAATCATCCAGCAATATGCGTGAAAAAATTTCACCACTCACTTCGAGTGATAAACAAATTTCCTCCCCCTGTGGTCGTGCCCTTCGACGACCCAATGCACCTTCCGATCGTTATCTTCATCGCTATCATCATGCTCCGAAACGCCAGTCACGATCCCCCTTTTCTGGTACCTCAATAACCTGGAATGAAAGATTTGTACAGTTTTCAAACAGACTATTGATGATTTCATACCTATTTTTCAGGATAAAACACGAATTTACCCCATTTTTTGGACGTATTCCGAATAATAGTCGCCGACGGTTGACGCAGTAACGCGAACTCCATCTTCGGTCACATCGGCTAACCTGCCGGCGTCCGATTTGTGAAATGGTAGCCCCGGCAATTCCATCCAACTGCTCGAACTCAAAGTCAGCGTCTTTCCGTCAATTTTCTAAAAAAAAATCAGCATACCAATAACGTTGGTCAAATTCTATTATTTTTTAGAAGTATTTTTTCATTATTTTATTATTATTTATATTAATAGCAGCCCAGTGCTATCTACTCCCGCGAAAATTTGTAAAAATAAAAAATGTTATCGATGGTAAAAATGCTAACCTGCCATGTGCCCCCCGGTCGGTCGCGCCCTATGACGACATGCGATAAGGAAGGCCTTGTCGTGTTCCATGTCAGCAGTGGAGCAGCTGTGAGTCCTGCGTCAGTGCCGGGGCGCACCATTGCGTCAACCAAGAGCCCCACGGGAGTCGCACCATTGCGGCCCTCCAGACACTGAAATTTAGTTATTGTTTAGCGATTAACGGTTTATCTATTTAATAAATAAAAACCATGAGATCTCAGGCAGTAGACAGAGCAAAACTCTCGAACCAGCGATGAGTACAAGAAAATAACTTTTTTTTTCACCGCAAGAAGGAATGTCGCACAACAAACTTTCAACCAACCTGAGCCAAGGTGAGAAGGTCGGCTTGTGTAACGGGAAGGCCGGGCCGTAGGTTACTCCTAAGCAGCGTGTCCAGGATCGGGTCAGGATGGGAATTTCCATTGTAAACCGGTACATGGCCTGAAAGCAGGTAGCTCATAGCTAAACCCGACGGGCCGTTACCTGCGAACGAGACATTATCGTAGTCAAAAAGTCGATTTTTAGAGGAAAAAGATGGTTTTTTGACATTCAAACGTGATTTCCCTCACCAAGGAGCGGAGTAAACTGGAAAATGACTATACCGTTGGAAAGCTGAGCTTTTGAGCTATGTTAAGCTAAGTTTTTTCTTTGAAAAGTGCGCTCCAATCAACAAAAAACTGGTAAGTCCTTAAAAACCCGATTAAAAAAGTGCAGTTTTTTTTGCCTAATTTTGCTCTTATTTCTCTGCAGAAAAAAGTCAGATGTAGCACTTCTCTAATAGAAAAATTCACTAGCTTTCCAACGGTGTCCTCGGATTTGAAATTGCTCAAAAATTGAAGGAACTATAGCAGTTTTAGTGAGTAAAGGTCGAACATGGCTTTTCTAGCCATGGAAAAAAGGCCAGCGAGTCAGATTTGTTTGAAATTACTAGCAGAACATTTTTTTCACTTTTGAAAATCCAAAAGGTAGACTATAGGTACTTCAAAATATTGGAAATCCGCCGTAATAATTGAAAAATCATCTCTTTTTCTACGTCGGGAAATGATACTCACCTATTATGACGACATCCTTATAAATAGGAGGCCGCTTGCTTGACAACAGATTGTCCTTCATCTGAAAAATGGAGAATTTCAAATGTAAATTGAGTCAAATATAATTATCGAATTACAAATAAAAATTTATACCTATCTTAAACCACAAATTCACTATTAAGATGGAATTTATCCTATACAATTATCATAATATGGCTCGGCATAGACTTTAATTGTAACAATTGAGTTAAGTAGCACTCGGCATTAATACCGGTCCAAATTCCAGTGTCGTAAGTTGGCGCAATAAGCATGATCCAAGCATTTTCCATGAGAGGAGAGTTAATTCGTAATTGCGAATGGGCTGCTTACCGAAACGTTTTCTCCGACAGTGAAAAATAACCGGGCTAAAAATAAAACCGGTGAACCGGATTTATTTGAAATAATCTATCGATTTCACCGCCGACAGAGTTGAAGAAACGTTCCCTTCCAACACTAGACACTGTCTGCTCTCCTGTCGGTAATGAGCGGCAATTTCAACGGATCGAAATGAAAATTTATCTTATCTGTCCATTCTGAATGGGCTGAAACGGGAGGGAGCTACTCCTCCATTGTACCCCACCCTTCGATCCCCGCCAGCGTGTGTGAGCCGCAAAAAATTGCAAAAAAAAAACAACCCCGGCGCCAACACAATCGCGCACAATTGAGAGCCGTCTCAAGGTCGGAATGTATGTCGAATGATGACGGATCAATACGATGATCATCATCGGTACCACCTGACAGTATAATGAGGATAATACGAGCACGCGTCGAGTTCGTATCGCAGCCATTTGCTGATGCCACAACAAAAACAAAGATTGCGATCTTCGCTGTTCGGCGTTAATTTATTAGAAAATCGTTTCGGTACATTATTTCCAGGAATAAAGTACCTATTTAATTTTTTAGATAATTTTTTTCACTCAAACGCAAAGCAAAAGAAAAACTGACGCCCCCCCTCAGGGTAAAACCAATGGTGAGCAAAAAATCCCTAAGAAACATTCCATCCCCTGAAGAAGCCCAGCGGGGCGAAAGCGATTGGACTAATGAAGAAAATGAGAGTATGATACCACTCTCTCCCTCACCTCCACGCACAAAAACCAAGGAATTTTCATACCATGTATGATTTTTTAAGGGCAATAAAAGAAGAAATGGATACAACCTAAAAGCAAAACAAATTGTTTCGCGTTTTTGTGGCGTTGTACAAAACAAAAAAAAAAAATTAAAATCGGATCGAGGGCAAAATATTTCAGCACTCGTATCGACGGATCATACGAAAAATGGCTGACGTGAAGCCTAGTGGCAAGCGTGACTGGCTCAAGCTGCAGACTATACCCGGAAGTAATGGGTTTGAATTAAGTGGCATTAAATTCTAGCCCATAGCCATACAATTCATGTCATCCATGGTATTCGGGGTTTCTGTAAATCATCCGAATCCTTCTGATATGGGTTAACACAAGTAAACCATCACTAACATTTTTTTATACAGAAAATTTCGTCCCTCAGACATTAAGGCCCGTATTCACATCACTTCCTATCTGGCTTCTTAGGACGCCTCCTACTTGGAGGCCCCCTTAACATATAGGACGCCTCCTTTGAAAAACGTTATTCATGAACTCTCCTAGCTTCTCGGAAAGGGGGCCTTACAGTGGGAGGCCCCCTTTCGAAATTTCAAAAGTGACGCCACGGAGCTTATAAAAATCCGCACTTCAAGCCGCGTTCACACAGCAATCGCATGCGATTTTACCATTTTTGACAACATTTATGTCTACCATGTCAGTAAAAGAGGTAAGTTATACAACAACAAAAGTTTTTTTGGGCATTTAATTTTGGAATGTAAACAAACAAGTTATTTTTCGATCACTTCTTGATCATCTATAATGGGACTTGTGTTTTTCGTCCTAATTTCAGTGATCTTGAAGAAATTCTGGTGTAGTTCTCGTTACAGGGTACCTAATCAAAAATTACTGCCAATCGAAAAGAATGCGAAGTATTTCATACATCTGAACGCGGAAGCCCGAAATATTCATCTCCAAAGAATCGTGTACCTACTGAACTGGCAGAATGCAATGACCACTGTTTTGCGGTTTTACGTTGAAAAGCATTGTGAACACCTGTAATTATTTACATACCTAATTAAGTACCTACTTACTTACTGTACTCATGAGTGAAAAATAAACGTCTGATCATAAATCTTTTTTTTTCCACAATAATCCTGGTCAAAATGGAACAGTTTGCAGGACTTTGCATAGTTGCGGCTATTTTGGAGCTTTTTCATCATTAAATGATTGCTGACTAGAATTGATTGATTGAGAATAGATTGATGACTAGATGATGACTAGAAATTTTCTAGTAAGAAATCCATCAAGTAGGTACCTAGGTATGAACATAAATTATCTTTTGCTGCTCTTGTTTGTCTGAGTGATTGCACAGGTTACTCATTGACTTGATGAAAGAACACCGGAATTTCCCAATAATGGAATTAGGCAAGGTACTATCAAGACGAATACTGGAGAAATTAATTTATTTTACAATAACTCGCATCATGCCACGCAATAAATTCGGCTTTAAGCGTAGGTACCGTACCCCTGGATCGATACAAGATACAAAACGATACAAGAGGCTTATTTCTGGTGGTAAATGTACATTTTTATGGGTGTGGGGTGCTTCACTGTAGCTTAACCAGGGGTACCCTCTGAGAACCTCTTCGCTTCAGCTCAGGAACTTGTGCGTCCAGAGATTTCAAATCATTCGTGCGCTGCCGACGGACCCATCAATCATCATCGCTAGTATTCACCTGAAATAAAACGAGCGAAATTTGAAAAATGGGAGTCAGAGAAAACCATTACCTAACTAGCATGGAGGTGCCGATTTCGTGAAAAACAGCCAACTGTAATCTGACTCTACAACAGTCAGTACTACAACCGAAGGCATTAGATTAGGGTTTTGAATACTGAGTACCTACTTAATATATTACTTGGAATCAGCAGAAGAACATGAAATTCGTAGGTATTGCCTACTTCTGGGTTAGCTAAACCGCTGATGCGCCTGATCTATGTATCTACTCCTTACCTACTTTTTTTTAGAATTCTAAACTCCTAATGAGGAATAACTACCCATTATTTGAATGAATAATATTCCCATAATATTATTATGAGCACTTACCAGAATCGTCCGAAGAGCTCCGAAAAAATACACGTAACGAAACGAAGGTACACGATTGCTGTCTTTTGTCCAGAGGCGCTCTCAGACCATTGGAAATGTTTTTATCTTGATTTCCTCGCACAAGTTCGATGAAATCATCCGCGACGAAGAAAAATAAATAATTAAACTGAATGGAACGAAATGGATGAGCGATCGGAAGATAAATTCGCGGTTTGTTTACACTGGGAATGCAAGATGGCTGCCGTCTGGTGAAGTGAAAAACCGAGTAAGGCCCCCTTTCGGGCCCAAAGGCAGCCCGATTGCTACCTAACGAAAAGGGGCCCTCAGGAAAAGGCTCCCTCAAGTTTCGGCGCTCCTAAGCCCCTTTAGGAAGCTTCATGAAACGGTTTTTCGTATAGGAGCCCTCCTTAGGACGGCCCCTAAAGCTTAGGAAGTGCTGTGAATACGGGCCTAAATATTGCCAATAGTTGACAATTTTTTTTATCAGCCTTTATAACCTACTTTATTTTCGCATTGTCTTCGTATCACTGTAATACTATCAATGGCCAATCGATTTCGAAGGATTTTCAGCAGATAAAGAAACGATTTCGGGTTAATGACGAGTCGTAAAGTGTCAAAAACCCAGTCGAGCAGGAAGATGTTCGAAAATTGATTTCCTCGTGCCGAATCACGTTTCGACCTTGGAACACCATAATATATCAACCGAACTCACCGGCATACGCTTTACATAATACAATAGGTAGCAGTTCTAGTTTTGTGCAGGCTAAAAAGTAAAAAATAGTAAAAAATTTCACGAAAAAAACGAAAAGATGTACGAAAAAAACGGGCACCTTAAAAAGGACTTATCGATGGCCCATTTCTACCGAATAGCTCAGTATCAAGGTGAATTCCTGTCTTGAACAATTGCCTGATCATTCATCAAGCACAGATTGCGATCAAGTGAAGTATTGACCTTGGTACCGAGCAATTGCCAACTAAAGGGGTCAACTCGAGTCTGTAGATCAGTCCGATCATAATCCCAATACCAGAGGAGTTGTTCCCGATAAACTTTTACGACAAATCTGTTGGGTAATATACCGTAAGATAATTAATTAATTTTTATCTGTCGAACGGTAAAGTTTCGTGATACACGATTGTGTCATTAGTGAGTAAACCCTACAAGACGTCTATTTTAGGCCGCCTTGACATAATATCCCAGTTCTAAAAATGTCGAATGAAATCCAGTAAGTTACGCGACCTTCCGATCGGGAGAAATGAACTCTAAAATAAAACGAAAAATTCAATCAGCATACCTAAAATTACCTACCTAAAATTCGATCATTTTGAATAATAGCAAAATTTTACGGAACCAAAATTTCCTTCAACTCAAGATTAGAAAACAAGCAGAAACGACCATGAGTGCCATTAGTGTCAACGCCGACGCCACCTCGACCAATCAGTAACGCATTTTCTTTCACCAACAACCAGCAATCGAAAATCCGATCCGATCTGAATTCATTGGACGATGACTAGTACCAATTCTACCTTGTTAACATGGAAGTGAAAAATTCCGCGTTTGTTATCCCCAGATTGGGAAAACGTCAGCCGCGAGCGTCGAAAAAAGACAAATATTATTTCAAATTGAGAGAGGACATTTTGAGAAGAACAAACATAAATAGTCAGGCATGAATAATCAGATATCCTTGAAAAATAGGAAATCAATCGCTCACTAGAAAACAATGGATAATTAGTAAGCATCCATCGATACCAGATGGTTGTGTCATTCACCAATATCCATATCGAACCATTGGATCGCAAGATCAAAGGAGCCTCTATTATCTTTTTCGTCCCGAAGACGACTGATGACTTAAGTTTCAAGCTTTCACCAATATACTGGCGCAAAGAAGTATTGACTGATTCAAAACGCAAACTCAAACTCAATCTAAAATATAAACTCAAACTTAATCTCAAACGCAAACCCAAACTGCAACTCAATCTAAAACATAAAACTCAAACGCGAACTCAAACTGCAACTTAATCTAAAACGTGAACTCAAACTCAATCTCAAATGCAATCTCAAACGTAAACTCAATCTAAAACGTAAACTCAAACTCAATCTAAAATATAAACTCAAACTTAATCCAAAACGCAAACTCATACTCAATTTCAAACGCAAACTATAACTGAAGCTCAATCTAAAACATAAAACATGAAAACTGAGGTCAGTTTGAAAACTGAGGTCAGATTGAACTGAGGTCAGTTTGATCTGAGGTCAGTTTGATCTGAGGTCAGTATGAACTGAGGTCAGTTTGATCTGAGGTCAGCTAGAACTGTTTTCAAACTGACCTCAGTTTTCAAACTGACCTCAGTTCAAACTGACCTCAGTTTTCAAACCGACCTCAGTTTTCAAACCGACCTCAGTTTTCAAACCGACCTCAGTTTTCAAACCGACCTCAGTTTTCAAACCGACCTCAGTTTTCAAACCGACCTCAGTTTTCAAACCGACCTCAGTTTTCAAACCGACCTCAGTTTTCAAACCGACCTCAGTTTTCAAACTGACCTCAGTTTTCAAACTGACCTCAGTTTTCAAACTGACCTCAGTTTTCAAACTGACCTCAGTTTTCAAACCGACCTCAGTTTTCAAACTGACCTCAGTTTTCAAACTGACCTCAGTTTTCAAACTGACCTCAGTTTTCAAACTGACCTCAGTTTTCAAACTGACCTCAGTTTTCAAACTGACCTCAGTTTTCAAACTGACCTCAGTTTTCAAACTGACCTCAGTTTTCAAACTGACCTCAGTTTTCAAACTGACCTCAGTTTTCAAACTGACCTCAGTTTTCAAACTGACCTCAGTTTTCAAACTGACCTCAGTTTTCAAACTGACCTCAGTTTTCAAACTGACCTCAGTTTTCAAACTGACCTCAGTTTTCAAACTGACCTCAGTTTTCAAACTGACCTCAGTTTTCAAACTGACCTCAGTTTTCAAACTGACCTCAGTTTTCAAACTGACCTCAGTTCAAACTGACTTCACTTCAAACTGACCTCAGTTCAAACTGACCTCAGTTCGAACTCAAACTGCAACCTAATCTAAAACGTGAACTCAAACTCAATCTCTAACGCTAACTCAAACTGAAACACAATCTAAAATGTAAACTCCATCTCAAACATGAACTCACACTGAAACTGTTTCAGTTTGAGTTTGAGATAAAGTTGAGTTTTAGTTCCAGTTCCAGTTTCAGTTTGATTTCACGTTCGAGTTAAAGTTTGAGATAAAGTTCGAGTTTGAGTTCGGGTTTCAGTTCGAGTTGCCTTTTTGGTTTGTGTGTGCGTTTGATTTGATGTTTAGTTTCAGTCCCAGTTTTAGTTTAATTTTACGTTCGAGTTAAAGTTTGAAATGAAGTTTGAGTCTCAGTTTGATTTCACGATTGAGTTAAAGTTTGAGTCTCAGTTTGATTTTACGTTTAAGATGAAGTTTGATTTTGAGTTCGGGTTTCAGCTCGAGCTGTCGATTCAGTTTGTGTGTGAGTTTATTTGATGTTTAGTTTCAGTCCCAGTTTTAGTTTGATTTTACGTTTTGGTATGAGATGAAGTTTGAGATGAGTCTCAGTTCCAGTTTCATCTCACGTTTGAGTTTCAGTTCAAGTTAGAGTTTCAGTTTGTGCTAGTTTGAGTTTGAGTCTATCGAAGGAATAAGCAGAGCTGAAAGCTGTTAGCTGAAAAGAAAGAGTTTGGTGATGGAAAGAATTGAGCAACCAGTCAGTTTGAGCGTCTAGCAAAGAATGAACATTTTATTTGGTAAATATTTACATTTGTTGCAACCAGCAACAAGTTGTTACCAACACCTTGGTGTTCACCCAGTACGAATGTTTTCCAATAAAGTCAAAGTTAAAGGTTCAGTTTGAGTTTGAATTCCAGTATCGGTTTGAGTTTACGTTCTAGTTTCAGTTTGATTTTACGGTTTAGTTTGAGATAAAGATTGAGATGGAGATGAAGTTTGAGTTTGAGTCTCAGTTCCAGTTTGATGCTACATTTGAGCTTAAGTTCGAGTTAGATTCAGACAAAAGTTTGAGTTTCAGTTCCAGTTTATGTTTGAGGTGGAGTGCGAGGTACATTTACAGATTTATTTTGAGTTTCAGTTTGAGTACCTAATAAGCATTAAGTAGGCGTAGGAATTGATTGATAACGGTTCACTGGGGTTGGTTGGAGCTGGGGGAGGGAATTTTTTGAAAAAGCTCGGCATAGAACAGAATAGGGCGAGGCGATGACAAGTTGAAAGGAAGAGAATCCATTAGGAAGAGAATCCATTAGGAGCATATCAGATGGATAACCACCATTTACCGATGATGTCCGACTTTGTTCAGACCGGTACTTAGCCCAGACCCGCCTCACCGACCACTTCATTCCTAATTACTTGATCACTATGACCTTGCCCAGGTCGGGGCTGTAATGATGAAGCAAAAATCCTCCGGTTAACTCTCCCAGTTGAAGTAGACAGCCAGACAAGTATCAGAAGAGAAATCCCATCATTATGGCAATGTATTAATTCGTAAGTAAAATATCAACGGGTAAATAGCACCAACCTTTTATCCGAAGTGGAGTTTGTCCCGATTTTGACGAATGCCGACTCCGATTAAACCGGACTTATTACGGCTGCACTCACGCCCGACGATCCCATGAATTGCAGAAATCGAACTGGAAATTTGGCAAATTTCGCGCCTCGGATTGTCGAACGGGTCGGCCGAAAACGAAACGGCAACCACGAAGCGGATGCGTGGACTTCCAAATCTTGCACTCTTGTAAACTGACACAAGTCTAGTCAACTGACCTTCGGTTTTTCGCCTCCCCCCACTCCCCTCCCAGCTAATGACGCGAATTTGAACTCTGGAGTAACGTGCAGTGTTCCCTCAATGAATTTTCCCCAATCGCGAACTAAATTTCCCCGTTTTCCTTTACTTTCGGACAAAGGGCTGCTTGAGATGTTTATCATCGCTCTCGCTTTCCACGATTTTTTTGGCTTCTCTCCACTTCATTGTGGTGGAAGTTTTTCAAAAAACAAAAAAAATATGACGAGGGGTCATCGATGAGAAAAATCGGCGTACACGACCGTCCCGAAACGTGATTTTTTTGGTTTTGTGGTGGATCCAGGAAGCTAGACTCTGAATTATGAGGACAGAGAGAGTTTAATTTCTGTGGACTTAGAATCGACCGAGAATTGATTCCGAGTAAATTGTCGGTAAAGGTTCTGCAATGAAGAATGCAATACATTTTCCAGCGTTTGGTCGTAGGGAACTATTTATTTACATTGAATGCACATTAACATTGATTAACTACACAGAAATTAGGCTGACCGTCACGTATCCAAAGTGACCTGACCTTTGGCTTTCAACTTGGAATCGATAATTTGTTTAATTTCGGCAGCTTTTTCCATCTGTTGACGTTTATGGAAGGATTTTGCCATGTCCACCTCTCTCGTCAGTTTGATGATTTTTTCCTACAAAGACAATCAAACCAGTTACATATTTGTGAGGATTCATCGCATTGGAAGTTTTGGGTTATACCGGTCTTTCCAGATGGTACATTGACGTTTTCTTGATGCAGGTTTCAATTGATTTCTGGCGTGCAAGTCAGCAAGTTAATTACTAGAGAGTATCAACCCGCAAAAGTCCAAATTATCAAGACCCTAAGAGGTCAATACCGCCGAAATCGCTTCATATCAAGAGAACGTCGTTCCTCAACTCTCGTAGGCAGGTGGAAATCATGCTTACAGTATATTCCCGCTGTTTCTGGAATCTGGCAAGTTGCCTGGAACCGTATGGTGTGGCTCGCCCATCGGCAAACGTATAGTCAGGCCCTTCCCTCAATTGATGGCATTGGTTCACGTTCTTTGACAAGATATTCCTGCGCCAATGTGATAAAAATTAGCTCAATACACCATTCAGAAATCAGCTTCTGCTCATTTCCAACTGTGGACGGCTTTGAGGAAATTGCAAATTACGTCTGAAAAAGGTCGCAGATGCTTCCTCGATTGGTGCCAAAAGATTGGTGTCAGGATTTGGTGCCAAAACGCCCAACATAATAATCAATGGGTCTTTTACAACTTAGGTACACGCATACTTACCTCCTTCGATGGTTCCTATTCATGAATGGCTCAGCATCCAATCGGCCTCCACTGAGAAGCCTGAACTGCAGACCTGTGGAAACCGAAATGGACGAAAGACAACCTCCATGAGCCTGATGTTCTTAGGTCATAAAATTTGTAATCAATTTATTGATATTTATGAATTGAATGGATAATCACTAACCGCACGCCTGCACTGCTCTTGCTTTCAGTAGTCCCGACCATCTCACTAATTCGATCATTTTTTAGTTGAGATGGAATTTAGTTAATTCCAGGCCAGCTCCAGTGTCACGAAGAGAAAATAGAGCACTAACACCATCAATACTAAATTACGACTTCGGTAAATAGCAAAAATAGGGCTTACCTCCGGCAAGTAATCAAAAATCGTCAAGAAATTAGCGTCGCTCGAAGGCAGCGATTGTATTAACGCTAAAAAGCGGGATAAAAGCCGGGAATTTTCGTGAATTCGGGACTTTTTGTAAGAACCACTCAAATGGCTACACTGCACAGCAGTCGATCGAGAAGACAGTGGTGCCAGGCACGAAATTTTATCTGCATTTATACGGACTTTTTGGGGATCGAACAAAAAACGAAATGGGCTCATTTCATTGCGTATACGCGTCACTGCGTATACTTCGTCCCACCTGTAATTCTTCGCCTCTTTTTAAATTGGATAAGAAAGTAAAAACTGTTTTTTTTTTACTGTGGTCCATACACAGACATGATACGATTTTCTGCTTAACCCAGATACGATATAAACACGGACTTTTTCGCTAATGATGCTGTTTCAAAATTTTGTGATCTGGCACCACTGGAAAAAGGAGAGGAAACTGAGTATTTTCCCATCCCTATCATCTGTTCGCTGCTGTCATCCATTACCCATTTGTGTAAAAATCGATCGTCGCGCTGAAAAATGTGAATTGTCTAGTGCCAATTTCTGTCCACGGTTTTACCGTTGAGCTGGAAATTCGCTGGATTACGGACTGAATTCATTCGCTTATTGGACCATAGTTTACGTTTAGCTTGTGGTGTGGTGTGTGTCAGTCGAGTGGTGTTTGTGTTGGTGCGAACAGTTGGCCAAATTCGGGATTGGTTTTTGACATTGTTGTGGAGTTTTGGACTGTTTTTCGTTTTCTACATCGTTCCGAAGGGAACGGCAAACCCTAAATTCTCTGAACAATGTGAGTATTCAATGTTAGCAATTTGCCAATGATGCTAATTACCCTGAACCGATTGTGCCCTTTGTTTGATCACTGTATTGGTTTGAACTACTATTCTCTTCATCTGATTGGATGAATCTGTTCATGAACTTGAATAGCTACTTCCCGATCTAGATACGGACAGTTTTGGAACCCTTCTTGCCCTCTGGGTGTGTGCCCTATACTTGGGGCATTAAATGCCAATTTTGTCCGCCCAAAAGTCAAGAAAAGTGGTTCCACACAGCCCTTATCTAGATCGGGGCTATAGCTATTCGAATTCATACCAATGCAGACATCACTGAAGAAAATAGGTAATGAGTTTGACAAAGGACACAATAAAGACAGAGGTCATTGGCAAATCTGTAGGAAATTCTCGGTAGACTTCTACCTACAGGAAAACTAGAATGGAGGAACTAGAATGTTGGTTCCAGGGTTTTAGGTAGCAACTTTTGTGATACAAAACACGCATGTCGAAGTGCGTATTCTACATTTGTACACCCCCGCCCCATATCACACGAACGACTTGTTACGACCCGATTTAGAAAGACATTAGTTCGGAAAGGCAGTCCTGGACTGCTCCAGGTCGAGTTGACGTCAAGCCATGTTATTGGATGAACAACTTCATGAACAGATTCATTCAATCACATGAGGAAAATTTGCAAGGTGTCGTTAGCTATTAGGCCTGGAGTAGTGCGGGACTGCTCTGCTAAGGGTCTGTTCGGACAGGCAGTCCAGGACTGCTCTTGGAACTATAAAAAAGTTGTAGTTAAAAAATGATAGTCGTTAACGACGCCAAGCAAATCCATGTCATCTGATTGGATGAATTTGTCCATGAAATTGTTCAACCAACCTCATGGGAATGTCCGGGAATTTGAGCAGACCTCAAACTGGCGCCAGTGAATCTTCCAGTTACCAAATTCACATTTTCGAGTTGCTCTCTTTCATGACGATTCCATGATCTAAACTCATCCGAAAATCGAAATCTCGTCTGCGAAATTGCAAAAAGAACCGATTTTTTTGAGATACAAGGCAGGAAATTTGTTATAGATCGTTAACAAAAGTTGTGAACAAGATCGGACCAAGTACGGAACCCTGTGGTACACCAGGGCGGTCTACACCACCACGGGGTAATTTTGTGCTGGGTGCTGGTTCGCTCACGGTGCCAATTTTTGCTAGCGTAATAATTATATTATGAGCATATTATTTATGGTCAGGATGGAGTGAGTTTGATGAAACCAAGCTCCAGTTTAGTAAATATAATTGAGAAAATTATTTGTATTTATTAGGTATGAAACGTATGAAAATGTGGCGAAAAAGGCAAAATCAGTATCGATTTCCTGGAAACTCAACTTGAAATGGATTAGGTATATTTGCTATCTGCCTTGTCTTTTTTATCTTTCCGTAACAGTATGTACTCAGGGAATCTCTCCGCCTGCGCTTATCTGGTACACACAGAATAAACGCAAAATATATTTCATGTTTACCATCGACTTGGGCAATTGCACCGCTCTATCCGATGGCGAATTTTTTCAATTTCTTTCCGTAGTTTCGTAATTGAGTATGGATTTCTCGGCATTTTCATTTTTTCTGTGTAGATTATGACGTCGAAGGGTCCAAAGAACTACTTGGTCGCCTATCGGATGATGACGTCACCCTGCGACGGACAAAATTGTTCAGGCCATGGTGAATGCCTCAATGGCACATGTTTTTGTGAAGTAAGTACGATAATTGGGTCTTGTAATAATTGGGTTTTGAAGGGAAGCGTACCTATGCTCTCAGAGCGTATTTTTCCGTCTGTGCTCGCTGCAACTATCTGTATCTTCATTTTGCAACTATGTATTCAATTTCGCGTTTCTACAAATTTCAGATACAATTCGTCGGCGACGAGTGCCGCCTGGCCAACACAAGTTATTTTGTCGCGTTCGCGACAATTTTCTTCGGCGTTGCTCTCACATGTTTCGTCCAACTCGTCATGAGCATCATTGCTGAATGGAACAGGTACAATTTTTGTTTGAAGTGTATTGTGTTAGTTAGTTTTGTACTTTTTCGAGAAACGCTGAATGATAAAAGAATAAAAGAAAATTGTTAGCTGGTGATTCTTTGCAATGTTTTTTCTTCTAGACTGCATTTTACAATCTTGAGGGTCCTGACATTTTTAGATTGAATTAAATTCTCCCAATTTGATCGTATTTCAGGCTGAAATCTCCGTCTTTGGCCGGCGCCTGTCGGATCACGATGCAGAAATTGCTCTATTTCGTCGTCTTCCTTGCCACCATAATAAAAGGGGCATACTTCACCTCTCCTGTGAGTACGATTTAATATTATCCGTATTTAATAATTATATAATTATTAATTTAATAAATTATTAAATTATAATTAAATAAATTAATTGTAATTAAATTAATAATTAGTCATTATTAATTTAATATTAATTATTTAATATTAATTAAATTATAAAAAATATCAATTACATATTAAAAAATTATCAAAAATATTGATTCAAAATATTAATATTATTAATATTAATTAAATTATTATTAAATTGGTGAGTCTCGAACCATTTTCTAACCTGCATTGGGTTATCTCCGTCAAGTTCCAACCCTCTTCTTGAGGGCGGCAGGGCACGTCCGAGACAGCAGTATGGAAGCAACGCCTGGAGCGGCGTTTTACATTATAATTATTATCTCCATTATTTTCAACCATAATGTTTCTACTTTCGTATAAACTTCTCGACACGTTTGTGAATTGTTTGTTTACGATTTCATCGCATTATACGTCGGGTTTTAAAACGTTTAAGAGTCGTTAACGATTCTGAACCAATCGAACGAACGTGACGAACATAATGTCCATCGCACAGCTTTCCCTTCGCGTCTGTTGAAATCGCCAGTCCGAAAACGACAGTCGACCCTCGAACTTGATTGTGTTTTCAATCGCTTGGTAATTTCCGAAATTGTTCTGTCACTTTTGATTGGTTCAGTGGTTTAATTTGATTGGTTTGCTGGAATTGTATTGTAAAGTGAATCTGCGGTTTCGAAGAAGAAAAATTTTCAGGAATAAATTAATTTGCGGTTACGAAGAATATATTAAACAACGGATCAGAGGTACGGTTTTCCATGAACTCAAAAGATAATAGCAAAGTCGACCATATCAGAAAGCTGATGGAATGGGCAAGTTTTTCCGGAATTCGACAACTTCTACCGAGTTTTTTCAGAAAAGTATTTTCAGAAAAAAAAGTTTTTTTTTTCAATTTTTGACGTTTAAACTGCGATTGCGGTACTTAGGACTTAGTTCATCATTACAAGTGCTCATCAGACGTATAGGAAATTTAACGCTGAATTCGGAAGTGTCCTCAAAAGTTAAAAAAAGTGGTTTTCAACAGGAGAAATTTCTGTTTTTATAAAGCGAGACGTGGGGTTTCTGAAGAAAAACGAAAAAAATTGTATATTTGAAACGACTTGAGATTGAAATCGAAGCATTAGGCTTATGTCCCTTTTTCGGTGCAGTATTACCCATTTTCTTACACCTAGTTTGGTACACCCTGTATGATTGATTTGTACAAAAACCTACCAAAATACGTGGAAGCATAGTGTGCTCTATGCACCATAGGCTGTCTAAATAATATAATATTCATATTATAAATAATATTGTCTGCACTGTGTGCAATAGAGACGAAAATACGATGTAGATCGCAGTGATTTCACAAAGTCGACAAGAATGAAACTAATTTCCCATCGCCGGCTGGCGAGCAATTACAGAAATGAACGAGCGTGTCTTTCTCCGACAGCTCAATTGACTATTTTTTATCGTTTCCTGTCGACTTATGACCCATTTGTGATGACCGAATGTTGAAAATACGAACCCAACGTTTGCTAGTTCAGTTTTCAGTCGATAACCGAATATCAATCTTCATTATACCTTGACAGTATTGGGCTTATCTATCGAATGATTAGTTGAAAAGCGTTAATTAATCACTTGCGCGTTGAGTAACGTTATTCTGTTATTAATTTCTTCAATTTCTCAATTTTCGATACCGAATAGTTGGGTAGGTACCTAATTTCATACTCGCAAAGCAGGGTGACCGTCCGAAAAATCGACATTTTGATCCAAATTTTTATTTAGGTGCCAAAATATGGAAGTACTGTGCGTTATGTCGCTGGTTTTTCTGCATTATTCCCTGTTTCAACCAAGAACCTCTGCTCCGATTTTAACTTTTTGGACGATCGACACACTACCATTTTTCATCTGTTAGGTTTTGACAACCATTTTTAAGAATTTCATTATTACGAATTATTGAATGAGAATTTTGATCGGAAATTGGATAACTGGAATATTTCAGTTCTCAGATTCTTCATTGATTGTGATCTTTCAATTTAGGGAGCGTTCGAGGAAGGCTGGTACCGAAGTCTGACGTCAGCTTACTATCCCCTCCTCTTGTCCGGCTCGTCGCTCATCGTTTGTTTTTGGGCTGAAGTAAGCATAATACAATTCAAAAACTGGCACTAAAATTTTCGAGATTCGTGCTTCTCGCCTCGAAGTTACTTATTATTTTGTTTTCGTTGCTGAAGTTTGCTGTTGTTGCTGAATTTTATTGTTGTTGCTAACGTTTTTGAACATTTATGACAGGTCTTCCATTTGCGCGATTTGGGCTGGGAAAGGCGCCAGTTTATATCGAAAAGCAGCCTCGCATTCATCGCGTTCAACATAATTTCCTATTCGCTGCTTCTGGCTGAAGTAATCACGACGCAGGTGTTCGACGCCGATAAAGAGCGCAAGGTAAATATTCGAAAATGAGAAATTCTGACATCCTGAATTAGCAGATTGAGGAAATTACAATTTTCTCTGATATTTTGCGAGGTCCACAGTCGCATCAAATGCTTGGAAGTGAACCTGCTCAATTGTAACCTCCCATTGATACCAGTGTTAGGATTCCTCTGTACCCTCGTGTAATTTCCAAGAATGTTACGGGCGATCTGACCAAATCTATAATGAACGTGTGACCCAAAATTCTTGGAGATCATGGAAATCCAGGAAGTCAATTGAATTAGCCGAGAAAAAATTTAATTTCCCAGTCAACTAACTCCTACGTCTGCGTACTCCGTTCTTTGCAAATCTTGAGGCAATTCCCCATTTATTCGCATGCCTGATTCGATTTTTTGCGTTTTCTTACTCGCTAACTCAAAACTGTATTGAATTGTAGAGTTTTTACTCGCTGGTGTTCAACGGTTGCTATGCCGCTCTCCTCTTCATCGTCATGGTCTTTTTCCTCGTCTACGGCGTAGAAGTTTTCTTCAAGGTAGGCATCAATCAATCAATCAGGTGTCAGAGCAGGTGTCAATCAATCAGCCTAATTATCTACTCGCTTTGGTAGATTGTAAGCTATTTTAACAAAATTTGGTTACAAGAAAGTGCCGGCTATTTCCTCTTGCTGTATTTTCTGATCATGCGCTATCGACTGTACAGTCCTCCTCAGGCTTATGAGGTGGGTAGCTAGGCATACTGGCTGGAAACCTTTACAAACCGGCTTGGAAACTAATGATTCATTATCATCTATGCAGGTACGCGGAGGATTCCTGTCGGACGAACTTCCACCAACAGCCTTACAGCAGGAAGAGGCTACCAGGCTGTTCAAATCCGAATCGGTAACAACAACAACAACTCCCTGAATAGTCCAGCACTGCCTTCTCAATCAGAGCCTCAATATGCATTTTGTCCATGAAGTACGAACGCAACTAAACATTCAAAGTTCAAAAATGTTCAATTCCGATTTTTTCTTGCAGAAAAAAGAAAGAGTTGCCAAAGCAGTGGACGTGTCTCAATTGAACCAAAGTCGTCTAGGTCTCCTATCGCAAGCGCTTTTCCTCTTTGCCGTGTGTTTCTTTCTGTCATCCGAGACGACGAAACACATTTGGAAGGATAAGTACGTTAAATTTAGTCATACACTGCTATCTTACCTCAAATTAACGGCGTCGGATCCCAGAATGCTCTAGATTCACACTATATTACGTCAAATTTCAAATCCTTGCAGAAATGCTACAATTTTTCTGCCCCTTTCAGGTTGCCGATTTCAAGCCGCAACGTTCTAGACTTGCTGTTCCGCCTGGCCGAAATCGGCGTCGCTCTTTGGTTCCCCTGCGTCCTTTGGAACTGTATGAGGTAAGGAAGATCCTGGCGAAATATTGAGGCACCTACCCGCCTGAACCTTGAATAATACCTCAAGTTTTGCTAATGTTAATCTTCTGTTTTAGCCCCGAACAGCTGTGGATCCTAAATCCCAAGAAGCTTCTGAAATCCAGAGAGTATGAACTATCCTGCCGCGAAGGGAGCGCGACGCCCGCGCCTTCTGGCGTCAGAGAACAGAAGTACGACACGTCGACGGCTCCGCTGCATGACGAATCAGGTAAACCTCGAAAGCTCGTTTTCCTCGATCCTTTTGTTTCCAAATTGTCCTCGATTGTCAATTAGAATGCGCTTCAGTTGCTCTGTTATTAAAGAACAAATGTTTTCAACTGTTTGTCTACAGAATGCGGCGAATGCTGGATATGCTATGACAACGCGTCTATGTCAGACACGATAAGCCCATGCGCATGCGCAACAACAGTACATCACGACTGCCTGAAGAAATGGCTGATTGAGGTGAGCGTGCAGTTTGATACCAAGGTCATCGTACCACAAGTCGTACTAAAGCCATTACACCCAAGGGCATACTAAGGTTGTTGTACCAAAAGTCAAACTAAGGTCATCGTACTAAAGTTCATCACACTTATGGTCATCATTGTAGGTCATACAAAGGACATTACACCCAAGGTCATGCTAAGGTTATGTCAAAAGTCGTACAAAGGTCATTTACATCTAACGTCATACTAAGATTGTCATAAGTCATGCCAAGGTCATCGTATCTAAGGCCTCTATCCTAGGTCTTCACCGAGGTCATACTCATGCCGTTATAGCCAAGGTCATCATACCAAAGTTCATACTTAGGTCATCATACCCAAGGTCATACTAAGGTTGTCATACCCAAGGTCATACAGAGGTCATCACACCTCAGGTCATGCGCCAGGCGTATGTGTAAGCTCAGACTGAGGTAATCACACCCAAGGTCATTCTAAGGTCATTACACCCAAGGGCATACTAAGGTCATCATACTCAAGGTCATAGGAGCTAAGGATGTCGTACCTAAAGTCATTCAAGGTCATCATACCAAGGTCATACAAAAGGTCATCAATGTAGATCATACTAGGGTCATTACACCAAAGGTCATACAAAGTTTGTGCTACTAATGTGATAAGAAGGACGTCATGGCAAAAGTGATACCACGGCCATACTAAAGGCCACCACATAATACCTAGGGTCATACTAAAGGTCATCACACTCAAGGTCATACTGAAGTAGTTCTACTCAAGGGTTTACAAAGGTCATTGTACCAAAAGTCAAACAAAGGTCATCATTGTAGGTCACACTAACTTTGTTACAACCAAGGTCACCCTTATTACGTAATACCAATGATGTCTTTCCAAGGTCATACTAAGGTTGTACCAAAAGTCATGCCAAGGTCATCGTATCAGAGGTCTTGACCGAGGTCATACTAAGGTCATCACGCCTAAGGTCATACTGAGTTAATTACACCCAAGGTCATACAAATGCATCTTTTTGGTTTCGCGCTTCAAGCTCTGGCTCTCTCAATCCAAATTCAAACTATTCGTTGGATTCTGTACCTATTTTTGCCGTTTCAGTCCAAAGGCACGATCTGCCCAGTATGCACCGTGCCGTACGCCCTAACAACCGACAACAAATGCAACGTCGGTTGTCTCTTCTCGGCGCAAACGTTCACACAGACGGTAATAATCTAGTTTCATCTATATCGATACACGATCATATTCGAGGACGTATATTTTGGCTTTGTTCTGCTGGACATTTTAGTGAAAAAATTGTCACATTTCAAGGTGCCGCTCGTGTGCCTGACTGCTATGACGATAATCGGCGGTCTCGTGTTCGTCCAAAAATCCGCCTCGTCCGTCGGCAAAGTTTTAGTCCTCGGAGTCTCGTTCCTCATTATTTACGTTTGCGTCAAGTGAGTAAATTGTGTATTTGCATGTATTCTCTCATATTTGGCACGAATTATACCGGATGACGTTTCATTATCGCGTTTTCAGACTAATGTGCGAGAAACAAATGGCCGTGTACTCGAAGGCCAGACTCTCATCGATGAAAATTCACCAAAGGACGCTGGCCACAATTTCGAATCGAGTCACAGATCGAAGGTGAAAATTGGTTTTCTGAAATTTCTGTCGAACTGGAAATTTTTTCAAAATCTCATGGTGGGTTGAGCATTTTGATAGGATGGCAATTTTCCGTGATTCCTGTTCTTTATTTGACACCTTAAGAACTGGTACATGAACTGTTCCATTAGGTGGCATGATGAACAGTTCTTTATTTGACACCGTAAGGACTGATCCAAGAACTGTTTTTTAAGGTGGCACATGAACAGTTCTTATCCACTAATAACTGATACAAGAACAGTTCTTGTAATGTTACTGTATTCCGTGTGTTGCAGAGACATCTAGCATCCGCTGGCGGCCTACGTGTGAACTTCTTAGGCCTTCGACTGTCTTTGCTATTATTCGATCAAATGAGCGAATATAACGATATATTTGCGTAGCAATAAAACCAAAATCCCAGCCGTAGGCTCGGAGGTGTTCCCCGAGGCCTTCGAGAGTTCCATTGAAATGGGATAATCTTAGTTATCTGAGGTATACACGCGTATTTGTTACGATAAATTGTTAACTAAGATTATGTTCGTAGAAAGTCAGATTGGAGGTAACTGAATTCTCCTCAGCTCTGTCATCTTGAATTACGGATTATACCGCATTACTTATCCGATTCTTAGGTAAATCGTATTCGACTCTCGGAGGCCTTTCGGGCCAGGTGATTTGGTATATTATGTGATCCTCTTCGATTCCGAGCTTCTAGCATCGCCGTAGCAATATATCCTTAATAGGCACGTCCAGGTTGAGATAATGAATCTCCTCAAGAGCCAGAACACGCCAAATGCATTTTTCCAACCAATTTTTATAACATCAATGTAAACATAACCTCAAAGGAAAACGTCAATGTAAACATAACCTAAAAAAACCGGGTTTCCCTGAAAATTATCTGAACTACTGAACCGATTTTGACCATTCGATGCCTCTTCCCATCATCCTTCCCATCGATGTTCGTTACCTAAAAAACTGCGTTTATAGTCCATGGTTTTCATAAAATAATTTGCAAAACACCACTTCTTTGAGGTTATGCTTACATTAAACCTCAAAGAAGTGGTGCATAAATTTTATTTATTTATTTACACCTCTTGCCCTGCATCACTAGTCCACCCCCGGCTGGACACGCCCACCAACGGCTCAAACCTCCGGCCGTAGAAGAACCGATTGTCGAATCTTTCTGGCCGACCGTAACGCCATGTGCAGGTTGAGCCGTTGTTCTGACACTGCCTTCCTAATAGGTTAACTGGCGTGTACTGGCTCTTGTGATTGGATTATTAGAAGTGCAAAAATTACTCCTGTTGGTTTTGTAGTTCTGTTTAGAAGGCAAAAAATGACGATGTCTTCAAAAAATAGAAAACTTGGAGAAATCGTCGTTTTGGGCTTCTCTTTGAAAATTGATTGGTTCTATAAATCAATTTAGGGTTGTGATAAACTAAGGAAGATGGAAGCCAAGAATCCTTGATCCTCGAATGTAGGATGGCCTAAAATGGCAGAAAATATTTACGCCCCGCATATTTGCTCTTGTAGTTTCCAAGATAAGTCGAAAAATTGGCTCTAACTATACGGACCGATTCGCCCTAACCTTTTATCAATCAAAATAGGACTCAGAAAATTATCAATGAGACCCTAGATTTGGCGTCAATTCGTTAAGAACGAGTTACCTTTACTCGCTAATATTATATCTTCGCTTGTTCCTACCCCTATCGCGGGCTTTCCCGCATTGTAAACTATTTCCTCGTCTTACATAGCACGATGTGATTTCGGTCATTTCCACGTCGAATCGCGCATTGGCGTCACTTGGCCGGCAGATTATTGCGAGTTATTTTCAATGGTGTGAGTCCTATCAGTGGCGCAATTTGGCGGGAAAAATTACATCACAATGTTACACTCCCAAATCGGAGCCGAAATTCCGAATTTCGGGACTTGCAAGCAGAATTAGTCAATATCGGTTTTTCTCAATTTTTGAAATGATTAAACAATTTTTAAATAAAAATTAATTTTCAAAATTTATTTTTTCGCAAAATTTGTTGCTACTAAATTTTAGTTTGTACAGTTTGAAAATGAAATTCGAGCCTTTTAATTTTTCAAAAATTCATTCCAAAGAGATTTCTTGACGCGGCGGTACAGTAATGCCTGACGTGGCGGTAAGTAACGCCTAGGTACAGTAACGCCTAACGTGGCGTTACGGCAACGCCTAGCGCGGCGGTTCGGTAACGCCTTGCGCAGAGGTACGCAACGCCTTGCGCGGCGACACGCAACGCCTAACGCGGCGTTACAGTAACGCCTAACGTGGCGTTACGGAAACGCCTAGCGCGGCAGTTCAGTAACGCCTAACACGGCGGTACCGTAACGCCTAGCGTTGTGGTGCAATAACGCCTAACGCGGCAGTACAGTAACGCCTAACGCGGCGGTACCGTAACGCCTAGCACGGCGGTACGGTAACGCCTAATACGCCGTATTTGGCCCCTACGCCGATTATATTTTTTGCAAGTCCCTAAATAAAATGTTCCGTACTCCATAAATTCGGGCCAGTAGTTTACGAATGTATCCTAGGTAATGTTAACTTTCTCCCCGTAAGGTAGAAATTGCTCGGTATTGTATATTACAAGGTATAGAATTTTTCCGAAATTGTCAAATTTAGCCGAAAATTGATCCGCTTTGAATGGTTAAAAACATGTTGGCAACACATGTATGTTTAAAAACATGTTTTTCACTTGCTTTTCATCGTTATAACCGGTGGGTTTTGTTGGAATGTGCGCACAAAATGTATCGAACTTGATTGTAAAAATTTAGGTATAGTATTTTGTACGGTAATTATAGGTTACGAGTTTTTGAATTGCAATTTAGCCGGGATCTTTTTTAACAATTTTTCGAATTTCATTGGATGAAAAAATCCGTTTTTTCCCAATTTTTCCCTAGCAGTCACCGCGTTTTTTCGTTCGCTTCGTACCCTATCGTCTTCCTCTATATCGTAATTTATTTAAATAGTATATTTTCTTTGAATTTCTTCGAGCACTCGTGTGATTTTGTTAAATGCGAGATGTAGGCTTGATGTTTGAGTAAATCGCAGTTGGATTTATATATTCATTTTCGTTGTATGAATAAATTGAATGAAATCGACGTCATTTTCGGTTTTTTCCCCTCATTCCATGACGATTTAGTTCGGTGTTACAATTTCAACTGTAATTTTCATTATGGCAAAACGGTGACATACCCTGGACCTTAATAACTGCATCGAACGGACGGCTCAACCCGCAACGGGGCGGCCACAGCCGGCCCAGAACATTCTTCAATTGAATCCATCTTGGCCGGCGAGTGCCGCTCGTTCTGGAACCGCCTAGGCGGCAGTTGATCGCTGGGCGGCTCCACGGACGCGGTTTGAGCCGTTCGGGCGATTACACATGGGCGGACCCCACATCGCAGATCGGTTTAGTCATGATCCTATTACTTATGCCCTGCGTATCAGCAATCAAAGGAGGGAAAATGATCACATTTCGTAATAAAGAATCAAATTTATTTTCCAACTCCAGATTTTTGCATAATTCATTTATCTAACTCTAACGATTTGGGGAATTTGGTAAATCGGGCTTGTGAGTCCACGATTGAAAAGAAAATCTCACCAATAAATTAACCCTCGAAATTAATATTGTTAAGTTTCCACTCGAGTCAAAGAACGCAATAAAATAAAAACTATACACACAGGAGTCGCCGTAATACGTTGACTTGCAAACAATTAAATAATATAACTCTGCTTCCATCATTTTCCAAATTTTATTCATTGTTTACCTCATTTTTTTTGTAAATAAACTATTTTTCTTAATTTAAGGGAATTTATTTAATTTAACGCTTATTTTTTGTAGAATTGCGAATAGTTGCTCAGTAGATAGGACCTGTAGGCTGACGGGTCTTTCCACATAGCCGCCGCTTGAGGGTTCAGCGGCGACGCGTTGTTGGGTTCTGCAATATGCAAAAACAAAATTCCATTATTTTCATCTCTCAATTGGTCCTGGAAAATTCTCAATTCTTTGTCGAAAATTTTCAATTTTTTTTTCAAAAAATTTTTTCCAAATAATTTTTTTCTAAAAAATTTTCAATTTTTTTTCAAAAAATGTTTATTTTTATTTTTTGAAATTTTTTTAATGTTTTTCAGAAAATTCTTAATTTAAAAAAAATTCTCAATTTTATGTAAAAAATTTTCAATTTTTTCAAAAAAATTTTCAATTTTTTCAAAAAAATTTTCAATTTTGTGTAAAAAAATTCTCCATTTTTTCAAAAAATTCTCAATTTGGTTTGGGAGTACCTACGATAACTTGTTTTGTACTGACCTCCTAGGAGGGACTGCAGGGAAAGCAGGACAGTCGAAACGTCGTAGAGAGGGCTCCATTTTTCCCGCAAAATGTCGAGGCAAATATTCCCGCTCAGATCGATGTTGGGGTGGTAACACTGCGAGGTGAACTTGATGACAGGCGGCGAGTAGGGGTAAGCGTGGGGAAATTGGATGGACAACTTGTACTCGAAGCCTTCAAAAACCTGAAGATGAGAGATTTTTGTGAAGTAAAAATTACCAAAATTATTTCGGGTGCTTGGCATAACAAGAAAATTTCATGTAAAACATCCCAGTGTGTTAATGTAAATAATTTGTCAGGTATCAACAATCGATTCAGAATATCGATCCCTGAATGCTATCAACATCAATCTAAAGCTGAAATTCGATAAAGATGTTAGACAGTTACTAGGACGAAAGTGCATGAAATTAGTAGTAATTCAATAACCTCAGTTCAACTCAAATTCTACAATGCGATTGTTTAATCGATGGCACAACACAAAAAATGGCGGAACAAAATTCAAAAACCGACTTACAGTGCCGTCAGCTCCGCAAATCGTGCCGACCCATTTGAACAAATTTTCACCCTCGGGGAACGCGGATATGCCTTTTTCACCCCTCATCTGGAAAAATGAAAAATAAGGGATGGAATTACGAAAGATATATTATTCCGATTTAAGTCATGCATACAGAAAATATAGATGAGGCTCGCGGAAAAAAATTATGGACGTACCATCAGTTCCATAAGCTCCTTGTGCAATCTGAAACGAACGGAAGACAATATTAGCGAATATGAATGTTCAAGATTTTGTCTCCTGAAATTGCTATCTAAATCGATAGTGTTGGGAATCGCGCAATAATCAGTACTTCAAGATTTTGTTTCCTAATAATCGATAGTAACAGTAGTTAAATCGATAGCATATCGACATTTCGAACTATCGATGGTACTGATAGGTTTTTCGACCTGGCAAATTTTCAAACAATTTTACCATCGGTACGTTTGAATATAAGCAACCTATCGACAATAGTATCCAAATCGACGATAGTTTTGGAATTATTGAAAAATTTTGGCGAAGGTATCGAAACTGTTGATAACAGTATTGGGAATATCGATATCTATCGACGATAGCATCGGAACTATCGATTAGGGTATCGGAACTATTGATAACTATGGACGATAGTATCAGAACTATCAATAACTATCGACGATAGTATCAGGACTATCAACGATAATATTGGAACTATCGATAGCTATGGACGATAGTATCGGAACTATAGACAATAGTATCGGAACTATTGACAATAGTATCAAAACAATCGACAATAAGTTTCAAAACTATTGACAATAGTCTTGGAATTATTGACAAATTTTGGCGATAGCATCGAAACTGTCGATAAAAGTATTGGAACTATCGATATCAATCGCCAAAATTTGTCAATAATTCCAAAACTATCGTCAATAGTTTTGAAACGATTGTCGATAGTTTTGATACTAACGTCGATAGTTCCGATACTATCGTCCATAGTTATTGATAGTTCCAATACTATTGTCGACAGTCCTGTACTATTGTCGACAGATATTGATAGTTTCGATACTATCGTCGATAGTTATCTATAGTTCCAATACTATCGTCGATAGTAATTGATAGTTTCTCAACTATCGACAAATCTTGGCGATAGTATCGAAACTATTGATAGCAGTATTGAAACTATCGATAACTATCGACGATAGCATCGGAACTATCGAATAGAGTATCGGAACTAGTTGTAACTAGAGACGATAGTATCAGAACTATCGACGATAGTATCAGAACTATCGACGATAGTATCAGAACTATCGACGATAGTATCAGAACTATAGACGATAGTATCAGAACTATCGACGATAGTATCAGAACTATCGACGATAGTATCAGAACTATCGATACCAGCTAACTATTGACGATAGTATCGGAAATATCGATACTAGGTAACTATTGACGATAGTATCGGAACAATCGATAACTATCAACGATAGTATCAGAATTATCGACAATAGTTTTGGAACTATCAATAACGTGTTCATGCTTGAAATGTATTCCCGCTTAAAAATTACCTTCCTTGAAGCGTCGATTATTCCTCAGCGCATTCGCTACAACTTTTGTTCTACTATTTTTTGCTTCATTTTTTCTTGTTTAGCGTACCAAGGCGATGTTGACCTTGTCTCAGTAAAACGACCATAAAGAACATTCCCCCCGACATCCCGTCTGCATGTCCACCAAATTGTAATACATTTTTAAATGCTTTGATTTTGTGTTACGAGGGAACTAGTACCACTAGTCAACGTCGTCATCCGTTAAACCAACTTTCCAAAGCTCCTCTCCTCGAGGGCGGCAGGGCACGCCCGGGACATCTTCGTACATCGGGCGGAAAGCCAACGCCTAGAACGACTTCACTATACTTTACCTTACCTCGCTTGAACAATCAGCTATCAATAGGTACCATCGTGGGGTAATTTATAGGAGCGTACGAACCTTTTGGTGACGGCATGGTTGTCCAACGGTGGCTGCCCGCTGTTTCCGTTGACTTTTTCCGGAGTCAGTTGACTGGGACTTGACGGATTTACGTTTTGAGCCATAACCAGAAGTGATTTATCGCTAGGTGATTATCAAATTCGGGAAAACTGTTACTCGACGCTGAGCGCGGAAACTGGTCGAAATCGGGCACCGACGACGCGCAGATCGCCAGACGGAAATGAACTTCTGAAGGAAACCCAGAAAGTCGATCGATCGCAACGAGATATAACTGAAAAAAGCTAACAGAATCACGACGAAATTTGGTAAATCTGAATGAGTAGGAAGTACGAGCGAACGGGTAATCCAGAGGAATGGCGTCGCTTTTTGTTAACTATACAAAACGGAAGGCGCACGCGCAACGGGTGGTAGGAACATATCGATTGCATGTATCGAAACCGATATCTCAATTTCTGGGGGGGATATACTAGGGGATAGGAAATAAATAGGTAGTGTTGAATTATTATAGGATATTTCAATTCTTTCTTTGCCTCTCAATATTACGGTATTTCAATATAAAAAGTTCCATCGCAATGTCGCCTTACATTTTACGTAGGAGTATCGATATATTCTTCCGATTGTTCAATCTCGTGACAAAATGAGAGAGGGGTGAGGAGGAAGTTTCCGTTGCCGACCAACGGAGCCATTGCCTCAGTGTTGCCAACTGAAACTTAAATTCATTTCCCGCTTCGCCGAGATGAGTAAAAACTCAAAACCAAACTAGCTCAAACTCAAAGAGAAAGTAAAACTCGAGGGAGAAACTCAAGCTGTAGCTATAATCCAAATTCAAACTGGTGATAGTAAAACTGAAAGTTGTAGTAGAACCAAAAGTGAAACTAAAACTGAAAATGGAGCTAAATCTTGGCCTCAAACTGAAATGAAAGTCAAATTTAGAGTTAAAGTAAGACTGGAAGTCTTGAATTAAAATTCGAAGGCAAAGCAAAAGTAGAACTTGAACAAAAACAGAATTCCAATTTTCAATCTGAAATCAAAAGTGAAACTCCAAGTAAAAAAGGTAGTAAAACTAAAAGTGATACTAAACCTTAAACTGAATTTCAACTTCAGTATAAGTCGGCTTCCAAATTGAGTTTCAGTTGAAGTTTGAGATTCATTATGAGATTCACTTCCACTTTTCGGTTGAGATTCACATTTAGTTCGGGTTTCAGTTTGACTTTCAGATTGAGTTTCCGTTAAAGCTCGAGTTTCACTTACACTTTTCGCTTGTAGTTTGAGTTTGTTTGACTTTCAGATTCAATTTCAGTTCAAGTTCGATATTCACTTTGAGTTTGAGGTGGAGTTTCAGTTTATGTTTGAGTTTCAATCACAGTTTGACTTTGAAATTCAGTTTCAGTTTGACCTTCAGATTGAGTTTCAATTTGATTTTGAGATTATATTGGATTTTCAATTTCAGTTAGAGTTTGACTTTCAGATTCAATTCAAGTTCGAGATTCAGTTTGAGCTGGAGTTTTAGTATTCCTGGCATAAGTTTCTGTTTGAGTTTCAATTTCAGTTCAAGTTCGATATTCAGTTTGAGTTTCAGTTCAAGTTTTACTTTTACTTTGAGTTTGAGGTGGAGTTTCAGTTAATGTTTGAGTGTCAGAATCAGTTTCAGTTCCAATTTAAGATTGAGTTTCAATCTCAGTTTGACTTTGAAATTCAGCTTCAGTTTGACCTTCAGATTGAGTTTCAATTTGATTTTGAGATTATATTGGATTTTCAATTTCAGTTTGACTTTCAGATTCAATTTTAATTAAAGAATGAATCCCGAGAGTTTGAATTTGAGCTGGAGTTTCAGTATTCCTGGCACAAGTTTCAGTTTCAATTTGATGTTTGAGTTTCGATTTCAGTTTGACTTTGAGATTCATTTCGAATTTCATCTAGAGTTTCACTTCTGCTTGTAGGTTGAGATTCACTTGTAGTTTGACTTCCAGATTCAATTTCAGTTAAAGTTTGAGATTAAATTTGAGTTTCACTTCCACTTTTAGTTTGAGTTTCAGATTGATTTTGAGCTGGAGTTTCAGTATTCCTGGCACAAGTTTCTGTTTGAGTTTCAATTTGAGTTTGAGATTCAGTTTGAGTTTCACTTCCACTTTTGAGTTGAGATTTACTTTTAGTTAGAGAGTCTGTTTGACTTTCAGTTTGAATTTCATTTAAAGTTCGAGGTTTACGTTTCGGATGTCCCGCAGTATGTTAATTCGTTGCCCTCGGTGGGCAGCTTCTTCACTATAATTTCATTGGCTTTTGGTACTGCGGGTAAGTAGAGGGAAGGATAACTGGTAACGGTACTTACCCACTCCCTTCCTGTACGATGGTCAACACTCATTGTCTCCCCTACCTGAAGACTGCTTCATATCTTTCTGATCATTTTGTCGTCTGAATGACAATGTTGGTCATTTCTGACCCCCTTCAGTAATACCGGTTTTGTACTCGATTCCTGTTTCCGATCGTAAGTTTTTTCGGGTTTTTGGGAGTTTTTAACGGACGATAATTTCGTTTCAGGCGCCCAATTGATTTTGATTACTTCTGGTATCGCTGTCAGGTATAAAATACGAATTTATTTAGATGTTCCACTTTTTTTTGGTTTTTGTAGGCTTCAGAATTTTTGTAATATAGGTAGTGAGAAAAAGGACGCTCAGACTGAATTCACGTTTTTTGGACTCGGGGACGCTTCAAACGTAAAGATGTGCCGAAAAATAAAACTCAAATTTTCGACCGAGTCGCATATTGTTTTTTTAACTTTTTGTCCATTTTTTATCGTAGAAGGAAATCAAAAATCATAAAATTTATGACAGTTTACTAACTTTTTAATACCTCTTACTTATAAATAATTTTTTCAGATTTGTTTTACCATTCTTCCATATTTTGAACGTCGGCGGTCGTATTTCGAATCCCACACGACGATCAGCATCTCATGTATAGTTCGAGGCTCGGATTGACAGGCAGCCGTTCAAGGTAAGTCGGCAGCGACTCGATAAAGTCCACGTTTTTGGTGAATAATTCAAAACAGGCGCCCTCGAAGATGCGGGGAATCGCTTGTTTTGCCAGCTTCGAAATGGACGTGAGCTGGACTTTCGACTATGAAAGTCCATCATGCCAAAACGGGTGTTTACAATTGGAGATCACGTCCTGGCGCGTTTCGTCCGAGTCGTAGTCGATTTCCGTCGTTCCTCCTGTTCGCATTCGTCGTCACGAATTTTCGGATTTTTTTCCGATCGTTGACAACATGTTCGGTCCGATCGGCGATTTCATTTCGAGGCAAACCGATCGGTTGGGCAGGTAAAATTTTGATCCGAATTTGGGTAGTCGATACTCGCTGCATTTTTAACATTAAATTGGCTCATTTTCGTGGCCAGAAAAATGGATAGAATTGCAAATAAAATTGTGAACAAAATACAGATAATATCATCCTAAGAAAATATCATGAAACATGTGCTGGGCTCATGAATCTCTCGCCTCATTCACGAACTGCAAAAACTAGAGATAATATGTCATTTCCAAGTCGATTGAGAGTTTTCCAACCGCATTGCCTTGGAAAATGAGAAGGAACATGAAAGGTATCCTAATATTTTTTTTTTGCAGGGTTCCCGCATTGGCGTGGCAACGGTTTTCAAAATGGGTCGGCGGTGACAAAGAGCTGATTCTCGTGAAACGCGGCAAGACAGCCGTTCTTATCACAGGATGCGATTCTGGCCTCGGGTGAGTCGTAGGAGGGAAATAAACCATAAACTAGAAAACAGCTGATATAAGCTGTCATTTGGATTATTTTATTACACCCCGATTGGCAGTCGGTTATCGGGACTAGGTCACAAATCGGAGACTCCAGTTCTTTGCCAAGCTTTCGGTGTTTATTTCACCTTCAGGGCTTTCAACAGTAACAAACTGTTCTGTAGCCGTATGAATAACTGTTCTTCATGCCGCCTTAAGGAACAGTTCTTGTATCTGTTCTTAGAGTGGCAAAGAACAGTTCTTCATGCCACTTTAAGGAACGGTTCTTGTATCAGTTCTTAAGGTGGCAAATAAAGAACTGTTCTTCATGTCACATTAAGGAACAGTTCTTGTACCTGTTCTTAGACTGCCAAAGAACTGCTCTTTATGTCACATTTAGGAACAGTTCTTTCATCAGTTCTTGAGGTGGCAAAGAACTGTTCTTCATGTCACATTCAGGAACAGTTCTTTTATCAGTTCTTCAAGGTGGCAAAGAACTGTTCTTCATGCCACCTAAAGGAACAGTTCTGGTATCAGTTCTTAAGGTGGCAAAAAAAGAACAGTTCTTCATGTCACATTCAAGAACAGTTCTTTTAACAGTTGTTAGAGTGGCAAAGAACTGTTCTTCATGCCACCTTAAGGAACAGTTCTTTTATCAGTTCTTAAGGTGGCAAAGAACTGTTCTTCATGTCACATTAAGGAACAGTTCTTGTGTCAGTTCTTAAGGTGGCAAAGAACTGTTCTTCATGCCACATTAAGGAACAGTTCTTGTATCAGTTCTTTAAGGTGGCAAAGAACTGTTCTTCATGTCACATTCAAGAACAGTTCTTTTAACAGTTATTAGAGTGGCAAAGAACTGTTCTTCATGTCACATTCAGGAACAGTTCTTTTATCAGTTCTTTAAGGTGGCAAAGAACTGTTCTCCATGCTACCTTAAGGAACAGTTCTTGTATCTGTTCTTAGAGTGGCAAAGAACTGTTCTTCATGCCACATTCAGGAACAGTTCTTGTATCACTTCTTAAGGTGGCAAAAAAAGAACAGTTCTTCATGTCACATTCAAGAACAGTTCTTTTAACAGTTGTTAGAGTGGCAAAGAACTGTTCTTCATGCCACCTTAAGGAACAGTTCTTGTATCAGTTCTTTATGTGGCAAAGAACTGTTCTTCATGTCACATTCAGGAACAGTTCTTTTATCAGTTCTTAGAGTGGCAAAGAACTGCTCTTTATGTCACATTCAGGAACAGTTCTTTTATCAGTTCTTTAAGGTGGCAAAGAACTGTTCTTCATGTCACATTAAGGAACAGTTCTTTTATCAGTTCTTAGAGAGGCAAAGAACTGTTCTTCATGCCACCTAAAGGAACAGTTCTGGTATCAGTTCTTAAGGTGGCAAAAAAAGAACAGTTCTTCATACAGCTTCTGAACTGTTATCAGGGCTTGGATAGTAACTGTTAAGTAAAGAACTGTTCTCATATGCCACATTAAGAACTGTTACAAGCACTGAGGTGAAATAACACCGAAAGCTCGGCAAAGACCAGAGTCCCAGATTTGTGACCTCAGTCCCAACTAACCGACTGTCAATTCTGGTCCTCGCGTGAACCTGGCGCCGAAAATTTGGAACCTAAATTTCGATAGATCCACGGCTTCGATTATTGTGAGTTATGCACTTTACCATTGGTCTACCGCATGAGGCAATAATTTCCCTCAATTACTCATTAATTCAGATATTCATTCGCCCGGCACTGCATGGACTCGTTGGGAGTGGTCGTCATCGCCTGCTGCCTCGACCCGGACGGCGAAGGGGCGTCGAAATTGCGCAAAGATTACCGAAAAGGGCTCCATATCGTCAAATTGGATTTGCTAACCACAGGATCCATAGAATCAATGCACCAACAGGTACTATGTGTTTAGAAAGGGGTTTTCGAGAACAATTTTCCCAAATACGATGAAACAGTTTAAAGAACGTGTTTCATGGTGGACTTTCGCATCACGGCGCATCATGCGAAAGTCTATCTGAGAAAAATTTACGATATTTTCTTTCATCGAATCTATTCGAACATGTTTAGGTTTCTGATTTAGTCGAGGCGAATGGCTACGAAGTACATGCAGTGGTGAACAACGCGGGAGTTATGACTATGGGCGTTTTCGAATGGCTGACCAACGACCAGATCACCGAAATGGTAAGAATTGATGAGCACTAGAAAAATGGACATTTACCATTTTTGAAACGACGATCAACTAATATTACAATTTCACAGGTGACAGTGAACCTTCTGGGAACGATGAAAGTCACAAAAAGTATGATGCCGCTTCTACGAGAGACCAAAGGCCGCATTGTCAATATTTCATCGCACTGCTCTCTCGCCGCGATGCCAGGTATTGAAAAGTCATGAATGAATTTAATCTTCTTTTCCTTTCATCTCAATTAGAACCGGGGATTAGACGAAGGCTGGACCCGCCCACCGACGGCTCAAGCTGGCTGATTCGACTCTGGAATGTTTCGAGCCGGCCGTCCCAACGCGTTGGTATGGGAGGGAATGCGCAACCGCCAACGGTCTTGTCCGTGGAGGCACCCCGTTGCACGGCACTCAGCTGGCTAGCAGGCAGGTTGAGCGGCACATAGCCCACCCAGCCTGTTGAGCAGCACTCAGCCCACACACCCAGCCTGCTGCATTGCGTCTTTAGCCAATCAGAGACGCCGTGGACACGCCCACCGATTCCAGCAAACGCCAGCTGAAAAGATTCGATCATTGGACGTTTTGGGACAGCTGTGATCGCCCTGTCGCGTTATTCGTCTGATACGGCCTTGAGTTGAAAGATATTTTGAAATTCGCTATCTAGAAGAATTGCTTGATTATTTCCCCTGATTTCAGGCCTGGCCGTGTACGGCGCAACCAAATCAGCACTCGAGGCTTGGTCCACAGCTTTGCGCATGGAACTCGAGAGATTTCAAGTCGACGTCGTCACTCTCATACCCGGATCGTACGTCACTGAGAGCAGAATCCTCCACGGTGAGCAAGGAAAGGGAACGTTAAAATTTGAAAGTGTTTTTGCTAAATTTGCGTTCACCGATAAATTTTACTTGCAGACATCCGCTCGGCTAGAGAGAAAATGTGGGATTTGATGTCGGCGCCGAATCGCTCGTTGCACGAGGCGAATTTCACAAAATTCTACGACTACCTGGGAGCGATACCAGTGCCTGAATTAGCCTACATAAACGACGAGGGTCTTTTCGAAAAATTCGACCGAGCCCTACTCAGCCGAATGCCGAGGCGTCAATACGTAAACGCGCCGTTCCGATACCGCATGTATTTCTTCCTGTTCTCCGTATCGCCGACGTTGAGGATTCGCGAATTTCTCATCAAACGATTCGTCAACTTGCCGGGGTTTTGAAGTATTTTAAAAAAGATGAGACTGAATCATGGCTAAAGTTATTTAGAACGAGATTAACTTTAATGACAACTGATGAGATTAATTTTATGAGAGTAATAAATTAAATTTTGTGAACGTATTTGACATTGCCCCGGAATACGCAATCGATGAGGGATACTGCCCGTACAGTGGCAGAGGATTTCGAAATTGTGGCTATGCATAGACATACTATGGATAGAGAGTACTATGGCAATATGAAGCGACATCCCGACTAGTTCCGGCTTTCTCCTAGAGGGCGGCAGGTCACGCCCAGGACTGCTTTGGCGAAAATTCATGGCCAGGAATGGCATTTTACTTACTTACTTTTTTACGACCCGTCTTGGAAATAGAATGATGAAAATTTATTCTACGTTAGGTAAGAATACACTTAGCAAATAACGTACAATGTTCACATTAAAAATTGTACCAACTAAATGCACAATAGATCAGTTTGAAATTTCAACCGTTATCGTTCGCTTGGCACTTCTGAACTCGAATTCACTGCCTAATAGAAGGCTACACTGTGTAATAGCGTGCGGTTCCATTTGTGTTCGTAAGTCGCTAAAAGTGTGTCCAAGTCGTTGTCCAGGTCGTCCGCGTTAGCCATCTGCAAAATCAGTTCGCCAAGTTTTCAAAATCACATAGAACTTACTGATGATTGAAAATATCATCACTGATAACGCTTCGATGCTTCCAATGCCGAAGTTTTGAGCATTTTGATAAAAAATGAGATAAAATATGGGAAAACTGGCGCAAATATCTTCCTCTGGCCGGGAATCGAACCCAGCACCTCCCAATCTCTAGTGACGCCCTACCACTCGGCCAATTGGAAGTTTGGCTAGAAAATATGCTAATTATACGTACCACAGTCATGAGTTCGCAAATGATGAATGCGCCTAACGTGGCTTCCTCATGATTATCTTGGATATCGATGTTAATTATGTGCACCATGGCGTTGTCTTCGGAGAAACGGCCTTCAAAATCTGAAAAATCGACAACCATTTTTGTAAGTGTGTGAAGAAGAAGGAGGAGGAGAAGGAGGATGAGTAGGAGGAGGAAGAGGAGGGAGAGGGGGAAGAGGAGGCGGGATGATGAAGAGGAGTGCTGTGGAGAGGGATGAGGAGGCGGGATGAGGAGGGTGATGAGGAGTGGAAGGGGAAGACGAGTGGTGAGGAAGATGAGGAGGAGGAGAGGAAGGAAGATGATGAGGGGGGAGGAGGGAAGAAGAGTGAAAGGGAGGAGAGAAGGAGAGGAATGAGAAGGCGGGATGGCGTGGAGGAAGATGATGATGAGGAGGAGGAGCGATGAAGAGGCGAGATGATGAGGAGGAAGATGATGAGGAAGAAGAGGGATGAGGAGGAGGGATGATGAGGAGGAGTAGGAGGGAAGAAGAGGGATGAGGAAGCGGAGCGAAGAAGAGGGATGATGATGAGAAGGAGGGGGAAGAAGAGGGATGAGGAGGAGGGTGATCAGGAGGAGGAAAGAAGAGGGATGCGAAGGCTGGATGGTGAGGAGGAAGAGGGATGAGGGGCGAGATGAGGAGTAGGAGGGAAGAAGACGGATGAGGAGGCGGGATGATGAGGAGGAAGATGAGGTGTGGGAGGAGGGAAGAAGAGAGCGGAGTATGAGGATGAGGAGGAGGAGAAGGGAAGATCGGGGAGGGGCGGAGGGAAGAAGAGGGATGAGGAGGAGGAGGACAAGGAGAGAGGAGGAGGCGCCAAAATCTTCAAAAAGCTTAAATTTCTAGCCACCAAAAATGTTAATGCTACTCACATTCTAAAACTTGATCGAACACACGTTCCTCGCAAGTGACGACCACGTCGAATTTGTCTTTGCTCAGCTGAAATCGTTCGGGCCGCAATTTGATGCGTCGGTTACGGTCCAGCATGTGCAATAGGCCGTTTTGCGTGTAGCTGAATTTTTAGCTAAGGTAACAAAGACGATGTTTATACCCGAATTCGGATGCCAGTTTTTTTTATAGGTTTCAATTAATAAAAATCATATCAGGTAATTTGCACCCCAATGTATGGAAAGGATACAAATTGCGATCTTTGTTTTGTAGATCCTGATAGATTTCTTCGTAGGTGGACGTGAACTCGTAGACGTTCGGGCGGTCAACTGCTGTTCCCGGCAGTTTCACTTTGTCGCCAGTGCCAAACGATTTGACATTGAAGCCTTTTTTGCTGCGGGCAACGGTCAGATTCCATCAAGCGTTCAAATTTAAAATAATCAAGTGTTAGGTTCAGCGGGGTAAGTTGCCTTTAAAAGCCAGAAAATGAGGAATGCTCCATTAGAGAGCCATTGATTCATTGAGAGCTGTCCAATATGGGGGGGATTACGCCGGTATTACGCCAGAAATTGGCTTTTACCTGAGAAACGCGTGCGCCTCCATGCTCCGGTTCATGTTGCTCGAACATACCACAGCTATGTTCAACGACTGAATCCCCATGTCAATTGAAGGTGTTACAAGATGTTACGAACACGTCGGAACAGAGAACAAAAGAAAGATCCACAATCGGACCTTCTGAAATCCAAACTAGCTCGGTAACCTCCGATAACGCTAGTGAACAGTTAGAGTTAAATAACATAAAATTATAATAGAATAAGGAATGCAATGAGAAATGATCTAAATGCCAAATTCGAGTGGCAACCCAAGCAAAAAGTCAATTGAAGAATCCAAACAAAAACAAATAGCTAAAACTCACGCGAAACTACTGTTAACAACTGATCAGGTTACAAGCCAATTCTCAGGGGTTTGTGTCCGAACTATTCTGTAGCACTGGCACACTGAGTTTTCCACCAAAAACACTACCATCCCCTTCATTCTGCACCCCGTATCGCACATTAATTTCATATTTTGTCACGTAGGTATACTTTTTGAAACAAATTAATCATATTTCGGCCACTGCAGACGCTATGAGGATAAAAATGCCAAGAAACGCGTGCTAATATCAAAATTACGAAAAATACCCTAGGTATTCAAATACCTGAAACAAAAACATGTATAATAATATAAAATATGGAAATAAAAAAATGGAAAAGGGTTGAGAACTGAGGGTGATCATGCCGTCCTTGTAAAATTTACATAAGCATTTACAATAAAATTTACATAAGCATTTAATGCTGACAGATGGACAGAGACACTTGCTCAAAAAGTGATTTTGAGTTGAAGTGGACGATTAAATTGAATTTTTTGCAAAAATGTCCCATGTAAGTAGCATACAATACATAGAAGCGTTTGGGCTGCTCTTTCGTTCATAATAGGTACTACCCATCCAAAAATTGTTTCTACCTCAGTCAAATCCAGATTTTTATTGAAATTAATTCCGATTGCGTTCAACGCTAATAAACTGAGTTGCCTTGTAATCTTTCGCGGTTTAAGCTCAGGTTCCGAGAAAAATCGCTTGACTGACGGAGGTCGCACGTCACCATCAGCCTCGACCAGACCGCTGATGGGAACTGGGTCAGCTGTGACTGCCGGTGCAAGGGAGCTATTTTATGGTTATTATTAAACCATTATTATTATTATTATAGCACCAGGAAGCTATTTTATGGTTACGATCAAGTCCGACCGTCTTCACCCCAGGGGTTTTTTTTTGCCACTCATATTCGATTAAGGGTAGTTTATTTGTCAAATAAACATTATTCTCCGAATAAGTAGTTTCTTGGAAATATAGACTATGAATTTCCCAGTGAACGTGCTGATGGAAAATTTTATTAGAAGGATAACGGATATTCGATTAATGAACTGAATCGATGAAGATACCCTGAGCTAATAATCAATTTCGGTTCTCAAAACTAAAATGTACGAAACAGAATGAAGGAAAGTCCATCTTGGGTACAATTGGTCAAATAATGATTTATCCTGCGATGCTTTTGCGTGCTTCTTTTGATCTGATTAGACCGTGTTTTCAGACCTGGAGCAAGGTAATGATGGTGGCGTGTCTTCGGCCAGCTAGTCAACAAACGAGTCCTTCATAATGCGAGATAATCTTTCTGCTTGAAAAGAAAATCGACTTCCGGTCTTGAATGGGATTTCCACCCACGGACGCCAAACGCGTCACGGAATCTTAGGGAAACGGCGTACCAAAACCTGCGTACGAAGAATAGGATGCGTAGGCGTAAGATTACATTTACACCATACCGCAATTTTTTACGAAAAATGCCGCAGGTTCAGCAGTTTTCAGCACAGACGTTCAGCATTATGAAAATTCGTGCGCTTTCGCCAACATAGCCATCTTCAGGGATAGCGTTACTGGCGAAAAAGTGTTAGGTTTGGAATTGTCGATGATTAGGTATTGTGAAGGTATCGATATAGTGGACGCTGTTCGCGAAAAATATTAAAAAATTAAGTAATTATAAAAACGAATACTAGTATAGAAATTAATTAAAAATAAAATAATTAAAAATAAAAATTAATCGAATATAAAAATTAACCAAGTAGATACCTAATAAGATAATTGTAAGAAAGTGTGCTTTTCAAGTGTTTGGAATAGAACCTTTAAAGTTCCTAAAATGAAAGTTTTCGAGAAAAAAAATTTGAAAAACCCAAATACAGCGCAGATTCAAAATTTTGAAAAAATTTATAAAGCGATTACCAAGGTACCTATCTAATAGATATAAAAAAACTTGTGATTATAAGGTGTGGTATTTCAAGTATAATCCCATATTTCCCCATATTATGGGGAAGAACCCTTCAAGTTCCAAATGAAACTTTTTGAGAGAAAAATTTGTTACAAACCCGAATACAAATTCAAAATTTCGAAAAAATGTGTAATTACCAAGGTACTTACGTAGTAGTCACATAGAAACCTTGTTTTAAGAATACATTATTCCTTGAGCAGGAGTTCCTAGTGAAGTAAATAGGTAGTCATTAGAAAATTAGGTGACTCGTATTACCAATTCGAAATAATAATTTTATTGGCCTACAGAAACAACAATAATGACTGACCTACCCAAAAATTATAAGGAAATAAAGAACTAGGTGATGGGATGAGATAAGACGGATAAATGTGTAAAAAATTAATTGTTTCCTGCCGGACCTGTCTGTTCCAAGGTTCCGTGTAATGTGATGAATCTCATTAATTTTCCGAGCGACCATCTCCCGCAAAAATGTTACTATTGTTTCACTATGCGCAATATTGAAAAAAAATTTATCGGACGATTGCAGGATAATGTTGAAATTAAATGAGACCTTCATACATAAAGAGAATTTCATGGTATAGGAAACAGTAATAATAATTTGATTAATATCTAGCTATAATATAGTAGTATATAAAATATAGCTATAATGATAGTAATAAAATATAAAATTTATATATAATATAACAAAATAATAATTAAAATATATTTAATATCGTCATTATATTAATGACAATTTATATATAATGTGATAAAATAATAAATAAAATATAATATAATAAATATATTAATTATTAAATATAATTAATATATAGGTAAGGTTTATATTTTAAAATATAAAATATAAATATTACTTAATATAATGATGGTAGCACTGATATTATCAGTGTTGTGCAGATAACATTCGATATGTACCAATTATTACAGATTTTAGTACACACGTGAACCGAATAAACGAGTATAGGTACCAGGCCGATTTATAATTGGTTTTTTGATATTAAATGTCAGAAATGTCATTAAAATTTAATGTCGGAAATTTTGTCCTTCTTTTAGCCTCCAAATAACTCAGTTTCCCCACATTTCAGTAGGAGAATCTCTCGAATCGAAAAACGATCTTATCGAAAACAAAAAGCTCTTCAAAAATTCAAAAAATTTCCTCCTTCTTGAACTTAGATTGCTAAGAAAATGTTAAAACCCGCAGTACAGCACGACTGTGCATAGGTCGCACTTTATGGCATCTTTTCTACGTTACCCTATCTACACTGACGTCATCTTGATGCAAATCATCGGCTCATTAAGGTCGCAAAAGATGGAAATACTTCGAGTGATACCTCAAACCGGTCGAAGGTGGGCAAATTAGAAACGACCATCAACTACAAACGGTAGTTTTTCATTTTTTTTCATTTCGTGGCGCAGGCGATTAGATGACACGTAAATTGCCATTCGAGTTAAAACCGATGCAGATTAATTGTTAGCCTCCGTCAGGATTTTCCGAGAAGCGATTACCGATTTCTCGTCATCGGATTGGAATATTGTGTTTCTGACGTTTTAATCGTCGTATTGTTGACTCGAGCAATTTTCTCATGGCGAATGAGAAAATTAAGGAAAATTCAAGGAATACAAAGAATATCCAAGTATAAAATATGTGCATAGATTTCCTCACCTTCGTGCCATGAATTATTGGAAATTTTCCATCGCCCCGGCACAACTTTCCTTACCAGAACTGATAATTGGAAGAGAGAATTGGTTAGATGAGTCCAATTGGTGAATTTATAGAGTGTTTATATTTTCGATGGTAAAAACGAAGGAAAATGTATCTACTAGTTTTATCTATTAGTTTATTAGCCTATTTATTTGTCTATTAGTTTATCTACTAGTCATTTCCAACAAATTTTACCCTCAGACATTTTTCCCCAAGATAGAAAAGCTGGCTTTTTTGCATTTTCTGACGTTTACTCACTAAAATGGCTATAGCTCTTTCAATTTTTGAGTAATCTCAAATCTGAGGACACTGTTGAAAAGCTCGTGGATTTTTCTGTAAAACAAGCGCCACACCTGACTTTTTTGCTGCAGATGAATACGGAAAAAATGAAAGTAAAAGATGACAGGTATAACTTCACGTTTTTCAATCGAATTTTTACCAGAATTTTTCGGAGTACGCTAAGTTAAGGACTACAAAACCCAGTGGTGCATAGATAAAACAATAGTTCCATATTTTGATAAGTAAATTTTTGAACCAAAGAAATTTGATTTTGACCGATTTGGAGGCTATAAAGATACAAAATATCAAACAACACACTATGTAAATTTTAAAACCTGAATAATATTGTAGTATGTTGAGTTACCGGAATATAAAAAATTTCCACGTATTGTGCAAGGTAAAACAAAGATTTTGAGACCAAGAACGCTCAAATCGGTTTATTTTTGTGGCCAGGAAAAAATAAAATATAAAATTCTAAAAGTGGTAATACATCGGAAGAACCGTGATTAATTCAAATTCCGGTTCAACAGGGTGATAGGTCATGCCAAGGCTAACATTCCATTTTAAGAAATTTGAAAAAAGGTTAAGAATTGAGGGAGCCATGGCCATTTTTGCAAATAACCGAAGACATACGGGCACAGGAAGTGATTCTTAGTAAGGATGAAAATTTCCTCTGAAGCTTCGATCCGATTTTCGATTTTAGGAAGATTACAATACCTACTTCCATTTACTCCGTGAATTTAGAAATAAAAATATCCCCGTATTCTGCAAGGCAAAACGCTTACATTTTAAGGACAGCGGCGCAAATTGATGGAACCGTCCATAAATCCCCAAAAAAAAAAATCAAAAAACATTTTCGGTTACAGCCAGCAAAGGGACTTTACAAAAATGGCAATTAGGAAGCGTAAAAATTCATCATCGGTGACGCAGTAAGGAAAAAAGACCGGATGAAACTCAGGATGAGGAATGGACGATGGGAATCTGGCGGGTAGGGAGTCCCACCACCTCCGATCAGCTCGGGATATTTGTATGTATTCACATATATAAGACCGAGAAAAACCGAGTAAATTATCGCAGTCGAATCCGCATCAAGAGTGAAGTCAGTCGTTTTACTGTGCGGTAGACAAAAATCAAAAATCAAAATGGTCCGCGCCTTGCTGTTCGTGGCTGTCTTCGCTACCATCGGGTCGGTCATCTACGCCGAAGAAAAGTACACCACCAAATACGATAATATCGATCTTGACGAGATTTTGAACAACGAACGACTTTACAAGAAATATTTTGACTGCCTGAGCAACAAAGGCAAATGCACACCCGACGGCGCTGAACTGAAAGGTAAATTCAATTTAATTTGTTCAAAAAAAATTTATTTTGCAATTTTTCGTACTAAATACAAAATAAAAAATAAATACGAAATTAAATAATAATAAATACGAAAATAAAAATGAATTTAATAAATATAAATATATATAAATTAAATAAATACGAAATAAATTTTATTGAGAAATTTCCGAAGAACATTTTCAACAAATTTTGTTCATTGTTTTTTTTGTGCGTTTTTATGAAAATGTTTAAAAATTGAAATTTTGTTATTCTATTTTTTAAAAATTAATTTTTGATTAATTTACCTAATATTTTTCAATTGAAATTTTTTTGGCTAATGATCCATAGAGGTCTATTGTTTTCGTCTATGTGTATTGAAATTTTTATGGATTTTAAAACATTTTATAACTTTGACAACACCAACTTTTTGAGATGAAATACCAATAGACCTATACAAAGATAAAAGAATTTCACGATACATAAGTCAGCAAAATCCATTCCTCATTTACAAGGAGACTTATAAATCTCGTTCAAATGTTTTTTCACGTTTAGTTCAAGACATCAGAATAGAAGTAAATTTTTTTATTTCACTGGACATTCGTTGAAAATGCTATTGATTTTATTTAAATGTGTTCAATTAATAAAATGAAAAATAGAGGTACACTGGTTGAGAAGCATGGCAGTTAAACATATTAATTCAAATTACTCCTTTATATTTACATTAATTAGAATTTAATTAGATCCATCTTAAATTTTTGAATATAGTGAAAAATTTGTTTTACCTTCTGCTCAAGATATATGAAAAATAATTATAAAAAATGAATATAAAAAATATTTGAAATAAAATTTCATTATTGATGTAATATAATATTGTACCGAACTCCGTTTTACAGGTATCATACCAGAAGCGCTGACGACAGAATGCGCCAAATGCAACGACAAACAAAAACAAGGCGTGGAAAAAGTGATGCGGTTCATCCTGACGAAGAAGGAAAGCGACTATAACGTCTTGGAAGCCATCTACGACCCGGAGGGCATCTTCAGGAAGAAGTACGAAGAACAGAAGAAACTGGCCCAAGAAGGCAAACCAGTCAAATATTGAGCACTTGCAACAGAATGGACGAATATGCGACGATGATACATTTCGAATAAAACCCTCCAATTTGTATATCTACTTGTACAAATAAGTATCAAAGAAAATAATAAACGACAATGAGAGAACAGTGTTATCTTATTATGTTTTCTTGTAAATTAAGAGATAACTTTCTGTTTTTAGCATAGCTGCTATGGGCAGAAAGTCTAATACTCCATCCCCAGATATATCAAGCGACGACTTTCTGTATTTAGCATAGCTGCTATGGACAGAAAGTCACCGATTCCATCCCCAGACGCATCAAGTGACGACTTTCTGTATTTAGCATTGCTGCTATAGGCAGTAAGTCGTCGATTCCATTCCCAGATACATCAAGTGACGACTTTCTGTATTTTGCATAGATGCTATAGGCAGAAAGTCATTGAATCCATCCCCAGATAAATCAAGTTACGACTTTCTGTGTTTAGCATAGCTGCTATGGGCAGAAAGTCGTCGATTCCATCCCCAGATACATCAAGTGACGACTTTCTGTATTTTGCATAGCCGCTATATGCAGAAAGTCGTCGATTCCATACCCAGATACATCCAGTGACGACTTTCTGTATTTTGCATAGCCGCTATATGCAGAAAGTCGTCGATTCCATACCCAGATACATCAAGTGACGACTTTCTGTATTTAGCATTGCTGCTATAGGCAGAAAGTCGTCGATTCCATTCCCAGATACATCAAGTGACGACTTTCTGTATTTAGCATAGCTGCTATGGGCAGAAAGTCGTCGATTCCATCCCCTGATAAATCAAGTGACGACTTTCTGTATTTAGCATAGCTGCTATGGGCAGAAAGTCGTCGATTCCATACCCAGATACATCAAGTGACGAATTTCTGTGTTTAGCATAGCTGCTATCGGCGGAAAGTCGTCGAATCCATCCCAAGATAAATCCAGTGACGACTTTCTGTATCTAGCATGGCTGCTATGGGCAGAAAGACGTCGATTCCATCCCCAGATACATCAAGTGACGACTTTCTGTATTTTGCATAGCCGCTATATGCAGAAAGTCGTCGAATCCATCCCCTGATAAATCGAGTGACGACTTTCTGTATCTAGCATGGCTGCTATGGGCAGAAAGTCAGCCACTCCATCCCCAGATACATCAAGTGACGACTTTCTGTATTTAGCATAGCTGCTGTGGGTAGAAAGTCGTCGATTCCATACCCAGATACATAGTGTCGACTTTCTGTATCTAGCATGGCTGCTATGGGCAGAAAGTCAGCCACTCCATCCCCAGATACATCAAGTGACGACTTTCTGTATTTAGCATAGCTGCTGTGGGTAGAAAGTCGTCGATTCCATACCCATTTTTATCGAGTGACGATTTTCTGTGTTTAGCATAGCTGCTGTGGGCAGAAAGGATTCCTCTATCAACAGAAAGTTCTCAGTTAACAGAAAGAATTCTCGAACTGATACCCAAACTGTTACTCAAGCTCTAAGGCCGAAGAGAGGAAAATTCAAACTAAAACTCGACCTAAATCTCAGATTCAAACTAATACTGATACTCAAACGGATACCCATTTCAAACTTTAACTAAATCTTAAACTGAAACTATTACTCAAACTCGAACCCTGACCCAAACTCAAACTAGTGCTGAAACTCATTTTCAAACTGTTCTCAATCTGAAACTGAACCTAAAACTGAAACCAAAACTCAAACTGATTTTCCAACTCAAAAGGCGAAAAAAGGTAAAGTCAAACTGAAACTGAAATTCAGACTGCAACTGAAACCCAAATTCAAACTGATACTCAAACTGAAGCTGAACCTTATACTCGAAGGTCAAAAAAAACGGTAAACTCAAGCTGAAATTCAAACAAACTGAAACTCAAATTCAAACTGATACTGAAACTTAAACTGAAACTCGAACTCAAATCCAGTCTAAGACTCAAACTCAAACTGGAATCCAAACTGAATCGTTGAGTTTGAGCTTCACTTAGGGTTTGAGTATCAGCTAGAGTTAGCCACAGTTTCAGTTTTAGTACGAGTATCAGTTGGAGTATCGTATGAGTTTCAGCTTGAATTAGAGTTTGAGTTCGAGTCGCAGAATAAGTTATAGTTTCAGTTTGGGGCTACCTTTCTTCGACCTTTGAGTTTGAGCCTCTGTACCTTAAAGCACAAAGGGCATATGTCCAAAAATGGCATAATGAGAAAAATGCAAAATAAGTTTTTGATCGATTTACAAAAATAAAGATTTCTCCCGTAGTTTTCAATTCCATAAAAAAATTTGCTAAATAAAAAATGTTTGTCTGGCCAAGATCTACAACCTCGCTTAACCAGAACTTTGGTAGCATTTAACACTTCCAAGATAAACGCTCTTTAAATATTTGTCGTTTTTTGGCCCCAAAAATAGATAAAAGGATCATGATTCTTGGAGCGATCGATAGGTCCTGATGAGCAGATTCTTTCGGTACCGAAATCTCAAAATTGATATTTTGGGACATCGTATGCCCTTTGTGCTTAAGGGTATCGATATCATATCAGTCCGAGACACACACACTGTTCAAGAAGCGATTCTGAGTAAAATGCATTCGTGAAATTTTTTCTGAACCTCCGATCCGATTTTTTGATTTCAGGACGATTACAATACTTCCAATTACTTCGTTAGGCACAATTGAAGTAATATGGTACCAAAATAAAATCATAATTATGGAATAGTAATAAAATAGAGTCGATAGGCGATGCATGAGGAACTAAACAGCTGATAAAAGTTGATTGTGCTAATTGACCGGTAAAGCTTCCGTTTAATGAGTCACCCGAAGGAGAGACGACTGGAAGAGATAAAAATCTACCGAGGACGCGAATACTGCAGTGAGAAGTTCTCGAATCGCTACCACAGGGGTCATCTCCAGCCAATAATAGGAGGAAATGGTTATCCGATCTGGCCCATGAAGGATTTTCCGACCATTTAAAAACGTCTCCAGCCGCCGGATCATGCGCAGTTCGCATTTCGAATCCGACGAACCTACAGCTGAAATGTTTCGCACTTTAGTCTCGGTTGCCATTTTGGTCGCTGTCGCCTCGGTTTTCGCCGACGACAAGTACACGACAAAATACGACAACATAGAACTCGACGAGATTCTGAACAACCAGCGCCTCTACCAGAAATATTTCGACTGCTTGCGGAACAAGGGGAAATGCACAGCCGACGCTGCTGAACTCAAAGGTAAATTCGATCGAATTGTTCATGAATTGGGAACGATAGGTGCGTAGATAACACACGATGCATCCATATTTTGATGGATAAATTTTTGACACAATTTCACTACTTTTGACTAGGTACTTTTGAGGCTGTTTGGGTAAAAAATATCCCAAAACTCACTATGCAAATTTGAAAACTCGCCTAAAATCGAAATACGTCAAGTTATCGGAATATAAAAACTATTCACGTATTGTGCAAGGTAAAACAAAGATTTTAAGACCAACAAAGCCCAAATCGGTTTATTTTGGCGGACAGAAAAAAAAGTAAACGCTGAAAGTGCTAATATATCAGAAGTACTATGAGTGATTCGGATTCCGATTAAACAGGGTGATAGGTCTTACTGAGACAAACATGCCAGTTCAAGAAATTTGAAAAAATGTTACGAATTGAGGGAGCTATGGCCATTTTTGTAAATTTGGTAATTTATCATTTTATCCAAGTTTTTTTTGAAGCTAGATTTTGACAATTATTTTTTCTCAGCTTCAAAGAATATCGATCACCCATCGAAACTTAAAATTGTATTTTTCGCTCAAAAATTTTCAACTCCTAGCAAATATTGAAAATATAGAACATCAAAACGTAGAACAATTTTTATCGGTAAAGTCTCCTTTCATCAACCTAAAAATTTAATTTGGTATTCAATTTTTTCCACCACATTTTCAATTTTTTTACCCACATGCATTTACGAAGTTAGATATTGTAATCGTAAAAAAATGAAAATCGGGTCGGAGGTAGGGGGGAAAACTAACTTTACTCAGACTCACTTTTTGAACGAGAGTGTGAGGGTGACAGAATTTACATACATTATCATCTCCTTCAATTTTTTTTTGGCACAAAAATGAAGATTTGAATTGGAAAATATTCGATTTTAGGACGGGTTTAAAATTAAATCTTATCGTTTTAAACTACGGGTTTATTGTTTTGTATTGTATGTTGTGATTTCTGGTAGGTATATTAAATATACCTTATACATCAATTTTATGATCTTGTTAACCCCCAAATCAGTCAATAAAATAAAATTATTTTGGTTCAAAAATTGTAGGACTCATATCAAATACCTATGGAAAAATGTCCATAAAAACATATTCCTAGTATATCCAGTAAATATGGAAGTGCGTTTATGGAAGTTACCTTAGTAGGTATTACCCATAGGAAGGTTTTAAATTCCTGACAATGTTTTCCTAATTTTTTCCAAATGTTTGATCATACCTAATCGCTGCAAAATCGAACTTCATAGATTTGACCACTACTCCATAGGAAAATACCAAAAACCATGCACCATGGTTAACAATAGTAAGAAATGTTATGCATGATATCGCAGGATTCCATTCTTTCTACGCTCTGCTCTATTTTTAATCAGATTTTCTTTTATAATGGGTTATTTTATTTTATCAGAATTGATCCCGGACGCATTGAAAACCGAATGCGCCAAATGCAGCGAAAAGCAGAAGGAGGGCGTCGAGAAAGTCCTGCGTTTCGTCCTGACGAAGAAGCCCGACGATTACAACGAGATCGAAGCCATCTACGATCCTGATGGCACCTACAGGAAGAAGTACGAGGAGCAGAAAAAATTGGCCCAGGAAGGCAAACCTATCAAACTCGGATCGTGAATTTCGACCAAAACTACATCCACGACCAGCGGATAACAACGCGTGAGAAAAGACTGTGACGATTTCTATCCAAAGATGAGACCTGACAGCAAGATCAATAAAACCACAAACCTTTGAAATTATTGTCAGTTTTTATCTTCCCATTTTAGCCCAGTCGAAGAAATTCCGAGAAAGTAGTTACGTATGAGTGAGGTGAAGGCAGGAGGATAGTAGTTTGAGACCGGGCGCTTTCGGCGGTACGGCCCTCCGATCCGGTTTCCGATTTTAGGACGATTACAATACTTCGTTCCGAGGAAGATTTACTTCGTAAATATGGAAGTAAAACGTGCTACCAATTTGGAGTTTTTTAAAATTTGAAAAACGCTTATAATAAAATATTTAATATTTTGATTTAATATTTTCCTAAATATTTTATTTTTTTCGGTAGCAGGCCACCCGAGGCATGCCTAATTGTCGGAACGTTGAGTGCTCACTCCACTCTCCTGACGAGATAAATAGCTCCCAAAGAGGACCGTAGGGCCGAAAGCGCTCGAGATCTAATAAATTATTAATAAAGTCGTCACCACTCTCATGCTCTCGCCTCAACACAACCAGTTAAACGACAAACATACAAATAATTACATACAATAATACGATGGGTAATAAGACCCTACATGGTAGGCAGGCATTTATTTTTGTAACCATCTATTTGATATTGTTAAGTAGAAAACGACTTCCATTAACTCTGTAAATATGGAAGTGATAATAAATATCGAGTGAATTGTCTACGGGTGATGAGCATTCGTGCCACGGCCAGGAGATAATTGGAAAGTCCTCGATGCTTCTTTACGGATGAAGTATTTTCTCAAAAGCAGCATGAGTGAAAAAATGGAAAGATGAAAAACCTTCGACACCTTCCGGACATGGTGTATTTTTGTAGGCCAGTAATATTGACAAAAAATCTTTTACTGGAGCTCAAAAAAACAGTTCAAAAGGAGGAATTTCAAAAATTTTTTTAGAATTTATCTTTTACTGGATGCATTCGACGCAATGTGTCAATTTCAAGATTTTATATTGGGTACATACCTACTGTAATGATGGTTTAGGTATATTTATCGTTACCGGCTATAGTAAAAACAAATTAAACTAGCTACCGTTTCATCAGGTAAACAATCCAAATTTTCAAAATACTTTTTTCGACCAAAATTATCGGCCCGCCGCAGGGCTAAAAATTTTAAAATATCGAACTTTCGCAACAAAATCCCATGTATTCTTATCGGCGTGTCAAATTGTACAAGTTATAGTCGAATTTAGAGTTGGAAAAACTGGAAAATGGCGTCGAGGACACCGAGGGGAAGAGGAGCATCGCAGACGCCGGGCGGTGAGTGGGCGGTACCGAATTGGACCGATATTGAGCCTGCCAGGCTAAGATATACATTGAAAATTTTGACCCAAAGGACTCGAAACAATTGGAAGCCTAGCTAAAACATGAGAAAGCTGAATTACCAGAATAAAAAGTCGGAAGTTAAAAATATGGATATCTTTAATATTAAGATATCTCGACGTATTTCGATTTTAGGCGATTTTTAACATTCGCATAGTTTAGCCTCCAAAGTAGTCAAAATGTAATCAAATAGTGCCGAAAAATTACGTATGGGAGCATTGCGTGTTATCAAGGCACCACTGGTGTTATACAGGAGGCGCTTGCCCGCCAGGAACAACGCCACGCCAATCAACAACGCCGCAGTCACGTCTGTCGGGGGCCCCCAAACATCCAGTAGCCGTTAAACCAAGGCGTAACCCCAAAGAGGTGAGTCAATTCCAGGGGGTTACGAGTTACACCATGGCCAAGTCAAATTAAGAATTTTCTGAATCAAATTGACAATTTTCAAAATCAAATTGACATTTTCTCAAACTTTTTGACGAATTTGACTTGGAAATAATGCTCATTTTTTCACAATCTGGGGAAATTCGATTTTTAATTATTTTCCACACATGGGCAGAAGTTCTTCAAATGATCGTTAAACCCCACTAATCTTGGAAAATGAAACGTTATAAATTTTATAACGTTATAAATTGTATAACGTTCATTTTCCAAGATTGATGGGGTTTAACGATCATTTGAAGAACTTCTGCCCATGTATGAAAAATAATTAAAAATCGAATTCCCCCAGTTTGTAAAAAAATGAGCATTATTTCCAAGTCAAATTGGAAAAGTTCTCAATTGCGCCTGAGAAATTGTCGATTTGATTCAGAAAATTCTTGATTCAGAAAATGACGAGTGATTTAGAATTTTTCCATATTTAATACGGAAAAATTCTAAATCACTTCTCATTTTTTAAGTTAATTATTTCCGAGCTCAACTCCACAGGTAAGGGAGGCAGCGTTGGCCAAAAAACTAGCGGCTATCAAAGCGAAAGAAGATGCACGAAACGCACCGGAAGCCGGTTCGGCGAAGAAACCCAAAAAAGTCAAAACGACTGTTGCAAAAACAACGTAATTCGATTATGAACAGGGCCGTCCAGAGCCAAGCCGGGCCCCGGGGATAAAGACTCGACCGGGCCCCCCCCCGGTCAATAAAAGCATTTTTTCTAATTTGCATATTAGTACGTAAAAGGCCCACGGGCGGGCCCGGGCCCCCTTGGGCCCCGGGCCCCGGGGATTTTGCCCCCCCCTGCCCCCCCCTCTGGACGGCCCTGATTATGAATAATTTAACAATTATGACAGTGTCTATAATATATTATGCATATTATGGAACGATTTGCTCACAATTACAATTTTTTTCACTACATTTATGTTTTGACAGTATTTTTTGACGCTGGCGACGTCAGTTTTTAGATTCGACATCGCATTTTCAAGATTTTCCACAATTTGCGAAAATTATTAGCTGAAAAGTTTCTTATCTCGAAAATGCAGAGTCGAATCTTAAAACTGATACCACCACGTGATTCAGCGTCACAAAATACTGTTAATTTTTGTGCTGCACTGGGGGTTAAAAAATGTTAATTTTACTCTCACTATTGCTTCGCGATCAGGTAGTAACGGAATGGCGCAATGGAAATAATCGAACCGAGTATGAATTTTCCATGAAATTTTGCGTAGATTCCGAATTAACAATAAAAATACGGGTTCCTATTCGAAAAAATAAATTTGAAGGGTGGTCAATAAATGAATGGGTCGGGTCAATAAATAAGTGGGAACATAAATTCGAGAGGGTGGTCAACCACTAAACATACAACCTGAATACCAGACAAAAAGAAAATATTTTTTCAAGCATAAGGGTGAAAAAATTATAAATGTTAATAACGTTACTAAAAATATGCAAAAAAGTGCGAATAGTTTTTTATACATAGAATGCATTATATTTATATTCCAGGTCCGTTCCAGGGGGCGGCGAAGAGACAGTTACCGTCCAGCAAGAAGTAACCGAGGGGGCACAAACCGAGGAGCAAGCTACGCCTGCGCCACGGCGAGCTGATTTTAAACCGCGATATAACCGCTTGAAAGAGATTCACCCAGATGATGAATTAATAGCCAGGAATTTAGAGTACTTCATACCTAAAAAGCCGGCCGAGAAATGTTTCAAAGTCGAAAGAGGGAAAAGATACGAAGAGTCGCAAATCCGTTTATGGGAAAAGTGGCAGAAATACAAAGAACACCAGGAAAAGGTCGGTCTCGTCAGAGCTGATGGTATTTAAAAATTAAAAAAAATTATTAGGTAAAAAAAGAAGGGACTTATATTTTTTGACTCATAATTTTTTCAAAAGGAAAATTCAATTTTTTGTTAACTCGAATTTTGCAGATTAAATGTTGGAAACAAAACCGTCCTTACGTGAGCCAGAGGGAAAAAGAAGACAGGGCGTTTCGCAGATGGTTCCAGAAGGAGGAAGAAAGAGCAGAGATGCTGTACAAAGCTGGAAAGCTGAAAATTATGCCTCCGTCTATGCGGCCACCGTCTCCTGTGGTTAGTACTTTTTAACTTCAATGGGTACAGAACGAATTGATGAATTTTAATCGTCTCAACTCTGATGATTGATTGGGAGAAACATCACTCGAGACCGTATTAAGGTCGTATCACACGTCAGACCGTTCTCCTCCAAAGCCCACGGACAGACCAACGCAACAGCACCGGTGGAGCGGAGGGGAGAACGCATCAGCCAATCAGCGACGCTTCCGAACCCCCACGACGGCAACGGCACGGCAAAGATCTCTCAATCGAACGTTTGCCGTGCCGTTGCCGTTGTAGATAGTGGGGGATTGGAAGCGTCGCTGATTGGCTGACGCGTTCTCCCCTCTGCTCCACCGGTGCCGTAGCGTTGGTCTGTCCGTGGGCTGGGGAGAAGAACGGTCTGCCGTGTGATACAGCCTTCAGAATGTGAAACCTAGCCACCCGCAGCAAGCCCGAACCCAGGATTTTAATTTGGGAGGGGGGCCGAAGAGCAAAAATTAAATCACTTAACAACCAACATTAGGTTATCAAAATTTGGAAAAAACATATTCATAGAAAAGATGCAGGTACCTGCCGTGTTGATAATATGACAACATGGAAAGTTGAGTCGGCAGAAAAACCATCACTGACCCTCCAATTGGAACCCTCGGGGAAAATAATTATTCGACGGACGGTTATTCGAAACTCGAAGTCAAAATCACAATGTAACAGAAAATTAAACTCATAATCAAACTTGAAGTAAAACTCACAATAAAAAGAAACACAATCTCATGATCGAACTCGAAGTCAAAGTCAAAATGAAACAGACACTCAAACTCATAATCAAACTCGAAGTCAAAGTCAAAATGATACTGACACTCAATCTCATAATCGAAGTTGAAGTCAAACTCACAATGAACGAGAAACTCAAACTCGAAGTCAAACTCACAATGAAAAGGAAACTCAATCCCATGATCAAACTCGAAGTCAAACTCACAATGAAACAGAAACTCAATCTCATGATCGAACTCGAAGTCAAAGTCAAAATGAACCTGACACTCAATCTCATAATCGAAGTCGAAGTCAAACTCACAATGAACAAGAAACTCAATCTCATGATCAAACTCGAAGTCAAAGTCAAAATGAAACTGCCACTCAATCTCATAATCAAACTCGAAGTCAAACTCACAATGAACAAGAAACTCAATCTCATGATCAAACTCGAAGTCAAAGTCAAAATGAAACTGCCACTCAATCTCATAATCAAACTCGAAGTCAAACTCACAATGAACAAGAAACTCAATCTCATGATCAAACTTGTTCATTTTGACTTTGACTTCGAGTTTGATCATGGGATTGAGTTTCTTTTTCATTGTGAGTTTGACTTCGAGTTTGATCATGAGATTGAGTGTCAGTTTCATTTTGACTTTGACTTCGAGTTTGATCATGGGATTGAGTTTCTTTTTCATTGTGAGTTTGACTTCGAGTTTGATCATGAGATTGAGTTTCTTTTTCATTGTGAGTTTGACTTCGAGTTTGATTATGAGTTTAATTTTCTGTTACATTGTGAGTTCTACTTCGAGTTTGATTATGAGTTTAATTTTCTTTTTCATTGTGAGTTTGACTTCAAGTTTGATTATGAGCTTGAGTGTCAGTTTCATTTTGACTTTGACTTCGAGTTTGATCATGAGATTGAGTTTCTTGTTCATTGTGAGTTTGACTTCGAGTTTGATTATGAGATTGAGTGTCAGTTTCATTTTGACTTTGACTTCGAGTTTGATCATGAGTTTGAGTTTCCTTTTCATTGTGAGTTTGACTTCGAGTTTGAGTTTCTTGTTCATTGTGAGTTTGACTTCGACTTCGATTATGAGATTGAGTGTCAGTTTCATTTTGACTTTGACTTCGAGTTTGATCATGAGTTTGAGTGGCAGTTTCATTTTGACTTTGACTTCGAGTTTGATCATGAGATTGAGTTTCTTTTTCATTGTGAGTTTGACCATGAGTTTGAGTGTCAGTTTTATTTTGTTTGACTTCAATCATGAGATTGAGTTTCTTTTGCATTGTAAGTTTGACTAGGAGTTTGGTTATGATATTGAGTTTTTTTTCATTGTGAGTTTGAGTTTCTATCTCATTGTGAGTTAGATTATGAGTAGCACACTTTTCAGATTCATGTTATTCCTTTCAGAAAAAACAGGGCAGAAAAGTCGTGAGTGAAAAGAGTCCTCCTAGAAAAAACCTTCCGAAAGCAGCCAACGGTAAAAAACGCTACGCGTTGAAAGACGCTTCGGGCGTCTACATTCGGTACAATTCGCTGAATGTCGCTCACATGGACGATGTTTACAAGGCTGCAGGTATTTGATCAAGGAGGAATAATAACTTACAACTACTAAGTAGAATCAAAAACTCTGAAAAAAATTTCGCTAATTTTAAAGCCCGCAAGACGCCAAGTCAGTGAATGAAACAATGCCTATGTACCTACCTGTTCTGCAAACCAAGACCAAACTTTTGAGACAACCGCTCGAGCAACGATACTTAGCAATTGCCGCAAATCAATTTTTGAATGTCAATTCGGTTTGAGAATTTATTTTTCACATCAGGACTCAGACCTCCCCCTTACGTACAACCACCCCTCAAAGAGGACGGCACATTCAAGGATTTCAAGGATCGAACCGAACAGGAGAGATTGGATTTCGCTAAATACCGAATTTGGGAAGATTACTATTGGAAGTTACAAGCCTGGGAAAATGACCAACTGATTCCCGGAGGTAACATCAGAAGAGTGAGAGATGGTGTAAAGATTACCGGACATAATATGTCCGGGATATTATCACGCTTAATAGGTGCAAAACAGCGCAAAAAACAAAAACATTTTTCATTGTAGATCCCGAAGTTCTGAAAGCTATCTTCGGGAAACCGGAAGCCAAAGGAGGGCGTGATAAGGTAAGGTACCTCCAAACCAGTGGTGCGTGTATGACGTTGCGGCCCAAGTTTGTGGTTGGTGAACAACACCATTGAAAACACCAAAGCTGTATGGTCAGATTCAGCCCTTCAACAGCCCACCAAGCGACCTAGCGCTCACACAAGAGGGTGAAGTCGCCAAGCGTAGCAACATAGATCAATCGCCATCGATACTACACCCTGAATACGAGAAAACCAGTTGGGAAAACCATGGGAAGGTTACGTAGAAAGATCTACACTCATGGAAGATTCTTGCTTCTGGAAGAATCGTCCATGGATACCACCAGGCGATCCAGGCATCCATAAATGGAAATTTCCCCTCTTGCCAGAGCGACACGCGTCTGAGTCTGGAGATGGGCTGTTGGGGGGTTACGTCTGATGTGGCCCCATTTCTCGTACTTACTTTCTCGTACTTGTACTGTGAGGTGGCGGAAAGACAAGCAAAATTTGCTGTTTAATAGTCGCTTGTTCAGAAATTGGGTCAGGAAAGTGAGTGAGTGAGGAATCGTAGATTTAGACAAAACCATCTAAATTTGGCCATTGGTCGACAAAATGTAACGCATCAATACAATGATGCTATCATCATCAGCTTATGAGTTACAGGATGCCGAGAGAAAAACAATGCAAGACCGCGTGCGCGAATTGAAAGAAGCAAAAAAGAAGGCAAAAGAAGAAGCCGCGTAATTCTCATGGATCAATAACATCGATCGCCACATTTGACCTGGAGACATGAATTTATGAAAATTTGCCGTGTTTTCCAGGAAAAAAGCGGAAAAAGAGAAAAAGAAGAAACTCTTGGCAGGCACTAAGTCGAAAGCCGCCCGAGCGGCAATTTTAGCTCTTCATAAGGCCGAAGAAGAAGAAAAAGCGAAAGAAGCAGCTAAGCAAGCTGAACTTGCCGACAGGGCTAAAAGATTTCTGAAAAGAGGCAAGCTCGGGGAAAATGTTTAAATTTAGGTTAAATCGAGGCCATCGGTCCGAGCGGGGTGGGGGAAAGGGAGCTACGAATAAGAAAATAGCGACTAGCATTATGAACAGAGAACAGTTAACGTATTATGCGAAAAGAGCTATGATATTACGATAATAAAAGGAGAATAAAAAGTATTATGTAAAATGTATCCATACCTCGCAATGAGCACATCTTATCAGGAGTCAAGGCGGCCGAGATGAGTGGGCGTGTGTCTGAGTCGGCAGGAGCGATGATCTCGATGTCCAACGAACTTTGAACTTTGTGTTTTCTCTGCTTTGAACGTACCGATCTACTTTGAACTATGAACGTACTTTGAACTATACTAATCGTAGGTTCTGCGCGTTGGATCCTGTCGCCCAACTGTAGCTGTACCTACATCAAAGTACATTGATAAACGTACTGTGAAGCTAGAGCGACATGATCTGATACGAATAATTATTGTAACTTGTTATTGATTTTAATTACCTTATTATTATCATAATATTGGAAATAATTATTAATGATTAATTATTAGGTACGGAACGGTTCAACATTTTTGCTTGATGGAAACTACCTCTTATCAGAAATTAATTATTTTGGCGGTCTCACCAGGGTCGAGGCAAACAACCCCACTAGGCAGAGGAAGAGTGGACTTGTCGCGGGTCCAATCGAGCATCGGCCGGGAGGTTAGTCGTGCACAAATTTACAAATAAATTTCGAAAATCACCTACCTAATTCACAGCTAAAGACGTCAGTAGTTTATTCTTGGGAACTGTACAAACTTGAAAAGTAAAAACATTTTTTGCAAGGCGGGTAGACCTATCTAGTTAACAAGTTCAGGGTATCATAACGTTATTCATAATGTGTCTAGTTTTTATAAAATATAATTTTTATAACAATCTCAGATTCGGCAAAGAAGGCTAGCCATGAGAGCTGCTGAAGCAGCTGCGAATGCCCCTCGCCCGCCAACGCCAGAACCAATGCGCACGGTAAGCTTCGTTTGGAAAAAGTGTTAACATGTATCGCCCTTTCGACTGAGCGTTTTGAGCGCTTTCGTCTGTACGGCCCTCTTCAGCCTATTTCTCTTCTGCGAGTAAAGAGAGGCGCTCTTCACAGTTTAGCTTACCGCAGGTGGCCTGCTGTCGTTTTCCGGCTGGGGCCTGGTCGCTCTGAGATGGCGAAACGACAGCAGGCCACTGGTACGCTGAATGGTCAAGGTAGAGTGCAGTTGGCACGTCGTAAACAATCTCTCGCCTTAATTCAAATTTATAAGAAAATTTTATGTTCTAGCCCCCTCCTGCGCCACCTATGGAAGGAATGCTAGAAGCGGAAATGAGGAGGCAGCATGACTTGATGCAAACTGTAACCAAGCAAAGATACGATAGCCTTATGCCCAGAATGTCCGATATTATGGGTAAATTGTTTAATTTGAGGAATTTTTTCTAATCACAAATTTTGTAAGAAAAATTATTCTAGCAACCGAACTGAGATTTACTTGACTAAGGTCGAGCCTTTTCCGCTTTAAATTGAAAATCCTTCGACGATTTTAAAACTGGATTTTTTCAGTTAGGACTGGAAGAACGTGTCCCATTCGGATATATAGGGGAGAACCCGTCGAACATCATCCTGGCCAAGTGACAATGCTCGAATACGATCAGAGCCTGCCCGTATCCTGCCTTTTCGGTTCACCGGAGCCAGTTAGTAGACACAGTTTTACTTGGTGATATTTTAGCAAAATTTTGAATCAGATTCTCCGAATTCGCTGAGCTATGATTTATCCCTGGGAATAATATTCTAACTTGAATTCATTCCGATTTCAAATGTTTCAGCCTCCTGTGGCCACATGCCAGTCACCAGTAAGAATTTAGAAAATACCAAAAACTAAGTAGGTACCTACCAATACAAACTTTAAACATCTGCTTTAATAATAATTCAACCCCTTACAAAATTCAAGTAGCAGTAAGATAGTAATATTTAAGGTCGTAATCCTGGTTAAACAGTCTTGGATTTTCATTTATCGACGAATCATACTGTCATTCGCTTCGTAAGCTTAATAAATTATTATTACCGATTTAATTCGATCCGCAGCCTCCGGTGTGCAGTGGTTCCCCAGGTGAGTGAATTTCGTAATGGATTTATATCCTTTTCTGCGTATTTCTCGTATTTCGACGTACCTACGTTCATCACTTGATAATTAGATACAACCATGGTAGATAGCTGACATGAAAATTTTTTAAGACAGTTGAGAGTAAAAAAGCGCAAAGCCTGAATTTTACAACATTTTTGCAGACGACCCCGAAGTGCCAATACGACGGTGAGCCCTAAATTTTTTTCAAAATTGTCGGTATTGGGGTGGAAATTTGGTCGTACTTCATCCTTACCAGTTTCAGTCATGTAAAATTAGGTCATAAAAGTCAGTAAAACTAGGTCATATTAACGTCATACTAAAATCAGGTCATAAAGTCAGTAAAATTAGGTCATATCAACGTCATATTAAAATTAGGTCATAAAGTCAGTAAAATTATGTCATATTAACGTTTTTTGAGGCTTAAACTGAATTTTAATTGAGTATTTAAACGTTAACTCCCAATTATTGTATGGTTAGATGTTAACGTTTGTGTTTTCAAATATTTTTATGACATCCCACCCCGTGCAGATTCGGAAGGGTGCCACACATCGCACAACCCCCATCACCGCCGGTCAGTCATCTCCAAGGGCCGGAACGCTATGCTCTGACGTACGATACGGAAAGAATCAGGAGAACAGCCGGAGGGGCGGGAGAACATTTTGATCAAGTGCCTGAAATGCCACTTCTTGACGAATTCGATCCTCAAGATGATCAAGAATACTGGTCGAGGTAATACATTAAATTTTCACTCCCATACCTCTTGCATAAAAATCGGCTTTTGTAAAGCATCAAATTAATATATTTTCGAGATTTTTGATATTTTATTTTATATTATCTTTTATTTTATCTATTGTCAGAGCTGTGGACGATTGGATGAACCAGCCGTTCAGAGAACGTCGCCAGAGAATGGAGGAGGAGAGAGCGCGAATGACGTGCCGGACGCCTCCTGAGGTCCATCCGGTTATGAGCAGGAAGCAGTTGAGGCGTCGATTGGAAGGTTACAGGTTGGTGAAATCAATGTTTGTACCCAATTAATGCAACGAATATCCAAGCACGCGGATTGCCCATGGTGGCTTGCGCGACCGACTCGCGCCGGGAGTTATGGGTTCGATTCCCACTGATGGTATGAAACATTTGTCCCACACTGTTGTCCATCTGAAGCTCTCTAATAACATTTCTACGCTTCTTACGCCGGTTTATGTTCACAGGCCACCTCAAATGGAACTACCGGACGATCCACGTTTACCGCCGGTAATGATATAACAGTTCTCCCTTTTTTATCTTTGGTATTTCGGTTTTCGACTCCATCGGCATTTCACGCTAGCTGGTAACTCAAAATCCGGGAATATCAACGTTGACAATGGTGACGCCCATTCTGGTTTAGGAACTGGCATTCCCATAATAACCTTGCTATCATCATTTATCAGCATAAAGAAAATCGATGATAGATACGTGACGGCTATAATAGAAAATATTCTCAATCATGGTTAAACTTGTGCAGGTACACCGCCAACGAGTAGTACCATACCACGAAGTCCAACCTGCACGATCGCCGACACCTCCGCCGCGTACGCCATCGCCACCTCGACCGGTCCACGTACCTTGCGATGAGTATGTTAACATTTTGTCGTAATTTGAAAAAATGAATTCACCAAACATTCTTTAGGTGTAAGGGGAACTGAGGAAACGTATTTTTACAGTAACCGCCTCAACATTTTCCCACCTGATTCCAAAAAACGCTCGCTTATCCTGCTTCTGCTCTCATTCTGTCCCAAAACCTTATTCCAGCCCAGGCATGCCATTCCAAGAATCATTCCAACCATACACAAAGGTTTTGCTCCAGGAGCGTGAGTGTAGGCATTCGAAAGTGCCTCGCGCATGCGCAGTGTAGGTGCCGTTGCTGGGGCGTAGCCTACCAAACCTGCTTACCCCATACCTACACTCGCGATCCTGGAACAAGCTTTTGTCAGCCCAAAAACCACATCCCGCGCACCTATCTACCCGAAACCTCATTTTACTCATTTATGATCTTCCAAACCTCTACGTCACACCGAAGGCCTGTATCCTCAAAAAACGTCATTCCATCCACACATGCCACCGGGAAAACCTCAATCCAATCACTCCGTTATTCCTCCAACGCTCACACTTCTCGACAAACCTCGTTCCACCGCACCGAAAAAACCTACCATCGAATGCAATTGCTTTTTTGCACATTTCCAGGCTGGTTGATTTGAGGACGCCCCCACGTGGGCCGCAATCGCCAGAAACTCCCGAAAGACAATCTCCATGGACTCCTCTGTTCACACCACGGTCAGTTTTTGTGCAAATTTTAATTCATTAAAAATTTGTCGAGGGGTTAATTTTTAATTTAAAAAAAGCCGGTCATTTCACTCTTTAGAGGAAATTCACTCAAATTTTGTGTTTTTGGATGATGCCTTATAAGATTTTAAAAAATTGCCTTCTTATTTACAGAAAAGAAGGTCCTACGCAGGAGGAAATACTGGAAAGAAGGAAGGAGGTCATGGGACGCGTTGAGTGAGTGAACTAACTACCCACCTAAATAACTGTTGACCTAATGTGAATATCCATGCATACCTTATGAAATATCGACAAAATGTCCGCAAATATTGCAAATAAAGCATCATTGTTAGTCCTCGATTTTTCAAATCTGCCCCCTTTTTGGCATACCTACTAGGATATGCCTGAAAATAGTGTTAGAAACCTTCATTGTAACCTTTCCCCTCAACAGGAAAGCTTGCCAGCCTGGTAAACAGTTCCCCAGTCGGATGGGAGACATCGAAGAAGCGAGGTGGCGATGCGAGCGAGCAAACGTCGAACTCCCCCGGCGCCCACGTAAGGATACAGTTCATATAGTTTATCATAGATAAAATGCATGACGACAAACAACTGATACCGAACAGATAGCGAGATAAACAACTGATACCAATCAGATAGTGAGATGAACAACTGATTCCAGCCAGATAGTCAGATAGTGAGATGAACCAATTTAGTGTTAATTCCAGTTTTAGCGATCATTTCGATCCCAATTTTGAGGTAGGCACCCGGGTTGAATGTCAGAGTGTAAATCAGGGTTCACAAGAGTACGGTCTGACTGGCTACAGTCGTACGGTTCGGCTTCCATTTGGTTGCCCTGCTTCAAAAATGATCATCCTGCCGAACCGTATGGACCGCAATCTTGTGAAGCCTGCTTGAGTCGCGTTGGCCTGGAGATTGACCGCTGTTTATGTCGGATTTAGTAACTCCTGAAAGCCCAGGGCCGGGATTGTGGGACCCCTGCGACCAAATGTTCATGGAACGACAGTTGCAAAGGCAACTGGAAGCGATGAGCAGTGGATCTGAACCGTCGCCGCGCCAGCCATCGCCGCGCCAGCCATCGCCGCGACGGCCATCGCCTCGCCAGCCGTCTTGTCCAGAGCCGGCGAGCGACTTTGCACTTCCAAGATTCCAGCTGGGCCCGCAGGCGAGGCATTTACTTGACGAAATGGGATGCCTACCATTGGAGGACTACGGCTGCTGAATTCATCTGATCCCATCCAAAACATCAAAATAAACCATCTGAAACACGATTCTGCCAGTGCGTAGTGTGCCGTTAGGTAGTTCAACGGCCTGTCACTCGTTATCGAGATCCACTCCCATGTCATGATCATCATGATAATAGGTAAAACAGGAAGTATGCAGCTAAAAATTATACTATTTATTCAACATGTTTCGAAACAATTTTTGCAAGCTCAAATTTTTTATTGATTTTTTAATATTGCTGGCGGAGGAACCATGGCAGTTTTTCCAGTGGAGCGGGGAAGTCTTTGATCGTTTTCGGACCCTCGTACGTTATCCCAGTTTCCACGTCCAACCAAATACCTGAGCGGGAAAATTTTTTTGAGTTCGTACGGATATCGATTCACATGATTGCAAGATTGATAACAATTTTAAGCGATCTTACCTGATGGGAAGTAAATATCTCTCTTATCTGCTCCTTTCTCGACCACTGGGGCGACGAGGATTTGATCGCCAACCAAGAATTCTGGAAAACATCCCACGAACTTATCAGTCGATTAAGAGATTTTTTCATGGAGGTAATTCATTTTGGAGTTGGTCTCAGAACAAGATGGAAGCAGAGAACTTCTTGGTTGGTCGCTGAAGCATCGACATGAAGCAATTGCCCACCTTTGGACGCTTGCCCAGGCCTTGCAGTCGTTCGCCTTGATGCCTCTCACCCAGACGTTCCTCAAAACTTCCCGGTTGATCGCTGAAGCATTCAAAATGAAACGATGGCTCACCTAGAGCGGCTCACCCAGGCCTTGCAGACGTTCGCCTTCATGCCTCTCACCCTGATGTTCCTCAGATCCTCTCGGTCGATCGCTAAAGCATTCAAAATGAATTGACAGCCTAACCCAGCCTCTCAGTTGCCTTGATGCCCCTCACCTGGACGTTCCTCAGAACTTCTTGGTCGATCGCTGAAGCATTCAAAATGAAACGATGGCTCACCTCTCAGACGCTTGCCCAGGCCTGGCAGTCCTTCACCATGGTGCGTCTCACCCTGACGTTCCTCAGAACCTCTCGGTCGATCGCTGAAGCATCCAAAATGACAGCCCAGCTCTTTGACGCCTAACCCAGCCTCACAGTCGCCTTGATGGGAAATTTGACCAAAGCATCAAGGTAGCAAACAAACCATTTGTCTAGGGCAGCAAGCAAGTCACTCGGTCAAGCAAGGTTGCAATCGAGGCATTTGCTGAAGGCCTGCTGCCTTGATATCAAGCCTATTGCTCAAGCTGATGCTATGCCTCATTCTAGACCACTGGGGTTCACCTCGAACTCTGGATTAACAGGCAGGCCTGAAATTTGAAATTAGCCTCGAAGTAACTCACCATCATTGCGAGTGAGGGCTTCTGGTTCCGTGGGGTCGATCCACCAAAGAGGGGCGACGACCGGGGTTGGTTCGTTACTGAAGAAGAGATCCATCATGTAAGAGCTGTATTTGTAGTGGACGTCAATGTTCTGCCTGATGATTTTCAAGGCCTGAAATGAAATAAAAATCAGGAATATGAACCCGAGTGTTTCCAAGAGCCAATGAATGAAGTTAAGAACAAGTTATTTTGTTAAAAATGAGGTAATATCCTTACTTCCTCATCAAACTTCCAAGGAGGATACGAGAATTGCATGTTGGGCATGAAAGTCGTCAGCTCCGACCATCGGATGAGCAGTTCTTTGTCGACATCTTGGGTGTACGCGTTGCCGCCGACCATGTCAGGAATGGTTGCGCCGTAGCCGAGCACCGTCAGCTGCAGCATTGCCGGAATGACAGCCTTCAGGCCGTGCTCCTCGATGGACCAAGACGAGTTGGTGTCCTGGAGCCGCTGGCGGATCGGCTGGTCGAAAGTGCCGGCTCCTACTCGCACCTCACCGATGGGTCCTGTTTTTGGCCGTGGTGTTAGATTATGTATCATAGTTATACGTCATATATCCCACAGTTCATATTCGAAGAAAAATTAGTTCTCACCGAATTTGGCCGCCATTTCGACGTATTTCTTCGTGTACATGTTGGGCACGTCGATTTTGAAGTGTTGGTTCAGATCGTAGACGTACGAAATTTCGCCGGCGTCGAACTTGAAGCCGTCGACGCCGTAATCTTCCTGGAGCTTCCTCAACCGCTCGGTGTAGAATTCGGTCGTCGACTCGTTCAGGAAATTGATCAGAGCCCCTTTGCCGTTCCACCAAACGGTATCGACGATGGTTCCTGCATAACGGGGAGAAAGTGAAAAATGGGTATTGCTCGCTTTTGTAAAATGTATGGAGCCCTGCTGACTTGGAAACTCACCATTGTCGTATCTGACGAGATGGTCGCTCAGACGTTCGTGAGCTTCGCATTCGACGTTGACGAACGGATGGACCCAGAAGGTGACTGTCAGATTCATCTCGTGGAGTTGATCGATCTGAGAAGAAAAATCTATTATTGATTTTTGATCTGTCGAAGAGAATAATAACAAATCAAGAAGAACGTCCATCTTCATCTCACCAATTTCTTCATGTCGGGGAACTTCGTCGTGTTGACGATCTGGCTACCGTAACAGGTCTCCCAGCCGTCGTCGATTCCCAAAATGCCGACGTCCAGATTGTTGTCTTTCATCTGGTTGGCAAAGTCCAGAATGATGTCCTGCGAGATTTCCCGCTCGTAATAGACCCAGGTGGAAAGGGTCGGCTTCCTCACAGCCACGTCAGGAGGGCTCGGCTTTTTGTGACCTTCGTTGAAACACAGCCAGGCTTGTTTGATGTCGTCTTTCAAGCAAAGATCGATCCTGGAACGGGACAAATTTTTCAAGTTATCATTATTTTGGATCGAAGGTAGTTTTTCGACACGGGCTTGAACAATCGACATGGTGATCCCTGAAATCTCCCCGAAGTAAAATTTTTTTTCTCGTTTTTTCCATTGCATAGAATACCAAATTTTTTCATTCCAAACAATTTTATCGCTAATATTTTTTAGCAAATAATTGGTATTTCATTTACTTGGAAACGACGTCAGCTTTATCGGTCGGGTAGGGGAGTGCATTTTTGGCCGTTAAAACGAGCGTCGTCTCGTTCTGCGAGAAGAACAGAGGTGTATCTTCGCTGACTCGAATACCACGACCGGCGCTGGTGTACCAGATACGTTCGACGACAGCATTGGCGAATTGAGGTCCCCTCCTTCCTCCCTGCAGATGTGAAATTTATCAAATTTCATATTTTTCAATAGTTGTCTGCTCTGCTCGAAAACGTGTGGCCAATTTCGATAAAAATTAAAAATTCGTTTTTATTGAATTTTTTTTTACCTCGTGCGTCGTTGACGGTGCGTCGATTTTCACGTCAGAGTTCGACGGGTAATAATCGTCGACTGGCCCTCCGAAGAGCTGCTCTCCTTTGTGGTGGAAGATGTACCTGTGCGCCGGACCTTTAACGGCCACTTGCAACCTGTAAGTACAATATTCCCAATAGGTATTTAAATAGGTAATATTTACACACCTAGACCTTTTATTGTTGTGTACCCAAAGTTGGCTATGTGTGCGGCGCTTTCGCCAACTATGACCCTGAAGAGGATCCTAAATAACGCCTCCCATGCTGATAGAAAGACGCAGAAATAAAACTGGATACAATTTCGAAATTTTTATTTCTACGTCTTTCTATCACCATGGGAAGCGTGATCCTCCTGATCATCCTGATTTAGGAGAATATTACGATTTTGAAAATATTACTTTTGCGGGTTATTGCTGGTTGAGAGCGCATATTGATCGTCGGCCAGTTTGACGACGAGTTCAGCGGCTCTTGATCCGTTGCGCGCCGTCCAGCTGACGCAGTGCAAATGCTCGCAGTATTCTTCAGCAGGTGTACCGATATTAGTTCCGAAATCGACTGTGAACGAGACGTCGCTTGGGTCTAAAAACAAACGTAGTAATGCGATTAATGTTGGTGCCTATGTTTAAAGTATTGAGGTAATTTATTGTCATTTCACGTGAATTTTAGTTATTGAGGTGAAAAATACTCACCGAGGTCGACTAAGCGGTCGCCATCTGGAATCAAATAAAAAGGTCAAAAATCGCTTTGGTTGTTGGAAAAAAGCTGCTGTACGTTACCTTTTACTTTAATAATTAAATTTTAATTTTTTAAAATGATTAGTCATTAATATCTAGGTAAGAACTTAGATTCTTGGACATTGATTTTTGCCATACCAAGATAAGCCTTGATGTAGACCACTGCAGCGGAGCTTTTCGTCAGCAAAACGTTGGTGTAAAGATCTTTGGAAGGACGAGGTGCATTCCAGCTTCTCCCAGCGACTATAGAAGCACCTGCAAAAAAAAATGTTTGAAAATATTTATGTACTTATAACGCATAATTATCCTTCTTTATCAATACCTATCTACTTTACTACAGCCGCCGACTTCGCGATCAAAATATCTCCAAATATCAAATAGATCTCCAAACTAGATTCATTTGGATCTTAGTATTATTTTATCTTGATAGGAGTCTCATGGATGCTGATAAATCGAAAATTTCACATGGATATTGATGAAACTTACTAAGCAATAGCACGGCGACCCTTGAAACGAGCCGGCCAGAATGATGTCCGACCATCATCACGATGTCTAGTAAACAAACCTGAAAATCAAATTTTCTTTTAAAAATACGCCGACATTGAACTGCACACATTTCATAGTTTACTTATCAAAGCGAATTAAAACACCCGGCTTTCCGTCCAGTAACTTGCCCCGGGCGTGCCCTGCCGCCCTCAAGGATACGGTTGGAAGATGGTAGCGTAGAACTGACGGACATGACGGGACATGTCGCTCCAGTCTCACTGCACTTTATACACTTTGATACAAGGCGACTCATCGCCTCGCCTCCTTGAGTTATAGTGGGACAGGATCCATCGCGTTGGTTAGTAGGTTCAGAGTCCATCGGGCTTAGGCTAGGATTGTCGGCTCATGTCGAGGATTTCTCGCTTGCTTATTGAACTTATTCATTTCAAACGCCATTGAAAGGCCCAAATTTGATCATTTTAAAATCTTACGCGCTCTAATTCGGGAGTGTCGCGTGTTATCAGTGCACCGCCGGTTCAAGTAAGTCTTTGAAATAGAAGTACTTCACACCAACCTTTTGTCAGACAGACACCTCACCAGCAGCGAGTGATGAATGTTAGTGGCACAATGATTCTTCCTAATGGTTCCTATCTCCCATGAAAAATAAATAATAGCAACCTTGAGCAGTTTTGCTGTGCTCCTGACAAAACAATTGAAGAACATGTCTGATTATAATGTGCACCCATTACCACTGGGAAACGGTAAAACGTGACTTCAACTTGAATAATGCTAAAAAACAGTTGTCCTCTCTGGCCAGTGATTGACAGCCGATGCAAGAATAATTCGAAATTTTGAACCTGAAGGTCGAGTCAGTAAAATATGTGTTTTTGAATAAGGACTTTCACATAAGGGGTCAATTTTTCTCATTTTTACTTCCATATTTACAGAGTAAATGGAAGTATTGTGATCGTCCTAAAATCGAGAATCGGAACGGAGCTTCAGAAAAAACTTTTTCTTATACACATTTACTCAGAATCACTTCCTGAACAAGTGTCTGTGTGTCCGTCTGTCCGTGTGTCCGTCTGTCTGTCTGTCCGTCTGTGGTCATTTACAAAAATGGCCATAGCTCCCTCAATTCTCAACCTTTTTTCAAATTTCTTGAACTGAAATGTTTGTCCCGGCAAGACCTAACACCCTGTTTAATCGGAATTTGGATAACGCACAGTACTTCCGAGATATTTGCATTTTTAGTGTTTTCTATTTTATTTTTTTCCGGCCGCAAAAATGAACCGATTTGAGCGTTCTTGGTCTCAAAATCTTCGTTTTACCTTGCAGAATATGTGGATATTTTTTACATTCCGAAAATGTGGCGTTTTTTCATTTTGGGCGAATTTTAAAATTTTAATAGTGAATTTTTCGATATTTTTGGCCTAAACACCCTTAAAAGCAGTCAAAATATGATCAAATTGTGTCACAATTTTACGTTCAAAATATGGAAGTATTGTGTGTTATCTACGCACCACTGGTTTCTTAGGCAAAAAATCGTGTGCCTTCTCTGCAATGCATCCAAAATCGACCCAAAATGGTTCTTGATATTTTTAGTTTTATTTGTGGGCTAGGAAAAAGATTTTTTTGTCAAAAGTTTCTCCGAACAAGTTTCTAAACACTAAAACTCGGTCAGATTTTGAGGTTTGGGGCCTCAAAAATGTGAAAAATTAATATTCAGTAGGTAAATCGGTGAAAAAAACTATAATAAAAAAATTGAGTTCAAAAATGTTTTTCAGAAATTTCGTAAGACCCCCCCAGATCCGAAAACTTTGCGAAGCTTCGTGTCCAAGGCCTTCCGAAGTGTCAAGCTCGAAGGGTTTAGTAACACAAAAATGTTGATTACATGGCCCGTAAAATACCTAATTTTTCTTCGAAAAACCGTTTTGGGAGAATTTACCGAAACACAAGTCCAGGTGTCTACAACATTGAGTAAACCTATGAAAAATATTAATAATACGATACTTCAGACTGACCTGTTCTGCACACCCAACTGGTGATGTGGAAAACTTCAGTAACTGACAATCAATGAATAATTTCCTGGGAAAACAAGAATTTTATACCAGTTCGCACACTTCAAGCTGAGTAGTTTTTAGGTCGGTTTTTTATCTATCGTTGACAAGGTTAGAGAGAAAATTGCAATTAGACGACCTGATCAAACCAGCGTAGAACAATTCAATAGGATAAAACAGAAATAGACTAGTGATCGTCAATGTCAAGTATCAATTGATACGAGTGCCACCTCGCAGACAGGTAGGTATTATGTTCCACGCTAGGTAGGTAGCTAATTTATTGGTAAACAGGAACTCTCACTACCTGTCAATTTCGATCATGCGTTAGCGCAGTGGGAGTCAATTTTCCTGTTGGTATTTCCAACGACTAGTAAATAGACATAATTTGTATATTGTCTAGTATGTAATACTCAATTTCACAGGGCTCTAAAAAATACTTAAAACATGTCAGGCCTGTACCTAAGCAGGTACCTACGCATCACATTCTTGTCCCAGTTTTCGGGCGCCAGTCGGTATCGAAATTTAGATTTTGAACGAGCCACAACTTTGTCTCAATTCGTTTCACAGAAAACCCCTTAGTTTTCGGGTCAGAAGTGATTAATGGTTTTTGTCCCCCCTGCCACCATTTAACACACCCCCCCCCCTAATGCAAAAGCTGAACGCCTGGCTGTTCACGTTTCTGTTAATACCGATCGATTTAATCAACGATACTTCACAATCGATACTTTTGTGAATCGATTGTATGAAGAATGCACCCAGTTGGGACGCGAGGTGCACTGCAGTTAAATTTATCGTGGCACCTCAGAAATATTATCGTACTTCAGCACTGAAACGACCGTACTACTCATCATCTTCAAAAATCTTTATAGTGAATATTCTTAGCATTTGAAGTTTAAATAGAGTCTATTCATTATAAAATTATTTACAATTTGTATTTCTGACCCTTCAGTATTGTATTTTTTGTCCCAATTCTCGAGAAATATTTCAATTCAATATTCCTCGCTCTGCTACCATTTTCCCCTTGCAGTCGTTTGCACGCATCTCTGCTTCTGGTCTTAGGCAGTGGGATCATATTTTAATTTTAATATTATCGTATTTTGTCATAACGGTTTTATTATTACTCGTCATTATGCATAAACTATATTAATTCATCGTTATCGTCTTCAGGGACACTATAGAAGGCTGGCATACAAAGTTCATTGTTTGCATGGGACAATTTTTTTAATGAGCACGTATTTTTCTTCAAAGTGTTAAAGAACAATAACATTTACAATGGGTAACAATAACTCAGAAATCATGAGTTGAATAATGATGGTACGGCAGTACTTGGACCTTAAGTGGCTCAATGCGTTTTCGGTTGATAATCGTATCGCACGTTAAAATTATCGTACGGCCATAAAATTTATCGTATATCTGGCCACCTCGCAAACCTTGTTTTGTTTGTCTCTTTCTGGCCCTCTCGTGCTGTTTCTCGTTTTCTTTGTTTCGGGTTGGCGAAGGAATTTTTTACCTAGCTTCGCAGACGGATCGAATTCCGGGAAAATCCCTGTCCCGCTGCCGAAATTGTTAATTTTTTTAAGTTTTCCAACTCGGTCTAACGCGATGGAAAGATTGGAAAAGCGGAGTACAAATCGTTCGGGAGGTGCGTTCTTAGTCAATGTTTTCCTTCTGAGCTTGTCAATGTTTTTCCTCGCGGTTTGTCTGACGACGACGGTTGACGCTTGTAACGAAGCCGTCTGTGCCTCGATCGTGTCAAAGTGCATGATAACGCAGTCGTGCAAATGCGATTTGAAAAATTGCTCCTGCTGCAAAGAATGCTTCAACTGTTTGAACCACTTGTACAGCGAATGCTGCTCCTGCGTTGGTAAGTGGACATTTTTTTGATGAATTTTACTAATTAAGTAAAGTGTTACATTGAGGTGATACTGAGCATAGAGATTTTTTTCGGTTTCGTCGAAAAACCAGAATAAGCCATTGATGATTGGTGATCGCTAATCGTGTTTCTGTCATACGGTGTCGACGAGACCGCAACACTTTGGGGAATCGTACAAAAATTGAATTTTGAGAATTGAAAAAATTGATTTGCCTACATGCCCGCTTAAAATATCTACGTACTTAGCAGTATAGTAAGTACGTTTACTGTGTGTGTAAAATAATTTCTAAAAATTAGGAAACGAATGTTTTAGAGATGTGCCCGAAACCGAATTACACCGTTTCCGCTCTGTCGAGGAAATCCCACGTTGAAGACCTGCCCGAAGCGATTCCCAATCTTTTCCAGGTAAGTGTTGCAGTTTATTGTGTAGTAATTGTTCAAATATTTTTATATTGATCGGATAAAAAAAATCCACTTACCTTAACTCCGGGTTGTACAAAACTATCCGCTGGATTCTTATCAGTGTTGTAATTAAGGGCGGTAATTCGTTATCGCTCCTCTTTTTCAAGTGTGCACAACCGTAGAACGTGTCAATTCTAATGAATTGCGGGGAAATAATAAAAGATTATAATGAGGTATTGTACTTTATTATTCCTTCGTCATCGAAGAACCAGTAAGAAAAAATTAATTAAAAAAAAATCAAATATAAATAAATTAACTGTAATAAACGATTCGGTAGGCAACCAAATGAAATTACAATATAAAACGAAAAAGTTTTAAATTGGCGGTTTTTACCATTTTAAATTGGCGGTTTTTACCATTTTTTTGAGATTTTTAGTCTTGGGAATTCAAAATTTTGACCGCTCTTTTCTTTGCATCTCTTTTTGCCTGAGTTTTTGGTCTCATGTTCCAGGCTTTGACAGCAGAACCCGACGGTCAGCAAAGATGGTTGACCGTCACTTTCCCCATCGACCTGGACATAGCCCATATCAAGCCTCATCAGAAACCTGACGTCAAATACGCCCTGCGTAAGTTGGATACGAAAAATTTTAAATTCTAGAAAGAGTTATCAAATTTTGAATGTTGATAGATCAGTTCAAATTTATAATTTTTTAATCTTTCAATTATTTATTTCTCAAAATTTATAGGTAATCCAAGCCTTACAGGTAATATAGTGTAATTTTACACGTTCCACCTTAACCAGCTCATATTTTTGGCATCTGGTTCCAATTAGGTAGCCAGCAGATTAGTGTCGTACAACAATAGCGAATGGAGGCTGACCGCTAAAGCCCCCAGGCAATTCGTTCGCCACAATGGAAAAAGAATTTTCTCTATGAGCGAAAATGTCTAGGTACTTTTTGTAGGATTATTCCTCCTTTTCGGGTATTAGTGATGCCCGACATAAATGTTTTGAACGGCACAAAATTCGCTCTCCTTCAGGACTCGAACCTGGCACTTCCTGCTCACTAGGCTGTCATCCTAATCCTTGGTCCAGCCTAGTAATCAGGTGCCAGGTTCGAGTCTCGCCAGAGAGTGAAATCATTCCCATTTGATTTCATGATATACGCCACCGAATTTTGAAAATAAGCGTTTCTCTCTCATTTAGAAAACAACGTGCAAGAAGTCGACCCGATGAAGGACGTGGTGACGTTGAACTGCACCGTCGCATACATGTCGCAGTGCATGTCGTGGAACAAGTGCAAGGGCTCCTGCCAGTCGATGGGCGCTGCCAGCTACAGGTAAAGTTCGAAAGTGAATTTTTTTCTATATTTTTTCAAATAGATTTTTCAAGTAGCCATTTTTTTGTTTTTCAAGTTTTTGTATTGCAGTTTGTTTCTGTTTCAGGTGGTTTCACGATGGCTGCTGCCAGTGCATCGGTGATCGGTGCATCAATTACGGGATTAACGAGTCGAGGTAATTTCTCTACGTTTCTACGACCTAAGGAGAAATTTCAATCAATCTTTTGTCAGGTTTGGACGAGTTTTTCACCGACTCCGATCAAATTGCCACCGTTTTGAAAATTGCCTATTACAACTAGGCAACCTATTCTATTAACCTGATCTGAAAAATTTTGAAAAATGATTGACACTTCTATACAGCCGATCAATCGTCTAAAGGCTCGTACGGTTGCGCCATAATTGCTAATTTGTCTTATCTGTAAATAATAGCTCTTGAACACCTGCAGGAATAATAAACAAAAAGATCACTTGATCGTTTTTTCCTGCTATTTATTCCGTCAGCGATCCGGCAGGTCGGTAATTCGATATGTACCCTATTTGTCAACAGATGTTTAGACTGTCCTCCACCCCAAGAATCGGTAGCCAATGAAGATGAGCCTGACTATGGTGACGATGATGACGAACCGGTCGCGTAGAAGGTATGAGGAAAAATTGTTTGAAAAATAGATTTTCCAGAATTTAAAAAAAAATGTTGAGAACTTTTTAGATATTTTTTTGAATATGGCTGGTTTTTAAAAATTTAATTTTTTTCTAAATTTATTTTTTAGATTTTTTAAAGATAATTTGATTATTTTTTAAAAATATTTTTTGGATTTTTTTGTTTATTTAGGAATTGTCTGATTGCGCTTTTCCCATATTTTTCAAAATGCGTTTAACTTTTTGCTGATTTTCTCAGCATTTTTTTCTTGTAGCTTGAAAATCAGATTATTTACTCATTTTCAGGCTTCCCCTGCCATAATTAACTATTGTCTATGGTAAAATAAAACTCTTTTTTATAAATAATCTATAAATGTCTATCTAATTTTCTTCTGATTCCAGAAAATACCGATTCGACCCGATCTGTAAGTGCCTCATGTAAATTTACCTGCAACATTTAGTAGAAGATAGTTTAATTTAAAATCATCTCAGCTGGAGCGTCGCGTTTTTAAAATTTCATCTCAAAGTTCGTATGACTATTTTGAAAATCGGCAATTTCTCTTTGTCGAGAATTCACGCACATAATCGACGATTCTGAATCGGGCGTTGTATGGGATTATCCATATTTGTCCCTCGGTTTTGATAAATTGCAATATTTTTTTGTAAATCGTGCCATAGCATATTAAATTGATTATTTTGATATGCCACATCGAAAAACTCGAATTTTATGACATTCCGTATCGCATTCCATTAGGAATTATTATTATCGTGTAATGGGAGTTTTCGCAGCGATTGATATTATAAAATCCTTTTCCTCAATTTTTACGAGTTGATACACGATTCGACGAGGAACAAGCTTTCAATGGAGGAATTCCGTTTTGAGTTGTACGATTTTTACCAAAACTCCCCAGCCGAAAATTTATTGTGCCTGCTTTGTACCTACGTGCAATTTATTTAATTTAAAGACTTGATTACTTATTAGGCGAATAATTTTGTAAATTGATAAGTAGTTATTATCTTAGCGATTCATGACAAAAGGCGATGATGTGTTTTTCGCTCTCCCCAAAAATATAAGCGGTAATTTCGGTTTTTGTACTGTTCATTCTCAATGTAATACAAATATTGCTGCTCGAATTGCGTATTTTGAATTTTCCCCGATTATATTTCAATTGTGTTGCATGTGAGCGGGTCATGCGCTGGCTCATGTTGGGTTTACATGTTCCGCAGTGGCCACCAGGACCTCATGATCATTTTTTTAGGTCATTTTCAGAGTTAGAATTTGAGCGATCCGCAATTTTTCTGAGTGAAATGTTTTCCTCCTTAGAAACCGTCGGTTGATGGTCGATGGGCATATTGACTGTCGAAGGCCCCGCGTATTGACGGTTGAAGGTCCCGAGTATTGATGGTTGAAGGTGCTGCATATTGATGAGAGAGCGTCCCGCGTATAAACGGTCGAAAATTCCGCATATTGATGATGGAGGGTCCCGCATATTGATGGTTGGAGGTCCCGCACATTGATGGGTCGAGGGTTCGCACATTGATGGGTCGAGGGTCCTGCATATTGACGCTTGAAGCTCCCACTCATTGATGAGGAGAGGGTCCCGCATATTGACGGTTGGAGTCCCGCCTATTGATGGGTAGAGGGTACCGCGTATTGACGGTAGAAGGTCCCGAGTATTGATGGTTGAAGGTGCTGCATATTGATGAGAGAGCGTCCCGCGTATAAACGGTCGAAAATTCCGCATATTGATGATAGAGGGTCCCGCATATTGATGGTTGGAGGTCCCGCACATTGATGGGTAGAGGGTCCCGCACATTGATGATAGAGGGTCCCGCATATTGACGCTTGAAGCTCCCACTCATTGATGAGGAGAGGGTCCCGCATATTGACGGTTGGAGTCCCGCCTATTGATGGGTAGAGGGTACCGCGTATTGACGGTTGAAGGTCCCGAGTATTGATGGTTGAAGGTGCTGCATATTGATGAGAGAGCGTCCTGCGTATAAACGGTCGAAAATTCCGCATATTGATGATAGAGGGTCCCGCATATTGATGCTTGAAGCTCCCGTGTATTGATGGGTCCCGCATATTGACGGTAGTCCTGCTTGCAACAACATCATTCGGCCTCAGCTTGACACATTCAGATAAACTCGTCATGTAATGTTCTCTTGCTAAATACTCCGATGGAAACTTTATCGCGATTTTCCCAGTAAACTGAAGCCTTGCTCATGCTAATTTCCCATTAGTTTCGAACCAAAACAACAACAATTGACGTTAATTGATCGGGCTATTGGCTCGACATTGGCCACTCAGACGGTATCCGCCTAATCAACGATTTTCCGGAACTCGAAGAGTCAGTCGAGTGAAAGCCTCGGCTAATTGGACGCGAACTGATTCCCTGAACTAGACAGTTTTGTGGGTCGCCAAAAATTTTTTTGTATTATTATCGACCACACTTTGTTCAACAATCAGTAGAAAATAACAGGGTGGTCCAGTATTTTTTTAATGTATGGTAGCATCATAAATTGTAGGCATTGTCAGAACAGGTGCGTGTGTATCCGTCTGTGCGCATATCGCAATATTTTTTTGTTATTTATTTATTTTTTTGAGGACGTATTCGGTTTGGGTGTAGTTAAATATGTTTTGTCGGATTTTCGAACTATTTTTACCTAAGATACACCTTCAAGTTTTAATACAACTGCATTTTTGGATTTCAACATGCAGACTGTATACGATTTTTTTGAGGTTCTTTAAGAAAAGAAAACTTGGTTTGATATCGAAAATTTTTTCAATTCTCTATCCGATGTTGTCTGAAATGGGCCCTGTAGTCCATCCCATAACGACCCTCTGGTAGAGGGCCTCTACCCATCAATATGGGGGACCTTCTGCCTCCAATAAACTGGACCTTCTACCGTCAATATAGGAGGCCTTCTACCGTCAATATAGGGACCGTCTACCGTCAATATACGTGACCCTTTCCCATCAATATGCGGGACCCTCTTCTACCCATCAAAATGCGAGACCTTCTACCATCAATATCCCTTCTGCCTCTAATATGCTAGACCTTCTACCGTCAATAAAGGAGGCCTACCGTCAACATAGGGACCGTCTACCGTCAATATACGTGACCCTCTCCCATCAATATGCGGTACCCTCTATCCATCCAAATGCGGGACCTTCTAAGGTCAATACACGGGACCGTCAACCGTCAATATGCAAGGCCATCTACCATCAATATACAGAACCTTCTAACGCCAATATGGTGGACCTTCTACCGTCAATAAAGTTAACCTTCAACCGTCAATATGCGGGACCCTCTTCTACCCATCAATATGCACCTTCTATCCAAAAATAGCGGGACCTTCTACCATGCTGGACCTTCTACCGTCAATATACGTGACCCTCTCCCATCAATATGTGGTACCCTCTACCCATCAAACTGCGGGACCGTCTAAGGTCAATACACGGGTCCTTCTACCTTCTATGCAGGACCCTCTACCCATCAAAGGCGGGACCTTTCACCCATCAATATGCGGGACCTTCAACCTTCAATATGCGGGACCCTCTTCTACCCATCAATATGTGGTACCCTCTACCCATCAAAGGCGGGACCTTTCACCCATCAATATGCGGGACCTTCTACCCATCAAAATGGGTCCATTTCAATTTTCGGTCTAGTTTCATCCATTTTGTTATCGACACCCAGTGAATGAGGAACATGCATGAAAATAAAATAAACTGTTTTTTCGCCATAATATTCCTTGTTAGGCTTCGAAAATGGTGTTATGGTGGATGACGGTTCGGAAAAGAGGTAATTAAAAGAGGAGGGAGGCTTAGTGAAAATCGCAGATTTGAAGTCGAGCGGGAAAATGGCCAACGTTACACAGTGTGATGTCATCTTCCCGTGAACACCAGTGCAACCTCATCCGAGTTAATGTATGTATGCTGTGATAGGACGGCGATAACGGATTTTTTGCCGTTACGTTAAGAAACTACGTGCAGTCACGTCCGCACAGTGACGTCATACGGTTAACCGCCACATTCAAAAGGGCACTTTTCATTGGCGTTTTTCACCAGGAAAAATGTTGTTTTTTCGTTGTAGACCATCCCTGCATCATTTTCGCATCCTAAACAGCACCATTCTGGCGGAAAAAATGGATTTCGTTTTTCATGCATGTTCCTCATTTTGAGACCGATAACGACAAAATCGGTTCGTCAGTTCCGCAGATCGTCTGCCAAAAGGCCGCCATTTTCAGATTCTGAACAGGCGGTGTGCGCAGGCTCGAAATTCGTCCCTGAGAAATGCAAAATCTCCACGGTCGGAAATAGCTGCGTTCTTCCTCGGTTAGAGTTCCATCCCTAGAATGCCAATCGAGGGCTGCACGTTCAGAATGGCCGATCTGCTTAGGCCGAACGGGAGGGGCTTCTGCCGGGAAGAGGATCGACTGTTATTTAACCCTCGGCCGAACGCTGGTAAGGATTTATTCGCGCCTCTCGTGCTCAACAGGAAGGGTCTTGAAACCGTGGAAATTTCTGACAGAAGTGACTCGTTTTTATCGGATAGTTAGTTCATTTCGCGGCGGCGTAGTGACAATTTTTCACGATGAAGTCAGTCTGTTTGCTGTTCGGTTTCGTCGGACTTTGCTCAGCAGCTTCACTCCGTAAGTGAAAAAATTGCGATAAAATCTTAAATAAAATAAAATTAAATATAAAAATAAATCGAATAAAATTGCCTGATTGAATTTAAAGCCTCTAACGTGAAGAGAGAATTAATTTGTTGTAGGCACTCGAGGGATTTTGGTGTTGACATTTAGCGCATGCCTTCCAGCTTAAATCTTGTAATAATGAGCCAAAATATACTATACTATACTAAAAGTATGCTAGGCTGATATGACAAAATGATATTAAACCCCCGAAATTACCAATCAATCAACACAATCATTCCACTTTGATTCAATATGCATATTGACGTATATATTGACATTTGACATTGTATATTGACAAATTTACGTTGGTGTAAATATAATTGTCAACGTTTGCCAACAGTACATAACAATTATATTTACACCTACGTAAATTTACAACCCGAATCTATTTTATTCTATTTTTTCAGCGTCCTATATCAAACCGTGCAAACGAGGCCCAAAATTGAACCAGTGTTCGATAATCAACGGTAACCAGGCCATACCGCTCCTCGTTAAGGGTAAGTGATATTTATTTTGAAAGTAAATGGAATCATTGTTGTAAACGTTCTAAAATTAAATTTCGTATCGGAGGTTTAGGAAAAGAAAAAAAGAACTTGAATTACTTTTACCGGCCATTCTCGACTAGAAACTAAAAGCTCAATCTCATGCTCATTATCATACTGAAACTCCAACTCAAAATCAAACTCAAACTGAGTCTGAAACTCATAATCAAACTGAAACTGCGAAACTCAAACTAAACTGCGAAACTCAAACTAAACTGCGAAACTCAAACTAAACTGCGAAACTCAAACTCAAACCAATAATCAAACTTAAACTCAAACTCACTCTGTAACTCAAAATCGAACTGAAACTCAAACTAGGAATCTCAAAGTCATAATCAAACTTAAACTTGAACTCAAACCCAAACTTGAACTCAAACTCAAACGTTAACTCATAATCAAACTCAAACTGAGACTAAAACTCAAGCTTAAACTCAAACTCGAACTGAAACCCAAACTGAAACTGCAAAAATCAAACTCGAACTCAATCTCAAACTGAAACGTTAACTCATAGTCAAACTCAAACTGCGGAACTCATACTCGAACAGCGAAACTCAAACTTGAACGAAAACTCAAGCTGAGTTTCAATTTCGAACTCAAACTCGAACTGAAACTTGAACTCAAACTCATAATCAAACTCGAACTTGAACTTAAACTGAAACACAAAATCATAACCAAACACAAACTTAAACTCAATCAAATTCAAACTCATAATCAAACTTAAACTGAAGAAGTTTCAGTTTGATCATGAGTTTTAGTTTCACTTCGAGTTTCAGTTTTGAGTTCGACTATGAGTATGAGTTTAAGTTTGAATTTCAGTTTCAGTTCGATTTCGATTTTGACTTTCAGTTGAGTTTGATTATGAGTTTCAGTTTTCAGATTATGAGTTCAAGGGGTTTGAGTTTTCAGTTTCAATTCTAGCATTGTTTCATGTAGTTGAGTTTCAGTTCGAGTTTGATTTTTGAGTATGAGTAGAAGTTCGGGTTTCAGTTTCACTTTGAGTTTGATGATGAGTTTGACTTTCAGTTTGGGTTTCTGTTTGAATTTCAGTTTGAGTTTCAGTTCGACTTCGAGTTTGAGTTTGATCATGAGTATCAGTTTCAGTTTGATTTCGAGTTGGACTTTCAGTTGAGTTTGATTATGAGTTACAGTTTGGGTTTCTGTTTGAATTTCAGTTTGAGTTGAATTTTTCGTGTGAGTTTCAGTTTGACTTGGGGTATGAGTTCGATCACGAGTTTCAGTTCGACTTAGGGTTTGAGTTTGATCACGAGTTTCAGTTTGACTTTTAAGTTTGAGTTTAAATTTGCTTTTGAGTTTCAGTATGAGTTTGATTCATAAGTATGAGTGTTTGAATTTCAGTTTGAGTAGGAGTTTGAGTTTTCAGTTTTAGTTTCAATTGTTGCATTTTTCATTGAGTTTGAGTTCCAGTTTGACTATGCGTATGAGCTTGAGTTTTATCAGTATGAGTTTTAGTGTGAGTTGAAGTTTGTGTTTGAGTATTATGAGTTGAGCTTGAACTTGAGTTTGATTATGAGCATTAGTTTGATTATAATCAATTCATAATTTTGAATAGGAGTTTAAGTTTGGGTTTGAATTTCCGAAGTATGGAAGTATCGTGCGTTATTTGCGAACCGCTGGTACGATGACGAAGTTACTCATTATGAAATCTGCAAAAACTCAATCAATACAATCAATCAGGCATCTGATTAGTCAAGTCGTGTTCTATCACTGATCAAGGGCGTTCGGTTATCTTCCATAATGATCGACGACGGGGTGCCATAAAATTTACTCCATTGATAGGTTATTGATGTAGGATGATGACATGTCAGAACGGGTTCGTACCTTTCTGGATTGCGACATGCCATTGTCAATGGCTTTTCGGCTTGTCACTGCGTGCAGACGTGTCGACATTTTTCCGAAGGATTTTACCATTAATCTCATCTCGCCGACCTTCGAACCTTATTCGAGGCCATAATTGTTCGACTTGTTTATTACCTCTGATTTGCTAATAATGCGCGTATAGTCAGTTGTAAAAATATCAAATCCCGAACTAATGATATCGCTCGTCAATTTTCAGTCTCCAATTACCTTTTTTTTACGATGCATAATTTTGATTTAATACGATTTTGATGTAGGTAATACTCGTAAATTGAAGAAGAAACATTCTCTGACTTCCGGCCCTCTCGTTTGGGGCGGCTGTGCACGCCCGGGACTACTTAATCGCCAATGTAATGTAAAATATACCGTTATGATGAACTTCTGATTTGCAGGTGATTCGAAGCTGAAAATCCCCTCGTTGGATCCTATCATCGTCAACGAGCTGACGATAAGGGAAAACCAGGCGAGAAATATCGCTCTCAATCTGACCTTCAAAGATTTGAAGATCAGACATCTTTCGTCGGGAAGGCTCGTCGATTCGAAGTAAATAATAATATTATTTTATTTTTTATTTTTAAACTATTATTTTTTATTAGCAAGTTGGGCGTTTTAACGTTGCATGGCCTGTTTGAGGTTTCCTTGAATTGTAGATTCAAATATTAAATTAAATTGAAAAAGAATTGCAGCTCCGAAATTTTGAAATTGTAAGTTTTGGTAAAGGCATCAATAGGTACATTAATAAATTATCATTTTTTCGGACTCGAAAAAAATTCAAAATATTACCGACGTTGTTGTGACAAATCTCATCTCGTTAAGGCCGTATCAGATTAGCGGGGCGGTCCGAGAGCTTCTACAATTGAATCTTCGGCGGCCGTCGGTTTGAGACATCGGTGGGCGTGTCCCGTCGCGCCTGATTGGCTGAGTGCCGCACGTCCCGTGCCGGCGGACCCACTGAGTGCCGCACGTCCTGGGACGGCGGACCCACTGAGTGCCGCACGTCCCAAGACGGCGGACCCACTGGGTGCCGCACGTCCTGGGACGGCGGACTCACTGAGTGCCGCACGTCCCGGGACCGCGGACCCACTGAGTGCCACTCAACAGGACTGCCGGCAGGCTGAGTGCCGCAGGGGCGGCCGTGCGGACGAGACGGTTTGCAAATAGCCGTTCGTGTGATTCCCGCTACAGTTCTGTCGGTAATGGGAGGGGGAATCTCACGAACAGTTTGCCCCGCAACCGCTACGTAGCCGCCCCGCCGTGCGGCACTCAGCCTTGGCGGGCCTTTTGAGGCGGAACGTGCGGCACTCAGCCATTCAGAGACGCGCTCATCTCAGATACGCCCTCCGACGGCTCAAACCGCCGGCTGGAAAGATTCGATCGTCGAATCCCCGGCCGCGACCGTCGTAGGGTAGAGCAGTTTGTCTGTAAAAAGCGTTAACAGCGGTTTACCTTGGTTTAATTTCCGGTATATTTGACGGGTTATTTCCTATAGTTAAACGCGTTTCAATATGAGCCGATAAAACTTGAAAAATCTATGGGGGTTTCTAATATTTGAAAACCCGTGAGACTTCTTCTAAAACAGACTGACTTTTAATTTAATTGGAATGAAGTACCTAGGTAGGCAGGATAGGCAGTTTCTCATCCCGTTATCCAAGGACTCCCGCTCAAGGGGTTGAAAAATTGTCAAAATGTTCGTTACTTAATTTTTATTAAAATTTTCAAAGCGTTGTTTTTAGGAATTTTTAGCACCCTTTGAACATCGATTTAGTTCAATATTTCGTATTAAAAAATATATTTCCCTTTTTGCACCCCATAATCGCCTCTAGTCTCCTTGAAAGTGACGAATGTCCTTTGGAACTGTTAAGAGACTCCTTGAGGCCGACTTATTTCCCAAAGCCTCCTTTACCATGTTGGGTTGAGTATCGGCTAATCACCGACTCGGACACTTTCTCCGTCCCGGGCTCGACATTCTGATTGACAAATATTCGACGCTTCTAGAACCGGCGGTGGCCTCCGTATTTTCACGTCGGTATTCGAATCAATCTGTACAATTAGCGAGTTGAATTCGAAAATTATTCAATAGTGACATTATTGGACTGTTTCGGCCTAATTTACCTACCTTTTTTGCACTTTAAAAAAACGGTAATTGTAATTTTTTTTAAATTTTTGACTTTGCCCCAATTTTTTGTTTATTTAAGTTGATGTTAGAAAGCAGCTAACGCCTCGAGTTTATGGGGAATTTTACTGCCTTTCCAACGGTATTCTTATTTTTGTAATTGATTTAAATTTTAAGGAATTTACGGGTATTTTACCTTGGCAAATTAAAAAAAAACTCGAAAAAATCTTCAAAGCGAAAAAGTCTACTTTTTCTTGGTCTCACACAAAATTATTTATTGAACAAAAATTGTCCCAAATGAGCTGAAGAATCAACCCTTTAAAGATCTGATTTTTTTTTTTTTTTTGAACACACAGTTGTATGACCGTAAAAATCGGTAAAAAGAGGGATTTTTTGAGTTTTCAATCTCAAAATATGGTTGAAATGCTCACACGTTCGGTCCTGATTCTAATGTAACTAATTCTAATCTGATGTAACTAACCAGAAATAAGCAGGTACCTTCAATAAACAGGCAATCTTGTATCAGGCGGTTTGTACATTGACGATTAGCTGTATTTGATCGTTTTCAAGTTAAAAAACCTTGAGTCCGACTTTAATTGGACTTGTCGAAGCTAGAAAATCGATCCGGTTATACTTTATAATCGATGATTCGTCGTAGGTTGAGAAAATCTGTCGAAAATCCGACGGATATCGGTACCTGGTTTGTGTCATAAGATAATCTGGTTTCGGTTGCATTACAAATCCGGCGAGCCAATTTCGAGGCGATTAGTCAACTGATTAGCGGCTCATTCGCTTTTAATCGGAGTGATAGGACAAGACTAGGAATGTGAGGTCCCATGTGTCCCCTGATTTCCAACAAAAATTGTTCTATAACATTTTTTTTTACTCGCTTTCATATGCCACTTTTTTTCACTTTTAAGATTTTTTCCGTGAATTCGATCTCGATTCACGAAAACGGCCATAGCATCCTGAATTTATCGAGAAAATTCAATTTTGACTATACCGTTGGAAAGAGCGATAAATTTTCAATCACCCTGCAGTATCAAAAAAAATTTCAGTGTGGTTCAATTAGTTAAAAATTGTTTGGAAAAGTGAATTTGGTCAAATCCCGAAAATCTTCGTTTTTTTCAACCCCGTGTACTCAATAAAATTGTGCTTGTTAAATTTAGCCTGTAGTCTTAAAAAATTGGCCGAAATGTCAGCTTTCCAACGGTATAGTCGAAATTGCTCTCACACCAAAATTTAGCTGAGAAAATCCCGCTTGAATCCAGAAAAACGTGGATTTTTTTATAAAAATTGGCAAAATTCGAGAAATAAATTGAAAGAAAAAATATTTTCAAGCGTTCATGAATGAAATTTTGGGATTATTGAGTGATCCTTCACCACCGAAATTGTTCATTGTTCATAATCCTGTTTTTTGATTGATGAAATTGATATGATGACATTTTTTCAGAGAAAAATCCACGTTTTTTTGCATTTAAGCGGAATTTTCTCAACTAACTTTTGGTGTAGGAGCAATTTCGACTATACCGTTGGAAAGCTGACATTTTGGCGCATTTTTTAAGACTACAGGCTAAATTTAACAAGCACAATTGTATTAAGCACACGGATTTGAAAAATGTGACGATTTTCGAGATTTGACCAAATTCACTTTTCCGACCAATTTTTAACTAATTGAACCACATTAAACATTTTTTTATGCTGCAGGGTGATTGGAAATTTATCGCTCTTTCCAACGGTTTAGTCAAAATTGAATTTTCTTGATATATTCAGGATGTTATGACCGTTTTAGTGAATTAAGATCGAATTCATGGAAAAAATCTTAGAAGCGAAAAAAGTGACCTTTAGAAGCGAGTAAAAAAAAATGTTATGGAACAATTTTTGTTGGAAATCAGTTGTAGAATCGATCCCCAGAAGGTGGCATACTCCTCAGGTTAACACCCTGTATAATGTAACTTGTTTGTGGACATGGAATGTTTATCTTCAAAATCTAGAATGCTTATCTTCGAAATGATCGAGTCCGCACATTAATGGGAGGTGAACGACCTTGTTCAAAAATAAACCACGTATTTTCGCCCAGTAATTGGGCTAGATAATTGATAAGTCCGAAAATAGGTACTCACCGACGTCTTGTACTTGAGAGTCTCGAACTTGAGAAATCGAACGTGCAGAATTTTAATGTCGATTTATATCAGTTTCACGGCCTTCCCGACTATTGTCTATAGGAATTGGTATGCCTGATCTGACGACAGTTCGCAGAAATCACGTTCGGCTTGTAAAATTGAATGGATTAATTTGTATTCGTTAGCCGATCGAGGCCTTCCAAAAGGAACATGAAGTTACCGTCGTTACCAACCCAATTTTGGTTTTAGTATTCCGCAGTTAGGATAATTAATGTTATAGGCCCGCAAATACTCTTAATCATCAATATCTTGAAAAAAATCACATTTTCTCCCTTAACTTATTAAAACAAAATAAAAAAATATATGAAAAAATTCACAAAATCCATAACTTGAAATCCACTAATCGGCTCATTAGATCATTAGATCTACAGGCTAGCTACCATACTTCTAGGATTAATATCACTTTAGGGGAGGAAAGTTGTGACTTTTAACTCACCTGATTCGATTGTTTCAGAATCGATTTGGAGAAAAGGCACGTTGAATGGACGATCGACGTTCCGAGAATCGCCGCCGACTCCAAATACACCGTTAACGGACGAATCCTCGTCTTGCCAATTCGAGGAAACGGAAATTGCAACTTCGATTTGGGTACGCAATTTTTTCCAATAATAATAAAAAAGCCAAAAAATTGACTTTTTTTGTAAGTGTGGAAATTAATCAAGATTAATTGTCAAAATAAGAAGAAACTGGAGAGAAAATTAATGCCTTTTATCATTTTGCGCTATGAATAGTATTTTGGGCCATGAATTGCTAAATCATGGTCATAATTGGATCCCCTATATCTCAAAGTGGCCATTGCCCTTTTCCCCTTACTCTTTCTGGTTGGTCCTACCGAAATGTAAGAAAACTGTTATAAAGCTGATTAAATACTCTACAACTTCCTTTCTCTACAGTTTTCGGTGAGTCGAGGGTTTCGCCGAGTTATTGCTGTGAGAAGTAGACGGGTCAACATATCGCGATTTTAGAAAATCTTTGCCTTTTTTTGCCGGCCCGTTGCTCCGAAACTATCAAGCATACGAACAAAAGTCATTGAATCAATTTTGTTGGAAATTTATTGTTCTACAAGTTTCCATCCTGGCCTAAAAGCCGAAAAACGCAATGGGAAGGAGCTACAGACGTTATTGACTTGAGAAGTTCACAGGTCAACATTTCGCGATTTTAGAAAACTTTTTGCCTTTTTTGCCGGCCCGTTGCTCCGAAAGTATCGAGCCTACGAACAAAAGTCATTGAATCAATTTTGTTGGAAATTTATTGTTCTACAAGTTTACCTCCTGGCCTAAAAGCCGGAAAACGCAATGGGAATGAGCTACAGGCGAAAAACCGAAATAAGTGCCAAAGACGTGGTTTTACGTAGATTTTTGATGCTGTTTCGAAGGAAGCGAGCCAGATCAAAAAACGGATTTTTATTTTTAATATTTTCAAACAACATATCCAAAATTCAGGACCACAATTTTGTAAAAGTCCTCCATTGACTGGTCTATGGAGAATCTTCAATCCTGTCGCTCGAGCGGTGCACGATCCCAGAGGCACTGGCGACTCCTGACGTAACAATCCCGCTTTTACCTTCCGAGTTCACGGCCTTCGAGTCCAAAATACGCGAGTTATACGAGTCCATTCGTTCGGCGAAAAACTAGGACCGTCAGTTGACCCGATACCTTAGCAGCTTCCACGACCCGGTACCACATCCTTATGTAACGGGTACAACCAGACGGCTATTCTTTGAAACGAGTTACTCACTGTTTGGTCTGCTAACAGGCGATTAGGTATTGCAGAAGAGCATGAGAAATGAGGTAGGGATGCGCCATCGACCCAACACATCGCAAAAACGTCGGTAAAAATTAAATAAAAAAAATTTAATTTAATTAAGAAAAAATAAAATTGAAACCTGTAGTGCGTACAATACTTCCATAATTTGACACGTTAATTTTTGACCCTATTCGATCATGTTTTGACTACTTTTGAGGGTGCTTAGGCGAAAAATATCACAAAACTAATTTTAAGACTCGTTTAAAATCGGTTTACGTCAAGTTATCGGTACATAAAAATTATCCATATTTTCTACAAGGTAAAACGACGAGTTTAAGACCAAAAACGTCCAAATCGGTTCATTTTTGTACCTAATTTAGCGCATTTTGATTTTAGGGGGCTTTTAAAATTTATGGTTTTTTTTGACATTTATCATCCTTGTAGCCACAAAATAGAACCTCTCATTCTTTGAATTAAATCATTAGGGAAGAAGTTGTAGAACCCCTATAGTTCTATTCCAAGCGCTTTCGCCCGACTGGGCATCTTAAGGGATTGACATTTTTCCGACTTCCGTCGTTTATTCTTTTCTTTCAATCAAAAATAGGGATAGTTATGACGATTTTTTTAACAACTCCCATCTTCAATCTTTCCAGACAAGGTGAAACTCGTCTACACTTTGGACTACAAGCTTAACCGAGTGAAAGGCGTCGATTACGCCGTCATCACCAGCACCAGCGCCAAGTTCAGCTCGCAGAATTTGAAAATCCATTTGGAAAATCTCTTCAACGGAGAAAAAGTTTTGAGCAAGTGTCTTCTTTTATTGAATTACCAACATTTTGACTAGAAACTGGTTTATTGGGTCAAAAATTTTAAAATTCGAATTTTAAAGTTCAATTTTTATTCGAATTCCAGATGACAACATGAACGCAGTCTTGAACGATAATTGGAGGGAACTGGAAGCCCAGATGGGGCCCCCGATTGCCCAAGCAATTGCCATCGCGCTCAAACCTATCATCGACCGAGTCGTTAGCCAGGTTTGTGTTTTTGCGTGTAATATATCCAAAATTTAATTTCTTAAAAACATAGATTCGTTGAGATACCTGAAAAACGGCCGAAGGCCCGTCGATATTTTTGCGTGCTGCAGGTGGCCTGCTGCTTTTCAACTTTACGTAAACAAATCCCTCACAATGCTGTTTTTTCAGGTGCCATTCGACACACTTTTTCCGAAATGAGCGGTTTTCGGACCGTTTCGTTCTTTCGGGATGCGAAGTTCTCCTGGCAACGCGACGTTTCGAAAATCCTGCGCTGCAGGGACAAAATCTTGGATTGTCTTTGCTCAAAAAGTGCCAAGAAAATCGTTAATTTATTATTAAAGTAAAAATGATTGAAGAGTTTTGCCTATTTGATTATAGTTAACGTTGATTTTCTGTGATACTTGCGAGTACCAGCTGTTACAGCATAGTCCTTAAAGCATGGTGATTCGATCGTTTTTTTGATGTTGATGAATAATTTGTGGAGTTGTTTCGATAATCTTTGATACTGATTTGACATAAAATGTACCTATATTTTTGAATAAATTTTTTACCTTGTAATATTTCTGTTTGAGTGTTTCTCCTACAAAGATAGCTCAAAATTGCGTTTTTGGATGTAACTTATTCCAATGCGAGGGCATGCATCGCTCAATGGGTAGTAGGCACGTATTGCGCAATAGGTAGGCAGGTATTGTGCAACAGGAGGGACGTATCACGCAACAGGTCTTAAGCACGTATCGCCTGTCAGGCAGGAGCACGTTTCACTTGTTAGGTAGGAGGCACGTATTGCGCATCAGGTAGAAGGCACGTATCGCTTGTCAGGTAGGAGGCGCGTATCGCACATCACGTAAGGCGCGTATCGCACATTAGGTAGGAGGCACGTATCACACATCTGGTAGGCGGCACGTATCGCACGTTAGGTAGGACGCACAAGCCACACATTAGTTAGAAGGCACGTATCGTACATCAGGTAGGAGGCGCGTACCACACATCAGGTAGGTGGCACGTATCGCACGTTAGGTAGGACGCACAAGCCGCACATCAGGTAGGAGGCACGTATTGCTTTTCAGATAGGAGGCACGTATTGCTTGTCAGAGAGGAGGCATGTATCGCTTGTCAGGTAGGAGGCGCGTATCACACATCAAGTAGGAGGCGAATATCGCACATTAGGTAGGAGGCGCAAATTGCACATCAGGTAGGAGGCACGTATCACACACCAGGTAGGAGGCACGTATTGCTTGTCAGATAGGAGGCACGTATCGCTTGTCAGGTAGGAGGCGCGTATCACACAACAAGTAGGAGGCGCGTATCGCACATTAGGTAGGAGGCGCGTATCGCACATTAGGTAGGAGGCGCGAATTGCACATTAGGTAGGAGGCGCGTATTGCACATCAGGTAGGAGGCACGTATCGCACACCAGGTTGGAGGCGCGTATTGCACATCAGGTAGGAGGCGCGTATCGCACACCAGGTAGGAGGCGCGTATCACACATCAAGTAGGAGGCGCGTATCGCTTGTCAGGTAGGAGGCGCGTATCGCTTGTCAGGTAGGAGGCGCGTATTGCACATCAGGTAGGAGGCGCGTATCACACATCAAGTAGGAGGCGCGTATCGCTTGTCAGGTAGGAGGCGCGTATTGCACATCAGGTAGGAGGCGCGTATCGCACACCAGGTAGGAGGCGCGTATCACACATCAAGTAGGAGGCGCGTATCGCGTGTCAGGTAGGAGGCTCGTATCGCACATCAGGTAGGAGGCACGTAGTGTGCAACTGGAAGCACGTATTGATTGTCAGGTAGGAGGCACGTGTCGGCGTACTTTTCCCTAATTTTCAAGGGAGTTGAAAACAAATAAGTGACAAGACTTACTTTTCATATCGTATTTTAATTTTTCTCCTGTGTACTAACATCATTAAACTCCGTACTCAACATCCGTAAACTCTAATACGAGAAACGTCTTGCAATTTAATACGTTTTCAATTATAGGTATCTGCAATAGGTAACCATTGAATAATCCATTCTATACAATATTTACAAACCTGGCAATGTTATAAACTATTTTGTTCAATATTTCCATACTTTATTTTGTATATTAGTTATATTTTATCGTATATTTTTATCAATGAACGAGTAGGTACTCAATTAAGAAACGAAGTTCTGAAATCAGAAAGATTCAAGTTGGATAGTAATACGAGAGTAGGATTTCATTGAAATCCACTGATATTTCGGCCAATCGGTAAGAATTTTTCCAATTCGGGGATAAGTAATTCTAATCACGCTAATAACGACCGTGTGTAAGTGACGTACATGCGGATTTAGGTACATGAACATATTTTATACTCTACTTTGTGTACAGATCATTAGTAATGCTGATGAGGTTAATCAAATCCAGAGGCTTAAAGTAATTCAATCATGAGTTCGAGCTTGTGCTGGTTTCAAGCGCTTTCGTTGTGAAGACATCAATTCTGTCCAAACCAACGAAGACGGTCTACTGAGAAGTCTCATTATCGTTTGCCATAACCCGGTATTTTGGCGGGGTAAAAGTGTAATTTGGTGGTAATAAGGTGTATTTTGGTGGGCTTGAAGTGTTTTGGGGGGGAAACTTGTATTTTGGTGGGGTAAAAGTGTAATTTGGTGAGGTAATGATGTATTTTGATGTATTGTATGGTTTCAGTTGTATTATGTATGTGTGTGTAGGTGTGTGTGTGTGTGTTTATAGGTGTTTATAGGTTATAGGTGTAGTTTATAGGTGTTTGGGTATAGGTGTATTTTGGTGGGGTAAAAGTGCAGTTCGGTGGGGTGATTAGGTGAGATCAAAGGAATGATTTTGCCATTTGATCATAATGGATGGTAATGTTGTCCATTGACGTAACACGGCTTACGGAATGTGTAACACCCATCAGCATTTCAAGAATTCGGAAGCGACGAGTATTTCTGTGCATTCGATTTTCCCGTAAACTATAAAATTGCCAAATATCAATTACTCCTGAGGAATTTCATAATTATTACGCCTTTGAGCAAATCACAGTATGGCACGATTTTATGAAATTTCGGAAGTTTAATTTTATTATTGCGAGACGACTTTTTCAAAGTGATAATATTCTCCATTTGCATAACATTGGTAACATCTTAGCTAAGACATAAAATGGAGATAACCCGTTGACTATCAGTTGGGATCGCACGACAATCGTATAGTTTATTGGGTTCCGCTATTTTACAGGAAAATAGGCTAAAATGCCGAATTTTTATAAATAATTATAAGTATACGAATAATTTCTTCGAAAAAGGACTGAAACAAATTTCCTGCCGTTCGATAATAAAACATGGTAAATTTGACAGCAAAATTTTTTTCGCGGCGATTTTCGCCCGAAACGCCAGTTATCTGGTCCAACAATTCTATTAGTAAATATCGTTGTCAAATCCAAATCGGTGGCCCTCAATGAATAAATATTAACATTGATCACGCTGAATTCGTCTAATAATCTAATTAACGAAAACGTTCTAACAATTTACCAATTTCAGTCAATTTATTGCGAAATTAGCCACACTATTTATTTACATTACACAGATCCACAAACCCAATTTTGAAATAGGTAATCTAAAACGTTATTACGAAAATTCTCAAAATGATTTCTGGTACAGTTAGTAGAGAATTTTGTTGTAGCTTTTCCAATAGACGGGGTTCGTTGTTCGAATACGAGTGACGATATTTTCCAATAAATTTAAAATTCAAATTGCCTCAAGTATAAGTGCACTCGAATACAATAGGTTGGAAAAGGTTAGGCACTGAAGAAGTAAACTCTAAAAGGTCAGTACGACCATGGTCGCGTTTATGTATGGTGGCTCATACGGGGGTAAACGGCTTTAACAGGATAAATAACTATATAAAATTATTTATAAGTTATAAGTAAATACATTTTTGTTATTAGTATAGAAATCCTCTGCCGACGCCACCTCGACCAATCACGACATTACGTTTTCCACTCGCACCACCAACGATTGAATCGTAGTTGACCAATAAATGAAGATGTGAAAACGAATCCAAAAATTGCAATTTTGATGATTATTGCCTATAAAATGTTCGTAGATAATTCAAGGCGAGCGCACAGTAAAGTCGAGGCGGCCCGGCTCAACCCACACCGCCCATTGGGTGCCCAGAGGATTCGACAATCGAATCCGAGGCCGGCGGTTTGAGCCGTCGGTAGGCGTGTCCAGCCATGGCGCTCTGATTGGCTGAGCGCCGCACTTTCCGGGACAGCGGACCCGCCGAGGCGGCTGTGTGCCGCACATACGGCGGTTCCGTGGACGCGTCAATCGGCGGTTGCGGGCTGAGCCGTTCATGTGATTCCGGCTTTAGGGAGTGCGGCACTGCGTCTACGCGGCAGTGCGTCGAAAAATGTCTTCCGCCAAAGCGTCGAAAATGGGAAGCGGGTCACACCGTCGAAGATCCCTTTGCTGCGGACTATTTTTTCGACGCACTGCCGCGCAGATACACCGTCACTTTAATACCTTGCGATGCGCTAGCGTGCGCTTACCTGCAGGATTCTTTTCAAAAGATTATCAAAAAAGGAAATTTTTTACTTCTATTGCACAGCATCAGATTTAGCAGGGCAGTAAAGATAATTAAATAAATGCAAGTTTTGTATTTTAAATCTCTCTATTCCTAATTTAATCGTTCGTTTTTATTATGCATATTATAATCTTTTAGATAGGTAGTGCCTGGAAGGAATGACAGAATTTATCCTTCGGAAGAGTGTAAGTCTTGAAAGATATTTACAAAAGTTACTCACTACTGATATCCTACCGATCTGTACAGGTGGAATAAATTTTGAAAATTATTTCCCTTTATATTTTTACCCGTTTATCTCGAAAGAGAAATGAAGAATTTACTCGAAAGCGAAGAACCGGGGGACCTTAATTTTGACAAAATAACAAAATTCATCATTGAAGGAAGATGAATATATATCGTTATCTATATCTTATATACCTTATTCATTTTATCCGATAGTCTCCCCCCTTTACTGGACCAATAGTTTGGGCGATACGAGAGAAAAAACGAGAAAATGTCACAAAAGTTGGTAATCCAAAATTTGAGCTCAAAAATGGCTGGTTGGAAATCAGAAGGAGAATCCCAATTTTTTTTTATAGAGATATTCAGAAGAAAAATTTTTCCAGCTGTTTCGTCGTTCCTATTTTATTATACTCGAAGTGAGAGATTAGATTTCATAAAAAATATCCGCTTCTACTCGGACCTACAAGTTCAGATCGCTAGTGTGGGCTAGAATAATCTATCACAAATTTTCTTCCTGTTTCAAAAAAAAAGAAAACCTATACCTACTCTAATTACGTTCTAGGTATAAAAAAAGCAATAAACCGACTTTTCTCTCGACTACTCTCGTTCTCTATCTACGCCTAGTATTTTTGTCTTCATATCATGTAAAACTTCATTCTAGTTTGTACAGTACCTATTTTTTAAGTTTTGATTTTTATCCCTAGAAAAACTGGAAGGGCTCGATTAGTTGCATAGAATAGATAAACATTTCCAACAAAATGTGATTTGCGCGTGTGGTGTTCGTGAAATCGAAAAACCGTTTCGTTAACTCAGTTTCCAATAAGACATTGAGATGATAAAATTTCAATATTTTACACTTTGCGTACTCGTTATTTAAAAATCTCCAGGAATCAACAAGGATAACTTTTTATTGGTAACCTTTCCCAATAGTTAGGTACCGAATTTATCTATTGAACATCCCAGCCGATCAGTTGTACGATAATGTCGCTAGCTTGAGAGCTGCAAGGACAACTTGAGATATTAAACCGATTATCGTAAAAATGATCGATTGCCAATGAAAATAGTTAATGGCTTTAAAATGCGCGTCGTTGCACGCCAAGTCACGGAAAGGTCCAGCTCTTTGTGTATCGAAAGACAATAATTGTAGTTTCTACATGAGTTCCATCAGGTTTTCGCATGCGACGGCTCGAAGTCGTCAAAATACAACGGTAGATTGCCGCTCTATCGGCATCGAGTGGAATTCCACATTTAGGACGATTATTTACAACAACTATTGTGTACGGACAGCCAGCGCGTTATAAGTGGCAACACGATTGATAAACAATAATAGAACTGATAACGGAAGACTTTGATAAAACTGATGGCTGAGTGTACCAAAACATGTATGCAGAAGCCTGCGGCTGGCGATCTGTCAAAACAGAAGAGGGCCGAACATTTTCCCCTGTGGCAACCCTTGATTATAATTGTCGCTTGACGCTATTGAATCGCCAAAACAAGAGGAATACGGCCCGAATAGAATTTTTATCGAAAACTATTCTCCAGCTCGATTTGTCCCAGGACTCTCCAGAAACAGAAAATGGCCGTGTACTTTTTTGGGCAGAAACCCTGAAAATGTATGGTTTGTTCCAGGAGCGTGAGTGTTGTCATGAGGTAAACAGGTTCGGTAGGCAACACCCCTGCAACAGCACTTACTACTTCACCAGGTTGTTGCCTGCCAAACTTTGCGTCATGCCGACACTCGTGCTCCTGGAACAAACCCATTCAAACGTACCAATATAACACCTACAACGGTGAGACTGAAAATGCCTGCATGCTTTGTGAACATTGCCTAAAAGAAAACGCCCCGATGTCACCACGTTATAACGTCCGGAGGAATCTAAAACGGACCGAAATCCACGGAATGGTATTTTTTGGCCTCGTCGTAGGACGATGCCCTCGCGGTCGTGCCTCACGATGACTTATCCTTATTCGATCGTTTCATCGTCGACGACGAACGCCCTGACGCCAAGTTGGGATCGCCATCTGCCGACTGGACTTGCCGCAAAGCCGGTATCCCGTCTCTAGGTGGCACTTTGGGCTTGACAGACACGACCTTGGGTTTCGTCGGAAACTGTTCCTGCATCGATGAAATTTGTTCGAGAAGGCTGGGCGCGTGACGGCGTCTCTCTTCGGCGCTCATGGAAATCGTGTTGTTGGCTTCTTCCGCGTATTTGGATATCCTCTCACGAAAACTGGGCGACGTCGTGTCCACGTAGCTGAATCTGTTGGAAAAGTCAGAACTGTAAAGCGGAGATTCGATAGTGCAATTCGCGAGTGGAAAATTGGGGGTGTGCTTCGTACTTTTGATTGTCTACCGCCCTTTTTGGCGGGTGCGGCGGAGGCAGGCCGAGCGGAGCTCCTGAAAGTGAAGTCACTCGTCGAGGCGTTGGAGGCGGGTGGACGTTGATTTCTGGAGGTTGTTCCTGGAGGCTCGACTGTTTCGGCATGCTGTGGCTCATGCCTGAAATTGGGGAGAGTGATGAAGTTTACACGTATCTTGAGCCATCAAGGCTGCAGGACTACCGTTGAGGACTCTTCAAGGGATGCAGCATTGAAAACTCTGGAGCTCAGCTTTTTGAAAGGATTCCAGCTTACTCCAGGATGACTTTTCTCCTGCTGGAACTCCAGAGTCCTCGGGCGAATCAGTGCAACTTGCGCTATCTGCGGGCCCCCAGGCCACGAAGGTGCTACTTCTTGAAGCATAACAATGCGGCACGTCTTCTAATACTATACTTCAAGATGTGCTCCACGCATCAGTCATTATATACGTTCAATATTATAGATTGAACGGCTAACCGCTATCGACCACCTGCATTTTCTGCAGAAGCTCAGGTCACATCTTCGATACGCCTTGAAACATTTTACCACCAATAATTTCCAAAAACTCACCTGCAGAAGACCTTTCCTGCAGGCTGGACTGTTTAGGCACAAAATGTTGGGCTGCCATCGAGCCCGGATGATGCGGGGGTAAATGAGGCGGCAACTGACGGCCGTGAGGAGGCGGCCTGTGGTGGGAATCCGATCCGCTCGATGACCTTTCGCCCAATGAACTTTGCTTGGATACCGGCAAATGGTGGTGGTTCACTGCCAAACGGTCATCCGTGCTCCTCGATGTCGCCGATGCTAACGTATGCTCCTGCAGGCTCAGCTGTTTGCCCAGCGGGCTGCTCCCTGCCAAATGGTAAAGCAATTTTTGGTGATTTTACTTAACATTTGAGAAAATGCCAGGCGATCCAAGGTCTTTCATTATGGAATATAGTACGTCGTCATGAAAAGAATGGAAAGTACAAATGCTTTGTAATTTGTTCGTAGAGCGGACATTTAATAAAATGAAAAGATAGGTGGTATAATGCGAATTTGCAATCTTCCGGGGATGGCATGCAGTGTATTTAGGCAGGTTTCCACGCCATTACGCCGGATTAAGAGAAGTTTTTCTTGCAGCATTGAAGATCCGCCAGAATCGGCATGAGAATGGTATGTGTTTTTTGTAAGTAAAAGAAGAGTTTACCACGTACTGTGACGCTTTCACGATGCTGAAATCTTAATGCTCAGAATAGATTTCACAAAATTCGGTTTCATCAGTACAAAACGACCCACCTCGCGTTTTTTGGCGATTATCATGAGGAAGAGTGTTGGTTCCAGGGATAGTCGGATCGTATGCCACCTCAGATCTACCCTCGTTCGTTTTCACGATGAGTTATGGAAAGGTGACCCTCCAGGGGCCTCAGACCCTGGTCCACTGTTGCCAGATTGGGTGACCCCGGCAACAGTGGACCCAGGGTCTGATTTCCAAACGTGAAAGAGAAGGAAACCTTTCAACCAAAATTACATCCATTAACTGTGGGTCAGGTGGACATTACACGTGTTTACAGCGAGTTGCCAAAACGAAAAGAACGTCACAGTGAAAGCATCACAATATTAGACACTCCAAAAAATAAGACAAAAATTAAAATTCAGAGAGTAATTTTTGATCAGGGGGTGGCAATATTACTCTTTTCAGTGTATTTGTCGATTGCAATTCCATGTTTTGGTATGACGTTTTAGAAGAATGACGACGTCATATCGAACGGGCTAAGGCGACCGCTGATGGGCGTACGGGCGTCGAGGCTGAGAGCTATGATATCAAATCGAAAAATCACCATGATGACAACCCATGAAAAATCGTTGAAAGCAATCGCAAGAATCTCAATGATAAGTGGAGACTGGAATTTTGCTTAGGGATTTTTGGTGTTAATTTAAGGCGAGCGCACAGTACAGTCGAGGAGGTCCGGCTCAACCCGCACCGCCCATTGGGTGCTCAGAAGATTCGACAATCGAATTCGGGGCCGGCGGTTTGAGCCGTCGGTAGGCGTGTCCAGCCATGGCGCTCGCGTCTCTGATTGGCTGAGCGCCGCACTTTCCGGGACAACGGACCCGCCGAGGCGGCTGTGTGCCGCACATATGGGGGATTCCGTGGACGCGTCAGTCGGCGGTTGCGGGCTGAGCCGTTCATGTGATTCTGGCTTTAGGGAGTGCGGCACTGCGTCTACGCGGCAGTGAGTCGAAAAAATGTCTTCCGCCAAAGCGTCGAAAATGAGAAGCGGGTCACACAGTCGAAGAATGCTTTGCCGCGGACTATTTTTTCAACGCACGGCCGCGGAGACGCAGCGCTATAAACCCTTGCACAGTGATCAACCAATAATGCTAATTTCGAACAATCGATAGTGCAAATTTTTGAGTTGCTCACCTGACGAAAAACTCGAATGGTGATTATAGTTAGAAGGCAGAGTTCGCTGGTGCGGTAGTGACAGGTATGGCGATTTTGGCGCAACTTCTATACCGTCAGACGAGGCGACGCTCAGTTCCGGCGTCAGGACCAGGTGAGAGGCTCGGCGCGAATTTATGTCCGGAGGGCTCAAATTCGTGTCGCGGCTGAGTCTGCAAAATTCGAGTTTTGCCGGTTAAAATCGCCGAATTTCCCTCAGGCTATTCCCGAAGAGGCCAACGCCGGCGAAAGCGCTCGAGATGAAATGTTAAAAATTTACATGCCGTACATTCCGCATTCGCAATAAACGCGTTAAATTGTAAAATTCACCTCCGACCAATGGCCTGCGAGCTGTGGGCCTCGAAAAATCGCGATGCGGCGAAATTTATGTCGGATGAAAACTTCTGAGCTTCCAGGTTGCTCGAACTTTTCGACCTGAAGACGTCTTTGCTGAATCGGCGAGCCAACTCCAACCTGAAGGGTGGAAATGGAATTAGCGAAAAATGGTAACAGTCCAGATTCTGCTGGATGAAACCGAATTGGAAATTGATATCTTTATAGCGACGTATCCTGATTTTTCTCCGCCCAAGTAGATAGTGAAAAACTCACCTCATAAACTCAACCCACCAAGTCAACTTACAAACTTAACTCACAAACTCAATCTCAACCTAAAAACTCCACCTTCATACTCAACCAACATACTCAACTTACAAACCTGAACCCAGAAACACCGCTCTCAAACGAAAATCTCAGACTCAACGTTCAAACTCAACCCACAAAGTCAACTTTCAAACTTCACTCACAAACTCTCAAACTCATCTCACAAACTTAACTTTCAAATTCGACTCACAAACTCAACATTCAAACTTCACTCACAAACTCAACTCTCAAACTTTTCTCACAAAGTGAACTTTCAAACTTAAATCTCAGACTCAACATTCTAACTCGACCCACAAAGTCAACTTTCAAACTCGACCCACTTACTCCCAAATTTCAAACTTCACTCACAAACTCAACTCTCAAACTCGACTCTCAAACTAAAATCTCAGACTCAACATTAAAACTCAACCCACAAAGTCAACTTTCAAACTCGACTCTCAAACTAAAATACTCAACATTAAAACTCAACCCACATACTCCGAAATTTCAAACTTCACTTACAAACTCAACTTGTCTCACGAACTGAACTTTCAAACCTAACTCTCTGACTCAACATTCTAACTCAACCCGCAAAGTTAACTTTCAAACTCAACTCACTCACTCCCAAATTTCAAACTTCACTCACAAACTCAACTCTCAAACTTGTCTCACGAAGTGAACTTTCGAACTTAAATCTCAGACTCAACATTCCAACTCAGCCCACAAAGTCAACTTTCAAACTCAACCCACTTACTCCCAAATTTCAATCTTCACTCACAAACTCAACTCTCAAACTTCACTCACAAACTCAACTCTCAAACTTCACTCACAAACTCAACTCTCAAACTTCACTCACAAACTCAACTCTCAAACTCGACTCTCAAACGAAAATTTCAGACTCAACGTTCAAACTCAACCCACAAAGTCAACTTTTAAACTTCACTCACAAACTCTCAAACTCATCTGACAAACTCAACTTTCAAATTCGAGTCACAAACTCAACATTCAAACTTCACTCACAAACATAACTTTCAAACTTTTCTCACAAAGTTAACTTTCAAACTTAAATCTCAGACTCAACATTCAAACTCAGCCCACAAAGTCAACTTTCAAACTCCACTCACAAACTCAACTCTCAAACTTCCCTGGCAACTCAACTTTCAAATTCGACTCACAAACTGAACATTCGAACTTCACTCACAAACTCAACTCTCAAACTCATCTCACGAACTCAACTTTCAATTTGACTCACAAACTCAACTTTCAAACTTCAATCTCACTCTCAACTTTCAAGCTAAACTGTCAAATTTGACACACAACTCAACTTTCAAACTTAACTCTCTAACTCAGCTCCTAAACTCCACATACTAACTTAACCAAGATGCGTTTGTGAGTTGAGCTAGTAAGTTTTTCTTTGAAAGTTGAGTTTGTGAGTTTCGTTTGAAAGTAGAGTTTATAAGTTGAGTTTGCCTGATGAGTTTGCGAGTGAAGTTTGGAAGTTTAGTTTGTGAGTCAAGTTTGAGAGTTGATTTAATGAGTGAAGTATGATATTTGGGAGTATGTGGGTTGAGTTTGAAACTTGACTTTGTGGGTTGAGTTTGAAGGATGAGTTTGTGAGTTGATTCAGGGGGTTGACTTTAAGTTTTGTTTGAGTCAAATTTGTGTTGGTGAGTTGAGTGTAAAGCCGCGTACGCACTTGTAACAAACGGCCGCTCCGCTCCTCCGCTCCGCTCCAAGGCCAGGTTCGGGGCGGCAAAACTTCAGAAGGAGGAGCGGAGCGGAGCCCGATCGGTCTGTTGGCGGTTTTCTCCCGTCGCATCAAAGAAATGTTCGGAGCGGGCTGAGCTTAGTGTGGACGGGGTCCGCTCCGCTCCCCCGAACTTTCTCCCGCTCCTCAAGCAAGATATGAATATCGGAAGTATCGATACCAGTAAATCTCCATCACCACTTCTTCGACATTCGTTTGATCTTATAAATAACTTTTTCACATAGAAATGATTTGTTAATTAACAACCTTTGTTAACAACAACATTTGTTAATTAACCTTGTTGAAAAGTAATATAACGTTAAATAAATGACGTAAGGGCTTAATAGTGTTTTACTTCCATATTTACAGAGTAAATGGAAGTATTGGAATCGTCCTAAAATCTGAACTGAAATGTTTGTCTCGGCAAGACCTCACACCCTGTTTAATCGAAATTTGGATAACGCACAGTACTTCTGATATATTTGTATTTTTAGTTTTTTATATTTTATTTTTTTCCGGCCACAAAAATGAAACGATTTGAGCGTTCTTAGTCTTAAAATCTTTGTTTTACATTGCAAAATATGTGGATATTTTTTATATTCCGGTAAATTAGCGTATTTTTAATTTGGGCAAATTTTAAAATTTGAATAGTGAATTTTTTGAAATTTTTGACCTAAGCACCCTTAAAAGCAGTCAAAATGTGATCAAATTGTGTCCAAAATTACCATAGCTCCCTTAATTCTCGACCTTTTTTCAAATTTCTTGAACTGAAATGTTTGTCTCGGCAAGACCTAACACCCTGTTCAATCGGAATTTGAATTACTCGCAGTACTTCCGATATATTTGCATTTTTAGTGTTTTCCATTTTATTTTTTCCGGCCCCAAAAATGAACCGATTTTAGCGTTCTCGGTCTTAAAATCTTTGTTTTACGTTGCAGAATATGTGGATATTTTTTGTATTATTATTTAAATTTGGTATACTTTTACTTTTGGAATTTAAAAATTTGCTCAGTGAGTTTTTTTTATATTTTTGGCCTAAACACCCTTAAAAGCAGTCAAAATATGATCAAATTGTGTAAAAATTTTACGTTTCAAAATATGGAAGTATTGTGTGTTATCTACGCACCAATTTAATCTGTTATTTCCATTTTATTAACATTTAATTTGGTGTGTGAAATGAAAAAAGTACTCATACGATTCAATACTCTTCAGTATTGAGTACAGGTATCGAATATTTTGTGGTAACGCTGACGCGGAGCGCTCGATTCTCCCGATCGGCCTATTTGTTACGGAGCGAGGTTTGGAGCGCTACGATGCTACGAACCAAAGTTCGTTGAAATGTTCGGAACGGAGGAGCGGAGCGGAGGAGCGGAGCGGCCGTTTGTTACTAGTGCGTACGCGGCTTAAGAGTTGACTTTGAGGGTTTTGAGGTGAGTTTGAGAGTTGAGTTTGTAGGTTGATCTTATGAGTTGACTTTGAGAGTTGAGTTTAAAATGTGATTGAGTTCGAGAGTTGACCTTGGAAGTTGAGTCTGAGAGCTAAGTTGAAGTTGCGGTTGAGTTGAATTGAGGTTTGTTAGTTGAGTTTATAGTCGACTTTGAGAGTTGAGTTCGAGGATTGAGTTTGTGGGTTGAGCTTTTGAGTTAACTTCTATTTGCGTTTGATTTTCGAGTTGAGATTGCAAGTTAAGTTTTAGTTGAGTTTGGGATTTGAGTATGATGGTTAATTTGGTGGGTTGGGTTTGAGAGTTGACTTTGAGAGTTGAGGTTATGGGTTGACTTTGAGAGTTGAGGTTATGGGTTAACTTTGAGAGTTTTGAATTAAGATTGTGGTTGAGGTGAGTTTGAGAGTTGAGTTCGTGAGTTGCAAACTCGATATCGAAAAAGTTGAGATCGAGATTTTTTTTATACCTACTAATTTAATTTGTATTATCTCCTATAATTTCGAACGGCATTCGCCAATTGTGGTAAGAAAGTACAACAAAATGGTCAACATCCCATACCTGCTGGGTATCCGTTTGGCCCGATTGTTTCGTTATTATTAAACGTCGCTTAAGGAAAAAATCTTAATGTATTTCAAAACCAATTTTTTATCATTTTGGGTATGCTTTTGGTCAATATTTATGCTTTTATCTGGAGAACTTGATATATCAAACCCATTATCGAAAAATTTGGGATCGAGATTTTTTTATATCAACTTAATTTTTATTATTTCCTTAAATTTCGAACATTTTTCGCATTTCTCACCTGCTGGGTATCCGTTTGGCCCGATCGACCGTCCCGTAGATCTGCTGCGCGTTCCTGGCCATAGTTTGCGATCCGCGTTTCGGCGATCCGCCCGACGCGCCGTCTATGTCGGACATGCTGAGCGAGTTGACTTTTTCCTCTTGCTGGACCCTGAGGGACACGCTTAAGATCATCTCAACAGATCAGTTCGACTCATGCTCAGCTTCAACAGCACTAAGAAAATGCAGCTGCTCTAGAACAATGCTAGACATCAAGCCGATTAAAAATCATCTTTCCGAAAAGCGGATTTCTCATTTTTTTCTTCCAGTTTTTTTTTAAAGGTTTATTGTACTAAAGTGCGCAACTAGGTAGCTCGAAATTTTTGGGGAATCTTGAGTAAGCACGTTTTCGACACAGCGTCAATATTAGATTTACGGAATAATTATGAACTCTACTGCTGAAATTCATCCCACTATTGACAATAGTATTCGAGTGAACATTAATGCTTTCAGAGTAGGTAACCAAAGTTATCCAAGAAAAACCAATAATCGAGCTGTATTATTTAAAGTGGATTTTCTCGCTTTCCCCAAATCACAAATCGACGGTTTTTTCAGCTATAAATTTTGCGGATTAGTTGCATTCTCCAAACTATGGAGATGACAATACGACATGCATCGATGCGTTTGTCGATTCAAAAAATGTCACAAAAAATTCAGGGCTCGAGGCCGAGGTCATGCACCCTCCGATCCAGTTCCGACGAGACAATGTCAATTTTCCAATCCTGATAAAACGAGAGAAATAAATGAAAATATTGAAAAAATGTTACAGAAATAATGAAAACATTTTATCAAAATTTTTCAGTCACCATACGTTTGAGAACTGGATCAGTAAGGCCCTGCCGTTAATCCATCGAGTGGAAATCAGACGAACGGCTTGCCTTGCAACCGCCGGCGGTTCCATCCGCGGCACTCAGCCGGGCGGCGGGCCCGAGCGGCACCAGGCCCGCCCGTCGTGTGGAGGGGGGCGGAACGTGCGGCCAATCAGAGACCCGATCGCCACAGCTGAACCCGCCCACCGACGGCTCAAGCCGCGAGAAGGATTGGATCTTCGAATGTTTCAGGGCGATCGCGTCGCGGGCTGAGCCGTTCGTCTGATACTGGCTTCAAGCAACTAGACTATCGACTGGCATTGTAAAAACACTAATCGCTAAGGTCGTTCATTATTCTGAGTTATGCTCGCAATTATTTTCAATACTTAAAAAACAGTTTTTTTCTCAGTTCTGTAGCCTGTAGCGATGTGTATGAAAATTGAATGTGTTTGCGTCTAGGAAGCGTTGTGTGTGATTGGCTACGGCAATAATACAGGCATGTGTAATATTGAAAAAAATAGTGAAAAAAAGGCGTCAGTTGGGGCAACTGATCCATGGGGTATTGAGGTCGTGGGTCGATTTGCACCCGAAAATTGGAATTTTTCAATGACTTGAAATTCTCTGATGCCTTCGAGCCCAGATGCCCCAAGACCCAAATATTCCATTAACAGTCCCACTGCCCCCTCCTGTCCAGAAAATAAAATTGTACTTGCTTTTGCATTAATAATCACTAGGGATCGGATTTTTATGTATTTAAAAATGCCAAATATGTGACATATATATGTATTAATTTTCATAAAATATGTGGAAAATATGTAACAAGGTTGAAATATTTGCAAAAAATATGTAAAAAGGTTTAAATATTTTCAAAAAATATGTGGAAAATATGTAAAAAGGTTTAAATATTTTCAAAAAAATGTTTAAGCCCAAATGAACAACAAGATTTTGTTAAATTATTTCCAGAAATAATGTACCTATGTATTCGGTCGGGTTTTTTTTTCATCGCCCCTTGAAAATTTTTCCTTTACGTTTCAGAGGGTCTAGATAAAAATCTGCAATAATTTTTTCCCGTACGCCGTACGCCGTCTGAAGCAAAACGCATAAAAAGAGTTGTCCAATAAAAAAAAAAAAAAACGAAAATTTAGCAAAATTTGCTAATTTTTTTTTAAATTAAATTAATTCTAGTTGTGAACCTCGGGAAAACTACCCAAAATTAGCAAATATGTGTTTTTGTGGACCAAATATTTGAAAAATATGGATTTATAGTGGAATATGTCAAAATATGTGAAATGAAATTGGGCTTGAACGGTTCAGAAAATGTCAATATGAACACGCCTACTTGAAAAACATCAGTACGTTGCCTAGAAAAAAATATGTGAACACATACGGATCCGATCCCTAATAATCACCATCCGTCAATTCAAGTATCAATGACTATAAGATACAAGACCTTTTTCATTAGGCGCTTCATAATACATTTTACCATTTTAACATCATTCTACCATAAAACCGTTTCGAAAATCGCAATCAAGTGCTCAGGCCTCATGCCAGTCAATTCTCTATTGCAAATTTACTCGAGAAAAGAAATTTACCTGCGGATTTCTTGGATCATTTCGAAAAATTGCGCTTTGCTCTTCCTCCTTCGCCTTTGTTCGTGTTCCTTCTGGAACAAATCCAACTAGAGATGTAAATTCACGATAATTGGAAGAATCCTTTATTTTTTAAAGAGTTCCTAAAATATGATTATAGTCGAAATTTTATAAATAAAATTATTCAAACGTGAGTTTATTGATGGGCGGTCAGAATTTAACTTGAATTGATTTTCTAAAATGATTTTTATGAAATAACATTAAATAATTACGTAGGTCATTTTTATAGAATTTATTCAATTCATTTCCAAAGGCTTTTAAAGGATAATCGTTTCGGCTCCGTTTTTCCTTATGCAAATCAACCAATATTTCTATTTAATTGAATTTTTTATTCAGTCTTCAATGCAATTGAATTTTATCTTTTTATTATTTTATATTTTTATTTTTATTTTATATTTTATTATTTTCTATATTATATTTTATATTTGTATTTATATTTTTGTTTTATTATTTTTATTTTATTATTTTTATTATACATTTTTATTATTTTATATTTTTATTTTATTATTTTTATTTTACATTTTTATTATTTTATATTTTAATTTTAATTTGAATTGAACATCCAGCTGCTCAACAAAGTACGGGAATAAGCGATAAAACTCACAAGTATACGGCCCTAAACTGTGACATGCCTCGGTTAACATATTTTGGGATTTTCCAAAACTAAGCACCTTGGATCTCAATTTTGGTAATACATGTCTTAGCATACAGGGGATCTAATAGAATCAGCTAGGGAAACGGTAATAGGCCATTTTTCAATAGAAAGGATAGAAAGAGTGTATAGTGTGGATACTCGGTGTTCTCATAGAAAGCAGGACACTCCGATCAGAAGGTTAATCACTGAAAGTCGGACAGAAAAATTTACTCGAAAATTTATCGAGGGAATCATGTTCTTACGGGATAGCAACACTATGCTTAGGGGATTCTATTTTTACACGTCGAACATAGGCATTTTAGAAGATACAACCAATCGCACTGAATCATTTTAGAATGGACTCATACCACAAAGCCAAGGATTTTACATGGTAGTATTATCGTGAAACCTACCTTTCTCTATTGGGTGTGATTTGGTGTGTGAGGAAGCGAAACCAAAACAAAAAATTCAAAAAACAACGTTACAACGGAAAAAAGGTTTCTGCTCAACATTCAAAAGGTTCGAAATCGGGTCAGTAGAGGGTATTTGGGGTGGTGAAGTATTTAGAACGAACCATGACGTCATGACCACAGTTATTTGTAAATGATTCACAGCAGTGCAAGAAACCCTAAAGGATAAAAGTTGAATTAGCGAAAAAGTGCAGTGAAAATAACGAAATTCCTCGCTGAAATTTTCGTAAACGAGATCCAAAGCCTAAAGAGATATTGCCGGTTCTTCGAGTGTAGACGAGAAAAAAAATTTCCAAAAAGGTAAAATTTGAGTTTTCTCAAATCCGAAGTAAAAGTTTGAAGGTATGCTCTACCGATCAGGTATCCACGCTCTGCACCGATTCGAGTAGAAACAGAACTTTACGCCGTCAAGAAACGCCAACGCCGGGCGTTGCTCATAGCCCAGTACGCCCTAATACACCCGAACGCGTCACGCCGTTTTGCGGCACTCAGCCTGCCCGGCGTTCGAAGGGGGAACGTGCGGCACTCGCTAGACGCATGCGCCATCCGCTGGACCCGCCCACCGACGGCTCAATCCGCCGGTCATTGGGCGGTTGCGGGTTGAGCCGTTCGTCCGATACCGCCTGCCTTTGATATAAAAATTCGTTTAGGAAAAAGTTAATCATTAATAATATCAGCTTCCTGATACCTCAAAAACTGGATATTTACGCTTGAAATTATTTGTAAAATTTTGCTTCATTTCAAATTTGGTAGCGGAGGGTGGTTTTTATTTTATTATTACCGACGGTTGAGGATTCCGGCAATAACTCTAGAGGCATGACTGACAAAAATGTAGCATTTTCTTCAAACCTAAAAAATGTTAATTACAGAAGGTTGTAAGTTACCGTTATCGTGTGAATACATGTGATAGGAGTTGTTCGGTCTCAATATCCTCTAAAGTTGGAAAGTAAATTGTGCGTTGAATTTATGTTTGAACAAAAGGAGAAATTTATAGAATAGACAACGGCTCAAAAGTCCATATTATATTTTTATATATTTACTAATTATTCCACTTTTTTCAAGACTTGGGATAGAGAAAGTCTATTAAGAGGAATTGTAAAATTTACAATTCCGAAAATGTCAGTATTGATCAATTCCACTTTTTACCTCTGTAGGTTTACTATCATTAGAAGGTTTTTGATTCCTCTCTATTTCCGGACATTTTTATTGCGATATTTTTGGGACGTTTGTACTTATTCCTTTTTATCAGTAAACGTACTCTTACCGATTCAGGAATGCCCGATTCAGGATTCGAACATTGAAATTTCTTCAAAAATAAGTACTCAATCCGAAAACATGCATAAATTGGAAAATTGTCAAATTTCCTCGTAATTGAAAAACGTGCAAAAAATTCGAAATCGACACCGGTAGTAAGAATGTCAATAATTCAATGGGTACCTCCAAAGAATGAAGAATGGTAGACCTTCGGTGGAAAATTGTGTGTGTGTATTTCTGACAAATGGTGGCGAATAATTTGATTACTCACCCTCTTGACACTTTTCTGAAACAGACTGGTTATCTGCCCTTGGCGTATCGTGTGGACCAACTCGCGGGCTGCGTGATGCGGCGACACAAGTTCCACGCAGTTGATGAAACGGTACAATTTCTGAAAAATGGACGAGTTATTTCAATTTGCGATTTCCACGTTCTATGCAAAATTCCAGGGCCTAGGAATCGTATTTTTTGCTCACCTGACTGAAAAACATGATATTTCTGCTTCGCCAGATCGTCCCTTTCGGCTTGTGCCTCAAAATCGGCAAAGTATACCTGCAACGATACGTGACTATAAGTAAACTGTCGGTTTGACACGTTAAATTGTGACCGATTATCAAAAAAGCATCAACGTTTCAACTTTCTTAAACTTTCTTCTATTTAAAACCCACATTTAGTAAAAAAAAAGAAGCTTGATCAGCGTTGACCTAATGGGTATGTCGATTTTCAACAGTCTTATAGGTATAGAGGATTTTTTCAATTCACATTCACTCGATTGGACCAAGTCTAATATCGCCCGTTGCCAAGGAAACATCAATTTTTGACTTTGGGGCAACTCATCAATAAAGCGCGCAGCGAGGCGGCCAGACCGAAACATTTGATAGTTGAATCCGGCAGCTTGAGCCGTCGGGGAGGCCCAGGCGTCCCCGATTGGCTGAGCGTCGCGCGTTCCCCGGCGCCGGGCGGGTCGAGTGCCGCTCAACAGGCCCGCCGGCCGGCTGAGTACCGCACGGCGGGGCGGCGGACGAGCCGCTCGACTGTTGCGTGCCGAGCCGTTCGTTTGCTTTCGATCGAGAGCATCAAGCCCGGAATAGAAAATTTTGAATGAATTTGCCTATGTTGAATTTTGTAAAATTTACAAAAATTGACTAAATAATTAAAATTAAAACTTACTAAATGCGTAAAATAAAAATTTAATAAATATCAAAAATTAAAATTTACTAATTATCAAAAATTAAAATTTACTAAATATCAAAAATTAAAATTTACTGAATAATTATACGAACTAACCTGTAAAAAAGGTGTTCTACTATCAGAATAACCAGCCCTACGACGAAGCCTAGTCCCAGCAGCATGAAGACACCTGAAAAATAACAAAAATTCGCTCACTAACCACGCAAAACCACACAATGTAACACGCGCATAAAATCAAGAACCAATCTGCAAAAATAAATGCACCGAGAAAAATTCGAAATAAATAAAATAATAAATTATTACACTGTGAAACAGACGGCAAAACTCCAATAACTTTCACGCCAAATATTTTGTATCACCTGCAACAGCTGTGACGCCCAAAGGTTTAGGTTGGGACATGTCCATGTCCATGCTGAAGCAGGCCAGACCACCGTACCATTTCTCCTGCAAGATGTCCATGTATCCGTTCGACGTGAATTTAGCGATAACCGACGATACGCTGTCCTGTTACAAATTCATCGAAATTCGTCAAAATTTGCGCGTCGGGATTTTCAAAATCGATATATCTCGTGGAGCTGGTAAAGGTACCTTCAGGGGGAAACCTTTCGTCATGCCAATTGCATATGTGTCCTCGTTGATCGTGTCGCCGATTTTCTGCAACTTGCACCCTGGGTCGGTGGCTCTGTAGTAGTCCAATATAGGCGTATCGGCGATAAGTATATCCAACGTGCCGTTCCTGGGTATTAAAAAAAATGAAATTTTGAGAGGAAAAAAAACATTGATAAAAAATAACGATTTGTGGGAAACATCTAAAAGCATAGTGGAACAGGAATATTAGGTATATGATTTTTTATATTTATTGTGCTTTGGATAGTTGTAAATAATTTCGTAAATAACGAAATAAATATTATTTCGGGACATTAATACTAATTATCGGTTCATGGGTTTATATGACATAGGCATATATATTTTTTGTGCTCTTATAATTTGTGCTACTATTGTTTTTACATATAGTTTCCAATTTTTGAAAGTTTGTGAAATTTTTTTCAACTACATTTATGTTTTATTGAGCATTCTCTGGTAGGGGGAGGGGGAGGGAAGTTGTAGAAAATTAATTATGTTGATTTTTTTATTATTTCTGCTTACTTGAGATATTGAACACCTGTAGCGACATCGGGTACGAAAAAACGTTGCATGTGCTCCCATAACATTTGATTCGCACGGTGCACGTAGTATTCGGAGGCGGAACCTTTGGGCGTTCCGACGCGTTGCCATAGCAGCTGAAACAAAAATCAATAATATTGGAACTTTTTCGATTTTTAGTACACCTATTTACCAGAAAACGTACCAGGTACATTTGAGGTCATCTTGAAGTGACTCGACAATTTATTTTATTTTTTCTATTTTACTTTTTTTGTGATTTTAAATTTTGCCATATTTCAAAAGGGTGGTAAAATTTTTATTCTCATGTAACACACTTCAGTTTTTACGCAGAGAATACACTCACAAAATATATCAACATAGACTATATCAAAGACCAACCATCCGAGTCCTCTTCCATTGTTTTTTTTCTACTTTTTCAAAATTCAGTTTGCTACTTATTTTATGATCAAATTATCGCTTACCGAATTATCGTGATAAGTGGCAGTGGCAGAATGGAAGAACAATCCGGCGATGAGAGCCGCAATGTTGGCAGTATACGAGGCCACGAAAATGACGGAAAATCCGCCCCATACGTTGATCAGGAATTTGTTCGGCCAACTTTTCGGAGCTTTAAACGCGACCAAATGACCGCACAGGAGGCCCCAGCAGACCCACAGGGCCGATGACATGCTTCAGGAACAAATTGTCGATGAAATCGTTTATAACTTTCGAAAATACATCAATTACTTGTGTATAATGAGATTGAGGAAGAAATAATTAAAATTTCACTCTTCGGCAGGACTCTATGCGCCTTCTATATCGCTCCTGAAGCTCGAGGTTCGAGTCCAGCCGGAGAGTGAAATTTTGGTTGCATAGTGTCTGCGCGGACAGCGTCGAAAAACTCATCGCGCCATTCCGTCAAAAACGACTTTTGCGGCACAGCGTCGTAAACCTGTTTTCAGTCCTTCCGTCGAAAAGTACATTCGAGGCAGCACGTCGAACGATTAAAGTAATCGATAGTTATGTTTTTATCGATAGCGAATTGAACTTAGCGCAGAGACGCAATATAACGTCGATTTTTCAATCGATTGAAGTAATTTTTCGATGGACTGACCCGTCTCTTGATTTTGACGCTTTGGCTCAAAACATTTTTTCGACGCAATGCCGCGTAGACGCTATGCCGCATAGACGCAATGCCGCATAGACGCTATACCGCATAGACGCTATACCGCATAGACGCTATGCCGCATAGACGCAATGCCGCATAGACGCAATGCCGCGTAGACGCTATGCCGCGTAGACGCAATGCCGCGTAGACGCTATGCCGCGTAGACGCAATGCCGCGTAGAGGCTATGCCGCGTAGACGCTATGCCGCGTAGACGCTATGCCGCGCAGACGCTATGCCGAGTAGACGCTGATCGCGTAGACGCTATGCCGCGTAGACGCTATGCCGCGTAGACGCAATGCCGCGTAGACGCTATGCCGCGCCATTTTAAATAGTAATTTCAACTCCCTCCGTATACCTAGCTAGCATTTACTTAATTTATAAATAAAATTAGTGAAAAATTTTCATTTTTTTTCTCAGAAAGAAATATTCCTCACCTGAAATTCTTCGTCCTTTGTCGGCCCCAAGGATTAAGGCCGAATGGTGAGAGCCATTCGTAAATGGCGACAGCGACGGCCGTTACGTTCAAGGACGTGAATATGGCGATCCACAATTCCGTGGAAAATGGTAGCAGGAACGCCAGCAGGGGGATGTCCGTTTGCTGGTTGGGGGCGGCCAGGAAAGAAACGCCGGAAAAGTAGTACGGGCTCGAAAAATCGATTACTTCGCTCCTGAAAAAATTGAAAAACACGCGTATCGTTAAACTCTGAAAAAATTTCCAGTTTTCAAGGACCGAAGAAAAAAAAACGTAGGATCCAATATTTGTTGATTACATTGATGTTTGACAACGTTCGATTGAGAAAAATCAAGGATGATCAGATTTCACGGGGGGAACGACCGCAGGCCACCTGCAGCATGCTGATTTGCCAGATGGTAGTGCCGTTTTCCTTCCTTCACTCTTGTAAGAAGAATCAAGGTTTCTGAAAGCTCCCAAAGAGGGCCCTGCTGGCGAAAGCGCTCGATGAATATCGTCAAGATGAAGTCGTGACAGCTCTTTTGGCCACAGGCAAGTATTGACAAGTCTTAAATCATTCAAATAATCGGTTTTACCTAAATTATTCGTTATGTGTTGAGGTGAGGGAGGGAGCGATAGCTCATCATTTTTTAGGTTTTTTTTGTTGCGAAAATGGCCATAGCTCCCTCAATTCTCAACCTTTTTTCAAATTTCTTGAACTGAAATGTTTGGCAATACCTAACGCCCTGTTTAATCGGAATTTGAATAACTCACATTACTTTCAATATATTGGCACTTTTAGTGTTTATTTTATTTTATTTTTTTCCGGCCCCAAAAATGAACCGATTTGAGCGTTCTTGGTCTTAAAATCGTTGCTTTTCCTCGCAGAATATGTGAATATTTTGTATATTCCGATAAATTAGCGTATTTTTATTTTTGGCGAATTTTAAAATTTGAATCGTGAGTTTTTTGATATTTTTCCACCTAAACACCATTAAAAGCAGTCATATGATCAAATTGTGTTACAATTTTACGATTCAAAATATGGAAGTAATGTGTGTTATCTACGCACCGCTGGTTTTTAACGTTCTTTCTCGTATAGTTATTATTTTATTGCGAATTTCGTCAATTATGCAGGGCAGGCACTTAACGGTTCGGGGATTGCTCAAACTTGAACGCCGCTTTTGTAATAGTTGCCAAAATACGCGCATAATTAAAACATTCTTCCCGACCATGGTCCAAACGTAATTATCGTTTTCGCTCCTTCCTGACTCCTGAAAGGGAAGGAAAAGTTTTCAGGTTTTCCAGTTTATTAATCCCCCCCCCTCCGGTTGATTATAATACGTCCGAGGGAGCCTCATTTATAATGAACGGCTTAATTTCTCTTCACTCCCTTCGAGCGAAATTTCCCTAGTTTTATTTTCCCTCTCAAATTACAGCTCTCTCACATGAGCGTTTGAGATTGGCAATGAAAATTAGATGCGTGCGTGCGAACGGATTTTTTTTTTAAATATAATTTAATCAGCATTTTTTTCTGAAAAAATCTCAATTTGACTTAAAAGCAGTTAGGTTACCATGAAACATACAATTGGGTAACGCTCCATGGCTGTCCCAGCCGACGATTTTCTAACTTAAAAATTCCTGGGAATGTCCTATGACATGCTAGAAACAAAAAGGCGACTGTTTTATGGTAAGAGATTGTGATGGAGTGTGTGATGAAGATTTCAGCTCAAAAACCCGCGCAGTGTGCTGTCAGCGATCTCACAAAGTCAGTTTTTCGTTTCTGTGTAACATCCGTGGACTTTTTAGAAAGAACGGTACACATTTCCCATGTCGGGATATTTTGATGGGAGCAATGGAGAAAGGAGGTGGCAACCCTGGTCGACCAGTTGATTTGTGGCCTTGGATGAAGAAGGCGTGGTTCGCGTAACCGTCGGTTTTTGAGTGTAACATCCATGAGAGTATCTCATAATTTTTTCAATCAACTCTCCTCCTCCCCCCTATAGAATATCAATGTTCTCTGTCAACCTAACGTCCCATAACAATTTCATTCAGTAATCTTTCAATCCTGATTTATAATTAAGGAGCAAAGTTGAAATGTAACCCTCCATTCTGCAAAACCTGTAACCTCCACATTTTAGTTTACACCCATGGAGGGTTACAATTGACCATGGAGGGTTACATTTGACCATAAACCGGCCATGGGACGTTACCAGCTTTCCATGGAGGGTTACAAAGAGATTCATTTTGAGTAATTTTGATCCCTTTGACCTGAAATTTTGAGGGTAGACTCTTTTGAAGTTTAGGATTATTACATTTACTGCTTATTTCTTGGTAGCAATGCCAATAATTCTGTACACGCCAATGGTGTAACCCTCCGTGGATTCTAAATTTTCAGATTCAATCAAAAACTCGAAAATTGTGATCCCGATCTTTTTCTTGATTTTTTTCAATCTTAAGAAGGTCCTGGGAGCATGCAGGAATTTTTTCAAGATTTTTCAAAGAGGTGAAATTTTAATTTTTTTCCAAATTGAAAATTTTCGGTTGTTTGGGAATCAATTAAATAATTTTTATGAGCCTGTTCTTGCGTATTTACCATTGTTGAAGAGTTTTCCTTCAAAACTGCATATATCCACTTTCGAGTTTTGTCGATATCGATTTTTTTCGATTGCTTATAGGTACCAAAACTGCTATGAATCGAAATCGAAAAACGAAATCGATACTGACAAAACTCGAAAGTGGATATATGCAGTTTTGATGGAAAACTCTTCAGTTATGGTGGTAAAATAGGAAAGTATGGTTTTTTCGATTTATAATTTTTCGACCTAACCAGCCAACCAAACCTTGCACTGCGCATGCGTTCAGCACACATGCCTTTGCCTGCGCTCCTGGAACAAACTCAAAATGTCTTATCCGGATACGATCAGTTTCAAACGTCTCACCTTACACAATTTTGTACTTACGCGAGACTGGTAAAGTGCAAGGGGGGGGGGGTATTTTCCGTCAAAACGTCACCTCAAACCGACAATCCGGGATTCCTTCGGGAATTCAACTCGAAGGGATGGGACAAGGGCGGGATTCGCTGTCACGCCTCGTACACCGAATCGAATTATGCTGAACAGGACTCGGGATAGGAAATGGGAAGCATCGTGACACGTTCGAGATGAGACGCAATCAGAGAGCAACAGGTGCCATTCGTTTAGGAATGAGATTCCCAGTGCAGGAATGCCAGTTTCGGCTTGTATTTCTATCCAAAAGCTCATTTTCCGAGACCGAAGTGGTTTTAAAGGGGTGAGATCTTTGATTTCACCCCCGGCTGAATTTCTCCGCTGAATTTCACCGAAAAGAAGTAGGTAAGTGGGGGTGAGCTCAGCTAACAACCATTTTATGGAACAACATGCATTTGGATCTCTGGAGGAAGAGTGTTGGTTCTATTGATGATTTTGAAGGTAATCCCGTGGGTTTAGAATTTTTCGAATATTTTTCCCGGGTTTCTCGCTTGAATTACCATGAAACAATGTTTTTTTTCGGAAAACTTAGTTTTTAAATCTATTCGGCTCGAATTTCTTTGGCCGAAATTTTGTGGACAGGACTTCATACCGAACCGCTGATCCGATTTTGATGGAAGTAGTCCCAAAAGTTGCGATTTGCTCCAACTTGATGCATATTGTCCGGGGAATCCGATCGGAAAAGGTTAAGGGGTCCAAATCTGCATTAGTACAGTCCATTTTCGAAAAAAAACACAAAAACTCAATTTTGAAGGTGATGCCGAGGGTTTAGAATTTTTAGAGTATTTTTCCCGGGTTTCTCGCTTGATTTATCATAGAGTAGGAGTTTTTTCCGAAAAAATTTGAAAATTTTGTTTTTGAATCGGTTTAAACCAATTGGCTTGAATTTCTTAATGCGATTTCTTCTTTTTCGCGTTTTTGCCGATGTGAGGGAGTTACTGAACCGATTTTGAATTTTTCGAGCTTGTTGGATTCCTTGAAGGTTTCACACCGTTTTCACTCCCTGTAAGTCAAAATTGGTTGGATTTCAGGGTTTGAAAGCTGGTTTAAAGGCTAATTTTTGACCTTGAAAAAAATATTTTTTGACCCTTAAAAAAATTTCAAAATTCTAAAAAAATGTTTTTGACTAGATTTTAGGAAGGTCTACATGACACAAAAAATTGTCAATTTTCTAAGCCTCTCCAGGACTGAGAAATATGCAAAAAACCAATTCTTCAGAAAAAATCCGAAAATTTTGAAAAAATTATCGATTTGATTTCAGGTTTTTTTGTGCAAATCTTTAGTTATTGACTAAAAAAAAATGAAATTTGCCGTTTTTTCAACAAGGTCAATTTCAGTGGTAGTGATACTGGCAAAATCGCGTTTTCACTGTTTTCTTTGTTTTACAGCCAAAGTACCGACGGGTTTTAGGCAAAAACAAAATATGATGATAAACCTACTTACTCCTACTGTTTGAACTTGATTTTCTGTGATACCGAGACAAATAATGTACCCATTTCACTAATCTAGCAGCGTTTTTCCGAAAGTATACGACCCGACCCTCAGGATATTGATATTTTGACTCATGACAACACAAAAAGTCAGTATAACCCGAATTTTCTCAACCTAAAATTTTTCGATTTACCCTTTTCAACCCAAAATTAACACATCGGGGGTTTTTCGATAAACATCGAGAGAATTCGACAAGAGGGATGATTCGCTCGTTGGGTATCCCTGGGGTCCACCTCATCACATGGGCCGATGCCTCTGGGCGGATTTACTGTCATCCGCGCATGCGCGGACCGGCGGCCCTGATTTATAGCAGCTCGACAGAAAAGGCCGTCAGATTTACGATGTACACAGAGACGCTTCTCCTCCGGGAGAGAAAAGGGGAAACCGAGGCGGCTTTTGTAATGTTCATGAAATTATTACTCGTGTTTCTGAAGTGGCTTACAAAAGACAAACAGCCCCTCTGTATACAGAACGAGGAATTTCCGACGAGGAACTCGTATCAATATACTTGGCGACGCAGAAATTCATCAAGAGAGTTTTGGGGGTTTCCGCGCATTTTCACTAAGTAGGTATTGAGGTTTTTCAATTTTTACCTACTCCAAATAGGATGGAAGAGGTTACTCCTCAAATTGACCCGTCATGGTTTTTTGAGGTTCATTTTTCATTCAGATTAAGGAATTGACAGCCTCAAAATTTTAATTTTCCAATATTCCTCAAAATTTGGGGTCAAGGTCGCACCTTTTACCTTACCCACATTGCAGTTGATAAGTGTAGCTCACCTTTTATCGAAATTGCCGGCCCGAGCTCAACCCAAAATGAAGTAAATCCGTTAAAATTAACTTGTAAAACTTTTGATCACTTTTCTCCGTTTATTCGGCGGGTAGGCGAGTTTTGAATGGAGTAGGTAACTTGGAAGGGTACTTCCTTCCCTTAGCTGTTTTTCAGGCCCCTAAAACGAAGGGAAAGTTTCAGATTCCATTTAGGCGGAAGGTCTATACTTGGAAGGAGAAGATCCTCTGGAAAAACTCCCGAGCCCCGATCTATGAAAGGTTTCCGTTGTAAAGTACCTTCCCGTAGAGTGTGGGCTGATGTAGGTAACGTAATACTTTTCACATTGCCTTTCTAGAGCCCGAGCTCAAATAAAGATGGGCTCTAGCCGGGGAAGTTACCCCTTGCACACGAAGTCCATTACCGGGCCCTCGGAGACAGGGTGGGACAATCTCTAATTTCTCCCTCGGTGACAGTACCTTGAAATGTTCGTGAAACCACTTTTTTCAAAACAGCGCGCAGTTGAGTTTTCAGAATTTAAAAATTGTCATAATGTAAAATTTTGGGCCAAATCCACGATAATTGGATTGATTTTGTGAACCATAATAGAAGTACCTACGTTCAAAAGTAGATTTCTCAGGTGATAAGCGAGGTAAGTGCAAAAACGACTATACGGTTGGAAAGCGGGCATTCTGGCCCTGTTTTCCCAGAAAGTGAGCTAGATTTTTCAATATTTTTCTCCCCTTAAACCCACGTTGAAAAAATGGTATTTTTAAAGTATTCATCATTTCTCGACTTTGGCCCAATTTTCCAGTAATTTAACTTAATGTTAGGAAGCCGTAATTACCGTCATTTTACAGGAAATTTAACGGGCTTTCCAACGGTAACCTCATTTTTGTAGTTACTTGAAAATGTAAGCGACTTATGGGCATTTTACTGAAACTAAGTCGAAAACACGAAAAAATCTTTGAAGCTAAAAAAGTGCACTTTTGCTTGGGCTCACAAAAAATTTTATGGAACAAAAATTGTTGCAAATGAACTGAAAAATCGACCCCTTTGAGGGGGAAAATCTCAAGTGCGAACACCAAAATTTTCAAAATCAAATCCTCTGGATTTGAGTTCTACGGTATTCCCTCGGATGTCGGCTCGAATGCTCGCTCCCAAAATTAAATTCTCCCCCAGAAAAATGTGTCTCCCCTCGCTCTATTTAACAGTCGAAGCACCATTCATTCGATGGTGTGAGGACTGGCCTCATTATGACTTAATCAATAGTAGTAATGAAAGGATGAGCCGAGGGAGGGGGTGCAGGTCCTGGGAGCCAAGGAGATTGAGAATAAGGGTTCACTTCCATCCCTGGCTGAAGAGCAACGAAGCAATTGAGATTCTGCTGAGCGTCCCTTCGGTGCCGAGGAAATGTTAATCTTCGGCATCGGCCGAGTTGAAAAAACGGCAACGTGAATATTTGATATTTGCTTTTGAAAAGAATTCCCGATATCTTGTACTTGGTGTTGCTGTTTGAAGTTTCGGAAACGAGACAGGATCGTAAAATTGAAAAGCGTAATAAAATTTTACTATATTAGAGAGTTTTTGAAGTAAAAGTCAAGTCGAGCGAAAAAATATTGTAAAAAAGTGTACATTACACCCGCCATAAAGGATGAACATTGATGTTCGATACTATCGAATCAATTAATCGATACCCACCCCAAATTTGATGGCACTTGATGCATCTCCAGAACCATAGCTAATAATTAGGGTATCTACTGGCAATTCCCGCACGTGTGAGCCAACAAAGTGGTAAAGACGTAATGATTCCCATGAATTTTTCCTAAAAACCAACTTTTTTCGAAGATACATCACACACCCATTTGCCGTTTTTTCTGAAAACCAGCAAACTAGCAGCCATTCTAGCCAATTCTCAGTCGACCGGATAACTAGGTAATTATTCAATAGGTCGTCGTAGCAATGCCGACTTAATTAACGGCCTCATAATCAGTGGCAAAAATCGAATACCGACAGTTTCCTAACGAAGTTCACGGCGAACTTCGAACTATCCTTGAATCTCAAAAGCTCCTCCGACTTTCCGAGCTTTAACCTGACTAACGAGGAGGGAATGTTTTCGAAGACACTCCCGCCTTTTGTGTGCGTTTAAAGTTAGCCGGGAAACAGGGCGGGTTTTGAATAATTCGCGTTATTCTGATTCCCCGCCGATGTTCATCCGTCGTCTGACGAGTTGAACCTTGGCCGAGTTTGAATGCGGAGGACAATCGCGAGGAAGTAGTTCATCTTTTCGAGGAATCGTCACCAGTTTTTATGGCCTGGAAATTGGGGAAAGATTGGAAAAATAAATAATTTCTTTACCTGGGTCTGGAGACGCTGAGTGCGGTAAACGCCATGTCCGCATGGCCGTCTATGAGGTCACCAACGACTCCGGTCCACCTGCGAACAGTTGTTGAATCAAGTCAGCCTCAGAAGAGTATCAGAAAAAGTGGTAGTGCTCACAGTCATGAGCAATCAGTGAACATTAATCAGTCATCGGTCATCAGTCATCTGCCATCAGTCATTGGTCTTTGGTCAATAGTCCTAAGTCTTGAATCTGGAGTCCTGAGTCCCGAGTCCTGAGTCTTCAGTCCTGAGTCTTGAGTCATGAGTCAACGGTCAACAGTCCACAGTCTTTAGCCTTGAGTTTTGAGTCTGGAGTCTTGAGTCTTGAGTGTTGCTTCCTGAGTCCCGAGTCCTGAGGCTTGAGTCCTGAGTCCTGAAGTCTTGCGTCCTGAGTCCTGAGTTTTAGCCCTGAGCCCTGAGTCTTGCGTCCTGAGTCCTGAAGTCTTGAGTCTGGAGTCATGCGTCCTGAGTCCTGAAGTCTTGAGTCCTGAGGCTTGAGTCCTGAAGTCTTGCGTCCTGAGTCTTGAGTCATGAGTCAGTCAATGGTCAATAGTCCTCAGTCTTTAGCCTTGAGTTTTGAGTCCAGAGTCTTGAGTCTGGTGTCTTAAGTCTGGAGTCCTGAGGTTTGAGTCCTGAGGTTTGAGTCCTGAGTCCTGAAGTCTTGAGTCTGGAGTCATGCGTCCTGAGTCTTGAGTCCTGAAGTCTTGAGTTCTGAGTTCTGAGTCCTGAGTCCTGAAGTCTTGAGTCCTGAGTCCAGAGTCTTGAGTCATTAGTCAGTCATCGGTCAATAGTGCTCAGTCTTTAGCCTTGAGTTTTGAGTCTGGAGTCTTGAGGCTGGTGTCTTGAGTCTCGAGTCTTGAATCTGGAGTCTTGCGTCCTGAGTCTTGAGTCTTGCGTCCTGAGGCTTGAGTCATGAGTCGGTCAATGGTCAATGGTCCTCAGTCTTGAGTCTTCAGTCATGAGACATCAGACATCAGTCTTCACTGATGTTTATCTACCACAACTCTAGGGTCAAACTTCTTTTTTTTGTTGAAATTTTGGACTTTTATTCGCAGGGTCAAAAAATCGTTTTTCGAAATTGCAAAAAAAAATTGAATTTTATTTTTTTACGTGCGAGCCTCACGAATCGAATATTTTTATTTTACGAGTTTTTAAATTGTTATTGGAATGAAAGGAATGGTGAACTACCGATTTCCTGGAGGAATGTTCAGTAATTAACCCCTCCCTCATTCTTTACAATGATTGCTTTACTGAAATAATAAAAAGTAGGTACTCCCGTATGGAATTTTTCAAGCTCGAAATTTTACCTTTTTATTGTCGAGGAAGTCAAATCAGTCCGTATTCGGACGATCACCCATTTCATCACCTCATCAAAAATCTTCATCAATTTATTTCCTGATTTTTGGTGTTTTTGTGTTCGTAAGATCTATAGATAATGCTCCTTATTTGGTATAATCACACTCAAATACACTCACCCAACATATCATTTATTATTATTACCAGAATTTGCTGCGATGATATAACCATAAAAGATACCACATTCGCAGGTGTCGCAGGTCGTGACAAATCCTTTTGTAGGTACCTTATTTCGCACCCCTTTTATGCGACGGAACAAGGGCAGTTCACCCCGGGGTGAAACAGATGAATGGAGGGAAGAGAATACAAGATGTCGGCGGTGGCGATTCAAAATTAGCGAGGTCTACTTTTGAAAAGAGTCTGCGGTCCTTTGTTCGCCCGATTTTCCCCCCACTGGAAATGAAACCTTTTCCCAACCCCGAGGAAAACTTCCCTTTCACGGCTATGAATGTATGTTGAAAACACTTCATCGCTGATACTGTTACATAATATATCATTTACCGGGTTTTTTCTTCTCTTCCTTTTTTCCAAAGTAAATGGATTGTTGGACAAAAAATAAATAAAAATTTAGAAAAATTAAATTAAAAAATTAAAATAAATAAATAAATAAATAAATAAATAAATAAATAAATAAATAAATAAATAAATAAATAAATAAATAAATAAATAAATAAATAAATAAATAAATAAATAAATAAATAAATAAATAAATAAATAAATAAATAAATAAATAAATAAATAAATAAATAAATAAATAAATAAATAAATAAATAAATAAATAAATAAATAAATAAATAAATAAATAAATAAATAAATAAATAAATAAATAAATAAATAAATAAATAAATAAATAAATAAATAAATAAATAAATAAATAAATAAATAAATAAATAAATAAATAAATAAATAAATAAATAAATAAATAAATAAATAAATAAATAAATAAATAAATAAATAAATAAATAAATAAATAAATAAATAAATAAATAAATAAATAAATAAATAAATAAATAAATAAATAAATAAATAAATAAATAAATAAATAAATAAATAAATAAATAAATAAATAAATAAATAAATAAATAAATAAATAAATAAATAAATAAATAAATAAATAAATAAATAAATAAATAAATAAATAAATAAATAAATAAATAAATAAATAAATAAATAAATAAATAAATAAATAAATAAATAAATAAATAAATAAATAAATAAATAAATAAATAAATAAATAAATAAATAAATAAATAAATAAATAAATAAATAAATAAATAAATAAATAAATAAATAAATAAATAAATAAATAAATAAATAAATAAATAAATAAATAAATAAATAAATAAATAAATAAATAAATAAATAAATAAATAAATAAATAAATAAATAAATAAATAAATAAATAAATAAATAAATAAATAAATAAATAAATAAATAAATAAATAAATAAATAAATAAATAAATAAATAAATAAATAAATAAATAAATAAATAAATAAATAAATAAATAAATAAATAAATAAATAAATAAATAAATAAATAAATAAATAAATAAATAAATAAATAAATAAATAAATAAATAAATAAATAAATAAATAAATAAATAAATAAATAAATAAATAAATAAATAAATAAATAAATAAATAAATAAATAAATAAATAAATAAATAAATAAATAAATAAATAAATTTTACATAAATATATATAAAAAATAAAAAAAGTTAAAAAAATTTACTGTGAATGGAAGTATGGAATTGTCCTAAAATCGAGCATCGGAACGGAGCTTCAGACAAAACTTGCACTTATACACAATTTTCTCAGAATCACTTCCGGAACAAGTGTTTGTGTCTGTGGTCATTTACAAAAATCCCCACAGCTCCCTCAACATACCTGACAGCGCCTGTGTCCGGTTCGACGATCCTCGACCCGAACATGGTATCCGGTACCATGTAAAGGGAAAAGTCCAAGTCCAGCTCTTGAGCTACCGCTTCCAGCAAGTCCATCGAAAGACCGTAACAGCAGGAGACCTTGTACGTGTATCTGGGGCAAAAATTTCGATTTTGGGCAGTTTTCAATTTTTCAAAAATTGATTTCGTATCGGAACAGGAAGTCAAAAAAAGGAAATACCTGGTGCCATTGTAGTCCGATACCATTTGACAAGGGACGCCGCGGAGGCAGCTGTCGCGGCCAGCTTCGCGAGCGACGTCCGACGTCATCACGAACGGAGCCGCCACCGCGGTGACCACTTTGATTTTACCCCTCGGCCCACCGCAAGGACCACCTGGAAAATTTTCGGATAAAATATTTTTCAAAAATTAAAAATTTCAAAATTTGAGTTTGACATCAAATTTGTGTGTTTGCAGTATTTTAATTTAAATGACATATTGACCACAGCGCTGAGAAATATTTTTTTGTGTAACATCCATAAATAAACCACAAACGTCCACAATCCGACTCACCGATATGACCCCCGGGCCAAATGATGCGCTCAAGCCGAACGTCACAACAGCCCAAAATGTCACCGACTTGTTTCCAGTTGTTGGACAGTTGTATCCCGTTTCGAGGTACTGCAACATTTTGCAATTGCGAATGCAATAAATAAAAATTACGCGCACAACAAACCAAATAAACTCACTTTTGTACCGAGCAATATTTCAAATGTCTACTTTTCGCATCGGATTTTTTAAAGGAGAATTTTTATTTTTTTTTCCAAGAGAATTTAATTTTTTCTTGTTTTTTTTTTTTTTTTTTGGTAGTTTTTTTGGTAGAGATAATGAGGATGTATATTTTTTTATATTTTTATTTTGGCACCTTTTTGCATCGGATTTATTTTAATGCTTACAAGCTTGTTGTTCTTCTTGGGTAAAGGACTCCGTCGACTCGGGTACGAGATTGAGTATCTGGTACCTGGCGGCCAAAGTCCTCATGCCCGAAGTGTCGTTGATAGGGACCCGCCCCGTCTGCGACATTTGGACCCCTCTTCTCAGTTCCCTGAAACACAAAAAAAAAAATCGGCTCGAAGATTATCGTGTGAAAATAAATATTACATTTATGTACCTATGAAGGAAAGAACGAAAGGACGAGAGAAGGAAGGAACGAAAGGACTAGGGAACAAAAGAACGAAAGGACGGAAGAACGAAAGGACGAAACGACGAAAGAACGCAGGAACAAAAGAAAGAAGGAACGTAAGAACGAAGGAACAAAAGAACGAAAGAACGAAAGGACGAAAGAACGAAAGGTTTAAAGGACGAAAGAACAAAAGGACGAAAGAGCGAAAGGACAAAAGAACAAAAAGACGAAAGAACGAAAGGTCAAAAGGTAGAAAGGACGAAAAACGAAAAGAAGGAAGAACGAAAGAGCGAAAGGACGAAAGAACGAAAGGTCAAAAGGTCGAAAGGACGAAAAACGAAAAGAAGGAAGAACGAAAGAGCAAAAGGACGAAAGGATGAAAGGACGAAACAACGATAGGACGAAAGGATGAAAGGACGAAACAGCGATAGGACGAAAGGATGAAAGGACGAAACAACGAAAGGACGAAAGAGCGAAAGGACGAAATAGCGGAAGAACGGAGGAACGAAACTTGTTTATGAGGAAACTACTTGAGGGTAGCTCACATATTTTTCGAATTTCATTAGATTTCATCGATTCTTTTGAATCTAGATTTATCCAAGGTCGCTTTCATCAAATAATTACCAAGCAGTTTTCTGTAAGACGATTTGACGATCAATGAAGATGATATTTCACCTAGGACATATTATGTCCTAGGTGAAATTTAGCGCAAGGGTCTTCGGCGGAATTGAGGTTTAAATTAATCGATAAACCTTCCCTGAAGTGATCTTTAAAGGCATTTTTGACCCACAAAACTCCTCACCCCAAACGTTCGAAGGGATGTCGACTCGCACGAAAATCAGGACCAGACTGAAGATCTTCAAACCGGAACTTCCCCATCTCCGGACGTCTCTCTTATTTACAATGTGAAAAATGTACGATCGTTAACTCGGGAACAGCCTCTTTTCAACGATCGTAAAACGACGAGGAACGATAAAGAAAAAGGGCCCGGCTGTATTTTCTTCCATAAGGGGGTAGACCTTAATCAGAAAAATCCCTTTGAGAAAATAGCTCGTCAAGCCGAGGGCGTCGTTTGACTGAACTTTATCGCCCCGACGCCATTCTCGACTCGCCATAGTCGACGATGGCTTTACCATAGCAAATCGTCTTTTTGCTCCTCGTCAGCTCGGCATGCTCATCACGGCTTCGGGCCGAGACATTATGTTGATGATATGCAGGGCTGTCAGAGATGGCCTAAGGGACGAACCCATAGACCTACTGACACCTGCTATTGATTTCACAATTGTTCGGGATGCAGCGGGGGAACGAGTTCAACAATTCAAATCGCAATCACCGACACTGTCCGCAATCTGTACTCGACTGCTGGTAATGGAGGAAAATTGAATAAAATAACGTCACTGGCATCGTACACGGATACAGACAACAAATCGATGATCGATTCTTATATCCTAACCGGTTTGAACCATTGATAAAAATATACAAAAAATAAACCGTTGAAAAAAAGGGAAAAATACAAGTTGAAAAATTTGAATTAAATACCTACCCAGGCAAACTCCTAAATAGGAAATTTCCTAAATATAATACTAAATAGAAGACTTTATTATTTTTTTAATTAGAACAATATAAATATGAAAAATTACCAGAAATGAACGAATATGATTCGTGTAGAAGAGAAAATTTGTGTTGGAAATCTTAAGGTGCCTATCTAAAGAGTCAAAATATTTTTAGGAAATTTTGTACTTTTACGATTGCATCTGCTGTTCCAGCATCGGAAGAAAACCCTTCCGACACAATGGATACCTATCAGGGATAAATACTAATTTAGCCATATCGCTATCGATCGATGCATCACCCAAACAAGAAAATATTCGGGGCAAGACGAAAAGGCCATTAGTCGGGTTCGCCGAAATTCCGACGTGCCCAAAAATATGAGCGCCGAATATGAGGGAAGGCTAAAGAAAGGCGGCATTATATAGCGGACGATACACGAAAATATATTATATCCGAGGCTGAGCGAAGGATCTGTCGGAGCTTCTTCGGCGAGCTCTGCTTTCCATTAATCACGAACAGGGTCCCTTCCTACCTGTTCGCAGTTCATTCGCCGTCTCTTTCGAGCACTTGGCAATTTCTTATCGGCCTTCGCACTCCGACACACGGATCCCACGTGGCCATCAAGGCACCTACACATCGTATCTTCCTGCCGGGGTTATTGATCTCGAGTGGCTTTCGACGATGGCCTAAATCTCCAGTGTAGCTATAGGTACTTGATTCCTAACGTTGATCCTGAATCGCAGTGTTATCTTTTGGCAGATACGTAGCAGTTATGATATACGTCGCAGTGTTTTTCATCCCCTTTGCACCCCCATCCTATAGAATTTTCCATTTTTCAGCGCATGATTTTTCGCAAAACGAGCCTAGTGGGCCCGGAAAATTTGATAATTAGTTTTGGTAGAATAGTTACCTTTTTTCCACCGAAATATGAAGGCACTATAATATAGTACCTTCATATTATGTCATCTACATTCACTGTTCTTTGTATTTGCCAAATTATACCATTATACTGTACCTATACCGTTCATATGCGAGTAAAGTCCCAAAAAAGAGTTCAGAAGTCAAGAGTGATGAAGATAACAATAGCTGTATGAAAAAACTTGAAAAATGTCTGACGTAGAACTTGCCGGGACAAAAAATCAAATAGGTCAATGTAAACAAAGCAGAAGAAGAAGAAACGTGAAGAAGATTGTGTTGGTAGGAAAATTGAAATCGATCACAAGTTGAAAATGAAACTGTCAGAATAGTTACATTGTTACCACCGAAATGTGGGAGTACAATATGTGATCTACATTCAATTTTTTGTGTATTTGCCAAATTAACCGTCACCGTTACACCGTAAACTGTCCACCTGCGAGTAAAGTCCCAAAAAAAAGTTTAGTCGTCAAGGGTGATAAAGATAACAAGAGCTGTATGTTGCGTATGGAAAAACATGAAAAATGTCTGACGTAGAACTTGCCGGGACAAAAAATCAAATAACGTCCACACAATGTAAACAAAGCAGAAGAAGAAGAAACGTGAAGAAGATTGCGTTGGTAGAAAATTGAAATCAATCGCACGTTGAAAATGTAACTGTCAAATTGTCCTAATTTTTCGGAATTTTGACGGTCTAAACTCATGCGATCTGCTCTCTGATTGGCTGATGCAAAGATTTTTGGTGATGGTTCAACACGGGCGCTGCAAGAACGGTCATGGTGTCAGCGCTGATGGATATTTGCCCTTGGTGAGCTATATCTTCCCTAACGATTTCCTAACGTTTCTCGCTTTTTAGTCGATCAATTTAGATTTGTATTAACCTCGTGGAAATCAATCTCCTGCAAAAGGAATGTAATAACCTATATTTATCTGGAATTGATGGAAAGCCCAACGGACCGAGTTTCCCCGCTTGATTGGCGGATGGTTAGAGACAAGTTAGACTTCGATTCAAAACCATCAAACCGACGCACCTGGCGTTATCTTGGGCTAATATGTCCCGACCCCGTTTACCCTTCGGGTTGGGGATTGGCGACAGTTGGGATATGCCAGGCACGTTAGGCCGGCCCCTTCGATCCTGACGCGGTTTGAAGGGAAATTAATGCGATACGTCGCCAAGAGTGAGGGCGAGGGACGGGGCGAAGATTAATCTAAGATCAGACCCCGTTTTCTCCTGTCTTCATCGCCCCGACGGTGATCATCGTAGGGTTAACCGCGTTACGGTCAAACATTTAACTGATAATAATCCAGAAGCTGCGACTTCTAGAATGGTTAGAGTTGAAATTAAAACTGCTTCATCCCACCAGCTTATCGAATGTCAAGGTTAATGTTTATCGCGAAAATTGCAGTTGGGAACAAGTTAGGTCCCAGGCAGGCCGTTCAAAAATGCACTGATCACCTGCGGCTGCTGAGCCGAGAGAAGTAAAAATATGTAGATTGTAAAAACATTCTTTCATATTCAATAATCTTCGATCGAAATTAATCTGTCCGCAGAATCGCTCCTTAATACGATCCAGCGAAGCGCCGTGTTCGACATGCCCTATATCAGAAAACTTGTTTCAACTTTTGTTGTCGAATATCGGCCTCCGTCTCTCTCGACACGGCCTCTCACCTGAGCACTTGTAAGGTGGGTATAGTGGCGTCAAAACTTTTAAGTGGTCTTCTTTCGTACTTTCTATCCTGAAGGATCGATCCATAACGGATCGACAAGACGATATTGTTGGAAAACTTCTTTCCATCACTGCAGCCCAGTGTACATGATCGAAAATCCTTCTAGCCTTTCCTCTCAACATTATCCTTCTTGCAGGTTCGCTAAGCTGTATATCCTTCTTTTTGGCTAAGCGTTCCCGACCATTAAGTCACGTTAGAGATGATCAAGTTTTTGAAGAATTCGAGGAGCAATTTTTCTCTCGAGATCCTTCATTCAGAGTACGAAGGTTCGGTGATTCCACCTTGATGAATGAAGTTATGGCGAATTTATGGCTCACTCTATCAATGGCATACAGTGCACGGGGGAGTCCATGATGAACATTTCCATGCTACTTACTTGACCAGTTGTTCCGTAAAATTGGCCATGGGATGTATACGATCGGCTGAACAGGACGTGGCCGATTTCCACATGCTTCTGGTTATGGTCGAAACGCCCAGACGAGTAGTCACTTTTATTGCCGCCCTTCGCATGGCGTCTACCATGAGACGCACGCCAGCGCGCACGAGATGGCGATCCAGAGGCGGCATGGCCGCTTTCAATGCGAGCAGACCCACCGGCAGCCTGGAGGCAGAATGGGAAAAGAAGTTAGAACGGCATTCCATTCAGTGGCATTCCGATTCTTGAACGAGGCATTCCCCATCAAGACTCTCTTGACCACTTCATGAAGAGTCTGCCCACCAAGAGTCTCTCCATCAAGAGTCCCTTCATCAATAGTCTCCTCCTCCTCAAGAATACCTTGGTTAAGACTCTAACAAGAATCTCCTGACCAAGGTTCTCCTAATCAAGACTCTCTTCATCATGACTCTCTGCATCAAAACTATCAGAACCGAGACTCTCTTCTCCGAAACCCTCATCCTCAAGACTCTCTTCATCATGAATCTCCAAATCCTATTTTTCTCCTATTTTCATCAAGACTTCCTTAATCAAAACTCTCTTGATCAAGGGACCTAATCAAGACTCACTTCATCAGGACTCACTCCACCAAGGCTCTCTTCATCAGGACTCACTCCAACAAGGCTCTCTTCAGTAAACCTCTCCTAATCAAGGCTCCCCCGATCAAGACTATTTCCATCAAAACTCTCTTGATCAAGATTAGGGTCAACCAGAAAACAGACGCCTCTTGCGCCCACTACGGGTCGATATCTCAACATTCAACTCTTGATCAAGGCACTCCTAACCAAGACTCACTTCAACAGGACTCACTCCACCAAGGCTCTTTTCATCAAGATTCACCGAGACTCCCTTCATCAAGACTCACTCCACCCAGACTCTCTTCAGTAAATCTCTCCTAATCATGTCAAGACAATTTCAATCAAGACTAACTTCATCAAAACTCTCGTGATCAAGACTCTCTTGATCAAGGCTCTCCTTATCAAGACTCACTTCATCATGACTCTTCCAATCATGACTCTCTTCATCAGGACTAGCTCCACCAAGACTCTCTTCATCAGGACTAGCTCCACCAAGACTCTCTTCTTCAGGACTCTCCCAATCAAGACTCTCTTCAGTAAACCTCTCCTGGTCAAGACTATTTCCATCAAGACTCCCTTCATCAAAACTCTCTTGCTCAAGGCTCTCCGAATCAAGACTCTCTTCATCAGGACTAGCTCCACCAAGACTCTCTTCATCTGGACTAGCTCCACCAAGACTCACTTCATCATGACTCTTCCAATCATGACTCTCTTCATCAGGACTAGCTCCACCAAGACTCTCTTCTTCAGGACTCTCCCAATCAAGACTCTCTTCATCAGGACTAGCTCCACCAAGACTCTCTTCATCTGGACTAGCTCCACCAAGACTCACTTCATCATGACTCTTCCAATCATGACTCTCTTCATCAGGACTAGCACCACCAAGACTCTCTTCTTCAGGACCCTCCCAATCAAGACTCTCTTCAGGAAAACTCTCCATATCAAGACTCCCTTCGCCATGACTCCAGCTTACCTGATCGGAGTTTCGTATCGGACGCTTCTCGATCGCCTGACTCGAATAAGCGAGGCGGTGCCCCCTGCGACTCCCTCCGGTGGAGCCGGTGTGGTAACAACTTCGCCGGTGTCCGTCCAGATCCAAATGATTCCAGAGCCTGTCAGTCCGAGCGATGAGGCTGAAACACAAATAAGACAAAAATCGCAGCGAAATTTCAATTACGCGTCTCCTCTGCAGATTATGAGGCTTCTTTCGATCAAATATGTGTCTCCTTGAGAGGTTCCATCAGATTTTCCGCTGGCGGAGCGAAAAAAAGGGTAACAGCCTCACTCAGCATAAGTTATGCCAAGGGTGACTTGCTCGAGGGTACTTTTCCAAGGCCATGTATTATTCCTCGATCCCGGTCAGCGGCTCTATTCTTTTCTGAATACTTTCGTCCAAGTGGGCGATACTTTTGAAAAAGAACAGGTTGAGAAAGACCTGTTAGAAACGGGGCTGTTCATCTTAAATCTGTTTTTGCGAGTTGAGAAATCGCCTCTCGCTCCACGACGTTGACAAGGCGTTTTGGTCTCATTGTCAGGTCTCCTTGGCAACAATGGCGGGGACATTTGTCAAGCTGGAAAGGAACTATTAGCCGCAGCCTTGGCCTTAAAGACCGAGCATAGATTAATCTGATAATAAAATAACGCCTTTTATATTCAACCCTTTTACTACTGAATGGAGGACTTTCACGCTGAAAATGGTCGTATGCTGTGAAGAACATGTGATTAATTGCGCATGCTAATTCGATCCAGACTCTACAAGGTGTATCATCGATAAATACGGTTCTATCGAATCCCCAAGGATTCGCGATCTTTTCAAATTTGAAAAGCGTCTAGAGAAAATTAATCAAGCGCTAACCTTTGTCTAAAATGGCGGATGCTGCGACGATGTCCCCCATCACGACTACGACACCCCTGGACGAATGCGACAGGTTCTTCATTACCCTGCGGCATAAATAAACATGGTAAAATAAATCTACTAACGTGCATAATATCTATCTTCATCCGCTCGATCATGCGATGACTTGATATGAAAGACACTTACCTCATGTTAACAGAAGTTGGATTGAGTCGATGTACGATTGGACTTAACGGTGGTTTTCGTAACCATTTTAACTGCAACGAGCGAAAAAATTAATCATAGTGGTTTCAAGTCAATTTTTGATTGACGTTATGGATGGAAAGATTTTACAAGTCAAACTCACAATGAAACAGAAACTCAAACTCATAATCAAACTTGAAGTCAAACTCACAATGAAACAGAAACTCAAACTGATAATCAAACTCGAAGTCAAACTCACAATGAAACAGAAACTCAAACTGATAATCAAAACCGAAGTCAAACTCACAATGAAACAGAAACTCAAACTGATAATCAACTCGAAGTCAAACTAACTATGAAACCGAAACTCAAACTCATAATCAAACTTGAAGTCAAACTCACAATGAAAACGAAACTCAAACTCATATTCAAACTCGAAGTCAAACTCACAATGAAACAGAAACTCAAACTGATAATCAAACTTGAAGTCAAACTCACAATGAAACAGAAACTCAAACTCATAATCAAACTCGAAGTCAAACTCACAATGAAAAAGTAAATCAAACTTGAAGTCAAACTCACAATGAAACAGAAACTCAAACTGATAATCAAACTTGAAGTCAAACTCACAATGAAACAGAAACTCAAACTCATAATCAAACTTGAAGTCAAACTCACAATGAAACAGAAACTCAAACTCATAATCAAACTTGAAGTCAAACTCACAATGAAACAGAAACTCAAACTCATAATCAAACTCGAAGTCAAACTCACAATGAAACACAAACTCTTGATCGAAATCGAAGTCAAACTCTCGATAAACCGATACTCAAACTGATAATTAATCTTGAAGTCTAACACACAATGAAACAGAAACTCAAACTCATAATCAAACTCGAAGTCAAACCCACAATGAAACCGAAATTCAAACTCATTATCAAACTCGACGTCAAACTCAAGTAAAACAGAAACTCTAACTCATCATCAAATTCGAAGTCAAACTCACAATGAAACAGAAACTCAAACTCATAATCAAACCCAAAGTCAAACTCACAACGAAACAGTAACTCAAACTGATAATCAAACTCGAAGTCAAACTCACAGTCAACTCAAGTTTGATTATGAGTTTGAGTTACTGTTTCGTTGTGAGTTTGACTTCAAGTTCGATCATGAGATTGAGTTTCTTATTCATTGTGAGTTTGATTATGAGTTTGGGTTTCTGTTTCATTGTGAGTTTGACTTCGAATTTGATTATCAGTTTGAGTTTCTGTTTCATTGTGAGTTTGACTTCAAGTTTGATTATCAGTTTGAGTTTCTGTTTCATTGAGAGTTTGACTTCGGTTTTGATTATGAGTTTGGGTTTCTGTTTCATTGTGAGTTTGACTTCAAGTTTGATAACAAGTTTGAGTTTCGGTTTCATTGTGAGTTTGACTTCGAATTTGATTATCAGTTTGAGTTTCTGTTTCATTGTGAGTTTGACTTCGAATTTGATTATCAGTTTGAGTTTCTGTTTCATTGTGAGTTTGACTTCGAATTTGATTATCAGTTTGAGTTTCTGTTTCATAGTGAGTTTGACTTTAAGTTTGATTATGAGTTTGGGTTTCTGTTTCATTGTGAGTTTGACTTCAAGTTTGATAACAAGTTTGAGTTTCGGTTTCATTGTGAGTTTGACTTCGAGTGTTAGTTTCGGTTTCTTTGTGAGTTTTACTGCAAGTTTGATTATGAGTTTGAGTTTCCCCTGTAGTAAAAACCATATTTGAGCCGAATTGGGACTTTCGGCAATGCGTGGGAGAGAGAGAGCGTTTCCAAACGTTTACACGACACCCTTGCCCTCGACCTAAATGATTGTGGAATTTAAATCCGCATAAAAAGATCGAAAAATGAGTCGCGAAGGGGAAAATTCTCATTTTCCGGCTCAAAGCGTCCGTTTAAAAGTGTCAGAAGTCGCCCCCTTCCAGTTCCATCTTCGTCTGCGGGGCAGGGGCGGAAGGCGGAAGCGAAGAAAATCCACTTCGAGTGGTATCCCGAGATATAATTCAGTTTCCCCCAAATCCCCCGCCCACCCCGGGGTTATCATTCCTCTTTTTAACCCCGCGGTTTCCCTTTTCCCCCGAGCTTGTACACGTATTTTTTGCCGCCCCCTTCAACCCTTCATAGGTTTCCTGCCCTTCTGTTCTATTAGAACAGGGCCCTCGCGGTAGTTAAGTTGAAAGCCTCCGCTCGCGAATTCCCAACGTATCTTTTCCGCACTCTCGGCCGTTTCTTCGGTCGTTGTCGTCGTCGTTTTGCACAATCTTCATCCCCCTTGACCGTTTTCCGAGCTGAGGACTTTTCCCCGGCGGTTTTTCACCGCTCCTTATTCGCCATTTCGCGACACTTTTGAAGGGCCGCCAGATTGCGACATTCGAACGACAACGAATCTTTCCACCGCAAAAACGAGCGTGACAGGTGGTTTGACCTAATGGTAACCCGTTATCACATCGTTACCGTAAGCCGACGAAATTGCCTGGTTGGCCGAATTTGATAGTTCCAGCCAAAAACCCAAAAACAACCGAAGTGGGTCAGAATTTTGGAATTATGGCCTCAGGCTAATGTTCGGATTCCTCGAAACATCTGTTGTACCGATTTTCAAGCAAAACTATACCTATGAAAATCCCAAAAATCGTCATCTATAACCTTCCACCAACTACCGAACCCCTTAGCCAACCGCCAGTCGTCAACCGTTAACCGTTAATCTATTAGTCATCAATCGTCAACAGATCAGCGTCAACCGAAAACATCTAATCTCAACCAGCAACCGTCGAACAATGACCGACAACCGTCAACTGACAACCGCTAAGACACCGATAACCGTCAATCATCAACCAACGACCGTCAATTGTCAACCGTTAGTCTTAAGTCGTTCATCGTCAGCCGTCAACCGAAGACGTCAGTCGTCAACCGAAGATGTCAACCGTGAACCGACAACTGTCGACCAACAACCGTCAATCGACATCTACCAGTCGTCAACCGCAAGTATTCAACCGTCAACCGTTAGTCGTCGGTCATCAACCGCCAGCCGACAACCTTCAATTGACAACCACCAGCCGTCGACCGTCCAATAACCGTCAACCAACAACCGTCAGCCAACAACCGTCAACCGTTAGTCGTGGGTCATCAATGATCAACCGACAACCACCAACCAAAAACTTCCACCAACAACCATCTATCAACAACCGACAACCGTCAACCAACAACTGTCAACCAACAACCGTCAGTCAACAACCGTCAACCGTCAATTGTCAACCGTTAGTCGACGGTCATCAATGGTCAACCGACGATCGCCAACCAAAAACGTCCACCAACAACTGTCTATCAACAACCGACAACCGTCGATCAATAACCGTCAATCAACAACCGTCAGCCGTCAATTGTCAACCATTATTTGTTGGTCATCAATTTTCAACCGGCAACCGTCAGCAAAAAAACCTCCACCAACAACCGTCTATCAACAACCGATAACCGGCAACCAATAACCGTCAACCAACAACCGTCAGCCAATAACCGTCAACCGTCAACTGTCAACCGTTAGTTGTCGGTCATCAATCTTCAACGGGCAACCGTCAACCAAAAACCTCCGCCAACAACCGTCTACCAACAACCAACAACCGTCGACCGTTTATTGCCAAACGTTAGTCGTCGGTCATCAATCTTCAACCAACAACCGTCAACCATCAATTGTCAACCGTTAGTCATCAATCGTCAACCGACAACCGCCAACCAAAAACCTCCGCCAACAACAGTCTATCAACAACCGACAACCGTCAGCCAATAACCGTCAACCAACAACCGTCAACCGTCAATTGGCATCAATCTTCAACCGGCAACCGTCAACCAAAAACCTCAGCCAACAACGATCTATCAACAACCGACAACCGTCAACCAATAGCCGTCAACCAACAACCGTCATTTGTCAACCGTTAGTTGTCGGACATCAATCTTCAACCGTCAACCGAAAACGTCCACCAACAACCGTCTATCAACAACCGACAACCGTCAGCCAACAACCGTCAACAAAAAACCTCCGCCAACAACTGTCTATCAACAACCAACAACCGTCAACCACAAAAATCTATCAACAACAACAACCGTCTACCCACAACCGTCAACCGCAACCAACAACCGTCGACCGTCAAATCGTAGAATTTTCCTTTTTTCCCCACACTTTAATATCGATAAAATATTATTTTGATGCATCGAAAAGTCGAATTTCGACGTGCCTACTAGTTATCACGGTTGTTGTAACCAGAAGCGCAAAAACCGTGAGATTTCGAGTTTTGATATCAACTCCAGCTGCATGAAGAAGTAGTCTACGATTATTTCGAGGCAATTACTTACGGCAATAATGTGGAAGTAAAAACGGCCGTGAAATTCCGAATTCAATGCTCGGCATGGGGAGGAAACAGTAAAATAAGGATTCTCACTCTCTCCGCTTTAATGGCGGTCATGAAAATTCAAGAAGCCCGGGTTTATACGAAAAGGTGATATTTTTTATAGCCGGTGAATAAATGCTGATGGTTTTTCCTATCTGCGCCAAGATAAGGTTGAGGTTACATTTTTCTAAACTCGCCCTCCAAGAGTAACGGCCTCGGCTTTTATTACCTTGATCATCTCGGAGAGATAATTTTGCCTATTCCGGGAGATTTTCTAGGCTGAAACCCCCTGGCATTGGGTGCTATGTGTTGGTATATTATTGCACAAATTTTTCTTCAATACATTTTTCGAATTGGATGGCTTTTTATGGTAACTGTCTGAAGAAGCGACTTGAATAACACACGATATAATCAGATTTTGAACGACGTGACTTATACAATGGACAAAACATGCATGATTTTAAAATTTAATCGCATCAAGAAATTATGAATAATTCATTCAGTCAAATTATTTGAAGTATTTGAAAATTAGAACCCTAATTCATTAATATTCAGGTATCTATATCTCTATAGAGATAAATTTCAACTAGATTAATCAATTTATTTTTATTCTCGATTACCTTGTCGTGGTCTAGGCCGGAAAGTGGACCACCGTATAGGAGGTGGTAGGAGTGCCACTTGGAGGTGAGGAGCAGTGACCGCAATGCCACTACAAGACCATTTTCCGAAGGCCCTACGCGGACCACGTGGTCTCCCATTGGCTCCTGGAAACCAAAAATCGAAAAAATTATATTAAACTATTTTTAAAAATTTTGACCGCGAGTAAAAATAATTGGTATTTTTGTAAAATCAATTTTTGACGCCTAAATTACTTTTATTGATAATTATTTTTCACCTGGACGAAGGAAGATTGAGAGAGCCAAAGCATCGGGACGGCTACGCCACCGGTGGCCAGGGCGGTGGCCAGGACGAGGCCGCTGTTCCCCGACAGGACGAGTGCCCCTACAACCGTTCGACCTTCCCATTTCCGGCATAGAGTCTCTAATATACCTGCAAGAAATTGGAGTAAATACTTGATGAATATATTTTTTGAAAAATAAATTCCATTGGGAAAATCAATAAAAACCCCGTGCTCGCTGAAAATATTTAAAATAGCACGCCGTGGGTGAAAGTTTGAAGAATAAAAAGCCATAAATGTTCAAAAAAAAATATTTACCCGGAAAACTGGCAGTGCTCGGGAACGGTGTGTAGAGCGGGTGGATCGGAAAGGGAATCTGAAGTTGGAGCGAGGCGAGCGACCGATTGGCAGCTCTCTGGAGTCCGGTGTCCTCCAAAGGGTACACCACAGCTAAGTAGAGCCTAAAACAGATTTAAAAAAAAAATTTTAATAAAAAATTTGGGCTTGTTATCCTAATTGAAATTAAGTCCTTGCGGCTGGAATGAGTGGCCGCTCAATCAACGGGGGGGGGGGGATATTGTCCTCATTCAATGGAGAAATAAATGTGACCGTTATCTGTACACGATAATAATTATTATTCCTCCTCCTCCTCCTCCTCCCATTCCTACCTCATCCTCCCGTTCCTTCTCCTCCTCTTCCTCCACCAACCCTCCTCATACTCGACCATCCTCCTAACTCTTCCTTCCCCCTCCTCATACTCCTACTCCTCCTCCGTCGCTCCTCCTTCTTTTCCATCCCTCCTCCTCCACCTTCTCTTATTCCCCCGCCTCTCCCACCACTCCTCCTCCCATTCCTACGTCGTCCTCATATTCCTCCTCCTCCTCTTCCTCCACCAACCCTCCTCATACTCGACCAACCTCCTAACTCTTCCTTCCCCCTCCTCATACTCCTACTCCTCCTCAGTCGATCCTCCTTCTTTCCATCCCTCCTCCTCCACCTTCTCTTATTCCCCGCCTCTCCCACCACTCCTCCTCCCATTCCTACGTCGTCCTCATATTCCTCCTCCTCCTCTTCCTCCACCAACCCTCCTCATACTCGACCATCCTCCTAACTCTTCCTTCCCCCTCCTCATACTCCTACTCCTCCTCCGTCGCTCCTCCTTCTTTTCCATCCCTCCTCCTCCACCTTCTCTTATTCCCCCGCCTCTCCCACCCCTCCTCCTCCCATTCCTACGTCATCCTCATATTCCTCCTCCTCCTCCTCTTCTTCCACCATCCCCCTACTCATCTTCTGTCCCTCTTCCCCCTTCGTCCCTTCTCCTCCCCACCCTTCTCGTACTCCACCATCCTCCTCCTCATACTCCTCCTCCTCCTCATACTCATCCTCCTGCTCCTCCTCCTACTCCCCCTCATACTCCTCCTCCTACTCCTCTTCCTACACCTCCTCCTGCTCCTCCTCCTCCTCTTCCACCCTCCTTCCCCTCCTACCCCCTCCCTTTCCTTCCCCTTCTAACCCACCTCTTCTTCTCCCCCTGTTCCCCATCCCCTCCCTTCCCTTTCTCCCTTGCCCCTCCCCCTTCTCCCTCCCTTCCCCCTTCCTCTTCTTCCTCCCCCTCCCCCTTTTCCTTCCCTTCCCCCTCCTCTCCCTCATCCTCGTCCTCCCCCATCCCTCTACTTCCTCCACTTATCCTCCTATCCCCTCTTCCTCCTCCTTCTGCTCCCCCTGCACTTCACCATCTCCTCCTCCTCATCAAATGAAAACGAATTTTTCGAAATTTTTTTTGAAATTCTCGATAAAATTTCGAAAACCATTTAATAAAAAATTACCTCGGGAGAAAAATACTTTTGACCCGGATTCCGATACATGAATCCAAACATCTTGACGTCAATCGCATCGATTCGCAGCGAATATATCGGCCCTGGTATAAACTTCGAATAGCGGATTTCACCCAACGCCTCTCGTCAATTCGAGTGTGAGCGATCGCATCTGATGGGTCGAGTCGAGACAAATGCCCTGCCCTACGTGCTCGGCACTCGCCTTCTCTTTTCATTACGTCGATGACTCCGCCCCTCTCCCTCGGACTGGCTCAATTGACGTGAAAACAACATGAGTCCCGGTCCGTGTGTCCCTTTTGCTCGGTGACCCGGATTCACGTCACGTACAGGACTTTACCTATCTTTATAATGGGAGATGCGGACTCGGGAGGCGGTGGCACCTACTTAGCCCTAAAGCCGGGACGTTATCCCGCTCCGACTCCGGCATGAATTTATTCCCTCGGTTACATAAAAGTTATTTCCTACCCCCCAAAGGTTATTTCCACTACCGAGTATACGTAGGTATTGTAACAGTCACAAAAATTGGAAATCGGATAGGATGTACAAAAAAGGTTTGATCACACCTTTACCGATTGTTTTGAAAATGCTTGAGACTCTTTTTCTGAACAAGTCCTAAATGCTCCAGATGCTTATCACCTACAAATTAGTCAAGACGAAATCAATTAAGCCCAGAATGTGCTGTTTACTCACTTCTGGTTCAAAAACCTATAAGTAGGATTCCATGAGGTTGCTAAATGATACACTGGGTGTGGTCATTGTTTATGTTTGCTTGTTGAAATCAGTGTTTTTCTGAGTTTTAGGTTTTTGTTAAATTTCTAGCATAATTCTCTTGGAAAGTGGGCCAGTTGCATTTTTTTGTCGTGCATTGACGCTAAATGATAATATTTAATCATTCTCTTCAAACATTTTGCTATAGAACCGGAATCATGGACATCATTCCCCAAAAATCATTGGCCATAATGTGACTGAATGAGAGACTGAAAGAGACAGTTTTTCTGAAGACCCTCACCCTGATATCTGACTACAAAAAATTGAATAACAGGTCAATCCTCAACAATTCAAAAACCTATGTATTTGTTTCGAAAAATATCATATACCATTGTATTTACCTACCTACCTACTTAAGAATCAGTTATTTACCTACCAATCTGCCCACCAAACAACCTACCAACTTTCCAACCTACCTACCCACCTACCTACCTACTAACCTACCTACCTACCCACCCACCTACCATCCCACCTACCTACCCAACTAACTACCCACCTTCCTACCCACCTACCTACCCACCTACCTACCGACCTACCTACCTACCCACCTACCTACCCACCTACCTACCCACCTACCTACCCACCTACCTACCCACCTACCTACCCACCTACCTACCCACCTACCTACCCACCTACCTACCCACCTACCTACCCACCTACCTACCCACCTACCTACCCACCTACCTACCCACCTACCTACCCACCTACCTACCCACCTACCTACCCACCTACCTACCCACCTACCTACCCACCTACCTACCCACCTACCTACCCACCTACCTACCCACCTACCTACCCACCTACCTACCCACCTACCTACCCACCTACCTACCTACCTACCTACCTACCTACCTACCTACCTACCTACCTACCTACCTACCTACCTACCTACCTACCTACCTACCTACCTACCTACCTACCTACCTACCTACCTACCTACCTACCTACCTACCTACCCACCCACCTACCAACCCACCTACCTACCCAACTAACTACCCACCTTCCTACCCACCTACCTACCCACCTACCTTCCCACCTACCTACCCACCTACCTACCCACCTACCTACTAACCTACCTACCTACCCACCCACCTACCTACCTACCCAACTAACAACCCACCTTCCTACCCACCTACACTGAAAAACCATGGTCTTTGCTGAAAGAACGAAGAACGAATTTGCAACCACTGTCAACGAGCCAATTTCTAGAACATTTCTCAAGGGAGATCTACCTACCCACATACATGACCTCCTACCCGTCCCCCTACCGTCTTACTTACCAACTCACCAACCCACCTCCCCCTCCACCCCCCACTTACTCCCTTCTACCTAAACCCCCTCCACCACCTAGCCACCCTCCTGCTCACCTACTTACTACCAACCCACCCACCTCCCTTCCGTCAATATAACACCCCACCGTAAAATTTCCTCCGTAGATTCAAACTTTTAAGTGTCCTTCCTCGTTTTATCTCCTACGGTGACTTGGGTAGCTGTAATTTTCAATCCGAATCGAATCCCTGTTTCGAACTGGTTTATCTAAACGCGAACTATAATTCAGCAAAGACAGTTCCTCATTCTCGAAGATAGTGCTGCTGCTAAATATAGTCATCCGGCGATGATAAACCGCCTTAAATCATTCGGCAAGTTGTATATTCGACTTGGGGCAACCTATATGAGAAAGTGGGGTAGTTGATGGGTCGAAATGAGAAGGGAAAGGAGAAAGAAGACTTGGAAAGCGGAGCGATAAAGCCGTTTTTACGAGCCTCGCTCCCTCGTTCGGTTTTATTGTCGGCCGGCCATCATCAGCCAGACATCAGCCATGGCAGACCGAACTACCCCAGTTATAAAAGGGACGTCCCTCAATTTCACACGACAGTATTATTTATATGGTCACCGGTTACAGCCAACTATAGCAATTCTAACATTCTATCGTTATTCTGCAAATTGAAACATTTACCTGCGGCGGAAGCGTTGCAAAAATCGCAAATGAGATTAAACGGTTGAATTTTTACTCTCCATCAGGACTCGACTCGACTTTTAATTTCAGTTTGAGTGTCAGTTTGAATTTCGATTCAATGGCTCGTTATCGGGTTACAAATTAAAATCTCCAGTTATCCGATCAAGAAAACCTAGATTTCTTGTTTTTTCAACAATCTCCGGCCCAAGAAGGAAAATCTTGATCTTGGAAGAAAATCCAGGTCATATAAGAAAGATAACCCTCGAGATAATCCCCGGTCAACGGAAAACAGACCGAGTGGCCAAGCGAACAAACAAAGTCGACCAACTTTTCTTCCGAGGGATATAACAAAAACCGCCGTTCTTCATTTTGCTCATGTTTTCCCTCCCCTTTGACGAGAAATCAGTGGACGTGTATTGAAAGCACGAACTTGAAGATTCAAGTGCTAAGCTCAAGTTTCACCTCGGCTTTCAAGCAATCGAGGGCCCGGATTAGGGTGAAAATCGATAGCCGCCATTGCCGGAGGCAGAAATTATAGATTTCTCACAGTTAATTCCTCCTTTCCTAATTTTCTTAAAATCGATTCTGGAAAAAAAAACAAAAGCCATTTTTTCTGGTCGTTTCGAACGTTTTGGACCGAGCCTTACCAATGGAAATCGAGCTTTCAAGAACTAAAGCATGAACCGATTCGAACCTTCTTGGTCATAAAATCTTTGTTTTACCTTTTAGAATACGTTGATATTTTTTATATTCCAATCACTATCGGTATTTTGATTTTTGGCAAATTTTAAGATTTGCATACCTAGTGAGTTCTTTTATATTTTCGACCCAAACACCCTCAAAAGTAGTCACAATACAATAAAATTGTGTCAAAATTTTGCTCATCAAAATATATAAGTATTGTGTGTCATTTACGTACTACTCTTTTGTATTATTGATTTGAACAGCCTCCAGTGCTGGAATTCTCTCGGCAACAACATAATACTGTCACTGTTTGTATTCAAAAATTTCAGTCATTTCGCGAGCGGTTGTTTTTCTTTTCTTTATTTATTTATTTTTCTTTCAGGTATTTTTCTCGAGGCCTCAATTGGAAAAGGTGCCCGTCTGGAATCATGTACCGAAGTATTCAGGTTATTCTGACCGTATAAAATCAATATTGGGAGGCCATTAATGAATAAGGGTGGTGGTTTTGTTGGTGGTGGTGTGTTGTTGTTTTTCGGAAGTTGCTGTTGTTCTAACTAGTGTTGTTATTGTTGTTGTTTCTACTGCTGCTGTTGTTGTTGTTGTTGTTGTTGTTGGGAGGTTGTTGTTGTTGTTGTTGTTGTTGTTGTTGTTGTTGTAGGGGGGTTGTTTTTGTTGGGTTGTTGGTGTTGTTGTTGTGGGGTTGTTGTTGTTGGGGTTGTTGGTGGTGGTGATGGCGGTGTTGTTGAGGTGTTGGTGTTATTCTTATTAGTGTTGTTGTTGTTGTTGTTGTTGCTGGTGGCGGTGGATGTTGTGGTGGTGTTGTTAGTGGTAGTGGTGGTGTTGTAGGTTGTTGTTGTTGTTGCTGCCGCTGCTGCTGCTGCTGTTGTTGTTGTTGTTGTTATTGTTGTTGTTGTTGCTGGTGGCGGTGGATGTTGTGGTGTTGTTGTTAGTGGTAGTGGTGGTGTTGTAGGTTGTTGTTGTTGTTGTTGTTGTTGTTGTTGTTGTTGTTGTTGTTGTTGTTGTTGTTGTTGCTGTTGTTGTTGTTGTTGTGGTTGTTGTTGTTGTTGTTGTTGTTGTTGTTGTTGTTGTTGTTGTTGTTGTTGTTGTTATTGTTGTTGTTATTGTTGTTGTTGGGGGTGTTAGTGTTATTCTCATTAGTGTTATTATCATTGGTGTTGTTGTTGTTGTTGTTGCTGCTGCTGTTGTTGTTGTTGTTGTTGTTGTTGTTGTTGTTGTTGGGGAGTTGGTGTTATTCACATTAGTGTTGTTGTTGTTGTTGTTGTTGTTGTTGTTGTTGTTGTTGGGGAGTTGGTGTTATTCACATTAGTGTTGTTGTTGTTGTTGTTGATGTTGTTGGTGGTGGAGTTTTGGGGGGAACTATTCTGTACGAGTTATTCTGTATTTGACGCTCATTTCTCTCAGAGTAGCGTTCCGAATGACGGATGGAAGTACTGTGTGTTACAGGGTGCAGCTGTTGGAATGATGAAAGTGAACTCGGCTCAAAAGCGGAACGGTGAAATCGATGGAATTGCCGGTGTATACAATCGATTGTGCGCCTTGCTGTGCTGTTCGATTTGCAGCCGCCCGCCCCGAAGCCCGGTTTTCGTCTGCACCGCTGGCCATACGTTTTGCATGTCATGCAGGTATGCATGTATGCAAAATTATTCGATCCGACCTCTTCCAGTTTTGAATATTCGCCCGGCGAAACGGCCAGAACGCCGGTTGGATTTTAATAAACCGCCAATAGATCGTTTCCCACGGGAATGGTATACATGCCTCGTTTGAAAGTTTCATGGGCAATTTTTTTTTTTTTTTATAGACAATTACAATTGGTGACGTTAAGGAAAAATTTGCTTAATACGCACATGATTAAATGCGTTTAATTTGTTCATAGGTAATGTTTTTCTGAGAATGTACCTAGGTATATTGAAAAAATTTCAAATTTCAAAAATTGCCACAAATAAAAATTACCAAAGTATAGCGCAATTTTCTGAAGTTTTCTTTAAAAACATTTCTCCTCCAGGCCGATCAACCGATTGCAGTGCTGGATCTGTCAGAAAGGCTCGTTCCCTCAGACGTTGAATATCATAAACAAAATTGCCGACTGCCTAGCAACGACGGCGGAACTCTCGAATTTCGAACCGGCGCTGACAGAATTATTCGAATGCCCCGTTTGCTATAAAATTGCTCTGAACGAAGTGAGTGCCAGTTTGATAATGCCTATAGTTTAACGTACCTACTTGACGAACTTTTCGAAAACGAAAAATTTGACGGATTTTTCGATTTTATGAAAACTACATATGGCCTACTAAATGTCAACCATTATTCTCAACGATTGATTTAGACTTTAAAAATCAATACAGAATCATAAAAAATCAATAAATTGGAAATTATTATAAGTATGATGAGCTGAACCGCCGTACGTTGGCTTTTCGCCCGGTCACCGAAGTTGCCCCGGGCGTGCCCTGCCGCCCTCGATGAGAGGATCGCCGAATTTGAAATTTTCCATTCCTACAGGAGCAGTACGGAATGTGCATGCGCGGGCACCTGGTCTGCCGCTGTTGTTTCTTCATGACGGCATACTGCCCGGTCTGCCGCGAGTCGGAATTCATAAAGCGGAGTCGACTGCTCGACATGATTTTCAGAGAAATCCAAAGGGGCTACAAGTGCTCGTATTCGGAATACGGGTAAATTTCACAATTATCAAAATATTTTGAATTTCCTAAAAAAAATTGTAAGATAGTCGTATTTTCATCGCAGCCATATAATGACTATAAGTATGACATATTAAATATGGCCATATTAAACATTTTTTCGTTCAAAAATTTATTTGAAATTTTTTATTTAAAATTTTTGTTTTATTTAAAAAAAATATTTTATTTAAATTATTTTTTAAAAAAATTTATTTTATTAAAAAAATTAAATTTTTTTTATTTATTTCAAAATAATTTTATGTTAAATATGGCCATATTAAAAATATTTTTAATTAAAAATTTTAAGATAGTCGGATTTTCAGCGTAGGCATTTTACATATGGCTATAAGCATACAATATTGAATATGACCATATTAAACATTTTTAAATTGTCAAAATCTTTTTCAATTTGCACTTTTATGTTTAACTTTTTAGTTTTCAATCTTTTTTTGAGTCGGTTATATTTTTGTAAAATTTGTTTATGCGTAGGTAGATAAATCACCTGTAACACTGAACCTAATGGCGTTCACTGCTTGGAGGATTCATAGCCGCCATAGCTGATAATTTAGGACATGTAACCGATTCCATGTACATGTGGCGGTGTTGACCAAGGCGAGCGAGACAAGCTCTACAGGCAACACTAGCGAACACCAAACATGAACATACAACATGAACATTCACTCTAGAAACGACCAGCCCTCGACGCCCGTAGGGCTGAAACGATCGTGTAGGGAGTTTAGGGTTGTTTAGGGTGAGAGGGTTGAAACGACCGTGTAGCACGGACCGTTACGCATACGTATGATGTTCCAGCATACATGTTGAGAATATCGAAGTTCCGAGATAAGTCGCTTTATCATGTGTTATCTTGTGTGAAATCGCACATCCATCAACCCTCAACAGGGGTTGTTCTCGTATTCTGATACAAGCTAGTCGAAATGTCCGTTTTAGCTGCACACATAACACCAAGTACTTCCGTATGCAAATGGAGCTCTAGATAGCAGCGATAGCGGCGGAATGTTTTATTGTTTTGAAAAGGACGAGCCATACCATTTTTAGCATAATATAAACATTTTTCTGGAGAGCTGCATTTGAAAATACGAGCGCGTTATAATACCTTAAAGCGCGAAGGGAATATGCAATATGGTCTGATCTAGTATTTTGAGAAAAATTCGAAATACGTTTCTGGTCAATAACAAAAATAACCATTTCTCCCTATTTTTTCAAAGGTAAGAGCACGAGTTATTGTCCCTATAAGGGTGTTTCTCACTGTAATGTACTCAAATTACATTTTTCTGCGCACTTTTTTGATTTTTGGAGGGGTAAACATTTTAGGAATGTGATCCAAAAAACTCTTCTTACCATCCAATGACATCATAATTCCAGATGCCACGCAATTTGCGAAATTTTCGACACACCGAGGCACGAGAACGTGTGTCGTTTTAGGAAATTCAATTGCCTCGTCGCCGGTTGCCAGTGGAAAGGTACGGCGGAAAACATACAAGACCACGGCCTCACCAATCATCTTGAGCTTTGCACCAAAAATCATTCGACGAATTTTTCAAAAGGCCATCTGCAAGTGAGTGGCTCGATTTTATCTACCATTATTTATGATATTCCATAAGTAAAGAGCATCAAATCGAGCTACAGCCTTATCTGTGAAGGTAAGTTGAGATTCTTGCATCTTCGTACTGCATGTTGAGTTGGTAGATACAAATTTAGATAAAAAATTTGGCAAGATGAACAAGAAATTTGTGATGAAGTAGGTAGGGATAATATTAATGTTTCATATTACGTACGTATTTCTTGATAAATCGGCCCGATATTATATTTTGTTAAAGGGCTCTTCTGTTTTTAGGTCCGTTTTGGTGACGACAGGTCGTTTCCTTACTGGATTTTGTATAATTATTCAGACGATGGTGAGTATTTAAATTATGTATTCTTATATTCATCAATTTATTTATTATTACATTTTTAGTATCAATGCACCACTCAAATATTGTATAATAAATATTTTTACCATTTATTAGGTTTAGGACTGGTGGTGCAAAGCCACGATACCGGCAAAAAGTCCGATCGAGTCGAAATACAACTTGGTGACGAAAAATCGGGAACATTGGTATCGTTTTTGCATCCTGTCGCTCACCTAGCCGACGATCCGCTCACACAGCTGATGTCCAATAACCATCTTGAGGTGAATGTGTAAGGCATGCGCAGAGGAGGGTACGCAACTCGGTCCAATCGAGCGTAGCTCCTGGAAGGCTCCTGAGTTAAGGGGGGGACTCGAGCCGAGTTAGTGGGGGGACTCGGGCCGAGTTAGTGGGGGACTCGGGCCGAGTTAGTGGGGGACTCGGGCCGAGTTAGTGGGGGACTTGGGCCGAGTCAACAGAGGACTGGGGTCAAATTGAAGGCGGGACTCGGGCCGAGTCAAGGGGGGACTTGGGTCAAGTCATGGGGGGGACTCGGGCCGGTCAAGGGGAGGACTCGAGCCAATTCAAGGGGGGGGGGGGCTTGGGCCGAGTCAAGGGGGGACTCGGGCCGAGTTAGGGGGGACACGGGCCGAGTGAAGCGGGACTCGGACAGTCAACAGATGACTGGGGTCAAATTGAAGGGGGGACTCGGGCCGAGTAAAGCGGGGACTTGGGTCAAGTCATGGGGGGACTCGGGCTGGTCAAGGGGAGGACTCAAGCCGAGTCAAGGGGGGGCCTCGGGCCGAGTCAAGGGGGGGACTCGGACCGAGTCAAGGGGGGGGGACTTGGGTCAAGTCATGGGGGGGACTTGGACAGTCAACAGAGGACTGGGGTCAAATTGAAGGGGGGACTCGGGCCGAGTCAAGGGGGGGACTTGGGTCAAGTCATGGGGGGGACTTGGGCCGGTCAAGGGGAGGACTCAAGCCGAATCAAGGGGGGGGGGGCTTGGGCCGAGTCAAGGGGGGGACTCGGGCCGAGTCAAGGGGGGGATTCGGGGCGAGTAAGGGGGGGACTCGGGCCGAGTCAAGGGGGGGACTTGGGTCAAGTCATGGGGGGGACTCGGGCCGAGTCAAGGGGGGACTTGGGTCAAGTCATGGGGGGTACTCGGGCCAAGTCAAGGGGAGGACTCGAGCCGAGTCAAGGGGGGGGGACTTGGGCCGAGTCAAGGGGGGGGACTCGGGCCGAGTCAAGGGGGGGACTTGGGTCAGGTCATGGGGGGGGGACTCGGGCCGAGTCAAGGGGGGACTCGGGCCGAGTCAAGGGGGGACTCTGGCCGAGTCAAGGGGAGGGGTTCGGGCCGAGTTTACGGGCGACTAGTTGAACGGGGGGGTCTAGTTGAAGGGGGACTCAGGCCAACGGGGGTCCCGGACCGAGTTAATGTAGGACTGGGCCGAGATGCAAGGCTTTGAAATCTTCGCGTTCTGACATCGTATATTTTCATCTGACGAGAAATATTTCGCTCATCGCAGATCCCAGTGTCGATACTAGCGAAATACGCAACGGCGACGGATCTGACGATCCGAGTGAGAGCTTCGGAAAAATTCGCATCCGACGAGAGCCGGTGGTTGAATTCGTTCAACGTTTTTACAGCCGCGTTCGCCATCAATTTTTTCCTCTTCGCTCTCAAATACGGCGAATAAAAAAAGAAGGGGAATGGTGTCGTGTATTTTTATTGAACTTAGTCGGTGCGCAAGAATTGAGTGAATTACGAGCTGATTTTCGCTGAGTTCAAAACTAAAAACATACCACTATGAAAAAAAAAATGTTACTAAATTTTGGCTATACCGTGACTAATATTGGTGCTTAAAAAATGAAAAAATATTTGTAACCTTGATTAACTCAACTTGAGTAATCTCATCTTTATTGAAGTCGGTTAAAAATGGAAAACTTCAATTTTTCACCGCATTTGAGATTGTATATCGATCATTGCTCACCCGGTGTCGAAGGCCGTGTAATTGGCCGGCGCTGCAGACAATGGCACCGTTATCAGGAGTAATGCAGCCGCCAAACACAGCAGTCGGGGAACTGCTGCGGCGCAAATGTAGTACCGGCAAGGTGACTCCTTCTGCAAACGAAGAAATAAATTTTGTTCTAGACACGAATTTAGAATATTGTACAAAAAAAGATTATAAAAAATGATTATGAGTTGCTATTTATATTAGCTAAATTTTGGACAATTAATCTAAAAAATTGATTTTTTCTAGAAGGAAAATTATAAATTTATTCGTCAATTTTGTTTTTGAAAAAATGCTTGAATTTTGAAAATATTTGTCTCAAAATTTATATGGGGGATTATATGGGGGTCTGGACTCACTTTTCGACTTTTCTGACGAAGTTGATCGACGATGACGTTTCGACAATCGAGAATCGACGCGGGACGTGACGACAATCGTTCGGTGGCGGCGGGCGGCGGCTGTTTGTAGGCGTCGGGGGGCTGCGAGGGTGACGTCATTGCGCCAGCTCCCCATGGCCTCCTATCCGTCCCCGCCTGTCACCCGAGGGCCGCCCCGTCCTCCTCCCTCGGCCCCATCTTCGCTCCACCTGAAAACGAACGTAAAACGGGCTGTGAAAACATTTCGATGTTTTTTTGGGAAGGTAATTTTAAAAGGTTTATCCGAAGCAACTAGGTTGATTTTTTGGCTTCAAAATCTAATAAAATAGATTTTCTATCTAAATTCTAATTATGAAATCCAACATAAAATTTACATAAAATTTGATGAATTTCAAAAATAAACTATTTAAAATCATTAAACGGTAATTTTTCAGGCCAAAAAAGGGAAAAACCGAATCAAATTTTTTGTCAAATTTCATACGCTCGTATTTGTATTAGGGCACCATTAACAAAAAGTTCATCCAAGTGCGTCAGTTGCTCATTGGCGTCGAGCCATAAGCAGGACAGCTAGGCCACAGTCTCGGTGGGGGGGGGGGGGCGAGTCGGCGTAACAAAACGTTCCGAACGGCGAAACAAGTCTGAACAAACGGTCGGCTGACCGTTAGAAGGAGACGGTGAAAAATGACCCGAACAAGTGACTGCGAGAACGGAAATCGAAGGCTTTCCAGAACGAAAGCGACCCATCATGGCCTTCCACACACCAAATTTGGTTCTTCTTAAAACTTCTTCGTACACCATGGATGAATCGAATTTTGCGATTACTGGTCAAACCGCTGATCCGATTTTGGCGAAATTAATATTAATTTCCGCGGGATGAAATTCTGGCTCAACAGGAGGCGATTTAAAACCAGTGCGTAGATAACACACAACACTTCCATAGTTTGATACGTAAATTTTTCAACCAAAGCAATTTGATTTTGACTTGGAGGCTAGAAATATCAAAAACTCACTATGCAGATTTTAAAAGTCTCCTGAAATCGAAAGGCGTTCAATTTTGATTTAGCTGATCCAATTCGCTTTGTGAACCACTTAAACTTATTTTTTTTTTTTTTCAAAATGAACTTCAATTTTTTCAGGTAGGTACTATACTTCAACTAAATGCTTCGACTGAATTTTCTGAAAAAAAAATTTTTTGACAATTTACAATTAGATTAGAGTGTTTTGGTTACGATGAAGATGGAAAATTTGGTTTTGGGCGGGTAAATTGGCATAGTGGGGTTCATTGACATTTTTCATTCTTATGGCCCCCAAAGTAGTCAGATTGTAGTTAATTTTTTCAAAAATTATGGTCAATTATAGTCAATTGTTATATTGACTATCAAAAATTATAGTCAATTATCATAAGTTATGTCGAAAATTCCAATTATGTGAATTATGTCAAAATTATGCCAAAAATCATAATGGCAAAAATTATTATGTCAAAAATAATCATGTCAATTATTATGTCAGAGCTCTTATGTTAAAAATAGTTTTGTCAAAAAATATCATGTCAATTATTATGTCAAAGCTATTGTGTCAAATTATCATGTCAAAAATTATTGTCAATTATCAAAAATGATGTCAAAAATGTCAATTATGTGAAATTTGTCAAAATTATGCCAAAAATCATAATGGCAAAAATTATTATGGCAAAAATTATCATGTAAATTATTATGTCAAAGCTATTATGTCAAATTATTATGCCAAAAATTATTGTCAATTATCGAAAATTATAGTCAATTATTAAAAATTATATCAATTATCAAAAATTATAGTCAATTGTCAAAAAATATGTCAAGCAAAAATTTTAGTCAATCGTTTCAAAAATATGGAAGTAGGTACTGTACGTTATCTGAGAGAAAGTTGTTGAATTTATTTGATAAATAAATAAATTCGGATGACGTGGTTTTTTAATTCAACTAATACGGTGCGTGAAACTAACAAATCAGGTGTATAGCTCGGTTTCCCCATAAATAATATGTGTAGCTCAATTTTCCCACGCATTTCACAAACGAAATTTATCATCTCACAGATAAAATTGTCCATCATTCCTTCCTTATTCTAGTAAATCGATTGCCTCACATTGCGGATTTCCCACCAGTCGAATTTATGGTCGACCATATCTTTTCCTCGCGAGTCTTTCGCAATTGTTGCTGTTGTTGTGCTGGGGTCCAATCCCACAATGCGTACAATCTCAGTTCGTTACGGAGGGGAAGTGGAGGGGGAAAGCGTTCATTTCCACTCAACCTCAATCCGAAACGAACGGCTACATTGTTTACATCTCGTGTGATGGAGTGCAGGGTCGTCAAACTTTACCGCTTTTCTTCGCTACTTCTAAATCTTGTTTTTGCTCCGAAACAAAACGGGACGCGTGTCGAAAATTTGGTCAAAAGCAAATAGCGTTAGTGTTGTTTAGGTACTTTTAGGAGCGTTCCTTCTATCATAAAATCTACAATAATGGCCACCGTATGGCGTATTCGCTAGATTGTTAGAAGGCCATGTGCATATTGTCAACATTTTTAATGGTCGAACATTTAGGAAAATGTTTGCCGAGTCATTCCTTACTAATTTCTTTCCCTGACGATTTTTTGTAGTCCGCTGGGAAACTTTGTTTTTGACATTTTTGTGTTTTCGCACTTCATTCACTAAAATGGCTGTAGTTCTTTCAATTTTTAAGTAAATTAAAATCTGAGGATACCGTTAGAAAGCTTGTGAGTTTTCCTATAAGAATTATGGAATATCAACCCTTTTTCTCACTAGAGGATTACGGAAAAATGACCGTCGAAAGTGCATACACCCTATATACAATACTCCAATTTGCTCTATTTAACTTATAAAAATCAGTATGGAATAGTTTGAAAAATTCTTGGAATTCTCTCATTTTCTTCCCATCGGTGATAATTCCGAGTGGAAAAAGACGACTTTGAAAATTTATTCGCTCGGCGCAGATTTGTTCGAAGAAAATGAGCCACTTGCCAAACGCGGTGGGGGAGGGTTTCTCCATTTCGAGCCTTCAGGGGTCATTTGAGCTGCGGGTCATCCGAAGGCCTCAGGTCCGCTATTAATCTTCCCCCAGGAGCGGCTTTTATTCGCCGAGGCTCCCCCCGCCCCCGAATCTCTGCGCCTCCTTCCACCGCAGGCATACGAGCTGGATCATTTGGAAGGCCTAACAAGTTCATACATCACGGGCTGACGTACGCAAATTACTTGTACTATTAACCGTGCAAAGTAATTTTTTCCACCGAGAAGAAAATCCGTAGAGTAAACATAACGTTCGAGAAAGAATTTGGCGTTTGAACGACCCGAAGGATGATAATTTTCAACAAATAATAAATATTTTAATAATATCACATGTATTACGTATTTGTTGTTATTACGTAGTTTGGCAGTTCGATTGTCCGATACTACGTCTTCCCGTTAGTCCATTATTCTGGTATTCCGTTTGTCCGCTAGTCTGGTCGTCCATTAGTCTGGTAGTCTGGTCGTCTTTGTCTGGTCGTCTATTTCCGGTAGTCTGTTTGCAGTTTGCCCGTTTGTCTGTTATTCCGTTCGCATTCTAGTCAGTTAGAACGTCAGTTGGGTAGTCTATTTGCCAGTTAGTCCGGTAGTCTATTTGTCCTGCAGTCTATTTGTCTGATAGTCTATTTGTCCGATAGTCTATTTGTCTGATAGTCTATTTGTCCGGTAGTGTGTTTGCTGTTTGCCCATTTATCCAATATTCCGTTTGCCCGTTAGTCCGGTAGTCTATTTGTCCGACAGACTATTTGTCCGATAGACTATCTATCCAATAGTCTATTTGTCCGATAGTTTATTTGTCCGGTAGTCTATTTGTCCGGTAGTCCATTTGTCCGGTAGTCTATTTGTCCAGTAGTCTATTTGCATGGTAGTCTATTTGCATGGTAGTCTATTTGTCCGGTAGTCTATTTGTCCGGTAGTCTATTTGTCCGGTAGTCTATTTGTCCGGTAGTCTATTTGCATGGTAGTCTATTTGCATGGTAGTCTATTTGCATGGTAGTCTATTTGCATGGTAGTCTATTTGCATGGTAGTCTATTTGCATGGTAGTCTATTTGCATGGTAGTCTATTTGCATGGTAGTCTATTTGCATGGTAGTCTATTTGCATGGTAGTCTATTTGCATGGTAGTCTATTTGCATTGTAGTCTATTTGCATGGTAGGCTGTTTGCATGGTAGTCTATTTGTCTGACAGTCTATTTGTCTGGTAGTCTGTTTGCTGTTTGCCCATTTATCCGTTATTCCGTTTGCCCGGTAGTCTATTTGTCCGGTAATCAATTTGTCTGGTCGTCTATTTGTTCGATAGTCTATTTGTCCGGTAGTCTGTTGGCTGTTTGCCCGTTTGGCCGTTATTCCGTTCGTCTGTTAGTTCGTTAGAACGAAAGTCCGGTTGTCTATTTGCCTGTTAGTCCATCAGTCTGGTAGTTGGTTTGCCTTTTGCCCGTTTGTCCTCAGTCCATTTGTTCGTTATTCCGTCTGTGAGAATGTACGAAAACTGCCGAATCGCTCTCAATTACCTACCTTTTTCCAATTTTTCGGGCTGTTAGTTTTGGTAAAGCCCAATTTAACCGGAATTTGGATTACTCTAAGAAATTTCGATTTATCGGTGTTATCAAATTTTTCCCCGGCCACAAAAATGAAAAGCCCGTTTTTATTCTGATAACTAGACGCATTTTGATTTCAATAGGTTTTAAAATGTACATAGTGTTTTAGCATTTTTGATCTTTACAGCTGCGGAGTAGTCGTAATACCTACAAAATATTTATCAGAACATTTATTCCCTAAAATGAGATAGTACCTATTATGCACCACGGGTATATTTTCGGATTTGATTTTTTAAATATTTTATCCAGAAATGCCCTCAGAAATCTAGAAAAACTATTTTGAAGAGGAAAAAACTAAAGGAAAATTCCATTTTATTTCAATTTAACAATAAAAAAATAGAAATAAATCCAAACAGAATCTTAACATAGAGATTTAATTACGACATAAAACTTTGTTATTCCAGGATTCTATTTTTTACTTAATACTGCTTTTTCTCTTTATAAATAGAACTAGGAAAAAAAGGCTAGGCCAAAGAAAGCTCAAAGATGAGACTCTCAAGAAAAAGGCTCAGCTCGGAAAGTTCAGTCAACATGATTACCCTTCGAAAAGGATGACGAGACGCTGTAAAGAAACTCTATTGATGATTATACTCAGCGAAGCTCGCCTTGTGATTTATCACTGTTTGTAAAAAGGGAAACTTTCACGATTTGTCACTTTGAAAATTAGAAACCTTTTTCTGCTGCCCGGGGTCGAAAGTCTATTTTCTGATATCGAAATACCGAAGCCGAAGTCACAATGGGGGCGGATATTATGAAGATTATAAATGGCCCTCGTACAATTCTATATTGCTTTATTCCCCAAACAGTTGGCAGTAAAGTTACATTTGGGAGCATATAGAAGTATTAAGTTGCCCGGAGGTGTCAGAAAATTACCCTGGCAGAAAAAGCTATTCAGACTGTTCGAGATTTCAACAAAATATTTCGGTTTTCTGCATTTAAATTTCGATTTCTCCTTTGATAAGCAAGGTAAATTCAAAAAACGATTATACCGTTGGAAAGCCGACATTTTGAGCCAGTTCTTCCTGCAGAGTGCGTGGGATTTCAACATTTTTTTCAAATCCTAAGCCCACGTTGAAAAAAATTTAATTAAAAAACATTAAGCCATTCTCGACTTTGGCCTGATTTTCTGCTTACTTAACTTTATTTTCGAAAGTTGCAAATACCTTAAAAATATAGAAAATTTAACGCTCTTTCCAACGGTAACCTTATTTTTGCGATCACTCCAAAATTTAAGGGCCTAATGGCCATTATTCTGAAACGGAATCGAAAACTCGAAACGAATATTCAACGCAAAAAAATTGTACTTTCCCTTATGCTCACAAAAAAGTTTATGGGACAAAAACTGTAACAAATGGGCTGAAGAATCGACCCCTTCAAGGCCAACAAACCACAAAGTCAAAAAAAAATTGAAGCGGAAACAATTACAAAAAAATGTTTAAAAGGGCCCAACGAGCTGAGCAAGTGTTTCAAGCGTTACATCGTTCACTAAACGATAATCCGTCGAAGTTTATTGATGAGAAAGGTTCGGAGGCAAAAATGTCGGCCGAAAAAACGATCCAAGGATGAAAACGCGAAGACAGGTTGCTTATCAATATGAAACATCATCCCTCACGCTTGTGCGTGATAAAAAAGCGATTTTTCGCCTCAGCTCGGAAAATATGAGAGAAATGGCAGGTGGAGAAAAGAGAAAGAAACCGTGTTGCCAGCACGACATTCCATCTCGTGAATTCTTCAGGTAAGGACATGCAATGGAATTGTTTCTAAGGTCTGAACACCTGGTATCTCCGGAGATTCTTGAGATATCCTCGATATTGATATTTTGCTCGGGGATTCAACTGATGCATTTGGAATATCAACAATATCAAGGATGGATTTATTTAGCCAGCATCCACTATGGGATAATTGCCCAATCCTCAAGTAAAAGAGAGGAAATGTCAACATGCAGAATTTGGGTAAAAGTACTGGATGTAAATAGTTACCTTTAGGTAAAGAACCTTTATTGTTAAAACGTCGTCTTCCTGAGACATTCCTAAATTCACAAATTTTCTGCAAATAATTTTTTTTAAAATGATTTTTCTATTTTGTAATGTGATTTTGATTTTTTGCCTGAGTTTCAAAGGTACCTAAATCCGAGACCTGTATGTACAAATATTTCGCCGGAATTTCAATTACTCGCATCGGAAATACTTAAAAGCCCAATTTTTATTTTTAAAAAATCCCATATGTCAAACAGCTACGAATTTACCCTCCCAGTCGTAAGGGTTGATCCGGAGTTTTTCCCAGTTTGCGAAACAAAACAACTGCTTCAATTTTAAAACGAACGAAGCCATACATGCGTGGAAGGGGGTGCTCGTTTCGAAAACAAACTAGATTTTCGATGGGAAAACTGCGGAATGCCAATTAAAAACTGAAGCCCAGTCCGCAGGAAAGGGTATCGATGATTAACGTCGGTCGGAATTGAACAACTCGCTATTCCACTCCGTAACTGGCGGAGAATCGGAAGAGAAAAAAAATTATTGAGGACTCTATTTTTTCTAACAAATCGACACCATTGTACCTCGCCGATTTTCAAAAAATGTATGTAAGTAACTTATTTGGTGGAGCGAATCGGGTAAAACTAGATCGAAAATAAAACATGAACGACGGAGGATCTGAAAAATGAAACAAAACGCCACCAAGCGCATTTTCCTATCCCAAACTGTTTCGAAAATACGATTTCCCAAAGGTTTTCTATTTGTCCGGTAGTCTATTTGTCTGGTAGTCTATTTGTCAGGTAGTCTATTTGTCCGGTAGTCTGTTTGCTATTTGCCCATTTATCTGTTATTCCGTTTGCCTGTTAGTCTATTTGTCTGGTAGTCTATTTGTACGATAGTCTATTTGTTTAATTGGCGATTTGTCCGGTAGTCTATTTGTCAGGTAGTCTATTTGTCAGGTAGTCTATTTGTCAGGTAGTCTATTTGTCAGGTAGTCTATTTGTCAGGTAGTCTATTTGCCAGGTAGTCTGTTTGCTATTTGCCCATTTATCTGTTATTCCGTTTGCCTGTTAGTCTATTTGTCTGGTAGTCTATTTGTACAATAGTCAATTTGTTTGATTGGCGATTTGTCCGGTAGTCTATTTGTCCGGTAGTCTGTTAGTAAACAGTAGTTAGTTTTTGATTACAACTCCAATCTGGGCGTACGGAAAATTTCACTCTGTATACAGACATTCCCTTTAAGAAAGAAAAAAGTTGTTTTGGACCAGAAAAATTTAGGTTTTTGCATAGAAAATCGTGTTTTTTTTTCGAAAAAATGGTTCAGTAGTAAAAAATAGTTAGTTCTTGATTACAATTCCACTCTTGGCTTATAGGAAATTTAACGCTGAATACAGAAATGCCCTTTAAAAAAGAAAAAATTTGTTTTGGACCGGAAAAACAAGGTTTTTATATTTAAAAAAATCTTTTTTTTTTTTTTTTTGAAAAAATTGCATCAAAAAATCGTGTTTCGGAAATCAGTTGTGATAGAAAAATGAGATTGGTGGCGTTTTATCCTATAGAAATTGGTTTCGTAAAATTAAAAATTGGCATACCTGCCTAATAAAAAATATACCGAAACCCCACTTTATTTCTGGTAGTGATCAAATTAGTTAGCTACAACTACCGTTGGAAATATATCGGCTCGAAATTACTGCGGATTACGATCGGTAAAAGCGAGCAAAAACTCAGCGTTCGGAAGTAATCGCGAAATTGCCAACAGTTAGACTGAATAGGAAGTCGAACAAAGGAGCGAAAGAAACGGAAGGAGAAAAAAGTATCGACTCCGCGGAAGATAAGGACGAAGCATTGACTGATCGAGAGGGGAGATGTGTACTCGGCGAGATACTGACGTCAGCATCCTTCGATATTTTTCACTTTGTAGCGTCTTCGAGCCGACTGTTTCAAAGGTTTCTCCCTTCAAACATCGAGGGCGAATTGCTTTGGAAAGAAAAGTCGAAATGTTCCACCGGGCTGAAGATGGAAATGTGCCTGCAATAAATTGCAACCTCGCGAGAATAGTGTTACAACTCGAAAATCCATTTTTTTCAGGAAACGCGAAACACTGTTAACGTCCATAATGTTATTTTCAACTTAAATTCATTCCGTAACATAAAAACATGAAAATTTATATAATAATTTTACATTGAATATCCTTTAACAATCAGTTTTGGACAATCTTTCAATCTGAATGACTGTTCAATAGTTCGCAAAAAATGTCAATTTTCAAAATTGTAAAAAAAATACGTTTGCTAATTTCAAAACTCTTCTGAAATCAAAGCACGTTTACTGACAATAAACGAATTTCATGATTATGCTAATTTTTGTAGCCAAGAACTAAATGGAAATTTCTATCATGGTTGAATATGGGCATTGGAATTGTTGACGATATTTGGACTCTTTCAACTCAAGAAGCAAGTTACTCCTAGCATATTACTTTATTATTTACTACTATATTATCAGTCAATACATACGATTTTTGAACGAAAATGTCGGTGAGAAAGTGCCAATTAGTAGGTTAAATTAAATTTTTTCATTTTTGTAAGATTTACAGCAAAAAAATGCAATACACTTTTCAAAAAAAAAAAAAAAAAAAAAATTGAAATTTTACAACTAGCAGTTTGTTTTTTCTTCTCGTCTACACTATTCTAGATTTTTAACTTTCTTACTCTGTTTTTCCCCCTGAAACTGTAAAGCGAAGTGAAATTAAAAATAAAAACACTCATAATGACGAATGAAAAGCTTATACGTAACGAAAATGAGATGTTCAAGTGAGGAGCTGTAGTAAAAAATCCAAGATTGCTATCAAAACCGAAATGTTTTGAGAATTCTAGTTCTATTTTAGCTTCTACCCGTCGTTTTAGAATCAGTTTTATTTTATTTTTTTTTTACCACATAAATTTTTTTTTTTTTTTTTTTGGTTTTATAGTTTAGTTGATTTTTTCAACTGTTTATTTTCAAACTTCGATTGAGGTCCTGAAAAATTAATTTTTGACGATTTTTTGATTTTTAATTTTCTTCAGTACCTAGTATAAAATATTTAAAGCTGACTTCAAAAATGTGCTCAAAAAATTAAGAAAAAGTGCTGAAACGGGGAGTCGTCGATTTTTGTGAAGTGAAGGCGTTTTTCTTAAAAAAAACCTTCTAAAATTAATATTTACCTCGGTAAGTTTGTGATAAAGAAATGGGTGGTTAAACACGGTAATAAACAATCATTTTCAAACTCAATTCACAACAAACAAATTAAAAAACCACCCCCACGCAATGGATTTCGATTCTCTGCGGGGAAATGCTTGTATTATGCAAAACCTTCAATTCCTTCAGGTCTTGAAGGTCAGGTAGCCTCAGCGCCGGGCGCCAAAATACGAAAAAATTCGCATTTACAAAAACTGCTATATCTCGCTCGCATTTCGGCCTTTTTTCAAATTTCTTGAACTGGAATGTTCGTCTAGGCAAGGCCCATTACCCTGTTTAGTTGGAATTTCAATTACTTACAGTACTTTCGAGGTATTAGCACTTTTAGCGGTTTTTTTTTATATTTTGCTACAAAAAACGAATTTTGGCGTTTTTGGTGTTAAATATTTTGATGTTTGCTGTCACGTAGGTATTTTTTCGTAACTCGATGCACTTGAATGTTAGGCGGGGTTCAAAATTGTCATTTTCAGTTTTTTTTCCTTTAGCGCATTTTGTCCATGGAGATTTGTTGGAAATTCGAATCTAGTCTCTCTTCTTGCAGATTTCTTCGTTCAAAAACATTATTCTGGCTCGAAATTTCACGTATATCGGAGTATTGTACGTTGCGTAAATAATAGTAACAAATTCGTAACATAATTTAACGCTGTATTTTGTTAAATCAGGTTTACACCTGGGACTCAAAGTATCGCAAAATTTTCGATATTTCAGCAATACTGGCGTATCGATGAATCACAATTCCACAACTGAATTTCCAAACCGCTCAGTTTGGGTTGGGATGCGTTGAGCATCGATTCCACCGGGTCCGGGATATGGGTCAAAAAACGGGCTAAAACAGGGCGGGACGACGAACTGGGCGACCCCCATGCATCCCGCTAAAACTAGGTAACTACACAATAGCGATAAATTTCACCAGTACAACATTACGATACAGCGAAGTTGGGCGGGGAAAAATATTTCGATCAAAAGTTGAAAAAATATAAAATTGGTAACGTATATCGTCGATTTCGAAATTAAATTCGCTAAAAACGATACGTACAGGTCGAATATATTTTTTTTTTTTTGAATGTGAGGAGTTTTTCGGCAAAATTGAAATCTTCTTATGAAATAATTTTGAAAAATTTTTAAAATGTTACAAAAATTAAAAAAGTTTTTTTTTTAAATTAATAAGCAATGTTCTTCTAGCGTGAAGTAACTACCTACGAATTTCACAAACGAAAAATCGAAATCGAAAAAATATTTCTTCTAAAATTCGCCCTACAATAGACGGCCTAATTCCTTCGGAAAGAGAGAGAAAACCGAAAAATTCTTACCTCGTTTCAATGTTGGCTGAGCGTAGACCGACTGCGGTGGAAAGGCGGCGCGAAAATTGTACCGATCCGCCGTCGACGATCGTGCCGATTTTCGAAGGAATCCTCGAAGGAAAACGATCGACGTTTATCGTCTATTTCGATTTATTTATATTTTCGAATTTGCGCCCTTTTTATTGGCGAAAATGACCGCGCGCCAGTTCAGGTTCCCCGGGAGAGACTACTAGCTGGGCGATTCCGAGTTTTCGGGGTGGGGCCCGAAGACTGGCGGTTCACGGCGCATGCGCGGCCGGCTTGCCCCCCGTTTCGCCCCCTGGCCTCAGCAGCCGCCGGTTTCCGGCCGATCTCGTTTTCATCAGACTAACCCAGAGGCTGCGGGGCTGTTGCGATACTCTCGAAAGTATAGATTTCTTCGTTCGATAATCGATATATCGACGGGGAGTATCGAGTTTTCTTCGCCGGGTTCAACCCCTGCAGCTAAGGGGCAATCTTCAGGTATAAGGAAAAACATTAAATGTTTTTTTTTCAAATTTTGAATCTTAAAATTTAAAAATTGAAATTATTAAAAAAATTGAAATTATAAAAAAAATTGAAAATAAAAAAATTTAAAAATAATAATTAAAATTTAATTACATTTATATTTATGAATATCCAAATAATAATTGAAATTTAAAATTTTAAATTATAAAAAAATTAAAATTATAAAAAAATTGAATTTAAAAAAAAAATCTTAAAACATTTAAACGTTAATCTTTTTGTTTTCGCGTAATGTTCGGTTTTTGGTCGAGGGTGGGGCATCAGAAGGAGGTAGTCTTAATATTTTTATGTATTTCCCCAACGCTTTCGTCGCTTTTGGTGAAAAAGGAATTCGGTTTTGATATTCAAATATTTGTATTTTGTGACTTTACAGTCTCGGTCCCCTAAACGCCACCCAGTATGACATCCTGCACAGATTGACAAAAGAACAATGCGATAACCTCGTGTCTGATGGTATGTCCAATAAATAAAAAAAAATTAATTTCCTACCGGATGGGAGCTTATTTTACGCCCAGAATGCTGAACCGATTTTGACATTTTCAAGTTTGTTGCATTCAAATCGACCTCCTTCAGAGCATCAACAAAAAACCGACAATACGTTTTTCAATAGGTAATTTATTAATATAATTTATTAATTTATATATATAATTAAAATTTTGTATATAATTTATTAATAATAGGTAATAAATTCAGTAAAAACATACTATTTCCATCTTAAATTTTCAGAGTCCTATTAAAAACTTCCAAATTTCCGAAAAAATGCCAATAAAAAATCTTTAAAACGTTCCAAAAATTCTCATAAAAAAATTTAAAAAATTAAATTCTCATCGATCGTAAAAAAATCGTAGGATTTTTCTATTTCGATGCCTATTTCCAAGTTTCTATTAACAATTCCCCGATAAAAACCTTAACCTTTAGGCAATCGGTAGGTACCAAATGTATAAATGGGGAAAAACTATGGCTTATCGATTCCGACAAAGCGGTGCCAAGGCAGGGAAAACGGCCTGTCCCCCGGGAACTTAGGGAGGACTCCGCCCTAGCCTCCCTTCCAACTCCACCCTTATCTTCTCCCTCGACGTCCTATGACGTCAACGGGCTACATCCATAGCTACGCCAGTCGCCTAGAGAACCCGAAAGTCCCTCCCCGTTCCGACATAGTTCCAAAACGAATTCGACCTTTCAACCCCCTAACTTGCCACTTGAAACGACCCGACGCAGTGGAATTAACTTTAAATGAACATCATTACCCAATTATTCAGTTTAAAGGAAGTTCCTTTCGAGAAATGTTCCATTTTATTACCTATTAATGGATAATTATTATTTATCAATCCATAACGCCCCCGGCTATGCTTTTTCATTTTATTATTTCATAATAATTGTTATTTATCAATCTGTAAGCTTCCCAGTTATACTTTTATCATTTTTAATTTTTCATAACTATAAATGAACATTATTACCCAATTATTCAGTTTAAACGGAGGCCAAGGAAGTTCCTCTCAAGAAATGTTTCATTTTATTACCTATTTATAAATTATTATTATTATTTATCAATCCATAACGCCCCCGGCTATGCTTTTTCATTTTATTATTTCATAATAATTGTTATTTATCAATCTGTAAGCTTCCCAGTTATAATTTTTTCTTTTTAATATCTCATAATTATCCTAGCCTATAATACTTATAATCCTACTGGTAAGAGAATTGCGTATAGGTACTATGAAAGCCGAAATTGTTATGAAAAATCTGAAATTTTATCGGAATCGAACGATAAAAAATTTGATCAATACTCCCCCAATAAACCCGCATAAAGTCTTCCTATCAGCCCCATACTGAATAATTCCTAGGGTTAGAATGTTCCTTTGCCTCAACGCCGAAATCTGCGCCTTTTTTCACTGGCGCGCCAAAAAAATCACTTTTTGCCTAAACTTTACTTCGGCCGTAAAAGCCAGAAAACTGAAAAAACACGATTTTGACAGCATCAGTACCCCCCGAATCGTCCGAGCAGATCAAAGTCCCAAAGTAGCCAATTTTAGTCAATACCTGGAGTCATGCCAAAAAAAAACTCGAAGTCAGATCCATGATTTTTTTAAAATTTTCCTGGGAGACTCCTTGGGTTTTCCATGATACGTCAGTTTTTTGCATTTTCATCAGTTCTGGAGAGCCTTAGAAAATTTTCAATTTCCCTACCCAAGAGAAAACCGCAATCGACAACAAAACTTGATCAGAAAAGAGAAAAATTTTGAGAAACAAAATTTGATCAAATTGGTCAAAAAGCTTCGCTTCAATTTGATGCACATTTTCAGGTGAATTCGATCAAAAAAATATCAAGAGGCCCAGAACGACAAAAAAAAAACTCTTTTTTTAGAACATAATGACTTTTTTGACTTTTGATTTTTTTAAGAATTTAAATTTGAATTTAGAGATGGAATTTAGATGTGTATTTCACCTATTTATAATATATATCTCATCTGCAAACGTAGGTATGTGCAAATGTATGGATAGCTCCAATACACCAATGCAAATTCCAATTTACAGAAAAGGGTTGAATCATTCGAAAATGGAATAGTTCGAATAAGGATTTTATTTTTCTGACAGTTGAGACGAGTACGTTCACATGAGTTCTGGCCGAAAGGCCTTCATACTGGCCTACAGTTAATATATAGGTACTGTAGCGTGCCAAGTTTCCCGCAAAATATCCCGTTTCTCCCTCGAGTCGCGCTGAGGTGTAGCGGGTCAAGTTTCCCGCAAAATATCCCGTTTTTCCCTCGTGTTGCGCTGGGGCAACACTGCTGTGTCAGGTGGGGATCGGCGGCGCAGTTCAGGCTGAGTATGCGCGAATTCAGTCCTGCCCATGGAACAACTATTGTTGTTCCATGGTCCTGCCGAAGTGTTCTCATTTACTCCGGATGGTACCATAATGTCGAGTGGCAGCTTCTGATCAGGTTATCTTGTGAACTTCATCCATTGCTGAGTCGAGAAAGAAGATTCTCTGCCTTTGCGGAGTCAGGTTAGCCCAGATTTCCTCGAATTCACGACCTCGGCCATCCAGGGCCTCGAACAACTACCAAAAAACTGGTAGAACGTTATTTCTGGGACAGAATGCGACGAGAAATGATGGAATGGTCGAAGGCGTGTTTGCCGTGCCAGCAAAGCAAAATTGGCCGGCACACAAAGCCTGAATATCAAAATTATGGCCACGCGGCCAAATTCGAACATTTCCACCTCGTCATAGTCGGCCCCTCGAAGAAATACGAGGAAAGAAATATCTGCTCACGATGATAGACACCTCTTGGCCAGAGGCGGTGCCCATGAACACGATAACAGCTGACAAAGTAGCTGAAGTGTTCTACGAGACATGGGCAACACCCCCAAAACCATCACAACGGACCAGGGCACCCAATTCGAGAGTGATTTTTTCAACTCGATTGGGATGTCACAGAACCAGGTCATTGGCGTTTCATCCGGAAAAATCGAAAGGGTACACCGTACTCTGAAGGCATCGATTATGGTGTCCATAAGAAACTGGATACAAGCCTTGCCCGATGCGAATCGGACTGCGGAGCGCGCTTCCAGAGGACACGGACACCTTACCGTCCCAAAAAGCTTTTTGCACGTCAATGAGATGCCAGGGGACATCCTCACGCCACCTCCGCGGACAGAAGGAACCCAAAGGTGCCTCCATCACGATACAAATGCAAAATTCTATGTTCCCAAGGATTTGCAAAAATGCAAACAGGCGTTAATCAAAGTGGTCACAAATAAGATGTTGCTTCGGCTTCCGTACATGGGACCCTTTGTGGTCCCAAAACGGGACAAAATCTCCGTGACAGTCCGGTAAAGAGCGGGTAAAGCGGCGCATGTTTTGGCCGAGAATCCTGCCAACAAATCGTCGGAAAACGCGAATCGGAGAGGAATTCGAGGAAACTCGCCCAAAAAGGGACATAAAACCCCCAAGTTGGATGAAGGACTATGTGAGCCAATCAAATGGCAGCAAGCCGTCGTCGAGCGAGCCCACTGCCAACCTTCAAAGGTCAGAGAAGGTCATACCTCAAGCGGCCATCGGCACTATAAAAGGGGCGACTTCTGCTGAGACCAGTCATTCCCAATCAGTTCGCCATGGAGAGCAACACCGATGTTCAAGCAGCGATGGAGCTCGAAATGGAACTGGAGGCCGCAACGATTCCACCTGCGCCAACGGTTCCACCTGCACCAAAGGCGCAACCAGCAAACGACAAACCAAGTCAGGCTCGTGCGCAATACGCAAACGAAGGACAGCGCCGTGGCATGGAACGATGGCTGCGCAAGAGGCAAGAACGGGCACAGCAACAAGCGACCACACAACGCGGGCACCGAGCAGAACAGGCCGCCGCAGGAGAAACAAAAACTGCACCAAGAAGGCGAAAAAGGCGTCCAAGGCACAATCGGCAGCCGGCGGGTAGGGTCGTGTGGACGGAGCCGTCAGGTCATACCGTAACATGGAACATGACGGCGGGACCACCACCCAACGCCAAGCAGCATCGTTAGATGGCCGGTCTTTCTGATCCGACGACGATTGCTGCTACGATGGGTTCATTTCACCCTTGCAGTGATCGGGCGCCTGGAACAGATCACCAGTGTCAGGGTACAATTCGGCCAAGTCAGAAATAAGGTAACGAAGGACAGCATCCCGATCCGGGTCTATTGCGAGTTGACTGGCCTTGCAAGGCGCGTGTGACAAGGTCGTACGTGATGTTGGACCACAACCATAATCTATAAAACTATCGTGGACCGTCATCACGGGATCAGTTGGAGATTCAACACCTGCCGGCCCCGCCTTGCAACTTGTTAAGTCCAGACCCATTCGTGGCAGTTTCTGACACTGCCTGACGCAATAGTTTTTTGTCTGTCTTCTGAGTTTCCATTAATTTCAACAACAACAAGTAGGATAAAGGGCTATCAAACCAAATCTCTGGCTCCCCGGCGGGGAATCGAACCCCGGTCTCCCACTGACAGGCGGGGATACTGACCACTATACTACGAGAACAATTATAGCAGCGGGCAAGGGTAATTGTCTTCTTGATACATATGGATGGGGCTCAGCGAGCCACCGATTCCGGCATCTGCCTAGGTGGACCTGGGAAATCTGGGGTTCCACTGCATGGACAAGTTCGAACCAAATATGGTCCATGGACCTGGAGGTGGAGATGAGGATGGCGAAGATCTTGAAGGACATCAGGTACTAGCTCAGCGGCAACAGCAAGCAGTACGCAGGAGGCAACAGAAAAGGTCTCAATGGAGCCACCGATACCAGAATCTGCCACCCAATGCTATTCGAGTATTCTTGCCGGAGCTGCACGACTATCTAGTTGTAAAGAAGGTCCGTATCTCGACATCATGGTACCATCCGTAGTAAATGAGAACAGGACTAAACTCGCTGTTCAGCAGGACCAAATTCGCTCAAAATTCGCACATACTGAACTGCGCCGTCGATCTCCACCTGCTTCGTCCTTTCCGCTTCTCCTCTTTTCCCCTACTCGGCAGGCCCCGCTCCAGTGTTGCCTCAGGTTGAGGGAGAAACGGGATATTTTGCGGGAAACTTGGCGCGCTACACTCAGCGCAACACGAGGGAGAAACTGGATCTCTTGTTGGAAACATGGCACGCTACAGTATTCAGGTATCATTCATATAACATATTATTAACTTTTTTCAAATGGTCGAAGGTTCTTCCGCCAAATTCGAAAATTCGTAGGGCATCAAAGACGATTTTGCCTCTATCACAATCAAGTGAGCTACTTCACAGAAGGATTCTAACGAAATTCACTATAATTATTCGTCGAATGAAAAATAAAAACCGTTTTCTCAAAATTTGACACGTAGAATTAACATTACGAAGAGAACTTAGCAATTTAACGTTACAATATTAACATTCAAATTTTTCTGGAAGTGTGGGAAGCCTACAGGAAATGAGGGCGTCTCATTTTCGCAAGTAAATTGCGGATTTTCGAATTTATTCTATGGCTGAAAAAACTCAAATTCAAGTCGCGATTTTTCACGATCAATGGCATTACCTACTGGCTGAATGTCAGTTCAAAATTTGGATTCGAACAATGAAATGGAAAATGTGATTCGAGGTGAGCGCACACAGGAACGCATCGCACCACCAAAATTGAATTTTTTGGTAAAATTAGTTCATCCCAAGTCCGAGGTTGTTTTTTTAGTGGGAATGTTATCAAAACATGATCTATTCGCCCTTTTGCTGAAACACACGGACGGCGACAGGCAGACGGAACCCAAATTTTGAATTAAACATGAGTAGTATATATTTGAGGGTACGACAACGGTCACCACTGTGAGCAAAAGTATCCCTAAAATTAGGGAAAAATGGAAAAAGAGGGAAATCTTTAAAGTATTTTTAAAGGATTATTAAATAATCTTAATTTAAATGTTAAATTACCGAGAGGCAGAAGATTTTGCGTCCATAACTGGAGATTTTAGCAAGCACAATACCTTTATACCCTGACGTCGACGTGTAAGACAAGGATTAAAATTTAATATTATTTCAATAATATTAAATTAAATAAAAATTATTAAATTTTATAATTCTTCTTGGATACCTACTGCAACAGTTTTCCTCTTTTTCCCCATTTGTGGGGATACTTTTGTACACAGCTGGGGCGGATACTACTCCCATGAAAAAAAAACAGACATTTTTGTTCAACTTTGTAGATATTTTAGAACTGTTCCCCTCCTTTCGCCGTACAGAAATTTTCCTAAAATTTTTTAATCAGCTTTACAACGGAAAAACGACCTATTTTGGCACAGGTTTCCACCCCCAATATTCCACCCTCGAGGCTTCCTCGGTTATTGCAAAATTCAATAATTCACATTCACAGCTTAAAATCCATTAAGTGGTTCATGTTTTTGTCCTACACTATAAATTTCGGACAGTACAGTATTGTATTTCGAACGCAATCCAAGGAAAACCGTTTCGGTTCCCCTCAAATTGGGCCAAAAGTATATCGAACCGATTTTGATAATATGAGGCTTCTTCTCTCAAAATTAACCCTCTCCGTAACAATAATACGAAAAAATCTTGAAATATTTCCGATGATTTTTATTATGTATCGGCAAGAATATGAATAAAGTCGAATATTGTGAGCTGGTTTTTTGCGATATTGCAAAACAGAATTCCAAGAGAGGTAATTAGTGATTTCAAGTCTTAGCGCAAATAATTAAAGGATTTCGGCAAATTATTTCCAGGGAAAAAATCATTTTTTTGCCAAATTCACATTGCTTAGGATCTTAGCTACCTTTTCGAATTTTCATTTTAAACACCGATAAATTTCTGAGCAAATTTTTAGTTTCTACATTATTTTTTAGTAGTTAAATTATTTTTTGTCAATTATGTTATTCTTTATTAAAATGTTCACTCCTCAAGACGGATTTCGCGGCAAAATTGCATGGCTGAGCGATCGAACCGATCAGCAGTAACGGAAAAAAGCAAATTAATGAGTCAAAACGGCCTCTCCGATATTTAGTGATCAGCTGACCGAAATCGAGAGAGAACATATTTCATATTTCCGCTGCCAATCATCTCAAAAATTCCCCGCCTGAGGGATTTTATCCCGATTGAGAAACTCAACAGCCGATAATCGAGAATAAAATTCGGCAGATAAACGAGAGATTGAACTCGGAAAAAATGTATGGAATGCCTTGGAAACAGAGGATGTACGGATACATTAAAATTTTCTAAAACGTACGAGCCTTGAGATGGACATTTAACCTTCCGATATTGGATTATTGGAGTTTCAACTAGAAGACCGATAAATCACCGTCTACTTCTGGCACAAGAACCAGTTACACGACATTTTCGGACAAAAATTTCAATCGTATGGCTCAAAACTGGATTTAATATGACACTATGCCTAAGGTAAAGTCACTGAAACAGGACCGCACATTACAAAAATGCCAGTATTCAGCCACGGAGAAATCGAAAGAGCAAAAACTCTAAAGAAAGTCGAAATAATTGTTTTAGAACATTACCTAAAAGAAGACCATAATGGAAGAATAGTTGAAATCAGTAGAGCGATCTCAGTTACAGCCCGGGAACTAGCGAATTATTCTCTAAACTATTATTTGTATTATTCATTAATACAGTGCCCAGAAAATGTGGACGACACGAATATAAGAAATTGCCTCTTTTTTAAATATCTAGAAACAGAAACCTGACGGGGTCGTGAAAGAAATGAAAAAGGAACAGAGATAGTTGATAGATTTAGAAATTGTACATTTGCCCCTGATGTCATTCGCCGGTGTTGGGCGTCCAGCGGTCGAATTCGATGCCGGAATCCGGCGATTGCCCGATGCCCAGCGGTGACAAGAATGTCGTCGAAAGCGGCCCTTCGGTCGGCCTAGTCCAGGCCGAACTGCCGCTTCGCCCTTCGCGGCCGTCACCTTTGGCCATCAGGTCCTGCTCGAACCTGGAAAAAGTGAAATTCGTAAGAAGGAATTATGTTAAAGCTCGCTTTGCAGATTTTGAGCGATAAAGTACGCTCACACTGCACGCCGGGCTAGAGCAGAATGTGCCTGGCGGCCCTTAAGTGTAAGCCACGCCCACAGTACCGCCCCGCAGTGCGGCACACAGCCGCCTAAGCGGCTCCTTTGCCCCAGAACGTGCGGCACTCAACCAGTCAGAGACGCGATTGCTACGGCTGGACACGCCCACCAACGACTCAACCCGCCATCCATAGAAGATTTGATTGTCGAATCTTTCGGGTCGGCCTAGACCGCTCTGCCGCTCGGGTTGAGCCATTCGTCCGATACGGCCTTTCGTATAGGTGCGCACTCCACAGGCGGGGCTATAGCAGAATGTGCCTGGTGGCACCAAAGTGAAAGTCGTAAGAACGGCTCAACCGTCGCGCCCACAGAACCGCCCCGCAGTGCGGCACACAGCCCCATAGGCGGCTTCATGGTCCCTGAACGTGCGGCACTCAACCAGTCAGGGGCGTGATCGCCACGGCTGGACACGCCCACCGACAGCTCAAACCGCCATCCACAGAAGATTCGATTGTCGAATCTTTGGGGCCAAGACCACCCTGCCGCTCCGTTGCCGCGGGGTGAGCAGTTCATTGATACCACCCTTCGATGTAGGTGCGCACTCCACCGCTTCAAAAACATCGCTCTCAACGCTTCTTTTCTGATGCTGCACTGCAACCCAGCCAGATTACGGCAATTAAATCAAGGCAAATGACCTCGTACTGCACAACTGTACTCACCTAGCTAGTTCCTCCATGAAATGGAAATTCGGCGCGATGTTCGGTTTCCGATTTCTGACCCAAATGAAAGCGTCGTTCATGGACAGGCAATGCCTCGCCATCAAATAGGCCAACGTCACCGTCACCGACCGACTGACACCTGCCACGCAATGCACCAAAACGCCCTTCTCCTGATTTCGAGCTTCGTCTGCAACGAAAAGTATGAATTCGATCACCTACGACTCAAAACCAATTACTTCAGAAATATGGCGAGTTACGAAAAGCACGCTCACCGATGAATTCAATGGTTTTGGGGAAATGAGCGGTCAAATCCTGGCTCCAGTGATCGGTGATGGGGATTTTCATGTATTTGATGTCGCCTGAAGCTTCGAAGACGTTGGGCAGATTTGGCGTCACGTTGAGGACGTACTGAAAAATGGAAAGTATGTTTGGAAAAGTCGTGACGAAATACGCTGCAAAGCGATAGTCGAAGTTAGATTCTTCATTGATCGAGTCTCATTGCAGATGTAGTGAAAGGTGTAGCGATTTGACAATGGAGGAAACTATCGACGAATAATCTCTTGAGCAAAATCCGATGATGTCAACATCGATCAAAATCGATTACCGTCCATCAACCGCCATCAAGCCGGCTCAGGTTTCGTTTTTGACCTCAGAGAACCTCGAATTTTCATTTTTCAGATTATCACCATGATACGTAATGACCAATACCTTGATATTGTGCTTGGTAAGTGTTTCCAAGTCTTCAGAGTTGACAGCATTGCCGAGAAACAGATGCGGAAGGATTTCAACGAGAGTGTCGTCCTCGATGTAGCCGCTCGGATTGCACGGGATTTCGCAAGTGCATTTCTCCTTGCCTTTGACGCAGTTCGTCGGCCCGTAGTTGGAAATGCGAAGGGACCTTGAAAAAAAAAGTCAAAATTCAAATGGGTGCTTGAAAAAATGCAACTACGTCCGACTGTTTCCGCGATTTTACGGATGAAACGAAGCACTGAGAGTAAAGTTCAAAATCTGTTTGCAAATTGAGAAATTCCTCAATAATTTATCTGGAAAATAGACAAAAAAATACCTCAATCCCATCAACGGAAGTTCTGGATCGGTTGCAGTGAGTGGGTCGTCCAAGGAGTCGCACCATTCCGGATAGCAGGCTCGAAATTGGGCGAACCCATCTATCGACAAAAGAAGGTTTTGATACATAAAAATTTGAGAAAGTTCAAAGTATCATTCAGTTCGAGTTCCAGTTGTACTTCCAATATCAGTTGGGCTTTGAGTTTTGAGTTTCAGTTCGAGTTGGAGTTTGAATTTCAGCTATCGTTTTACTTCCAGTTTGAGATTCAATTTCGGTTTGAGTAAAAATTTCAGCTTGAGTTTCAAGTTCGGCTTGAGTTTCAGTTTGAGTTTGATTTTTAATTTCAGTTTGAGTTTGATTTTCGATTTCAGTCCGAGTTTGAGTTTCAATTTCAGTTGTAGTGGCAAATCCAGTTGAACTTAGGTTTCAATTTTAGTTAGAGCTTCAGTTTGAGTTTGAGTTTCGATTTCAAACTGGAACTGAAACCCACACTGAATCTCGAACAACGATTGACACTCAAACCGAAATCAAACTCAGATGTTAGAGTTTCAGTTCGAGTTTTGATTTTAGTTTGAGTATCAATTTTAGTTCGAGTTTTGATTTCGGTTTGAGTTCAATTTCAGTTCGGGTTTCATTTTCAGTTTGAGTTCCAATAGTATTTTGAGATTCAGTTCGAGTTTCAATTTTATTTTGAGTTCAATTTCAGTTCAAGTTTCCATGTCAGTTTGAGTTTGAATTTCAGTTTGAGCTTCACTTGCAATTTGAGTTTCAATTTCAGTTTGCGTTTCACTTGTCGTTTAAGTTGGAGTTTCAATTTATGTTTTTGTTTCAATAACATTGCGAGTTTGCATTTCAGTTTAATTTTCAATTTCAATATGAGTTTGGGTTTTAATTTCAGTTCGCGTTCGAGCTTCAATTTCAGTTTGAGTTTCAGTTCGAGTTTGACTCCAATTTCAGTTCCAGTTTGATTTTGATTTGGAATTTTAGTTTTCAATTTCAGTTTCCATTTCGGTCCCAGGTTCAGTTTCAGTTTCAGTGAGTACTGAAACAAGACACAAGATTACCAATGAGGAACATGCATGAAAAAAAATAAACTGTTTTTTCGCCATAATATTCCTTCTTAGGCTTCGAAAGTGGTGTTATGGTGGATGACGGTTCGGAAAAGTGGTAATTAAAAGAGGAGGGAGGCTCAGTGAAATTTGCAGATTTGAAGTCGAGCGGGGAAATGACCAGCCGCAAGGTTACGCATCTTCTCGTGAACACCAGTGCAACCTCCTCCGAGTTCATGCGTGTTGTGTAGTGATAGGACGGGGCGATGTTTGTTTACCTTTGTTGATGAACTCAGTACTCGACAATATGGAATGGAGAAATAATTTAAGCAATTATTGCTTCATGCGGGGGTGCAGAAATAAAGACCCGGAGAAAATGGTGATTGTGCCGTCAAAGCCCGAAAGCACGAGGAAACTTTGGTTTAACGTCGCGCGGCAACAATATACGAGTGCGAGGCGTCTGGGTGCTTTTCATAAAACTCTTGTAGGGCTTCAAAATCGACGAATGGAATGTTCTCAGCTGTGGCTTTTTGAAAACCGTCCAACAACACATTGATCCTTCTTTTATGAGCACTCATCACGACTTTCTTCCGATGAAACGACGAAATCACGAAAAATCCAAATAATCAAAACAAACAAGACCGTATGACGTCTTCTTCTTCTTCTTTTTCTTGATATGATGCCACTGCGCCATTCGCCTTTTGCCGTTACTTTACGTGCAGTCTCGCCCGCACAGTGACGTCACAATGCTACCCGCCACGTTCAAAAGGGCACTTTTCATTAGCGTTTTTCACCAGGAAAAATGTCGTTTTTCCGTTTAAGATCATCACTACATCATTTTCGCATCCTAAACAGCACCATTCTGGCGGAAAAAATGGATTTCGTTTTTCATGCATGTTCCTCATTATTGGTACCTACTGTTAACTGGCCGAAATCAAGTTGTTCGAACCGAAATTGAAACGTAATAGGCGGGCTGCTGTATTATAAGCTGCGGCCGTTGGAAGATGTGTTGGAAATGCGGGATGTTTCGATCCATCGGCCCACGAGTCTCACCCTTTTCAAGGTCACTGGGGAACGACCCTCGTCCGACCGACTGCTGCGCGACCATAACGACTGCTGCGCGACCATAACCTCAGTTTTGGAGAAAACGATTTTCACACGTACGGATTGTACATTTCGATGAAAGAGCGACAATTTTGAGTTTTCGTAATTTTTCGACGGATATTCCGACCCCTCAAAACTTGAAATCGGAATTTTACAGTGACGGCAGCTTCAAAGGTCTACCTCCAGATTCCAGGACCATGATGCAATTTTAACGCTCTTGACCTCAAAATGAACATTTTTTAAAATTTACAATTTTCCTATGGTTTTTCGTTTTTTTTTGTTTTGGTTTTTCGAACAGAAAAAGTAGGTATAAGTTTGTGTTGATAAGTAGGAAAAAAGTCACTTTTGGTACAGTTAGATGTAACGAATGAATGATCTAATAATGGGCGACAGAATTGGGCTACTCCTCCATATTTGGCGAACGAATTTCAATGTTTAGTCCCAATCTCAGAAAATAGTGATTTTTGAGTCCAGGGTGCACGAGCACTTTGTTAACCGGGCAAAATAGTTCATCCATACCACCCCACCCCTCGTTTTGGTAGTAAAAACTCACTCAAATAATGTTAAAATACCAAATCTGGTATTTTATTACTCTCCGTAAAATTACATTATGAGGGAAACCATTTATTATTATTTTATGGACCAGTAAAAATACCAAGTTAACTGCTATGAAGTCATCGGTAGAAAAATAATGAAAATTATTATTTCAAGCGCCAACAATAAAAATTATCACGTATGTGACGACACTAAAATAGTTCCAAACGTCAAATCGTAATTCGAAATGAATTGGAATTATAAAAAATCAAAATAAAATACATAAGTAAATCGGCGTACCTGAAACATTTGAAATAAGTAAATTGGAATAAAACACAACCCCAAGGGCTGTAAATAAAATAAAATATAACCCTTTTATATCCCTAGATAAATTAGGTACACGTAAAAGCACCAAAAGTATAAAAACCCCAATTTTGAAACTAATAAACAGTGATATAGAGAGGTGAATGAATAAAAGGTTTTCCAACAACCGAAAAACGTCTATTTACTTTTCACTTTATTAGAAAGGCCACCGCAAATAACCAAAAATATTTAAAAAAAAAATAAAAATATAATAACGCTCACCTTCCAGATAAACGACGTCGCAGCCATCTTGACTGAGTCGCTTGCTGAGCGTACTTATCACCTCGGACCGTTCGCTGTTCTCGTCGTAAAGTACGAAAATGTTATCCTTGTAAGCGCCGGCGATTTTCTCTTTCAACTCCCTCGACTTTATCGTCGAGATAAGGTCGATTTTCCCGGCGGCCAGACGCCTCAACATGATCGTCGGTATGGAAAAGTTGACCGCTTGCCTGATGTGATATTCGCCGTATTCGTTGGAGCTCCGGCAATCCAAAATTATGAGTCGCGACCCGTTGCCGCGGAGCTCCTTGTACAGCCAATCTTTGCTCACGGTGCGTTCCATCGTCGAGGATTGGCTATAACTCCGAAGAGAACCGGCCCCGACCTAGAGGATCGATAGATACCTGTTGAAAATCAACCACTCCTCGCTATTCACTGTTCGGTGCGGGAATGCGGCAGAAATCGAGCCAGACGCGCGTTCCGGTTTTGGGACATTTCCCTCAAAATCCTCCGGCAGTTATCTCGAGCTTTTCGCCCTTTCGTCGGTCGAATTTCTTCGGCAGAAACACGAAAGCGGAAGCTGAACGCCCACCGACACCCACCGAGTCGCGAGCAGCAGCGGACAAAACCCCAACTAGAAGCCGAGCTTTATTCAGTGGAAATTGCTTCGAAATTGTCGGCCGAATGTGAAAAAACCGTCGGATAAACAGCACGAGGGACACTTGACTGGAACAATGAATCACTTGTCGGTTTGTGGTCACTTGGCTTCATTCACATTCAGTTTGTTCTCCGTGCTATGGCGTGCGAACTTGAAGGAGGAAACGGTGACGGGGAAACGGGTGCGAATACTGGGGCCAGGCGGAAACGGCCGGGCCGGGCGCGGAGGGAAACGGGCCGCCAACTTAAAAACGGGAGAGATTCCCTCGGGAGCGGGGAAAGTATCCCTGGAAGCGCTGCTGTTAGTGTAACAATTGACAGTACAAATCGATGAAACTCGAATTTTCCGAGTTCGGGCTCAAGTCCGAGTGTTTTCCGACGATTTGGAAAAATTAAGAATTTTGGACCTTCCGGGCCGGATCGGGCGTCACCTCAAAACTGACCGAACCTCGAGCCCCTCGCAATTATTGAGCGATCATCCCAACGCGATATGTTAACAACTCTCAAAATGTCGAAGGAATACGTGTAAAACAAGGCAAAATTTGCTTTAACATTTTACATTCAACGTCGAAAGCAGCTGGTAAATTCCAACGAGCAGGCGACGCAGGCCGAGGGAAAACGCTTGATATCCCTACGTTTAACCCGATTCAGGCCCAAGGTTGGCACCCCTGGGCCACTCCCTCTACAGTTTGGCTATGCGAGGAGGAGCGTCGTCCCATTGATGAAACGCTACCTACCAGACCTGGCGCAGTGTCCCCCGCCGTCCCCCCGCCCCACGAAACTCCCCACGCAATGCCTTCATCCACAACTGGATGATGCCCTGTTACATATACGTACAATAATCTAATAATTCGTGAAATTCCGACAATTCCCAATTCATTGAGACGTTGGAGACGATGCCACGACCCAGAAAATAATTTATCCGCTGCATACTTCGATTTTGTCTTCGTAAAAAATTCTCAAATTTTTTCAAGATTACTGGTTTGAAGCAGCGAATGGACTCATTATGGAACAACACCATGCGTTTGGCTTTCTGGCTAGCATAATGAGGAGAGGGAGATCATGATGAGAGGTTGAAGGGATAGGCTCTTTCCATTGGAGCCGATCGATGCGCCAAAATAAATTCAGCACATTTCGTTGGCCAATTTGAAAACCAGTGGTGCTCAGATAACAATCAATATTTTGAAACTTAAAATTGTGACATAAATTGATCATATTTTGACTGCTTTTAAGGGTGTTTAGGTCAAAAATATCAAAAAATTCACTATTCGAATTTTAAAATTCGCCCAAATTGGCGCTACTTGTTTTTCCATGGCGTATTTTCATTTTAGGCGAGTTTTAAAACTTGCATAGCGAGTTTTCCGATATTTTTGACTTAAACGCCCTCAAAAGCGGTCAAAATATGATCAAATTCACACGTTTCAAAATATGGAAGTATTGTGTGTTATCTGCGCACCACTGGTTTTTCAGGTAATACAAATTCACAGCTATACCTAATGAAATACGACCCATCGTACGTTTGACGCTGCCAGGACGATACGCACACACGAACGTTGAGGATAACGTGGGCGTCGCTCCATATCGATCCGATCCCATTGTGGGATGAGAGAGAAAAGCGTGGGCGTACAGACGAAGGGGTAAAGGGGCAGACCCGCCCACGCTAACTGATATCAATCATCAATGAAACGAAACGGGACCGAGACTACACCCCCCTCCCACAGGTCACCCTTGAAAACGCCAACCCTTGAAACGAAGGGTCGGATTTTTCATTCTCCCCTCGGCGGAACTGGAAAAGAAGTAGAATCCAAGAATAATTTCACAGCGTCGAAAACAATTCATGAACTGCCCATCAATCGACTGGGCGATCTAGAAGCAACTAGTTACCACCCGCATCAATGGGACCTGTTTATAGCGTCATGGTCATTCCGATAGCAAAAGATGCATAAATCCAACTAGAACAGCCATTGAGATTGAGAACTATTCCCTTGAATGAAGTTTGAATAACCAGATGTATGAATTGAATCATTTGGGTAGAAGTTGTGGAACCCCATAATTCGAATTGGAAACTCAAATTGGGGGAATGGAAGAAGTCTGTTACCTACACGAAAGTTTACGAGTTTGTAAACCGGTTTCGGATGTCAAACCATTGTCAGTACAAAACCAACACTGAGCACCACAGCCACCTTGTACAGACAAGGTGAAGCAGGTGAAAGGTCAAAAGAAAAACTAAGGTTTGAGTTTCACTTCAAGTTTCGATTTGACCTTCAGTTTCCTCTGACTTTCAGTTGTGACTTTCAGTTTAAGTTTCAATTTTACGATGAGTTTGCGATACAGTTTGAGTTTCAATTTCACGATGAGTTTACGTTTCAGTTTAAGTTTCAATTTCAGTTTCATTCAGTTTGATTTCAATTTGCACGATGAGTTTCCATTTCAGGTTCAATTTCCGTAGTGACTTTCAATTTCAGTTTGAGTTTGACTTTCAATTTCAGTTTGACTTTCAGTTTAAGTTTCAATTTCACGATAAGTTTGCGTTTCAGTTTGAGTTTCCATTTCAGTTTGAGTTTTCGTTGTGACTTTCAGTTCAAGTTTCAATTTCAGTTTGAGTTTGACTTTCAGTTTGAGTTTCAATTTCAGCTTGAGCTTCAATTTCAGTTTGAGTTTCAATTTCACGATGAGTTTGCGATACAGTTTGAGTTTCAATTTCACGATGAGTTTACGTTTCAGTTTGAGTTTCAATTTCAGTTTCAATTCAGTTTGATTTCCATTTGCACGATGAGTTTCCATTTCAGGTTCAATTTCCGTAGTGACTTTCAATTTCAGTTTGAGTTTGACTTTCAATTTCAGTTTGACTTTCAGTTTGAGTTTCAATTTCACGATAAGTTTGAGTTTCCATTTCAGTTTGAGTTTTCGTGGTGACTTTCAGTTCAAGTTTCAATTTCAGTTTGAGTTTGACTTTCAGTTTGAGTTTCAATTTCAGTTTGAGTTTCAATTTCACGATGAGTTTGCGTTTCAGTTTGAGTTTCAATTTCAGTTCCAGTTTTAATTGCAGTGGGAGCTTGAGTATCAGTTTGAGTTCAGTTTGATTTTCAATGTCAGTTTGAGTTTCCATTTCAGTTTCAGTTTTCGTTGTGACTTTCAGTTTAAGTTTCAATTTCAGTTTGAGTTTAAATTACAGTTTCACTTTCAGTTTGATTTTCAATTTCACGATGAATTTGCGTTTCTGTTTGAGTTTCAATTTCAGTTTGATTTTCAGATTGAGTTTCAATTTCAGTTTGAGTTTCAATTTCACCCTTGGACGTTTCAATGAAGCATAGGCACGACACAAATAATGAAAACAACAGCAAGATTGAATGTTATCTTCCATGGTTATCTCCTTATCAACTTTCCGCAGTTTGTTTTTCGCTTGTTTTTTTTGAATTTTTTATGAGGGATTTACTTGATGTAGGATGAATTTGAATAAGTAAAGTACCTAGGTTGTACTGAATAAAGTTTCTTGAAGCGAATAGAATAAGTTGTATTTGGTACAGGCAAACCTGAGAGTATCTACCTGAGACAGTAAACTAAAATTGAATTTTCTTCTTTTGTCAAGTAGGTAAGTTACGACCCGCGATAATCAGAATAAGATTGAACGATGGTGCGATGTCATAATTCGGTATCTGTACTCGATCAGGATTCCAGGACAGACTATGTCAGACGTCAGCTTATCTGACGACGAGGACGTCCCAGATCTGGTCGATGGGATTCGCCAAATCGTCAGCTGCCCTGTGACGCTGATCACCGGACATTTGGGTGCAGGGAAAACTACCCTGCTCAACTATATTCTCACTGAACAGCACGGCAAACGTATCGCAGTTATACTCAATGAGTTCGGCGAAGGTGAGCTGCCCTCATACGATGGCGCAATGGTTTGTTCCAGGAGCGCGAGTGTGAAGTAGGGTCGCAGGAGTGCGTAGCAGTGTTGCCAAGGTGCGGCCGTCAAAAACTCCTGTGACAAAAAACCCCCAAATGTGAAAAAATCTCCGAAATCCCAAAAGTGAAGGACGAATTAAAAATATACTATTTCGCATAAAATATACCCGACTCCATGTTACGCAACGACTACTTTAAATAGTACCTAAAACTATAAACTATATAATGCTCATTATTTCTGACTACTTATCAGTAAAGTCAGTCGATAAACATACTAAAGCATCAATACAAATTAGGTATCCTAAATGGCCCTTATTTGAGTACCTATCCCTCAATTCAGTCTTAGCTGTTATTTATCTGCTGTATTCAGCTGTTATTTCTTCATTTTTAAACTTTTTCCTAGTCCCCCTGACTTCCACAGAACCCCCAAGAAAAACCCCAAAAAAATTCACCCCCTAATTCCCCCTCTGGCGAAGAAAAAACCCCCAAATTTGGAGAGAAAACCCCCAATTTGGCAACACTGGTGCTTAGCGCTGCGGAATGCAGTGTTGCCAAGGTGCGAACGTCAAAAACCCCTGAGACAATGTCAAAAAACCCCCGAATGATGAAAACAAATCCCAAAAAAACCCGTAAAGTAAAGGAGGAATTGAAAATAAACTATTTCACATGAAATAGAACCGAACTCCTTATTATACATCTACAATTTTAAACTGCACCTAAAACTATAAATTATTTATTACTCATTCTTTCCGACTTCTTATCATCCAATTTATACACGAACCTTTAAACTTGACAAATTATTTTGACCACTGTAGCTCTCAGAGTCAGTCAAAACATCAATACAAATCTCCTACTGTCGTCATTCACCCCAAGTACCTAATATTTTCTGTGTGGCAATATGACGGCGCGAAACGTTGAATCGGTGGAAAAACCAACTCCAATTCAAACCCTCGGAAAAATAACAGTTCAAAAGACAGTCTAGTAGTCTATGGGTTAAGACATCCGCTTGCGGAGCGAGAGGTCTCGGTATCGCAACTGCTTGAACATTTTCGGCCAAAAAAAGATCCTCGATGCACCAACATGATTATACATTTCAGGGAGCACTATGGAGAAAAGTCTGTCCGTGGGCCATAATGGCAAATTGTACGAAGAATGGCTGGAACTGCGGAATGGCTGCCTTTGCTGCTCTGTTAAGTGAGTTGATGCGCGATGGTTTGAGTCCAATCGACGAATTTCCAAGAAATGCAATCATATGTTCACATGGCTAAGGATCGCTGTCAAGAGGGCCAATCCAGTGTTTGGTAGCAGAGATATATAGCAAAAAATTCTCAAAATTCTTCCGATTAAACGGACAGAAGAGCGCGGGCAGTACGAATTGTAGTCAAAATCGTACACAAAAATTGGATCGACTAGAATCCATGAGTTACCTATTAACCGTGTCATTTGTTCTGCCCAGAGATAATGGCGTCAAGGCTATTGAGAATCTAATGGAGAAAAGAGGCAACTTCGACTACATTTTGATCGAAACGACAGGCCTCGCAGATCCAGGTAAAGAGCGTATCACACGAACGACAGTCAAATCGGCAGAACGACTTTTGGTCAAAATCAGTGATTCCCAGTAACTTTGCCAGCTCCTGGTGAATTGGTTAGGTTATGTTTTGATTTTCACCCAAAAGTCGTCGTTTTGGAGGTCATTCGTGCTAGATTACGACCATTTCTGCAAATTTTAGCGCAATCTATCAATGTTTTCGTTCATTTCAGGACCGTTGATTTCCATGTTTTGGCTCGATGAAGAATTATGCAGCTCCGTTTTTCTCGATGGTTAGTTTTATTATTACTTTAACAACTTACCATATTTCCAAGATCAGACCGTAGAAATTAGTTTTTGAAAATTATTTTGCCACTGTGTTTCAGGTGTTATCACGCTGTTCGATGCCAAAAACGGCCCTAACGTGAGAGAAAATCCAAATTATGAAATTTGTTGCGGTTGGTTTTCCATCGGTTTACATTTATGTTATAATTGCCATGTGTACCCGGTTTACGCTGTTATTTGCAGACGCTGAAGAACGAGACGGAATCTCACGCCGGCTTAGTCAATACGTCAATTAGGTAACCAGTCTGAAATTATCCGAAATTATCGAATAATGCGTTAATATAAATGAGCGCTGGCTGGGAGGTTACGATCAAGCAGGTTACAGGAGCCCTGGCGACATTCGATGGTCGTCGTTCGTTTTTTATCAACATTTACCTACTTTCACAGACAGATAGCCCTCGGGGATGTAATACTATTGAATAAATGCGACGTAGTTACGCCCGCAGAACTGGAGACTGCCCGAGCTGTAATACGAGAAGTCAACTTATCCGCGCAGATCGTGGAAACCAGTTATTCCAAGTAAGCGAAGCTACGGATGTTTTCCCATTTTGACGGATTGACTCCATAGTTTTGGTTTTTAGTTATCGAAAAGCGATCGAACGTCTTCATGGAGTTTTCTCGATTTTGACATTGTGGCTATGCTATAGCGATGCATTAAAAACATTCAACAACAAAAACATTGAACAGCCACAAATTTTTAGTTATTGAAAAGCGATCAAGCGTCTCCATGGAGTTTTCTCGATTTTGACGTTGTTTCTATGCCATAGCGATACCGTATGGTGTTAAGATAGCGTAGGTACCCGTTTTTAGAGAGAAAACCGCTCTAATATCTTACGGAATAGGCCCTCAGGATGTCTTTCGCTTTGTTTGAGTTTCTTAGATTTCAAAAAAAATTATTTCGAATATTTCAGGGTGCCTTTGGACAGTATTTTGAACCTCGGAGCCTACGCCCGTGTCAATGAGGACAGGTAAGTGTTCGGTGTTAGCAATGTGTCATAACTTCTGAACTGTTCCAATATTACGCTTTTATGTTCTGCAGGATTCGGCGTTTAACGGACGAATTTACAACATTGAACGTGACCGGCCCTCATTTGGACAAGGTAGTTACCAATTCATCCTTATTATGATTTTATACTTTCACGCGGTGCCTATTTATATAAAAAAATCTGTCGTCTTCAGAGTGTCGGCACAGTAACTATCCAACTGGGTCTGGTGGAGAAAAGCGCTGTAGAGAAACTTATGGAGAAAATCCTATGGAACAACGAACTGAAAAATAGCAACGGCGATACGGCTGAAGTTTTCCGAGCAAAAGTAACGATGTTTCTCTCTTTCTACGTTCTTTTACAGTTTTACCCGATGTGTTATCCTTCCGTGAATATTCTACCGTGTATAAATACACAGTATAAATGCATAAATTGTATAAATACATACACAGTTTCAAGGCAGAAATTTGACATTCCTTTATCTCAATACACAAATTTGTGTAGTTGAGCTAAAGGAATGTCAAATTTCTGCCTTGAAACTGTGTTGGACGTTTCCGTACAACTCGGTCCCGACCCACGTTGACTCAGTCCTGGGCGACACTCAGCTGGTGAGCCTGTTGTACGGCACTCAGCTGGCTTGCAGGCCTGTTGAGTGGCACGCAACCGTCTCTTCCGTGCCGTTGTGCGGCACTCAGCTGGTGAGCCTGTTGTACGGCACTCAGCTGGCTTGCAGCGCTGTTGAGTGGTACGCAACCGTCTCTTCCTCTTGGGCCCACAAAAAATTTTAAATTGTAGTTTATGCTTATAGTTTACCTTCTTTCAGGGATTACTAAAAATCAACGAAGGTTATCTGATGCTGCAAGCGGTTTACCAAACGTTCTCCATAGGGCCGATCAGCCCCGAAGAGAATTCGGAATCGGTGCTCGTTTTTATAGGTGAGTTTAAAATTTACATTTTTGGTAAGAGAATCGAATAAAATGTAATTAAAGTAAAATAAAATGGTACCTAATAAAAAAGCTAGTAAAATTGTTACCTATAAAAATAGCGGAAAATGGCAATAAAAATAAAATTCAAGGGTAATAAAAATAAAATAAAATGGCGATAAAAATAATTAAAATGGTGATAAAACAAAATAAATCGTAATAGAAATAAAATTATTTTTTTTTTTCAATAAAATAAAATGAGGAAAAGTCTTTTTATGAAAATACTTTTTGTGGAAAGTAGGTACTGATTCGGTTTTGATGGTACCCTATTATGATTTTATGTACGCGAGCTATTGATGATTTCGTAATTTTTTCAGGGCGAAACCTGGAAAAAGACTGTATTCTCCGACTTCTTGCTGAGTGTTGAATCAATTAATACAATTATTATGTTTTCTACTTGTCGCTATTTTTCCTGTCAAGTGTGAGTGTTGTTGTGGTTGAGTCAAATTTTGAACAATTACAATTATTTTTTATAACTTTTCATCATTCGCTGCCCCCGTCAAGTTTGAGTTTTGTTGCGGTTGAGTCGAATTTTGAACAAATTACAATATTAAATATTTTTTAAGTATAAAAATCTTTTTATATTTTTTTATTATTTGCAACCCAGGTACTTGTTATAGCAAGATTAAGTAGTATTTTTCCACTTTTTTATTTTTTTGTACGACCCTTCGCAATGCACACAGTTGAAGCAGTTTGGCATTGATTTTCTTCGTCAATTTATAAATTCGATTGTTTTGCGTATGATCAGATGGAACGAAATGGACATTTTTTCAAGGAAGTGAAACAATTTAGAAATTTTCTTCGATGGGTGTATCGACATGTTTACTTCGACGGAGTTTATCCAAATGCTGACCCTTGTGGCGTCTGGAGAATGCGACGGCTTCCCAGGACGTTACCGAGTGTGATAAGGAGGAGACGAGCCAGACAGGATCGGCCTCTGTAACCGAAGGGGTGGAGGGGGCAGGGAATCACCCCCCCTGTCAAGGAATCACCTGTGCCCCAGAGGGAAAGTTGAGTTGAGGTAGTAACGCGCCGTCGCAGGTCAAAACAACGTCCCCGGGGTGAAGAGTAGCGAAAAAAATTCGATACATCACCAACAAAAATCCAGGAGAATTTTGTCGAAATTTTAGCCAATTTTTTTGTAATCGACCGCGAATTATTGATGTGGCAGGAAGCGTAGGGGGTGATTTTTCCGTAGTAACCGAATTTTCTTCCTCCCCCTCGAATTTCCGAACGATTTTCAGCTTCCGGTGAATCAGACGTACGAGTTCGAGCGAAACAGCTGATACGTACCATCCGCGACGGATAGGGCCCACAGCGACGGTCCTTGTGAGTATACGTACAATATTATGTACCATAATTTACTCTTATCGACGATTACTTGAAAAAAAAAAACAATAATTTAATAGAAATAAGTATAGTTAATACGAAAAAATTTATTGATTATTAAATTTATTAATTAAATTGATTATTAAATTGATTATTAAATTATTTATTGATTAAATTAAATAAAAATTATTATTTAATTTTTGATATTGTTGGGATAATTAGGGCTTTTATAATTAAAATAATGGTTCGAAAAATTATATTTATCTTAATTATTAAAGCCCTATTTATCCCAACAATATCAAAAAATGAATAAGAATTCAAAATAAAATTTAAAAAAAAAACAGTGACAAATTAAATTCTGGAAATGGTGTACCACAAATTGTACCATAACAGAAAAAGTTAAGTAGGGGTGTCCTGAAACGGCACCTTCGATTCAGCAAGACAGAAAGATGAATTTTTTTCGAAAAAACTCGTTTTTTGACGTTTATAAGAAATCTTCTTTACTCCGAAGTACAGTAAACAGAACCAGTGGTGCGTAGATAACACACAATACTTCCATATTTTGAAACGTACATATCTGAAAAAATTTGATCATATTTTGACTGTTTTTAAGGGTTTTTAGGTCAAAAATATCAAAAAATTCACTATGCAAATTTTAAAATTCGCCAAAAAAAGAAATTCGCTACATTTTTGGAATATAAAAAATATCCACATATTCTGCAAGGTAAAACAAAGATTTTAAGACCAAGAACGCTCAAATCGGTTAGTTTTTGTGGCCGGAAAAAATAAAATAGAAAAGACTAAAAATGCAAATATATCGGAAGTACTGTGCGTTATTCAAATTCCGATTAAACGGGGTGCTAGGTCTTGCCGAGGCGAACATTCCTGTACAAAAATTCGGGAAAAGGATAATAATTGAGGAAGGTACCTATGGCAATTTTTGTAAATAACCACAGACAGACTCAGGGATTCTGAAGTTTTCCTGAAGCTCCGATCCGATTTTCGGACGATACTTCCATCGACCTCGTAAATATGGGTGCGAAAAGAAAGTTTTTTTCAAATTCTATCGAAAGTCGAATTTGTCACGGGCCGCGAGACATTCTCTTACAGAACGCCCTTTCTCCGCACTCGATCACGCCCGGACAGACGTCTGTGGGCGTCTGTCCGTCCCCGCGCTAGAACGTCCGATTCCGTCATGGCCGCCGACTGATTTGAAAGCGATTTCGAAAATCACATAATCCGCGATTTGAAATATTTCGAATATGCGATTCATATAATCACAGTCCGAATTACCTATTTTGAAAAAGATTCGTTCTTTCAAGAAATGAAACCACCGTGTTCAAATATCAACGTGAACATTAAAAAATATTAAATGTTTTCTCAAATTTTGACGTGTCTGATGTGATTTGAGGTGTCTTTCAAAACTGATAAAATTGGCGTTTTATGAGCTTTCCTACGATCGTATAGTGCATAAAATAAATAATTTATAATTTTTTTATAAATACTTTCATTTATTGAATATATAAATAACTAAATAATAAATAATTTTTTATTTTATGTACTATACGATCGTAAAAAAGCTCATAAAACGCCAATTTTTCCAAGTGGACATGTCCAGTTTTGAAAGACACGTCCTCATTTACAAAAATGTTTGACTTATTAGTTTACGTTTTTAGTTAGGGAGCGGTAAGTTACCTACCTTCTTATATAATTTTTTCACAATATTTGACGTTTTGTGATCGCTATCAGAAGTATAGCGTTTTTACAAGCTGAACATCTCACGCTGAAAATTCGAAAAAAAGTAAAAAAAAATCTAGATAGGTTCCCTGATATTTCGGATTTCATTCTCGGAAGCTGGCCAAATCGGTGACTCATTCGGTTGTCTGGAAGTCGCAATTTTTTAGCGGTTTTTTTATCGTTAGCGATTATTATTGGGGCGATGATCGCAGCAAATGCGACGGAATTCAGGTCCTTATCGCAAATCTGGGCGGATGCCAAGGACTACTTGGAATTCTAAGATGTTATCGACGATTCGGTCGTCATCGTCGTTTCTGAGAAATCAATTTAATAATCGACGAGCAAGATGTTTGATTTTTTTTAATTTATGCTTTTTCTGAATTTTTTGAATTTCTGTTTTGTTCTTTTGTTTTTTTGTTCATTATCAAACGAAAATATGGCTTTGAAAAAAATTGGTAATTTCGACAAAAATTGGTAATTTTGACAAAAATTAGTAATTTTGACAAAAATTAGTGTTTTTGACAAAAATAAGTAATTTTGACAAAAATGAGTAACTTTGACTAAAATTAGTAATTTTGACAAAAATTAGTAATTTTGATAAAAATTAGTAATTTTGACAAAAATTAGTAATTTTGACAAAAATTGGTATTTTGACAAAAATTGGTATTTTGACAAAGATTGGTATTTTGACAAAAATTAGTATTTTGACAAAAATTAGTAATTTTGACAAAAATTAGTAATTTTGACAAAAATTAGTAATTTTGACAAAAATTAGTAATTTTGACACAAATTAGTAATTGTGACAAAAATGGGTGATTTTGACAAAAATTTGGTAATTTTGACAAAATTGGTAAATTTGACAAAATTTGGAAATTTTGACAAAAATTGGTAATTTTGACAAAAATTGGTAATTCTGACAAAAATTGGCAATTTTGACAAAATTTGGTAATTTTGACAAAAATTGGTAATTTTAAAAAAATTGTTTGAACAAATCGAATTTTGTTAGAACCTTCTAAAACCAGTAGATAACGCACAATACTTCCATGTTTTGGTATGAAATTTTCGAACCAAAGCGATTCGATTTGACTGATTTGTAGGCTATAAAGATCAAAAATATCAAAAAACACAGTGCACATTTTAAAACCTCCCTACGATTGAAATAAGTTGAGCTACCCGAACACTTTTACCCAGGATTGCTGTCAGAAGTGTCTGAGTCCAGGAATCCATGCAAATTGAAAAAAAAAAAAACGCTGCTAAGTAGATCAGTGGCATGTGCACATCAGTTTTCGGTATATCCGAAGAACTCTGCAAATTTTGCACAGGGGTTCATTTTTCGATTGCAAAGACAAATCTTACGATATATAGGTTCTCCTTAAACACGGAATTTAGTTGTTATTATTCTAGAATTTCAGTATAAATTGGTAGATATTTTAGATGGGGATTTAGAAAAACGTTGCCTCAGAATGCCTCTGAGAATGCCTCAGAACCTTTGTTAAAGCCTGTCTCGTTCTTATGTTGCCAAGCGCAACTGGTCGTAGTGTGAGTGCGTCACCTTGTTGTTGTAATAGGCTAGTGGTCGTAAGTAGATCAATCAACCGTATCTAAGAGCCGAGGCCAAATTCTCAACTTTTTTCCAATTTTTGTTTTGCTGATTTGTATAATGCGACCAAATTCTTTAAATTGAAGATATCGGGAGGACAGAAGTTTTTGCGGGGATTCCAACGAGTGGAAAACGATTTTTGTGGCTCTAGTCGTTTTCGAGTTATTAAGAATTGTAGAAATTTTTAAAAACTCAAAAATGTCTCACTAAAACTGCAATAACTCCTAAACGGTTGAAGCTACCGGCGTGGCGATGGTCTCATTCGATTCAGCATAGAAAAATCTATAGAAAATGATGCGTCACATGCCTATGTTTTAAATTTCCAGAAAAACACGAATTTTTTCCCACTTCAACAGCTGTTTTACTGGCCTTAAAATTAAGGTAGGGTTCTGCCGAGACGTTAGGACCAACTAGATACGGAACTTGATTTTTGGTAAAAATTTCAAAATTTTTCGATAACTCCTTCCCCCTGAAAAACCCCGGACGGCGGACGGCGTACGGCGTACGGCGTACGGCGTACGGCGTACGGCGGACGGCGGACGGACAAAAAAATTTTATTGCAGATTCGGATTCTACACCCCTTGAAACGTAAACCAACAAATTTTCAGGGGGTGTTAAAATTTTTTTTTTCCTGACCGATTACAAAGGTTCATTTCTATAGAAAAATGAACCAAAATAAATTAATAGGTGCATAGCAATTTTTGAACTTTTTTGAAATTCATTTTGAGAAAAATGCAAAAAATGTTTTTATTAAATAAAATAATAGGTATCGCAGCTAGATACGCAGAATTCTATTTACTCGAAGTACTTTTAGGCCTTTTTATGGCATTTTTCGACAGCGTTTTCCATAATTTTTTTTTTCTGGCCACAAAAATGAAACAAAAAATTCTATTAACTTCAATACATCTGTGTCATGGTCGACCTAATTTTTTTTCACCTCGATTTTTCCTACTTACGCCAAAGATTTTTGTTACTAGCGCACAAAAGAGTGGGACTTCGAGGCCGTGATTAACAGTCATTAATTAAAAGCTAGGGCAGCATTAATTAAAGGTCCAAGTCGGGCATTTCGTCTGCGGATATCCGCATGATGACAAGCGTTTTGATGAGTTTGATAATAACACCTTTGTCCAGCTCAAGGCACCTAGTGATAATGAAGACTAGCTTCAGGCTAGTGTGTGATAATAGGTGCCCTCCCCAACAGAAATAGGTAATGTGAAATTTGCAATTTTTTTGGATTTATTTCGAACTTAAATTCGAAGCAACTTGAGTACCCAGTAAGTAGGTAGATACTACAGCTATTACTAACTTAGCAACAATTTTTTAAAATAAATTCATAATAATTAATAAATAATTAATTAATAATTATATTAATTATAATAACAATATTATATCAATAATAATTAAATAATAATAATAAATAATAATTAGATTAATTATATTAATAATAATAATTAATTCATAATAATTACACAATTATTGTGTTGCTACCAGCGATGAGCAAAGAAGATGACTGTAACTCGATCATGAATCAATCATTCAATACGAGTGACAGGGAGCATTGGCAAAATCAATGGTGCTCAAATAACACTCAATACTCAATACAATAATTTTGTTACTTTAATTTGTGAAACAATTCGATTATATTTTGACTAGTTTTAGAGGCTATGAGGATAAAATATGTAATTTTGTCTTATAGTGTTACGACTTCAAAATTTGATCATGTTTTGTAACCTTTGAGGGTGTTCAGGTCAAAATATCAAAAAATGCATTTTTTCCCAATAGTGCCAAGACATCAAATTTCCAACTTCAAAATCGGTTCAGTCGCTCTGAAGCAAAATTCAATTTGACCCATTAGCGCTGCATGGTGCCAATTGTTAACACTGATCTGACCTTAAAAGAGGGCGATCTGATTATGGCGCTCGACAACAATCGGTAATTTATACAGCATCGCTGATGACCGATGGTAATCGCAGTGTTACATTGTCGGCCTCGCTAATATCGCCCAGATAAGGATCCTGATGATCCGCTGAGCTAATGCCGCCCGGCGGGCCTGCTATGGTCACTTGGTCACCTAGATCTTCTGGCTCAGAACAGAAACCATAATCCCGAATTAACTATAGTCAGTTGAAACCACCAAGGTTTGAGATGCTGTCAGCAAAAAAAAAAAAAAACTGCCGACTTGCTAGGCATTTTGCAAGGCATGTATCGAAATACAGGGTGTTCACACTTGAGACTGTCTTCTTTGGGGGGGGGGGGGTTAATTCTTTAGCTCTTTGTTAAAATTTTTGTTCCATAAAAATGTTTCTGAGCCCAAGGGAAAGTACCTACCTGCATTTTTTTCATTGAAGTTTTTCGTGTTTTCGACCTAGTTTTAGAAAAATAGCCATAAATCCCTTCAATGTTTTAGTATTTACAAAAATAAGAATACCATTGAAAACCCCGTAAAATTTCCTATAAAATCGTGGTATTCACAATTTTTACTTCCATATTTACAGAGTAAATGGAAGTATTGTGATCGTCCTAAAATCGAGAATCGAAACGGAGCTTCAGAAAAAACTTTTTCTTATACACATTTACTCAGAATCACTTCCTGAACAAGTGTCTGTGTGTCCGTGTGTCCGTGTGTCCGTGTGTCCGTCTGTCCGTCTGTCCGTCTGTGGTCATTTACAAAAATGGCCATAACTCCCTCATTTCTCAACCTTTTTTCAAATTTCTTGAACTGAAATGTTTTTCTCGGCAAGACCTAACACCCTGTTTAATCAAAATTCTGATAACGCACAGTACTTCCGATATATTTGCATTTGTAGTGTTTTCTATTTTATTTTTTCCGGCTAAAAAATGAACTGATTTGAGCGTTCTTGGTCTCAAAATCGTTGGTTTACCTTGCAGAATACGTGGATATTTTTTATATTCCGAAAATGTGGCGTTTTTTCATTTTGGGCGAATTTTAAAATTTGCATAGTGAGTTTTTTGATATTTTTGACCTAAACCCCCTTAAAGCAGTCAAAATATGATCAAATTGTGTCACAATTTTACGTTCCAAAATATGGAAGTATTGTGTGTCATCTACGCACCACTGGTTGAACATTGAATTAAGTAAACAGAAGATTGGGTTAAAGTTGATGTTTGCTAATTTTTTTGCTAGTTTTAGAAAAATGGCCATAAATCCCTTAAATGTTTGAGTAATCACAAAAATAAGAATACCATTGAAAAGCCCGTAAAATTTCCTATAAAATCGTGGTATTCACAATTTTCTGACATTGGATTAAGTTAACCGAAAATTGGGTTAAAGTTGATAATTGCTAATTTTTTTTGCTAGTTTTAGAAAAATGGCCATAAATCCCTTGAATGTTTGAGTAATCACAAAAATAAGAATACCATTGAAAAGCCCATAAAATTTCCTATAAAATCATGGTATTCACAATTTTCAAACCTTGAATTAAGTAAACAGAAAATTGGGTTAAAGTTGATAATGCTAATTTTTTTCTAAAATTACCATTTTTCAACGTGGGTTTAAGACGAGAAATAAATTTGAAATTCTCGAGCACGTCCCGGGAAAAACTGCTCTAAAATGTCAGCTTTCCAACCGTATAGTCATTTTTGAATTTATCTTGCTTATTACCAGTAAAATTGATGTTTGAATTCGGAAAACAAGGTTTTTGCTGAAGGAAGGTCAGAATCGAGACTGCTGACAAAGCTTTTCAACAATGAAAAATTCTCAAACCATCAGCAACTTATCATTATCCGTGGACGTAGGATAGGGTCACTTTTGGATAAAGGGTGAAAATTTTCAAAAACTCGACACGTTCGGACATCGTCTAAAAACCGACGTTTTTCTGCATTTAAATGTTGATTTCTCATCTAACAAGACAGTTAAATCCAAAAATGACTATACCGTTGGAAAGCTGGTGTATTGGCCTGTTCATCCTGCAAAATGTGAGAGAATTTTTCTTCTAATTTTTTCTTCTAGAATTTCTTTCTAATCCAAAACGCGCGTTGAAAAAATTTTAATTGTTAAAAATAGTGGATTTTCGACTTTAGCCCAATTTTTTGCTTATTTAAATAATGTTAGAAAAAAGCAGTTACCGTGAGTTTATAGGAAATTTAACGGCCTTTCCAACGGTACCATTATTTTTGTAATTACTTCAAAATTGAAGGGACTTACGGCCATTTTACTGAGACAAGGTCGAAAACGCGAAAAAATCTTCGAAGCAAAAAAAGTGTTCTTTCCCTTGGGCCCACGAAAACTTTTATGGAACAAAAATTGTAGCAAATGAGCTCAAGTATCGGCCCTTTCATGGAATCGACCTGGAATCGAAAAAGCTATCCCAAGCTAACGGCTGTTCTATAACTTTGTGCGGTCTGAGTTGGCCAAGGTGCAGCGCCTGACTCAGTCGTCCATTACACTTCCTCGCTCCTATTACTTGGGCACTGAGTGTTACTATCAGTTATAGCATAACCGCTAAAGAATGCATCTTTTATGCAAAGGGGTTGTGGATTTAGAGGATTGGAATAAATAAAAAGTCGTTAAAAGCTTAATGGAAAAGTTTTCGATCATTAGGGCCCCCATGAAAATTACCAACTGGAAAAACCCTAGGAATCTCTCGGAAGCTGGTGTTTTTACTGTTTCTTCATTTAGTCAACGGAAAACGTCAAAAAGCTTGCCGTAGGTGACAAATTTTCAAGTTTTTCCAAAGTTGAAAAAAAGGGGTGCGTGGATAACCCACAATAAACATACATATTTTAGTACCTACAAAAAATTTTGAATTAATTGCATTTTGATCAATTTAATGGTTAAAAGGATGGTAAATTGTCAAAACACACTATCACTGTACCTACAATCACTTTCGATTTTTAACCATTTTCAATATACCATTCAATATACCAATAATGTGTGAAAAACAGCAAAAATTGTCAAAAAAAACACACTATTACTGTACATACAATCACTTTTGATTTTCAACTTTTTTAAAATACCATTCAATACACCAATAATATGCGAAAAACTAAAATTTCAATTTTACTTCGAGTTTTTCGGAAAAAAATGACGACTAATTGAAAAATAACCAACATGTATCCACGAACAAAAACGCAATTTACTATAACACACAAAAAGTTGACAGCTGAGCCGAGAAAATTCAAAACTGAAACTGCCCCTCCTCAAACTGACGATTTTCGGCCGTTTTTCCAAAGAAATTATATAAATACACAAGTCAGGAAATTGTACGATTTTTCCCATAAATGCACGGCCCAAAAACTAACAATATAAAAAACCCTATTACCAATATTTGTTTACATAGCCTTATGTTATCCATTTTGTCGCGTTTGGTGACGTTTCGCTGGGCAGAAATCGTTCTAATGCAAGGAGGTCTGATTGACTTTAATTACTGAGCATGCGTGACGGGGTCAAGGGGACAAGACATGAAAACCACAAACTTGCAATTGTGCAATCCACGATTAACAGCCGAAACAAACCATTGATTAAGGCCACGAGTCAAGTGAAAACTGGTTTACTCAAATCGCCAGGTAATTCGGACCCGTTCGCTGACGACAAAGGTCAAGGATAAAGTTTATCGCTTCGTGAAAATATATCCAAGTTTTTGTCGACAAGATCGTATGACCCCGGGTGGTAATAAAATACAAATCCGGCCAGACCACCTGACGGCGAAATACATTCTGACCTCTGAGCCGTTATTGCATGGCAAACAGAACCGGCCGACGTTTTGAAAGAGTCTCAAGTCAGGGCCGATCGGTTGAATAGGCGTTTCATTTTGCCCGAGTCAAAAATAAAATGGGAGCCGGTTTTTTATGTCCACACCGAAAGTCGATATATCACGAAGTCCTTAGAAAAAGTGGTCCCTCCGAAATTTTGAAAACAATTTCGACCGTCAATATGGAAGAATAATATTCTCCCAATATATTATATTGGGGAAAAAACAAGATAATTTTTCACAGGAGAAGTATCAATAGAAATTTTGATATAACAATAGAGAGATTTGCGTGATATAAATACCGATTCCGTCAGAAAGAACGGATGGTTTTCAAAATGAAGCTGCGCCTAAAGGAAATTCATTGAGTAGGGGGAAAACGGGGCTTCCACGCATATGTAGTAATCAGTGACGTCATCTCCCACCCCTCTCGCCCGCGCCTGACATTCCCATTCCCAACTGTAGAACGCGACCAATGCCACCCCAATCAGAAAATGTCGAGTAGTAGCGTTTCCAGAAAAGTTGGTTCTTCTTAATTAAGAGACATTTTTGAAGATTTTTAAAATCCCAATTTTTCAAGTTTTTAGGATTTTTTGAGATTTTTGAGAATTTTTTAAAGCCTAATTTTTGAGATTTTTGAAAGCCCAATTTTTTTATGTTTTGAGGATTTTTGAGATTTTTTAAAGCTCAATTTTTGAGAATTTTTGAGTTTTTAAAGCCCAACTTTTGAAAATTTTCGAGATATAAAAAAAATTTAAAGTCGAATTTTTGTGATTTTTTAAAGCCCAATTTTTGAGAATTTTTAAGATTTTTTAGAGCTCAATTTTTGAGAGTTTGAGATTTTTTAACGCTCAATTTTTTTCATGTTTTTAAGATTTTTTAAAGCCCAATTTTTGAGAATTTTTTAAAGCCCAATTTTTGAAAAATTTTAAGATTTTTTAAAGCTCAATTTTTGAGAATTTTTTTTAAAGCCCAGTTTTTGAGATGTTTTTAAAGCCCAATTTTTTAATGCTTTGAGGATTTTTGAGATTTTTTTAAAGCCCATTTTTTGAGATTTTTTAAAGCTCAATTTTTGAGAATTTTTAAGATTTTTTGAAGCTCAATTTTTGAGAGTTTGAGATTTTTGAGATTTTTTTTAACGCTCAATTTTTTCATGTTTTTAGGATGTTTTAAAACCCAATTTTTGAGATTTTTTTAAAGCCCAATTTTTGAGAATTTGAGATTTATGATATTTTTTTAACGTCCAATTTTTTCATGTTTTGAGGATTTTTTAAAGCCCAATTTTTTTATGTTTTATACAAGGTTTTATTAATAGACTCTGTACAAAACATTAAAAAATCGGGCCTTAAAAAAAATCCTTAAAAATTATGAAATACATTGAATTTTTGCCTGTTCCAACCAGAGAGTCGTTTCGAAGAGGATTGACTTGAATGGTCAAAATTGGATCGGTATCTCTTCCAGGAAAACAAATTGTCGTTTTCCCAGTAGAACGTTCGGATTACTGAACCGATTTTGATCAATTGGGTCTCATACTCATCACTTCGTCACTCTGTTGAGTATAGGAATCGTTCTAAAATCGAAAATCGGATCGGAGCGTGAATCTGCGCGTACGTCTGGGGTCATTACCAAAAATAGCCATAGCTCTCTCAATTGTTAACCTTTTTTCAAATTTCTTGGACTGGGATGTTCTTCTTTGCAAAATCTATCACCCTGTTTAACCGGAATTCGAATAGCTCACAGTACTTCCGATATATTCGCACTAATAGCGTTTTCTATTTTATTAATTTTTTTCTAGTCACAGAAATGAACCGATTCGAGCGTTCTCGGTATCAAAATCTTTGTTTTACCTTGCAGAATATATGGATACTTTTTATGTTCCGATAATGTAGCGTACATTTATTTTGGGCGAATTTTAAAATTTGAATTGCGATTTTTTTTATATTTTTTACCTAAAGGGTGTTTCAAAAGCAGTCAAAAAGTGATTGTGTCACAATTTTACGTTTCAAAATATGGAAGTATTGTGTGTTATCTACGCACCACTGGTACAACAACACTGGTATAAAAATAAAACGATTCGAGCGTTCTGTGTCCCAAAATCTTCGCAGGAACTTCTCAGGTGCGAAATGTGTCCCAAAACCGAGAATGGAACAATGACGTTCTTCCGTCGAGACGTTTGTTCCGGTCGGGTAGCATTCGCGAATCGGCCGTTGCGAGGTGACCGTTCAAAAAACAAACCGAAAGAAAAAATTGCCATTTTCCCCGGCCAATTTCCCCGAATCCGAATCGGATCGTTGCAAAACTCGGTTTCGAGTCGAGTATTGCACGGCGGGTCGCTTTTTTCGAGTGAGAATGCTTTCCACGGCTTCGAGGTGAATCGGGATTTTGCAAAGCTCACCGGCATGACGCTCTCGAAACGCGAATCGGTATCTCTCGTTAAGGATGTTATGTGGAACTCGAGCAAATGGTTATTTCCATAATTATGAAAACCAGAGTTGGATAACGCAACGTTTCGTCAAGTGTGCGGAATTTTCATACAAATTTTGGTACATTATTTTCGAATAAATTTTTCTACAACACCCCCTGAAAATTCTTTCTTTCACGTTTCAGAGGTTCTAGAACACAAAACTGCAATAAAGGTTTTTTGTCCGTCCGCCGTCAGCAGCAAAACGCATCAATAGAGTAGTCCGATTTCAAAAAAAAAAAAATAATAAAATAAAATTTTGCAAATTTTTCTGTGACGTGTAAGGGAATCCTCTGAATCAACTCAAGAGTACTCAAAAACGTTCAAATGTAAGAAAAGTCACGATTTCAAAAACAGTTTTTTGGGTTTTCGACCCCTTAACCTTTTCCCATCGGATTGCCCTTACAATATTCCTCAAGTTGGAGCAAACCACAACTTTTAGGACTAGTTTCGTCAAAATCGGATCAGCGGTTCGATACGAAGTGGCTGGACGAAATTTTTGGTCACTTCGTATAGAACCACTGATCCGATTTTGAGGAAACTAGTCCTAAAAGTTGTGGTTTGCTCCAACTTGATGCATATCGTAGGGGCAATCCGATCGGAAAAGGTTAAGGGGTCCAAATCGTCATTAGTGTGGTCCATTTTCGAAAAAACACAAAATCTCAATTTTGAAAGTGATGCCGTGGGTTTTAGAATTTTTCGAGTATTTTTCCCGGGTTTCTCGCTTAATTTCCCATAAGATAGGGGGTTTTTTCCGAAGAAATTTGAAAATTTTGTTTTCGAATCGGTTTGGCTTGAATTTCTTAATGCGATTTCTCCTTTTTCACGTTTTTGCCGATTTGAGGGACTCCTACTGAACCGATTTTGAATTTTTTGAGCTTTTTGGATTCCTCGAAGGTTTCTACACCGTTTTCACGCATCCGCAAGGTAAATAAAACCAGTCAGTACCTAAAAACCATCATATACTTGACATCGGATTCTCAAATCGCCCGTAAGCAAAATACAAAACTAAAGTATTCCATCGCTTGAATTTTCGATCCATCGCGTCCAAAAAGGTTCCAGAATTGTCAACGAGCCCATGACAGCAAACGTGCGATAAAGTCAAGAATGAAATTCCTCGCCTTGGCCACTTACCTGTCGGGGTCGCATGTCACAATCGCATTGGCTCAGAAATCGTTTGAAATTTGCCAACCCCCTGAAATCTTCTTTCTGGGCGGATGCCATTTTGGAATTTTCGTCGACGGAGGCGTCCGCTGCATCTCAAGGACAGGCCCTGGTTGAGAGTGCAGTCACGTCTAAGCCCTGCTACCACGCCTGAGGATCGAGAAGCTTCGGACATGCCTTTGTTTGAGGTGGACCTTGGCCCGGGTGGAAATGACGATAGTCCAATAGAATCGATAGCTACCCGAATTTATTCAAAATCGACGCAGGTACGTCCATGTAAATACAAATAGGACCTTTAATTGTCAGAAGACTTTCTTCTCAAAAACTGATTTTTCGGTCCTTCGCTCATTCTTCAGGAGAGAGGAAAAAGGAAAGGACGTACCTTGCATAAAATTTGATTCTCTACAACTTTGATTATGTGAAATTTTTCGATGGGACTCGCCGTTTTTAAAGTACAGGCTATTAAACTGATTTTTCAGACGAATTGAGGGCATATTGCAAACTTCAATAGTCAATTGCGGCCAAACAGCTTAACCGATTTTGACTTTCAAGGTAGTCATCTGACGCAAAATTTTATGCTCTTTAATTTTGAAAAGAGTACAATTTCCTGTAAGACGCTTAGTTTGCGAGATATAAGCAAAAAACTGAAACAACTCCAATAATTCTGAGACAGGCGGGGTGAACGAGGGACGGACGGACGCGAAGTCAGTTAAACAAGGTTTACCGACCGTGAATTAGTCGATGAAAAACTTTTTAACCATAAATTGGTAAATCATGATCACAAAGGGTTCCCCAGCAGGTAGTTCAAAATGGCTACCTATTTTTCCCCTTTTAAACTCACCCCTACTTTGGCCTCGCAAGATTTTAAAAATAATGTACCAATATTGGCTAGAAAGGTGATTGAATTTTTCACAACTTCGTCTTTTTATTTTTAGCTGAGACAATGTTTTTCAAGAGTTTTCGCCGTCAGAAGTGGAGAGAAGGTCAGCATTTTACAATTTCGGAAAATTTATCCCTTTTTTGCCGGCCCGTAGCGCCGAAACTATCGCGCCTACAAAAAAAGTTACGGAAGCAATTTTGTGGGGAATTTCACGCTCTAAAAATGTTTATATAGCTTTAAAAGGCGAAAAACGCAAAGTGAACGAGCTACAGGCGAAAACAAGAAAAAACTGCCTAAATATCGTGGTTTTTCGATGATTGCGGAGGCAGCAAGCCAGATCGGGATGCTAAAATTTGGATTTTTCATTTTCTAAAAGACATAAACAACATATACATCAAAAACCTTCGAAAAAAAAACAAATGCCAAAAATGTCATGGTCCTTCGGGCCGGATTCAATGAATCAATCAATTCATAAAGTAAGTCTCGATTCTTCCTTTTTGAGTTTTTGATGATTCGTAACGACAAGATTTTGGTGTTCACGAAAGCACCTTGGTTAGAGATAATTTCGAAAATACAAAAAATGCGATGTTTATCGAGATTTATCGAACAAGATTATTGGAAATTATTACGATAAATTGTAATTCGCATTATTAATCGTATATTAATCGTATTGTTGTAAGAATGTTATTAAAATGACTTCGAATCTCCGGTTGGAAGATGACGGGGCAAATTTTCGCCCGCCCGTACCAACGTGCGATTTCGATTCCAAATCGGTTTTGTCGCAACCCTGGATGAATTCCTGAGAAGGACGTTGAAGAAAGGCCGGCGCTCAGTGACGCCAGCGGTAGGAGAAGCTGGCCAGATTGAGAAGGCGATGGATGGTTATGACCCTGTAACCTGGAATCCGCGGAATCCCAGGCCCTCGAACTCGATTCAAGATTGAGCTTGCACCCATCGGATTGCCAGGTGGAAGAGAAAATGCGAGTATGGGACTGTGCGAATGTTTTGAAACCCGAAGAACGGCGAGCCCATCAGTCGGAATTGGTGCAGAAATGACGAAGGATCCGCCGAAATTTCGGGAAAATGCGACGGGAAATGAAGGAAAGGACTGGCGAACTACATGGAAGGTTATTTTCATGGATTTCCCACCGATCGATTCGAGAGATTATTTGCATGGAGGTAAAAACTTTTTTTACCTATAATCTTTGAAGAGTTTCCCTCCAAAATTGCATTCATCAACTTTCGAGTTTTTTCGATTTCGTTTTTTCGATTTTCGATTGCTTATCATGCTGTAAGTACCAAAGCTGCTATGAAACAAAATCGAAAAACGAAATCGAAATTGAAAAAACTCGAAAGTGGATGAATGCAGTTTTGGAGGAAAACTCTTCATTTACCGAACAGAAAAAAACAATTGAATGTCAAAAAGTCGTGATCCCAAAAACAGGTCAACTTCGAGATCAAAGTCAACTTCGAGTTCAAAGTCAATTTCGAGTTCAAAGTCAATTTCGAGATCAAAGTACACTTCGAGGTCAAAGTCAACTTCGAGATCAAAGTCGACTTCGAGAACAAAGTCGACTTCGAGATCAAAGTCAACTTCGAGATCAAAGTCAACTTCGAGATCAAAGTCAACTTCGAGTTCAAAGTCAATTTCGAGATCAAAGACAATTTCGAGTTCAAAGTCAACTTTGAGATCAAAGTAAACTTCGAGTTCAAAGTCAACTTCGAGATCAAAGTCAACTTCTAGTTCAAAGTCAATTTCGAGTTCAAAGTCAATTTCGAGTTCAAACACAACTTCGAGATCAAAGTCAACTTCGAGATCAAAGTCAACTTCGAGATCAAAGTCAATTTCGAGTTCAAAGTCAACTTCGAGATCAAAGTCAACTTCGAGTTCAAAGTCAACTTCGAGATCAAAGTCAACTTCGAGTTCAAAGTCAACTTCGAGATCAAAGTCAATTTCGAGTTCAAAGTCAACTTCGAGATCAAAGTCAACTTCGAGATCAAAGTCAACTTCGAGATCAAAGTCAATTTCGAGTTCAAAGTCAACTTCGAGATCAAAGTCAATTTCGAGTTCAAAGTCAACTTCGAGATCAAAGTCAACTTCGAGTTCAAAGTCAACTTCGAGATCAAAGTCAACTTCGAGATCAAAGTCAACTTCGAGATCAAAGTCAATTTCGAGTTCAAAGTCAACTTCGAGATCAAAGTCAACTTCGAGTTCAAAGTCAACTTCGAGATCAAAGTCAACTTCGAGTTCAAAGTCAACTTCGAGATCAAAGTCAATTTCGAGTTCAAATTCAACTTCGAGATCAAAGTCAATTTCGAGTTCAAAGTCAACTTCGAGATCAAAGTCAACTTCGAGTTCAAAGTCAACTTCGAGATCAAAGTCAACTTCGAGATCAAAGTCAACTTCGAGTTCAAAGTCAACTTCGAGATCAAAGCCAACTTCGAGTTCAAAGTCAACTTCGAGATCAAAGCCAACTTCGAGATCAAAGTCAATTTCGAGATCAAACTCAACTTCGAGATCAAAGTCAATTTCGAGTTCAAAGTCAACTTCGAGTTCAAAGTCAACTTCGAGATCAAAGTCAACTTCGAGATCAAAGTCAACTTCGAGTTCAAAGTCAACTTCGAGATCAAAGTCAATTTCGAGTTCAAAGTCAACTTCGAGATCAAAGTCAATTTCGAGTTCAAAGTCAACTTCGAGATCAAAGTCAACTTCGAGTTCAAAGTCAACTTCGAGATCAAAGTCAACTTCGAGTTCAAAGTCAACTTCGAGATCAAAGTCAACTTCGCGATCAAAGTCAACTTCGAGATCAAACTCAACTTCGAGATCAAAGTCAACTTCGAGTTCAAAGTCAACTTCGAGATCAAAGTCAACTTCGAGATCAAAGTCAACTTCGAGTTCAAAGTCAACTTCGAGTTCAAAGTCAACTTCGAGATCAAAGTCAATTTCGAGTTCAAAGTCAACTTCGAGATCAAAGTCAACTTCGAGTTCAAAGTCAACTTCGAGATCAAAGTCAATTTCGAGTTCAAAGTCAACTTCGAGATCAAAGTCAATTTCGAGTTCAAAGTCAACTTCGAGATCAAAGTCAACTTCGAGTTCAAAGTCAACTTCGAGATCAAAGTCAACTTCGAGTTCAAAGTCAACTTCGAGATCAAAGTCAACTTCGCGATCAAAGTCAACTTCGAGATCAAACTCAACTTCGAGATCAAAGTCAACTTCGAGTTCAAAGTCAACTTCGAGATCAAAGTCAACTTCGAGATCAAAGTCAATTTCGAGTTCAAAGTCAACTTCGAGTTCAAAGTCAACTTCGAGATCAAAGTCAATTTCGAGTTCAAAGTCAACTTCGAGATCAAAGTCAACTTCGAGTTCAAAGTCAACTTCGAGATCAAAGTCAACTTCGAGTTCAAAGTCAACTTCGAGATCAAAGTCAATTTCGAGATCAAACTCAACTTCGAGATCAAAGTCAATTTCGAGTTCAAAGTCAACTTCGAGTTCAAAGTCAACTTCGAGATCAAAGTCAACTTCGAGATCAAAGTCAATTTCGAGTTCAAAGTCAACTTCGAGATCAAAGTCAATTTCGAGTTCAAAGTCAACTTCGAGATCAAAGTCAACTTCGAGATCAAAGTCAATTTCGAGTTCAAAGTCAACTTCGAGATCAAAGTCAACTTCGAGTTCAAAGTCAACTTCGAGATCAAAGTCAACTTCGAGATCAAAGTCAACTTTGAGATCAAACTCAACTTCGAGATCAAAGTCAACTTCGAGTTCAAAGTCAACTTCGAGATCAAAGTCAACTTCGAGTTCAAAGTCAACTTCGAGATCAAAGTCAATTTCGAGATCAAACTCAACTTCGAGATCAAAGTCAACTTCGAGTTCAAAGTCAACTTCGAGATCAAAGTCAACTTCGAGATCAAAGTCAACTTCGAGATCAAAGTCAACTTCGAGATCAAAGTCAATTTCGAGTTCAAACTCAACTTCGAGAACAAAGTCAACTTCAGATTAATGAGCATGAGTTTGAGTTCGACTCTGAGTCTGGGGTTTCATTTTGACTTTGATTATGATTATGAGTTTTAGTTCGAATTCGATTACGAGTTTGTGTTTTAGCACCTCGTAGTTTTTTTTATCGCTTTACTCCTAATGTTTTCGACGTTCTGCCGCGATTTCCATCCCATCCGATTTTAGACGTTTCGCCGCCCTGCCCCGACCGCCCGGCACTCCCCGAATTTGACCAAAGGCCCGAGTGACGTATCGGCGCTGAGGTCCAATGTCTGGGGCAAAACGATTTCCGCCTCGGCGGCTTTCTATTTTTATCCCTTCGCCCCCGGAGCCGGGCGGGGGTTGTTTTTCGGATTTTTTCTTGCCCACACGAACTTCACTACCTACTTTCACTTGCCTCTCCCTTGAGCGCGTCCTTGCAACGCGTTAACGCCGCTCTCCCGGTCCGTTCCCGAGCGGTGACCTCTCCGGTGTCCTATAAAAACAAAATAATATGTAATCCTAGCCGGCGGGCGGCAACGAGGTCGGAATGTTTACCGCCGCTTCGAGGCCCGCCCGTTTGTTTTTCTTTCTCTCCGGCTCGGCCCGCAAGGGCGGCTGCCGCTGGATACAGGATACATTCCGTATTCCATAAATTCCATAAATCATACATTACTTCGATTATATTTGAAGGGGTTCATTTCCAAAAGTTACTATATGGTTGATTCCCAAATAACTGTCAATTTCTTGTCCCTGGGCAGTAACACCCTACTCAGATATGTTTGAATTTTTTTCCAGTAAATAATAGGTGTGTTCTGTTAGTTTACCACGAAATAACATGAAATAAGTAACTTCCCAGGGCGCCAGTGTAACGTCCATGCCGCTAGTGTAACGCACCATGGATTCTAAATTTTCAAATTCAATTGAAAACTCGAAGATTGTGATGCCGATCTTTTTCTTGATTTTTTTTTCAATCTTAGGAAGGTCCTGGGAGCAGGAATTTTTTCAAGATTTTTCAAAGAGTTGAAATTTTAATTTTTTACTTCCATATTTACAGAGTAAATGGAAGTATTGGAATCGTCCTAAAATCGAGAATCGGAACGGAGCTTCAGAAAAAACTTTTTCTTATACACATTTACTCAGAATCACTTCCTGAACAAGTGTCTGTGTGTCCGTCTGTGGTCATTCACAAAAATGGCCATAACTCCCTCATTTCTCAACCTTTTTTCAAATTTCTTGAACTGAAATGTTTGTCTCGGCAAGACCTAACACCCTGTTTAATCGGAAATTGGATAACGCACAGTACTTCCGATATATTTGCATTTTTAGTGTTTTCTATTTTATTTTTTTCCGGCCACAAAAATGAACCGATTTGAGCGTTCTTGGTCTTAAAATCTTTGTTTTACCTTGCAGAATATGTGGATATTTTTTATATTCCAATAATGTAATGTATTTTTATTTTGGGCGAATTTTAAAATTTTAATAGTGAATTTTTCGATATTTTTGGTCTAAACGCCCTTAAAAGCAGTCAAAATATGATCAAATTGTGTCACAATTTTACGTTTCAAAATATGGAAGTATTGTGTGTTATCTACGCACCACTGGTTTCCAAATCAAACTATTGACAGTTATTTAGGAATCAACCATATCCAGTTTTAAGAAATTTCGGGAAATTTTTTTTTTTTATAAACCAAATTTTTTTATAAAAAGAAGTTTTTACCGTTTATAAAATGTTTATAAAATTAGTTTATAAAATGAACCAATTTAATGCGTGAGAGCATGGTCAAAAATGGCCATACCCAAACGTAGTCTCCAAAATTGACATTTTCGGTTACAAATTAGCCCTTGAACACGAAAACGAACTTGGCGAATATTGCAGTCAAAATCGTCAAACTTCAAACGGTACCAAGGCGAATCGGGTCAGAATAACAAATTATCCCTTCCCTCGCATTCTTTCAGGTCGGAATACCAATTAGGTATTCCTTCCTATACGAGCTATGCGTCAAGTTAGGTACCTAAAACTTTACACTGTAAAAAAGCTAATAACCAGAATTATTGGATAACGCGATTCGGTTCTCAATAGCTTCATTTTTATGGGCGATAAAAAATTATATAAAAATTTAAAAGGAACTTATCTACAAGAATCTAGAAAGCGATGGACGTAAAACTGTTAATTCCGGTATAAAAAAGAAAAAAAAACTTGCGAAGTAACGACGTGTACTTTTTATTGAAACCAGGAAAGGTATGCCGAATTCAATGGATAGATAAATTATACGCTAAAATAAATAGTTAAACGCCTTCATGTACCAAACCGTTCAAGAATTTATGAAAAATTGAAAAAATGTAGGATTATTAAAAATATCAAAAATTTTAGAAAGAAATGTTATAAATATTTTCAAAAAACTTGGAAAAAATTGTAAAAATGTTTTGAACGGTTTATAAATGTATAGAGTGTTGGAAATTCGAAAAGCGCTAAAATGCTAAACATTATAAAATTGTTAAATAAGTTAGCGATGTCGTTAAAAATGTCAGAAATTTCGAGAAAAAAAATTTCTTAAATTTTTTCCAGGAATCTTAAAAAAAATTTTCTTTGTTTAAGATATTTAAAAGATTTTTGTTTGATTTAACTTAGAGTAACTGTAGAGTTCGAATAAGTATAATTCATCGCTATGCCCTTCTAAATTTTGCCAGTAATCTTTTTCATCTACTTACTGGCTTTCTACAAGATTATTCTGCTTTCTGTTTCAGAAACATAGCCTGTATGTGGCCTGAACTAAGGCTGCATTGCACTGGAAAGTGAGTAGCGAGACTTGAAAATTATCGAAATTAACTTGATTTTTTCAAATTATAAGTTTCTTGTGAAGATTTTCAATTCTACGATTTTTCAAATTTGGACCAATTTTAAACCTGCCCCCTCTCCACGAAGGTGTGATGGTGAGAGACCGAATTTTCCTTCTGGTGGCGTCACTCCTGGTCACCGCAGCTTCAGTTTCAGCGCAGACCGTCCAACAGCCGAACAAGGAGTCATGGAAGAACAATCTTATCGACGTCAACATGCCCTGGTTCCCTCGTAAGTGATTTGGTATGCTAATCTTTGCCAGACCGACTAGCAGCCGGAGAAAACAGCGAGCAGCTCAGAATCCCAATAACGAACAGTACTTCCGCGTTTTGAGCATTTTCAATTTCGTTGCCCGAGGGAACGTGATTTTGAGACGCCGATGAAATTCATCCCGACGCCACCTCGACCAATCGCAGTAACGCATTTTTCACCCCCCACCCAGCCCGTATCATGAGTCTCGGCCAGGTTTTGTTTCCGAATCTCGGCCCCGTTACAAATCCGTGTCTCGGCCCAAGCTTCGTATCCATGTCTCCGCCTGGTTTCCGTGTCTTGGCTCGGCTTGACCAGGGGTATGCGAACCTCCTGTCTAGTTCTAATATCCTGTTAGTCATAGCTCGTTTTAGGCGCCTTTAGCAATAGGTATTTCTTCAGCGGTCTCGTATCCGTGTCTCGGCCCGGTTTTGTATCCGTGTCTTGGCCCAGTATCGTATATGTGTCTCGGCCTGGTTTCTATCCGAGTCTCGGCTCGGTTTCGTATCCGTGTCTCGGCCCGGTTTTGTATCCGTGTCTCCGCCCAGTTTCGTATCCGTGTCTCGGCCCAGCTTCGTATCCGTGTCTCGGCCCGGTCTGACCAGGGGTATGCGAACCTCCTGTCTAGTTCTTATCTCCTGTTACTCATAGCTCGTTTTAGGCGCCTTTAGCAATATTTCTTCAGCGGTCTCGAATCCCTGTCTCGGCCCAGCTTCGTATCCATGTCTCTGCCCAGCTTCTTATCCGTGCCTCTGCCCAGTTTCGTATCCGTGCCTCGGGGCCTGTCTGACCAGGGCTTTCGTACCTCCTGTCTAGTTCTAATCTCCTGTTACTCATAGCTCGTTTTAGGCGCCTTTAGCAATATTTCTTCAGCGGTCTCGTATCCGTGTCTCGGTTCAGTCTCGTGTCCGTGTCTCGGCCCGGTCTGACCAAAGGGTCCGCAAACCTCTTCTCTAGTTCTTATCTCCTGTTACTCGTACCTTGTTTTTGGCCCCTTTTCAAGCAATATTTTAGCGCATCTGTCACCCCCAAAATCATATTATGATCAATTTTATCTATAATTTATCATATTAAATATTATTTTTAAATCAAAACCAGTGGTGCGTAGATAACATACAATATTTCCATATTTTGATACGTAAATGTTTTACTCGATATGATTATAATTTGAACCTTTCGAGGCTCAAATATCGAACAAGTCGCTATGCAATTTTTAAAACTCGCCTAAAATCGAAATACGTCAAGTTATCGGGATATAAAAAATATTAGTTTAGTCAACGTAGCTTTTTTTGGATAATTCAAGGATACCTATTTACTATGTAGTACTGTAGGTATAATTCGGATAGTGTGTTGCTGATTTAGCGAACTTGCTTTTAATTCGTATTCGAGAGCTAAAAAATACTCGAAAGGGGTAAAAGTACGAAACACTGCAACAAGGCGTAATAGGGTACCTATGTCAGGTAGTTTCGATACAGTATCATTCGACGGTATAGCGCCAATGGTAGACCTTTGTATAGAGCTCAGGTACCATTAAAAGTCAAAAAGAGCAAACATTTTCGATTAGGAACGAGGGTTTTTTTGGGCTTTGTATCCATAGGTTTTGTACCTGAGCTATTCGAAAGGCATGGTGGCAGATCAATGTCACTTCTTGCCTCGAGACTCCATTCATAATACGGTGAACAATCGAGTCGTATGAGTAGGTACCTAATGTAGGTACAGGAACATGAAACGTGGGTACCTATACCTCTATGCTGAACGATTTTCCCCCATAACTGCATACTATGCATTTCCAGAAGATTTAGAAAAATAGCAAAATTGGGCTTGCATGAAAGATACCTATAAACTCACTTTCAAATGCTCGATCATCAAGAATGAAATGTTGAAAAAAATGTTTAAATACGATTTCCAGTAGGAAATTTAACTGGCTACAAAAAAGGTCCTCTACGATTTTGTCGCCACTCCAACCGTTTTTGAGTTACCGGTCAAAAACCGAAAATTTTCAGTAAATGCTGGTTCTCACTTTCGATTTCCTCTCCAGAATCGGCCGAAGTGAAGTGCTATGATGAACTTGGGTGCCTAAACCTGACCAAGGAGTGGTACCACATTATCAATCGGGCTTTCAACGTGTTCCCTCTCCGACGTGATCTCATCGATACCAAATTTCACCTTTATACGAGAGCTAACGCGTTGGAGGTGCGTATACGGACGTAATATTCCGTCGTCTGAGGCGCAGCATGGCACATCTAACAATTTGGCAGTTTTTAGGTAAAACAGAAAATCATGTTTACTCTCTGTGCCACATCACTGCTCGGTTTCAGATTCGCTAAATTCGTCGTGGAACCCACTGAAATATCCCTTAGATACGCTTGGATACCTATGTTAATGCATTCGAAAATAATTGATTTTTCCTTTTTCCTGAAAATTTTCCAAATGTTAGATGTGCCATGCTGCGCCTCAGACGACGATTCGTAATCTCGACAAAATAGTACCTAATTATTAATATATTAAAATTTGATATTTTTATTCCATGTTATCGGATACCACCCAAAATATCCCCAAGTCGAAAGGTGTGAACATTTTTGGAACACGATGAATTTTTTCAAATTAAAAAAAATTGAAATCAAATTTTAAAAATTAATTAAATCAGGGAAAAATAATATGTAGGTATTAAATTTAATAATTACAATATAAATCGAAAGTTAATAATTATTAAATAAATTATAATTAAATAAATAAAGATATTTCGTTATAAAAAAAAAATATAAATTTTAATTAGTACCATGAGACGACCATTTTTGGAAGGATCTGAAATGCTCGAATTCCGAGAAGACGCGTTCACTGATATCGTTGTCCAAAAATGTTATCAAACTTTTATTGCTCCGAATCATCTGTGGTGGGATTTCAAAAAAGTGTCAGCAACCCGATTCTCGATGCCTTGGTTAACCCTCTGGTAGCTCGTCTGGGGCCTTTGGTGTCCAAAAATCAACCATTTTGAAATTTTGTTCAAATTTTCAATTTAGTAATATGATTTTTTAAAATTTCAACAAAATTTGTTAGAATGTTAATGTCGACATCAATTTTAAACTTGCATTTTTACAGGAATTATTTTTCTTAGATATTTACCATTAGAGACAAGACTATTGTGATTTTTTCAAATTTTTAATTTAGTAATATAATTTTTTTAACAAAATTTGTGAAAATGTTAATGTCGACATCAATTTCATAGGTACTTGCATTTTTACAGGAATTATTTTTTTCGTAGATATTTACCATTTGAGACAAGAATTTTGTGATTTTTTCGGTTCTTTAAATTGACGATTTTTTTTCCAGGCCCAATTACTCAAATGTCAGGATCCAAAGACGATTGAACGATCGAATTTCGACTCCAAAAGACTGACTAAATTCATTATACATGGCTTTATCGATACTCCCCTCAGTAGTTGGATCAAGGTGGGTACGATTGAGGGTATACCAGCATTTTTGTGGTGGAACCAGGAAACTGGAGCTTCCCCATACAGCTCACCCTTGGTTGCAACCACATGCACATAAGCCCTTTGCAGAATAACCAATTTCGGGTTTTGTGAGGTTTTCGCGATTTTCGTCATTTATTCGAGATTTTCTCAAATTTGGATTCATTTCAGGAAATGCGGCTGGCGCTTCTGAAGCATAGGGATTACAATGTTATCGTGGTTGATTGGGCCGGAGGTTCTCTTCCTTTGTACACGCAAGCGACAGCCAATACCAGACTGGTTGGCTTGGAAATAGCGTACCTTATCAACTACCTCAAAGTAAAATGCATTTTTGAGCTACCAAATTTTTTATGAAAATAAAAAAAATGTATACCTAATAATACGTTTACGTGAAAATATTTTTCATAATTTTACATTCTGGTTTTATTAAAAAAACATACGGAATTCAATTTTTTTAAATTTGAAAAATCCATTTATTCAATCAATTATGATTTATGAACTTTTTATGCCAATGCTTTCGAGTTTTTAGGATAATCATGGCCTAAAACCGGAACAAGTTCATCTGATCGGTCACAGTTTGGGTGCACATACCGCTGGCTATGCCGGCGAACGCGTACCAGGTGAGAAGTCATGCACCTTTGTAGATCTGAGTTGAAAAATGTTAAAATTAATAATTATATACCTATTCATTCGAAAAATCTCGTAACCTTTTTATGGGAAATTTTGTACAATAATTGAGGCGTTTTGGCAAAGGGCCTAAGTGCCAAAAACAGAAAAATGCGTTTTATCAAGTTTTTGGGGCCTAAGTGCCATCCGCCAACGTTTAAAAATGAGCGGGACGGGGAAATCTTATCAGAACTTTCAAAAATCGTCGCTAGATGGCAGTGGTTCTGACCTAAAATGTACGGAACGGAGTAAATTGTTGATAACTTTTATTTACATTTTTGGCACTCAGGCCCTTTGTACCCAAAACGCCCCTCAATTATAGATTATAGATTTTTTAAATATAAAATTTGAAAAAATTGACCTCACGTCGAAATATTCGAATTTTCACCCCCAGGTTTGGGACGGATCACGGGACTCGATCCTGCGGAACCGTATTTCCACGGAATGCCGCCAATGGTACGCCTGGATCCGACCGATGCTGAACTTGTTGACGTCATACATACAGACGCAACGTCCATCCTACTTATGGGTGAATAATGGTTGCATACAAAAACAAATTCGGTCTGCCGTAAGAAGGAAAAACAATTTTTTTATTCCCGTTCAAGGTTACGGCATGGTCGAGCCTGTGGGCCATTTGGATTTCTATCCGAACAACGGCAAAGCTCAGCCCGGATGCGATATCACCGAGAACCCTCTCCCACTCACTCTAGTCAGACAAGGTTGGTAAAACTGCGCGGAATTGTTAGGACCGAATTTGTCAAAGGTCTTGAGGAGAGCCGTACCGATGAAAGCGCTCGAGCTCATAACTATAACAGGAGGAAGTCGATTTTTGCCCTCAAACAAAACAACAAAACGACAAATACAAAAACGTTTTTTGAGGTTATGCCTCGACTGTCACTCCTGCACGCCATATTGAGGCACAACAACAACAACTCAATGTCCTCCGCAGGCGCCTCTGAAGCGCTTGAGAAAACAAAAATTGGAGTTAACATCGGTTGCAATATTTTCAGGTATTGAAGAAGCATCACGAGTGCTAGTCGCTTGTAACCACATCAGGGCAATCAAATTGTTCATCGAGAGTATCAACGGCCATTGTCCCTATTTGGGCTATCGCTGTTCCTCGTACAACGCTTTCACTCAGGTATGCAGAGCTGGATTCAAAAAGTTCCAAACTCAAAGAAAAAACGATTGACCAATGAGATCAAGTAGAATGTTCACTCTCTGGCAGGGCTCGAACCCGGAACCTCCAGCTCATTAGGCTCTGGGGTCTGGATTCATGCTCTGGGTACTGGATCCAGGCTGTGGGGTCTGGATGCAAGCTCTGGGGCCTAGATTCATGCTCTGGGTTGTGAATCCAGGATCTGGGGTCTGGATGCAAGCTCTGGGATCTAGATTCATGCTCTGGGTACTGGATCCAGGCTGTGGGGTCTCGATGCAAGGTCTGGGGTCTGGATCCAGGCTCTGGGGTTTGGGTCCAGGCTCTGGGGTCTGGATCTAGGCTGTGGGGTCTGGATGCAAGCTCTGGGGTCTGGATCCAGGCTCTGGAGCCTAGATTCAAATCTGGGGCCTGGACCCAGGCTCTGTCCCCTCTTGGTTAGGGCCTAGCAAGCGGGAGGTGGCAGGTTCGAGTCCTGCCGCAGAGGGAAAATTGCATTAAGCATTAGGGGCAGCATGGCTGATACCCTAAGATAAAGACGCTTCATAAAACCATTGGCACGTCGATTTTTGACCGAATCAATTCGCAATCAAATCGGATAGGCTCAGATCGTGAAATTCTCATTTCTCAACGATTGCTCTACGATCTGCAGGGCAAATGCTTCAGTTGCGGAGTGAACGGCACGAATTGCGCCGTGATGGGGTTCCACGCAGAGAAAATGCCCGGTGTAACACCTGGCGGCAAATACTACATTTCCACAGGGAAAGACACACCGTTTTGCAGTAAGTACGGGCATTTTGGGACATTTGACGAGGGAATTTCGGGATACCTGACTTGCCTGCAAGGCATTCGAGTTTATCTGACGAATTTTAATCTCGTACTCAGGGCATCACTACAGAGTGACTATCGACTTGGCCAAACCCCAAAAGGCCGAAGCCTGGGTACAGGGCTTCATGCGAGTGAGTCTTCATTCGGACAATGGAGTCATCAAAAATCTAGACCTTACACCCAAGTGAGTATAATGATGCAACTCTAGGCGTAAAATGTGGGTGTCGAAAAAACCATAATCCTCCGCCGTTTCTCAAGAACCTAAAGCTAAGAACAGGGAATCGTCTTTCGGCAATTGTCTAAAACATTCGAGGGCTGTAGTTTTTGAGGGCATCCCACAACCGTGACTTGCAGTACCGCTTGAACTCAATTCTATAACTAATCCCAGGAACTCTCCCAACCGGGGAAACGTGCCATACATATATTTCAGCGGCTACGAGAAACTGGAGCACGGCACGTCGAAAAGTTTCGTCGTCACTCACACGGAAGACATCGGGCCGGTGAAGCGCGTCGAATTCTACTGGGAGTACGACATGAACGTGCTGCAACCGAGAAGCATCTGCTTCCTATGGTGCAACGACCATTTGTACATCAGGGACATCAAAGTGACCAAGAGCAAAATCAACTCGAGATCGTGAGTAACGGCAGAGTATTGGGATATCTGCATTGGGGATTTCTTGATTTTCCAGGCTCTGTATGGAATGGCTGAAATTCTTTCACCGCAAGCAATATTTGTAGTGTTGGGGAGTGAGACAGGAGAGGACCAGGAAGCTGGAGCTACCATTAAGAATACAATTCTGTGGGTAGCAGCTTTCGATCTCATGGTAAATGCAGGAAACCACGTCCATGAATTGCATCTGTCCCAGTTCTGGATGAGCAGAAAAGGGAAGAACCGGCTTCCTTTACCCACCACAATCGAATGAAGAGTTTGGGGGTTTCGAGCGTTGGCGCCAACCGAATCTAATGTTTGTTCCAGGAGCGTGAGTGTAGGCATTTGTAGATGCCTCGCGCATGCGCAGTTGAAGGTGGTTATGCCCCAGCGATGACTCTCAAAGGGTCCGTTCGACGAGGCCAGTCCTGGACAGCCTTGGGCAAGTACTCCTGACGCCAAACAAATTCAAGCCATGCGATTGGGTGAATTTGCTTGGCATCGTTAACTAGCCGATGACTACCCAGGGCTGGCCTCACCCCAAAATCTGACACTGCGCATGCGCAAGGCACGCATGCCTACACTCACGCTCCTGGAAGCCCTTAGACTGAAGTTAAGAACCGGTTTCACCACCCTGCCTCCAGACAACCTTCTCGATAGCGGGCAGCTGGAGGCAGACCAAAAGCCAAAAAGCAGCCAGGCGGGCCAAAAGTCATGAGGGGGCATGAGTCAAATCCGCTTTGGAACTGCCCCGGAAGGCGGTGGTGTAACGCTAAGCGCGCGTCAGAAGCCCAGAACACACAAATAAAATGGAGCTATTTGTCCCACCTCCAAGAAAAACAATCATTTTTCAAGCTCCATGATCAATCACATCCTTGAAGGTCACTTCGTTGAGATGTATCTAGCGAAATGGCCGGGTCCGCCGCATGACAAACATGTCTCGCCATTTTTCTCGAATGCGGTAAAATTCAACATTTTTCTTCGTTATTTCTTTTACAGAAAACGAGGAATTGACGTATCGTCAAAACTGTGCACACCGGGACGGAGGGAGTTCACAGACATAGCGTCGCGATCAACGGCTCTCTTCCTCGACGACTGCGAAGAAGGCTGACTTCATGAAACTACTAGCATAATGTTATTTGATATTAGCCACTTTTATTACTTATGCGCTCAAAAAGTGGCATCACGATGTAACGACGGTGATAACTTAGATGGTAAAGCACCGGATCGGGTCAAAGACCAGACCTAACATGTTATTAAAGGCCATGGTAAGGAAGGATAGCGAGTAAGATGTACCTACAGTTATGGACGAGATACATGTCAATCGAGAGTTTGTAAATAAAAACATTTAACTCAAAATTACTTCGTTACCAGTGACATTTATGGAACCAATGGTAGCACGAGTCACTGCTTTACCTAGTGGACCGATCTGCCATTTCTGGACCGTTAAAAAGACCAATTAGGCAGATTAGTGGACATCTAGTCAATTGCGGATTAGTGGGCATCGGGACATTAGCGGACTACTCTGCCATGTTCAGATCCCTACCGATCTACGTTTGACAGATGAGGGCAAATGGCAGATTAATGGATAACTAGACATTAGGGCAATACTATGCCACGTCCGGATAGCTGCTTCGGCAGATTAGGGCACACCGGCAAATGGCAGATAGAGCACATCTGGCTGATAAGTGGGCACTAGGCGAATAGGTTTGTGAATAACTGGACACCTGGGCAATAGTCTGCCATGTCTGGACTCGAATAACCCCTAGTTGGCTGGTCTGAGTAAGCTAATGGCAGATAAGACGATAACTGGACACCTGGGCAATAGTCTGCCATGTTAGGACCCTTAAATAGCCAACTTTGACTAAAGAGCCAACTTAGTGAACATGGCCGATGAAAAGGGCATGAGGCTAATGGCAGACTAGAGGATAACCAGACAATAGTCTGCCATGTTCGGACCCCTGAATAGGCTGATTACTGGACATTGGAAAATAACAGATTAAAACGACACGAGGCTATTGGCAGACTAGTGGATAACCGGACATTTGGGCAAGTCTGCCATGTTCGGACCCCTGAATAGGCAGATCAGTGGACGTAGAAAAATCGCAGATTAGTGGACATGAGGCTATAGGCAGACTAGTGGATAACTGGTCATTTAGGCAAAAGTCTGCCATGTCCACAACCCTGAATAGGCAGATTACTGAACATCGGCAAATGACAGATTAGTCGACATCTGGTTGATGGCAGATTAGTAAGCGTCTGTCTAATGGCTGTGAAGGGGATAAATGGATATTTGGGTAATACTCTGCCATGTCGGGGCCACTGAATAGCCAACTTTGACAGATTTGTGGACATAGATAAGGGTTTTCATCTCTTGGTGCAATATCTGATCAAAAAATATTTCAGCCGTTGTCTGGGATAAATGGAGTCGATAAATAAATAACATTTTATTTTATTCATTCCTGTACGCTTCCATTTCCCCGATTTCTCAATTCATCTAGGGTAAAATGTGAAAATGTCGTACTTGCATCGACCACAAATTCATTCCCACTGCAATTTTGCAGACAATCACAATAAAATAGGTACTCGTATAAAAATTACATCTTACCAAATTCGCTACAGTCACGTTTCGTTCGAGACGAAATCATCGTCCACCTTGTGTTCCTTCATGTGAGCGTTAATTTTCGATTTGGTACACGTGAACCCGCACACTTTGCACACGACTTTGGTAACGTTCACACATTGGTTCAACACCTTATGATTGATGAATTCACTTTCGACCGAGAAGAACCGCCAGCATTCGTCGCACTGTAGGAAAAAGTCGAGGACGAGAATTTTCCGACAAACGCTCCCGCTGTGTCCGATCATCAGGGATTCGTGCGAATCGAAGAAGCGCTGACAGCTGAAGCAGCCGAAACGCTTTTTGCTCGCGTGGAGCTGGAAGTGCGCATGCGCCAAACACACGTCCCTGGTGAGGAAACTGCAGAACGCGCATTTGTGGATTCGCACGCCCATCGAATTTAAGGAAAACCGAAGCGACTGATCGCCGAATTTCAGCCGATCCTCGTCGTACGGAGCGAAATTCGTCAGTTTGTGGCGTCGGTGAGCTGGCAGGACGGCTTCGTTAGCCGAGCGACGCCATTCGAGCCGCTCGGGGTCGTCGGCTTCGGTCGTGAATCGCGAATGGTCCACGCCATCGCTGACTGGAACTGAAATCAAACCAGTGGATAACACACGATACTTCCACATTCATCATAACGATAGTAAAAGTGTAAATCCTTGTAAGTCCAAATTCAGAAATTTGTCAGGGTACCACGAAAACGTGCTAGTTTTTGCAACACCTCTGGAAGGTTTTGACTTACAGGTTATTGCACATGGCCACGGAGAAGAAATGAGACGAAAACGGAGGAATCCTGCTTCACTTGATGGATCAACGGCTCAAATACTACCCATATAGCTCAAATCCTTATTTTATCAAAAATTGAGACTTGCGAGGTTTTAAACTTTAACTATATATAACCATCCCAGTCCAAGAAATTTGAAAAAAGATTAGGAATTGAGGGAGCTATGGTTATTTTCCGCCCGATACCCGAAGTTGTCCCGGGCGTGACCTGCCGCCGTCAAGGAGAGGGTTGGAACTATTCAGGGCACGCTCTAGCTCATAGCACTTATGTACTCGAACTGAAATCATTGTAACATCATTGTATCATCGTTGTAAAATCATAATTTCGCACGTTCGGAGCAGTAGTAGTATATCTCCCAAAATGGCGGTTTTGAGTTAAATATACCAATGGATTCGTCTTGACGAGCTCTAATAGTCTCTAGTCTAGTTCATAATACCTAATAATTAATATTGCATTCATTGCAAGACTGAAAATGAAGAAAGAAGAAGGGAGTTTTTGATGAAAAGAAAGTTTTTTACATCGGTAATGAAGAGTAGACTTTTCACATTTTTTTATGCCACCTATTTTCGTACGGAACGAATTATACCCCGATTCGCTAAAGAATAACATTTTTTGTCACAGTTTTTTGAGGGTGCGTGCGAAAGTTTTGTTTGATACCAGAGCCAATGACGAGTAAAAATGATGGTTTTATCATGCTGCATCACGAAAAAATCAAATTCATCAACCACAGCAGCTAAGATCACTTTAAAAAAACTCATTCTTAGACGGATTTGCACAACATAATATGCACAATATTATTGAGAAAAATGTGGCTCTAGTCCGGTAATAACATTATTGAGAACAGCTCTAGCATGGATTGATGCTGTAAGAAGTGCCACTTTTTGAATGTCGTGGTACATCATCGAAATTTCAACAATTTTGAGCTTCTGGTAGTCTTTGGGGAAATTTATAAGGATATTTCAAAATAAATCAGTTGGGGGGATACTTGATTATGAGAAATAGCGAAGAGATTCGAGCAAGTTTTCATTTTCGGAATCAACGTTTTGAAAAATCTTAAAACCAGATTTCCCAATAGTGGAGTTTTTGGATATGTACCACTACTACTCCGAACGTGCGAACACCCTTAGATGGTCTCCCTTGCAGAAGTTGACTATTTAGCTTAATTTGTTCAACAAAACTTTTTTTGGTCCAATAAAAAGGTAGGTATCGTTTAGGTATGGTTCAAAGTTTTTTCGTGTTTTCGACGCTGCCTCGATAAAAAGTCACTCGAATTTCGGAGCAGCTTTTGCAAAATATCAATGACGTCAGCGTTTCAGTAATTCATTATGGCAATAAGTATTGAGCTAAGCGCTGCAATGTGCGCTTACCTTGAAGAACGGTTCGAGTAATATCCCTCGAGGAGGGAAAATATCCCGCACCTAATACGATCCTGGGAAGCAACTAGTGCGCAGGGGGCCCGCGGGTGGGGAACAATTGAACACGTCATACCCCCACTGGCGGCTGCTCGTTTATATAACTCACGTTGGTCCTATTTCCAATACAAACGATTAGGTCAGTCCGGTGCGATTATCAACACGGTGTTTATCAGTTGAAGAGCGAGAGGTATCGTGAGAATTTGTCTGTATTATTATTAGCATTTTGTAATCTAGTCATCGGGAATATAATTAGAAACCAGTTTACACTAGCTTCAAGGTTCAATTGAACCTTTGCAAGGTAAAATCCAATTTTTGAGTAATACTTTCAAGCGTAGGTTTAAGGAAATGTCAAATTGAATACGAAATTTGTGTCATATTATGTAAATGACAATTTGCTAAAAAATCTAAAAAAATCAAAATTAGAATTTTGAAGAGCCTCAAAATTTTAATTTTGCCTATTCCTAATTCTGAAAGCTTTTATTATCAGAATTTTGGGAATGATTTATTTTCAGTGAAAAATGCAATTTTAACTAACCGAATAAAACCTGTTACAAATGCCGATATTACTCATTGCTCGTCAAGCAAAATTTCAAACCGACATTTTGAAATCATCTACCAGAAAATTGACATGAAAAAAAAATTGACAATGAAAATGATGTAATGAAAACAATTAAGCCTCTTGTACATTATCTCATTGCTTGAATATATAATTTGATAGTTTTTTGAGTTTTTAATTAAAAATAATTAAAAAAACAAAACAGATAATTTCTTTGTTTTTTGGTTGAAACGCCAATTCCTGTGAGCTATTTTTTAAAGCATAAACAAATTAATTTCATGAATTACACTTTGAATTTCATTACCAACAATCACTTTTGTACATTTTTACAAATCAGAACCAGCGAATTGGGCCAATTTTCATGTCAATCACGTTATTTGTAATAACTTTTTCCCTCTTTAGGTCATCTTCACATTAGAGCCTCCCCCCCCCTCCCAACTGACATTTCCACCGGGCACAAATTACAACAACCAGAATTCATGTTATGTCAATTGTAACAGGGCTACACAACCCACAGGCACTTTACACGTACCTTGCCCTTGGGGGGGGGGGACTTGATTTGATAGATCGGTTTAGTCATAATCCCATTACTCCAACGCAGTACGGGTGTATCCTTAGTAGGACTTTAAAAAATCGATATAAATGCCTAGTTCACTAATATTTCATTTCTTCATATTCCAGACGCCAAGATCGACTAGAGAACCGATGGACCGGCGAAATGGTAAAAAGTTTATCAACTAGGGCGAACGGAGCGATAAATAATTCAATAAATTACATCATCCGCGCATAAATCGGATGTCGTCGCCACCGCTGACGAAACGTGGAAGATTTTATTGAATATTCAACGGATGAAAAGTGTGCGAATTTCGTACAATGAACCCGCGGATTATTTGATTAATACGTTGACCGTCACCGATTGAAAACCGATAAAAAAGAGAATTCGAGGACGAGGCCGATCGAATTTGAATTTATTCCCGCACGTGAGGCCGGCTAAACGAATTCAGGATGACGCAGAGTTGGCGGCTGCTCCGGATCCTAATGCCATTGGCGGGCAGGCGATCCTACGGCAAAGCGTTGACAACACTGACCAGGGATGAGATGCAATTCAAAAACGCCATTTCCCACTTCGCCAAGACGGCCATCGGGCCCAAAGTTCGGGAAATGGACGAAAACTACCAATTCGACTCGGCCTTGGTGAAGAAACTGTTCGAAAACGGCATCATGGCCTTGCAGATACCCAAAGCGTACAACGGCATGGAAATGGATTTCTTCCTGACGATCCTGGCCATCGAGGAAATCTCCAAGATCGACCCCTCCCTCGCCATCCTCGTCGACATACAGAATACGCTGATCAATTCGTTGATTTTGAAACTAGGCACCGAAGAGCAGAAGGCGCACTACTTGCCCAAATTGTCCAAATATTTGGTCGGCAGTTTCGGCCTGACCGAGGAAGGATCGGGAAGCGACGCGTTCGCACTGCGCACGACCGCGGACAAAGTCGGCGACAAATACGTGCTGAACGGCTCAAAAATGTGGATCTCCAATTCGGATTTGGCCGGAGTCTTTTTGGTGATGGCCACCGTCGATAAGTCGAAAGGCTACAAGGGGATCAGCTGTTTCATGGTGGATAGGAACACGCCGGGGTTCAGCGTTGGCAAGAAAGAGAAGAAAATGTCCATCCGGGCCTCGGGCACCTGTTCCTTGCATATGGACAACGTCGAAGTGCCCGAGAATCGAGTCCTCGGCGAAATCGGCCAAGGTTACAGGTCAGTAGTAGTGTACACTGAATCCAAAAGAATTCAAATCTATTGGCATTGAAAGGAGAAATGGCACAACTTTCCTCTCTGGCAGGATTCGAACCTGGCACCTTCTGCCCTCTACTACCTCAAGTGGGAATCACTTGAATGGCTCACCCTCAACCTGAAACGGTTGACAGCATACCGTGCATACACGGAACGCACCATTGTGCGGCACTCGGCCGAGTGGCAGGCCTGTCTTGCGGCACTCAGTCAGGCGGCAGGCCTGTCATGCAGCACTTGGCCGGGCGGCAGGCCTGTCATGCGGCACTCAATCGGGCGGCAGGCCTGTCATGCAGCACTCGGCCAGGCGGCAGGCCTGTCATGCGGCACTCAGCCGGGCGGTTGTCCAGGTGCGTGCAGCATTCAGACAATCGCAGACTCTGTTGCCATGGAATTGCTCTGGACACGCCCACTGACGGCTCAAACCGTGATCGTTGAATCTTTTGGGACAACCGTGGCCGCCCCGCTGAGCCATTCGTCTGATACGGCCTCAAAACCCTTCAACCATGGAAAGCCTGGGTTCAGACCATCTTCGAGGTGCATTCAAGTGATACATTGCCTTCGATAACAACCTTGCCATTTCCAAAGGGCTCAAGGCGTCTGCCAAGAGGGCAGGAGGTACAAAATTCAAATCCTGCCTGAGAGGAAATTTTCAATTTTCTCATTCAGCGTACAAACGTGTGTACAGCACGACTTTCCCGCCCAATTGTAAACGCATTTCAAACGCAGGTACACGATCGGATTCCTGAACGAGGGCCGAGTCGGCGTCGCAGCTCAAATGCTGGGCTTGGCGCAGGGCTGTTACGACGCCACAATCCCTTACCTCCTCGACCGGAAACAGTTTGGCTCGTCGATTTTCGACTTCCAGGTAAACATCTACGTGGTACCCTCAACAATATAACACGACACCCTTTTCCTTCAATTTCGGCTCATTTTTGAAAAACTGTTGTTACAGGGCATGCAGCACCAAATCGCGGAAGTCGCTACGCGCCTCGAAGCCGGGCGGCTGCTCGTGTACAATGCGGCCCGGCTCGTCGAAGAGGGCGGCGACTTTATCAAGCAGGCGTCCATAGCGAAACACTACACCGCCGAATTGGCCGGCTACGTCACGCGGAAATGCATCGATTGGTGCGGCGGAGTCGGCATCTCGACCGACATGCCGCAGGAGAAATACTTCAGGGACGCCAAAGTGGGCACGATATACGAGGGCACGACGAACATTCAGTTGAGCACGATAGCGAAATTCGTCCGCGCTGAATACGCGTTGAATCGCTAAAAAATAATATTTTATCGGGCGAATTTCGAATTGATTTTGAGCGGAGGAGCGAGAGATGCCAAAGAACGCGCAATTATAGGCAATTAGTGTTTTTTTTTTTTTTTTCAATGGGCTATTCAATGTCCTAGAGTTAATTTTTCATCGCTTTTTGTAAACGTTAGATACAGACATGTTGAAAAGGTGCGATACTTGGGGTCTCCGATGAGTACCCAAAATCCAATGATCCAGAAATTGGGATTGGTAGGTTTTGAAAGTGGCGAAATCCAAAAATCGGACCAAAAAAATTAAATTATGAAAATCTAAGAGATCCCATAAACGAATTGAGCTGGCGGTTCCCAACTTTCACTTTATCTGTTTTTTCACTCAACTGCCACCCAAGGTTTTGCAGCAGGGTCCGCTGTTGACAACTGCCACCTGAAGGTTATCAGCAGATTGACAAGTGCCACCTTATGAAGATAGATCCTTAATTATCTAGGGAAGTAGGGTGGCACTTGGCCCTCTGTGAACAGTCAGGCTTTAACGGGTGGCAGTTGTCACCAAGCAGGACGAAGGCCTGGCAGGGTGGCACTCGGTGACGACCAATTGAGTATGTGGGTACCTACCTAATTTTAGTTTTAGTCGCCCTGATATCTAGACAAAAATGTCGGGCAACTGTAGTCAATTGACATTTTCGATTGTACGTTTTGGTGGAACATCGCAAATATGTTTTCCAAAGATGAATATTTGTATAGTCGTTATGTAATAGTAACCGTCGCTATGGAAGCTTACGGCAACCGTAGTCATGGTGATAACGCATAAAATGAATCGCACTATAGGCAAACGACTAATTTTCATTCTGCGATATGCCTTGTTAAAATGTTAATAAAATCTTGTTAAAAGCTCTACAGCAAAGTTATCATCTCTCCTTATGTAACAATAGGCCATGAATATAAAAAAGTTGGTCCCTGGCGACAAAGAATCAAATTAAAGCCACGCCTTATGAAAAAAGAGGCACTAAAGTTGTTTTGTTGGCACAACTGGTTCTATATCAGTTCTAGGTCATTGTGGCGTTTGCAGGGGAGGCAACTTCGGAAAAGTCGTGAAAACTAGAATTCCCCCGCTTTTTGTTTCACTCAGCCAGGTGCCGGCACCTACGTTATCTTTTTAACAGACTTTCATCGCCATCTTTATCGGGTACATACCTCGGTCATCAATTTTGGGCGCATTGTCCACAGAATTGGCGAGTCTCATCAATCTGGCGAATTTCGAACCTCCGACCGCGGCTTCACCTTCGGCGGCGATGTTTCTGTACAGTCTCCGTTTAACGTTAACTCTGTGTTCCGCCTTCATAGCCCGAACGTCCAACTCTGACGAATGCTCGTTGATCAGATGTACGCCTAATCTGGGCGTGAAAATCCGACAATACTTGCAAGCCTTGAGCAGAGGTGTTCTCGTTCTTGCCGGTCCTGAAATTAGAAAAAAGACGTCAGACACTAGAATCGTGTTCCTCTTTCGACAAAATTTGTTTCTTGTGCCTAAAAAAACTAACAGAATTTTCATACTAGGAGTCGCATTTTAACGTTAACTATGAAATTAAGAAGGGGCCGACCACAAGTCGATGCTCAAAAGCGGGTTGGCATAGGCAGTGAGCTGTGAATGAAAAAACGTCTAAATTCAAATTGCAATTTAACTTTTGGGCTTTTTAAACCACCACAGCACAAGCGTATGGAATAATCTTCAATTTAAGACCAAGGACGTCAAAATTGGACCACATTTTGACACGCGCATTGAAAAAATGCTTCGTTCTTCGAAATTGCCACAATCTTTGAGGCGCTGTAGCCCGAAAATCATCGTATAGACTAACCTTTCTCCGAATTTCGGGGCTGATCTGGGCTACGATCGTCGACCCACAAAAAATCCTCGACGTCCCATTCTTCCTGCTGTTCTTCGATTTCACCACCTGCAAAAATTTGAAAGGAAATTTTCCATAGCAGCTGCACAACCCTATATACTCGCAGATTGAGGAGGGTTTTTCATGAGAACTCACCAACGTTAGGGAATATTTTGACAGCGGTGCTCCATTCGTAGTCATCAGAGGGCTCTTCTTTCACAACGGTAGAGCGGTCATCGGGCTCTTCTGTTAGAAGTGTAAGTCAGCATGATAAATGATCGCCAAAAATGTACCATATTCGATTGGGGCGATATAAAATAACATACCATTCGGTTCGATTACGATAGTTTCACCGATCTTGCGTATTTCCCTCGAACTCTCATCGACGCTCTCTTCAGTTAGTTCTGGAATTGGGTCGAAATTCAATTCCTGCCGGAGACCTGATGGAACATGAAAATCGATAACACCATCGTTCAACAGTCCGGAACCGGAAACTAATGGAGATCACAATTGTTAGAATAAACAACATGTGGGAATGGAACTCACAATTTGAAAGGCTGTCGCGAGACTTTTCTACCTCGAGTACTTCCTCCTCCAATTTTACCAATTGGGATTGAAATGGGTCGAAAACCTCCTCGACTGGAAAAATCGACATTTCAAAATGAAGGAAGTCGTTAAGCCGTAGTTAACCTGTAAGTTTTTGAATTTAACGAACCATTTTCGAGAGGGGGTTCCTCTTTTACGTGGGACGAAAGATGTTCCAGGAAGCTGGACTCGGTTTTGGCCAAGAATCCACAGGTGGTACAGCAGTACGTACCGAGCGAGAATTGGTCGCTTTCTGGCTCTGGCTTCCTAAAGATGAACACTACTGTTAAACTCAGGTAGCTGATCGTCCCGTAATCGAAACTGCCTTGGACGTGCCTTGCCGCAGTCAGAATTCACCAAGGCAGGTTTCGAATCCAGTCTGAAGCCGCAAAGAAGGCATCGAACAACGCAAGGATACTATCCTCGAAATTCGAACGTATTTTTAATTTATTTTCATCGCATAAGTGATACGTGTCTTGAGATAATAGGCAAAACCAAGGACGTTATTATCCATGAGTTTCAAGCAACTCCCATAATAATGCAGCACATCGAGCAATTTGGCAACACTGGAGATAATTGATGCGGAGGATCATCGCGTTGCCGCTATTCAACCAAAGTACCCAGTGTTGCCACACCTCCTATAATGTTTTGCCCGTTAAATGTGAAATAATTATAAATCTTGGACAAAAAATTTATTCTTGACATCGCCATTTTGAAAATTGCCCAAATTCCGTTCCACAACTTACACAAATTCGTCTTCTGGGTGCAGACTTGATTCGGATTGGCGGCCTGTCAGGGACGGTAGCATCTGTGAAGGGACTGCAGTTCTTTTCAAACGTTTCACCTTCAGTTTGTGCTTTTTGAATTCTGCAAGCGACAAAACCGAGAATTTATTTTAACTGGCAGCAACGTCTGAGCCAAGTTTCCCAGAGCGGTTTGCTCTTGCCACCAATGAGTGATTTGATTAGTCACCTCCAAACGTGGGGAAAAAGTCATCAGCATGAAAATGAACGCTACAGACTTTGGCCATCTCGTCGGGGTTGCTAAGGCCGAGAATTTCCTGCCATTTGACTCGCAGATCGGCCTCTTTTGGAAAAGAATGATAACTGATGTCGGGGTCGTCAGTGTTTGCTGCGCAGTTGGGCACGCAGCAACTCATCAGTCTCCTCCTTACTGAGAACAGCTCAGCTCCGCTCATGTTGTCTTCTTCTGAAAATAAGATCGGGTTTTGGGACATCGAGATCGTGCCAGGGTACGCCCGAGACAACTGAGGTTATCAGGCGAATGCCAACGCCTGGAACGGCAGCTTACTATACTTTTTACTTCAAGTTAACTGCCAAATATCCGTTCTTATGACAATGAGTACCTATTGATCTAAAAAGTCATTATCTTATATTCATTAGGAAACGCCTTGCTGGTAGCAGGTGCCTGATTCTAGTGAGAGGAATTGATGCGATTTCAGACCGTAACAGTTTGACATCACTGCGATTTAGTAGGCACTGGACATCACCCAAGATAAGCCACGACCAACAGCTGCAAAGCAACAACAACAAATACAAAGCTAAAAGAATTCAGTTTTTTCTCTTTTTTTTATAGATTTGGAAATTAGCTAAATTGAGTGCCGCGTAGAGTGATGGCAATCAAGTTACAACCATTGGTAACTAAATCGCAGTGACGTCAAAATTCCACGGCCTGAAATCGCATCAATTCCACTCACTTCCCACCAGAGAGCAGCACCAAAATCAGGCACCTCCTGCTCATCAGGCAAACGCCTTGCTGGCAGCAGGTTCGAATCCTGCCGTAGAGCAAAATGTTTACCGTTTCCGACCTCGTTTATGTAACTCGGGGGCTACCCCAAATATAGGGAAGAAATAAAATTCGTATGTTATAACAAACTGCGAATAGTGAAACTGTGTAGTTAAGATACCTGAAGGGTACAAAGTATGACTGGCGCAATGCAAACACGTCTTGCAGTAATTTTATTTAATGTGTGTTCATGTTCTTACTTGTCCACGTTTGAGGCCCACTTCTTCGTCACACCAGGTTGAGTCGATTTCCAAAATTTACACACAGATTACCAACAAGCCAGATCATCTGCTGCTGCACAACACTACCCCTACCCTCTACAACTACTTCCTAGAAAGATAGAGTGGAGGATATGAAAATCAGGTTCTCCAACATCGAAATTTCCCTGTTTTAGAGGGAAATTAACGGGCAACACTGTAACATTTAGGAATGGCACGATACCTCGACTATCGATTCTCGATATTTCCCAATGCCGATGTTCTGAAAATCAACGGTAAGTATACCGAATTGATTTCGGCTCGAGATATCAATCTCAATGGTATCGATACTTTCAATATTAATATTTCTTATCAACGTGTGTTATCTATTTTATCTACGTAGTTATCGTACGTACACATTGTGTATTGTCTGTCATTACATACTTTGTATTTATTTCATTTTTAAATTGATACGTTTTGTTAATTTTTGGAAAAAATGTGTTTGTGGCCTTGTAGTGATGTGATTTAGAGCCAATTACAATTTAGCGCCAATTACAGATTTAGAGCCAATAACAATTAAAAAAGCGTTTCCCTTCATTTTATTATTTCTCCCTGCCATTTCAATTTTCAAGCTTGAAACCCCCGTTAATTGTATATTTCGCCAAAATGTCGGAGAATTTACGATTTCTACCGTACGAAGCTGTGGTCGATGCTTCATTTTGGTATACGCTATGTCAAATCAAATTGGACGTCGATCGTTTGTCGGAAGCCGAACGCCCACTGACAGCGGCCACAATGGACCCCGCCGGTTTGACAGCTTTCGTCGATTATTCTTCATTCAACACGTGAGTAGAACCTCAGATACCCAAAAACCAATTATTTTAACCAAAAAAAAATTTTTTTTCACAAAAATCTTTGTCTTATAATTTTTGAGAAATTTTAAAACTTTATTTTATTGGTCTCTTTAAAAATTCTTAAAGGTACCCATAAATGGATTACAAATTAATTAGCCGACGAATAAGTACGAAAAAAGGAGTAGGAATCATTATTTTTAATGATACGCACGCACAAGGTGAGGAAAAGAAAAATATTTTATATCGGAAAATAATATTGAACAATTAGGACTTCGATTTTTAATTTTTGTTAATTTTTTAAGGAGCATAAAAAATAACCAAGGTCCAAAATCGAGAGTATTTAAATACCCAATTCAGATAGTTACAGCTTTGAACAAATTTTGATGATTTTTGTAATTGATTTCAGGTCAGACGCAAAAACGGGGAAAATCGGTTCTTCGGATCGCACGCAGCTTCAAAAACTCTGCCATGGCAATGAGCACAAAATCCCTGTCAGTATTATGTCCGGATTTCTGCTCAACTTCAATTCTCTGGAGGCGTTCAAAAATTCCAATAAGGTAGGAACGGGCACCGATTAGCCGGACTTCCGTCAAATTACAAATTTTACAATAATAATATACCTTACACCTTTTTCTGTGACATCATCAATACTCAGGAATGCATCAGGGGGGGGGGTAAATTCCCGGGATGAACTGACCGACTTACCTTACATTACCCAATTATAAAATTCTTTTGATTTTCAGAACGAGCTGCTGGAAAGCTATGGACAACGGATAAGAGATGCTGTTCGAAACGGCGATGCAATCGACGATCCGCTCAAGTTGAATAATTTTTGCGTCATCACGTTCGCTGTAGGTTAATAAGTTATCGAAAAACTCGAAATTGAAAAATGACGGGGGTACTCAGCAGTTTTTTGTTGCAGGATCTGAAAAATTACAATTTCGTATTCTGGTTCGGATTTCCTGCTTTGGGCAACTACACGTTTCCTTTGGTCGGCCAGCCGGTTCTTTTAAGCGATGCTTTCAGCGAGGGAGAGGCGAGTACGAATTTATCAAAAATTCCAGAAACCCTGACGTTCCATTTGACATGTTTTGACTGAAATTCTCAATTATTCAGATAAAATCTCTCCTAGACACGCACTCCAGTCTGAAACGGTCGGGTAACGAATTCTTCTGCGCCGTCGCTAACGGCTCAACCCTTGAGTGCCGGCCGCTTCGCTACTTTATCGATAATTTCGAAAAAGGTTCGTCGACTTCCAGAATAACTCCTGATTCATAATAGTCTTGTAATCTTGGCAGATTGTAAAAAAAGTAAAGTAATCCGCCGTTCCGGATAACCGAAGTTGTCCCGGGCGTGCCCTGCCGCCCTCAAACAGAGGGTCCGAACTATTCAGGACATGTCGCTCTAGTCTCTCAGCACTTATGTACTGTAAGCGACAGAAAAGTTATAATTATGGGCCCTTGTTGTACTGACTTTTCTCAGGGGCGGAAAAGCTGTATCTGTGTGCGATAGATGGAAGTACTGACGATTTCCTGCCAGGATGGCCATGTAGGAATCTCTTAGCTCTCGTGGCTGAACACAGGTTGGAATTCAATTAATCCTGAATTTTGTACCAGCATTAAAACCATTTTTATTTTGAGTCGTTCCCATTCAATAATGCCACAAAAATCTTGTTTCATTTCAAGGAAAACGGACGCCAGCGTTAAAGTTATTTTCGTGCGGCTCGGTCGTCATTTTAAAACGAGTTTTGTCGCTGAACTGAAAATTGAAGGTGAGTTTGGAAAATTGAACGTTCGACGATATTGGTCCTTAATGTCAGACAAACGGCTCAACCCGCAACAATCTGACAGTGCGGTCGCGGACGGCACGGAAGTTCAATCATTGAATATTTTCGGCAGGCGGTTTGAGCCGTCAGTGGGCGTGTCCAGTCGTTAGTGGGCGTGTCCAGCCGTTGGAGGGCGGTTCCACCTGTCGGTAGGCGTGGCCAGCCGTTAGTGGGCGTGGCCAGCCGTTAGTGGGCGTGTCCAGTCGTTGGAGGGCGGGTCTAGCCTCCAGTGGGCGTGTCCAGCAGTTGGAGGGCGCGTATAGTCGTTGGTAGGCGTGTCCAGCCGTTGGAGGGTGGGTCCAGTCGTCGGTAGGAGTGGCCAGCCGTTAGTGGGCGTGTCCAACAGATCTTTTCTCTGATTGGCTAGTGCCACTCACAGGGCAGCTCAGCGGACGCCACGGTCGGCAGTTGCGGATTGAGCCGTTCGTTTGATTCTGACTTCAGATGAAAATCTAGACCACGCGTTTGCTAACTTTTAGGCAATCGTGACGACTTCAAAGTGGTCGGATGGAGTCGGAACGCACGAGGAATGTTTGGGCCCCGTTCTGTCAGCCTACGAGACAGCATTGACCCCCTAAAGTAAGTAACAAGCGGAACCGTGTTGTACCTTTAACGGAAAAACTAAGTAAAACAAAATCTTCGAGCTCAAAATATAAATTTCTCATGTTTTCTATCAGATTGGCCGAATCGAGTGTTGACCTCAATTTGAAATTGATGAAATGGCGCCTGATGCCCAGTTTGGACTTGGACGTCATCCGGAACCACAAAGTTCTCCTCGTAGGGGCTGGTACCCTTGGTTGCTCAGTTGCCAGGGGTCTAATGGTCAGTTGATAAAAATAAGCGATGGATGCGCGATTTCAAAAGGGGCGGAAATAGCTAAAGATTTCAATTGTAGTACAAACAATTGGAAGGCCTTCGATTCCTTCGCAGGGCTGGGGTGTCAGACACATCACTTTCATCGACAGCGGCCATGTCTCATACTCGAATCCGGTGCGGCAGTCGCTTTACGGTTTTGCGGATTGCGGGTCCTGTTCGGAAGGGCCAAAACTGAAAGCTGAAGCTGCTCCAAACGCTCTCAGGGCTATTCTTCCTTGTGTGGTTGGTATTTTCATTTCGCTGAATGTCATTTTATTCTTCTGAGTTGATAGAGGAACTCTCCCTCTTGCCGAATTGGTGTAACTTAATCGTCAAACTTTCAGGGTAACTCATATCGAACTCAACTCCCAGAACCCAAGAAACTCAATTTACAAACTTAACTCCTAAACGTAACTCTCAAACTCAACTCGCCAAATGAACCTCAAACAAAACTGAGGGCAGTTGGAAAACTGAGGCCAGTTTGAAAACTGAGGTCAGTTTGAAAACTGAGGTCAGTTCGAAAACTGTCCTCAGTTTTCAAACTGACCTCAGTTTTCAAACTGACCTCAGTTTTCAAACTGACCTCAGTTTTCAAACTGTCCTCAGTTTTCAAACTGAACTCAGTTTTCAAACTGAACTCAGTTTTCAAACTGAACTCAATTTTCAAACTGACCTCAGTTTTCAAACTGACCTCAGTTTTCAAACTGACCTCAGTTTGAAAACTGAGGTCAGTTTTCAAACTGACCTCAGTTTTCAAACTTACCTCAGTTTTCAAACTGACCTCAGTTTTCAAACTGACCTCAGTTTTCAAACTGACCTCAGTTTTCAAACTGACCTCAGTTTTCAAACTGACCTCAGTTTTCAAACTGACCTCAGTTTTCAAACTGTCCTCAGTTTTCAAACTGAACTCAGTTTTCAAACTGACCTCAGTTTTCAAACTGTCCTCAGTTTTCAAACTGACCTCAGTTTTCAAACTGACCTCAGTTTTCAAACTGACCTCAGTTTTCAAACTGACCTCAGTTTTCAAACTGACCTCAGTTTTCAAACTGACCTCAGTTTTCAAACTGACCTCAGTTTTCAAACTGACCTCAGTTTTCAAACTGTCCTCAGTTTTCAAACTGACCTCAGTTTTCAAACTGACCTCAGTTTTCAAACTGACCTCAGTTTTCAAACTGACCTCAGTTTTCAAACTGACCTCAGTTTTCAAACTGACCTCAGTTTTCAAACTGACCTCAGTTTTCAAACTGACCTCAGTTTTCAAACTGACCTCAGTTTTCAAACTGTCCTCAGTTTTCAAACTGACCTCAGTTTTCAAACTGACCTCAGTTTTCAAACTGAACTCAGTTTTCAAACTGAACTCAGTTTTCAAACTGACCTCAGTTTTCAAACTGACCTCAGTTTTCAAACTGACCTCAGTTTTCAAACTGACCTCAGTTTTCAAACTGACCTCAGTTTTCAAACTGACCTCAGTTTTCAAACTGACCTCAGTTTTCAAACTGACCTCAGTTTTCAAACTGACCTCAGTTTTCAAACTGACCTCAGTTTTCAAACTGACCTCAGTTTTCAAACTGTCCTCAGTTTTCAAACTGACCTCAGTTTTCAAACTGACCTCAGTTTTCAAACTGACCTCAGTTTTCAAACTGACCTCAGTTTTCAAACTGACCTCAGTTTTCAAACTGACCTCAGTTTTCAAACTGACCTCAGTTTTCAAACTGACCTCAGTTTTCAAACTGACCTCAGTTTTCAAACTGACCTCAGTTTTCAAACTGACCTCAGTTTTCAAACTGACCTCAGTTTTCAAACTGACCTCAGTTTTCAAACTGAACTCAGTTTTCAAACTGAACTCAGTTTTCAAACTGACCTCAGTTTTCAAACTGACCTCAGTTTTCAAACTGACCTCAGTTTTCAAACTGACCTCAGTTTTCAAACTGTCCTCAGTTTTCAAACTGTCCTCAGTTTTCAAACTGACCTCAGTTTTCAAACTGACCTCAGTTTTCAAACTGTCCTCAGTTTTCAAACTGACCTCAGTTTTCAAACTGACCTCAGTTTTCAAACTGTCCTCAGTTTTCAAACTGACCTCAGTTTTCAAACTGACTTAAAATAACTTACAAACCCAACTCAATTACTCATCTGACAAACTCAACTATCAAACTAAACCCATAAACTCATCTGACCAACTCAACCCACTAACTCAACTCACCGTTCGAACCAAAAGCACAAACTCAACTCTCAAACTAAACCCATAAACTCAACTTTCAAACTAAACTCACCAACTCATCCTTCAAACCAAATTCACAAAGTCAACTCACAAACTCATCTGACAAACTCAACTTTTACACTAAACTTACAAACTCAAATAACAAAGTCAACCAACAAACTCATCTTTCTTACTCAACCTACAAACTCGACTCTCAAACTCAACTCGCAAAAACAACGTTCAAACTAAACTTACAAATTCAGCTCTCAAACTCAACTCACAAACTCATCTTTGTTATCGCACAAGTGGAGTTCAGAAGTTGAGTTTGAGAGTTTAGTTTGGAAGTTGAGTTTGTGTATTTGGGTTTGAAAGTTTGGGTTTGTGAGTTTTGTTTGAAAGTTGAGTTGGTGAGTTTAGTTTGAAAGTTGAGTTTGTCAGATGAGTTTGCGAATTTGGTTTGAAAGTTGAGTTTGAAGGATGAGTTGGTGAGTTGAGTTTGTAAGTTTGGCTTGAAAGTTTAGTTTGAAAATTGTGTTAGCTAGTTGAGTTTGAGAGTCGAGTTTGTAGGTTGAGTAAGAAAGATGAGTTTGTTGGTCGACTTTGTAAGTTTAGTTTGAAAGTTGAGTTTGTCAGTTGAGTTTGTAAGTTTAGTTTGATAGTTGAGTTTCTGAGTTCAGTTCGAAAGATGTGGGAGGTGGGTTGAGTTTGAAAGTTGAATTTGTATGTTCATTTGGTGAGTTGAGTTTGAGCCTTACGTTTAGGAGTTGAGTTTGTAAATTGAGTTTCTTGGGTTCTGGGAGTTAAGTTTGATATGATTCAAGTACCAAGTAAGGGTTGAGTTTGAGAGTTTAGTTTGAAAGTTGATTTCTTGGGTTGAGTTTGTGAGTTGAGTTTGAGAGTCAAATTTGTGGGTTGTGTTGGTGAGTATGAAAGATGAGTTTGTGGGTTGAGTTTGACAGATGAGTTTTTTGGGAGTTGGGTTTGTGGGTTGAGTCAGTAAGTTGTGTTTGAGCGTTGAGTTTGCGAGTTGAGCCTGCGAGCTGAGTTTATGGGACGAGTTTGTGAGTTGAGTTTGCCGGATGAGTTTGAAAGTTGTGTATGCAAGTTGTGCTTGTGGGTTGAGCCGGTGACATGAGTTTTATGGTTGAGGCTAGGTGGTTGAATTTCTATGTTGAGTTTGAGTGTTAAGTCGATCAGGTGAGTTTGTAAGTTGAGTTTGTTGGTTGAAGTTGAGAGTTGAGTTTGTAAGTTGTGCCGTTGGGTAGGGTTGTGTTATTTGATTCCAAATGTTAGGTTGGTGGGTTTTGTTTGTGAGTTGAGGATTTGGGTCGAGTTTGGAAGCTTTCAGCCCACTCAATTCAACCTGCGAGCTCAATTGAAAAATCTCAACTTATGGAGAATCTTTCAAAATGTATAGACTTCATCGGGAGTAGCTATGACGGTGCCAATGCCGGGACATACGACAGAAGGAGTCAAGGAAGCCGCTCAATTGCATCGCCTCATAGAAGAGCACGACACGGTTTTCCTCCTGACGGATTCCAGAGAGAGCAGATGGCTACCGACTGTCATCGCGACATCAATGAACAAGGTATGCCTGAATATTGATTCGAGACATGTTTGCCGAAGAAATTGGATTCAACGCCAGCGCCACCTGAGGCAATCACTATGGCACAATTGGCAATCTATGATAATCATTGCAGCCCCCAAAACTAGTGAATATCGCCACAATGTAAGGCCTTCTGGAGGCCCCATTGGATGAAGTGCTTGATGCTAACACTCGCAAAAGTCACACAAATGGCTCAACCCGCAATTGCCCTCCGTCCCGTTTTCAGAGCTGCCCCATTGTTCGGCATTCGCTGGCCCAACGGGCGGCACTTGCGCACGAGGACTCACCAAGTTCAGTCAATTATAGACGCGATCGCCCCGATCGGACGCGCCCACCATCTCAAACGGCCGGCCATGGAAGATTCGTCCGATGAATCTTTCAGGCCGGCCTTGACCGCCGCAATGTCGGACGGTTGCGGGTTGAGCTGTTCTTCTGATACTGGCTCTTTCTGTTTACGACAAATCGGGAAAGTTACTCCCCTTTTTTTAAGTAGGGTGTGTCAGGGTAAGTGCGTACCTGTTTTTCATAACACTTTTGAGAAGTTCTCACCTGATTTCAATGCACAGCTCGCCATTACCGCTGCCTTGGGCTACGATACCTACCTAGTGATTCGCCATGGCGTCAAGAGCAACGATTCTGCGGAGAACAAACTCGGATGCTACTTTTGCAATGATGTCACCGCCCCTGGGAATGTAAGGCTTTCTTAGATGAAGCATGCATGATTTCCTATTCAGTTTAACGTACGTATGGTAACGCTTGTTCCTTGTGCAGTCGAAAAGGGATCGAACTTTGGACCAGCAGTGCACGGTGACAAGGCCGGGGGTTTCCAATATGGCCGCCGCAATCGCAGTCGAGTTGCTCGTTTCCATACTTCAACATTCCGACAGGTGATACAACCCAAAGTAGATTTCTGGATAATATTTGCCTCGTCATTTTGCTCGTAGTGTAAAAACGTCAAGATGATCATTATCAACTTTTTTCATTTTTGGGGGGCGGCCCCAATTCAGATGTACCGGATTCCTTTCCGTTTTGAGATATTTCGATTTTGTTGGCGATTTTCAAGGGATTACGCAGGCTTCAAGCCACAAATTGGTCTTTCTAAATTGGTGGTTTACCTCGATTTGTAAATTGCAGAGGTGCGTGCAAAGCCGATGATGAAACGTTGCTGGGCACTGTCCCACATTCCGTGCGCGGCTTTCTATTCCAGTTCAGCCACGTACTGCCCAGCACGCCCGCGTTCAGCCAGTGCATCGCTTGTTCGCCGAAGGTAATTTTTCATCGCCATCATTGGATTTTATGGTCGATTTTTGAATTTCGGCTACGCCCAAAGGGATTCCGACCTTTTTTGAAGAGTTCACTTCAATTTCAAGTTAATCGGCGTTCGTCAGGTTAGCGTTTTGACTTTTTTTACAGGTGATCGACCAGTACGAGAACAACCGTGACGAATTTCTGGACAAGGTTTTCAATTCGGCCATCTATTTGGAAGAGCTGACCGGCCTAGCTGAACTGCACAAAGCATCGCAGATAGCAGACGTGAGTCAAAATGCGTTGACTTTTTTGGGGCTTTTGTCTGGAGCATTACCGAAAATCCAACTCAGCCGTTGAATTTGGCGTCGAAATTTATTTTCAAGAATTCACAATTTATTTCTTCGCTTTCGGCCTTATATTTGGGTTCAGCACTCTCAAAATCGACCGTATCACTATTTATCATCGGAATTACCATTTGTTGAGCCGTGTATCACGATGAATTTTCCGCTGATGAAGTTTTGCTGCTGATAACCCAGTTTTGATGTGCATACACCTGATATTTACCCGTTTCTTTGCAGATATTGGAACTCAGCGATGATGAATCCATCGAGGAGGCAGATGAATAGCGAGAATAATTCGAGGACTGATAAGAGATACCCGTAACCATGGTGACTGCACAAGCGTTCTCTGGTGGCTGCTGCTGAAACCTAGGCCTCACAACTAATCTTTCGCTGTTGTTGTTGTTGCTGCTGTTGTTGTTGTTGTTGTTGAGTGTCCTCAAATAATTCTGGGCTTAATTTCGCTCACTCCCCGAGAGTGTTTGGTGTTTCTTTAAGGGGAGGGAGTCACTAAGGTAAATTGTTCAGGCCTTAGTTGATGCGCACATTTGCTCAGGATGAACACACTTGACGCCCAGATGATCTCCTACCTCATTTATGACAGTTCTGATACAAGACGGTCAAACCGGACTATGGGCACTGGGAATGGATATCAAAACAAAATATGGATAATCGCTGAGCAACATCGTCAAGTAGGATTTAAATGATAGATTATTGATATTGCTTCGTCAGGCGTAGGGAAAAAGGCGTCATGTACCAATCCAAATCAATTGACTGCATTAATTTTGTTGATATTGACAATAAATTGACTCGTTTGAGGAGTCAGGAGTGTTGTTTGTCGATATATCGAAAATAATCAATCCTGAAATATTGATGATAATTGATATCATCGATATCTCCATTCCTGATTGAATATCTGATCTTACCTGACTATAGTTTAACTATTCTAGCTATAGGTGTGTCATTTCCTGTATACATTACTACTGGAAGTTGTACAGCTGATTACTCCGAATGTATTCTGATCAGAATAGATTTTTCAACTCTTCAATTTTAAATTGTTAATAAAAATATTAGCAAAATTTATTTGAATACCCAAACCATTACTTTCACTTGCGAGGAACTTCGTCATACACACCTGGGTCATCGGGAGAAGAAATTTCTTACCTCAATTACCATTTTTGTAAAAAGGATGTAGGCTTAGCCTGATTTTAGGCTTAGGACAAGAAACGGAGCGAGCTCTTTTAAAAAAATCTCTACTCTACAAAATGGACATAAAAAACTAAACCGGTTACAAAATAATGCGTTAAAGCTAAAAAAGATAGCCTACGTTAGTGTTATGCAAAATATGCGAATCAAATAAAGTTCTCTACTTTGAATAAATAATTTTCTAGTCGTGAGGCCGTCTAATTACAGTTCAATAATTATTGTTAACCTATTCTTATATTGAAACACTAAAATCTACAATGCACTGTTGAGACTGAGTCCTCCTGAAGGTAAGCGCGCACTAAAGACGGGGTGCAAAAGTAGGTACAGTCCGTGCAGTGTGATTTATTCCGCCGGAGTTTTTTTATGCGCACAATACACAAGCTCGAGCGCCATTTTTTTTATGCGCCGCACTCTGCACACTTAGATTTAAATGGCACTGAACCGAATTTGATGCGCCCCGCCTGTTGCGCGCGCATACCTAAAACGGAGGCAAAAATCGCCTCAGAGAATCAACAATATTCGCAATTTTCATTCGAATTTCACCGCAGGATTGAGCCGAGGGATGTAAATCGAAATTGCAAAGTCAAACCTCAAATTTTGGGTACCTAAGTACCGACCTATTAACAGAAACTGCGATCAGAGCATTTTCAAGGTACAAAGCCGACCTGGCCATCAATTTGCGGTGGCACCAGGAAGCCGCATAAAAATTATTTGAGGATTTGAGCGGTCTATTTCAAAAAATGTTCAATTTTGAAGCTCGAGGATTAAAAATTCGTCGAAAAAATTTGCAAAACTGTTGATTCTTGAGAGACGCGAGGAATCAGCACCTCCTTGATTGCACGGGGAAGTTTCTCTTCTCTACAAACATCAATACGATATTCTAATATAAAAATATCAACTAATAATGAAATTCCGTCAATATTGGCCAGGCTTTGAGAAATGCACTAGAATAATATATTGTACCGCCACAGCTACGGCGGGTACAAAGCAGAACACGCGGGCTGAAATCAGCAGGCTATAGCGTTATCGCCTTCCAAGGGATAACGCTAAATCGCGTGGGGTATTGCGTGGAGGTAGAGCTGTGAGTTGGAAGCCGAATCGTGTTTACGTTAGGAGACCCAGATTCGTGAGGTGTCGCAATGTCAAAACGGCTGATCCCCGCTAATTTTCCCGGGAGGAATTTCGTGGCCCTTCGACGTGGAAAACAATCGAATCATTCTGCCTGGAGCTGCTGCCGTCGACCAACGCTGAGAGTGCCTAAGAGTTACAATCATCTTTTTCCAATAATTATATCTTTTGCAATTCTATTAGTTCATTCAATTACCTAACAACGGGAAAACCGTTACAAACTGGTGGCAGCGGTGGGAGGACCATAACACGTCTTCGCAAGGTAAGTTTTTACTAAAACTCACATCATTACATTTATGACCTACATCACTCAGTAGGTACCTGCGAACAATTGGCCATTCATTCTACCTATCATTCTATCTTTAAACAATTGAGAAAATTAGATAACTATTTGGTGCATTTCATTAAAATTATTATTTTTTTTTAGGCATTCTCTCAGGTTAATTTCCATATTGGCTGAACCGACTATTTTTTTTTTATCAGCTCCTGTACCGTGTCCTGTGTTTGTTCATTTTTTTTTTGTGTCGACTTAGTACCTACCTCCCTCCTTCTCGCAGCATTTTCAATTTTTTTTCTGCCAATTACATTGCTCAGCAATTGTCCCTAGCACTCATTCAATCATTCATCATTCTCATTTTCTTTCATTTAGGTTGAATACGTAGGTACGTTTTTTTTTTATATAAAGGCATATATACCTAGATATATATATATATTTTTTTCTCTTTCTCTCTTGGAACCAAATTTCGAGTCTTTTGACTGCAATTTTTTTTTCTTCTCTCTCTCTCTTCTTTCCCGAAGTTGTGTACCATTTAATCTCAGCTAAAAGAAAGAACTGAGAAAAGGAAAAAAAAAAATAAAATAAAAAATAAATAATAATAATAAAATAAAATAAATTGAAATAAATTAATCAATAAATAATAAAATAAACTATAACAGGAAAAATTAATAAATAAACATAAATATAATAGTTATCAAAAAAATCCTAAAATTCTAAGAAAATGGAAGTACGTTGAGTTACCTGAACAAAATAGAACCAATTACCTACACTTCCTGTTAGGCAGGAAAATGCTCTTAAGAACCCCTTGCTTGATGTACAAGCAGGGTGGGATCGCGGCATCCAAATATCCTGACCTAGCGAATCTAGGGTACACAATAATGGCAATGCTGGAGCCGCAAACGATTGCGCAATATGCAGGCCGGCTAGTTAAAGGAGGCTGCTACCCAGCGCCAAAGATTCAGGCAATAGCATCGGCCGTCGTCGAAGCCACACGAGAAAGCTTAGAGAGAGGTGCATCAGTCGAGACACTGCTCAACACAGTCAGAGGAAACGTCACGGTAGTTGAGGACGACGGCGAATTCTACCTGTATACCAATGACGGAATCGGCACCATCCAGATAGAGAACCCGCAAATGCCGTTACATCAAGCTCCAGAAGCTCCTGCAGGAGATGCTGACGTAGCAGGAGGAAATCCACCAATCGTCAATCAAGAAGATATGGACCAGCAGCTACAAGCGCAACGAAGGGGCTGGCCAGCTCGTTATAGGCGTCTACCCCGTAATGCTATCGAAGTCGCCGGAACGATGATCCATGACTATCTCACACAACGACTAGTAGCAGGCACTACATTCGGTGATTCAATCAGGGTAATAGCCAACGCAGGCTATAGAATTGGCCAAGAGGCCAAATTGGACCCTTATGGTGATCAAGACATAAGAACTGTTCCGATTAATCCAAGAAGAGAATTGCCTCACGAGTTAAGACAAGCCTTTTGGAGAATTATGCGAGGAATCGATACTAACCAAGTCGGCACACAAGATGCAATTGCCCAGGCGTTGGCAGAGATCCCCTCGTACAGGCTCACTGAAGACGGATTCACTGATGCACCCTATGCTACAGACGCTCAACTAATCCGTATGGAGAAAGTACAGCCGTTGAGATCAGTGGTTTGGAATGTAGCGCAGGCACCTGCTGAACCAGAAAGGAGAATTCATTGATTGCCTATTCACTAGAGCTGTGCTCGTTCAAAATTTTGTAATTTTTAGTGATTTAGGTTGAGTTTAGAGATTCACGTACCTGCCTATTCACCTATTCATCCTTGCATAATGGAGTACCTTGGTGCCATGATCGAGAAAACCGACGGCTCGCGGTTGCTTAAGGACGAGGTTGCCTATGAGCTCACAATCCGAGGGCTCCCCACTGAGGGCTCGGCGGCGGAGTTGAGAGGCCGCCTGGCTCAGGCGATAAAAGGGGGAGAAGACATGGTACCATCAGCAATTAGTTCCTTGGATCCTCAAGAAGAGCTGAGCATTTGCGGCGACAAGGCGAAAAACTTGTCCGAGTTCGTCAGGGCGATGGAGGACACCTGGTCCGGCGCAGATGTCCGGCGAGTAGAGGCACGACGCTGGCACCTCCTCAAAAGGTTGACAGCCTTGCAGGGCGACCAGCACCAGATGGACCAGCGCGATCACCTGCTGGAAGCCGTGTGTCTACTGGGGGACGAGATCCAGGCGGTTAAAGGCGCCCTCCGCAAGAACCCCGGGCCTCCGGGAAGCCCATCTCCTTCCTCACCACTGCCAGAGGTCTTGGAAACCGACCAAGGCGAGGGGTCGCTGCCAGAGCCCGCAACCTCACGTCTGCCATACTATGGGCTGGCAGCAACACCTCCCCTGGTGAGGTTCCAGTGTTCATCAAAGGGGGATGCCAGGTTCTCAGTGTCGGCAGAGGACATCGCAGGGCAATTCCTGGAGAGCAACGCGTACCTCAGGTCGATGCACACCGACCACAGGACAATGATGGCTAAGGGGGTGTTCTTGGCCACTCCCCAAGAGGCGAAGATCAAGGATTTCACCACTGAGGCAGCCAGCAAGGTCACCACTGCGGTTGGCCTCAGCACAACGGAGATCAGCCAATTGAACAATCGGTTTGGGGAGTTCATCACGGTACTGGGAGCCCTCCAGAGGGAGCAATTAAGCATCAGGAAGGGAGTGGACGCCATCCATTCACAATTTGGCCATCTGAGGGACAAAATGGATCGGCTCAGTCTGTCGCAGCAGGGAGAACTGGCCGACCTGCGACGCGGAATGCAGGGCCTGGCCACTCAACTAGAAACCCTGCGGACCCAGGCTCCTCTACCGGCTCCAACAGTACACAGCATGGCGGCAGCAGCTCACCGGCAGAATCACACAGCATGGGCACCACCAGCAGGGGAGGTACTGAGTGGGCACGGGGTCTTGGAGCAACCCTTCCCGCCACCTCCACCACATTCTCCAGCGCCGTCCAACATTCATGGGCCATCATCTAACTTTGGCTACCGCGACATGGTGTCGTCAGTCGGCAAGGCCATCAGCCAAATAGCGTGGTATTCTGGGGACAGCAAGGTCGGCTCAGCCGAGTCCTGGGTCGCCCAGATCAGGAGCCTGAAGCAGCTCAAGGAGCTTGGAGGGGAGCGCATCCCTGAGAGCATCTGGGTGCAGGCAGCAGTATCCAGAGGCCAGGGGGAGGCGATCCTCTTCCTACAGAAGAACCAGACCTCCTTGAAGACGTTGGATGAGCTGGAAGCTGCTCTCAGGCGCCGGTTTGAGGGCATCAGGACGGAGCTCTCCTACATACAAGACCTGGAGAGGGCCGTCATGGCCAAAGGAGAGTCCGTCACCCAGTATGGAGAACGGGTCAAGGCGTTAGCAGAACGTGCCGACCCTGCAAAGCACCCTGACCAAAACATGGTTGCCTTGCAAGCCTTCATGAGGGGCTTGCCGGATGGAATCGCAGTCTCAACAGCCCAGATGAATCCCCAATCCATAACAGAGGCCATGAACAAGGCCCAGGCGGCCCTGAGCATGTGTGAGGCGCTGAAGACCAAGGCCAGACCAGCAGCCCTGCACGAGCAGCCATTAACTACAGCCGCGATAACGAGCCAGAGCCGACCACCCAGCCCTCAGCATGGGGAACACCGCAGAATCGGGTACGGCCGGCGGAGTGCCAGCCCTCCATTGCGGCACAAGAAGGGTTCACCCCCACCACACGAAAAGCGTCAATCATGGTCGTACAATTGGAATAGACCGTTCAGGTCAGATGTGTATTGCAACCTTTGCCGGGTTAAGGGCCATTGGGGCCGGGAATGCGCTTACAGGCTTGGAGGAGCAAAGTATGGTGAGATTCCGCCGACACGAACGGACCTCTTGGCTGAAAAATCCCTCAAGTCGGGTGCCCCAAACGGGGGAAAGGGGGGAAAGTCAAATTGAACAGTTTGAACAACCCCCCTCGGATCACTCAAGCGGCAAATGACCATGGCAGCGGCAAAGGCACTCGTATCAACAATGCTCCGGCAACACAATTACAACAGGAACACCTGGAAACTACGACCTTCACCGTAGGAATGGTGTCTCCCTTCACCCTCCAAGGGCAAATCGAGTCCACGAAAGGCACATGCCTCATTGATACAGGCTCACAAATCACACTGGTGGCCCGCTCAGCCGTACCAGCATCCAAGTGGAGGCCCTCATCAAGAAGGGTACAAGGGGTAACTGGAGCACCCCTCAACATTTATGGAGATGCACACTGTGCAATACACCTCCCAGGCTCGCCCGCTTTTACAGCCCTGGCTTCAGTAGCGGACCTGCCAAACGGCCTTGTGGCCATCATCGGACTTGATGTCCAGAAACAGCAGGGAGCAGTCATCAACGTTGTCACTGGGCAAGTTCTCTTCCAGAAACCCCAGCAGAGTTTCCCACTCAGCGGCCATTGGGACAGGGATTACACGGCTTACATGGTGGCATCACGCTACGTTGCCATCCCCCCAAATACAGTTGCTGCAGTTCCAGTGCGACGAAAGGGCATCGCTTGCTCACCCCAGAAATTACAGCTCCTATGCCCCGTTGAGACAGAGGGTGCAAGGATAGCGTTGTCTGCTCACGACAACTCTGACAACTCCGTGGTGATGGTGTGCAACTGCACCGACCATGTGGTTGAGTTCAAAAACAATTCAAAAATGGGGCACCTACAGGAAATTGATTTACCCGTGCCCAGTGACGTGACCGTCGCGGCCACACTAGCAGACTCAGCACCCCATTCCAGCCACACACAATCACCCGAGGAGAGGCAGGCATTCCTCTCGTTCCTGCAGGCACAAGCACAAGGGTTTGAACACTGGCACGAACTGGTAGATCGGCTGGCACCTTATGTAGATGTTTTCAGCTTCCCTGGCTTTGAAAAACTAGGAGCCACCAGTGTTGTAGAGCATTCGATACCTACGGGAGATCACAAGCCTGTAAGGACTAGACAATACAAAACACCGGTCAAGCAAAAAGAGATCATGGAACGGATTGTCCAAGAACATTTAACGGAAGGGATAATAAGACCAGGAACTGGAGCCTGGCAGTCTCCATGCTTGCTGGTACCAAAACGCACGCTGATCGATGGGGAAACTAAGCTCTCCTGGCGCATGGTCGTCGACTTCAGAAAATTGAACAAGATCACGACACCTGAATTTTTTCCACTTCCCAGAGTGCAGGAATGCCTAGACCAAATGGCGGGCTCACAGTACTTCACGACTCTTGACTTGCGAAGTGGGTACCATCAAGTCAAAATCAAGGAGGAGGACATTGAGAAAACTGGCTTCGCGACTCATGATGGGGTGTGGTGCTTTGAAAGGATGCCATTTGGCCTTTCAAACGCTCCGGCCACCTTCCAGAGAATGGCAGCCAGCCTGGTCAAGTCTTTGGGAAGTAGACGGGCGCTAGCATTCCTGGACGACTTGGTTCTTTTCCATGAATCATGGGAACAACAGTTAGACGAGCTAAGCGATCTTCTGCAGCTCTTCAGGCAGGCTGACCTCAAATTGCAGCTTCAAAAATGTCATTTCTTACAGAAGCAGGTGCACTACCTGGGCCATATTGTCAGCGCAGAAGGTATACAGCCTGATGACAGGAAATTGGAGGCCGTTCGGAACTACCCTGTGCCCACATCAGTCAAACACGTTCGAGCTTTTGTCGGCCTGTGCTCGTACTACCGCCGGTTTGTGAAGTCTTTCGCATCTATCGCGCATCCACTGACACACCTCACCAAGAAGGACGTCCATTTTCAGTGGGGCCCTGAACAGCAACTGGCGTTTGAGACCCTGAAGGAAAGACTGACTTCTCCACCAATCCTGGCTTACCCTGATTTCACTTCCAGTTTCATTTTAGCAACAGACGCGTCTGGGTGTGGCGTTGGTGCTGTCCTCAGCCAGCTTCACGACGGGAAGGAACATCCAGTGGCCTACGCTAGTAGGGCCCTGAACAAGGCAGAAATGAGCTATTCGGCCACCGAACTTGAGCTGCTGGCTATAGTTTACGCGGTGAACTATTTCCACCAATATTTATGGGGTTCTCATTTTACAATCATCACAGACCACGCCGCACTCAGGTATCTTCATCAGATGAAGGATTCCAACTCCAGAATCATGCGTTGGTCCTTGCTGCTCGAGGAATACGCCTACACACCTAAATACAAGAAGGGCACAATCAACTCCAACGCGGATGGGCTCTCTAGAGCATTTGCTGTGGTGGAAACCTTGTCATCAGATCAATTCATCACCCAGCAAGCACAAGACAGCTTCTGCAATCGAGTCAAGAACACACCCAAGTACTGCAACACAGGGGATGGAGTCCTGGCAAAGCACACGCGCCAAGGGCTGAGAATTGTGGTGCCAAGCTCTCTTCGCCTGAAGGTTTTGGCGTTGAATCATTCCACACCACAGGGAGGCCACTGTGGACACAGGAAGACTTACCAAGCTACGTCCAGTAAATACTTTTGGCCAGGAATGGCAAAGGACGTGGCAAGCTTTGTCCGGCGCTGCCCTCAATGCGCCCTAGTTAAGGACCACGGCCGAGTAAAACCACCGATGGGCAAGTTCAATGATCCCAAACAGGCGTTTGAGGCGATTTCAATCGACATAGTGGGGCCACTACCTCCAACCCCAGATGGCTTCAAGTACATTTTGACTGTCATTGATCAGTTCAGTCGGTTTGTGCAATTCTATGCCCTCAAAACGCAGACCGCTGAGGAAATAGCTCAAAAATTGGTTGCCCACTTCTGTAGGTTTGGGACAAGCAAACGCCTTCTTTCCGACCAAGGTAGAAATCTCACATCTGAACTAGTCCGACATCTTTGCGAATTTTTCCAGGTTGACAAGGTCCAGACAACTGCGTATCACCCAGCTGGAAATGGCCGGTGTGAGCGCGTACACAGAACCATGGCGCGGCTCCTAGCTCATTTTGTAAATGACAATCAGACGGACTGGGAAGCCAAGCTCCCACTGGCAGAGCTGGTCATCAACTCCCATATCAATGAGACAACCACCTACCCACCTTTTACAGTAGTGTTTGGGCGGGATATGCCAACCCCGGCCAGAGATGACCTCACCCTTAGCCCTTCAATCGAGCCTTACGCTCTGCAGGTTGAAGAGCTCAGGGAGACGTTGAAGCAATTGTGGGAGGAGGTTGACAGGATGCATACCCTCCACTCTTCCAGGGCAAAGGACAGGCACGACAGGAGCTGCAATGCTCCCAGTTTTGCAGTCAGGGATATGGTATATCTGTACACCCCTGCTGTAAAGAAGGGGAAAACTAAAAAGTTCAACAAGTTTTGGGCGGGTCCATATAAAATTGTTAAGGTGCACTCGGATCAAAACGTCACCCTCAAAATGGGTAGGCGGGAAACCCGAGTCCACACATCTCGTCTAAAACCTTTCATTTCCCAGCAATCAACATCAGATAGTGGCCAGCAGAGTGAGGATGACGACGGTAACTCAGAGCCGGACGCATCCAGCAGAAATGATCCTATCATTTCACCCTCACCAGTGGCCGTGCAGACGCCTAGGGCACGAGTCAACCCGACGTACCACTTGCGTGACATTAGGCGCATCAATTACAACCCATCTGGGTCCAACCATTAACTAATAATTACCTAATAATTAACTAATAATTCTAATCATCCAACCACTCCTTCGCTTAACTAATTCATTCTTGTTTAACTTCACTCAGGTACACAAGGTATACGACCCCGGTTGGGGTAATCGCAGTCCCAGGTTCTGAACAGCAACACAAAGGACGTCGTACGCACATGAATGGAATAGAATGAGACATCAGACATCCTCTCATCTTCCCAGCACTTACAGACTTTTTTTTTTTGCCTCACGGCCAATTTAATAAATTGCATGATGTGCTCATGTTGGACGATTTCGATGAGTTATGCTCCATTAGATCACGACTGTATTTCCCTTTTACTAATTTTTTTTTCTATTTTCATGTGAGGCACCCACCCGATTGGCAAATCTGGCATCAGGGACCGTGAACCCGTCGTCTTGTTGCAACAGCATGCGCCACACATTCGGAACCTCGTCTCACCTCAACAGCACCTCGCCGCACAATCGCCGCGGACGTTTTAAAAAGCCATACGAAGGCTTTGGCGGGTACAGTGCCGACATTACCCACGCGAATAAACAACTTTTTAGTGCGATCTTAAATTCGCGAGTGCGTCTCGATATGGACGAGTTAAGTCGGTTGGCCTTATCAAGGCAATCAGAATAAAAATATAACAATAATATTGTTTTCATATTATGCCATATTATGATGTTTAGTAGTAAACGACTGTTTCATATTTAACTTTTTTTTTTATTTCTAAGACATATTTGCTGAATTTCATCTAGGGCCAAATCTCATCTCATTTCTCTTTTCTGTTGCATGGACTCTTTGAGCTGCAGCCTTCAAATCTTCTTTTCAATTCTCTTACTTAATCTTAGATTTGAGAAAGTGACTGTAACCGCATCTCATTCACACTTCATTTCTATTCTTACTGTAACCTCTTGCCTATGTTCACTTCTAACTTCTAGCGTAGTTTCCTTTTGTATTTAGCACTACCCACTTTTGGCTTCCGAAATGGTGGCTCATTGGTAGCATTTGTCATTTACTCACTGTCAAGTAATGATGATCATAATTTTTTTTTTCCACTTTATCGTTTATATAAATTAAGTAGTCACTTCTTAGCATTACCACTGTCTGATCTTAGTTGATGCATGAACAGCATGCGAATGTCTTACACAAGGAGTCCCCGGAGGAGACTTTCTTTTAGGGGGGGACGACCCTGCTTGTACATCAAGCAAGGGGTTCTTAAGAGCATTTTCCTGCCTAACAGGAAGTGTAGGTAATTGGTTCTATTTTGTTCAGGTAACTCAACGTACTTCCATTTTCTTAGAATTTTAGGATTTTTTTGTAACACGTTTTAAAGCTGAAACGACAAAACCTGTCGACATATTATGGATATAGTTCAAATTTTTAGTACTAGGATTTGGAAGTACTGTGCGTTATCTTCGTCCATTTGGGGCTGAATCTTTTCATACCCTGCATGACTTCTAATCTAATCACTCGAACAATATTTTCAAATTTTCACTCCTCAGCATGTATCTAACCTGATGTAGCATATCCTAATGGATCTCTTATTTTGTATTCTGGATTTCGTTTTTCTCATTTTTCTATATTTGGTCACTAACAGAGCTGGGAGGCGGCATCAGCAGGCCAGGCATTGGGTTTTTAGGCAGTTCAGGGCGCGAGATTCCCCCCTGGGCTCATGGTGGTGGAGAGGCCTAATCTAGACAATGCGACATCCTCAAGCACGCACTCAGCTCTTCCTCTTTGCTACCCATACATCGGGGTGACTCACCCAATCACATGAAACCAATGTGCGTAGACATGATCATTCACAGACATGAAGGGCTCCCCAACAGCCACAAGCATGAGGTCATGCTTAAACCAGCGGGGGGAGTCCTGTACCGCCACAGCTACGGCGGGTACAAAGCAGAACACGCGGGCTGAAATCAGCAGGCTATAGCGTTATCGCCTTCCAAGGGATAACGCTAAATTGCGTGGGGTATTGCGTGGAGGTAGAGCTGTGAGTTGGAAGCTGAGAGTGCCTAAGAGTTACAATCATCTTTTTCCAATAATTATATCTTTTGCAATTCTATTAGTTCATTCAATTACCTAACAACGGGAAAACCGTTACAATATCATAAATAGAAGAAGGAACATCAGAAATTGCATTACTGGGATTAAATATTTCCAAATCATCGATGATGAAGCAAGCATCTAAAATTAGTCAGCGCATAATTAAACTAAAGATTAATTATCGATAATTATTAGACACAACCAATTCTGTGATTTGATCATTGCTTATAACTTATAATTAAAGAGTTGTAACGTGATTGTGGCATACCGCTACGTTTACTGAAGTTTTTTAACCGTTAGTAATAAATAGAGTTGAAAAATCTAGATTTAGGTTAAACATTCCTAAAAATCTATCTTATTTTGGAAAAATTATAAAAATATTTTTAATTTTAATTTAATGGCATTTCTACAACGGATGAATTTTGAAAATTTTCATTTTGAGAATTTATCAAAAATACTTTTTTTTAATCGGTTTTGGACTACTTTCTGAAAAATTAATATACTTCAAACGTACCATTAGGTCAGTAAACAATCGGAAAATGATTCCTAGGTGTCAAAATTAATTAATCGATTCGAGAATCAAATGAAAAAATCAATTAACGAGTTTATAGATTAAATCTATAAACTCGTTAATTGATTTTTTCATTTGATCACTAAATTTTAGTGATGAAATCAGTGCAAGTGTAAGTGATGAAGCGTTACAATAACTAGCCATAAAAATAAAGAAAATGCAGGTAGTATAAAAATTATAGTTATTTACAGAAAAGAGATAACCGACTGTCATGGCGGATTTGTACCATAGTTCACAGGGATAGTTACAGAAGTAGAAAAAAGTTTACCAATGGATTCTTTGTTCGATACCTAATTTTGGGTCTATCACCCCCCCCCCCCCCGACCTACACCTTGATAGGTCACTCCAAATCAAATACCTACCTAGGCAAATCTACATTTCGGTACGAACAGTCGTGAGCAAATAGTTGAATTATTGAGCAATTTTGAGCTTTTTGACATTTTTTTTCCAAAAATTCGTTTCAACAGAAAATGTTTAAATTAGATAAAAGTATTTAATTTTGAGAAATTACCATTCAGAAATTAGTGAAGTTCAAAGTGTAGAGGACAGGATGGGGTCAGTTGGCATAACATTAGGCATAGCCAACTAGCCCCATCGCTTATTTTGGATAATTTGACATTACCTTATGAGGAAAATCCAAAATAAAGGATTTTGGATAATCTTAACATTATCTTTCGGGGAAGATTGCTGGGGGCTAGTTGGCGAAGGAAAGGGTGGGGTCAGTTGGCATAAAAATCATGTCTATGCCAGTTAGCCCCATCACATTTTGAATTATAAGATATTATTAATATTCCATGGCTGGCAATATTTGCTTTATAACTTTTTTTAATTAGTTGAATTCCATTTAACACAAGTTGACAAAGGCGAATGAGAAAAATAATAATGCGAGTGAAATTGGTTAAAAATAATTCAAGTGACATTTCCGTGGCTCCGGGTGATGAATAGTCGTGATGGATTTGCGAATCGTGTGATTTATCGTTATATCACTTAAGTACGTGTTAAGTACAGTGGATTTATTTCGGCAAATTCGTCAAAATTCAGTTGAGCTCTTGTCATAATTAACGCGGAAGCCGTTAAAAATGTTAATTCTGGGGAGTCAGTATCGATTCTGAACATTGCCTTCATATTGAGCTTCGTTGAGCCACAGATTAACGTGAACGGGATAAAAGTCTAACAGAAAAACACTCTAACGTTGGAAAAGTGAAAATCGGGGGGAAAAACCTCACCGGAAATTGCAGATCGATGGCAGATCGGCCGACTGCTGTCGGGTTATCACAGAAATGCGCGCGAATAACTTACCTGCTCAGCCTGTGCGCCGCAGTTGCTTGGCTGGACCTGGCGAAAACCTGAGGTAACAGAAAAAATCGTTTTGGGTAATTATGGACGATTTTCTGCAGGAAAATGTCGCCAGTTCGCGTTGTATGCTAAAATGCGTGTCCCAAATCGGTCGTTCAATGTCGTGCAGGGGGGTCGACACCTCAGATATAACCTCAAAACAGTTTTTTGAGGATTTTATTGAGAACTCAAATCGGTTTAGTATTTTTTGTTTTAAAGAAATAAGAGAGACAGATTATTTTCCTGGAAGAACGTGATTATTATTTATGTTTTGCTCTCATTCAGCCAATTTCGTACGATTTCAAAAAATTCTTTCTCTGGGATGTCGAGATCTGCCACATGGTGATTTTGTCCATTTTCTAAATTTTACCGTTGGTGGCGCTACAGTAAATGTAGCATAAATATAAAAATATGAGAAAAAATATATTTTCGGGCGTATGTTGAGACTTTTACCTGTTGGAAATACGAGAGCAAGTTGTTTTCAGGCAGATAGTTAACGTTGATCAGTGCGCTGCAGATTCTTATGCCGGTATCGATCGGTATTTCGCTGTTTATCTTCATCCTGTGATGCAATTGAGGATGTTAATTCCAAAAGGTACTAAACGCCATTTTTTTCGAAATCAAGATGAGACTTTCCTGGGGGTTTTGGGGGGGAGTTTTACGCAAAAATAAACCCATTTCCAAGATAAAATCACTCTATCCTCATTAAAATGGGGAGTGAAATCTCATTTTCATTTCAAAAGGTACTATATCCAGGCCCTTGGGGCTGCTACAAAATGTTCATTTCAAAAAGTACTTTATCCAGTATTAAACAGTCTTCGCGATGGACGTTTAAAACCAAAAAGTACTATATCCACAAAATACACCTATATACAGCTCTGCCTTCACTTTTTCAGAGATTTTAGTTGTTTTTCAATAGTATTGTGGTTTTGCTGCCATCGTTGACACATATTCGATGTTTGGGGAAGTAGAATAACCTGTTAAAACCCTCGCAAAGGCCTGGGTAACCAGTATTTTAAGTTGTCAATCTTACGTATTCCGCGTCCGCCGAAGCCACTAGTTTTTCCAGTTTTTCACTTTTTCATCGAGTCTACCGGGATTTTTTTTTACTTAAACTTTTTCCTGAAACATGTTTCAACCACCCGAGGTGGGTTCCGAGCCGGAAGGAAGTGGCGGCGATCGCTGGCGACCGTCCAATGTCGACGAGCTCCCCGCTCAAAAAGTACCATATCCCGGCATGTTAATTTCAAAAAGTACTGATGGGTAATGAAGTCGAAATAAACGATTTCGGAAATGAATTTTATATTTCGCTCGAAAAGCAGAGAGAGATCAAATTAGGATATTATCCACGTGAATACCGAATGAAAAGAAAAAAAGTTATCTTCTGATAAGGCTGAGGCAAAGCAGCAGGTGTACAAAGGAAATAGGGAATTCTCCCCGCCAAATCCCTACATTTGCACATTACTCAAATGAGCAGTGCTGCCCCACAAAGAGGGAAAAATACCTGAAAAGGGAAATAAGGTTCACGAAATCCCAACAAGTACTTGAACCAGTTTTCATTTCAAAAAGTACTATATCCCGTCATGTTAATTTCAAAAAGTACTATAAACCAGTTTTCATTTCAAAAAGTACTATATCCAAAAATTCCAATTTTCAGATTGCTGTAAAAATTATTCTCTGCAGTTTATAATTTCCAAACTTTTCCCAACAATTTTGAAGATGATTTACTAATATTTGGCAAAAAAATCTAGACCGGAAACGTGTTCTGAAAGGTACTAGCAGTTTTCCTCGTTTTTCTCAAAACTTGTCAGAGTGGATATAGTACCTTTTGGAATTAACATCCTCAATTCGGATTTCAATATAGACGTCTATCGAATTTGGCCACTATCGATTGCGGAGCCAAATTCGGAGCAATCACCCTCCGATAAGCATCAATGTTTGAATTTATGGTAAGGAAAGATACTGAAATTTACTATCGTAAACATTGTTGATAACGATGAATTGAAAATTAACCATTTCGGGAACAAACCTGCCAATATTGGTGGCCAAATAGGCTTCCAATTCGGAGACCAATGCCGCATTCCTGGTCAGAAAAGCCCTGACGGGCCCTTCGTTCAATTTACCATCGGCCAGCTTGAAGCTCACTCCGGATTCGCCGACGACGACCCTGAGAAAGACGAAGTTAGCTATAGTTAGCGATAGAAAGATAGAGCGATATTCTCAGAAAACGCAAAAACAGCAGCTTCCCAGGCTGAAAGGTAAATTTAAAAAAATGCTAACTTGTAAAATGTCGCCTTCCGAATGGCCCCGACGTCCGAATCCGGGAAACAGACGAGATCGCCGTCGACGAAATGCGACGAGCAAGTGGCGATGGCGATGTCCATCGCTTCCGACGACGGGTCGAACAGTTCAGACACGTAACAGATCGGCAAGTTGGACTTATCCTCGATCAGAACGATTACCTAACGGAAAAAATTTAAGAAAAAATTGGAAAAGTCAGATTGACGAGTTCATTACAAAAACAGCCCATGCCAAAAAAGCTGATTTTCAGAAAACGGAAAAAATATCCATGGCTACCAGAATGCGCTGAAATCCCAATTTTCAGGTTTTTTGACATTGTTTGTTTTTGTAACGAACTCGTCAATTTTCAGAGGCGTTTTTGACAAGCTCCTCAATCGGCAAGTAGCTCACTTTCATCTCGGAGTGTTTCAATTCCGTCAGATAGAAAGATCTCCTTTGCGCCGAGGCGCATTTTGCCGTAGGTGGCTCGCTCCAAGGTATGAAATCGATCAGGGCTGCGCTCATTATCGCTGCCGTGCTGCCGATCACTTCCTTGACCAGGCTCGCTGGCTTTCGCAGCCTGAAAAATGGTACAATTCGCTCTCAATCTGCACGTGTGAGTTTAGTCACAATAGACATCGACAATTTTGAAAGACCTTTGGTCACAATATATCACCGCATATCAAATTTCAAACTCGTATGATGCAATTTCTCATCGATTACCTAAAGCCAAGATCTTCATACGGAAAGTCGAAACGAAGTTTCATTATTGTGACGAGAATCCGTTTGAACGTCGACAGTTCTGAACAATCAGGCAGACGCATAAACTTGATGATACCCAACGCCGATTTGTGTCTACGAAAGAAAAAAAACAACAAAATGTACATAAAAAGCAACAATCCTCATTCAGAATGCACCTGCTACAAATATTTTTCTGGCTGAAATTGACATAACTTAATCTAAAGCTTACTTTTTTATTCCCGTGTAGTACATTAATTCAGCTTCGCCGATCTCAGTTTCACCTGAAAAAAAAGTGGAAAAAAAATGGTTTAATGTAAACTGCGCAGGCGCATCACAAATTTCCAGAGGTAATCAATGTGTTGATTATATGACCTATCTTGAAGCTCCTCACGACCTATCTTGAAGCTCCTGATGAACTGTCTTGATGCTTCTCAAGACTAATCAAGAATCTCCTCACGACCTATCTTGAAGCTTCTCAAGTCCCATCTTGAAGCGCCTCACGACCTCTCCTGAAGCTCCTCAAAACCTATCTTGAAGCTCCTCAAAACCTATCTTGGAGCTTCTCATGCGTTATCTTGAGTTTCTTGACGATCTATCTTGAAGCATCTCACGACCTCTCCTGAAGCTCCACAAGACCTATTTGGATTTTCATGCGTTTCTTGCAGCTCCTCACGACCTTTCTTCCCAACTGATCTTGAAACTCCACAACGCCTATCTTGGCGTTTCTGGTTGAATCCCAACGATTTCAAAAAGTTCAAAAAATAACAAAATCCAAACGATGTTTTTGCTCTCAGCGTACTCACTCGGATCCGCCAGCGGTTCTCTGCATTTGGAGCAAGTCACCGGGGGCTCGGACTTCACGACGGTCGCAGGTGGCAATGAGGCAGGACTGGGAAACAGCGAAACCGACGGCTTCTTCTTCCGTTTCAAACGTTTCAAGTCCGGGGGATATGACAATGTCGTAGTGCCCGACGTCGACGACGATGGTGTCGCTGTCAGCTGTTGGCTGGCAATGTTGACAGGCATCGTCCGTATCCGACGTCGGATGATCGGTACATTGCGCTCCCAGACTGAAAAATAGAGGCGTTATCAAGGACCAACCAAGAATATTTAGGATCGCTTTATCGATAGTCGATTATCCAAAAATCATCGACCACAATATCTTGGACATTAATTTCTTGGAAACTCAGCCTATTCGCATCCAGCCGAGAATCAGCTTGAAATTAATGGTCTTGTGATTGGTCAACGATTTTCAGATAATTCCCCATTGATAAAGCGGCTTTCAGAGTGGCATCGTGAATGGAGTTGACAAAACGAGGGGAGACGAGAGCGTACTGCCGTGGCACAGCAGATCAATAATTTCTTGTTATTGAAAATACACTTCTGTTAACCTCTCCCGTCTTAATATTTTTCAGGTTACCTTTAAGCTGCAGATCACCGCCAGGCTGGCCGTTATTTTCGTTAGGTTGAACAGCCTTTTTGACGGGCGTTTTCATGGAATCGTCCTGCAAACAAATCGAGGTTTAAGCGACGATCGATGGAGGAAGAAATAGCGAGGAATCGATTTTTTAAAAATTCGTCCCTCAATAGAAACAGCAATTGCATTTACCTGGAAAGAAACATGAAGGCTGCCTGAACTTTCGCAAACGTCTTTCAGCGAAGTGAATATGTTGCCGGCCAGTTTGTCCGTGATGTCGTTCAGTACGACCTGAAAGTAGAAGATGAATCGTCTTACACGGCACCAATTGAAGAGAAAAAAACATTAGCTCACATGGTAGAAGTGAGCACATCACAGCGCACCAACGGAAAAACACGCCTTCAAGCGAGAAATTTTTTACCGCCCCAGTGGTGAGCGCTTTGCCCAAAATCGTTACTTACTTTGTACTCGATGCTCTTGTTGGCTAACGATTCGTCTGCAAAGCCCGAATCCAGCGCAGACTTTGCCTTCGGCGTCGACGTGAATTTCAGATCTTGGAATTTTTCCGGCGATCTCAGATCGAGATCGCTTCCGGCGTTGGCACCGATCAGCCCGGACCCTGACAGACCTGGAAACGCGTAATCGAGGAAATCCCATTATTATGGAGATGACTGTCGGAAAAGCACTAGGCCATTTCCAGGATTTTGAGAGTTAAGCAATCGTAGAAACGAACCCAAGAGCTCGGTGACGCTAAGAAGCTCATCGGGCACGACTCCGCCGTTTGCTGAGAAATTGTCCAACCAATCGGACATAGTTGAGTCGTCAAGGTTGCCAATGTTGATACCTGAAATGGACGAAAATGTAAGCGAATCTCAGGATACGAAATTGATGAATTCTGCCAGCATTGAAGAATGAATCAACTTGAAGAGTGATTGGTACAAACATCAATGACGTAAACACAAGTTCATCCTTTCAAGGAGTGAACAAATTTGTCCCCAGCGAAAAAGGTTATGGAACCCGAAAACCTAGGCAAAGGGGTCTCTTAGCATAAATCATTATAAAAAAGAGCCAAAAGTGTATCATGGCGTCTGATAAACAACCTTTTGCAAGACAATTGTAGCGGTTTTTGCACCTAATTGGTATGTGCAGGGATATTCCAAAAAATTAAATTTTCCCGTACAAATCACAGTTTATCTGACCCCAAGGTACAATCTTTGTGCTGGTTGAAATAGTCTGATGTTCCACATTTGCCTAGGTTTTTAGGTTCAAAAAATGTTTTCGCCGGGAACAAACTTGATACATGGTAGATGGAAGGAGTTTTACCATCGTCGAAATCTGGCAGATTGGTAGGCAGAGGCATGAATGGGTCGTCAGAATCTTGTCCTTCTACTTCGTGTGCCCTCAACATTTTTGCAGTTTTTTTTTGCGGCCAAGTTAACGATGCAATATTTTCAAACATCCACCGGATCCGAAACGCCGCCGGAACGGATCCATACCGACCAGAACGCTGAAAACGATACAAAAATCCTGAAGTTGTTGCATGATAAGAAAACAAATTAAACAATATCATTATAACATAATCATCCTAAGTACCTGTTTAAATACTTTGGCACCAATCTATAATGGCAGTACCCATTTTAGTACCACTATAATCAATAGTGATCAATGATGCCCCTATAGTGCCCAATAATGCTCATAGGCAAGAGGGATTCAAGGACAAGGCATAAACGACCAGGCAAAACTGCCGATTCTCCGAAGGATTTGAAAAAAAAATCAATCATTCATCAATGCAATCATCGAGAGAAACAAGAGAAAAACAAGTTAACCGATTTGGCGGAAAGGGGGCAACGGGACAAATGTCATCCCTAAAAGGAAGCCGTCCCTGGGCTTTTCAGAAGGAAGGACGAAGGACCTCCAAGGGGGAAAGGACATTGAACCAAGCCTTCGTTCAAGTCCGAGGAGCGGTTCCTGCAAACAAAATTTTGACTTACCTCTTTCCAAAATGCCCCAGTTCTCGAACCAAGTTCACGTAATTATACGGCCATCGAAATGAATCGTTTCGGAAAGGAGGCCACCCGAGATTATTTAGGTACACATAGAACAAGAAAAACAAACAAAAACTACATAAAATAATGACGGAAATTGAACTCGTCCCTTTTTACTTCTCACAACAAAACATCTGTCGCCCCTTGGCTTCGCATCCGAGTCCGAGTTTCGCGCCAGAAATCCAGTCTCGTCACGGTGAAGAGATGAGTTGTAGGGTTTTATACTGTATTCAGCTCATATCCTTACTCTGCCAAGTTCAGCCGAGCGCTCGCTGAACAAAATCCCATGGGGTCTCTTCTACGTTTAAAACTCGCTTATAACTTGGTGAGAAATTTAGCGCCAACGATAACCAAGCAGGGAGCGATACTATTGGTCTCTCAACTTCGAGATCAAAATGAACTTCGAGTTAAAACTCACCTTTGATTTCAAAGTCAACTTCGAGATCAAAACCAACTTCGAGATCAAAGTCAACTTCGAGATCAAAAACAATTTCGAGATCAAAGTCAACTTCGAGATCAAAGTCAATTTCGCGATCAAAGTCAAATTGAAGATCAAACTCAACTTTGAGATCAAAGTCAACTTCGAGATCAAAGTCAACTTCGAGTTCAAAATCATTTTCGAGTTCAAAATCATTTTCGAGTCAAAGTCAACTTCGAGTTCAAACTCAACTTCAAGATCAAACTCAACTTCGAGATCAAAACCAACTTCGAGTTCAAACTCACCTTCGATTTCAATGTCAACTTCGAGATCAAAGTCAACTTCGAGATCAAAAACAATTTCGAGATCAAAGTCAACTTCGAGATCAAAGTGAACTTCGAGTTCAAACTCAACTTCGAGTTCAAACTCACCTTCGATTTCAATGTCAACTTCGAGATCAAAGTCATTCTCGATATCAAAGTCAACTTCGAAATCAAAGTCAACTTCGAGATCAAAACCAACTTCGAGTTCAAACTCACCTTCGAATTCAAAGTCAATCGCGAGATCAAAGTCAACTTCGAGATCAAAGTCAATTTCGAGATCAAAGTCAACTTCGAGATCAAAGTCAACTTCAAGATCAAAGTCAACTTCGAGTTCAAAGTCAACTTCGAATTCAAACTCAAGTTGACCTTTATCTCGAAGTTGAGTTTGAGCTCGAAGGTGAGTTTCAACTCGAAGTTGACTTTGATCTCGAAATTCATTTTGATCTCGAAGTTGACTTTGATCATTTTATATTCGTAATACGAATTTCGTATTATTTTTAGTGTTGGAGTTAAGAACACAGCTTTTTGAAAGTCAGAGGTTTTTAGTCGAATTCAGAGGTTTTTTCGGTGCTCGACAGAGGGAAAGCAAGGCGATGAGTTGGCAACACTGAAGATCAGCCCAGGGCGGGTCGCTATTTTTCGTGAAATTCGACGATTGGCAGGCGTGGGATACGACTACGTTGCGGAAGGTTGCGACAGGTTGCTACGCGTTCGAGTTTCTGACTGTGGACTTTGCTCATTGCTCAAGCCCTTCGCATACAAGACTCGTCCAGTTCGGCGAATCGGCACAGTCGTCATTTCCCGTTCAACCGCGAGCGATGAGGTTTCAACGCACCCGAAAACAAGGTCAGTGTCTAACTTCTTTAATTTGTCCGTTAAATTTCATGCTGATTATGAGTTTAAAATGCTGATAATGAATTTGAAATTAGGTTGGAATATCCGTCCCAAAATACCTCTCATTGAGGGCGTACAAGGGTGTGCACCCGGATTTTCCGACCCGGGCGTCTTAGCAAGAAGCGGTCCAATTCAGTTTTGGTAAGGCTAAAAACGCGTTGATTTGGTATTGTCGGTACCCATACACATCATTTTCAGGTGGAGTATCAGTTTGAGTTTTCATTTCTTACAACCTTTGAGTCTGGGTTTGAGTATCAGTTTGAGTTTCAGTTTAAGTATCAGTGTGAGTTTGTGTATCAGTTTGAGTTTGTGAATCAGTGTCAGTTTGAGTTAACCTTTCGTACGACCTTTGAGTTTGGATTTGAGTATCAGTTTAGTTGGGTTTGAGTTTGTGCCCGTGTATCAGTTCGAGTTTGAAATTCCGTTTGAGCCTGTGTATCAGTTTGAGTTTAATTTCAGTTTGAGTTTGAGTATCAGTTTAAAATTATCTTCATACGTCATAATTGGAAGGCGTGGGGAAAAATCAAATAAAAAAACACAACTATTTTGAATTACCATGTTCTGTTGCTTGTACGGGCACAATTTCTAGAGTAATGTCCATTCAATGCATCGTCTGGTGGCTGATATGTTCATTATAACATGTAACATCAGATGTTAATAGATTCTATTTTACTGAAAAGTAGCCGTCGTACTATTATATTTCATCACTCGGCCCTCGATGTTACGCATAGTTGTAGTATGTCCATCACTGCACTGAACCACTGCTTGAAAGAAGAAGAAGAAGAAATCACCTTTCTTCAACTATCGTTACATTTAATACGAATTTTGCTTTCGGCTGTTGACACTTGCTTTTTTTTGGACAGAACAAAAAAAAGCAACAAACGTGTGCATCTCTATAGGTAATAACTTCTCAAGATTTGCTTGAATTTGAGGCCGGAAAATTTTGTACGTTCGGCCTTATTTTATATTACAAAAAAGTAGATTTTCTTGACATCTTTAACCTAACATCTATAATTTTTCCCAATCCTCGTGCACTTGGTGGGAACTTTAAGATGAAAATTATCCTATAATTAATGAAGACAAATTATATACATTATGAGGTTTCAAAAATATCAACCAATTGTAAATATTTTCTCAACATTCGATCGCTCATCGTACGGTTTTTCGTAATCCATTTGGTGCCGGTCGAATCAATTTTTTCCTCTGCCGACGAACCGAATTTACTCCAATTTCTTGCCATTTTCGATCGGTTGTTGGATTCCGTTTTCTTTCTTTTTCTGCTCCCTGGGCCCGTAGGCTTTCTCGTAGAAATCGTTGAAGAGATAGTAGAAGAATATCGCGTTCGGAAGAACAATTATTACGGACCATTTGGGAATGTTGCAGTCCTTGTGGAAGAGAATTTGCATGTAGTGGAGGAAAGCTAAGCAGAACTGGCCCTGAAACAAAAGAATACGAATTTTAGGTAGAGAGAGATACAACCTTTATTTTTTAAACAAAAAAATGGCGAGCTTCCCGAAAATACGGGTTGCCAGACGACACAGCATTCTTCTTCAAACTTTAATATTGTAATCAGGACGCCCTTTCTCTAAACCTCAATATCACGTTTTTTCTGTTATTGAACCTTAAATTTGGGCGGATTTTGTCCGTTATGGGGAAGCAAAAAACTCGAATCGATAATATCTCAATATCAATGGGTTTTTTGCCCTCAACTTATTGGAATAAATTAGGTATCGTTAAAAATCAATGATTTTGACGAAAGAGGCCATTAAAAAACTGCCAGGAGGATCAGACTAATGAGGACAGGAGAATTTTAATACCACCAAACTGTAGATTCGACGTTATGGTTTTTTCTAGGTGGGTAGGTGCCTACTTGATATTTTTTCCCAAATTTCCGCCATTAAATTACCTAGAACCATTAGAGAGAATGTCGATTACTCACAGTACTTCCCAAAATTCGGGACTTGAAAATTACTTCACAATATTTGGGATTTGAGAAAATATTTAATATTAAATATTAAATTCAGTACAAATTTTGGTACTGGATGTTATCTAAGCCCCCTCAGTGTTAGAAGGTTTGTTTATTGGTACCCAGCTGCTTTCCATAACATTTTTAACATAACATAACCATAACATTTTTATTCGACCATGGTTGCTGCCATAAAATTGAAAATTGGAATATTACCAGTTGGAGCGTGGTGAGCCATTTTTTCCACCAAAGGTATTTCTGGAATTGGGGACCCATTGCGGCGAACATGTAATACGCGTACATGATGACGTGTACGAAACTGTTAATCGACCCTATGAAGGCGGGATGGCCGCCCGGGTAATATTTGGTCGTACCCCATGCCGCCATCGGCATCATGGTGTGATGGTACAAGTGGAGGAACGTGATTTGGTTGTCTTTTTTCCGTAGTACGAAGAAAACCTGCGGAGTAAAATATTCGAAATAATACGCGAAAAAATTGTTTTTGATGAATGATAAACATCCAAAACTGGTAGCAGGAGAATCGAAAACATGGAATAGAAAAAATGCATTTGAGAAAAAGATATTGACTAAAATATGGAAAATAGAGAATCTTTGCACACAATGATTTAAAATTTGTTTTTCCGAAAATTCGTTTTTTTTGGATTTCGAAATATTTTTACCGTGTCGAGAAGTTCGGTGAGTTTGGCTATGAAATACACGTAAAATCCTCGGCAGATTCGCATCGTGTATTCGTTCGCTTCCCATTCGACACTTTCGCATCTAAAGCAGCTGTACTTGTTCAGCCAGAGGCCGTCTAAAGCCTGCAGAACAAAAATTATCGAAATAATTAAATTGTTAAAATAGTTGCTACATCAAAAACGCTTAAAAAACGAGCCAGTAAAAATCGGTAAAATGTAGACCATATTTGGTGGAAATTAATGTTAATTTTTTGGCTACACAATCTGAACTATAAAATAATTTTAAAAAAATCAAATTAATAATAAATAATTCAAAAAAAAAATTTTTTTCGGTATCTTACCTCGTATACGAGGTACATGCTGAAAAATACTTGATACGCGTTGTAAACAATCAGCACTTCTTTCAATTCGAACGGTTTCCGATTTTCCATCATTTTGGGGCCGATCCATTTGACAAAAAGCAAATAGAGGGCGAGAATCGTCAGACCGGGTATTGGGCTTCCCAATAGAGGCCAGTGGTTCGTTCTTTTATCTAAAAAAAAGTTGGGAAATTTTAAAAATCTCATTAGATGAATGGTCATTATGTATTAAAAAATAGACAAACCATGCATTTTTTCTTGAGGCGTCAGAAATTGGTACATTCACGATCCGATTTATTTTTTGGTACATTATTTCCAGAAATTATGTACCTATGTAATCGGTCATTTTTTGGCAAATCAAAACTTTTAGCGGCTGACTTTATGGCATGTAATTCAGGGCGGCAGGGCACGCCCGGGACAACATCGGTGTTACTTCTAATGCCTGTACTTTGGGTTCGCAATTTTGTCGACAACTTACCTCCGAGTTCGAAAAAAATGTAGTTCCAGAAATCGGAAAAACTCTGGAAACCATCTTCGGTCGCGTTCCGGTGAATCTAAACACAAAAATAAATCAATTTATTTTTATCCGAGGAAAAAATCCGGCATAAAATTAGTAAAGGGCGTTTAGGGGACGGAATTTTTTCTTGATACATTCGTATATTTATGGGACTGTTCGGACTGGGCAGTCCCGGGAATTAATTTTTCCGGGGTTGCCAATTTTCGTCGAGATTTTTTTTTTTTTTTTCCGTAGATTGTAAAATATCATCCATCAATTGAACTGGGGGTTCAATTGAACTTTCAATAGTTCAAATGGCCAATCTACCATGCAAAAGAAATAGATTAGTCTTTCAAAATAGTGAGTAAATTAAAAATTAAAAAAAAATTGAGCAACTTACAGCGCTGTGGGCCATACCGGCCCGATGGTTGATCGCTTCGTTCATGCTTATCTGAAACAGATAGGAACGTTTTGCATTATCTATATTTCCATAAGCATTGTAGGTACTACCTACTTATATGCCATTTCTCATCGTTTTTGATAAGTCGGCCAAATAGCCATTTAACGAGCGGAGCAATTTCTCTATCTTCATTGGTTAAATCGTTCGATGAAAATCAACGCTTGTTGAGTTGTCGGAAAACTGAAGGAATTTGAAGATGATTGGATAATTACTGGATACCTCGAAAAAATCTGGGATGGCATGCGCTATATCAATAATGGTACTTGAAATTTTTAACCATATTAGTTGGATTTTTCGCCAACTCGGTCATTGTACAATTTTGTCTGCACTTCTGATCCGATTTTCAATTTTAGAACGATTACAGTGGGTAAGTAGGATTTACTCCGTAAATATGGAAGTAAAAAAATACTCATACCCGAGTAGGTGCCCACCTACCGACTTTGCCTCAATCTGCGTGCATTCTGTCAGCAAACGAGAAACAGCATTTTCCGGACAGCTGGTCACTAATAATCGGCCAGAAAACACGAAAATGTTATCCTGACACAAGGTTCGTACACCTTGAAAAACTGGAAATATTGATGGCCACCGGTCGCCCAAGAACAGGGCGGACTTCGTCCGCTCGGTGACGTAGGACCTGCCTGACGAGCCGCGGCTAGTCCGCCTGATGAGGGCCAAGTGGCCGAAAGCGCTCGAGTCAATACTCATGGTTCAACCATTCCGAAACGAATCCAAAGTGACCCATGATAGGTACCTTGTGTAGGGTAGTATAGGTACCTAGTATAGGGTAGTATAGGTACCTATTGTAGGGTTGTATATTTACCTAGTGTAGGGTAGTACAGGTACCTAGTATAGGGTAGTATAGGTACCTACTAAAGGGTAGTACAGGTACCTAGTAGAGGTACCTATTATAGGGTAGTATAGCTACCTAGTATAGGGTAGTATAGGTACCTAGTGTAGGGTAGTATAGGTACCTACTGTATGGTATATTTTTTTTTGCACTTCCCTGTTTACAGTAGAATATGATCGGGGTACATACGGGGATATAAAAGAATACTCATTTATCTAGGAATTATGCACACCAATATTCGCCTGTTTAACCAACTTCAAAAAAGAGTAGGTTACTCAATTTGGCTTGAATGCGAGGATTTTTTCTATTTTTCGGTTGTTGAGAAACTGTTTCACTGAAATTTATCGGTATTCTGCCATTTGGTATCACTATTTTTCCACTTTTAGTGTTTTCCATCTTATTTTTTCTGGCCTCGAAAATAAACCTATTTGAGCGTTCCTGGTCTTACAATGTTAATTTTACCCATGCAGAATTCCTAGATATTCCTTCTATTCCGGATTTTGGGCGGCCTTGAAATTTCCATTTTTGAAATTTTCGATGAACGCAGCCTCCAAAATACTCAAAATAGAATAAATTTGTGCCAAAATATGGAAGTATTGCGTGTTATCTAAGCGCCACTGGTTCTAAGATGAAAATTGTTGTAAAAATTTCAAAAAAAAAAAATTCAATTCGAAATTTGCGTTTGACAGCTTGTTTTTTATCGCCCGAAATTAAATTACTGAGCCATTTATCCGTAGTTTAAACCTGAAAATTATTATTTTTTAAATATAATTATCATAAAATGCTTGAATAACAATAGCATAAATTATAATATGCCTTTTTATATTAAGCACCGATTTCTAAGTGAGGATTTCAAATTTGGAATTGTCCTTGGTACTGAGCTATACAGTAGAAAGGGTCGTGATGTCAGTATAGCTTCTTATCATTCCGAAAATTGCTGCCAAGATCTTTTTTATTTTTCACTTTTTGTGCGGTTTTTTAAATTTTTTTTTTTTTGTAACTTGTAAGCAGGTAAGCAGCTACGGAGCTCAATTTTCTCCGATAATTTCCCTTGGATATGGAGACACCGACTATGTCTCGCTAATGAATCGCTCGTAACTTCAGGTCGAGTTGGCAGCTAATGGCATTTTTCGAGATAATCAATTACCTCACCAGAAACTTGAAAAGAAAGGAACTTGCCTCGCGTACTTGGGTTTCATGCTCGTGTTAAATGAAGAAATCGCGCCACCCAGGCGTGACAGCGTTTTCTTTTTCTGTTATCTCTATAACCCAGATCTGCCGTTTCATGTCTTGGGTCGTTGAAGATCTGATAGAAACTGAGAGTTACCCACTTTTGTAACAGCTGTTGGAAACCGCAGGAAACTCGACGCACTCGCATTAGGCGAGTTCCTGAAGCACTTTTCGTTGCAATGTTTCCGTTTTTCCAACAATTTCAACACGATTCCACAAAGGTTTCTAGTAAAAATTGGGTACCTCAAGATTTACGAAATTTTCGGCCAAAATTCGTACAGCCGTTCTGTATTGAACTGCTGGTCCGATTTTGCCGCGGTTGGTCCTAAAAGTTGTGGTTCGCTCCAACTTGGTGCATATTGTCCGGGCAATCCGATTGGAAAATGTTAAGGGGTCCAATTTGGAATAATTAGGGTATATTTTTGAAAAAACGCAAAAACTTAATTTTGAAGGCGATTGTGTGGGTTTAGAATTTTTTGAGTATTTTTCCCAGCTTTCCCGCTTGATTTACCATAGGATAGGGGTTTTTCCTTGAATTTCTTGAAGCGATTTCTCCTTTTTCGCGTTTTTGCCGATTTGAGGGAGTTTTACTGAACCGATTTTGAATTTTTTTCAACTTGTTGGATCCCTTGAAGGTTTTCGCACTTTTTTCACTCCCTAAAAGTCAAATTTGGTTGGATTTCAGTGTTTGAAAACTGCTTTAAAGACTTATTTTTTACCTTAAAAAAATTTTTTTTGACCCTTTAAAAAAATTTTAAAATTCCAAAAAAATATTTTTGAGTAGGTTTTGGGTAGGTGCATGACAGAAGAAATTGACAATTTTCTACGACTCTCCCGGACTGAGAAAAATGCAAAAAACCGATTTCACATAAAAATCCGAGGTATGAGCCTTGGAAAATTTCAAAAAAAATGATGGAACTTAAGGCATATTGTCAATTGGGAATCCGATAAAAAAATTTCAAGGGGCTGAAAACCCAAAAAAACTGAGTAGATTCAACACAAAATGCTTCCATCTGTTTGTTCGTAAAATTTCGACCCAAATTTATGAGTGGGCTGACTTGAAGGCCAAATTTTTTGAAGAACTTTTTTCGACGTTTATCGTTAAGCCGAAAGACGGAAATTTCGTCCGTGTGATTAAATACCGAAGGTGAGTGGGCAAGGGCTTTTAATAAATGGGTGAGCTCGAGGAACGAGAGAAAGTCCCGAGACCTCTCGAATCTCCGGCATCTGTGAGGTAACCCGATGTTGAACCGAATGAGAAAATAATAAATGATATCGTAAATTTTGTCGACTGCCCACCCTCGGTACAGGGAAATCAAATTGGAATTTTTTACCGGACTAGCTCTACTTTCATTCCCTGTCTTTATACGGCAGGGAGAGTGTAACTAGGTACTACTGTCGATACCTCAAACCCCAAAGAGGATAGGTCACTAAAAAATTGATTTTTATTTTTTTATTTTTGTTTTCTTTTACAAAATATGTACACAAAATTGTACAGATTGTTTCAGAATTCAATTACCAATATTTACTAGTTGATTTTGAGATTTCGATTTTTTTTAAATTGTTTTATTTGCTCTTTTACAAAATATGTTTACAAAATTATACAATTTCCAGATTTCAATTACCAATATTTACTAGTCGATTTTGAGATTTCGGTATCGAAAGAATCTATTTTCATCTACCTATCGATTACACCAAAAATCATGGTCCGATCATTCATTTCTGGGGGCAAAAAACGATAAAATAGAAAAAATACAAAATACTTAATTAGCGTTTATCTTGGGAAGGTAGTAAATCTCGACTGGACAAATATAATTTGTTCAGAGATTTTTTTGTAAAATTGAAAGATAATGGAGAAATTTCAGCTGTTTTGAATTGATCAAAAACATATTTTGCATTTTTTCTCAAAATCCCATTTTTGGATTTATCCCCGTTGTGCTCAAAGGTGCTGATGTTGAGGTCCAATTTTCCGGGTGTTTTTGAGAATATTGAGGAAGCTTGTCTGACAACTTGAATTTCGAACCAAAAAGGAATTTTGTTTCCAACAACAAATTAAAATTTAGCTTGAAAAATGGAGACTCAAGCTCTTCCCAATAAAATTGGACAAAAAAAAAGCTTCCGTATTTTCTGTAGATGGCCCCCGTGATTGTTTTTCAATTTTCTCCTTTAGTGAACAACGTTTTGTATTTTTTTGTCCCTGAAAATGAAATTTAAGATTTACCGGTACAGAGTCCCGTCTCTGAATGTTCGAACAAAACCGCTGATCCGATTTTGACGAAATTTGTCCCAAAACTAAATTCTTGCACGCTATTGCCAGGGGAATCCGATGAAGAAATGTCAAGGGATGAAAATGAAAATGTTTAATTTTTTTAACCACCTTTATGGGCAAAATTGAACATCGCAGCTACATTGTGGAAGTACCATCCCCTAGAAATGTAAAAGTAGGTACTGCGTTATCTGGACACCTCTGGATCGGATTTCGTCGCATGTGTCACCCTGACTGTCAAGGTGACGAATTAACGCGTTTTCACTGTTGGCAATTATTTTCGGTTCTCTAGGCCAGGGAAAGGTCGACGGTTTTTGTCGAAATTTCCACGCAAGATTTCAATCGTGCAATTTGGGCGTCGGTAGGTGAACTCTTGGAAAATTGTCAACTTCCCTCAAGGACTCGATTGTTCTGCGCATCCGCACGGCGCGTATGTGTGGTTTTGTGTGTCTGTATTTTGGGGGCGGAGTTGCCGTCACGGTTTTTTGACGTCTGGTGCCGGTGGACTTTTGCAAAGTCGTTTTAACTGGATTGACAGTTGGGTCATAGTTACTTGGCTGGCACATGCCAGAAAGCCGTCGGAATTGTGTTCGATTCGTTGTTACCACGATTTCAGAGTAAGGAGTGGATTTTTGGCGAGTTTTTGACGAAGGGGGTAAATTTTGTAGGGGTGAAACACACGATTCTTCATTTGGGGGAGGTAGGGGTTGCCTTACGACCACAATTTTACCGCAATTTGAGCTAAATCTTGATTTTTGACATTCTTGGAACAGCTGACATTTCGCTTAGGAATGGAGCTTTCTCGAGCTAGCTCTGAAGGATTGTGCTGATTAACCTCTGGTATGGTAAAGGCACATGCCAAGGTGCCTATCGCAAGGTTGTAACACAAGGAACCGCTCCCCATTCCCGATGAGCTCCAGCTTCCTGGCCCCGCCGCAACTCATGAGCCTTGCTCCTCAAAATGGCAGAAGCGCTAGTTAAACATGCTGATCTGAATCATGATTTTTCATCATGATGGGGTTACATGCGCCCGATTAAGGCAACAATCCATAGTGGCGTCAACTATGGCACTTCTGGATTGGCCGCCCTGTTTGGCCCGATTTAAATCTGGTCAAGTTTTCTCCGCAGATTCAGGTCGCCGGGATTTACGCAATCCGGGCAACGTCTTCCCGTTTCCAGGCCCCGTATCCTCCATCCCTCAGGTCAAATTGGAGGGATGCAGTTGTGCAACCCTATCGTCGGGGGTTGTCAGTTTGTTCTGTTGTAAACCGTATCGAACTCCTAGTTAGAAGGGGCCGCACAGCGGACGATTTTTGTCTCTAGGGACAAAAAAAAAGAATTGGTGATATCATATCACAAACAGCGTTCCTAAACTTCCGATCCGATTTTGAAAATTTCGGGCAACTGCAATGCTCCAATTTACTCCGTTCAAATGGTTTTAATGGATTTAAATTTTAAATTTAGAATTTCAATTTTTAATGGATTTACTCGGTTCAAATGGTTTTCGAGAAGTTCAATATCAACAATTAAAACCTAGTTCTACGTTGATCTCGTACGTCTCGATTGAGCCACTGTTCATTTCCCTGGAAATAATTAAGTAGTTAATAAACCCGGTTCACTAGTTCCGGAGATTTGCGTCATTGTTTAATCGATCTCTGCTGAGAATCACCTTGGTATTATTTTAATTTAATTGCAAATACGTGCAACTTTGATGTAGCTCAAATCATTCTAGTGCTATCTCGACTCTCAAATGTTTGTTATCGACGAAGTAAATAATCCAAATATGCTTATTGTAATTGTCAGAAAAACTAGAATCGTATCATAGGTTCAGAAGAAATCGTTCGCTTAGTCACTGAAGAATTGCAATCTGCACCTGTTTACGCTGTGCATATTTCTAACATACATTTTGCGATTTCCGACCATTCCCTATTTTTTTAAAAATTTGAATGCTAGTCCAAGCAAAACCGATAGCTATGTTTTGCCTGAATTTCAATCGAGGACTTCCTCGATATGAGAATTTGAAAATTTTCTATTCTAGTTTTTAGTGGCCACAAAAATCACCCAAATACCAATGGTTTTAAAACCTTGATTATGGCTTGAACATTTTCTACAGATATTTTTACTTATTATTATGGGGTCAATGGATGCACTGAAATCGCCCAAAAGTAGAAAATCGGATGGGAGGGCCAGAAAAATTTCACCGAGCGAAATTGTCTAGAAAAGATTTACAGAAAAAATTGTCAATGCGCGTACCAGTCCGAAATTCGTATTAAGTGTTGCTTTGAGGGACGGTTTTCAATCCACAAATATCTCTAACGAATTTAGTTACCATGGGCGTCCATGGATGCATGTCTTTTGAAATAAATCAAATAACCGGCTCTAGATGTCTTACCGATTTCTTCAAGAATAATTGCCGAGTTGTCCTGGGGCGATGAGTTCTCCGGAAAATGTATCACTCGAATTCAATCATAAATAATACACTAGACACAGACCACTGAGTATTTACTGTAGGCCACCGGGAGACACTGCCCTGTCTAGAGACAGACTGGCCTAGGCTGGATGAACACCTCGGAAGACGCGCTTGCCGGCCCTCAGGAGCCCCCCCCCACCCTGACTTGGGGGAGGTACGTTAGGGGTAGCAGGAGAGTAAGGAACGCGATAATGTGCAAATCCACCCCCGGTGGGAAAATGTAATTGCACCATACTCCATACCTTATGGAGTCTACCAAACGAAGGAGTTAGATATTAGTTGATAGCCCAGAAAAGGAATGGTTTGGTAGATAAGAAATATTGGCAATTAAAAAAAAAAGGTAAACAAAAATTTAAAAATACACTAAACACCAAAAATGCAAATGTATCGGAAGCACTGTGAGCTATTCAAATTCCCAAGGACGCTCTCGTGAAGGCTCCCTAACGCTCCGCAGGACTCTCCCGTGGAGGCTGCTTATCGCTCCCTCGGACGGTCTCTATCGCTCCCAAGGACGGTCTCTATTGCTCCCAAGGACTCTCCCTATAGCTTCCAATGACGCTCCCGTGAAGGCTCCCTATCGCTCCGCAGGACTCTCCCGTCGAGGCTGCCTATCGCTCCCTAGGACGCTCCCTATAGCTTCCAAGGACGCTCCCATGGAAGCTGCCTATCGCTCCCTAGGACGCTCCCTATCGCTCCCTCGTACAGTCTCTATCGCTCCCTCGGACAGCTCTATCGCCCTCAAGGACAGTCTCTATCGCTCCCAAGGACGGTCTCTATCGCTCCCAAGGACGGTCTCTATCGCTCCCAAGGACGGTCCCTATCGCTCCCAAGGACTCTCCCATGAAGGCTCCCTATCGCTCCGCAGGACTCTCCCATGGAGGCTGCCTATCGCTCCCTATCGCTCCCTCGGACGGTCTCTATCACTCCGCAGGACTCTCCCGTCGAGGCTGCCCCTATCGCTCTCTACAGCTTCCAAGGACGCTCCCACGGAAGCTGCCTATCACTCCCTCGGACGCTGCCTATCGCTCCCTAGGACGCTCCCTCGTACAGTCTCTATCGCTCCCTCGGACAGCTCTATCGCCCTCAAGGACAGTCTCTATCGCTCCCAAGGACGGTCTCTATCGCTCCCAAGGACGGTTTCTATCGCTCCCAATAGCTTCCAAGGACTCTCCCATGAAGGCTCCCTATCGCTCCGCAGGACTCTCCCATGGAGGCTACCTATCACTCCCTCGGACGCTGCCTATCGCTCCCTAGGACGCTCCCTATCGCTCCCTCGGACGGTGTCTATCGCTCCCAAGGACGCTTCCTATCGCTCCGCAGGACTCTCCCGTGTAGGCTGCCTATCGCTCCCTCGGACGCTCCCGATCGCTCCCGTGGAGGCTCCCTAATTCCGATCAAACAGGGTGTTAGGTCTTGCCGAGCCAAACATTTCAGTTCCAGAAATTTGAAGAAAAGTTGAGAATTGAGGGAGCAACCCACCCACAGACACTTGTTCCAGAAGCGATTCTTCCAATTATTTAAAAAATAGAAAAGGCTTTACGAACGGTTATTCAGAAAATAATTTTAAGTAAAATTATACAAAATACTCCGTTTACCCTGTAAATACCTACATGCGTCAAATACCCAAATTGTAACATGGCTGTAAAAAAGAACCTCCGATCAAAATCGGGTGCGTTTTGTTCAAAATATTGAACTCTTCTATTGCAAGACGGGAGCCTTTTCGGTATTTTTTGGGGATTTTCTCGTATTTATTACAAAACGAGGAAGTTTATCAGCAACTGAACTTTGGTTCAACCTTGAGTGAAATAGGTTGTCGAGAATGTCGTAATACACGACTGGTTTCGGTCTTCCCTAGGGGCCCTAGTCCTCCCGGTGGACGGGTTCTAGCAGGAACATACCAACACACGCTATCTCGTTGTGTGGGACACGTATCTTGAAACATCCGCCGACTAAAATATCGAACTGTAGACAACAGGGAAAGTGAAACTTTTATGGCAGCGAATTGGCGAAGTTTTACAAGTCGTGGTTGTAAAATTCTCGGAATTGCCGCTATATTCTTTTTAACAATATTGGTTCCCTAGTCAAGCGCCAGGTAAATCTCGGTCGGAGAATGTAAACCTGTTGTTTACCTAGTTCTAGATGCTCTAAACCGTAACCATTTGAATCGGACTTGGAATAAGTAAAAGTGAAGTTAACCGCCGCTCCAGGCGTTGGCGTTTCGCTCGATAATCGAAGTTGTCCCGGGCATGCCCTGCCGCCCTAAAGAAGAGTATGTACATGGCTACTCATTGCCTCGCCCCCCTTGAGTGTAGAGGGACTTGGAGTAATTTCTCAAGAAATCCGATATTTTCTCGAGTTCTCCTCAATTCATTTGGGCGAGATTTTTTCAAAAATTGATTTGAAGCACCGCTGATTTGTCGGTTATACCAGAATCAGCAAGACTTGAATAAGGACAACTCGATGACCTCGAATTCGAAATAAGATTTTAGTAGGTATTGAGGACCGCACCGTTTTCGGCTCTGACGCACGCGATAGATCTGACTGACTTGCTCAGAAAGCGGTTCATGCAGCGTTCAAAATAAACGGTACCCGAAGATTTTTCAAATTTGGCCTTCGAATTCGATCCGAATTTCGAGAAACTCCACTGGTCGACACTGGTTTCCCAGATTTTGGACTTGCGTCACGCCAAAAGCGAAAAATCTGCCCCGTCCCGGACGACACGGTTAACCGACTTGAATATGGCCCACATAAGACAAGGAAATAGGCTATAGCATGGCTGAGACACGCGAGTTGTATCATCGGTATTTTGTTAGCTATAGCTCCCGTATGACAACACACACAGACGAGTAATGTTTTGTACACGGGGAATGTCTGCGTGTATGTGACGACTAGGGTCGTTCAGTGTAACAGACAAATGGGCACGTAACGCCAAGTTGTTCATCCGTCCATAAAAAAAGTTTCCCTTTCTCGAAAAAACATTCGAAAGGCGACGATTGCGAATCGAATAGAAACTTTTCGTATAAATAATACAATACTCCGATCAGACCAAGTTCCTAATTAATTACTGGCCAGAGAATGTATAAATAAATAGATGGTATAGATAGCGGACAAAATGCATATTAAAAAAGACGTCCAATTATCAATAAAAGATTAGCGGATAGGTATACCCACCTATTAGTTGGAAAATGTAGTTTTAAACCGGAGGAATGTGGGGTTTCATGATAAAAAGTGTAGTTTTTCTGGAAAAGAATTTCGTATTTTTGACTCTGCCCATAACGATTTAAAAAATAAAGATTGCTCGTACCGTTCTAGGTCGGAATTACGAAAGTATCAAACAAAAAATGCGGAGCTGCCCAATCGCAAGTGCCTCAATGAGTCGGCTAAAGTCGATGTTAACACCAATAAAATTTTTTTAGGTCAGTAAAAAGCAATGACTTGTGTACATGTACCAACCTAGGCTATCAATAACTGGTTTCTCGGTACTATTACCTGTAGTATGCCGTTAATAATATACCTATAGCATTTTCACGGTTCACCTACCGTCAGAGCTGAGCCTGTTCACATGTACGGGTTGTGGACTCAAAAACTAAAGAATTATGATCTAAAGTACCTACCAACCAAGCTTTTATAATTATAATAATTATTATTAATTTAATTTAATTTAAGTAATTTAATAATTTAATTTAATTTATTTTATTTTAATTTAATTTAATTTGATTTGATTCAGGTAATTTAATTTAATTTGATTTAATTATTTAATTTCATTTCATTTCATTTCATTTGACTTGGAAAACCCAATTATATTCATTGACTCGACGTCGACGCCACCTCGACCAATCACAGCAATCCATTTTCTTACCCTCTCCACAAGCAATCGAATAGATAGTGTATGACCTACTTTTTTGTGTGCAGGGCCAGGTACTTAGCAGCTAGTAATCCATAATATTAAAACAAAAATGTGTTTACGTTGATAGAAATATTTTTTCCTGTTTTTCTGATACGCTTGATGTACCTACATTTACCATTTTGTACTTGTAACAAACAAAAAAGCAATTTAAAAGTGAAAAATTGTCGCTGGGTCATACGGTTACAAAAACACCTAGCTATCCCCTGGCTGAATACTCAGACTATTTTTCGATTTCCTGTGTTGAAAAATAGCGCACCCGCATATCCGGCCGTTCAGGTCTCAGACTCGGGTCTGTCCTGCAAGACTTACATGTGGACGTATCGGAACATTGAACTAGATAATAAGATTCGATGTGGCTATATGGTTCCGTTTTATTATTAGAGTCGATTCGCCGGCTCATCGTCTGGCGAAAGTGACTGTAATAATCTTACTTTTGCAACAACTTTCCCACCTTACTCAACAAAGCTGGACCGCAAAATTAGATAAACGTCTCTTAAGCACGAAAGGGTCTGAAGGTCTTTTTTCCTTGTCTGCCAGCCTTAGGTAACAGACGCTATGTTGGGTGCTGAACAACATGAAATTTCAACTGTCGGGCATAGGAGATTTTAAGAAAATCGAGGAACTGAGGGAGATTTTTACGAAGTAATCGTCCTAAAATCAAAAATCGGATTGGAGCTTCAGAAAAAAATTTAATCATAGTCTTTTACCTACTCAGAATCACTTCCTGAACGAGTTTCCGTCTGTGGTCCTCTACAAAGATACCCCCTAAATTTTTCATACCTAGCTCCCTAAATTTTTAACCTTTTTTCAAATTTCTTGAACTGAAATATTCGTCTCGACAAAGCATATCACCCTGTTCAACCGTAATTTGAATAACTTACAGTACTTTCGATATAGCTGTTACAGCGTATTCTATTTTTTTCCTGCCACAAAAATGAACCGGTTCGGACGTTCTTCGTCTTAAAATATTTGTTTTACCTTGCAGAATATGTAGAATTTTTTATATTACAACAACTTGAGGTATTTTGATTTTAGGAGAGTTTTAAAATTCAAATAGTGAGTTTCTCGACATTTTTTATCCCCATTTTTTATCTTAAGTACAGGGTGGTCCAGAATAAACGGACGTTTTTGTAATGGCTGGTCCACAAAAGGGCGGGGTCCTTTCAGGTTGTTGACCCTCTCAACTCGTACCTCGGGATGGTAAGTTTAGTTAAGATGGAAAACTGGTCAGTTCGCAGTTATCGAATTTATTCGGAATGGCGAGTCAATCGTGGCTACGCGGCGCGCCTTTCGTCGTCAGTTCGACCTCAACGTGCGTGCTATTCTTCCGTCACGTAACACCATTTTGCGATGGGTTAAAGATTTTCGCGAGCGTGGAAATGTGAAGCCACAGAATAAAACTGGTCGTCCTCGCACCGTGGTCACACCAGAAAATGTTGAACGCGTGAGACAGTCCGTTTCGCAGAGTCCAAGCCGGTCAACCAGACGCCGCTCACAAGCTCTTGGAATTTCGCGGGGAAGATTGGTTGACATTTTGAAGAGTTGATTGATTTTCAAGAGTTGAAGCAGTCAATAACACAAGAAACTGCGGGAATACCGGACGATATGGTGGAAAGCGTGATGCGGAACTTCGGGGAGCGTCTTCAAGAGTGCATTACCGAAAGCGGTCGTCATTTAAATGACATAATTTTTCACACTTGATGTAACCTTTTTAATTTTTCGATTGTGAATAAAACTTACAGATATCCTTTACAAGTTCTGCTTATTTTTCAATCCCTACTACCAAATTTGTGAATGTGACAGGATGTGTCCGTTTATTCTGGACCACCCTGTAGTAAAAATATAATCGAGTTATGCCAAAAATGTACATTTTCGGCATAACTCGATTATACCAGTGACTGGTTTTCATATCAAGCCAATATTTGTGTTCGGTTGATTGGAATCTTGGCGTTGGTCGTGGTAATGAGAAACTCTTCAAAAACTGCGCCCTCTAGTCAGTCCCCTTCAAACATGAAGACTTGACCGCCATCTGTAGGGAACGGCAGGAACCAATAGATCTACGCTACTGACTAGAGTTCGGATTAGAAGATGAATGATTCATTCTTTCATTCAATTATTGAGAATATTGAATTGTATCATAATTGATTAGGATTGAGCCACATCGTGATTGCATTATTCCTCGATTCGATGTCTCCCGATTTTTAGGATTTTCTGGACAGCTCTGCGCTGCCTCTTGTTGGCGGGACTCAATAAACAAAAAAGTGCGCATGACATAATTTAAAATTAGCTTTCTTATGATTTCATCTGGAAGACCGGGCCAAGGGTCGTTTTGGTGCACAGGCACTCGGTCAAAATGTTGTGAGGGTTCTTGGTCTTGAAATTATTGGTTTTACGCAGGAACTTGGACATTTTTGTATTCCACTAACATGACAAAAATAGAATTTAGGATTTTGAATTTGCATAGTGTGCTTCTTGACATTTTTTGACCTAGCAGCCGCTCCAAAAGTCAAAATCAAATCAATTTGGTTCAAAAAGTGTAGGTACCGAAGGATTATTGCGCACCTCTGGTTTGATCCTTACAGCCATCAAATCAGTCTAAATTCAATTATTGTGGTAAAAAATTATATGAAATGATGATGGCCTTTGGTGGTAAATCAATTTCACCATGGAAGGCTAAACCAATAAATATGTTATAACCGGAATACGCTGGGTATAAAAACCCATTGACCTCACAGGCGGAGACGTTGTCCTTCTAGCAGCTGTTGCTGTGAAGATGCGAAGAACTTCTTGTTATGCAATAATGTTGTTGACATTGGAATTGATAATTTATCATCCACTCCCTCGTACCAGCGGGAGGGGGTGCAGTCACTTTACCCTTTTTTGTTTACCGAGTAATCGAACGAAAAGTAGAAATGGGATCGCAAAGTCGATCGAATGAGCAGGTTTTTCTGAAATTTGGCAGCTTCTAGCACGGTTTTTCGTAATGCAGATAAAATAAAAGTATTTTCAGATAAAAATATTATTTTTGACGTAAATCGCGATTGGGTTAAATAGGCGTCTCCGTTATTTGCGGTGGGATCAGGAGGCAGGAGCCTTCCCTTCAGGGTTCCAAGTTGGGGGTTTTCCCCCCGAATTTGGGGGTTTTTCTTTGCCAGAGAGGGATTTAGGGGGTGACATTTTTTGGGGGTTTTTCTTGAGGGTTTTCGTAAAAGTTAGGGGGACTAGGAAAAAGTTTAAAAATGAAGAAAATTTCTTCAAAGAAAATTTTCCAAGAAAATCTGTTATTTAATAACAGCTAAATACAGCAAATAAATTAATTTTAATTTGGGAATACATTAATTTGGGATGTATGTTTACCTACTTGTGGGAAGGTACATACCTAATTTGTTTTGATGTTTTGGTATGTTTATTGACTGACTTTACTGATACCTAGGTAGTCAGAAAGAATGAGTATTGAATAGTTTGTAGTTTTAGGTACTATTTAACTTGTATAATATGGATTTAGGTATGTTTTATGTGTGATAGTTTATTTGGTTCTTAACTTTTAGGTTTTTCGGGGATTTTTTTCACTTTATGGGGGATTTGCGGGGTTTTTCGGCGTTGTCTCAGGGGTTTTTGACGGCCGCACCTTGGCAACACTGCTTCACTTACTGCTCATCTGGATTTTGGACCGGTTCCTTGGATTGCATCCATAGCACATGGGCTTCGTGCCTTATCCACAAGGACAGGGGTTAATTATCACACATCCCCATAAAGCTAGCTCGAGAAGACACCTAACTCAAAAGCCCACATCCGGTAGTTGACCACCTCGTCCTTACCATCCTCAATCCTTGGCTTGACCCGCAGAGTATTACTTTACAGTAATGTAAAGCACGAATGAGGAACATGCATGAAAAAAAAATAAACTGTTTTTTCACGATAATATTTCTTGTTAGGCTTCGAAAATGGTGATATGGTGGATGACGGTTCGGAAATGAGGTAATTAAAAGAGGAGGGAGGCTTAGTGAAAATCGCAGATTTGAAGTCGAGCAGGAGAATGGCCAGCCGCAAGGTTACACATCTTCCCGTGAAGACCAGTGCAATCTCATCCGAGTTCATGTGTGTTGTGATAGTAATAGGATGGCGATAACGTATTCTTTGCCGTTACTTTAAGAAACTACGTGCAGTCACGTCCGCGCAGTGGCGTCAAACGGCTCACCCGCCACATTCAAAAGGGCCCTTTTTATTAGCGTTTTTCACCAGGAAAAATGTTGTTTTTTCGTTGTAGCCCATCACTACATCATTTTCGCATCCTAGACAGCACCATTCTTGCGGAAAAAATGGATTTCGTTTTTCATGCATGTTCCTCATTCTGGCCTTTCGACCACCGCTACTCTAAATTTGCTTCAAATTTTCACGCGTGGAAATGTGGGTCATACTGTGTGCCACATACGCATTGTAACTATGATTTATGGTACGTTCCCGCGTTGTTGAATAATGATGGTCCGTTTTCGTCATAGCCGGTACCTCATTTGCGTGACGAAAAAAACGCATTTGTACTTGTCAAACCCGCTTGAGGTGGCAGTTAGGATCGGTCCATCCTGCCTGAATAATTTCGCACGGCATCTAGGTTTACCTAGAGCTGGGAGGCGCTTTTTTCTGACTCAATGCCACTTTTGTGTTCTGCGGATGGCGCACTAATTCCGTCGGTAAAATTGAGCTCATTTCGCGTCCATTCATCAAGTGTCCCCCCTCCGCTCCTCTGATCCGTCCTTGTGTGCATGTAGCATCGCAGATTGGAGGATCAAGGACGTCGGAACGGTCCATGTCCCCACCTGGGCGCTTGGCGTAACCTGTTCCTCTCTCTCTTGGCTTGACCTCAGAGACGGGCAGGGAATCCTATGAGAAAGTAGGCTCCAGTCGGGATCGGGCATTTCGCGAAATTACACCGAGAGAACGCCGAATTGTTTGCGCATGTAAACAATGTTTTGATACCTGAGTCACGACGAGTTTTTATACCCGCCATAAATGACCAAGTGAGTTGAGTCGGAATCGATGCTGAAATCGTTCGAATTTTATCATTTTGGCGCAAAAAATTTATATAGGACATGTTTTTCCAAATTTGTTTGTGCAAATATTTTAGTCAAAATGAATTGAACGCTGCCAAGCATAGATTACAGGCATGGGCAAAATTTTTTGGTTTATTAATTATTTTCTAATAAACTTTTGTAAATCCGAGAAAATTTTTGTTAATTCTGGAAAAAATTTCGGTTTATTTACTGTTTTATAATGAACTGTTGTAAATCCTCAAACAATTTTGTAAATCCTAGAAAGATTTTGTAAATCCTAGAGAAACTTTTATAAACCCTTAAATAATTTTGTAAATCCTAGAAAAAATTGTGTAAATCCTAGAAAAATTTGTAAATTCTAGAAAAGCTTGTGTAAATCGTAGAAAAGATGCCCTCACCAGCCTCTCCAAGAAAATGCGATGATTTACGTTTCAAAGTATGCCAAATCCAAAAATCTACCAATAGGACAGGCACTAGAGGTAACCTAGCTGCTGACCTAGCTCTAGAGGTGACCTTTAGGTGCCCAAAATTTTGAAAAATAGGTTACGTATGCATCTATTGAATTTAAAAAAAATTGTAGAATTGCATGAGCTATCATTTTCTGTAGATGTTTTTATGCTGATTCGATTAGAGCATCAATTGGGCTAGTGTGCGATTTCTAACTTTTTAAAAATTTTCAAAAATTGGTTTTGTACAGGGACTTTTTAAAACCCTTGCAAAGACGTGTGTCCAATAATTCCAACAAAATTACGCCAATTCCAGCGAACAGCTACCAAAATAATGGAATTTCTCCTTGGCTTCCTTATTTGAAAATTACTCAATAAATAAGGAAGTAAAATGATAAATCTCCCCTTACATTTTACGTCTCATTGTTGCTGGTCGTAAATCGATCGATAGAAATACCACGATCGTTCAAGCGTCATAAAATGTTTTGGGAAATTACCTATTTTCATGATGCCCACATAGTTGAATTATTTAACTCTAAGCTACAGAAGATTCAGAGTAAACATAGAGGAACTCCTGAACTCCAGATCCAATTTTTGATTTCCGTGTGATTACAATATGTGAGCGCGGATAAAGAATTAGGAAGTCAGCGCAAAAATAATAAAGAAAAACATTCGGAAATAAAATTAAAAAATTGAAAAATTAAATTTGAAAATTAAAAAATTTAAATTAAAAGATTTGAAGTGGTTTGAGTTCGTAACCGAAATAATTCATTATTTTTCCCATGCACCTATTTTAGAAACTAGGGTTTCTTTTTCAGTTGAAAATTTGAAAACAATTGAAAAAACTAGTTGAAAACAATTTTTTATTTTTTTTTTCAAAATTTAAAAAATTTGTTAAAAATTAAAAAAAAAATTATATTAATTTTTTTGAGTTGGACTTCGCTTATTTTCGAAATCCTGGAATGAAATTGGCACAATCCGGTTCAGCTGTCGATAGAAGTGAGAGATCGGGACTGTTCGGTAACATTGGCACGGACCTCCGCTAAAAGGCAGTTAAGCTTTTATCGGTTTACCGTGTTCCTTTACAAATCATCGAGATTCGGCCAAATCATCGTGATACTTCTCTTTACACATTCTTTATGTTAGAGAGCGAACGTAAAATTCTATCGTAATCGTTCCGAAATTGAAAATCACTTTCTGCAGCGTCTGTCTGCACTGTAAGCGTTTTTTACAAAAATGACCGTATCTCACTCGATTCTCGACCTGTTTTCATATTTCTCAAACTGAAATGTTTGTCTCGGCAAGGCCTAATTCCCCGTTTAATCGGAATTTGAATAACTCTCAATACTTCTTATATATTTGGATTTTTAGTGTTTTCTATTTGATTTTTTTCCGGCCACAAAAATGAACCGGTTTGAGCGTTCTTGGTCTTAAAATCTTGGTTTTACCTTGCACAATGTATGGATATTTTTATTATTCAGAAAATGTGGCGTACTTTCTCATTTTGAGCGAATTTTAAAATTTGCGTAGTGAGTTTTTCTATTTTCGGGCAGCTCGCCATTTTTTTTGTTTAAAAATAAAGGTTGTATCTCTCTTTGACCTGAACACCCTTGAAAGCAGTCAAAATATGATCAAAATCTGTCACACTTTTACGTTTCAAAATGTGGAAGTACCTATCGTGTGATATCTTCTCATCACTGGTTTTTCTTGGCCTCAAAAATGAGCCGATTTGAGCGTTCTAAAATCTTTGTTTTTCCTTGCAGGATGGATATTTTTTTATAGGTTGATTTTAGGCAGGATTCAAAAATGAAAATTGCACTACACATTCAGTATTTATTTCACTCATTTTGTAATTTTTGAATTTTAATTTTTCCCTCAATTAAGGTTTTTTAATTTCACTTCCTTATAGCATGGGTAATTTGACAATTATTTTTTGTCCCAAATTCGGAATTTCGACATTCCCTCACATACTAAGGGATTTCAATGCAACTGCCTCCTGAATCCTGTTAGAAAAATTCAGGTCGCCCGACTGTGAGAAACGCGGAGTAATCCGTGTAATGATATCCGTGTCGCAGACACTGAATCCCACTTGTACCCCACTCTGCGCCTTCAATTTCCTCAGCCGAACAAGAAGGCAGTGCGTAAATTACGCATGCGCCCATATTATCAGCCGGATTGGGGCCGGTTGTGAAAACGATGCACGTATTTTCAACGAGGGAGTAAAATAATTACAAATTTCGAAATTACCCAAGAAGTTGAAGTCTTGCGAATATTGCCAATAGGTACGGCGAGCACTAAACGGCTCTAGCTGCTTAAGGTAATGATTAATATAATACTTGACCTATGAAGTCTCTTGATGGAGAAAGTTGGCATGTGTCAATCGAAAGAGATTTCTCTAAGCGACTCGGCCCCCAATGATGAATTCTATATTATCAGATCCGAGTACCTAATGGACCATTCTACGAAAAACGAAGATTAGATACCTCAAGCATCATTCACTTGTTTTGGTAGAGCTTCGAAATGATAAGGCAACTTGACAAATTTCAACAATGTGGCCGCGAGGACTTGAAACCCGAATTTCAAACGGCTCTACCGGCTAACCGCGTATTTTCACAGGCCCTGTGAATATATGATTTATCAAAATCGGACCACCCGTTTAGGTGGAAACTCCGGGGATACGCGAATTTTCACGATTATTCCGAATTCACTGCCCAAATCACAACTTTATCTTGAGAGGGGATTTTCGACACGAAGGAGCCGTGCTACGAAAATTTTACACGACGCGAAAAATATTGGAAATTTTATGACAAACAAAAATCCTCTGTCATTCATTCTTTGATTTTCAACCGTTCTCAAAATACCGGCGAAAAAACTCCCAAGTTACTGCCCAAATCACAACTTTAGTTATCTTGAGAGGGGTTTTTCGTCACGAAGGAGCCGTGCTACGAAAATTTTACACGAGGTGAAAAATGTTGGAAATTTTATGACAAACAAGAATCCTCTGTCGTTCATTCTTTGATTCCCAACCGTTCTCATAATACCAGCGAAAAAACTCCCAAGTTACTGCCTAAATCACAACTTTAGTTATCTTGAGAGGGGATTTTCGTCACGAAGGAGCCGTGCTACGAAAATTTTACACGAGGCGAAAAATGTTGGAAATTTTATGACGAACAAGAATCCTCTGTCATTCATTCTTTGATTTCCATCCGTTCCCGAAAAACCAGCAAAACAAATTCGAAAAAATAGGAAAAAAATAAAAAACCTCAAAACTGCACTGAGATTAAAATCTCGAAAATCAATATTAAACGCGCAAAAATTTTGGAAATTTAACTGGCGACGAAAAATCCTGTCCCTGGTCTGAACAAAAGTTCAACTTTTATCAAAATTGCCAAAAACCATAATTACTTTTCCAAAAAACGTCGTTTTCAACCATTTGTTCTTCAAAAACTTTTGTTTCGAGTTTAAAATGCGAGAATCGACGATTTTTCTAGTCTAAACCAGGCCAAAACGAACATTTTTCCTGGAAAAAATTTACCCTAACCCCCGCAGTTTACCCGATCAATTGTGTCATCCCCCTTCATCATCTATAATCTAATCTAGCTCAGTTAGGTAGGTAAGGTATGCTACTTCATGTTCCACATAATAACAGCTAATGAGGTTTGTAGTTTTTTAAAAGACCGCCGAACTGGGCGAAAACACGCTGTGGGTGACGTTTAACATTTTCTGTCATCGTTCCAGCCAGAATGTGGCCGCCAATGATGCCACCGAAAGGCCACCGACGGAAGGTGCCGAACCCAATTATGGCCCGGAAACGAACAAATGGAGACGAGCTATACCCCAGGTAATATTTTAGCAAACTATAATCCAGGTGATATTTTTGCGACTGTACTCCAGGTGATATTTTTGCGAGCTATACTCCAGGTGATATTTTTGCGAGCTATAGGTACACAGGTGATATTTTTGCGAACATCCATCTACATGGAAATGCCATGAGGATGTAAAAGAGAGGGTAATCTCGACCAATTGGGAAAACCGGTTTGAGGAAAAAGCCACTCAAATCGCTATGATTGCCCTGTGCTGAGGAACTGGATATTTTTTGCGAAGCTGCGGGTTTCCCACCGTCTACTCTCCTGCACTTCTTCATACCGAAAATTCCTCACGACTTACCGTAAACGTGATATGTGAGGAAAATTCTTGGAAAAGTTTCAGACGTTCAGAGATTGAATTTTCCAGTTCGCGTTATCGCCATTTATACGTGATTGCCAGTTTATACGTTTCATGACGCAATTTATTTTTATTTACTCAAGGACATGTCTTGTCCTTGAGTAAATAAAAAAACCCCAGCTTCCCTGCTGTAGGTGTGTTAAAGTCCTGCAGGTAGAAAAACCGGTCCGAGTCATGTTTGATTTTTTATCGGTTTAAATTATTATCTGTAAACCCTTAAACCTGAATAACCCGTGTTTTTCAACGTTTGTTTTGGCGAGATACTTCTGTAGTAGGTACGTAGTAGGTAGTACTGTAGTAGGTACGTAGTAGTATAAATCGTCCTAAAAATCGCGCACTCACTCAGGAACATTTTTGAACAAGTACCTATCCACACATGGGTCTTCCCAGACAAGGGTCTACCCAGGCACGATTCGGCTCAGACACGGGCTACCCACACATGGGTCCACCCAGACACGGGTCTACCCAGACATGGGTCAACCCAGACATGGGTCTACCCAGACACGGGTCCACCCAGACACGGGTCCACCCAGACACGGGTCTACCCAGACAAGGGTCTACCCACACATGGTTCTACCCACACATGGGTCTACCCACACATGGGTCTACCCACACATGGGTCTACCCACACATGGGTCTACCCACACATGGGTCTACCCACACATGGGTCTACCCACACATGGGTCTACCCACACATGGGTCCACCCAGACACGGGTCCACCCACACATGGGTCTACCCAGACATGAGTCAACCCAGACATGGGTCTAACCAGACATGGGTCTACCCAGACATGGGTCTACCCACACACGGGTCTACCCAAGCACGGGTTTACCCAGAAATGGGTCTACCCAGAAATGGGTCCACCACACATGGGTCCACCCAGACACGGGTCTACCCAAGCACGGGTTTACCCAGGCACGGGTCTACCTATCAGACACGGGTCTACCCAGACACGAGTCTACCGTCCGTGTGTCCGTCTAAAAGCGAATACAAAAATTGCCAGATCTCCCTCAATTCTCAAGCTTTTTTCAAATTCCTTGAACATGACTGCTGTTGCGGCATTTTATCGAATTCTCGATTTTCAGATTATTGCTAGCACGGTTAAAAACCTGCTTCTCATGGACCTCGGCATGACGATTGCATTTCCGACAATTGTTATCCCCGTGTTGCTGGATGGCAAGGATTCGAAGAATTTGGTATTCTCCGAAGTGAACGCTTCTTGGTTTGGTAATTTTTTAAAATTACAACTCTATATCGATGTCTATAAATATCAATCAAGGCGGGGAGCAGCCGTTTATCATAGCATTTATGTGCTGTGAGACTAGAGCGACATGTCCTGACTAGTTCCTCTTCTTGAGGGCGGCAGGGCACGCCCAGGGCACCTTTGGTTGTCTGGTAAAAGCAAAGGCTTGCACGCTCTTACTTTGTGATGGGGTGTGGTCAACTTTTCAACACTCCATAGTTTTTAATCATTTTGGTATATTATTTCCAGAAATTTCAGATAACATTTTTCAATTCTGTTATTTTTTTATAGGTAGCATCGTGTACGCATGTCAGCCGCTGGGTAGCGTTCTTTCCGGCTTGGTACTCGAACCTCTGGGTCGTAAATATGCCATGATGGCAGTGAACGTGCCTCACATTCTGGGCTGGTATCTCCTATACAGCGCGTCAACGCACGTCGCCCTTTACATAGCGGCTGTCATCATGGGCTTGGGTGAGTCATAATAATATTATGATCAATCATAATATGATTATATTGATATTATCAATTTCCAAGTTTTATCAATCAATTCATGCTCAATCATGATCAAGTTCAATCCTTAGTTGGGCTTACGAAACGGGGACAGACAGGGAAAAGTACGATAAGGCAGACTGTACGATAAGTACGACTGTATGACACCATTTGAGTGACTATCATGATACATTATTCGGAAAATCATGCAGCAGAGGCTAAACCATTTATCGGTTGGATATTGAGGCAAATTTTCCTGAGTATTTATTCAAATAATTCTAGACAAGAAATTAAAAACTAAAAAAAATCGAAACTCTGAAAAAAAATCTAAAAAAGTTGAAAGAAAAATTGAAAACTTGAAAAACTCAAAAATTAACAGCTTAGTAGTTGAAAGAATAAAAATATAAAAACCAGAAAAATCAAAAGCTACACAAAAATTAAAACGATTGAAGAGTGGCAAAAAATTCAACAACTAAGTAATTTTTAAAAAATATAAAATAAAAAATATCTAAATAAATTCAAAAACTAAATAATTTGACAAACAAACAAAAAAAACTTGAAGAAATAAAACAATAAGAATTAAAAACTGAAAAAACACAAAAGTGAGCAACAAAAAAAAATAAAATAAAAATAAATAATATAAATAAAAAATTAAAGGAACTAAAAAATATTAAAAAGTTTAAAAAACCAGAAAGTGGCAAAAAATTAATCAACTAAGGGTGGGTTCTCATCAGTTCAGTTTATTAATCGATTATCCATTATTCTCTAAATAAAATCTTCCATGGGTACGTTGACACGGAAATTTACAAGAAATTATTATTATTATTATTATTCATGTTTATTCGATGAATTAATTGAATTGATAGACCCACCCTAAGTAGTTAAAAATAAAAAATATAGCTAACTAAAAAAATTAAAAAAAAACTAAAACTACCTACACAAAAATGAGAGAAATTAAAGAATAGCAGGAAATTAAACAGCTAAATAATTTAAAAAATGCAAACTAGAAAAATTGATAAAAAATTGACCAACTACAAAAACTTGAAGAAATTAGAAAAAATACGAATTAAAAACTACCAAAACCAACCAAAAAATTTTTGAAAAAACATTCAAAACCCAAAAAAACTTGAAAAAGAAAAAAGTAAGTACCTAACAAAAATAGAAAATTAAAAACGAAAAAAATGAAAAAAGTTGATTATAAAACAATTAAAAACAAATATAAGTTAAGCAGAAAAAAGTATGCTCCTCTACATTTCTAGGATGAGAATTGCTCAAATCGATCGTTATCATTCCAATGAAACATCTGATGGGGATAGAATGCTGACGAGACATTATTGTAACAGTCAGCGGTCGTTAATCAAGATTCGGGGTCATGAATCCTTCCTCGTCGCCCTCGAACGCCTGAGTCAACCGGATTATTCCTCGAATAGCAGTTATGCGGCTCAGGTCTTCGCGATGTTAAAAGCGAAAGACTTACGGACAGCATCGGACATACTTGGCTGGTTTCCTTGAGCTCGAGGACGAACTATTTCAGTTCGAGTGTTGACAATGGCAATAAAGAGGAAGCGAGAGGGAAGATGGAAAATTGCTTAACGATCTGAGCACTTCGTTTACCTCCGAATGAGCTAAATCACCCGTTGTTTCAAAGTCGCATCCCGTCACTGGTGTTCTCATGGTTCAAAAAATGAAAACAAATGACTTTGACAACAATTGGTCTGTCAGGCAAACACGTCTGCCAATAAAATTCGAAAAAGGTTGAAAATTGTGAAATAATTGATGGAGATATGGCAATTTCTAGACTTCATATCTTATAGAATGAAAATGGAAAGCGTTGTTTTCTCCAAAATCGAAAATCTTAATTACTACTGGTCGTAAATGCGCATCCAGATAGACATACAGGTCCAAAAACCGATCCCAAACCGATTTTTATTTCCGACGTTTGGCATACCTGTATCAAATTCGTGAATACCGAAGTTGAAAATAATTTCAGAGATATCGAATTTTGAAGTACTGGAAAAATACGCTAATAATTCAAGTTTTCTCGCAGGCGTCGGGTTCATGGAGGCGCCGATAATCACGTACATCGGTGAAATCTGCGAGCCGCATTTGCGGGGCACTCTCACGTCCTATTCTAACTTATTCGTCACGTTCGGCATGACGACTGTTTACGTTTTCGGAACGTTGGTCGACTGGAGGACGGCGGCGCTGATTTTCATGAATTTGCCCATCCTCACGATCCTGGCACTGACGCAGGTAATTGCTGGATAAAGTCGAGAAAATCAAATGAAGAATTGCAAGTAACCATTTTCTGTTTTCAACGTACTTGACTTTCGTAGAAACATGTTAGACGCAAAAAGAAGTCATCGTAGTCTTTCCCTTTGCACAATCCACCTTAGAATGAAAGTATGGTGCCGCAAGTCCCAATAAAATCATCATGCAAGCCATCAAACCAGCGATCAGGCCAGTCCTGGTCAGTCCAGTGGCCAATTCGTGTTATGCGATTGGTTGAATTCGCTTGGCGTCGTTAGTAACCGGTCCGGGACTGGCCTGATCGAACAAACCGTCAGTCTCTTCTCTTGGATTTTCAACGGGTTATCTACCGGACGTGGGATTCCATAATATGCACGCTGGGAGGAACATTGGTATAACTGAAAAAGCCTAACTTTTGGCAAATGGCGTTTGAAGTTTTTCCAAATCATTGCGCGCTCATCCCTGACGCAAAATTTTTTCGCTCTCTAGCGGTCATTTTTTGAACTACCTTCAAACCAGTAGTACCTGTGTGTAGAGGGCGACTAGAGCTTTCCAACGGTACAAAGAACCCAAAAAATCAAAAATTGAACTTACACCAGTGTTCCTCCCAACGTGCGATATACGCAACCCAAGGAACCGGTTCGAATTCTGAGCAGCATTGAGGAAGCTCCAGCTTCATGGTCCCACCGAAACTCTGGTGCCGCAAAATCCGGATGAGCGGCATGGGAAGGCTCCTGGTTCCCGATCCCACCCTCTATCCTCTTCTCTTGGAGTTGCCTCAATCAATCATCAATCTCGCACTTCTTTTTTATGGACTTTTTATCCAGATACCCGAGACGCCGCTCTGGCTGATGGCGCGCGGAAGGGAAGCCGACGCCAAGAAGTCGCTCCAATGGCTTCGCGGTTGGGTGTCGCCCCAAGCCGTTGAAAAGGAAGTCAACGAGCTCAAACGCTATTCGGACGCATCTTACAAAAAGAGGCTCAAAGGATACGACAATCCGGCCGTCGTACTGGACGAGAATACTCCGAACGGTAGAGATTCGAACAGAAATGAAAAGGTAAGGAGTTGAGGACTGAGAATTGAAGCTACACTAATTACTGAACTCAAACTCAACCCAGAAAATCAACAAACAAACTCAACTGTCAAACTCAACTCACCGACTGGACCAACAAACTCAACATTCGGACCTGACTCTCAAAATTAACTGACAATAGCAACCCAAAAACTTAACCCATAAACACAACTCTCAAACCTAACTCTCCGATTGAACCCACGAACTCGTCTCTCAAACTCAACCCCCAAACTTAACTCACCCAACTGAATCCACAAACACAACAGAAACATTCAACTTTCAAACTCAACCCACAAACTCATCTTTCAAGCTAAACTCACACCAACTCACTCAAATGTCGAACTCGACTCTCAAAATTAACTGACAAATTCAACCCAAAAACTCAACTTACATGCCTTATTCTCAAACTCAACTCACCAACTGAACCGACAAAATCAACTTTCAAACCTAACCCACAAATTCAACTGTCAAGCTGAACCCAAAAACTCCCCTCTCAAACCCAACTCTTAAACTCAACTCTCAAACTCAACCCACAATTTTAATGCACAAACCCAACTCACCCAACAGAACCCACAAACACAACAGAAACATTCAACTTTCAAACTCATCTTTCAAGCTAAACTAACACCAACTCACTCAACTGCCGAACTCAACTTCAAAATTAACTGACAAATTCAACCCAAAAACTGAACCCACAAACACAACTCTCAAACTCAACCCAGAAAATCGACAAACAAAATCAACCCCCGAACTCAACTCTCCAACTAAACCAACAAACTTAACTGGCGGACTCGACTCTCAAAATTAACTAACAATAACAACCCAAAAACGTAACCCACTAGCACAACTCTCAAACGCAACTTTCAAACTCAAATCACTAACTGAACAATCAAACTCAACTCAAAAACTCCCCTCTCAAACCCAACTCTTAAACTCAACTCACCAACTGAAGCCACAAACTCAACTCTTAAACTCAACCCCCAAACTTAATTCACAAACTCAACTTACCCAACTGAACCCACAAACACAACAGAAAAATTCCACTTTCAAATTCAACTCACAAACTCATCTTTCAAGCTAAACTCACGTCAACTCACTCAACTGTCGAACTCAACTCTCAAAATTAACTGACAAATTCAACCAAAAAACTGAAACAGCTAACACAACTCTCAACCCAGAAAATCAACAAACAAAATCAACTCCCAAGCTCAACCTACATGCCTTATTCTCAAACTCAACTCACCAACTGAACCGACAAACTCAACTTTCAAACCTAACCCACAAACTCAACTGTCAAATAAAACCCAAAAACTCCCCTCTCAAACCCAACTCTTAAACTCAACTCACCAACTGAAGCCACAAAATCAACTCTTAAACTCAACTTACGTACCTAATTCTCAAACTCAACTTTCCAACTGAACACAACAGAAAAATTCAACTTTCAAACTCAACCCACAAACTCATCTTTCAAGCTAAACTCACACCAACTCACTCAACTGTCGAACTCGACTCTCAAAATTAACTGACAAATTCAACCCAAAAACTGAACCCACAAACACAAACAAACCTCACTTTCGAACTCAACTTTCAAACCTAGCTTTCAAACAAAACTCACTGACTCAACCCATAACTAAAACCTTTGGGAGTTGAGTTTGAGAGTTGAATTCAAAAGTTGATTAGTGAGTTTAGTTCGAAAATTGAACTTGAGAGTTGAGCTTGAAAGTTGAGTTTGAGAATTGAGTTTGTCAGATTCGAAGTTTGTGATTTAGTAAGTTTAGTTTGAGGGTTGGGTTTGTCAGATGAATTGGTGAGTTGAGTTTGTAAGTTCAGTTTGAAATTCGAGTATATGAGGTTCAAAGTTGAGTTTAAAAGTTCATCTTTTGATTTGAGCTTGCGGGTTGAGTTTGATTGATGAGTTTAGCAGTTGAGTTTGTGAGTTTAGTTCAAAAGTTGAATATGAGAGTTGAGCTTGATTGTTGAATTAGTGAGTTTAGTTTGAAAGTTGAGTTTGAGGGTTAAGTCTGAATTTGAGAAATGAGTTTGTGGGTCGATTCAGTGAGTTTAGTTTGATAGATGAGTTAGTTGAGTTTGTGGGTTGGGTTTGTCAGATGAGTTGAGTTTGAGAGTTCACATGTTGAGTTGAGTTCGAATGTTGAAAGTTGATCTTGTGATTTGAGCTTGTGGTTTAACAGTTGAGTTGAGATGGTGAGTTGAGTTTGAGAGTTGACCTCGCGGGTTGAGTTTGAGAGTTGTGCTTGTTGGTTCAGTTAGTAAGTTATGTTTGTGAGTTGAGTTTGTAAGTTCAGTTTGAAATTCGAGTATGCGAGGTTCAAAGTTGAGTTTGTGGGTTGAGATGATGAGTTGAGTTTGAGAGTTGTGTTTGAGAATTGACTGTGTCAGATGAGTTTGTGAGTTGTCTTAGTAAGTTTAGTTTGAAAAATGAGTTTGGTTTGAAAGTTGAATTAGAGGGATGAGTTTGTGAGTTGAGTTTGAGAGTTCACATGTTGAGTTGAGTTCGAATGTTGAGTTCGAAAGTTGACCTCGCGGGTTGAGTTTGAGAGTTGTGCTTGTTGGTTCAGTCAGTGAGTTATGTTTGTGAGTTGAGTGGGTTGAGTTGGTCAGTTAATTTTGAGAGTTGAGTTAGTGGGTTGGGTTTGACTGTTGAGTTTGTGAGTTGAGTTTGAAAGCTGAGTTTGAGAATTCAGTTTGTCAAATTCGAAGTTTGTGATTTAGTAAGTTTAGTTTGAAGTTGAGTTTGGGTTTGAAAGTTGAATTTGAAGGATGAGTTTGTGAGTTTAGTTTGAGAATTGAGTTTGTGGGTTGAGTTTGTAAGGTGAGTTCACATGGTGAGCTGAGTTCTAATGTTGTGTTTGTGGATCGGGTTTTTGAAAGTTGATTTTGTGATTTGAGTTTGCGCGAGGAGTTCAAGTGATGAGTTTAACAGTTGAGTGTGTGGGTTTAGAGTTGAGTTAGTGGGTTCATGTTGAAGGTTGTGTTTTCGGGTTGAGTTTGAGAGTTATGTGTAGTTTTTTAAGTTGTGTTTGAGGGTCCAATAACATGGCGTATTTCGATTTCAGGCAGGATTTTAATATTGTATAGTGTTTTGATATTTTTGAACCGAATCGCCTCAAAAGTGGTCAAAATATAATCGAATCAGAAATCAATGGAGCACTGGTTTTTTTTTTTTTTTTTTTGTTTTTTATGTTTTGTTATGTTTACGAATTATGACCTTCTTGCTTCAGGTGAAGGGATCGGAGCAGGAGATCGTCGAGAAGGAACCGTCCAAAATGGAACTGCTGACCCAAGCGTGCAACGATTTCTTCCGGCCCGCCGTACTCAAACCGTTCGCTTTCATCATCGTTTTCTTCTTCATTTCAAATTGGACGGGCGTATCGTCGACGAGGCCGTATCTCATCAAGCTCATCGAAGAATTCCAGTTTCCTATCGAACCCTACAGAGCTGCGGTAAGAATCCCAATTTTTTTTGTAACGTCGTCAGTTTACCTAAATATTAGATTTCTAATCCGTTACGGTGGGATCAGGAACCAGGAGCCTCACCATGGCGCTCATCCGGATTTTGGACCGGTTCCTTCGGTTGTATCGTGTAAAGTAAATATCAATACCTTAAAGCGCAAAGGGGATATGTCCCAAAATATCGATTTTGAGATTTCGGTACTGAAAGAATCTACTCAATAGCATTAGTATGGTCCATTTTCGAAAAAACACAAAAACTCAATTTTGAAGGTGATGCCGCGGGTTTAGAATTTTTTGAGTATTTTTCCCGGGTTTCTCGCTTGATTTACCATAGAATAGGGTTTTTTTCCGAAAATGTTTGAAACTATTTTTTTTGGTTTGCCTTGAAATTTCTTGATGCGATTTCTCCTTTTTCGCGTTTCTGGCACTCGAAGGGAGTTTTACTGAACCGATTTTGACTTTTTTAAGCTCGTCGGATTCCTTGAAGGTTTTCACACCTTTTACACTTCTATAAGTCAAAATTAGTTGGGTTTTAGCGATCGAAAACTGCTTTAAAGACTAATTTTTGACCTAAAAAAATATTTGTCAACCCTCCAAAAAAATTTTAAAATTCCGAACAAATATTTTTGAGTAGGTTTTGGGTAGTTACATGACATAAAAAATCGACTTTTTTTCTATGACTCTCCCAGACTGAGGAAAATGCAAAAAACCGATGTCACATGAAAAATCCAAGGTTCGGAACGGGGATTCCGGATTCCTGGAAACTGCGATTCGGTTCTTAGAAAGTTTTTCGGACCAACCAGCTCATACCTTCCTAGGTATAAGTCACTATGCGTCCACGCCTACGGGTATCACTGTCTTGTTTAACCCTTTTCGGACCAAGGGTTTAAGGGTTAATTTAAGGATTAAAGGGTTAATTTAATTTAAGGAAAAGGGGTTAACTTTTTTCGGTCTGCGTTTTCATATTTGTATACCTACAAGTTCAGACTCCTACAATATGATGAACCGACCTACTCCAAATTTATTTTCTGAGATACCCAGACAAATAATGTACTCACGTCACTAATCTACTTAGCAGCGTTTTGACCATTTCGGTGTTTTGGTAGTTTCTCAATCGATTTTTCACAGCGAATCAATTGGTGAAGTCAGATTTAGAGAACATTCATTTTCAGAACTAGTCTGAAATCGCCCAGAGGTCATAAAATCGTGGAAAACTCGCAAGAAAATTCATACGCTGGAGTACGAGGAAGTTTTTCGGCTCTCCTGAAAAGTAGCCAAAACTGATGTTGCCGCTTAAGCGACGATTTTTCGATTCTTGTTGCAGGTGATTTTCGGCAGCATCTCTTTCGCCGCTAGCGTCTCCTGCATGGCGACCATAGCGATTTTCCGCAAACGTCCCATCGCGCTCGTGTCCGTGGCTCTCTGTTCAGCCTCGGCCGTCTGTCTCGCTCTCGTACCTCCGCAAGCTCTCGGCGGCTGGCTCGGATTCATCTGCTTCGTCGTCCTTTACTTCTTTTCGATTTACGGAGCGAGCGGCCTCGTGTGGACTGTCATGAGCGAAGTGTTCCCTTACAGGTATGCTAATCTATTATTCCACCTATGCAAATTACAGTGTTCAAAAGTTCAATGCTGAGCGATTGCTTCGTGCATCCGGATCCAAGGTTGTTGGAAAGTATCATGACGAAACGCCTTGCGAAGCGTTAGCTGAATGCGCATGCGCCGTATCGTCGGTGAAACCGCAGCATAACATAATTGATTTTTGCCGGCAAATAAACCAAATAAAGGTTCTTTCTCACGTTAATGTTGAATTCCTTAAGTGTTGGTTCAAACGTCTGTCTCCAATGTTGCTCCCGGTTGTTTTGGGCTCAAAACCGATTGCAGCATTCGATCGGGCGTGAAATTTTCCGTAAAAATCGATGTATAACTCAAAATCGATAAATTGTCAATTAAGTCATGCTGCGGTTTCACCGACGATATCAGACGTCAGACCGTTTTCCTCCCCATCTCCCAGACATGTCTGTCCTTTCTGTGGTCATTTACAAAAATGGCCGTAGCTCCCTCAATTTTCAACCTTTTTTCAAATTTCTTGAACTGAAATGTTGGTCTTGACAATACGTAACACCCTGTTTTACCGGAATTTGAATAACTCACAGTACTTCCGATATATTCGCATTTTTAGTGTTTTTCTATTTTATTTTTTTCCGGCCGCAAAAATGAACCGATTTGGGCGTTCTTGGTCTTAAAATCTTTGTTTTACCTTGCAGAATATGTGGATAATTTTTATATTCCGATAAATTAGCGTATTTTTTACGCTAGCGTAATTTTAGGCGAATTTTAAAATTTGCGTAGTTAGTTTTTGATTTTTTTGACCTAAACGCCCTTAAAACCAGTCAAAATATGATCAAATTGTGCCATTTTTGTACGTTTCAAAACAAGGAAGTAGGTAGGCATTGTATGTTATCTACGCACCGCTGGTTTTAAGCGATTATTAGGTATTTACCAATTTACCCTGAAAAAATGAAATTCTTTGGTCCCTAAAATTATCGCCTGAATATAACTAAATGGGTAAATTTATATTATCGATTTTCAGAGGACGAAGTCAGGCGTCGGGCGTCGCAGCCGCCGGTTCCTATCTGATCGTGTTTTCGGCCACGAAATCGTTCCTTTCGCTAAAACACGCCCTCGGACTCCACTACCTGTTCCTACTTTACGGATGCATATCGGCCGTCGGTTTCGTATTGATTTGGCTGATGATGCCCGAAACCGAGGGGAAAACATTGGAGGAAATCGAGCGGGAGTATAAAATCAAAAGTAAAAAGCCGGCGAAGGAAGGGGACGCGTGAGTTGTCCGTTTTGAATTACCTATATTTTTTTAGAGATTTGAATAAATTTTTTATCAATGTTATATTTCGTCAAACTCCGACCGCCACCAGCAAAACATCAAAAATATACCGACAAAGAGCCATTCGCTTTCCGAAGCAGATTGGCCCTTCGGCCGTTCATTTGTCGGTGTTTTCCCTCGAAAAGAAATTGGTCTAATAAAAAATTCCGTTCCGCATAACTGAAATGTATTGCCGGTTCAGCCGCCCTTACATGTAGAACAGTTTTTGAAACGGAAGACGTTTTTCTCACAATTCGACAAAATGTTTACCATAGGGTAAAGGTACCTGGAAATTCAATTTTTTTACTCTACCATTATCGAACTGATGGGGAGAAAATATTCCAATTCAAATGACAGGGCAGACATGATTTAATCAACATTCTGGTACTAACTAGCTTTGGCACCAATTAATACAGTATAATATTTCGCTACGAATCGTTTTCAAAAACCGATCAATTTTGACGATTAGTCCGCCCGATTGGAAAACTTGGTATCTAACAATAATCTATGCTGCATGAGTCCTGTACTGATTGGAAATTGATATACGAACTCGCATTAACAACAGTAACGAACTTGTTCGACAATAGACGACTCCCACGTCAGCGAAAGTTTCCATTGCCAGGTTTACAGGCGCAGAACTGAACTTTTCAAGTGTTTACGAAAAAAATTGGTTTTTTTTTCACTGAAATCAAATTAAAAATACAGTAAACCAAAGTTCCGAGCGTTGCTTTTTGCCCGATAAACGAAGATGTCCCGGGCGTGCCCTGCCGCCCTCGAAATGAACGCTAATTCGCATTTTCGAATGAAAATTCAGTTCTGTCGCTGAAAGCCTGACTTGATTGGACAAATTTTTCTAACTGCTGAAAACCTATGCGGGATAGGTCTACTAGTTCAAACGAACGCCGTCAAACTTAACAGTATGTTGGTATTTTTAAATTTTAATAACAATTTCTCTCTTTGTATACATTAACAGTAGAAAAAACGCTGCAAAATAATATACAACTTGGTTTATTATTCATCTTAACACAATCACTGGTTAAGTCCGCCTGAGCGCCGTTTTATAAACTCAAAAAATCGAATGATAATCAATGATAATCTGATGAACTCATCTTTCGAAAAAAAACGCATCTCGCTCATTCACTCATCAGCAATTTTCCGATTTTCATGATTAAAAAATGGGGTATGCCTTGCAAGTGCGCAAATAAGTACAAAAAATTGTAAATAAGTTGGCAACACTGACATATTCGTCAGCAAATCACCATATGGTGGACGATTCTCATCAAACGGATAATTTTTAGAAAGTAAACTACCTAACGAATTTTACCGATCCCAATGGTTCATTTATCGAATAATAAAACCAAAATTCGAAGCTCTTCGTGACAACTTATATACATTTTATTTTCAATAAAATTCCAAGATCAACACGACGAAAAATGGCTCAAGGGAACATAGGCTTTAGTACGGATAAAAATATATCAAAATATAAACAGTACGATACCTTTTCATGCTCTATATTTACGTAAATATTTTGATTAAACTCCAACATTTTCGAACAGCTCATTTATAATATTTTCTCAGATTTAGGCCATATAATTCTATCTATTTTCGTATAAATAAACGAGGAAGTGGAAATTAAATAGTTAAAGCTAATATTTGGTCCAAATCTACCAGTAGTTTTCATGGAATGTGATTCATCGTAAAATTTCGTCGATAATTGAAAAGTTCGATACGACAACGGCGAGTGGACTGACTGAAATCGAATCATCGGCCCTTGCTGTACTGACCTCGTCAATCGACCGTTTGAATAAAACAGACAAAAAACAAAAACATTCGAAAACGAATTGATAGAACGTTAAATTTATCACATTCAGTGATGAGACTAAAATTCAACAAGTTGGCACCTCTGAGGGCATAACAATAGGGTAAATTTACATTGACGTACTCAAAACATCAGGTCACTTTTGAATCATTCGATTTTGGCGCGTGTAGCGTAGGTATACGATTTCTTACTAGTCACTTATCGGATACGGGCAAGATGGGTACACTGCAGTAGAACTTAGTCTTTGGCGTTTTTGAGTCGAATTACCACGAGGAAAGAAGGTAATAGGAAGTTTTGCAGGCTCAGATTGAAATTAATCGTGATTGAATTTCGGTCAATACAATATTCGCAGGCCCAAGACTCAAATTGATTGTGATTCCCAATCCTACAATATTTGCGGGTCCGAGTGTATGTTCAAGTTTTTGAATTTCGGTCATTACAATTTTCGCGGGTCCCAGATTGACATTTTTAGATTTTCCTCACTGCAATATTCGCGGGTAATAGCGCATCGAGGATTTTGGGCAGGTTTTTATGAGCACAATTTTTCGCAGGCTCCTGAGTGATGTTTAAAATTTTTAAAATATTAAATATCGTACTGTGTTTCTGTTTACATTAAAACCCGCGAATATTGTTGCCTGCAAATTTCGCAGCTTCTAGTATCGATAAAGAGCGGATTCCAGTTATGACAATATTTGCGGTTTTTTAACAATCCCACCATGGTTTACCCCGATCGACTACTGCAAACGCACCCATCCTGCGCCCACCCTTATGAAATTGTCATGAATGTCATCTACAACCCGAAAATTATTTTCCATTACAGTTATAGGAATTACGTTAGATTATTAGTGCGAATAAGTGATAAGAGAGTTCATCGTAATTCATACAAGGTCGTCGGTGTGCTACTGATAATAGTAGCACGACTGATGTCATACGTTCATCGCGTACATCATCGGAGGCTCGCCGAGCGGAAGCGTCTGCGCGTGCGCGGGGACCGGAGGCCCTGGAGGAAGAGGTCCTTGAGGTATAGGTCCTGGATTGGCCAGCGGAGGCGGCGGAGGCATGAGGGCCCCGCCGACGTTCCCCAGACTTTGCTCCTGGTGAGGGGAGGCGGACGCCCCTTCGGGCACGCCGCGCTCTAGTTTCATTTTAGTCGGCGACCCGCAAACCGGCGAACTGGGGTAGTATACGAGCGGCCCGCGGGGGAACCTGGAAAATATGGAATTTCTTGTTGTTGTTGTCGTTTCTGCCGAAGAAATCAAATTCAATGGCTGTATCTATCTTCAATTTTTTTGCTAGGAAAATTGATTGCCGGGACATTGTTGTTTAGCTGTGTTGCCTCATTGTTGTTGTTGTTGTTGTTGTTGTTGTTGCTCTGCAGTTGTTGGTAAAGCGACTAATGGTCAAGCGAGGACATCCCCACGAATAACTGCTGCAGAGCAACAACTACAACAACAACAATAATAATAACAACAACAACAACAATACCAATAAAGCAACAAAGGAAAAAACAAAGTCCCGGCAATCAATGTTCCTTGCAAAAAATTGAAGATAGGTCTGAAGATCAAGATTTTTTCAGCAGAAACAACAACAGTTTGACCATTAGTTGCTTCATTTTCCAAAATAAAACATCATCACAACAGACAGTAATTCCATCTTCAAAATTGCCACAGAATTCTGACTGACAAAATTATGGTCACACAAGGACATCCTCACGACCAACAGCTGCAGTGCAACAACAACAATAATAAATCGACAAAGGGAAAAAACAAAGTCCCGGCAATAAATTTTCCTCAAAAAAATTTAAGGTGGGTACAGCCATTGAGTTTGGATTTCTTCGGCACAGCAACAACAACAATTTGACCATTAGTTGTTTCATTTTCCAAAATGGAAAAATCATGATAACAGACAGTAATTCCATCTTCAAAATCGCTACCAAATTCCGATGAACAAAATTATGGTCACACGACGACATCCCCATGACCAACAGCTGCAGAACAACAACAACAACAACAACAAAAAATCATGATAGCACATCGTGCGATCTGAGGGGCACAGGTTTCACTGCCCGCTAAGTATAACAAGTACGGACAGATGAAGATCTAACAACAAATATGGAATTTGTTGTTGTTGTTGTGGTTTCTGCCTTGGAAATCACAATTATATGGCTTTGCCTATGTTCAATTTTTTGCAAGGAAAATTGATTGCCAGGACTTTGTTTTTTTGCTTTGTCGCTTTTTTGTTGTTGTTGTTGCTCTGCAGCTGATGGTTGTTGGACCTTAGTCGGTTTATTTTCCAAAAATCATGATAACAGACAGTAATCTGAGGCACTGGTTCTACTGCCCACTAAGTATAACAACTACTGGCATGGATGAAGATCGAACAACAACAACAAACAACTACAAAGAACGCTGGCTCTACATCACTTACTGTTCAGGTCCTGCCCTCGGTATATGATAGTAGGTCGAGATGGTCTGCGTACCGCGTACCACGACCTGTCTCGACTGTTGGCCCCCCATCAGATGCACTTGGACGGGGCCGGCTTGGTATGGCAGGCGTACGCTTTGCCCCTTCTGCACGTGGATCACGTTCTGTGAATAATGAGGCTCCTCCACGTACCGTCTGTAACTTCGAATCGACATTTTGAACGTGAGCTTCGTTGAAAAAAAGCTTCGAACGAGTCACCGACATTTGTAAAAAGGTCGACTAATATATCGCTTATATTATTACCCGTTTCGCTCATCGGTCGGATAGTACGGCCAAGATACGTGGCTGCCGGATGGCAAAGGTGGCGCGATCTGGCTCTGCATCTGCTGTAGGATTTCGGTCGTGGACCCGAATCTGGGCTTGATACCGCGGACGGAAGGTCGCCTGTTGAACCCGTAGTCGTCCTGTTCGTCGTCGGAACCTCCAGCTGAAAATAATTGCAAATTAGTACCTACAAAAGTAATCAACCGACCAATCTGCATGAAAAATTGCAAAAAAATTTCCAAATTTTTAACATTTTCAAAATTTTCCAACATTTTTCAAAATTTCCAATTTTTTTTTAATTTTGTTTTTTTTATCAAAATTTTCAAGTTTTTTTTTAATTTATAAGTTTTTCAAAATTTTCAAATTTTTTAAAATGTCTGATTTTTTCTCTCAAAATTACCAATTTTCCTAAGAAAATCCTCAATTTTCAAAATCCCTCCTCATTCCTCAAAAAATTTCCATACTTTATTGGTTACCAAAATAGGGTAATTTTTGATGCTCATTCCACAAAATTCTGTCTCACCTGAGCTGTATCGTTTTCTCAGTCTTTCAATCCTCGAAGCGTCCTGCTGCACGAACAGCGCCAGTTCGTCGCTTTCGTTGCCAGGCGTGCCAACGACAATATCCGGCTGCGGCTTCTGATCCTTTGACAAAGGTAAGGTAACTTAGAAATGTTAAAATATGTGGAACGGGAACATACAGGTAAACGAAAGAGGTTCCATGGATTCTAGGTTAGGCATCACTTTCCACCACTGGAGCATGACCTTCCATCTCTTCACTTCAAGAAGAAATCTTTTCTAGTCTCCACCAAAGAATTCCACAATTGCCAAAATGCTGGTTTCCAGAATTCCAGAGTCGACAGAATCCGAGAGTCTCCAGAATCCCGGTCACTCCAGAGTCTCCAAAAGAGTTGCCGGAATTCTAATTTGAGAAACGCCAGACACCCAGAGTCGCCAGGTCTCCGGAATTTCCAAAACTCCAGAGTCTCCAGAATCCCAGAGTCTCCAAAACTCCAGAGTTGCCAGAACTCTAATTTGAGAGACGCCAGTCGAAAGAATTTGAGAGACTCCAGAATCACAGAGTCTCCGGTCTCCAGCATTCCAGAATCCCCAAAACTCAAGGGTTTCCAGAATTTTAGGGTCTACAGAATTCCAAAGTATTCAAAACTCCAGAGTTTCCAGAATTTTGGAGTCTCCAGACTTCCAGAGTCTCCAAATCTCCAAAGTTTCCAAAATTCAAGAGTCTACTGAATTCGAGAGTTTCCTGGTCTCCAAACTCTCCGGAATTCCAGAATCCCCAAAATTCCAGAGTCCCCAGAACAAGAGCTCAAATTATCCCTGACTTTCCAAAACTGAAGGGGTATCCCTGCAGTTTTTACCTTGAGGACGTCATCAATATCGCCCAGACTGTAATCGGTGTCTACGGTACTGGTGCTCTCGCGGGACCCGGGGGCGTCATCGATGCTGCTGCTGACGCATGCGGCGAGCGGCGCCAACGACGAAAGGAACTGCTTGCGTGCGTCATGGGACTGTCTCGTTTTCGGAAGGCCGTTCCCCAAATCGGGCGGGTTGTAGGGCTGGTGATAGTAGGGGTACTGGTGCTCGACTGAAGCCGGCGTTTGCAGGACGACAGGGTGAGGTTCTCTATTTCTGATGAAAATGTCGGTGATTTTCCTGCAAGGAACATGAGTATTTGGCACGTCACTCCCTAAAGATCAAAGACACGAAACCCCCGTGATGGATTTTGAGGCCTAAACGCTTGAAGAGCACCTCGAAGCCCCAAAACAGTCAGACCCTCCGAAATGGATTTTAAGGATTAATCACTCAGAACAGGCCATCCGTTTGACCCTTAAAAGAATTCAAAATTGGATTTAAAGGTGCTATGCAAGAAGAGCACCCCAAAATCCCACAGACCCCCGAAAATGAGAAGCCACAAAATGCATTTTTGGGCCCAATCGTTTAAAAAGCACTCAACAGAAACCAGGACCCCAAAAATAGATATCGAGCGGTTATTGCTTCCGAAGCACCCCTGAATCCCAGGCGTCCCAAAACCCTTGAAATGGATTCCGCAGGCTACTCGCCTGAAAACCGTCCCAAAACTCCCAAAATGGATTTCCAGGCACTTCTTCACTTACCGATAAGCGGGTACTTTGCTCGACTCGACGAGCGCTGTCGACGAGTCGTGCATACTCCCGAAAGAATCCTTGGACTCTTCACCGGTTGGCGATCCTCTCGTCGATGGAGTCGTCGACAAGTCGTCATCGTCAATGTCGCAGGTCAGTTTCTTTATCCGTTCGACTAGACTGTTCTCGTTCTGCAAGGACGAAACCGATTTAGAGAAAAGCATCAGATGTTGGTGAAGAGCTACGGTAGCACGGTTTTTCTGCACGTACATCTCCACTACATGCTGGAGCATACCTTTTTCGCCTGATTCCGTTTACGTATGTCTGGATATCGGACGAGGCTGCGCCTCAACGTGTTTCGTTCGATCGTTCGCTTTATCAAGTTGCTCTGCAGGGAGTCGTCGTCTGGAACGAAATCGAAGAAGTTACTTCAACATTCTACATCATCGAAACCCGCGATGATGAAACACCAAAATCAATCTTACCCGAATCCGGCGATTTGTCCGGGGGAGGCGACGCGATGCGCGGGAACAGCTGCCGCAGCGCCGAATTCGGCTTGAGGCTATTGGAGCCCAATTTGAACGTCAACGTCATCTCTTTGTCTTTGGTGGTCGTCGTCGTCGTGGCAGTCACGTCAGCAGCGGCCGCTTTGGTGAAAGCGCCAGCGCCTTCCATTTCAGCCTCCGCTTCCCGTATGATCCTCCGTTCGGTGACCGTCGTCATGGTGATCGTCTCGACGATATATCGCTCTTTCTTTTCTTGGACCTCTGCAAAAGCGAGATGGGTGAATTTCGTGGAAATCTCGGGAAGCTTTTTCTTGGTAGAGAGACTGTCTTGAGATTCGGACGATTCCCGACCTACCGGTCAAAGAGAGAGGGCCGTCGTTGTCCTCCGTTTCCGAGGTAGGCGTCGTCTGCGTCTGTCCATCTTCGCATTTGGGCTCTTCCGGCGGCCACCTCTCTCGATTTTCATCGTCTGCAAAAGAATAAAAATCTGGTGAAACTAGGCCAAAAACGGAAAAAATGCCACCAACCGCACCTTTTCACCCAAAACCGTTGCCGAAATTCGATTTTTTGAAGTTTTTTTCCCAAGAAAACCTAACCTTCATATAAAACCACAAGTTTCTCCTCTTGTGCACAATTTTTTCAAATTTCAAGCACATTTTTGGATTCAACGTTAAATTCTGTATAAGCCAAATGTTCGGGCACATTCTCAATCCAAAAATCCGAACGGGCCAACGTTGAGATTTCGAGATCGGAGCTGCGTACTCGGGAATTTTTGGGTTTTTTGCCATAGTGGCCTTGAAGGAAATTCAATTTCAAGCAACTTTCGATTTCAGCAATTTTTCGATCCGACTCTTCCATAGTGCTGAAAATGGAATTTAAGGAAAAAATAAAAAATCTTCGAAGTAAAACAGTTGCTGAACGACGGATCGGACCCCCATCGACTGGCATATCAAAATTTTCGTCTCAGCCGTGCCGATCCAGGAAAATTATCGAAAAATCACAATTTTGAAGGTGGTGCCCATGGGAACGTTTTGAAATTTTAAAATCGATACACCGCCCGAAGCGTTAATAAATTCCAACTTTTGGAGGTTTTCTGGTATTCCCCGGATTAATATGAACATTTTCGTTTACGTAGGATTTTTTTCAAATCCACCCTTTGACCCATGTTCAAGCAATTACGCAATTTTCGACGATTTTTCCACGTTTTCCAACTATTGCACTCGAGGAATTTCCTCATCGGGAATGCGACGTCGGGGTCTGCTCTAAAAAATACATGAAGACAGCTTTTGATAATAATGGAAATATCCGATACATTGTCGAGCGCTTTCGACCGTTTGGGCCTCATTTCTAGGCAAAAGTCTCAAAAAATCCTCACTGAGGTTGAGAAATTGCGGTTGGCGGCGTTTTGTCGCGGTTTAGTTACACCCGATTTTGTTCTACGCCTACTGTAGGATACTCTACGTCAGACATGATAATATCATGACATCTATACGTCATTCTATATTATAGAAACCTCACGTTTCTGGGGTCAAGTCGATTCAACGGACGCTGCCAACCCTGAAAACGAGTCTAGCGAAACGGCTCGTATTCCATGACAAGTTAAGGTGACAAGTAGTGATGATAATCTCAAGTTGCAAGATATGAATGGATTGTGTGATAACTGCACGTGTGCCAACCTTCACTCACAAAAACGAGATTTTTTTCAAAAATTCCAAAATTTGATTTTTCAATTTTTCTGTTAAACGTCAGGTTAATTTAAAGCTACAGACCCCCTTTTGGTCTCAAGTTGTAGCTGGTAAGATTTGGTAACATTTATGGGGGGGGGGGGGTACAATGTTTTTATTTTTTTACATTTTTAACTCGTAAAACAAGCCAAACTCAAAAGTGCAACTTTTGAGGAAAAATACCATTTTTCAGCAAGCCATAATTCAGGGTCTATTCGAGCTAGAAAGCTGCGGTTGAGCTTGAATTGTCACACATTCAGTCATCTTTAACAATGCTAATAATATTTACCCTTAAATGCGAATAGTTTTTGAATTATAAACAGATAAGTAAAAAAGTCCTAGGATTTTGATGTTTTTTTGCGATTTTTGTTGTGGCGCCGCGCTTTTTAAAATACGGAAGTGCTGTAATAGTTACCAACGCTTGTAAATGTTTAGCAATTAAACAAAAAATTCGCAAGCTCGAAAAATTTTCCCTCGAAGAAATCTCAGGAAATCGGGGAAAACCTCGGCAAAAAATGTCAACTCGATATTTCCATCTCTTCCTATCTCGTCCCCCGTATTTACATTCGTAACTACCTAAACCATCAGGTTGAGTGGGTGGTAATGCGAAGCAGGCGGACTGCCACCCACCAGTTCAACTGGACGGCAGTCAGATAGTTCCATTGACTTCCTCCCCTGCAGAGTCGGGGGAGGCAGCGAAATAAAATTCTATTCGAAAGGCACAACAAGCTGGCGAGGTCATGAGATAAAACTAAGTTTTATGACGTTTTTGGTTGGAAATTTTTTTTTAATGAGAGGATACGGATTTTTGTATTTATGACATTTTGGTTTACATTTTTCTACGACAGGATACGGATTTTTGTGTTTATAACATTTTGGTAAACATATTTTTTCATGAGAGGATACGGATTTTTGTGTTAGTTAGCCCTTGTTCGATAATAAGCCTTGCAGAGAAAAATAAACAAAATAAAGTCTTGATTAATTTGAAAAAAAATGAAATGAGTGTAGGAATAAATGGCGAATTCATATTCGTAGACGAGAATAAGCTAGAGGTGTCAAAACGGATAAAATTCGGCTCTGTCGATCCCGTTTTCATTGGAACAATTTCACCCTCAAAATTGTCCAAATGACATTCGAACTACTCACAGTAGGTACTTCCGATATATTAGCACTTTAAGTGTTATCTATTTTATGCTTTCCTGATCACAGAAATTAACCGATTTCAGCGTTCTCAGGAAATTGTGATTTTACCCAGCAGAATAAATTAATATTGTTTATATCCCGATAACTTGACTTATTTCGATTTTAGGCGAGTTGTAAAATTTGCAAAGTGAGTTTTCTGATACATCTGACAGCCTCAAAAGGTTCAAAATATAATCAAATCGAGTTAAAAATTTACGTATCGAATTATGAAAATTGTGCTTTATCAACACTGGTTTTAATTTAAAAACAATATTTAATATGATAAATTATTAATTTTGGGGAGGAAAAATGCGCTCAAATATTCTGAAAACGAGCTACGAGTAACAGGAGATTAGAACTTGACAGGAGGTTGGCGGACACTAAGTCAGACCGAGCCTAGACACGGATACCGGCCGAGGCACGGATGCGAGACTGGGCCAAGACACGGATGCGAAGCCCGGCCGACACGCGGTCACAAGACCGCTGAAGAAGTTGCTAAAGGTGCCGAAAACGAGTTATGAGTAACAGGAGACTAGAACTTGGCTGGAGGTTCGCATACTCCTGGTCAGACACGGATACGAAGCTGGGCCAAGACTCAGTAACGAAGCCCGGCCGACACGTGGTCATGAGACTGGGCCGAGACTCTGATACGCAACCCGGCCGACACGTGGTCACGAGACCGCAGAAGAATTGCTAAAGGCGCCTAAAACGAGCCACGAGTAACAGGAGATTAGAACTTGACAGGAGGTTGGCGGACACTTGGTCAGACCGGGCCGAGACACGGATACGAAGCCGGGCCGAGGCACGGATACGAAGCTGGGCTGAGACACGGACACGAAGCTGGGCCAAGACTCAGTAACGAAGCCCTGACGACACGTGGTCAGAAGACCGCTGAAGAAATATTGCTGAAGGCGCCTAAAACGAGCAATGAGTGACAAGAGACTAGAACTTTAATTTTTTGATATTTTTGACCTAAACCTCCTCAACAGTAGTCAAAATATTTACTGAATTAAAACTAAATTAAATACTACTAACTTTACTAAATTAAATTTTATTTTTTTTTATTTGCGCCAAAAATTTACGTAGAAAATATGGCAGTGAGTTATCTATGTTTTTATCTATTGAAGTTTCATTAAATGAAATAAAAAATTTTGTTATAAGAATACATTTCAATGGCCATTATCTGGAAATCCTGGAATCATACCCCTGGCCAACATTTTTTCAGCACAAACGCTTTTTCCGCTCAGGTGCTTCCTTTACGGTAAAAATGTCAAACGCGACTTTTTTGCGGTAACATTTTTTTTAGCTGAAACCGGAGAAAAGGCCGTCAAGGTATTCCTGGAAAATTCCAGTCGACCCATTTTTTTATATTGTGAAAAATAAAGAAGAAAAGCACAGTACTTTCATATTTTGTTATGTAAAATTTTGGACAAAGTCTACTATTGTTGGACTGAGTAACAGGATCAAAAATCTCGGAAAACTTATTTTGTAATATAAATTTTGTAAAACATGCCCAAAATTATGTTTCTTCACAGGAATGAAAAAATATGCAAGTATTCCGCATGGTATAATTAACACTTTAAAAGCTCACATTCGTTTATTTTTGGGGCCAGGTAAAAATGAAATGGAAAAAATTCGTATTACTATTTCGGAAGTACTGTGAGGACAGTACAAACATTCTGAAAAAAAATTGGGCAACCCCTCGAGAATTGAGGGATAATGGCAAATTTTAGAAATGCCTTTTCTTTTATCCGAGTCAAAATTGTTGCAATAAGTGATACTGAGCGGAAAAAAGTTTAAAAATGGAGAAGCGGGTGAAAAATTGGAAAAAGACGAGAGACATTCCATTAAATATTACCTGTGCTGTAAATATGGAAGCAATCCTTCATATGGAAGTAAAAACAGTAGCAAATATGGCGGTTTTGATAATGTGGGAAAATCGCATCGAATAAAAATATTGTAAAAAAAATGTTTCGAATTGAAAAATTCAAGTGCGGTTTATGGATTCGATGGATACGGGATACATTGAAAAAATAAATTAATAAAAAAACCCAAAATCAAAAAATTTTTTTTACGTACCCGCCTGAACGGGCGGCTGGTGGTGGAGGCAGTGGTGATCCTTGTAGCCGTCGGGCGGACTGAGCGTCAACTGGTCGACGAACTCGGACGGCGGCTCGAACGGCGCCAGGTCGAGGGCCGCCATCGTCGGCGCCGACGGCGCCATCGGCAGGTCGTCGTCGTCGTCGTCAGCGCCGTAGCAATAGTCGCCGCCGCCGCCCCCGCAATCGCAGCCGCCGCCGCCGCACTCTTCGCGGATCAATATCACGTAGTCCGCTTCGAAGAACTTGTTCAGCGACTCGTCGAACTGCACTTTGTGCTTCTTGCGCTTCTTCGACGATGCGCCCCGCTTGAGCGCGGATTTTATCTTCGGATCCGGGTCGTGCTTCATCGCCAGTTCGGCCGCCACTGGTCGTCGCCCAGTTGGGCGGTCCGTATTGATCCGGCGGGCGGCGGAGGCGGCAGAGCGCAGGTCGTAGGCGCTTATCGATTCCGCTGGGCCGCCGTTGCCGTGCGAAGCCACAGGTATCGCCGACGTCGTCCGCAGGTCGTCCTTGTGAACGAGCCACGTCGACGGGATTTTCGTATCGTCGAAGTCGTGCGGCACGCGGACTTCGAGTATCGACTCCGTATCCGAATCCGCGTACTCGGCCTTCGTATCGATGTATTCGCCGTACGTATCGTCCGACACTAGGAACGTATCGTCGTCGTACTCGCAACGTATCCTGTCGTCGCTTTTGTCCAGCTCGTCGCCTTGTACCGTATCGACGAACGCGTCCAACGTATTTTCCATAGATACGTCTTCGTATCGGTTCGTATCGAGACGGGATTCGTCGAAACCGCTAGGAAATCGAAACGTAAGAATCGATTTTCTCGACTTATCTCCATCTTCGTCCAACGTATCCTGCAGTTCGTCCAATACTTGTTGCTGTTCTTCCAACGTATCTTGATGTTGTTCGTACAACGTATTTCCGTACTTATCCAAGGTCTCTTGGTCAACGTCCACCGTGTATTTACTCAACGAAGCGCAACGCTCTTCAATTGTACCTTGGCGCTCTTCCGACGAATTTTGCTCTTTCCGCGTATCTTGGTGGCTTTTCAACGTATCTTGGCGCTCTTTCAACGTATCTTGACGCTCTTCCGACGGATCTTGCTCCTCCAACGTATCTTGGCGCTCTTCCAACGTATTGTGCTCCTTCAACGTATCTCGACGGTCTAACAACGTATTTTCGCCTTGCGTATCCGTACGTTCTACCGAATTTTCGCATTTCGACTCGAATCCCCTCAAATTCGAGGAAGTCGCCTCCGGATCCAGGCTCGAATTTCCCTTACAGATTTTCGAATCCACGCATTTCTCATTTTGATCTTTTTCCTCGTCTTCCCTCTTTTTGACTTTAATTTTCAACCCCTTCACGTCTTTTTCGATGACGATCTGATTCTGGTACTCGGACAGAACGGGAGACGTGGCTTTCAACCGTTTGTACTCGTGATAACTGGAAATACGACCTCTTTCCTTTTCGACGCGAATCGTTTCGAATTCGCACAGTTTCTCCAGCATTTCGAACGTTTCCAATTCGGATTTTTCCAAATCGGAATCGTTGCCGGAGTCTTGGTTTTCCTCGCTTTTGCTCTCCCGCTCCGCATCCTCTTGTTCTTCCTCTTCTTCTTCGATAGTCGTCAGGTAACAGCTCCACGGGTAATCGCCGCGATCTTCGAACCCTTCGCAATCTTGGTAGTCCTGGGAAACGAAAAAAAAAAAACATTCGGTCTCGATTATTTCGGAGGCGACGAGAAAACCTCGATGAAAATACGAATGGATTTTCACGAATTAATAGTCAAACAAGTAGAACAAAGTAGAAGGAGCAGAAGAAGTTAAAGGTGTAGGAGAGGTAAAAAAGTAGAAGTAGAAGACATGGAAGAGGCAGAAAAAGCAGAAGAGGTAGAAGGTGCTGAAGAGGTAGACGATGCAGAAGAGGTAGGAGAGGTAGACGATGCAGAAGAGGTAGGAGAGGTAGACGATGCAGAAGAGGTAGGAGAGGTAGACGATGCAGAAGAGGTAGGAGAGGTAGACGATGCAGAAGAGGTAGGAGAGGTAGCCGGTGCAGAAGAGGTAGGAGAGGTAGACGATGCAGAAGAGGTAGGAGAGGTAGCCGGTGCAGAAGAGGTAGGAGAGGTAGCCGGTGCAGAAGAGGTAGACGAGGTAGCCGGTGCAGAAGAGGTAGGGAGGTAGACGATGCAGAAGAGGTAGGAGAGGTAGCCGGTGCAGAAGAGGTAGGAGAGGTAGACGATGCAGAAGAGGTAGGGGGGTAGACGATGCAGAAGAGGTAGGAGAGGTAGGCGATGCAGAAGAGGTAGACGAGGTAGCCGGTGCAGAAGAGGTAGGGAGGTAGACGATGCAGAAGAGGTAGGAGAGGTAGACGACGCGGAAGAGGTAGGAAAGGTAGACGACGCGGAAGAGGTAGGAAAGGTAGCCGGTGCAGAAGAGGTAGGAGAGGTAGACGACGCGGAAGAGGTAGGAAAGGTAGACGACGCGGAAGAGGTAGGAAAGGTAGCCGGTGCAGAAGAGGTAGGAGAGGTGGACGACGCAGAAGAGGTAGGAAAGGTAGCCGGTGCAGAAGAGGTAGGAGAGGTAGACGACGCAGAAGAGGTAGGAGAGGTAGCCGGTGCAGAAGAGGTAGGGAGGTAGACGATGCAGAAGAGGTAGGAGAGGTAGCCGGTGCAGAAGAGGTAGGAGAGGTAGACGATGCAGAAGAGGTAGGAGAGGTAGCCAGTGCAGAAGAGGTAGGAGAGGTAGCCGGTGCAGAAGAGGTAGGGAGGTAGACGATGCAGAAGAGGTAGGGAGGTAGACGATATAGAAGAGGTAGGAGAGGTAAACGATGAAGAAGAGGTAGGAGAGGTAGACGATGCAGAAGAGGTAGACGATGCGGAAGAGGTAGGAGAGGTAGACGATGCAGAAGAGGTAGGCGATGCAGAAGAGGTAGGAGAGGTAGGCGATACAGAAGAGGTCGGAGAGGTAGACGATGCGGAAGAGGTAGGACAGGTAGAAGAGGTAGAATGTACAATTCGTAGAAAAAACACAAGAAGCAGGTGAAAAAGAAGAAGTATTGGTGGTTCTAGTTGTAAAAAAGGTACCTATAAACTGTTCGAAGCACCAAACTAGAAATGTTACCTCGTAATCCTCTTCATCTTCCCCCTCGTAGTCGTCTTCATCTTCGTCGTCGCCGTCGTCCATCTTGTTGTCCTCGTCGCCGCTTTCCTTGCCCGAATCGCTACTCTCGCCGCCTTTCTTGCACTCGGTCGCCGTTCTCGTCGTCGTCTCGTCTGCCGACTGACCATCGTCTCCTGTCGGACGTTGGTGACGACATTCGTCAAATTGGGTCGAGTCGTGTTCGGGGTGCAAATCGGACGATTCGGAGGCCGGATTCTGGCCGAGGTCCGGACTCATGCCCCACATACGGGTCCTAGATCCGAGGCCGAGTTTGCCTCATTTGTCGTAAAATGGTGACACCATCTGCAACAGAGAACGATATAATTTTCATTTAAGACAGCCGATTTTGAAATATGTGGAGTGATCGAAGCACTACTTTCCTTTCCTCTTTTTCCTTCCACGTTTCACAGTTAAGGCCCAATTTTTATGGTTCAAAAATGAAAAATATTCTTGCCTGAATTTCCCAACGCGTAGTTTTGCATTCTATACAAGAGGCAGGTAAGTTGAGTTGATTAATTAAATAGTTTGTTGAAGGTTATCGAATAATCAGCAATAAAATTGGAACGAGGCTGTGGTCAAGATTATATCGATTTTTGAATAAAATCCACCGATATTCTTGGAGTAAAATCGAAGATAATTACTCAGTAGCGGCAGTTTCGGATCGTAAAATTCGGATTTCGCAGTTATTGTAAATAAAAACGTTCTGCTCATTGCCTATTTGTTTACGAAGAAGTCGTACGGAATTACTAATTTTATCCAAGGTCTGAATGCCCAAAATATCCTCGATAAATATGAGGAAAAGGAAAATAATTATAGCTTTTATTTATATTATTTTTAAATAATTTTAAATTTTAATTATATTATTTCAAAATAATTATAACTTTTTTAGTGCCTTCGTACTCTAAATAAAATCTTCTAAAAAATATTTTTGGCCTAAACACCATCAAAAGCAGTCAAAATATGATCAAATTGTGTTACATGTTTAGGTTTCAAAATATGGAAGTATTGCGTGTTATCTATGCACCACCGGTTTGCATTTGTGACCCTTGTAGCCTACTATTTAGTAAAATAATATCGTCGTAGCTTCAGATTTTGCGTACAGAAATAAGGAAGTATCGCGTGTGATCGTCGCACAACTGGTTTGAACTCGAGGCTGACTGAATGTGAATACCTATCGGTTTGAGTTTGAGCATCATCTTGAGTTTAGTCGCCGTCATTTTCATCTCTGTACTTACTCCTGCCTTGTCGGTTACGTTATCGGCAGTTATCGAATCCGTCTACGTACAATTCCTCCGATTCCCCGTCGAAGTTGTTGTTCGTCCGGTTCTTCAGCCGGCGATGACGGTTCATTGTGATCCCGTCCTCTGAGCTCATCCTCAGGGCGTTCTCACAATCAGTGTCTTACAAACAATAGAATGTTTTTCCCAAGAAGGCATTCCGTCGACGGATAGGCGAGACGGAAGATTGAGGCGGCCGGGAGTGGGAGCGAGACAGCCTCTGGTCGTGAGAGCTTTCCGTAACGGAGCAGAAGGGACAGGATGTGCGATCATGCGGGTATCCTGTCTCACCCTGGCGGCGTAACAAACGCTATAACATCAGGACGCCGAGTGCGTATATTATCACAATGAGAACAAGAGTCAAAGTGTTTTAAATCATTCTCCACCTGTCTCGTTCCACGGATTCGCCTTTTGGCGCATAATTTCCCCCGGCGGAAGACCTTCTTTACGGACCGAACAAAAAATTAATTTATGCGGTTTTTTCCACTCTCCTCCCTCGGAAAGGAATGCAGCTTGGAAAAAGTGCTGCGATAGGGTCGATATTTATAAATAATTAGGTAGGTATCATTACATTCATATCGATACCTTGAAGCACAAAGGGCATATGTCCCAAAATATCAATTTTGAGATTTCGGTACCGAAAGAATCTAATTATCAGGACCTATCGATCGCTCCAAGAATCATGATCCTTTTATCTATTTTGCGGGCCAAAAAAATTCAAAGAGCTTTTATCTTGGAAGTTTCAAGTGCTACCAAAGTTCTGGTTAAACGAGGTTGTAGATAGGTCTTGCCGAGAGAAACTTTCCAGTTCCAGAAATTCAGACTGAACAGTGTGATGGGAAAAACGCTAAAGTCAAATTTGAATCTTTTTCGAAGTGGTAGGTATATCTTGAAGTGGTATTGTGGTATCTCGGTTCCCATACGTTCCTGCCAACTTTTCCAACAGATCTCAAATGATTTGAAAGTGCTTTCTCTTCAGCAACTTGTCTAGAAATGGTCTCCGATTTCTGACAAGCCGTTTGTCGTGCAGTGAAACTTGCGTCTGAACAAACCAGAAGAGTCGCCTCCGAGTTGATCATAAATGTTGATCATTTCTCTGTTGCGGGATCGTTGGCTTTTAAAGGAGAAAGCCAAACGATTAGCTCATCTTGTGAAATCCTTACGTGGGTTCTCGTTTATGGCGAATGTCCTCGCATAACGAACTTCTCTGCCTACGACTGGCGATTGATATTGAGATTTCCTATGCTATATTGCAACCCACCTGAAAAGTACCTCGAAGTGTGTTAATTTACCGGAAAAATTGGGCTGATTGCAAAAAAAAACCCGCATTCTTCTAGGAAAACCAAGGAAGACAAAGAACGCTCAAATCGGTTCATTTCCGTGGCAAAAAAAAAACACTAAAAGTGCCAATATTCCGGAAGTATCTACTATGAGTTATCGGAATTCCGACTAAAATTTATGATAAATATTGCCTAACCCAACATGTCAAAAATTTGAAATTTGAAAAAGAGTTGAGAATTGAGGGAGATATGACAATTTTTGTAAATGCGGACGCCTTGACCAGAAAGTGTCTTACAATTTTAGGACGACTTTGTAAAGAGTAAAATTCCAATTGAATTTGAATGTTTATTATTGAATTCAAATATTAAAATAATAGAATTTTTAAACTTGGTCATCCTTGGATCAACTTGGACACCCTCGAAAACATGTCAAACAAGAGCAATCGTCATATTATTTGCGCAATATAAATAATTATCATTCTCCAGCTCTGATTCTCGTCCCCGCAATCCGATTACATTGGCCGGCTGTATGAAAGTTGATGAATTATTTATCGAGGTCCAGCCACTTCAAGTGGTCCACTTCTTTCGAATCTATTGTTCCATAATCACTCGGCTGCAGTTTTCCCTTCGGAAAAGTAGAACGCAGCGAGAGGAAGTTCCCGATGGGAAATCGCCGGTGGGAAAATGAAAGGAAAAAATCATCGTCGAGGCCTGTTTCAATCATTTTCAACAACCCCCCTCGAAGTACATGTTTAACATGTGTATAAGAGGCCTCAAAGATTCCATAGACTAGCCCATACAACGCGAGCAATACCTCCACAAGGCGTTTTGGGTACAAAGGGCCTAAGTGCTTCCTTATCAGAAGTTCCAAAAATCGTCGCTAGATGGCAGTGGTTCTGACCTAAAATATTCGTCCATCAAGGAATAATCAATGGGTTTTATTACCCGAATCAGTGATACAGTACTTCCATATTTTGATTCCGAAATTTCAGAACCAAAGCTATTCGATTTTGACTGATTTGGAGGCTACAATGATCAAAAATGTCAAAAAACACACTATGCGAATTTTAACACCCGTTTGACATCAGAATACGTTGAGTTACTAGAACATAAAAAATATCCACATATTCTGCAAAATGAGACAAAGATTTTAAGACCAAAAAGGCCCAAATCGGTTCATTTTTGAGGCTAGAAAAAAATGAAATAATAATTAAAGTGCTACTATAGCAGAAGAACTGTGAGTAATTCGAATTCCGATTAAACAGGGCGATAGGCCTTACCATGACGAACATTCCAGTCCAAGAAATTTGAAAAAAGGTCAAGAATTGAGGGAGCTATGGCCATTTTTGTAAACGCAACAATATTCAAACAGGTAGTCCTACCATTCGAATTTTTAAAGGTTTCTTTCGGAAAAACGAGCTTTACTTCATAAAGACCCACATTTCTCGGTCAAAACAACTTTTTAATCTACTTAAAATTCAATTAACGTATCACTATTTAAAAAAAAATTTTTTTGGAAGTGCAATTACAAAACGTAGGAGTTAGTTTTTGGCCTAAAATCACGCTTGGTTTCTAGAAAATTTAACGCTGAATCCAGAGATGTTGTCATAAGTCGAAAAAATTTGTTCTGAACCGGAGAAATACGAGTTTTTGTTGAGTAAAATGTGTTTTGTTTTTTTTTTTCGAAAAACTTCAAAAAATCGTATCTTGGAAACGAGTTGAGATAGAAAATTGCGGTCGGCGGCGTTTTGTCCCATTTTTGATCTAGTATGACCTAAATAATTTAGGTACAATTATCGTTCTGCAAGTTCGGGACACCCTGTATGTGCTATACCTTAATGAATTGCCAAAGCATTTTGAGCTAGGAAATTGGTTGAACAGAGCTTTTAACCCATATGTGAGATCAAATTCCAACTAGCTCCTTCTGTACAAAAAAGAATCGTGTAATCAACATTTTTTCGAAGTTCTCTCGGAGCCGTTTGCTTTCAATTCGTCTTCAAAATGGCATCCTCTTCAAGAAATGCTAAACAGGGCAAATATTTTGACCTATCATAAGTGCGTGATGACGGTGTCGAAATAATCCGGCCAATCGGCGTAATTTCTATTCATTCTACTTGGAATGCTTGAGTATAACGCACGAATATGGGTCGAGTTATGAGGCTGCGACGTCGGCGATAAAGACTCCTAATTGGCGCTCTATCGGGCACTTTCCACGTCGCTCATTATCAAAAACGCCCACACCGGCACAAAAAGTCACAATATCGCACGACTTCGATAGAAAATTAACGAGGCCATTATTTTCTGTCATCCTACCAACTTTTGAGGAACAGTCCTGGAGACAGCTCGATTTGATGGCTCTTTGAATTGAGGAAAAAATACTGGAAATAGCAGGGTAGGTAATCGATGGTTTTTACGATTGATAAGCGTTTTTATACATTTAAACACACTTTAAATAAAATTTAATAAATTTAAATACAAGTTATCAACAATTTAAATCTCCATTCCGTACATTTTAGGTCAGAACCACTGCCATCTAGCGACGATTTTTGAAACTTCTGATAAGATTTCCCCGTCCCGCTCATTTTTGAACGTTGGCGGATGGCACTTAGGCCCAGAAAACTTAATAAACGCATTTTTCTGTTTTTGGCACTTACGCCCTTTGTACCCAAAACGCCTCATTTAAGAATATAGGTAGAGGGAGATGTCAGATAATTTTATCATCCATATCAGAGCGAGAAATTGACGAATTTGAATGCCGTAAAGCTGATAATCGCATTAAAGGTTTGCAAAGGGGTTTTATGCAAATATTAAAATGGACAGCAAACGACGAGGTCCAGAATTTTTCGAGCTAAAACAACCATGGAAGCACTGCGTGTTATTCGGAACACTTCCAGCATAAAGACCTCACCGGTCGCCTTACAATGCGACGGTTCTGCGGAGCACGAGCCAGCCAGGCGTAACGAAGCGGCGTACACGCTACTCATACGAAGGCGAGCGGCGTAAAAACGCGTAACTTGCCCGTGGTGGTTCGAGGAGAAAAGTCCGGAGCCAAGTCCGAGGCGGAGGGGGCCACGTAGGTAACTTTCACTGGCCTACGCCTTTTCTTGCTTCGATTCTCTCACCTGCCACTTGGGCCAAGTTCTTCCTCCCCCACTCCGCTAAGTCCAGGTATCCTACCGAGCCCGACAAGTCACGAGATGATAAGGTTATCGAAAGTGAGCTGCTCAAGTTCTTTTCATCCTCCGCAATTGTGTAATGGTCGTTTTTGGAGAACTTGCGCACCGATAAAAGCATAGGTGGCAAAATATTTTTTAAAAATTTGGGAATTTTTTTTTCTTTTTGCTGAGTTTTTTAAAAGTTGGTTTTACTTTTTTGATGGAACTTTTCATTTTTTAGGCACCTCGGTATGTATATTTACAACTAAAAACAGTCATTCTGAGATACTGAGTGGGGGAACAAGTAATTAAGGTAAACTCGTATTAAAATAGGTAAATCGATTTTGGGGGTCCTACCTACTATGGGGATGGGCTATGTGCTGATATTCAGCGATGATAAAATCATGACACACTGAGGTCAAAATTCAAGAAAAAGTTAAAAATCTGAGGGTTTTGGAGGGCTACAAATTTTAATATAAAGTCAAAATCATGCAGGCCCCATTGATATTTCTAATTTCTAAAGGTTTCTTCTTAAGTGCGTATTATATGGTACCTAAGGGTTTTTAAGGGTAAAATAAGGGTGAATGGCCTTGTAAACCATTAGGTGCCTTGTAATACGCACTAAGGAAGAAACCTTTGGAAATATCACCTTTTGGGGCATGCATGAAATTACTTTCGACTTCATATCGATACCTTAAAACAAAAAGGGGATACGTCCCAAAATATCGATTTTGAGATTTCGGTACCGAAAGTATCTACTCATCAGGACCTATCGATCGCTCCAAGAATCATGATCCTTTCATCTGTTTTTGGGGCCAAAAAACGATATAATAGAAAAACAACAAATATTCAAACAGCTTTCATCTTGGAAGTGTCAAGTGCTACCAAAGTTCTGGTTAAACGAGGTTGTAGATCTTGGGCAGACAAACATTTTTTATTTAGCGAATTTTTTCATGAAATTGAAAACTATGGGAGAAATCATTATTTTTGTAAATCGATCAAAAACTTTTTTTGCACTTTGTATTTTTTCTTCATTTTTGGACATATCCCCTTTGTGCTTTAAGGTATCGATATGATGTATTTAGGGTCATAATATTTTCGTAGAAGAAAATATTTTTCGACCTACCATAACTGGAAGAAAGAATCGGCATTGTATGGAACAAGACAACGGCAGCTGGTAATTGAGGTACTCTATAACGGAGATGAGGACGAAGGAGGGCGAACTGAGGCTGGACTGTGCGAATGAGTAGTGCGTGCGAAGTCCAAGGCGTCAATGACCTTACATTTTAGCCTGATGTTTGCAAAAAAGGAAACTAAACCGAGAGCACAATTTTATATCGAATTTTTCCCTCCTTCTCCGGCACAGGTCGAGGGAAGAAAAGTAGCGATTTGGTAAATAATTCGAATTCGAGTTTCTATGCCGCCATACTTCAAGTTTAGGACATCTTGTTTGAAAAACGTGTTTTGGCCGTCGGTCTGAGCGTAAATGTCTTTGTCGTCTGCCAGTCAAATACCGGCCGAAAGGGTGGTCCGATTTTTTTAACCGTCGGTCTCTGAAATAATCAGATTGTAGGCACAATGATACCTTGGTACAGTAGTCTACTGTCAGTAAGTATAATATCATGCCTTGTCTATGACATGATTGCGAAGGGCTATAATATGGCATATTATGCTCAAATTCTTCTTTGCACGTAACAATTTATGGACGTACTGTGCGATATTTGCTTACGATAGATACAACCATAGCAGCAACCTTTTTAGTTCAAATCTCAGCCGAGGAATTTCGATTACCTTGTAACACAATCGTGGGCGATACTTTCAACACATCGATCCTTGAATCGCCCATTAACTACCCCGCGGGCATTGAGGAAAGTAAAAATAATTACGTCCTATGACTTCAGTACCTGACGACCTTGGTGAACACCTGAGGACTGGATAACTTTCTCTGTGGATCGACCTTTCAAAATACGAAAAAGTCAACTGATTCAGGTGTCTCGTATTTTAAGGTGGTCCTAAAAATGATCGTAAAGGACGTGCTTTTGTGCGCCAGCCAATGGAAAGGACCCTTCCTTGACGGAGCGAGTCCTTCGAGGAATCATTCCGAAGAAGTCCACCATTGAAATAGTTACCTATCTTCTTCCGAAGCTGATACCTAACGCCTAGTTGAAATCTCAAAAAATTGGTTTAAGGTCGAACAATTTTGGTTTTTAATCAATTAAAATCAAGGTGGATAATCTGGCTCAAAAATTCCACCCTAGCCGAAAATCGGACCCGGCTTCTCCCAATTATGGATGTTTAAATGGATCAAAGTGCGTAATTCAAAAATGTTTCTAGCGATACTACCTTTCAATTCAGTCCCATTTCCGGTGCAAAACTTTAGGCACCAAAAACCAAAGTTTAGAATGCAAAAAAATAGGTATTATATGTTTTTGTTTGAATGTGTTTGGTCATCACTGATTTGGCTTGGTCCCCGGTCCCCCAACGAGAAGACGAACACGTAGGCAGGTATATTTTGGGTTAGACCAAAAAAATTGGTGGTGTCCGGGTATATTTTCGTTGAGAAAGAATCCCGAGCGATTATGAAGCTGCTAGTTCAAAAATAATATTTCGTTGAACGTCTGAACCGATTTTTACCATATTGAGGCGTTACCATGTTGAAATTATAGTGGCGACTATAATTTCGTTCGTCTTGTAACTACGTATAGAAGTAAAATTGGAAGGACAAAGTCGCCTATTTAGGATAGGCGCAGAAATGTTTAAATTTCGATTGTTGCACGGACAACAGCCAGAAAACCATCAATCAATTTATTTGTATTTAGCAATTCAGCAATAAATGACACACTTATCTGTCTTCGAGATGCTTCACAAGCTAACAGGTGTTGCAGAAATAATTAAGATACCTACTCTTTCCACGACAAAATTTATGTTAAAAATCACGGTCACACTAACCAAAGGGGCACACCTCTTAGGCCTAGGAGAGCATAACAGGTCCTCGTTTCAGATATGGCCAACTTATCTTACCTACTTACCATTAACTTCGAACGCCGAGTAATCCTCAATGAAAATCCGCCAGGAAGCCGCACAATGAGCACAAAACCACCCACAGTTGTATTGACGAATCAATAAACACAAAAATTCAATGTCACCACACCCACGGCTGTCACTCGCGTCCGTGTCACGACTGCACTAACCCAAAAAGAAGTTGATGGCTGTGTATCCCGGCTGCACCTGGGAGGGAGGTCTCCCCCACTCCAAGGTTCAACTCTCTAGCCCGCGGGCTGGTGCCTATGTCAGGAATATGACTATTCGCAGTGGGGGATCGAGGGCTACGTTGACACAAGCTCATGTCCCAAGGAAGTTGTCAACATGGATGAGCTGTGCGCGCATTACCCTTAGAACAAAGGACGGTGGAAGTCTTTTACAATAAATTAGGTATGCCTAACTCATTGTATACCGTTGGGACACGATTCTCAGAAATAGCGATCTCAGCGTAACAGGTTGACGTCGCTGTTGGCCTCAATGACATCGCGAAGGGAACGGTGCCGGATCCGTAAAAAACTCACAACTTATGCCAATTTTAAAACCCACCTAAAATCAATATACGTCAAGTACCTGGAATAAAGAAAAATCTATTAAGTAGGTATTTTACAAGGTAAACCAAAGATTTTAAGACCAAGAATCAGCTCATTTATGTGGCAAAAAAAATTAAATAGCTTGGAAGTACTACGAGTAATTTGAATTCCGGTTAAACATGGGCCTTGACGAGGCAAATGTGTCAGTTCAAGAAATTTGAAAAAAGGTTGAAAACTGATGGAAATATTAAATTTTGTTAATGACCACAGACGGAAATATGGAAGTCAGACACAACTTAGATATGGGACGCCCTCTGGAGTTATGACAAAGAATACTGGCGTAGTCCTATAATTCATGTTATCATTATCTTCCTTGGAGTTTGGCACAATTGGACCATAATTTAAATTGTTCGCATTTCACTCACACACGAGATACATCATGCGTCACAATTTCGAAAAAGTCATCCCCAGATGAATTCCTGGCAAACGTTCCACCGTTCCCAATGGATTCGCTAAAGGCCAATAAATAAATGAGTTGCCATGGCTTCACAACCAATAATCGGATCGTACATGGGTAACGGAAAGTCGCCCATTGGAAACTCCAATTGAATTTATTAGGTTCAACGCCGACGCCACCTCGACCAATCACAGAAATGCATTTTCTTACCCCTCCACCGACTTGAGGAACCTCTTCTTACGTGAGAGGCTTCTTCCTATCACACTTTTATGGTATGTATCTATTTATCAGAAAAGCCTAGGCAGAAGAATTTTACCAACTATTATGTTGTACGGCTGGTCGCTGATTTTTATCGCGTTTTTCCATCCCTGCCATGCGGCGACAGTAAGCGAACAATTTTTTTTTACATTTTAACGCTCTAGTCTGAAAGGGGTAGGTATGAGAGAGCAAAATTTGAATTTTGGAAAAAATGCTGAAAGTTGGGGTAAATTTTTTCTGGGTACCCGAGAAAATATAGCTCTAAAGCTAGAAGCTGAGCTCAACAATAACCAATTATTGATTATTGACTTTTTGATTTACTCCGTTCAGGGAAGGACGACAGTTGAGTATTTGGAATACCAAACCCGCGCAACACGCGGGCCCTTACCAGAATACAGTCAGTTGCGTGAGTACCTTGTCTTATGTTTGTTGGTTAACCCCGCGAACGCATTGCTGAAGAGAAATGGACTTTCCGACACGCACTCTACAGTCTGCAACCCCCTTTAGGGCGTTGATCGGACTCGCCGAATCAAACTACAGATGTACCAAAAAGCCTCAGGCCTCATAAGTCGAAAATCCACTTTTCAGCGCCCGACGCTTATCTACCGCAAGCCCAGAGAAGGTTCGAAAACTTCAATTCCTCTCAGTATCAAGGCTACCGAGAACAGTCGACCGTCCGAATTTGGTCAGCTGCCACATCCTTGAGAAGAAAAGGAATCCATGTCCATTGTTTGGGAGTGTTGATAAATATAAGAGTCATCGCGTGCCCTTGCTCCTGTGTAGCTGAAGTGGGTCAGTCGGGTAAGTTGTAGAGCATACAGCTGATACAGTATGTAAGGTTCTTGAAACAAGCAAAGTGGAAAACAATGGGTTTGTTCCAAGAGCGTGAGTGCAGGCATGAGGTTCGGTAGGTAAACACACACCTTCGGTAGGCAACGCCCCGTAAACACTTACGTAAGTGTCGAAGCTGGGGAGTTGCCTGACAAACTTGTTTACCTCGTGCTCACACTCACGCTCCTGGAACAAACCCAGTGTGTAGGCATGTGTTGGGGCCTTGCGCATGCGCAATTTAAGGGTTTTCAACGTGAGTGCCATTGTTGGGCCTTTCCCTACCAAGCCTTGCACTGATTAGTATAGCGTATATTGTCAAGATAGTTCCCTAGGAAGTTCCAGATTACGCTTGGGAACGTTCAAAATTGGTGGTGAGGAGTCTCAGGATAAGCTTCGAGGACAGGTGAGAGAAGTCGCGAGGAGGTGACAGATCGGTCGTGAGGTGCTTTAAGACAGTTTGTAAATAGCTTTCAAAGATGTTGTAAGGAGCTTCAAGAAAGATCGCGAAGAGCTGTACGAGATGTTTTGGAACGCTTCACGAGAGGTCGTGAGGACACCGTTCATTTGGAGCTGAAAGAGATGTGATCAGCTTCAAGACAGTTGGCGAGGAGCTGTAAAAGGTGTACTGGAGAGCTTCAAGAAAGGCCACAGGAACACCGTTCACGGCAAGCAAGAGATGTTAGGAGCTCCAAGAAGGTTCGAAAGGAGCAAAAAGAGATGTTGCGAGGAGCTTCAACGAAGATCTTGAGGAGCTTCAAGTTGGGCTGTGAAGATAGGAGTAAGAGGTCGTGATGAGGTTCAAGATAGATATTGAGGAAACTCAAATTTGAACGAGGGAAGCTTCAAGATAGCTTGAGTTTTTTCCCGCTATCACTACCCTGTCTAGAGCACTGAAATATTTTATTCACCTTTACACTCAATTGGACCTTACAAGGTCATCAACCTCCCTCGAGAATTGCCCGCCTTTGCTACACCTGCAATATTCCTTTCCTAATTAACTTGTCCGAATCCCTTTTCAGGAGCATTGGAATTCCTCGCCCCCTACCTGGAATACATTGTAATAGTCCCGATGAAGTACGAACATTTCACAAACTCTGAACGACTCGCGCATTCCACCAACCCAAAGCAAATAGAATTGCACCCGGAGTAAGTCTGAATGTACATTTAATTTCTTATGTCGTGTTTCCTGCATCCGAGTAATTTGGTACATCAATTTCCAGAATAACGACTTGAACGTTCAATTTGACATGTTCAACAGATGCGATGCTTCGTTCCGAGTTGATATAGCTGCACTCTATCTGAGTAAACCACTGGCCGAAACCAGAGTTGCCTGGCTGCACACGGCGGAAACCCCGGTTTTCCGTGCCAATCTGATGGAACTGGCAGCAGCGGAAAATATGGACAGCGGCGTCTGCTCAGCTCTGGTCAACATGGAAACGTCGTTCCCAAAAATCGTGCTGGACCCCACAGTCATCAAAAATTGGCTTGACATAGAAGAAGTAGTAAAGGACAAAACGCTGATACGCATCGTCGGCCCCAGAGAAATCAAAGTTGTCTTCCGCGTAAGCTGAAAATGAGTTATAATTTCCATGTATCTGTACTTGGATTCGCCAATTTGTCTCTTACCCAATTTTATTCATTTGGTGTCTCACACTCTGACCTAAGTGAGGAAATGGTTTCTTGAAAAAATTGCCTCGCCGAGAGGCGAGCCGTGAGTCTTGCCAAGGTAGAGGCGTCTTGCCTTGAGCCTAAAGCCCGTATCACACGACAGACGTCTCTCCTCCACAGACCAACGTACAGACGACGGTGGGGTGAAGGGGAGAACGGATCAGCCAATCAGGAGCAGTACTTAGATCAGGGTTGTAGAGGTGCTTCAGAGAGGAGAGCAAAGAATTTCAGAGAATTGATCACCCTACTGATTATTGTCTTGATAGTACTTTCCAATGTCAATGTTCATTACGTTTTTCAGCATTGGTTCATGTGCTCGCGAATGGCGTGCGGTGACAAGTACGACAAAACGGAACCACGTAAGCCAGTAATTTAGAGAACGTTAAGTTTGGGTGGACGTGGGTGGGGTATACGGCCGCCAATTGGAGTAAAGTTGAAAGGGAACGTGTCCCAGCCAGAATACGTGATTGGTTATGGTGGCGTCAACAAGGAATCTGACCGGTCACGTTGGCTGGGCTGCGCCACCTTGCTTAAGACTTCCAACACTTGAATTGGAAACACCTGCGGAGCTTATCCTTACCACTGCACTACCAAAGCATACAGCAATCTTCAGGCAACCGTCTGCAACCTTGTGTGGGTGATTTAGGGGGTAAGTGAGGCCCAGCGGCTCGAAGGGCGGTTCGCCTCGGTTGGCGTTGAAGATCAGCAGGGTTTCAAATCGCACTCATGTCCTGAAATTTCGGGGACCCACATCCAGCCTAAATTCCTTCTCTGAAAAAATAACTCCAGTATTGTCGGACCTATACTGCCGCCCTAAGATAAAACGTCCTAAGTCCCATTCAAATTGCAGGCGACTCAGGACGTTTTATCTTAGGACGGCAGTATAAAGGTCAACACATCGTGCCATAGGTCCACTGAGCGAAAATATTGAATTTAACTTAGAGGAGCTTACTGCCAGACTTCACCGTATGACTTTTTAGCTTGGCAGATGCCCACTCAAGTTCCACCAGAAAACCCTTGTTTGAACGAACGTACCGGCTCAAAATATTGCCTCAAGTGGGAATTCCATGCTCCGTTCTGTGAGGCCCTAGCAGGAACCCCAATTTTCTGCAATATTGATGGCGTAGACGGTTTTGTGGGATTTCTCACCAACATGAGGTACCGTTGCAATAATTGGGACCGATCGACCGCCGTTATGCAAGGGTTAGTTATTTGTCAAGAAGGAAGGTACCTCAGTTACTTAGTTACCCAGCCCGATCATGTGCTTGACCGATAATGCTGAAACATGCATAACCTCTACATTGCCATCGGGTTAATGTATGCAATTTAAGAATTTGGATATTTAGGCCACTTATACAGAGAAGCACCCACAAACTACAATATCAATAATCTCAATTTTCAGATTTGACGATGGCTTGGATTTTTTCCGAAGATTTCTCGGAATCGTTGGTGCGAACCAATACGAAAATCTAATCCCGAGATGGATGAGCCAAGTCAGGCCTAAATACGAGCACGCAGGAATCACAATTGGCACAACTGAGCGTTACCCAGACGCAGAAATGCATTTCAATTACATCAGGGTGAGTAATTATGATGCTAATTCCTATAGAAGAAACAGACTAAGGATGAAAGAAATTGGGCACACAAAGTGGAAACCTGTTCAAATCTGTTTCTGTTCAAGTCCTTTGAGGGTGAACGATGGCGGTCGGTTGTCAACATTTGGTTTTTAAAAGAAATTCCACCCCAAGAAGCTAAGGAATACAACAACAAGATAACCCGAGGGCTGAACTATTACTCTCCTTATTACTTGTGCCGAGGTGTGGTCATATCGGAAAAATTCATCTCGACAACTTGCCACTGCCTCCTCTACAATCCCAAACGTGAGTGGTTGTTGTCTGTTTGGTGTGAGGGCCACTTTCACCGAACATTTTGACGGTGAAAATGCAACTCTGCCCAATTCAAAGCATCGTGTCTCTTGGAGACGTCTGGGTTGCCACTTTCTGAAAATTTGGATTGGCGGCAACTTGGCGTATCACGCGTCTATAGATCACATGGCAAAAGGATTGGGCAGTGTTGATTCTACACCGTCGATTCATCAATGGCAATGTAAATTATCTTTAGCGACAGATTAGCATGGGGTTGGATCAGGCCAGTCCTGGACAGTCCCAGACCAGTAACGCCAAAAAATCAAGACATTTGAATGGATGACTTTGCTTGGCGTCTTTAGTTACTAGTCCGGGGCTTTCTTGATACAGGACATTTTCATCGGTGAATGATCTACAGCGACATTAGCATAGGGTCTGTTCGGTCAGGACACTCCTGGACTACTTACTAACAACGCCGAGCAGTCATCCAATTACCTGGCTTGAATTTGTTTGCCATCAATAGTTACTGCTCTGGGACGGTCCAGGACTGGTCTGATCGAACAGACCCATACAGAATAAGCGCCCGGATCTCCCTGGATTCTCAAGATTTTTTCCTTTTTCTCTCCCTGGAATTTTCGCTTGCGCAAGACCCATCGTCCTGCAATGAACGCACCCCATGAAGCGCCAGGCAAGCCGCTGAATGCTTGGGTGCCTAGAGGCCCCTATATCTTCTGACGAAACAGCTGTCACCCATGACAACGTTTCCTCCATGCAAAATTTCCTCCAAAAAGGGCTGCTGGAAGAAACTTTAAATAACTACGAGTTATTCTGTTCCCAGTTCCAGATAAACAAAATACGATCTTTACTGAAAAGGACTTAGTGGACGCGACCAAGATTTCAGTAGCGGTGGCAGCAGATGACCCCGAAATAGATAATGACTTCAAAGTTAGAAGGCCATCTGAGAAAGCGATCACTGGAGAACGCGTTGGCATCCACCCAAAGTACGTTGAAACTATTGTTTAGTCTCGGGACATTTAAAGAGGCCATGGCCCCGGAGTTGTGGTGGAACCAAGCAGCTGGAGCTTACTGCTTAGAATTTGGACCGGATCCTTGAGCTGCAACCATACTTATATGCACATGGGCTTTGTGCCTCAACCACAAGGACAATGATCACCCATCCTTAAGTACTTGACATGCTGTATCTGCTTCCGGCTAATAGGAGGGACCAGTTTAGACCAAAAAATACGCCTTACGCCTAATCATCAAAGGCTGGCGTATCCACCTGGAAGAGTGCGAAAATGGAGGTGGCCCGTTTTCACCAAGCTAGGCAGTATTTTTGAGCCAATGAGGATATTTTGGATTTATACCAAAGGCTCCAAATGAAAGAGTTGCTTTTGATTTGGCCCTAGGTGCGGTGCTAATTTCAGCATGGATTACGGCTACGTTTTACTGAGCAAATCCATTCTCCCGGAGGCAAGAAGGGCCTGGATAGTACCAGACTACATAACAAAAACTACGTTGAAAGCGAGGATCAAAATGCTATCAATTGCCGATGCTGTGGAAGGCCGATGCGTTATTCTCAGTTTCTTGAGAGGAAAACCTCAAACGACTGTTATCCGTTTCGAGGTGGGTAACTTACTTGTTAAACAGTATCGTATGCATATGAAACGTCGAAACTCTTGAGATGGGCATTAACGATCCAATCGTTGGTCGTGGAAGAGCCCACTGATGTGATTGGTCAGGATGGCGTCAGAGGATGGCTGGGATGAACCTTGGTTATACAAACGGATTGCGGAAGGTTATACCGCAGGTTGACAGGATGTTGACACTGACGGATGGGCAATTTGGCGCTGCAATGCAACCCGACCCGTCAGTGGCGTGCGCTGCGAAAACGAACGCGTAACGCCGCGTTATAACGCGCACGTCTGTTTTGGCCTAAGTGATACCTATATGCTCCATTTTCAGTGCTCGAATAATCGAGTTAAATTTTTTTCAGCATTTCAGCCAGTGTTTTTGGAGCGTTTGTGATTCATCATCGTACCTACAAAATGTAGCGCCTGATAAATGCTATAACCGAGGGCCAGGGAGTCGCTACTGCATGAGGTTAGCTGTATTCACGCTCATATGGGCAGTTGACCTAGTAACATGGTTTTACCCAGTACCACAGTGTTGCCAACTCAACGAATTTTTCCAGCTTGCCTCCAGGCTCAGAACATCGTTTGTGCGAGTTCGACGATGGGGCGCCGATATTCTGCAGGTCGCCCGAAGCCATGGGTTTCGTAGGGCATATATCGAGGGCGTGGACAGCCTGTAAAAGCGGCTTCTCCGAAAATGGCGTCATGATGGGAATGGACGAGATGGTAGCGGCGTTCAACGAAAGTCTAAGATTCGGAGACAAGAGTAAATTGGCGGAAGATATCTTCAAAAGTCTTTTCAACCAACTGAGCAGGGCGGAAGAGATTGCTACGATGCCGGGATTGACTTCGGTTCTAGCCGCTATCACGATATTTTTCAACGGGGTGTTTTAACGTTCGAATGATCAATTCGAAAATATCTTTCTGCTCGTTCGCGTTCCGTTTCAATGCAGAGCTTTAATAAATTTTTATTCATTTTACTATGTTTTAAGTATGAAATTGGTCACTAGGCAAACGAAACCCACACCGTCATACTAAGGCTTGTGAGCAACCTAATAAAAATGCCGCCTCTTTGGTCACGAACCTCTGCGAAACGTTTGAAAAGGTGTGAATCTCAAACTCAAATTGAAACTAGATCAAGAACTCTGACTTGATTCAAACAGAAACTGGAAGTGAACTTCAAACTCAAAGTGCCGTAAAACTGGAAACAAAACTCAAACTGCAACTAGAATACTGATACCAACAAAAAATGAAACTTGAACTTGAATCTGAAACTGAAATTAACTCAGAAACTAATCAAACGTGAAGCTTGAACTGAAACTCCAATGTAAAATCACTAACAAGCAGAAACTGAAACTCAAATTGAAGTTAAAACCCCAGACTAAAACACAAACTCAAGGTGAATTCAAACTGAACCTCAATCTGAAAATCAAACTCAAACTGGAGTTGAAACTCAAACTCGAACTGAAGTTGAAACTCTAAACTCAAACACAAACTAGAGGTGAAACTCAATCGTAAATCAAACTCAAACAGAAACCGAATCTGAAAATCAAAGTCAAACTGAAACTGAAACACAATCTCGAGGTGAACTTGAACTGAAACATAAACTGAACCTCAATCTGAAAATCAAACTCAAACTGGAGTTGACACTTGAACTGAAACTCAAAGTCAAACTCAAACTGAAACACAAACGCAGAAGGAAACTTGAATTGAAACTCAGACTCAAGCTAATCTGACACCCTAATCTGAAAATCAAACTCAAACTTAAGCTGAAGTTGACACTCAAACTGAAACACAAACACACACAATCTGAAACTTGAACTGAAACTCCAACTTGAAATTAAACTCAAACTGAAGTTAACTCTAAACTGAAACACAAACTCAAGGTGAAACTGAACTGAAACTCAAAGTGAAGCATAACCTCAAACTTAAATTGAAGTTGACACTCAACCTGAAACACAAACACAGACTAACACTCAACCTGAAACTTGAAATGAAACTCAAACTGAAGTTGAAACTCTAAACTAAAACAAAACTCGAGGTGAAACTAGACTGAAACTAAAACTCCAACTAAAACTAGAACTCAAAATGAAACACAAACTGAGAGTGAAAGTCACTTTTTGTTTCAATTTGAGTTTCCGTTTAGTTTCAGCAGTTCAGAGTTTCAACTTCAGTTTGAGTTTGAATTTCATATTGACCTGTGTTTGTGCTCCAGTTCGAGTTTGGCTTTCAGTTTGAGTGTTAACTTCAGTTGTAGTTTGAATTTCAGTTTGACTTTCAGTCTGTGTTTGTGCTCCAGTTTGAGTTTGACTGAGTTTCAGTTCGAGCGTTAACTTCAGTTGGAGTTAGATTTTCAGATTGAGTTTGAGTTGTTTCATTTTCAACTTAAGTTTGAGTTTGCACATCAGGTTCAGTTTCAGTTTTAGTTTCTTATCAGTATTGAGTCGGTCTTGTAAGTTTGACTTGAAGTTTCAGTTAGAGAGTCAACTTCAGGTTGAGTTAGATTTTCAAATTGGGTTCTAGTTTGTGTTTTAACACCAACTTCAAAAGGTTTCAGTTTAGTTTTAACTTCAGTGTTAGTTTCAATTTAGCATAATAAGTATTGAGTTTGACTTAGTTTGTTATTCGTTTGCAGATCGAGTTTTAGCTTTAGTTTCAGTTTAGAGTTTAAACATCAGTTTGAGTTTGAGCTTCGGTTTCAGTTTGAGTTTCTTATAAGTATTGTGCTTATTAGTTTCTTATAAGTAATGAGTTTGACTTTAACTTTCTGTTTGAGTGACAACTTTAGTTTTAACTTGATTTTCAGATTCAGTTTGTTTCATTTTTTACCGCTTTCACCATTACTTTCACATTGCACTTTGAATATTGGCAATGCTTCGAATCGTATGTATTACAATGTTATCCCAATGTTTCATGTTACCTTCGAAAGCTTTATTCCTTCCATTTTAATGGTGTACAGCTGTCATGATTCACAAGACAAGAGAAGCATTCTATGATGTAGCTTGGAAATATAGTAAAATTGGTTAATACTCACTAGCGGGTGGGGTGGCGGTGTTCGTGTTCCCATCTGGATCCGTATCATCTGAAGTCCAAACTCCAAAGATAGTGAAAGCAAAGTTGTTGTTTTCTTGGAAGGCGAAGACGAGCGAGTGGATTCCCTTGTTGGAAAAACAACAACAACAGTTCCAGTGGTGCCGGTTCTTGTGCCTGCGCGTTTTGTTTATGAGTTTATGGTGATTCTTGATTGTTCTTGATCTAAATTACTTACTGATTCCTTATTGTCGTTTCATGTTTTCTGTATTATTATGGTCGTAAGTACTTATCCAATGTCTGGTGAATTCTGTTTTCCGCTAGCTTGTTTTTGGTGTGAGAATTTTGTCGGATTGTGATCTTCCTTGTTAAAAGTAGGTATATTCTTATTATTCGATTTGAACTATCAATTTACCTTAGCTTGTACCTGCTATAGTTGTTCAGCTTCCCGTTTGACGGGCGATTTAATATAATATTGTTCATTATAATCTAGATTATTCGCTACCGGTGACTGCTGATTCTGAAAACAATGCCTAGTGCTTACGTACTTGACAATGGCGCTTACAGTATCAAGGTGGAGCATTCGAATGCTGCTCAGCCCAAGTAAGTGCGCATTCAATTACGTCTGTATAATATACAGACATATTATGTGAAATGAGTAATTAGTTAACTGCCTAAGTTGGTATCAAGTAGGTGTCGATTCGATTTTTCAAAAACTCTTCAAAGCCCCGAATTTTGCTCAAAATGGATAGCGTCAAGATTACTTTCCACTTGAATGTTCCAGGTTGGTCCCAAATTGTATAATGAAGGCGAAAAGCGAAAAGAAGCGGCTGTTCATCGGAGACCAAATCGACGATTGCCGAGACGCCTCGGGCTTATTTTATCTCCTCCCTATGAATAAAGTAAGTCAGTAAATGTTTACTGTTGTTGCTGATTTTGGTAATTCTCGCTTAAGTACAGGGTTCATTACAAAACGAGCGTTCAGATAAAGCCTGGAGAATGCTGTTGTTGTTTGATATCAAATTTTGATGTTTGGTATTGGAAACCAGGACGGGATGAGACTGGAGTAGCGAAAAATCGCTGATAATTCAGCAAGCATCGGTGGTTCAGTGGTAGAATGCTCGCCTGCCACGCGGGCGGCCCGGGTTCGATTCCCGGCCGATGCAGCAAATTTTTTTGCCTCCGCTCACGTGTTCTTGAGGCGGGTTCACACGCATGCGTTACTCTGCGGCATGGTGCTGTGCGGAACAAGTGATGAAGAGTACGCATGTTCATCGAAGTGCCCTCTTTTATTTATTAGTTTGAGCCATTATTAAATAATGGGGAATTTACGTCGATTTTTTTATTTGAAAGTGCTCGCTCTGAAATGCAGAAAATTGGCATCCCGACGGCCACTTGGGGTGAATGCAGACAGTCAACAACAAAAGTCGCTTCCGCACCATGCTGAATGTGCATTCTACAGCATTACGCACCCTTGTGAACCCCCTTTTAGTCGTCTTGTTGGTGACTCCATTCGTCAATTTTTTATTCACTTTTTCATCCTTATGACGTGCTATTACCTAATTTTAGGTTATCAAAATCTTCTGAGGAAGCATTCTAACTTGAATTGCAGGGCCTGATAGTGAATTGGGACCTCCAGAAATCCGTCTGGGACTACATTCTGAGCAAAGATTGCTGCCCTGCCAATTTCGCTGAGACGCCTTGCATTTATATGGAGCCGTACTTCAATTACGCCAGCGTACAAGAGGGCGTGGCTGAGATATTCTTCGAAGAGTACGAGTGCCAATCATTTCTGAGGATTCCGAGTGAGTGCATGGTGCAGTTTACATTTCATTTTGACCTGATTTATTGAGAATTGAGTGCCTGCATGTAGCCGAATGTTAGAGAGCGTGCTTATGGGTTTACTATATAGCTGATGGGTTTACCATGGGAATTATGGGTTGACCATTTGACTTTTTTTTAATCCTTCAAGGAAAGGAAGCTGTATCCACCAATTACGGGTCACCCTGTGGACGTTGAATGATTTCATGTTCTGAAATTTTCATTTCGTATTTCCCTAGCCGGAGACCTAGCGGAGTACCATTACAGAAAACAAAATCCGGCTGCTCCATGCTGCCTGGTCATCGATGCAGGCTACAGTTTTTCCCACGTCGCCGCCTATATCAACGGGAAAAGGGACCCGAAAGCTACCAAGCGAATTGACGTCGGCGGGAAAGTTCTGACGAATCATCTGAAAGAAATCATCTCTTATCGGTAGGGCATCAGGTGCATTTGGCATGCAACCGTGATTTTTTCAACTTTTCAGGAAATCCAAAAAACTGGTGCAAATTGAGTTAGTTGAATTATCGCATAGAAAATTGAGTAAAAATGTAGCCAAAAGTCAAATCGCAGCAAAAGGAAATCACTTTTGCGGGCCTAAGGAAAGTTAAGCAGTGTGTCCCAAAACGTATTCCGACAGTTTTTCCTTCGAAAACCAGTGGTACCACCGGATTCCTTGTGGAAAAACCAATCCACTGATACCGATAACTCATTTTTGACGAAAATCGAGTTAATCACTTAGCATGCCGAATGAAGATTCTTCGATCGACTAAACTCTTCACGATGGGTTGTAATTTGATTGCGTATTGCAGGCAATTGAACGTTATGGAAGAGACTTACGTTATGAACCAAGTCAAGGAAGACTGCTGCTTCGTTTCGCTGGATCTGAAAGCGGATTTCGCCAAATCGAAATTGAAATATCCCGAAAACGATATCGTCCGCGAATATATACTTCCCGATTTCACGACGCTCCGACGCGGCTACGTTCACACTTTGGACCAACCGCCAGTTGTCGACCAGGTGTGTATGGTGTTTTTAGATGTGTACGTTGCCATTTATGCTCTTATTATAGAATTTTCGCGAATTCCGCTTGCACGAAACGTAGAAAACAAACTGAAAGGAAAACTTCTCGGTTTTCAACTCAATTTGCTAGTAATTGAACTGCCAACCGTCTCATCTACCAAGCTGCGTCCTTAAGCGGCACTCAGCCAATCAGAGACGCCATTTTTATGGCGGGGCACGCCCACCGACGGCTAAAACCGCCTGCCAAAAAGATTCAATCATCGAATCTCCCAGGCAGACCGAGATCGCTGGAATGTTGTTGCTATTCGTCCATGCGCCATGTTGTTGCCATTAGTCTGATTCCGCCCCGATATTTTCAGCAAAAACTGCGCATGAACAACGAAAGGTTCTCAGTTCCCGAGCTGCTGTTCCACCCGTCCGACGTCGGCATACAGCAAATCGGCCTCGCCGAACTGGTGCACCATTGCGTCGAATTGTGTCCCGAGGAAGCCCGTTCGCATTTGTACGAAAACATCATCATCACCGGCGGAACGTCGCAGTTCCCCGGCTTCGTGGACCGGCTGTACAAAGATGTGCGAGCGCTAGCGTCGGACGAATACAATATCAACATTACCCTACCGCCAGAGTGAGTGATATAATTGATTCTTTTTCTGAAATGTCGGAAAACGCTGCCATTTGGTAGGTGAAAGGATTTCTTACTTATATTGGTACATTATTTTCAAAAATAATGTACCTATGTCATTGGTCAGAAAAAAATTTTTTACAACCCACCTGACATTTTTTTTCACATTTCGGTGGTTCTAGAACACAAATCTGCAATAAAAATTTTTTGTCCGTCCCCCGTACGCCATTCAAAGTCTGCAGCAAAAAGCGATTTAAAAAAAAAACAAAATTTAGCAAATTTATTCAAGTTGAACACCTCGGGTAAGGGAATCCGCTAAACATACTCAAAAACGCTCGAATGTCAAAAAAGTCATAATTTCAAGAACAGACAAATAATGTAAACATTTCACTAATCAACTTAGCAGCGTTTTTTAAATTGTCGTCCATTCCATTTCAGCCCAACGACATACTCGTGGCAGGGGGGTAAATTGATCAGTCAGGACCCCGAGTTCTACTCTTTCGTCGTGACCAAGGAAGAATACTACGAAGAAGGGCCGATCATACTTTTGGAGCGTTTCGACGGAGTTTCGTAAATAATCTCGACAATTGTTCCTTGTAAATATTTTACTTTAATAACTTTATCTCCTCCTTTTCTTACTAGATTGCTGCAAATGTTTGAATCAAATGCGTACAATAATGGTACAATACAATGAATTATTCATGACGCAGCATCAAGTCAAATCCATTGATGAAACACATTCCAATCGACTGACACAATTCAACTAATCTAGTGATGATTTTCAATTTTCATTTGTTACGTATCGTTTCACATAGACCATTATACTTTCTCATGCCATTGTGATTTTTGTATCGCCTGAGCTACAATTAACCTGCTTTTGGTACACTATTCCCAGAAATACCTATGTAATCGGTTGGAAAAATTCTTCTCTGAGGACTGGCTAATTTTAAAACATTGACTCAGTCTACACTTGAAGAAATATTTAGCCGGAAATGGAAAATAGCGCGATATACTTGACAGAATAGAGAGATTATTCGATACACTGGAGGAAGGTGCAACAATAATAATTCTATCTAATTCTATTTAATTATAATCCGACATTTCTGAAGGAAATAAATTCTATGTAAGCACCTACATTTTCAAGCATAATGGAGTATTTAATTATGTGTTGTTGCAACAGAGCTTTGACTTTTCTTAAATTCTAATCAATTCAAGCATAATTTTCCCCAATTTTCGTCGAATTTTTATCCTTAATTTCCTAAACTCAGTTCGTTCTATGATGGATGACCAAGGCATACATGTACAGGTTAGATGAGGTAAAATTATCGTGATATTGTCAATCTAACAATTCGTGTTGCAATTAACACTCTCCGCGCAACAGGCCTCAAAAATTCAGCAGTCACCGCCCGCTATCAATCATACGACGTTATCAGATTCAGCGCAATGTTGCAACAACAACTTTCTATTCAGTCATCATTCTCAACAGCGAGGGGTTTTCGCCTTTTTTCATCTACTTGCAGAGGATTCCAAGCTTTTCCCATCAAAACTGGATTGTTTTGTAATGTAAGCCTGGACTTGTTTCGAGTCTTCCCAAAGCTCTGGTAAAGTTTTTTCATTTTTGGAATTTTACATCAAAATGATCTGGCTTTCTTGCAGCCTCTGGTACATCAAGTTTTTATTGACATTCTATTGCGGGATACAGACAAGAAAAGTCTCCCAAAAAATGAATGCTGGTGTACTACTCATGTACCATGAAAATCTCATAAATCAGTTAAGGTTAATTATATTATGGAATTTTCCTTACATAACCTGGTGAAACCTCCTGAGGATATACCTAACAGATTTCGGTTGCTGTTGCTATTGGTAGTTTGCTGTTTCACAGCGCTCCAAAATTACTGTAAAGTAAAGCTTCCCATTTTGTGAGGATAATTTTCAAAACTAAAACTCGCCCTGCGAATTCCCCGCTATAAATTTCAAATTCCTCAATTCTCCAATTTACCATGCAAAGAGAAAACCACCTCAGCCTCAGCGAACAATTCAATCGTCGTCGCTCTCCTCGTGCCTCTTCTCGGAGCCGAGATCGATGCCATCCTGAAGCATGTGCGCTATGTTCTCGACGGTATCTTTGCGGGCGTCGATCTGCCGAAGAGCATTGCTGACGATGCACAGGTCGCCTCGAAGTTCCGACGCCAGGGCGGCGATTTTCTGAGCGTTGCTCAACACTTCGACGCTCAGAGTGTACGGGTTGTAGCGCACTCCGAAGGGCCGCTGTATGTTCTTGGCGAAGGCTCTGCAACAAAACACACGGCTAAAGTCGGGGATGTCTTCAGATTCAGCATCAGATGCTTAATCAGCTGATTCGAAACCTCCTGGGCGAAGGACTCGATGCGCCGAGGTCCTGCCCAGGACTCACCTCATATTCTCCTTCGCCTCTTCGAACGAATCCGAGTAGTAGTAGGCGTTTTGAAAAGCGGTGATGATGCATTCCTCGTAGCAGGTCACTTCCGGGTCGAACTTCTTGATCTTGTTGGTAGCCGTGACGGCGTGTTGAAGTTCCGCGATGGAGGAGAGCAGCCCGGCCCCGTACACTCGCATCTCTCCGTCCTGCTTGCACAGGCCGAACTCGACGGTGAAGAAGTAGAGCTGCAAAAATTTTCCAAAATTATGGAATATTTTTGAATTTTTTTCCTGCGGTGCCTTTTGGCAGTTTATGTTTACATACACTTCCAGCTTGTAACCATTGCGGTGCGATCTTTCTGTGAGGAATACCAGATCTTCAAACGCTCTCCATGGGCGGCAGGGCACGCCCGCTCAAACGCTCTCCTTGGGCGGCTAGGCACGCCCGCTCAAACGCCCTCTTTAGGCGGCAGGGCACGCCCGCTCAAACGCTCTCTCTGGGCGGCAGGGCACGCCCGCTCAAACGCTCTCTCTGGGCGGCAGGGCACGCCCGCTCAAACGCTCTCTCTGGGCGGCAGGGCACGCCCGCTCTAACGCTCTTCTTAGGCGGCAGGACACACTGCTCAAACGCTCTCCCTGGGGGACAGGACGCACCGCTCAAACGCTCTCCTTGGGCGGCAGGGCATGCTCCTCAAACGCTCTCCCTGGGCGGCAGGGCACACCGCTCAACCGCTCTCCTTGGGCGGCAGGGCACGCCCGCTCAAACGCTCTCCCTGGGCGGCAAGGCACGCCCACTCAAACGCTCTTCTTGGGCGGCATGGCACGTCCGCTCAAACGCTCTCTCTGGGCGGCAGGGCACGCCCGCTCAAACGCTCTCTCTGGGCGGCAGGGCACGCCCGCTCAAACGCTCTCTCTGGGCGGCAGGGCACGCCCGCTCAAACGCTCTCTCTGGGGGACAGGACGCACCGCTCAAACGCTCTCCTTGGGCGGCAGGGCACGCCCGCTCAAACGCTCTCTCTGGGGGACAGGACGCACCGCTCAAACGCTCTCCTTGGGCGGCAGGGCATGCTCCTCAAACGCTCTCCTTGGGCGGCAGGGCACGCCCACTCAAACGCTCTCCCTTGGCGGCAGGGCACGCCCGCTCAAACGCTCTCCCAATGCGGCAGGGCACGCCCGAGACTACTTCGGTTATCGTGCGAAGTGAATGGCAACAAAAATTTCTACTTTCGCTCATGTTCTGCGTCGGATTATGTTTTTATTAGTGAGTTAAAGAATGTTAAAGAAAAAAATAAGTCACCGTCGCCAGTTTATTCACGTCGTCGTCAGTGGCGCCGAGTGACGTCAAGCCGAGCTCCTGCGAGAACTGGGCGAAACTCGGATTGGCCAGCAGCGGCATGTGACCCAGCAATTCGTGGCAGCAATCCCTACGGTCACAATGATGAAGATTTTTGACACGATTTCGAAAAATGAAAAAACCTTTGACATTTGATGATCTAAGCCGCCCCCTTCCCCTATCAAATGGACGAAAATTGATGAAAACCTTTTTTTGCGTTGGTTTTGAAATTTTTGGTATGCTGGGGGGCCAATTGTGGAATTTTCCCTCCTGTCTACAAATGAGGGATTTTCGAGAATTTTTTATAAAATTATTGAAACCTACTCACCTACGTATAATTTGATGTCAAAATTCGGGCCGCGATTTTCTCAGGGATTCGAACACTCATCGAAATTGTTTCATGACAAAACAATTTACTCACGGTTCTGGAGTGTAGTAAGGGTCGGATGCGTGCCTGATGTACTGAGTGCAATGGAACACGCGGAATGCAAGTCCGGCCAGGAAATCCCTCGGGCTGAGGTAACCGGCGACGGGCCTCAGTTGGAAACCTGTTTTTCCTGCGAAAACGGATTTTCAATTTTCGATCATTTTCAATTTAAAAATTACATTAAATTTCCAATTTAAACGGATTTTTGAGTTTCATCATGACAGCAGCTGGACAACACTCGAGAACCGAGTGAACGTGAAAATTATTCGCTAAATTTTTCAAAAACGACAATTTCGCCTTACTTTTCAGGTAAGTGTTGATATCTTCCATTTGCGGTATATTGTCTTCCCGGTAGCCGCAATATCGGACCAAATCCGGCCAGTTCTGTAGGTATTCTTTGCAGGCGTACTTGGCGTACAGTTTGTGCAGCTCTCTGAACACGGTTCCCCTAATATGGAGGATTTCAAAATTATCAATCACACAAAAAAATAAAGGGGTTTTATGGGTTTTCGAGGTTACTGGATCCAAATCCAAGGTCAGTTTTGACCAGAGGTTTCGATGTACAATACGTTAATATTCAAAAAACCCAATCGATTCTCAACTTAATATTTTTCTACCGGCAGCTGCTATTTGTCAGATCTAACGCTGAACATGTGCATGTTGATTGGTCCAAAATTGGTCCTTCGTGCGATTTTTGCCGAAAAAACTTAGGTGCAAATAACGAGGTTTTTTATCCGGTTTGAAGAATCCTGGTTTGCTATTTTGACGATTCTGCAAAATCTGACATACTTTGGCAAAGTAACATATTTTTCCCCATATCCGGGGACATTTTTGCGTCGATTGCGACCGACCGCACCTCGGTAAGTGCAATAGCCGATTTTTGGAAACTCTTTAAAGCTCATAATATTATTGACATGAACTACGCATTTTTCGTTTTTAATTTATTATTCATTTATTAAATGCTTTTAATTTTTTTAGAAAAATTTCATTTCGAAAAATGGTTTTGAGCCGTATTTTTTTGTTCAAAACAAAATTTTACGTTTTTGCATACTACTACTTCACGAATCGAAGAAAAAATCTCGGTTCGACAATTTCGTCAATCAAATTTAATCCCGTTCGATAAACACGGTCTATCCGTTGCCTAATGAAGAGCGCGAAGGGCGAATTGTGTTCAAAGTTGTCAACTAATTGGTAACTTGAACAATAAGCCCAATTGGGCTCATCATCCTGAACCCGACGCTTCAATTGGATCATTGGATTCGAACTTCCAACCGAGGGCGTCGTTGCTTCGAGATAGGGGTAATAGAATGAGATTCTCCTTCCTCCGATTTAACCCTTGGTATTTCTCAAGATAACCCCCCCACCCCTATTTCGGATACTTTAACGATCACGTTCTTTCCGCGGCCGTTCGTGTCGTTCGACAAACGAACACAATTGACGGCCAGCCGATAAGAAACGGTCAACTTCGCCGTTAGATGAGAAAAATGAGGTAAAGTTACTTCCTAGTTGGTGGAAGATAGTAAGGGGTAACCTTCAAAAGCGTTAAGATAACGACCTCACGAAATTGAGGTGCATTCTATGTAAAATAGGCATGAAAATAGAAAATAAATTTGAAAAAGTTAAAAGTGAGAGTTTGGAGGGTAGTTTTATAATATTCTTTCCGATTACTCAATTATATTTTTACCTATTCGGAGAAATAATTCAGCTTGGTAACAAAAAATAAAATATCGACTGAAAAAAAAACCTTTGAAATTCAAGCGAGGGATTGTCCTTGGTACTGAGCAATTTAGTAGAAAGGGTCCAAGGATTGGTATAATCCCTTACCATTTCAAAAATTGCTGTCAACTTTTTTTTTTTCCATTGAATGGAAAACGCAAATTTTGCGTTTTTATTTTTTGTAGTTTTTGGCTGCTTATGATCAAATTGTGTCACACTTTTACGTTTCAAAATATGGAAGTATTGTGTGTTATCTACGCACACTGGTTTTGGATTTTGATTTTTTCGGATGAGCAGAAAAATATTGCGCTAGTTTGCTTTTCTGCGTGTCGAGGAAGGTATACATGCCCTTCAACGATGATCGGTACTGCGGGTTCAACATACCGTTTTTTTTTTTTTTTTTTTTTTTTTTAATCTCGTTCATTATCCCCGCGAAACGTTTAAAAATGTATATTTTGACTGAGTTTAAATGTTCAGTATTTTTGTACGCTAGTTCCTGAATATTATTTTTGCTCGAAGGCATTTAACAATAATTTTCACTTACCAAGTTCGAATTTCTTCTGGCGTGTAGTGAACGCGCGGTATCGGGTGCCCGCTGTAAATAGATTTCGAATAAAAACTCGAAAATTTCAAATTGACATTTTCCATATTTTCGGGGGTACTTACTATTTGTACGAGTTTGCTATGTTGGCGAAGGTTTCTCGTCTTTTCCTGTAAACCGGGTCTTTAAACCCCTGAAAACAAAGTATTAAAATATTATAATTTTCCCCCAGATTTCGGACGGAATTCACCCCGAAAGTATTACTCACCGGATGATCCGCATCCAATTCCGTCCCGTACATCAACACTTTCTGAGCTTTGTCCAAGTCTTGGATCCTTTTTGGGAACCACGGAATTTCTTCAAAGTCTAAAAGGTTTATTCGCAAAATAAATTACACACAAAATAATAATTTCCTACATCGACCGTATTTATTCGACTTGCAATTACTAGGCGACAAGGCCGCGCTGGGACTCGTCTGTAAGACCGCGCCCAGACTAGGCCGAGTGACCGCGTTCGGACTCCCTACAAGACCGCGCTGAGACGGCTTCGAGCGGGGCCGAGCTGAGTTGAAAACACTGCTGAATGGCGGCTAAAACGAGCTACGAATAACAGGGGATTATAACTCGACAGGAGGTTCGCGACTCCTGGTCAGACTCGTCTTCAAGACCGCGCTGAAACTCGGCCGAGTGACCGCGCTGGGACTCGTCTTCAAAACCGCGCCCGGACTCCCTACAAGACCGCGCTGAGACTCGGCCGAGTGACCGCGCCGAGACTCTTCTTCAAGACCGCGCTGGGACTCGTCTTCAAGACCGCGCCGAGAATCTTCTGTAAGACTGCGCCCAGGCTAGGCCGAGTGACCGCGCCTGGACTCCCTACAAGACCGCGCTGGGACTCGGCCTCGAGCTGGGCCGAGCTGAGTTGAAATAGCGGCTAAAACGAGCTGCGTGTAACAGGGGATTAGAACTCGACTGGAGGTTCGCGACTCCTGGTCAGACTCGTATTCTAGACCGCGCTGAAACTCGGCCGAGTGACCGGACCGGGACTCGTCTTCGAGAACGCGCTTGGACTCGTCTTCAAGACCGCGCTTGGATTCGGACAAAAGACCGCGCCGGGACTCGTCCGCAGACCGGGCGGAGCTCTTCGGATGCTTCACACTCAAAGGCCGTCACACGTCAGAACGTCCCCCGCCCCATCCCACAGACCGTCTGGACAGACCAATTCCATGGTAAACTTAAAATTCAAATTCATCAATAATTTATCCTAGAATCCATAGGTGAATAATTATTATTATTGCTATTATAATAGCAAACATTGATACAAATGCGCAAAAGTGAACATATCCATAGCATCAGCCAATCAGAGAAAAGGGTCTGTGTGTCTGTACGTGAGATTGGGAGGGTCTGACGTCTGATACGGGCTTAAACGGGGATCAACTAAACGGAAAAATTGTGATCCAGAATCTCTAGTTTGATCCTCGGTCAGTGAAATCGGTAAATAATTTAGTCATCATTTCGTACAAGTTTGCATGTTGATATTTTCGCTATACTTTTTCCCCCTTGAACTTTTTACTTACCGAAACTAGCCGTCGCCGAAATAGGCGTAAAAGGGGGCAGATCGTTGTCGTCGCTCTGCGTATTTATGGCAGCCACTTCCCTTTTAAGCAAAGTGACTATCTGTTCCATTTTCTTGTTGTCGCACTCGACTTCGACCAGAATTTCATATTCGGATTTACGAGTCTCCGATGGTCGAGACTCGATGTGGACGACGTTCACGCCCATGTCCTATGGGGAAATTTTTGAAATATGCGACCATTCATTTTACTTTCATACTTTTAGCTCAAATTTTGTGAAAATGGAATTGTAAATTTTCGTGTTTCTTTGAATTCAAGTAAAGAGAAAATTAACGCTTTAATTAAATAAAAAACTAAGTAGAATTTAAAAAAAAAAAAAAAAACAAGAAGATTTATCTACGTAAGCGATTGAATTTCGATAACAGGCTAATCTTCTACTCCCATGGGCTCATTGGGATCCTAATGAAATCTGTTGTTGACGTGGCCCATCGGTATCCTCCCTTTTATTCGCCCAAAAAGGAATCCCTGGTTCCACCAGAATCCAATCAAAGTCAATCTGGTGGAGCAACCCTTCTCGATTTGGTAGTGGCCCAACGTTTCAGTTGATTGCATAAAAAAAATTATTGTATCATAGCATAATATGTTGTATTACGTTCTCGAAGAAAATAAATTACTTATTTCAAATTTAAACGAGAAAAATGAAGCAAAATTATTGCTAGAGCCCAATTGGGAAATCATGAATACAAAAATCTTTTTTGGCAGCAAAAAAATTGTTGAGTTTCATGCACTTGAATCAGACGTTAGAAAAAATTAATGATTTTATGACTTCAGTCACATTTTCATCGGGTTTACGTCATTTTTGCAGATTATCAAAATTAAGTAGCTTTTCCGCTGAGAGTAAAACAACAGTGAAGAAAAGTAGAGAATAAAAAAATGTGGGGTGCTTGGATCGCTTGCAAGGCTTATATTTCAAAGTGTTTTTGAGTGCCTACCCAATAAATAATGAAAAATAGGTTCATGAAAATTCATTTCATAAAAATCCGATACCTATCACCTGTAAAATATCAAGCTGGCAATTATTGGCTGTTCAATGGTTCGTATTATCATTGTAAATAGTAGTATTGGTCTATTCACCATAAAAATAATTTATTTTTTCAATTTTTTGTTACTAACTTTTTTTTAACATTTTGACCAACAAATTTATTTTTCCAATACAACTAACCTGGAAAACTTGAAGAGCTCTTGCGAGACCGCCGACTTGATTTTTGAGCGATATAACAACCGAATTCCGCCCCTGCGCTTGCTCCACGACGGATTTTCCTTTGAATCTCTAAAAATCGGGCCATTTTCCAATTTTTATGACGGCCAATTTTGAACTGTGTATTTCAGATTTACGGAGATTGTCCGAATTTACCTGCGAATGGTTTTGCGACCATTTCTCCCCCGATCTGTACAGCCAGAGACCGAGGAGACTTTTCCCTGATCCGCTCATCACTTTCAGCTGATGCCTTGGGTCGAACTGAATTAACAGCTTAGGTCAGCAGAGGAAAAATATTTCATCAAATTCGGCGATAAATTTGCGGGATCGTCAAAACTAATATTTATTCGATCTGACTCAAATCTTCATCCAGCTAGTGAGTGATCCTGATATATTGGTACATTATCTCCAATAATTTTTTAATTTATTTTATTTGTTTTTTAATTTTTATTCTATTTTCTATGAGTTTCTGGCCAAACAGGCTCCGCAGGAGCGGCTCTCCGTCTTTGAAAAAATACTTTGTGGTGGAAATGCACCAACTATTCCTCAAATCTTCACACAATTATAAAATTTTGAATACTATATTTGTGAATATATTTGTTTCCAATTTTGTCACTGGGTTCTTGAGACTGTTTTTTTTATATTTTCATTGCCAAAATATCTATTTTTCAAGTTGAACGATAATGCTAAAATAATACCTATTTAATCGAGAACTGTACAGGTACATCATAATCATCATAATGATACTAATCTGACTTTGGTGGCATCCTTCCAGCCCCTATACAACTCCAAAACTCGGGAACCGATTTTTGCGGTTTTTGTCTCAAAATACAAATGTACGTAATTTTTTAAATGAATAAAGAATATTTTCCGATCAAAATTTTTGCTCCCCCATACTAAAGGCTATAGGCATTTACCTATAGACGGGTATAGCAAAAAAAAAATTATCTTGAGGGTTTTTTTGCAGCTCTCGTCTCAAATTTTTTTACTTACCTTGGGTAACGACGAAGGACGACTGACGGACCCATTCGAAGGATCTTCTTGGCGAAGGACCTCCCAGCATGTGACGTCACGCGCCTTTCGCGCAAGACGTTCTTGCTCCTTCGTCCGACATTCGTGTCCGCCCCTTTCTTCGAGTTTCTCCCGAGGTTTCCGATTTATTTCGGGCTTCATCCCCCCCCACAAGGTCAAATTGGACGAACTTGACACGGTTAGTCTATTAGTCAAAGATACATATATGGGAGGAAGGAGGATAAAAATAGAACCGATATAGCTCATTTGTATCGAACATGGGAGAATTTCAAAATTAAGTAAAATGTTCGAGAAGGGATTCTAAGTAAAAAGCGAGTGATTTTTTTTCTGAACCTCCGATCCGATTTTTCAATTCAGGACGACTACGATTATTGTAAGTATTATACTTGCGATACTTTTTACATATCGATTAGCTTAACATGGTACTTAGCTGTTGGTGAGCTGTTGAAAAAGTTACCATTATTAATTAACTACATATGCTAGGGTAATTCCGACGTAGAGGTTTGGTGAAATTGAGGTCGGAGTTAAAAGCAGAGTTAGAAAAAATCCATTATGATTTTTTTTAAAATTATCCATGATCCTTAATTGAAAATTCTTAATGAATTATCGATTAATCTTAATGAAAAACCGTGATTAATAATTTCCCAAGCTCATTTTAGCTAAATTTGAGTTAGGTACACGCTCTTGTTCCTATTCAGCAAACATTAAATTAAGGCTGTAATTGCTTATCACTTATAGATTCACTTCCTATAGTCACCTCCGCCCCACCTACCACCCTGTACATGAGGTCCAATCGGGCGAAAGCGCTAGGGAAATTAATATAATAGACAGTACGACGGATTATTTCTCTCCCCCTCACCTCAGCACTCGCCATGAACCGAGGATACATATTTTTTCGTTTATTTCATCAATTTAGGCGTTTTGGGTACTAAGGGCCTAAGTGCCAAAAACCGGAAATGCGTTTTTGGGGCTTAAGTGCCATCCGCCAACGTTGAAAAATGAGCGGGACGGGAAAATCTTATCAGAAGTTTCAAAAATCGTCGCTAGATGGCAGTGGTTCCGACCTAAAATGTATGGAGATTTAAATTGTTGATAATTTTTATTTAAATTTTTGGCACTTGTACCCAGAACGCATCAATTATGAAATGAAAATTAAATTTCTTTGTTTTTTTTTCTTCAAATTTCCTATACCGAATGAAAACTGACCTCGCCAGGGTGAGAGTGCTTTACCCTGGACTCAAATCGACTGAAACGTGAGCCTGACTCTTCTTTAAGGACCTCTTCTTCCAGTGAGCCCACTAGACCTTGACTGACCGTATCTTATTGCAGACTGCTTGACATTTTATTTTTTAGTGGGTACTTTTTTATTATGTTAGTCACCTAATTACTGTTCTAGCTGATAATAACTTATTATAATAACAAAAGCAATAAGACTGTTAAGGATTTTGTGTTCATTCTATTTCATAATGACGTTTAGAAAGTTTTAGAAGAAGAAGTTTGACACTTTATCACTTTATTACCTAGAATTTTAATTTTTTAATATTTCCCCCTCAGGATCATAACCAACTATGTCTTAAATTCGTTTATAATTATGAAAGTTGTTACTTAAGAACTTTTTTTTTCAAAAACAAAAATTTTTATCATGGCAAAATTTCGGGAGTGGGTTCGGACGTAATTTTGATCAAATTTTCTCTTCATAGTGGCATCAAGGCTCCTTATTCTAACCCTAGGCATCTTTTTCGCCGACGGCTGCCGCGGAGACTCATTGACTACTTCTTACAAACTATTTTTTCGTGCCACGAAAAGGCAAAACGCACGAAATTACCAAAAACTCTAATAATACTACCTCAATTTGTCGAAAACTGAGGGTAACCGTCATTTTTATGCGATCTCTACGGTTTTTCTCGTCTTCTGTAAAATTTCCGAAAAATACATACGCGATTTTGTTCGATATTATTTCCAGCATCCACAAATTTGAAAACCCTGGAAGAAACGAGTTAGATTTTCCATAATTGCTCATCTAAAACCGCCGCTTATTATCAAATTCGGAAGAAGTACTCGAGGAAGTTGCGCGATTCATGATCTTGAGGGAGAGCGATCATTCTTTCAGCAGCTTCTATCAGCAGGGCTGAAAGGCCCTCGACAGGATAGGAAAAAACCCTCGTGGGTGGCATAAGTAGCATTCGGTTGAGTCTTGATTCTGAAATCGCTGAAGGTTCCAACTCGGCCCAGGGTTGCAAGGGAAGGGTAGAAAGGGGTGAGAATAAACATGAAGTCGAGAGATAACAGGGCCGGGCTCCTGACTGAACAAAAGACGTAATGGCCCGTAGGGCCTGGAAACTTCTCTACGGGGAGGCCAATCTTCAAAGTGTTTCAATATCACCATTCTCATCGCAGACCAGCTTTTCCTCTTCCTACCATCCCAACATCAATCTACCACCTGCTGACAAGCGCCTATTTGCACAATTGTACTCAACCGACCGGCCAACTAACCTATTCCCAAATAACTGCCAATTTTCAATTTGGAAAAAACATGAAAATTTCGCCACTTTGACAAATCTTGAAAAAATTCCTGCATGCTCCCAGGACCTTGATAAGATTGAAAAAATTCAAGAAAAAGATCGGAATCACAATCTTCGAGTTTGTAATAGAATTTGAAAATTTAGAATCCATGGAGGGTTACACTATTGGCGTGTACAGAATTATTGGCATTGCTACCAAGAAATAAGCACTAAATGTAATAATCCTAAACTTCAAAAGAGTCTACCCTCAAAATTTCAGGTCAAAGGGATCAAAATTACTCAAAATGAATCTCTTTGTAACCCTCCATGGAAAGCTAGTAACGTTTCATGGTCGGTTTATGGTCAAGTGTAACCCTCCGTGGTCAATTGTAACCCTCCATGGGTATAAACTAAAATGTGGAGGTTACAGGTTTTGCAGCATGACATAGACACTTGTTCAGGAAGTAATTCTGAGTAAAAGTGTATTTATACACTTATAAGTAAAAAAAATCTGAAGCTCCGATCCAATTTTTTGATTTTAGGACGATTTCAATACTTCCATTTACTTCGAAAATATGGTAGTAAAAAGAAATATGACATCCAAGTACCCTCATCGTTTGAGGGTTCCTTTGATCATCGTTATGCATCTTGGGCTAAAAATAGTTCAAAGAGATGACGTGACGACCATCGCCTTCATGAAAAGGCTGCTGTGATTAAAAAAGTAATTGATAATCGATCGATAGTTGATGTTTTTCGTTCAATTAATCATCCAATAGCCAAGGGTATTAAGCTACACTGGAATATATTTAATGAACCCTGAATTCCAGTAATTCAGCTGTAAGCTATTAGCCTGTAGTTATCCTGCAGTTACACCTATCGATTTTTTCATAACCCAGATTTGAATTATATTTTTCCCTAGTTAGGTGCCATATTCATTACTTACACCTATGTACGTTTGAATTTCCTCTATCCGAACGAATGCTGTCCATATTATGAATCCGGAGTCAAGTTTAAATGAGAGTATTCCTCGGGGATTTACTGTTTGTGTTTAAAACAATGGGAGAAGAGCTTAGACTCGCGGAGAACACAGCAATCCCATTGCAAGACGCTTGAACAAACGGACCCTTACAATCATCCGAAGGCGAGGCTTTGAATCTGATAAATATTAATGATGGACTCTCAAGTCTATCACTGGCCTTCGCAGAATCTAGTTTGAAATAACAAACTAGATAGCAGGGTTGCCAAATCTATGAGACTCAAAAATCGCGCGATGTGGGAGTTTTTTTGAAAAAGTTCGAAACTCGAACTCAAACTCATAAAAATGCTCAAACTCATCCTCATAATCTAACCCAAACTCGTAGGTACCTACTCATAATCTCACTCAAAGTCCAACTCAAACAGAGAGTCATACCTATTCATAATCAAACGCAAGTTGAACTCATAATAATACTCAAACTCATACTACAATCATCATCACATTCATAATCAAACTCAAGCCGAAAGTCATACTCATAATAATACTCTACGACAAACACAAATTCGAACTCAAATTGAAACTCGTTATCAACTCAAACTAAAACTCATGGTCATAAATAAAACTCGAACTCAAAATCAAACTCATAATCGAACTGAAAGTCATAATAAAATTGAAACTAAAACTGAAACTCAAAATTCAAACTCATAATAATACTCAAATTCAAACTAAAACTCATAATCTAACAATAACTCATACTCATAATCACACTCAGAGTCAAACTCAAAGTGAAAGACATGGACTCGCACTTATTCATAATCAAACTCAAGCTCAAACCCATCATAATTCTCAAACTGAAACTCATACTCATAATCAAACTCAACCTCAGATGACTCATACTAATCATATTCATCGAAGTTGACTTTGATCTCGAAGGTGAGTTTGATCTCGAAGTTGAGTTTGATCTCAAAGTTGACTTTGATCTCGAAGTTGAGTTTGAACTCGAAGTTGACTTTGATCTCGAAGTTGACTTTGAACTCGAAGTTGAGTTTGATCACGAAGTTGACTTTGAACTCGAAGTTAAGTTTGATCTCGAAGTTGAGTTTGATCTCGAAGTTGACTTTGATGTCGAAGTTGAGTTTGACTCGAAGTTGACTTTGAACTCGAAGTTGAGTTTGATCTCGAAGTTGATTTTGATCTCGAAGTTTTGTTTGATCTCGAAGTTGAGTTTGATCTCGAAGTTGACTTTGAACACGGTATTGAGTTTGATCTTGAAGTTGACTTAGAACTTGAAGTTGAGTTTGATCTCGAAGTTGTGTTTGATCTGGAAGTCGACTTTGATCTCGAAGGTGTGTTTGATCTCGAAGTTGACTTTGATCTTGAAGTTGACTTTGATCTCGAAGTTGACTTTGATCTCAGAGTTGACTTTGAATTTGAAGTTGACTTTGATCTCGAAGATGACTTTGATCTCGAAGTTGACTTTGAATTTGAAGTTGACTTTGATCTCGAAGATGATATTCGTATTTTTAATGTTGGAGTTAAGAACACAACTTTTGAAAGTCAGAGGTTTTTATTCGAATTCCGAGGTTTTCAGAGTGAGGTCTCGACAGAGGGAAAGCAAGGTGACGAATTGGCAACACACATACTTCTGCGTTTGAGTTTCATTTTGAGTTCGATGTATGAGTTTCAGTCTCCGGGGGATGAAAGTTCAAAATTTGGAACTGTCGACGTTTTCAAGAGTCTTGCCGGAACAGCTGTTCAGTCTGTAAGCGGCAAGGTTGGCAGCCCTGGTTCCGTTTAGATACCTGACCTCATCTTGTTGACATTCGTTTCGTTCGCTGGTTGTTGATGTTGAATTTTCTACGAGTGCGACAATTTTAACAGCTTGCAGCGGTATTTTCGTAAACAATTCCCTCGCGCCTGCTCACGACGCGCGTTCGTCGACTCGTAATTCCGCGCATGCAAGGTATGAGGCCGTCCAGTGTTGAGCGGAAGTCCCGTGGGAAGGCTGGGGTCAGGTGTGAATTGGAACACTCCCAAAGAAGGTAGGGCTCGTCTGATCGCTTCGAGAAAAATGTAGGATGAACCGACGCGTAGGTAAGTTCGAACAATACTGTTCGGATAATTAGTTCTCGGCCAACTTCGAATCGAAGCGACGGGTATGCCTTTAATTTGACGAGAACCGGTCGGAGCTTTAGATGCTGACTTGTTGCCGATAATGAAGGGACATTTGGACTCCGGTTGCTCGCCTCCGTCGTCGCAATTTTAGTTAAAAGTGAGTAAATAACAGCTGTGATCGCGAGTTGTTCAAGTTGAATAAACTCTGGTTTAATTTGTTGCATTGTGAGAGGAGTTATTTCAGCACTAGTGGACCGTTATTGAGCCAAGTTTAGGGGTTATCGGATTCTGTTTTTAAAATTGAGATATTATATTTACACCGACGAAAGTTATAGCCTAGCTGGACGAACTCTGACGAGAAGGCTGCAGACCGATAAGCAGCGCACCCGTATCGCTCATATACTTAGAAAAAGTCGCAAGTCCGAAAAAATCGTAAGTCGGTTAAGGACATGAGCTGTTGGACAATTTAGTGGCGCATCTCCTCACGAAGTCTCCTCCGTGTAGGCCAATCCGTTTTCCCGCTATCGGAAAAATACCGCGTCGATTTTTATGGAAGAAATCGTAAGTCTCGGAGAGAACACTCAAGTCCGGAGTTGTGGATGGCCATTTTGGAAAGTCTCGTAAGTCCGCTGGTCAGTTTTGTGAAAATTTCGTAAGTCTGGAGTTTGAGGATGGGTAAAAACTCGTAAGTCTGAAAAGGATTATTGACGATTTTTCCTCCAAAACTGCATTCATCCACTTTCGAGTTTTTTCGATTTCGTTTCATAGCAGCTTTGGTACCTATAGCATGATAAGCAATCAAAAATCGAAAAAACGAAATCGAAAAAACTTGAAAGTGGATGAATGCACTTTTGGAGGAGAACTCTGCAATTAAAATTCATAATATTCGGTTTAAATACTTCAGTTCCTTCACTCTTGTAGTAGTAGATGCTCGTCTTTGTCGCAGGAAGATACAAGTTATGAAATTTTTTCATTTTCCAAGTATATGAGCGATGTATAAACTTGAAGCTGCTGCATCAGCTGTGTTCCGTACTTGCTGGGGTGCTGTTTTTCTACACATAACTGCCAATAATGCTATTTTAAACGCTGAGCACAGAACAATTTGACTCAACCGTGCATTCTATTCTAACTGTGCCGTTAGAATGGGATTATTGAGCAAAAATGAGGCGTTTTGCACTCGTGTTGCGGTCTAAATTATGAATCTGACTGCAACTCGATTGAGAAATATTGCAGTTTGTTTCCTCTACTTTTTGGGGTACCCCCAGGGGGCCTATCCTGTAAAATTGAAGCAATATGTCTTGGCAGTCGCTATCGATTCATTACACAAATTGTCATGTGTTGTCATTAGATTGGCCATGGCAAATCGATATTGATTTCCAAAGACATATTGCTTTCAGGTTACAGAATAGGCCCCCAGGGGTCATGTTGGAAAACCTCTAGTCCTTCCGGGAAGATTTGAGCTATAGATTTAGATTATCTTGACCTAAGTCCGAATCATTCGCCGAATAATTCTTCAATTCGCCTCCTAGGACCTTCGGACACTATGAGGTTCAACAAACAAGAGCTGCTGACTCTCGCCACTCAACCGTCCCAGGAATTCGACAAGGAAGGCATCCTATTCCTTCGAGAGAGGCAGGATGGCTTCTTCAGGCGCACCGAAAGTGAGTCCTTCGTCTGGTCTGGTATCGAATTCAATTTACATCTATGTTAAAAACTAGCATGATCGAAGAGTGAGCTTAACGATAATTGTAGCAACTATCGCTCCTAGATGGACGGCCATGTTATTCCCAGCATTGTCAATAACTTGCTTTGATATTTTTCTCAGTGTTCCCCGAAAGCAGTGTTCGATTATATGTTTCAGCCTTGATAAATCCACTCCATTTTTTATTAATAAAAGGTCTATCTACAAACATAAAACGCTAATGGACGTTGAAAAACGGTCATTTTTGAAAATTGAGCCACCCACAACTTTACCCAGGTTTTTAGCTTTTTCGATATAGTGTTACATAGCTGAAAATGCAGTACGATTATTAGAAATTCAACGCCCTGTCCAACGGTATCCTCATTTTTGTAATTGATCCAAAATTTAAGGGACAGAGCCATTTTACTGAGACAAGGTCGAAAACACGGAAAATTATTACAATAGAAAAAACTTGACTTCCCCTTAGCCGCTCAAAAACTGTTTTTGAACAAAAATGGTAGCAAATGCGCTAAAGAATCAACCCTTCAAGGATGATAAGCTTAATTGTGAATATCCTGTTGTATTTATTGGAAAAAAATGTATTTTTTTTCAAACATCTCGATACTCCCATCTACTTTTCAATGTGAGCATTTTGAATACGGCGAGACGATATTTTCAATTCTATTGTTTCTATGCTTTCCTAAAAACCCCCGTCTGGTTTTGTAGTCAAATATACGAAAAATCTTGTGCTCTAAATGCACAAAGCGCTGTTGTATATATTTGGTTTGTTAACGAGTCAGTGAAAATGTTTACAAAATTGTACAAACGCGAGGTGTGTGCAAATACTTGTCAATTATCCTACCCTCCTGTCGTGTATCTGTTATCTCTTTCCCCCCGTCGTTCGTGCGTCGTTTAGGCTCAATTATCAGTTTAGGTTGATTTGCGTCAGCGAGCGCTCGCCTTACCGACGCGCCTTACCGATCCGTTCGTCAATACTAATCTCTCTTTGTACATTGTCACACCACTAAACTGTTAACAGAAAAACTTACCACACGGAGTCGGATTGGAAGGCAAGGCTATTTTCCATGATTTCGAAACTATTCTGCATGAATTTTATCGTAACTTTGTCCCTTTGTCCCCCGTGCATGTCCAGGAAGTCTGACCGTGTGTGCAATTTACCCAATGTAATTTTAGCGTCGATGTATCGTTGACTTTTGTTCGACTTTGCCCCAGCGAATGTGAGGGGCAATTGATTAGTGGAAAAGAACGTGAGAGTTGGGCTGTTATTGTAATAACGTTACAGGAAGAGACAGCAAAAGAGGGAAACGATCTAAAAGTCTGCGGGAGCTGAGCTGCTATAGTGGAGCGCACAAAGGTACCCTTACACCACTAACGAGGTTTCGCTTTGGCAATCCGACCGATCAGTTGTAACATTTCTGAAAATCATTCGATCTAGACGCATACAGGAATCTATCGGTAGAATAAAAGTAGTCTTTCCTGGCTGTAGAGCATAATTTTTTGTTAAGATGTCCCCGTATTTCTTCGTCCAGGTTACAAAAAGGGTGTAGAATATGTGGCCGGGTTATTTTTGGGGAAGTTAATTTTTTTTAGTTTTCTGCAAATTTCTCACAAATGACGCTTTTCTCTTGATTAAAAAACGTGCGTGGTAAATATTAAATTTTTTCCTCCAAAAGATAATGTTGATTTTTATTTCTTTGGCCTCCCACAGCACTTTTGATTTCCCGTCATTCCTTAATTAAGGTTGGAGGCCAAACCTGCTTTGCATTCGAAACTTGAGGTTGTTCATTTGAACGGCTTAACGTGCAACCGCCCAAACACGCGAAGGGCGGTCATGGCTGGCCCGAAAGATTCGATGATTGCAACTCTTCGATTTGAGCCGTTGGTGGGCGTGTTCAGTTGTGGCGTTCGCGACTCTGATCGGCTGAGTGCCCCGCGCGTTGCTGCACAACCGGGTGGCCCCGCTGAGTGCCACTCTGCCAGGCGGCTCTGCATGCTGAGTTGTGTGGCACTGGGCGACTCCGCGGGCTGAGTGCCACAACTGGGCGACTGTGAGCGCTGAGTGCCACAACTGGGCGGCTCCGCGGGCTGAGCAGTTGGCCTGATTCCCACTTACTGACACTCCTGATGCTAAAATGTGCTTTTGAGGTCAAATCAAAATTTCAAGATGAAGTCGTTCAGATTTGTCAAATTTCCACATGTTCTACACCCAAATTTTGCTAGACACCTAGGTCGTATTGGCGCTCTAGCTAATTTTATCGGTGGTTAGGTAGACTGTTGCTCCATTTGATGGTACATGGGTCATTACCTTGAATTCCGGTGTTTTGCTATTGAGCTTTCTGGGCTTCCATGGATTTACTGCGGGTCTGGGCGGCTACCATGGTAGACAGCGCAAATTAAGCCAGCAATACACGCTTGGGAAAGTGGGAAGGATTTCTTTGATCCGCAGAAGACGACGAATATAACCGATAAAACATCAATCATTATCGATGAATCGTTGATGATGAATGATGGTTTTGTCGGTTTGCTGTCAATTTGTTAATTGTTCCTGCCTTCCCAAGCAAATTCTTAGCTTTGGCTGATTTGCTCAGCATCAGCAGAACCTTTACCTGCCTGAAGAGCCAAAATCATCCGTCGAATAACCTGTTATCCTAAGAATACGGATAAACGTTCAACTCTTGTCGATAAGTAGTCAATTTACGACTTTCCCAATATATGTATCGAGTTTTCAGAAATGTCCAACTTCGTGCCGCTCAAGTTTTGGTGCTTTTTTCACTAACAATCATCAAAATCGCTCCTTTCTCGACTAATAACGCCTACGCATTAACCTCTTTTGTGCACGTAGTTCGTGGTGGTTGACCAAGTCGTCAGTTCTGCAAGCATTTCACAGAAGCAATTTGTCACCGTTAGGTCACGAAATTGTTGCAATTTTTGCCGTGGCATTCACCGTAAGTACAATTTCGGCTATTTTACCACCAGCGTTTGTTTCGCTCGTTGATCCGCTTCGTAGATTATTGCTTGGTAATTTCGAGTTTTCATTTTTCTGCTTCGATTTCTCCGTAGCGAAGGATTTTGATGTTTTCAATTATTATATCGGAGGATTATTATGAATTGATGAACGTTGAGGGGTAAATGTACTTTATGGTGGTACGATAAATAGTTTGGTTCTGGTGTTTCTTCTTCAGTCGTGCGATATGAAGACTTGTATTGAGGGTAATATGTATTGGTGAAATACTATGGAAATTTGAAGTAATGTCATTCAACGTTGAACGCCACTTGCGTTTGAACAATTTTATTGGTTCAAAAACGCTTTAACAATTTTCGGTTCGCAGTTCTCCTGGAGCGTTGGTGTCGCCTGAGAGGGAATCTTCTGTTTTACTTCAAAAACCGAGATTTGTGGTCGGAGCCGGTCGGTGTCGTGGTGCTGGAACAATTCACCATAAAAGTCGACCCTCCGAGCACTGAGCCTCCGTTTGGATTTACCGTAGGTGAGTGCCTCTGCGAATTCGATGTTTTTTTGAAGAGTCTTCAAGTATCAACGAATTTCATTTCAAGTGCTTGCTATTTGGCGGTCTTCAAACAATACTAACATTTTCCAAAAAAAAACGTTTGTCTAACATAGCAACAATTTTCAGCTTTCGAAGGAGGCCTTGGACAGCATATCGGCTCCAACACGGAGTCGGAGCGTGACGCTTGGATCGAAGCCATCGAAAAGTCAAATTACTATTCGATGCGAGCCAAATTGCGCGACTTGGAGCAGCGAATTGAACTGAAGCGAGGGCACGACCCCGATTTGGACGTTCACATGTGGCGGCTCCGAAGAGGCAACACCATAGGTAGAGACAAACCTAATCATCTAACAGTGAGGAAGGCTATGCACTTGCAGGTTATTTCATTTGAGCATAGAGAAGAAACTGTGGCAAAAACGGCCTATTTCGGTGGATCGAGTGCCTCCTGATGAACCAGAAAGGCTCAAATCCTTATTTTCGAAAATTTTGAGACTTGCATGGTTTTCCGAACTCACTGTCGATATACCGTGGAAAAAATATTGAAATTGGACCGAAATGACTGAGTAGTGAGGACAGTGATAACTCTTATCGTCCCAGGCGGATACTGGAATCTTGTTGTTTCATTCGGTCCAAAAAAACAGGTACCAATTTCATCTTTTTGCAGATCCAAATGAACTTCCGATTTGCGAGGTTTCGCTCATGTGCGACAATCTTCTTTGCGACGGCAACGGCCGTCCTCCGAACCCCATCATAGTGGCGCACGTCTTCATCCGATCAGCCGGCATTTGGCTCAAGTATTCCAACACGGAAATCATACAGGTTTGTAAACATTTTTTTGCTGTGTTGTTCTATCGCATGTTTCGTTCAGAAAATAATCACGCGATTCCATCTGCAGCGGAGCAGCAACCCTAGTTTCCTCAATACGATAAGTTTCCGAAAAAGCGACGGCCTGACGAATGACGCTAAAATCAAATTCACCGCGTTTGATGTGCGAGAAACTGTATCGCAGACTGCGACTCCTATTGGTGAGTGTTATCGATGGAACGAAAGTTCTTCTTTTGGATTACTTTCTATCTCTTTTTACAAGTCTTCCTCCGTCCCATCTTGACTTCCGATTAACTTATGACTATTTCTATGCTCGAAATCGTCTCATGCCGATATTTTCCACCCAGGTTGCTCGTGCGTCACCTTGGCTACGTTGCAAGAAAGCGACAGATTGCGAGTGCCTTTGAAAGGCAACAGTAACGCGACCGTCGGCTTTCTTACGGTCACTGTCTGGTCGCTGGAGAGAGAGGGTAGCAATCCAAGCACAGAGAGCACACCACTTCGCAATGTTCAGCATCACGATCCGTTGGTGAGGAAAACTTCGAATAAATCTTCCCAAAAATTTGCTGCAAGATTCCGTACTATCCAGAAAACTAACATTTCTTGATCTTCTTCCAGGTTCACTGCCACCGGCGATCTCAGTCGCTGCCGCCCCGGCTTGGCTGCAAGCTCAAATTGCCTCGACAGGGAGAATTCAAGCAAATATTCGGAAACCCAGCCGTTCACACGTATAGGTTCCATTCTGGGCTGGGCGGCGACATCAGCGTTCACGAGATCATGGCAGAGAGCATGCTTTGCTTCACCTTCCCCCAACAGCTTGTGTTAGTATTTTAATGATATTCAGAAATTGGTATCAAGACGCAGCGCCTGCTTATCGACCTGTTCCTGGAACCTGATCACAAATTTTGAGCATTGCTGGCCCATCCTGCAACGCGCTCAAGCTGCGTAGATTGGTGCACCGAAGAAGCACCACTCTTCGGGACGGCAGTGGAAAGACTGCTGCATGCAGAATCTGCATCCGATGCTGCGTCTCCCTTCCATATACTGCCTTGAGGGGAATAGTTCCAATCCTCTCCTTGAGGGGGGCAGGGCACGCCTGGGACAACTTCGGTTATTGGGGCGAAAAGCCAACGCTTGAAACGGCGGTTTACTTACTTTTACTGCCTTGAGAGCAATTCTTTCCTTCCTTGGCTGCTGTACTCAGTTGAATTACCGTACTTTTCGTTGACTGATTCGCTTTTGTAACAGAGGCATCTGGATCAACGAAGAGAAGGAACTCCTTCAGGAAGTTGCAGCCATGGGTGAGCTTGTCGAGCCGTGGCATTCATTGCAGGTCGAGCTGCTTGACAGGCATTTGCAACTTCTCCATCTCTACTCCCAAGCCAAAGAGAATTTACAAGCTCACCGAGGTAAGAGTGAGATTTTAGCTATCATAAAATTATCCTAAAATTATTGTAAAAACCCCTAAAGGCACCGCTAAGAGCATCTCAGTGACCGCTCGTACTATTTGCAGGAAGTTTCTTCAAGCCATCGTCAAGGAAATTCGACCGCTCTCTGGAATTCGCCCCTGTAAATTTACATCTGCAGCGGATGTGGGTGCAGAACGAGTCGCTGAAGAAGTGCGATTTCTACGACATAATTACAGTCGGCGCTTTCACCGCGCACTCGCACAAATCGAAGAACGGTGGCTTGATCAAGTAAGTTCGAGCTGCTGCTGCCTCAGCCAAGCCTCAAATCAAGCATCCAGCCATGGATTGGTGGCTTGTTTGCAGGCTGAGGTATCGCTTGCATCGTCTTGGCGTTTGAGATGATTCTGCCATTTTGAAAATCTCCTCTCCTCTTCCAGGCTGTTGCAACAAGTGAAAGAGTGCCCCAACAAAGAGAAAGCTCCGAGCACAGACCCCGGAGTCAACAAGATCGCCCTTGCTCACGATGCCATCCAGGCCATCAAGCAATTGCGGCGAGAAGTTGTGGATTCGATGCGTACGCTTATGAAACTTGCCAAAGATAAAAAGACTGCAGGAATGCTGCCCATTTGTGACGAGATGGTCCTCAAAGTAAGTGAACACAATCATGTTGATGCATTTTGATGAAGTCATCGATGCCGATATTAGGATCCGGGATACCTATGGTCTCAAATGGGATCCCCCTATCTCAATTATGGAAGTGAGAAAAATCCTCATACATTCTTACTGATGCAGACCAGAACGCTGCTCACGCTCTGGGACAGCAGTCTCGTTGAGGAGGCGCTTAGTTTCGTCGAAGAGCACAAAGTGACGCCGTCGACGTCGGTCAGCGACATCGGGATGTCGCCTTTCCGCCGGATAACTCAGCAACTCCAATTCACAAATCTCAAGTCGCCCGATGCTGACGACCCGGTGACGCCCGATAGCCCATCTGCCCACGCGATTCATTCGTTTTTCAAAGTATCGCACGGGACGAGTCGAGCCGATGCGCACCATAATCTCAAATTGGAGCAAGACCAGTTCGTAATTTTTCCTGATGCGGAAGAAGACGAAAAGAAGCCGATCGACGTTAATTCCAACAACGAAGTAGGTCGTGTTTTTTAATATTTTGAGAAACATCGCAACGAAAAATTGTTTTTCATCGTTTTCACCAGTTACTTTGACTGAACTTTCATGTTATCCCATAATCTATCCGCAGGAGAACAAGAACGGAGACATGCGAGCGGACGAAGACGACATGACCGAGGAGGAAATTACGCTGATGGCCCAAATCCCCAACGGCCACGACTCTGAAAAGAGCCGCATGTTCCTCGACACGCACGCCATGTGTAGTTCACCTTCGGCCAACTATTACAAACCGACCGACGAACCGGAGCCGTGGGATCTGACTCAGCTCAACATAGAAGCCAGCGTCATGTGCCTCGTCAGTAAAGTGAAGTTCCTCTGCGGAAGATGCAGCTCGCCAGCTGTCAGGCTGAGGTAATGTCGAGACATGTCTGACATTTACGCTGTTGCCTCGGTTCAATCTTGTTTACGACGCTGTCTTATCGCAGGAACACCCAGAGAGGTATCGGCCGGTCGCAAAGCTTCCGGAGCGAGCTCTGCAATCAGCAGCAGGAAGCCGTTGTTCTTCAGCCCAGCTCCAGACTGAGCAGCAGGACGAGCAGCGACGACAATATCAGCCAAGCTGTCGAATCAGCCAATGCTGTTAGGAATAAATTCACCGAAGGTGAACACCTTGAACAATTTAATATTTCGGAATATTCTGCAATAGTCAGCCTAGTTTACGTACGAAATCTGTTTCCGTTGCAAGGATTAGAACTGTGCAATATAACCGATTGGACGCGGGAGCTGCGGCCGAGTATGAAAAAACTTCGCCAAGCGATGGACGGCCTTTTGAAAACCGCTCGTTTAACGCACAGCGTTTTCAGACTTCAAGAAGACAAGAAAGCTGCCCAAAGATCCTGCAATGTCCGCTATCGACGTCACGTCTGTTTTTCTCATGCCGTAAGTGACATTTTGACTAAATTCTCAAAACCATGTAAAGGCGGGTTCACAAAAGTGCGGACTGTTTGAGCTCAAGTGCTCGTCGATTTCCTCAGCTGACCTCCCTAGTCACGGGCTTGATGGCGAAGCTTTGGTGCCAAAAACCCGACCCAACCTTCATCCATATTGTAAGCACCCTGGGGCCTCTCGTATCCTTCGAAGGCCTGTTGAGCTACTATGGCGACGAAATCGATATGTGGGGCGATATGGTCGTTGCCATCGAAGATTTGAAGACCGTCTCTTTCGTTCTAGTCCCATCGTCGCCATCTGCCAAGTGAGTGGTTTCGATCTTTCCTGAAAAAATTCCAAAAATGCTCTTCTCGTCTGGGAAATAGCTGGAGGGAATTTTTTTCATTTTTGCAGAGGTGGCGCCTACCAGCCGAGAGTTATCGGGCCCCGAAGTTCGCTCAGCGTACATCTCCCGGTGCCGGAAAGTGTCCATTCGCTGTTGCCGTTGCCCTCGTCGACAAATCACTTCACTTTTCACGTGACGCCCGTCTTTTTCAACATCGGCATCAACGAGTTGGCCTCACTGGCTGAAAATCTCGGCTCCGTCAAACCCCAGGAGAGAAGCAACGTTGATAATTTCTGCCGACTGAACGAATATTATCACCATTACAGAAAATTGGGACTGGTCCTGGGACCATCGTCATGCTATAAAGGTAAACTATTGTCCCCGTAAATTGGCTCTGCTACCATTCTTATTGTCCTGGTCTGCGTTGTCAATGAACGCTTGATGTTTCTTGAAATTTGCAGGCATCAAAGCTCAAAATGCCGATTTGAGCGATTTGATGAACCAGCTGAAATCTGAAGTCGAGTCCTCCAAGGGTAAAAACGTTGCAGTCCTGCAACTAGCAGCTGTGGCCTGTCGGAAGATGAAAGGTGAGTGTGACTTCGTGCTCCATCCTGCAAGTCGAGCGTCTATAGAAGGCTGTACACTTCGCTGTAGAAGGCCATCGTAGAAGGCTGTACCCATTGCAGTAGAAGACCATTGTAGAAGGCTGTACCTATTGTTGTAGAAGGCCATTGTAGAAGGCTGTACACATTGCTGTAGAAGGCCATTGTAGAAGGCTGTACCCATTGCAGTAGAAGGCCATTGTAGAAGGCTATGCACATTGCTGTAGAAGTTTGGACGAACTGCTGTAGAAGGGTTTTGTAGAAGGCTGTGCCCATTGCTGTAGAAGGCTGTACCCATTGCTGTAGAAGGCCACTGTAGAAGACTGTACCCACTGCTGTAGAAGACCATTGTAGAAGGCTGTACCTATTGTTGTAGAAGGCCATTGTAGAAGGCTGTACACATTGCTGTAGAAGGCCATTGTAGAAGGCTGTGCCCATTGCTGTAGAAAGCCATTGTAGAAGGCTGTACCCATTGCTGTAGAAGACTGTACCCACTGCTGTAGAAGACCATTGTAGAAGGCTGTACCTATTGCTGTAGAAGGCCATTGTAGAAGGCTGTACACACTGTTGTGGAAGGCCATTGTAGAAGGCTGTACCCATTGCTGTAGAAGACTGTACCCACTGCTGTAGAAGACCATTGTTGAAGGCTGTACCCATTGCTGTAGAAGGCCATTGTTGAAGGCTGTGCCCATTGCCGTTGAAGGCCATTGTAGAAAGCTGTACCCATTGCTGTAGAAGGCCATTGTTGAAGGCTGTGCCCATTGCCGTTGAAGGCCATTTTAGAAGGCTGTACCCATTGCTGTAGAAGGCCATTGTACAAGGCTGTACCCATTGCTGTAGAATGCCATTGTTGAAGGCTGTACCCATTGCCGCAAATTCGCGAAACGCTTGATCTAATCTTTTCGTGAACTTGTCCGATCCGTGACTTACATTTTTGATTTTTCGTTCCCTCCAGGTCTCAGGTTCACCAGCTGTAAAAGTGCCAAAGATCGGACCGGCATGTCGGTCACGTTGGAGCAAGTGAACATTTTATCATCGGAGTACGATCTTGCCGAGCATGAATTCCAACGAGCGCTCGACTGTTTCAGAAGGTAACCGAAGAATTTTTTTCCATTATTTCGGCTGAAGTCCCACCTGGGCTTGCGTTCGCTACCGATAACTGGGAATTGCTTTATTTTTCAGCGAGGGTTGCCGCCGTGAGAACAGCTATAAGAACACTGGGGTACGGAAGTACGCTTTCAACAGCCTTCAACAGTACACACTACCAAAACAGTACAGGCCACCTCAGGGCACCTACGGTTCTGCACAGTCGTAATTTTATCGTTGATAAAAATTGATGACAGGAACTGATTACAACGGCTGTTTCGCCTATCGGGTTATGTTATAGTGCTCAATAATTCATGAAGATCGCATGAATGTTTACTGTGAAAGGCCTGTTCCACATGCTGGTTGTCCGATTGGTAAACTAATTTTGGCTATCTGAAGGGTTACTTAGGGCTGGTTCATAGACAAATTTTTTTCTGATATCCAAAGAAGGGCCTGACACTGATGAAATTTTTACGTTGAAATGTGACTGGAATACTACCGCAGCGAAGTTCATCTGATGATTCCTTGGATATATCCATATATGGTACCATATATACGACCATATATGAGGCGTTGATAGCCAGAGTGGACCATTCCACAAACTGGCCGAAAATGAGTTATACAGTGCAATGGGTCTGTGGTTGCTCTATCTATCGAATTATTATTAAAATTTGACTCGTTCTCGAATGTGCTAAGAGAGAGCGCAACTTTTCAAATGGTCCGTCTGCAAATTGGCCGCCGATTTTGATGGCCAGAGTGGACCTTGTGGCTTGTAGAAATGTCCCTATGGTTCATGAGTCATCTGTTCACCCAAGAATGCTTGTATTTTTTTCTTCAAAACACCATAACAAGGCCCTTAATCAATCACATGAAATTAGTCGAAATTTTCAAATGCGATTTTCTCAGTTCAACACCTGTGTGGAATGGTCCACTCTGGCTATCAACGCCTCATATATACGGACCGGTTTATCAATGCATAATATTTGAAGCTACTTTCATACTAGATTTAGCGCTGATCGCCGATTGGCAAACAAGGAACTGTCTATCTTCAACCGCCGGTTGTCTGCCATTTTGGACTATTATCGTTTGGAAATTTCCAGGCCAATCTAGGAATTTAAGGTGCTTGCCTAGGAAAAACGTTAGGGCAACACTGATGTCCTAACAACCAAAGTTGTTGTCAATCAGAGTTGTTGTAATCTCCTCTCTCACCCACACACTATCTGCTGGTCGTGGAGCCAAGACAATCGTCATCATTGCTTTAATTGGTCGAGATGACTCTGAAAACTGTCGGTACAACCGCTAACAGAGTGGAAAGTACGCAAAACGCCCTTTTTTGTTGTTGATCTCTTTTTCTCCGCCGAAACAGCCCCAAACGACAAATTTGCCCTTAAAGCGAGGGAATTAGATTGTTGTTGTGGTACATCTGTTTTCCCTTTCTAAATCTAGATTCACGTACGTCTAGATTTACGCTGAAATCTAGATTTCGCTTCAAGGAGATTTTGTAGATTTGGTAAACCGGCCCTTAATCAGTTAATCAGCCGTTGAAGGTATCTAGCTAATTTTCTTTATTTTTCCGAGCGCTTTCGCCCCGCTGGGCCTCTTCAGGAGTAGACATTTTTTAGGATTTTTTCCGACACCAGGGTCTACTTTTCTCTACGATTATTGCCCAAAATATTTTTCAACTAGAATGAGACTATTTTTCAATAAATAAATGCGAAACACAGATTTCAGAGATCAGTGTTTCGCATTTATTTATTGAAAAATAGTCGTATATTTGTTGAAAAATCATTTTTTTATACATATCCCAGCCGAAAACTCAAAACTCCTGCCTAACCGCCCGATAACCCCCCGGTTTTCAATGGCACCAATTCGTCGTTTCCTAACTATAATTTCATATCGCTAGGCAATTTTCCAATCATCGCGGCAAACTGGTAGTCCGTGACCTCAACCGAATCTCGGCTTCGATGATCATCTGATGCCCCGGGGGGTTCGAGTAATGAATGAATCTCGTCCTCTGCGGTTTTTGGTCAGGCCATCATTACAATTCAATGCTAGGCGATGATTTCATAATAAATCGCTCAATAATCTATCCAACGTCTCTCATTGCTCCATATTGGAAATTGATTTCACTTATTATGATACAAATCTATCAATCCGATACGAGATGACCTCATTTCGATTTTTTACGCTATCCTAATGCTATCTACTATTACAAATCCAATCGGTCCCAGAGTGGTGCAGGTCGTTGTTATTTCAGTAATCCGATAGGTTCGTTACCAACTGAATTTTCATTCGTGTAAAATTGTGTCAAAAAATCGCTTCCCTCGACTATTTATTTTTAGTTATATATGTCTGCACAAAATTGACGTTTGCCAAATTTCAACTGACGTTCAAACAATTTATTAATGTAGGTATTTATTATTGTAAATGATTTATTTTCACGTTTTTTGGCCACTTCCTCATACCTCTGTAGCTGTCATGGCTGGAAAAATTCGACGATCGAATCTCCTCCGACATTTTAAACGCTTTCTTCCTGAATCGAGATGGGATTAATTCATCATTTTTTCTACGTCCCTTATCAGCCTGATAAATCCAAAAAACGACATCAAGATCAATTTTGATAGTGTAGGAATTTGACGTAAATCTAAAGGCAGCCGTATCACGGCGCGACGGGGCTATCATGGAGTGAAAGATTTGAACCTTTCCGACCGGCGCGGCGGTTTGAGCCGTTGAAGGGCGTGGCCATCGCGTCTTTGATTGGCCGAGCTCCGCCCAAGTGCCGCACGACCTAAGTGCCGCACGGCCTAAGTGTCTCATGGCCTGAGTGCCGCACGGCCTGATTGTCCATTCCGCGAGCGCGGCGGTTGCAGGTCGAGCGATTCTTAGTTCTTCAAAAAACAGCCTCGTTTTTTAACTATCCACTCATTACAGGTGGAATTGGCCATTTGACTACGTGTATTAAATTAGTGCCACTACGTTTATTTATTATATATTTTTTGAGAAATTATTTAATTTTTGTTGCCTCTACGGAAAGAGTAGTTTTTAAATAGTATACTTTGAGACGAGTTCTATATTTATACGCTCCTAGAGCAAACGAGCTTTAAATGGTCATATTGTAATTTTCTACTACCTAACCGATTTATTTCAGAATTCTAACGTGATCGTAGCGAATAGCAATTTCTGGTGATATTCAAGAGCATTGTAAGTGTTAACTTGTACTTATTATACCTTTCGTAGGAATACTCGGATTCGTATCCCTCGCAATTAAGCGCAGACTCTCGTGCGGGGGTTTTTATTTTGTAAATGTTTCAAAATTTTATTGCGTAGATTTAGAAGGAGACAGTTCTTTCGTGCAATGAAGAGCCTCGACTTTGGCGACGTTTCTTTCGAACTTCCGGCTATTTATGTCAGCTGACATTTTTTAGCTTATTGAAGTGCGAATAATCGGGTTTTTGTGCATCAGATCATTCAGTACCTGTAGATTAGGTAGACCAAGTCTTCCATCCAGAATTTAGGGTTATTTTACTGGTGAAATTTCCAAAATTTATTTTCTCCGCCCCATATTAGGTACCTACATTGTTTTCAGCAAAATTGACAAATCGAAGTAATTTATTGATTACGTTTATAGAATGTGTGATAAATTTCATTTTTATTTATTTTCCAGTTTTTTGAAAATATAGCGAACCTGATAAATGTACCTCGATGAATTCATCTTCAACATCATTTTCGGGACAATCCGTGCATATATCGAAAATCAACATTTCCCGGCTTTGGCGAGCTATCTTTTCGAAATAAATCTGAACCGATTTTTCGCCTTTTTCAATCAACCTTTCATCTTTCTATCCCGACAGTCGCGGTTCGGTTGAGGCCTCGCCACTTGGATTCACGTCCTGCGGTTACGGTGAGGTAACTTTCCGCCGAGAATCGATCGGTCGAACATAATCGGATCCGTGACCGCTGACCGAATTTCCGCGAATTGATTTACCACGGAGTGTGGTAAGTGCATTTTCAAATTTCATTTTTGAAAGTTGAAGGGATTCTTTGAAAATCGGAGCAGTGTTGCCGGGGTTTCGTTTCTAACGGAATACCTTCGACAGTATTTTATGTTCTCGAGAGATTTCATCCTTAAGTGACCGATGTAGCTCAAAAATAAAAATCGGGTCGCAGGTTCAGCCTAAAAAAAATTTTAATCACCCATTTTTATCAACTTACTGGTTTTGAATTTCGTCACAGCTTTCGTGAACAGTTCAAATTTCAATGGTAGAACAGAGGGATTTTTTTCATTTGTTTACTCTTGAATTTCTTATCGGTGGAAAAAACGTTTCAATTCTTTCGAGATACGAGACTCTACTCTTTCAAGATCTCATCGATTACGCGAGCTCTGCCAATTCATGACTCTCAACTCGAGTGATCCACCTGCGGCAAGCCTAATCTGGTTCCTAACTGAAATTCGAGTTGCGCAACTGGAACCAAGGCACGGGAGGAAGTCGTTGGAATAAATGGCCCGTGTAGATTCGTTAAAACTCGAAAATAAAAATCGTCAAATTGGTAGCTGAGTGGGAAATCTGAGAATTATAATAATTGCAATTAGGCTCGGCTGAAAAAAACCCAATTAGCGAACCATTCATCGGACGAACGATCCCCACATTTGAACGATAATGAACCCTCCCGTATGCGTTACGTTAGGTGAATCATTTGCTCGTTTTCTTCAAATGCAAATTGGAAAACCTCCTTTTCAATTATGAGTCTCCGGTTTTTGCAAAACATCGATTCGCTCGCAATAACCTGTTTACTGTCTTCGAAACCAGTTATACAGCCGTATAAAGGCGGGTTTTGAGGAGCAGAAGAATCTCACTTTATTTCTCCGCCGATTTGTATATTTGTACAAACTTTTCCTTGTATTTTGGTCGAATGCTCAATATTGTGTCTGCACTTTACAGCTGCCAGCTGAGCCATCAGTCTTTTCAGCTTATCAGCCTTCAGTCTTTTAAGCTTATTAGCTACTTATCAGCCACCAGTCTCTTCAGCTTCTTATAAACCTTCAATCGCTTCAGCTTATCAGCTTCCTTTCAGCCTTCAGTTTTTCATCTTATCAGCCTTCAGTCTCATCAGCTTCCTATCAGCCTTCAGTTTCTCCATCTTATCAGCCATCAGTCTCTTTAGCTTATCAGCTTCTTATCAGCCCTCAGTCTCTTCAGCTTATCAACTCCTTATGAGCCTTCAGCTTCCTATCAGCCTTCAGTTTCTTCATCTTATTAGACCTCAGTCTCTTAAGCTTCCTATCATCCTTCAGCTTACCTATCAGTTTCTTAACAGCCTTCAGTCTCTTCAGCTTGTCAGATCCTGATCAGCCTTTAGTTCTTCAGTTTATCAGCTTCGTAAAGCCTTCAGCCTCTTTAGCGTATAAGTTTCTTATCAGCCTTCGGTCTCTTCAGTTTATCAGGTTCTTATCAGCCCTCAATCATTTCAGATTGTCAGCTTCTTATCAGCCCTTAGTCTCTTCAGCTTATCAACTCCCTATGAGCCTTCAGTCTCTTCAGCTTCTTATCAGCCTTAAGTTTCTTTAGCTTATCAGCCATCAGTCTCTTCAGCTTCCTATCAGCCTTCAGTCTCTTTGTTGTTGTTTTATCTGTTTCTCGGTGGCGCTGATGTGACTCTTGTGGCCGTAGGAAATTTTTGTCTATTGATTTTTACTTTTTGATGGGAGAATAAATTTAGAAGAATGCCTTGAATTTAATCAGGTAAACAGTGGTTTAGACGGCTTCATTCTCTTCGGCTACATCAGCCTTCAGTCTCTTCGGCAACATCAGCCTTCAGTCTCTTCGGCTTATCAGCTCCTGATTAACCATCAGTCTCTTCGGCTTATCAGCTCCTGATTAGCCTTCAGTCTCTTCAGCTTATTAGCTTCTTATCAGCCTTTAGTCTCTTCAGCATCTTATCAATCTTCAGTCTCTTCAGCTTCTTATCAGCCTTGAGTCTCTTCGGCTTCAGCATGCAGAGACAGCCCAATGGTCCTTGCCGCAGGTGGTAAGCCATTCATCATTGTAGGTATATCACTTCGATATTCGTTTTCAAAGAATTTCCAAACGTTCCAATGATAAATATACACTTTACCCTAAAAAATTGTTTCCGTATAGGGTAGGTGGGGGTTACTCTCCGCACGGGGTTAGTATCCGCACGTCCTTTTTTCGATTAAAATAAGCGATTATTATTCCGACCTCCCCACAGTGATAACGTTCCTCAACCACCAGTTGCCTCCCGAAACTTGAGGACGAAAGTCAACAAAGGAGCCGAGAAAATGAGGTAAGTTTGTTTTTCATCAGTTTGATTTAATATTTTTGTCACTTGCCTAATAGATTGTGAGAAACTTGTGATAGTTATTCAAAATGTTTAGCTTTCTTTTGAAAGGGGTTCTCATTAGCTTGAATATTACTGCTTAACTTCAGCGAAATCTTTTGTTTACTGTACCTGTTGAGGCATTTTTCGCCATTTTGGAAAAGGGGGCTAATTCCCGCACTTTTTTTGGGGCTATACTCCGCAGTTCTGGTTAATGTTTACTGCTTAACTATCTTGAATTTTTTTCAGAGTCATTTTTTTTAAGTTTTTGAAGTTTAAGTTATGAGTAAGTGCGCTTTTTTTAATGAAAATATTGGAAACCTGTTTCTACTTCATAGTTTATTAACAAAATTGAATAATTACATTGTATAATTACAAGAATAAATTGTTTAACAAATGTGTTTGAATCAGATATATTTCCCTATATTTCCTTATTTATTCCCTATATTTCCAGTTATTCTTCCCTACTTTTTACAATAGAGAAGAATAAATGGGGCTAATGGCCGCAAAATCTTTTTTTTATTTTAACGATATAGTTTCTAAAATAATAGTCAGAAACGTTTGGAGTTGTTATAGAATGATCAATAAATGTCTAATCTTTATACCTAATAGCAGAAGCTGGAAAAAATAACAAGATTATGTTGCATATGGTCTGAAAAGATAAAATTGCGGAGAGTAACCCCCACCTACCCTAGGTACCCCGCAATCATTTATATGAGGAAATGTCTAGAATTGACTTTCATCCGTGTGCAGGAGCTCGAAAAGTGACAGCTTGTTAAAGTTGGTACACCAAGGTGAGCGGGCGAGGAACACCAGCGATTGAGCCTCATTTTTTCGCAACAGGTGCGTATTTTTAGAAGCGTCCGAAGGGGGGAAGTGGGTAAATTACACCTTTTTCGGGAACTGGATTCGGTTTCTCCGCAGGGGCCGGTCCCGCGAGGCGCCGATCGCAGGAGTTCTGTTATATAAAAATCCGCCTTTTTTTAGCCCGAGACGGGGAAGTTCAGGGTCGGCCGGACTCCCGATGTGTGAAGTCGCGACGACGAAAGCGATGAACCGTGTAGTCGCGCGGTTCTAAAGTGGGAAGTGCAAGTCAGTATTGAGAGGGGAGGGGGGCTCTCGACTCGCCTTGGGCCAAACTGGCACCCGGTGCTGGCGACAGATCTCCCATCATCTCATGAAAAAGAGTCGGCTGAAATGTACCAAATTGTCATTCTTCGCTTTTTGCCAATTTGAAGGGTAGCTACTGACCTGATTATAGATTTTTCGATCTCGTTCTGTAAGTTTTTCACCCCCTAATTGTCAAAATCGGTTGGATTCCAGTGGTCCGAAACTTTTTCGAAGTATAATTTTTGGCATTTCAAAAAAATTTTTTTGTCCCTTAAAAAAAATTCCGATCTTTCTGCAAAAACAAATTTTGGGTAGAAACAGGTGTCCAACAAAATGAATACATTTCAATCAATTTTCTACACCCAAATCTCTAGATTTGTACGTTCGAAATTTTCTTTAACAAGTACAAGTGCACTCATGTTCGAAAACCATTCCTGCTTCTGGAAAGGGGCCAGAGTGGATGACGTGCGCTTTGTCACACACGTACCTCGCTCTGATTGGTCGGCATCGGAGGGCCAAGCTAGGAGGGAAGGACGCGACTACGTCACGAAGGCCTTGCAGTGGGAACGGTTGAACCGAGGTTGGCGCCAATGTAAATGAGAATCGATTCAACTCTCGAAACCTCCGGGTAGCGATGCGTTGACCCGGGAAGAGGACCGGTTGCAACGTGTTTTGGACTCAAAACACGATAGAGTTGAGCGAAAGTCACGAATAGCGATAGAATCTGTACTCAAGTTGGTAAACCAAAATGTTTTGGGACGAAGGAATTCTTCAAGAATTGCTTAAATGAGAATTGTACAAAAATATAAGAGACTTCTCTTCCAGGGTGTCTCGTCCGATGAGCCACACTCAACGCCTCGATTTCATAGAACTCAGTCGTTTTACACTTCCCCGATAAGTTTACCAAAATTCTTCCTGATGAATCCGAAAAAATTGGACGGATGATCATTTCAGAACACCTTCTCCTAGTGAATGAATGGGAGGCACCCCAGTGCCACCCTTTTTAAAAATGGTGGTACGATGAGGTGGACAAGTTGTGAGCTTAGGAACTGCAAATCCGGGAAATTTTAATTCAGGAAATAATGCGGTTGACCCTTGTGAAGACCCCCCCTGATTCCTGACTTTTATCTTATCAATGTCACTATCTCTTATCTCTGTTCGTGCAAAAAATATTTCAGAAAATTGCCATCTACATTCAAATTAATGTAAAACAAACCATCCTTAACACACCTGTTAACTGTTGGCACCTGTTAACAAGCTGGAAGGGGTTCGGGTGGCAGTTGCTAACGTCAGCTACTCGGGTGCCAGTTGCATCGTCCATTTCTCCGGTGGCAGCTGGCAGTGGCGGTTGTCTGGGTGGCAGTTAGGCGAAAAATCGGAAATGGGTTGGCACCGGCCAATCGTATTTAATCCTCCGGTAATGCAGGTAGCGTAAAACTTTCACTCTCCGGGAGGATTAGAACCTTTCAACACTAGACCCTTAGAGAACCTTCTTTCCTTTTCATCTGATCGCTCACCAAGTTTGGTTATCGCAGGGCACCGTTGCTGGGTCGTTGCTAACTTCACTCCGGTTCAATCCTACCTTCGGTATCAGAGAGGGTGCAAACGCTTCCGAAGATCCACTCAAGTGACACATTGCCTATGAGGAATGCCCTTTTTTGATTAAAAAGGATTTTTTTCAAAATTAGATTTCAATTTTTTGTTTCAATACCTATCTCATTGATGTCATCGAGTCCTCAACACCTGCAAAGTACAAAAACCACAAAAATTGAATTTTTGAAAAATTAAGTTTCCCTAATTTTTTGAATTTTAGAAACTTGTATAATGCTACAATTTTAAACGTTCGAATCCGGGAAATTTAAAATGAACAAATTCTCTTCTTCAAAAGGCAGCGTCAAAAAATTGTAATTTGCAATGCACGCGCGGTCTTGCCAGTTTGAATTGAGCGCCATTTCCAATATATCGATAGTAGGTCGACTCTCGAAACGACGGTATCGATTGTCGGCAGTAGGGAGGGACGAGTCGGTCGAGTCGAGAAGGAATTTCAGGTTCAGTTTCCGTTCCGTGCTCTTTCTGCAACGTAATGGTCGCCGTTCTTTCGCGTTTCGAGTGGATTATGTGCTTTAAGATTTCGATTCCCATCGTCCGCCTATCAACGTAGAATTGTCAAGGTATTTCGACTAATATCAATTACCATTCGATAAATTACAGCATCTGCCTCTGATCTTCGCCCTTTCCCTCGGAACAACCTAACGGCTGTTGTCCCGCCTTGGACCGTTTCATGGCACACCTACTTTATCTGGAACTTGATTTTGATTATTTTCTCGATTTTTTCCATTTCTCCGTTGTCATTTGAAATTATCGATCTTTCGTTCGTCGTTTGTCAATGGACCGGATCCGATGTGACTCATTCCGTGGGAAGATCTTCCCTCTCAAGTCGAATTGGCGACTCAGATTAACGATGAGCGCTCTAGCGGCCGAGCGGCGGAACTAGTATTGGTTGGACAACCCCGGCTCCAGTCCCTTGGAAAGCATAGCCATTGAACAGTTTTTTGATGAATTTTCTTTGATAACTCCAAAATGTTCTAGCTCGAGTGATTTTGTACTTTTCCGTATGGATATTGGTATTGTTAACGCGAAAGAAAAATGAAATAGGCCCACTGACTTATACTAAAACATTGTTATAAGAAGTCTAAGGATATCTGGGTCTCAATAGGTCTCAGATCATGTCATCACGCTGGTTTTGTTTATTTTGGTGACGAAAATTTTCAATTTTCTCGCACGTTGCCATTCATTAGACTAATCATACAAGAGTATAAAACCAGTGGTGCGTAGATAACACACAATACTTCCATATTTTGATACGTATGTACCTACCTACATTTCTGACGCAATTGAATTATGTTTTGACTGCTTTTGAGGCAAATAAAAGCATCTATCTATTGATCAAAATGTTAATCGCAGGTTTGCTACGAAATTTTTACTTCCATATTTACGGAGGAGGGAATGGAAGTATTGGAATCGTCCTAAAATCGAAAATCGGAACGAAGCTTCATAAAAAACGATCACTTATAGGTACACATTTACTCAGAATCACTTCCCGAACAAGTGTCTGTGTGCCCGTCTGTGGTCAAGCTTAGTGAAGTTAGCAACGGTTCAGCAACGGTCAACTGCGTGTTTCTTTTCTAACTAATTGGTCTCTAGGGACATCTTGGAACACATTTATGGCTGTACATGAATTGTGCCACCAGTCACATTGTACGCCTTAGGACTAAACACCTTGGTGTATCCAACACCTTCTCGGATAAGTAGGTAGGCTATAAAATATCTTGCTTGATTAGCGTTTGACTGATGAGTATGTCGAATTGGACTGATGAGGGATGTTTTTCTGTCTTGGAGATGCGAGCGCAGCGAGCATCCAGGTCACCTGATCTGTATAAGGAATGTGTGAAGGAACAGTTAGCAACGAGCTGTACGGACTGTATGACTGGTGGCACAATTTTAAAATTGCCATAAATGTGTTCCTAGACGTCCCTAGAGTCCGAAAATTTAGAAAAGAAACACGCAGTTGACCGTTGCTGAACCGTTGCTAACTTCACTCTGGTCTGTGGTCATTTACAACCAGTGGTGCTTAACACACAATGCTTCCATATCTTGAAACGTACATATTTGACAAAATTCGATCATATTTTGACTGTTTTCAAGGGTGTTTAGGTCAAAAATATCAAAAAGTTCACTATGCAAATTTTAAAATTCGCAACAAAAAAAATCGTTCCATTTTTGGAATATAAAAAATATCCACATATTCTGCAAGGTAAAACGAAGATTTTGAGACCAAGAACGGTCAAACCGGTCCATTTTTGTGGCCGGAAAAAAATAAAATAGAAAACACTAAAAATGCAAATATGTCGGAAGTACTGTGAGTTATTCAAATTCCGATTAAACAGGGTGTTAGGTCTTGCCGAGACAAACATTTCAGTTCAAGAAATTTGAAAAAAGGTTGAGAATTGAGGGAGTTACGGTCATATTAGTAAATGGATGAGAGACTGTCCAACCAATAGCCGCCATTGTAGAGGCGACCGCAGCGCACTCATCGGTAATCTGAGTCGCCTATAGAGGTTACTCAATCGGATGCCGTTTCACTCCTATTCGACGATCGCCTTGTCACGAACACCTGTCACATTCCGATAATTTTTTCCATCCGATTTCTCGTCACGTGTGACGCATTTTGACCGTTTGACGCAAATTTCTGATATATTCGCCGACACGGTTCATATTGGACATTTTCTAACCGCCTCCGGCAGCATCTGGGACGTTATCGAACGCGACCACGTTGTCTTATCGCTGCAGGAAAACCTGCGGAAAATTTAGGGCGTGGCTCTGTCTTTTTTTCAAAATTTAAACATTTGTTTTCGTCGAAAAAAAATTGTTGGGAATTTTCTACGCAAATAGGTATGTCGGATATTATGAAAGTATTTATTCCACATTATATCCCTGCATTCTATGTGCAAAAAAGAATCAAATTATAAATGTCTACCTATTCGGCCAAAAAAGTAATGATTGGTGCGTTTTTACTTCCATAATATCGTAGGATGAATGGAAACGCATAGGTGCGTCCAAAAGTTAGAAAAACCCGGATCGGAAGTTTAGAAATTCAAATTTTTTTGAAAATTCATATTACTTGCCTAAAAATGACGTCTTTTCAACAGGAATTTCTATCACTCACAGTACTCCCATGATATTAGCACAGTGTTTTACTGGCTATCAAAACCGTGTGGCTAAATGTTTACAAATCTGGGATTTCCGTTTTATGAGACACATCTAGACACCCTTTCTCAAAAAATGATTTTTAACCTGAGTAAGCTTTACCCTGGTAAGCTGCTTAAAGTCGGGTTGGATTATTCAATTGAAAAGGGTTGAAAGTTTGACAACTTTCTAAGGTCCTCGGGTGTACAATGGATGAGGAATGTCCGTGGGTCGAGATCCTCTCAGGAATTTCCATCTGCACTACAATGGCAAAAAGAATTCCATTTTCATGAATCGAAAGGCTTGTTCGATCAGTCCAGTCCTGGATTTGTTAATAGCGACGCCTGGAAAATTCAACCAATCACGTGGCTTGAATTTGTTTGGCCTGATGGAACGTACCCAATCAAATGGGGGCAGTGTTGCCAAGTTGGGGGGTTTTTCCCCGAATTTGGTCGTTTTGTAATGCCAGAGGGGGATTTGGGGGTGAAATGTTTTGGGGTTTTTACTGAAGCCAGGGGGACTAGGAAAAAATTACAAAAGAAGAGATAACAGCTAAGTACAGCAGATAAATTACAGCTAATAATGCCACTGCAGAGATTTGATTCGAAAGATTGTTACTCAAATAAAGGCCATTAAATGGCCCAAATTTTGGGAATTGGGATGTATCTGCCTACTTGAGGATACATATAATTTGTGTTTTGTTATGTTTATTGACTGACTTTGCAAGCTTCACTTGTCAAATTTGACCTGTTTGAAGGTTCGTATAAAAGTTTGATTTTATTGTAAAAATCAGTGAAATAGTTCACTTTTGATTCGTCCCTAACTTTTGGGTTTTTTTCTCGTTTGGGGGGTTTTTTTGACGTTGTCTCAGTGGTTTTTGACGTCTGCACATTGGCAATACTGGATGGGGCAAATTCTAATATGGATTGGCAGTCTCCATGTTGACAATAAATTCGTCGAAACTTTGGCAAACGAGACGGGGTTTTCTGAGTGACATCAACATCTCAAGAGTCGATCAGCATTTGATGGGGGTGCTACAGAAATAGATGCCTATTTTTGAGACGGTCTAGAAGGCTTTCGTAATCAAAATGTCCCAAAATTCGAGAATTTACTGTCGAATAAAATTCCCAAGGATGTTGTGCTTATCAATCGCTCTCGAGCTTTTTCCTCTTTGAATCTGTTGCTCTTTTTTTTCGTTTAAATCGCTCTGTTGACGATCACTCTTAGGAGAAATGGCCATTTTTCGACACAGCTGGTCACGCGGTCACATAAAGATCGCAGATGGTCGATAGCACGACTGACCTAGACAATCGTAGGATCGTTAGCGTCGGCGCAATCCGTCGATTAGGTTTTCGCGAAAGTGAACCTTTTATGGAGCCTTGGATGATTCGCTCTGGTTGCGGCATATCCTAGACGGTGAGCAGTGGATGATCTATGCTGATCTCTGATGTGAGTCACTGGAGTGTATCAATTTCTTTCAAAACGGTTATTTTCGAGTCATACAATGAGTGCAACAATTCACTATTCGAAGATTGTTGTAAAAATCGATGCTAAGTATATGCCTGAAATACCTACCTGCGGCACATTCTAGGTACATACACTCTGTTTTGGTACATTTTCCCAGTTTTTCTCCAGTTTTTTAATGATTGCGGCTTTTGACATGGATCGTACAGAAATCTCAATTTCAACTAACATTCTCTCTGTTCTAGTTTGTGAAAAATCGTCAACTACCCGAATGATGATGGTCTCCGGAAGCCCCCAACCCCCGTCTCTATTGAGCGCCAGATTGAGCGCCCAAGATAAGAAGGACTTGGACAAGTTCACCAAGTTTTTGGCCCTCAAATCGGCCCAAATCATCGTCCAGTCGCGGATGGGAGAGAAAATCAGCACCAGGTGTAACCCCGAATCGTCTGGCACAGACTGGGTAAGAATGAGAGAGATTTTTCATGTACGCCTGCTCAGTGAAACAATACATTGCGCATTCAGTTTTTTAGGAGAAAATATAAAAAAAAATCATGGGTGACCGTAATTTCCCATTAATCTTTTTCAGTTCAATCTGGCCATCAAGGATTTGCCGGAAGTACTCGCCGAAGCGAAATCAGCCATGAACAAGGGAGGCCCTCGACTTCCACTGTGCGTTGAAATCTTCCTGAAAACAGCTGAAGGCGACACGATGGTGCTGGAAAATTGGGCCGTCGGCGTCAAACCTGAAATGGTCGACCCCTCAGTTCGCGTGACGTACACGGTTTACAACCGGATGGGAATCCTTCTGAAGAGTTTAGTGTCCGTGACCCGGGTCACTCCCGCTTACAAGCTATCCCGGCGGCAAGGGCCCGATTCCTACGTCATCTGTTACAAGATTTACGTCGGGGAACCACAATTGACAAATCTCGGTAAGTGCGATGATGATGAGGTTGTAAATCGAGTGCGAGCCGAAATAGCTGAATTGTGAAAATTGTCACTGTATAGCTTATTTTAGGTTTGAGGTTTACCTCTTTCTTGATACCTTGCAATCCGTGTTCCAGGTGAAGGCTACAATTCTATGAAGGTGGGCCAACTGAGCACACCTGTCGGCACGATATACCTGTCGGTCGCCTACCGGACGAAAATGACGATATCTCCACAGCCCAGCAACGATTCGTCCATAATGGTCAAAAGCGATCACTTCCGGCCGGAATCCAGTCCGAAACATGGAAGACCCAACAGGTGATTTGTGTTTATGGTTATATTTTGTTTGCTGATATCCTCAACATGACATCTGACGTATGATGGATGACATGATGATACGTTGAGATGACGCATTGCATAGGGGCGATGGCATAATACATTGTATAATATACAATGTATATTACAATGTATATCATATTATGTATTACAATGTATATCATATTATGATGATGTATCATATGACGACCGCATTGATACGACTTATGACATGAATGCCGATGGCAACAACAGTAGCAATACAGCAACCATCACAAACAACAACAGCTACAGAACAACAACTCACTGCAACAACAACAACAACAACACAAACACAGCAAAAAAAAAACATCGCAACAACAATCAAACAACACCATGACAACAATCCAACTACAACACAACTTCATAACTAACAACAACAACAACACCAAATCTAATAACAACACAAAAACAACAAAACTAACAACAACAGCCACAAGAGCTCATCAGTGCCACACGAACAAGATACAACAACAACAACTAACAACAACAACAACCAAAACCACAATGTGACAACAATATTATCCATCCGTTCATCATCATCGACAAAATCCATTTCACTTGACGGCTACGATGGTGATTTTGTGACTGATCATGCGATGACGTATGGGGTAATATCATTAGGGAAGATGACATGACGATCATGAGGACACCTAAAAGATGAGTTGGTTTCCCATGCCAAACAAAAAACTGTACGTCATTTATGGAGTAAATCAGCCCGTCCGTCTGTCTATCCTTCTGTGCGCACTTGGCTGTATCTCCCTCCTACCTATTTTGGAATTTTTTTTTTCAAAAAAAATTTATCCGAACGACCTCTATCTACAATCTGCCCACAACCGTCTGTGTATAATCTCTTATAGGTGCCTTGCGCTTACAAAGTGTGAGTTCTTGTAATATTCGTTTTGAACAAGCCCATTAATTTATTTTTCTTCCAAAATTTGGATGTATTTTGTCTATCAACGCTCCACCTGTCAGAGAATTGCCGATTTTTCGTATCGCTGATATATATATAGATTCGTATTTAGTCCTTCGGTTGTCCTCTGTTGACATAATAATGGTAAATGAGTCCGGTACTTTCAATATGAGCTATAAACACCGTAGATTCGTTGGGAAGCTGCTGTTTGACCTATTTTGCAACTATTTCAGGATCTATAGAACGTAAAAAGGCTGAATAGCATTAACTGGCGAACGAACATTATTTCGAAGCCCATCAAACGTATTTATTGCAATAATTATCTGTAGATTGTTTCTGAACGTTTACAAAATTGATGGTACGTTGCCCGCAGGAAGCTTTGGTTAAAGGGGTCGAATTAATTTTACAGGTTAATAAATTCGTCGTCAAACGTCGCACTTAAATGCTCGTAAAACGTTAAAGCCGTCCATTTCGAAAAGGTCACGTAACAGAAATTTGTGATTTACTCCAACATTTTAGGCTGCCGGGGGGCAATTTATTTTCGAGCCGTAAACTCCCATTGTTGGCGCTTTCACCGTTGATTTACGGTTTTCGGTATCGGGTTGTTTATTTCTGTTCTTTCTGGCTATCTTATCGAAAGTGGGTAACACAAGAGCGCTCGCTCACCTGGCGTCCGTTGGATAATTCGTAAGAGGTTTTCGACCTGTACCAATTGTCCCCGATGCTAATGCACCGTGAATATAATTTTCAATTATCATCGCAAGATTAACTCGCCCATTGCTCCACATTGTTTGTCCATCGTTTTGCTCGTTAGTTTCAATTTTCACTATCTCCGAGCGGCTCTTGGTCATTTTCACCATTGACGTTAGTCCGAGGTCGTTATCGGCCGCTCTTCGAGATGATCTCGAGTTATCTCCGGAGTTATCCTCGGATCATCGGATTCACGTCTTTCGTCCCTCTTTTGAAACGAGGAAAGATTAAGGTTCCAGGGATTATTTTCGGCCGGGAAATTGATTACTGTTGTAATCATTTAATGGAGATTGTTCCACTTTGAGGACAAATCCGCCATCGTGCGTTAGAAGGGATTTCGTCGTTTTATTAGCAACACCTGCTATCTCATGGTTATCGATCTTTCAGGACGGTTTTCAATCACTTACAGAATCTGGTAGGAAATGCTGAAAACGTCCATTAGGCTTCCATAAGTCACCCATGGAAATGCCAGTTGTGCTGACCGATTGGATCAACTTAGAAGTTATATTTCCGCCTATGGTTATTACGCTGCTCGAAGGAGAGAGACGCTCCTTACGTAAAATTTAATTCTCTACAACTTTGATTCTATGGCATTTTTCGATTGGGTGCGCCGTTTTTGATGTACAGGCTCCGAAACGCGAGCTTAGCCCATTTTTAGGCAATTCCAAAAAAAGGCCAATCTTTTTCTTCCTATTGCGGCCGAACGGCTGAACCGATTTTAACGTTCAAGGTGATCGTTCGACTCAGAATTTTATATTGTTCAATAGTGAATAGGGAGCTATTAGCTGTAGGGCACTTTATTTACGAGTTATTTGCGAATTGCTGAATATATGCCATGAAACTGTGGTTTTTCGGCAACCAAAAATTTTGCGCAAGGATGATTTTAGTTAAAAATGTAAAAACACGTTCCAAGGCACCCACACCCGTGAAAATTTGGTTTTGTTGGTGATGTTTTAGGTAGAATCCATAACTTGGACTGATTTCGTGGTTGCTAATTTTCTCAAAAAATGATTGGGTTTTTCTCTTATTTTCCTCGTTCTCCGTAATGAAAATTTACCCTCGAAAATGACCCTGTCTCCCAGCGGTCGCTGTTATTGTCATTATCGATCGTACCATTTGATAATTCACGGCTCCCTTCGAAATCGGTCACTATCGATTGGCAACAATTCAAGGCCGAGGCTTCCATGAATCGTTTTCCGGCTTGACGCTTATCTTCCGCTTTTGTCGTGCTTATTTGGCGATGTCGACCAACATGATGTCAGCTTTATTGTTTTGTCATGTTGGCCAAATTTATTGAAAATTCGGCCTTCTTTTGAAAATAAATTGATGCCTACGTCGCTAATATGGGGAACTAATTCTTTTTTGCAATTTAGTCGGATTTTTTGTTGTATTTTCATACTCTCCGTTTATTTTGGGGGATCGGTGGGGCCAAGGGGTTTTCCGCAATTCCATACTCGGACCCCAGTCGAGGGCTAGGGCCATCGCCATCTTGCAATAGAATTTTGTGACCCTTCCTTTCAGTATTACCTTATCAAAGCCCCCCCCGTTTCTGAGCTCATAAATCTAGAAACAAGGCAATTTTTTGTTTACTTTGCTCGAAATGTACTTACCTAACCTGATTTACTCGTACGCACCGAACAAGTCCTCCATCCGTGGAAAATTTTGTGCCCACTCATGACCAGCCTTGAGTTACTCGCATTTGCCCATCCGTATGGAGACTTGGTAATGAGTCGGCCACTTCTTGTTTGACCAGTTTCCAAGCCAAGGAAATCAGATACGTCACATCGAAGGCCAAGCAATCATTCTTATGGTCTTTCCTGCCGATTATTGCCCCCGAACTCTAAATATTGACAGTCATTCGATTCACATAAACTGTCTCCTAATATTTGACAGATAGTTGACGCAGAGTACGCAGCAGCGTACGTCATCTTTCTTCGAGAATGATCCGTCGGGATGGAGAGATATCGTGGATCTTATCGTACGATCCGTTCACAGCCCATAAAATGATAACAGGCTCATTAACTTGATTTGTGCCCTAGGTAATTTGCATGACCGATATTGAGATATCCTAGTAAAAGTAGATTCTTCAGCTCATTCGCTGCAATTATTGTTCCATAACTTTTTTGTGAGCCCTGTACACTTTTTCATTTTTTGCATCTTTTTAAACTTAGTTTCAGTAAAACGGCCATAAGCACGTCAAATGGTGGAGTAATCGCAAAAATGAGGATATCGTTGGAAAGCTGACATTTCCCGGAACTTGTGCTGGGGTTTTGCATTTTTTCCAGTGCTAAACAAACGTTAAAAAATAGTAATTTTCAAAAACTAAGCATTCCTCAACTTTGGTCTCACTTTTTGCCTTTTTAACCTAATGTTGGAAAAATGTGGATACCGTTAAATTATTGGAAATTTAACGCTCTTTCCAACGGTATTATTGTTTTTTCAATTACTTCAAAATTTGAGGGATTTATGGCTATTTTACTGGAACAGAATCAAAAACGTCGGAAAAAACTTCAAAGCGAAAAAACTGTACTTTTTCAGAGGCTTACAAAAAAGTTTACGGGACAAAAATTATAGCAATTGATGCGAAGAATCGGCTTTTTTCAAAATAAACTAATTTGAGCGCCGATCTTCGAATTCGGCTCGTTTTATCGTGATTTTGACCGCAAAAAATTCGATTTTTTGCTTCTGGTTTGCCAGTAGGGCTTGTAATCGCCTTATTTGCGGTTCCCTCAAGCCAAATCGCGGAGGAAGTTTCACAGTCGTGTCCTAACGTTAACGAAACGCCGAAATCATAGGTGTAACATGATCGGTCGGCTGTGTGCGACGAATCGTTGCGAAGCAACAGCGGTGGCCTTCCTCGGTACATTCGCCCTTATGAGCTTGTATTGCCTTATGCAGTCGACTTACGTAAATGGCAGACGGTTGCATAATTTACCATTACCAGTTTTTTTACCTGTTTATTTTTACCATCGGATCGGCTATCCGGGGAGAATTTCTCGGCGAAGTTCTGGCGGCCTATGTCAACAAGTTGACGGATGGCGCAATTGAGACGCCTCTTGCGGTCTTAACGAAAATTGGATGGGCGTTCCTGATAAGCCTTGCATTATCCTCGAGGTTTTCCATTTTTTTGTAACGTGTTGTAACTGAAAACCGAGAATTTTCAGCAGCGAGCCTGTGCTGGGAATCTTGTGCAAATTTGCACGAATTTTATCGGCGGTTATAAAATAATATCTTCCCCATGGAGCTAATTCAAGGTTTTTAGTCTATTTGGAGTAAAAATATGGTGGACAAACAGTCGATTTTCAGCACATTATTCCAACGCATTCTTCGAAAAACATTTTTTGCCATTTTTGAGCGTTTTTTGTTTAAATTGTCACTGTTTTTCTGGGAAGTCATAATATGACAATATATTATGACAATATTATTGTCCTGGGAAGATCATGTAGGCATTGGGTTGGTACTACTGCTAATAGTATATTGTACAATTCAACTATTTCCCCCTAACACTAGCTCGAATGACCATGCTTTTCTGATATAGTCAATTTCTTCTACTCCTAAATCACGTACATTTTTCAAAGTAAACAAAAAAAACCAACTAGTTTTTGCATTATGTGGGGTATGATCTTCCTCTCTTCAATCGCTCCTCTCTTATCTCTTTCAGGAAATCAAACGTTGATTACAAAATGGGGCCAAAAACATTCTTCGCTAAAAAGGCGGAAGTTTCGAACGAAAACTTTATTAATTTAATAAATTTTTAGCGCATCCGTGGTACCTACCTAACGGTTATCTAACTCAAGTTGCAATCTGAGAGAGGAATTGAATAAATTATAATCAATAATAATGAATAATTAATTTATATCAATCTTGGGATAGTTTTTTCAAAAATCTTGGCATGGAAACATTGTAGGATAGGAAATTTCTTACTTTTTGCACCTCATTTTTGGATTTTTATTCAGTTTCCAAAACATGAACTGCCAGTTATCACTTTTCAACGTTTTTTTCTGATTTTTTGCTGTATTTATTCACTCCGCATTCACATTCAAACTTCCTCGTACGGCGGTCGTCTGCCCGAAAACGTGATTTTCAGTGCTGAATAATCGTACCGAATTTTCCTCAAATTACTCGTCAACTCGTCAAGCGGTAAAAAAATATCCGGCCCCTTCCCACACAATTATCACAAACGGGAAGTTCCCATTTTCAATAACACGGCGGCCGATCGCTCGTTGAAAAGTCGATTTTTCGGCCCGTGAGAAACCCGTAGTTTGTCCCCTTGTTTATTAATAGAAACGACTGAAGGAAACGTGATCAATTTCATTGTTGTTGGAAGTATGTCATTTTGTACCCGTGGCCGTTGTATTAATAGCCCGCGAGCCTGGGTTCATCATTAGCGAGAATTGATTTTTCTGCACGCAAAACCTGAGCGGCACGAGGTTCACACGCAGTACCTCGGATTGTAAAGTAAACCGCCGTTCCAGGCGTTGGCTTTTCGCCCGATGACCGAAGTTGTCCCGGGCGTGCCCTGCCGCCCTCAAGGAAAGGGTCGTAAACGTTCAGGACATGTCGCTCTAGTCTCAAAGCACCTTGTCCCATATAACTGCGATTACTCCTAAATTATCGCCAATTTCCTATTATTTATTATAATAGTAAAAGATTTCAATCTCCGCCAGGATTCGAACGTGGCACCTCCTACTCTCTTGGCAGACGCCTTAGCCCTCCGGCACCAGAGGGCCCATACAGTCTGGGAGGTGTGCCATCGCCTTAGAGGAACAACCTTTCCATGGTTCGAGTCCTCCCGGAGAAAGAAATCTCCATTCCCACTCATTTATGGAAAGTTGATACTTTTTGGTAGTCTCTCCAAAACTGCAGCAATACCGAAATTCGGCAAACGTTCCAAAAATACCAAAATCCTTCGAGGAAAGTTTTATGCTGGTATTTTATTGCCCCCGAGCGAAGGTTCTTTAGCTAATTCTGCATTGGGGTCGAATTTTGAATGAATTTGAATAACTTTTGATTTACGTCAATAATATTCTCCCTCGAACGAACACCCACTTGAAGAGTGATAATATTGTATGTTAAGTACGATTATTGTCATTCGATTGCCATTGTTAGTATTCGATTGATTGATGCATGATGACTGATCAGTAGCGATTAAAACGGTACGAAAGAAAACCCCCGTGAGAACCAAGGCACTTGAAAACCGATACCTTTCTTTTACATCGTTAGTTCGCTCCGATTAAAATTATATCAAATTAATTAAGGCATCCAATATTCGAACATTAAATGTTAAATGTGTTAAAAGAAATTTTCTTTCACCTTGAATCACAAAAATTGAGAAACATTAAGGATAGAGGGCGTCAGAAATGTTGAATTATGGCAACACTGTGTGGTACCTCTGCACCGAATGCCCATTTAATGATTTCTCATTGCAGCTGTGTACAGAAACCTCAATTTGATGTCCATATCCTCAATGCATTGGCTCATTACTTGCTAATCTGGAATTGTAGAACATTGGCAACCCTGGAGAATAGAGAGGATGCTCCAGTGCTGCCACACGCTCCAATAATATCCCTCCGTGAAATTATTCTCGGCGACACTTGCGACCTGCAGTCAAAAATTTTAAATCATTTTTCGTTCTTTGTTCCAGCGTTGATAGCGATCCGCTCAGCGAAACCATCAAGTCGGGCGCTTTCGCCGAGAGTTTGAAAAAGCCTCGCTTGCCGCCAGATTTCGACCCCCTGGCCGACATTCCGTTCAGCAGTTTGCTGTCTTTGGGCAAACCGCCCAAAAAAGCATCGCCATCCGTGACTGATACCCTCGTGCCGGACGATACGCCGACGCAGGATGACAGCGACAATGGCAATGTGACGCCCAAATGCCCGTCGCTCTCGGACGATTTCATTATGGTAGACTTGGTAAATTTGAACTAGAAAATAACTAATTTCTTCCCCGCACAAATGAACTAACTGCACGAAAAATGAATATTTGCATTAAATAGATGCCAGATCCGTGGCGTGTAATTTTAGGGCTGTATCAGACAAACGGCTCAACCCGCCACCTCCAGACGACAGGTTGGGGCGATCGCAGCCAGCCCGAAAGATTCGACGATTTTGGTTTGAGCCGTCGGAGGGCGTGTCCAGCGTAGCAATCGCGGCTCTGATTGGCCTCACGCTCAGGCCCGCCAAGGCGGCTAAGTGCCTCACGTTCCGCCACTACAGGCCCGCCGAGGCGGCTGAGTGCCTCACGTTCCGCCACTACAGGCCCGCCGAGGCGGCTGAGTGCCTCACGTTCCGGCACTACAGGCCCGCCAAGGCGGCTGAATGCCTCACGTTCAGGCCCGCCGAGGCGGCTGAGTGCCTCACGTTCAGGCCCGCCGAGGCGGCTGAGTGCCTCACGTTCAGGCCCGCCGAGGCGGCTGAGTGCCTCACGTTCAGGCCCGCCGAGGCGGCTGAGTGCCTCACGTTCAGGCCCGCCGAGGCGGCTGAGTGCCTCACGTTCAGGCCCGCCGAGGCGGCTGAGTGCCTCACGTTCAGGCCTGCCGAGGCGGCTGAGTGCCTCACGTTCAGGCCCGCCGAGGCGGCTGAGTGCCGTTCAAGTTGGCGGCTCCACAATTCGGAGGTTGCGGGTTGAGCCGTTGTATGATTGCCTCTTTACGCTTAATAATCTATTTTAGTTGGAGTGTGCGGTCAATTTTAATTTTTGAATCGCGCGTTGTACGCTCAATTTTACCCCCTCTAATTTGGAATGAGAGAACTTATTTGAGAACTTCTTTATTTTTTTGTAAAATCGGGATTTTCGGTTGCTAAAGAGTAAAATCAATTCCTGTGATAATTCCTACGATAATGACCGTATAATTCCTTGGATTTCTGTTCCATGTAAAGTCGTTAAAACGTACACCAGCTTCTGTCCAAGTGATTACTACTCTCATTTTACTGTTCCATAACGCCTATCTTGCATTATCCAAAGATTTGCGGTTTTCCCGATAAAAAACTCGGTAAACCTCAGCTAAAATCTGTCGGGATAACTAATTCGCTGCAAGATAAGTCGAATCGCTCTAGATAAGGTTCGATGCACTCTTAGGAACGAAAATCAGTTTCCAAGTTATTTCCATCAATCCTGCGACCCTTTTGTAATAATTTTTTCAACAATAAAACACCATCGCTCTTTTCCTGCTTGTGCGATAAACATTACGAAATTTTCCATCGCCTCATTTCGATTTTTATTATCGCAAACCGGCCTATCGTTTCGCTCACTCGAGATGTGCTCACCTTTTTAACGACCCCGGCAAGGTTGCCTATTGTTCCCGAAATACATTGCTATCTCAATCTTAGGGATAATGACTCTCGAGATCGGATAGTACCGCGTGAGGTTATCATTTTGTTCTTTCGACAAGTTCGTCCCGATTTAAACTGATAAAAAAACCCTGAAAAAAACAAACTCATCAATTTTCTTGATACCTACGTTAGGGTCTTATCTTCCAGTATTATTTTATAGAATATTATACAATAATATTACAGAATACTATATAACAGTTGCAATTCTAGATAAAATGCGAATTTACTTCTGGTTTTTTAGGAGTTATATTTTTATTATTTATAACGTATCCATATATTTACAACATATTTCGATAATGGATATAATATATTATTCAGCATAGAACAGTCTATAATTTGTATGTGACCCCGGTGATTGCGTATGAAAAAAAATTGTCAATAATTCCAGATGTATTTTTATTGTTGTTGTTACAGAAAACGCCTTTCGCCGGTTCCAACGCCAACACCGATCTGGGCCTGTTCTACAGAGAATGTCAAAGCGCTCCACAACTGGAGGCGTTCGCCAACGATCCCCCAGTCTTAGATCAGGTATAAAATTCGAATAATTAAAAAAAAAATATTTTTTAATCCAAAAAAAAAATTTTAATTACCTAAAAAAAAATTATTCAAAAAAATTTTTATTCAAATTTTTTTTAAATCTATTATTAAAAAACAATAAATAAATATTAGGTACAAAAATATTTTTAAAAATATAACAACAATTATTTTTTAATTTTAAAAACTATTTTTTAATTTGGCGCGAATTTTTTTATTTGAACAACTCAAGTATAAAGTCGCTAAAAAATTTAAATTCTCAAAATTTGGTTAAAAATGCCAAATCGGTTAACTCAAATTCGAGCATTTTTAATTTTTATAATAATTATAAACTATTTGTAATTATTTGTAATTTTCATTTTCGCTCCATGATTTGTCGGGCTTCGTCTGGCGCATCGCCACGGTTACGATGACCGCGAGACTAATGGGATTGGCTGAGGTCGAGGGTAACCGTGGAAATCGGAAACAAGGTCGGGGAAACCTTAAAAAGTGGAAAAGGTCAAGATCGCTGGAAAATTATTCAACGCGTTCCATAAGCGATTTTCAAAGATCTAAAAAATATTAAATTCAAAAATAATATTTTATATTAAATTATTTGGTTTAAAATATTTAACTTTTTTTTAAATTAAATATTCAACTTACATTTGATTTTAAGTAGAAATAGCGATGTTTGATTAGCGTTTTCAAGTCGGGATTACGAAAATCAATTACGATTTTCTAGAGTCGAATTTTTCATTTTTCCTCATGGTAGAATTTTGGTGGGGAAATTCAGTTAATACCTAAGTCAAAATCTCTTGAAATTCGACTATGAATTGTGAAAATGCGATTCAAGGGATGAACGATTATAACAAAAAATCTATTCATAAATTTTTTTTATTTTTGGCCTAAACAGCCTCAAAATTAGTCAAAATATAATCAAACTGCGTCAAAAATTTAAGTACCTATCGAAACATCGTGGAAGTATTGTGTGCTAAGTAGGCACCGTTGTTCAATTATCACAATTCCTCGTCAGCAATGCGATCGCTATATGCGTCGAATTTCCTCATTTCCAGGTCGGCGACCTTACGAAACAGCTCGAAGCATTCGAAACGAATCTCCTCGAGTATGACAACGTCATCACTCAGCTTTGCAACGCCGACAACAACAACTGAACCGATTTATCGTTAGTAGTTCAGCGTAGCTCCCTCGTCCTTTCTAGTCGCTGCCTCGTCGGCAGACATTTTTCGTGTTTTATGGAGGAAAAGTTCGATTTTACGATCGCGTACTGAGCCAACGTTTTGAAATGTTCCTTTTTGTATAAGAGACGCGCATTAGGGAAACGGAGTGAGTCGGTATGCACTCTTTAGCATATAGTATTGTTTATCGGTGGAAAAAAGAAAGAAAGGTCGCGTTGGTGGAACGAATCTCAACGTTTCTACGTCTGGTTAGAAAATGTTTTCAATTTTTGTTATCCCTGTCGGGCATTTTAGGAATTTTTGTCTGTTTTAAGATAATTTTTTCAATTATTGGCTTTCTTTCTTTTTTCCGAATTAAATTATTTGTAAATAACCGCGCGGGAATTCGAGTAGCATTTTTACAAGTTGCAGCGGATTTTTAGATTGGTATCTTCTGATTTGGGAATCGCAAGAACCGCTCAACCCTAACAGTCGCTTAGTTGTGCGGCACTCAGCCGCCCGGCGGCCCATTAAGCGGCACTCAGCCCGCTTAGCAGGTTGAAACGCGCGGCACTCAGCCCACTTAGCAGGTTGAAACGCGCGGCACTGCGCCCGCTTAGCACGTTGAAACGTGCGGCACTCAGCCCGCTTAGCAGGTTGAAACGCGCGGCACTCAGCCCACTTAGCAGGTTGAAACGCGCGGCACTCAGCCCACTTAGCAGGTTGAAACGCGCGGCACTCAGCCCACTTAGTAGGTTGAACCGCGCGGCACTCAGCCCGCTCGGCGGCCCATTAAGCGGAACTCAGCCAATCGGAGAAGCGATCGCCGCGGCTGGTCCCGCCCGTTCGAACCCCCTGCTGAAAAGATTCGATCGTCGAATCTTTCGGGCCGGCCGCGGCCGCCCCCGCAGCGTTGGGCGTTTGCGAATTGAGCCGTTCTCATGCTACAGCAACTTTTAAATTCGAGTGTTTCAAAAATACACGAGTTGTTATATTCAAAGATATAAATAGTTTCAGTTTGAAAATTTTCAGGTATAATGAATTAATTATACAAATTACATAATTTGTTCTACTTTTTATATGAATTGTTTAAACCATCTGGTCATCTGACCTGCATCGAGGAAGTTTTTGACTTTGTTTATTATGTCATTTTAACATACATTGTTTTCCAAAATAATAGGGTAATTCTCATTCGCTGGAAAACCCGGGTTTGATAATGCTGGTAATTTTTATCATTTTTCCGCGTTGAAGCTAGTAAATAGTTATGTACAGTTTTTTTTTCTTTTCTGAAATACTTATATTTTTTTGTATCGCTATTATCAAATTCATATTTTATTGTATTTTTTCAGAATATTTTCCCCCTGATATTTTTGTACAGTTTCTTTGAGAAAGTATATTATCCAACATTTTTCGCCGTTATGTAATATTTTAATAACTTATCACTTATTTATCCGGTCTTGGTTTGAAGCCAAATTATTTTCGGGAGTAATATTTATGGGATTAAGATGATGATGTTTGGAAAATTTACTATCTGTCAAAACAGATCAGTATTCGCCAATATTGTTACCTAAATTTTTTTTCTCGCGTTGTAAATTGATTTTGAATATTTCGAACGGATAACTAATTTATTGGTGAAATTGGCCTGAAATTTCAATTTATCGAAATTTAATTAAATTATCGGTAGCGAAGTATTTACCTGTAGTACCGTATTTATCTGTTGTAATCTGATCAAGTCGATGAATTAATTAATATTTTCTGCGATGGCTTCTAAGCAGTAAAATCAATGAATTTTCATAAATTCAAATTTGAGGTCAATTTTTTCGTGAAAGAAGAACGTCGAAAAATTTCGAATTTATTGAATCGGGGCTCTGAAAAATTGGGCTGATTGTTCGACAGAGGTTTTCCTCGATCCGTCGTTGCAACTCTTGTTTTTGGAAAATAATTCACAAAAACCCAAAATTGAATAATGCCAAATTTTCAACCTTGGAAAATCAATGTTGGAAAAAATAATGTAATTAACAAAATTTATGTCTTCTATAATTAAAAATTCATTTAAAAGACTAACATAATTACAACATAAAATGAGGTAATTTTTTTGACATTTAAATTTTTGAATTGATTTCATATTATTTATTCACAGCTTGGTGAGAAAATTTTCCAAGTTGGATCGACGTTTTGAGTAAAAACTCCAAAAATGCGGACTGAAAGAGTTCTCATATCCGACGAATGGCGTCGAAAAACTACACGTGTCCCGATCACGTGCATTTTAGGAATGTGTTTAGGAAAATGTATTTATACTGCGAAAAAGAAGGTGCTCGAGTGTGTTTATATCTTCTCATATCGACTGATCGATTAGAAGTAACGACGGATTTGACTGCGCCGATTTGAAATTCAAATTCGGCTAATCGACGCGCGCTTTTGTAACGCCAGTTTGTACGGGACGGTTAAAAACCGCGTTTTTCGGTTGCAGCATTGCAGATGAATTTTGGACATTTCAAAATTGAGAATGTTTCTAGAAAAACATTGGAGACTCAAAATTGTCAACCTAGTTACCATTCAGTGTCAAAATTATGTTTGCCGAATTTATCAAGATGCGCAGATGGATTGTCGAAAATTTGGAAATTTCGTTTTTACAATCGATAGTTTGATATCAATATTTTTTGGATCCGAAAAATCGATCGATAAAACGACGAAAGACCTTTTAAAATAATTATTTTTTTAATGCCAAATTTATCAAGATGCGCAGATGGATTGTCGAAAATTTGAAAATTTGGTTTTTTCAATCGATAGTTTGATATCGATATTTTTTGGATCCGAAAAATCGTTCGACAAAAATAATTTATGGGACCCTCAGTCTCAGCAGGACTTGAGCCGCCTCGGCGGGTCTGTCATCCCGGTATGTGCGGCTCTTAGCCAATCAAATGCGAGCCACGGCCGGACACGCCCAACAGCGGCTCAAACCGATTCAATCATCAAATCTTTCGGGCCTGCCGTGGCCGCTCTGTCGCGTCTTTGGGCGGATCAAGCTGTTTGTCTGAACTTCATACAGATGAAAAAATATCAATATTGACTAATTATTTTTTTTTTGAAAAATTTCTACCTACCATTTTTTTGTACTCAAGCCGGTTTCAAATCCTTTGATTGATCATCTAACGAAAGACCTATCCAAATTATTATTTTTTTAATGCCGAATTCAATAGACTTTGGCAGATTTCACGCAAAATCTAACATTAGCTGCATTTCGGTTTCCGTTCCCCCGAATCCCTCGCTTTGGTGTAAGCTTGTGCCATTGTGCGTTGTTCTTACGGTGTTCTCCTTTTTCGCTCTGGGTTTAATCGCAAATTGTTTATCGTAAGACTGAATATTCGCTATGGGAAAGCACAAAGATTGTTTAAGTTATCGATATATTTTATGGCTTTCGTAATCGAATTTATCAATTCATATCTATTTGACAAATAAAACGTACGATGTCGCAATTTCGCTTTTTGTTAACCCCCTTCCTGATATAGTTTTTGTTCTCTATACGAAAGGTACCTACATCCCACCTTTAAATAGGGAACTCCGGCTTCCTGGTTTCACCATAAATTTGAGGCCTCATTGGCCCTGCTCCTCCAAAATGCAAAAAATTACATTCGAATTACTCACAGTACTTCCGATTTATCTACACTTTTAGTGTTTTCTATTTCATTTTTTCCAGGTCACAAAAATTAACCGATTTGAGCGTTCACGGGCTTAAAATTTTGGTTCTACCCTGCAGAATTCGTGAAAATTTTTGAGCATAACTTGCCGTAGGTACCTATTTCGATTTTAGGCGAGTTTTGAAATTTGCATAGCGACTTTTTTGGTATTTCTGACCTTAACGGCCTCTAAAAATTCAAAATATAATCAAATTGAGTAAAACATTTACGTATCAAAATATGGAAATATTGTGTGTCATCTACGCACCACTGGTTTTAATTAAAAAAGCAATATTTGAAGTGATAAATTATTTAGAAAATTTATCACGGTTTTGGGGAGACAAAATGCGCTTAAAAGGCGCCTAAAACGAGCTATGAGTAACAGAAGATTAGAACTAGACAGGAGGTTCGCATACTCTTGGTCAGACCGGGCCGAGATACGGATACGAAGCCCTGCCGACACGTGGTCAAAAGACTGGACCGAGAGTCGGATATGCAACCCGGCCAACACGCGGTCACAAGACCGCTGAAGATTTGCTAAAGTGGCATAAAACGAGCTGTGAGTAACAGGAGATTAGAACTTGACTGGAGGTTCGCATACTCCTGGTCAGACCGCGCCGAAACACGGATACAAAGCCCAGCCGACACGTGGTCAAAAGACTGGACCGAGATTCGGATATGCAACCCGCCCGGCACGTAGTCACGAGACCGCTGAAGAAATTGCTAAAGGGGCATAAAACGAGCTATGAGAAACAGGAGATTAGGACTAGACAGGAGGTGTGCATACTCCTGGTCAGACCGCGCCGAGACACGGATACGAAACCGGGCCGAGACACGGATACGCAGCCTGGCCGACACGCGGCCAGTAAGGCGGCAGAAACTATCACGCACCGCTGTTAATCCTGACAAAAAAATGGACCGATTCGGGCGTTTTTGGTCTGAAAAATCTTTGTTTCGCCTTGTAGAATATGCGGACATTTTTTTTATTCCGATAACTCAATGTATTTTAATTTAGGGCGAGTTTAAAAATTTGCATACTCAGTTTTTTGATATTTTTTACCTAAACCCCAATTAATCAAAATAATAAATTAGTGTCAAGATATAGAAGTCAAAATATAATCAAACTGCGTCAAAAATTTAAGTACCTATCGAAACATCGTGGAAGTATTGTGTGCTAAGTAGGCACCGTTGTTCAATTATCACAATTCCTCGTCAGCAATGCGATCGCTATATGCGTCGAATTTCCTCATTTCCAGGTCGGCGACCTTACGAAACAGCTCGAAGCATTCGAAACGAATCTCCTCGAGTATGACAACGTCATCACTCAGCTTTGCAACGCCGACAACAACAACTGAACCGATTTATCGTTAGTAGTTCAGCGTAGCTCCCTCGTCCTTTCTAGTCGCTGCCTCGTCGGCAGACATTTTTCGTGTTTTATGGAGGAAAAGTTCGATTTTACGATCGCGTACTGAGCCAACGTTTTGAAATGTTCCTTTTTGTATAAGAGACGCGCATTAGGGAAACGGAGTGAGTCGGTATGCACTCTTTAGCATATAGTATTGTTTATCGGTGGAAAAAAGAAAGAAAGGTCGCGTTGGTGGAACGAATCTCAACGTTTCTACGTCTGGTTAGAAAATGTTTTCAATTTTTGTTATCCCTGTCGGGCATTTTAGGAATTTTTGTCTGTTTTAAGATAATTTTTTCAATTATTGGCTTTCTTTCTTTTTTCCGAATTAAATTATTTGTAAATAACCGCGCGGGAATTCGAGTAGCATTTTTACAAGTCGCAGCGGATATTGGTATCTTCTGATGTGGGAATCGCAAGAACCGCTCAACCCTAACAGTCGCTTAGTTGTGCGGCACTCAGCCCGCCCGGCGGCCCATTAAGCGGCACTCAGCCCCCTTAGCAGGTTGAAACGCGCGGCACTCAGCCCACTTAGCGGTTTGAAACGCGCGGCACTCAGCCCACTTAGCAGGTTGAAACATGCGTCACTCAGCCCACTTGGCAGGTTGAAACGCGCGGCACTCAGCCCACTTAGCGGGTCGGAACGCGCGGCACTCAGCCCACTTAGCAGGTTGAAACGCGCGGCACTCAGCCCACTTAGTAGGTTGAAACGCGCGGCACTCAGCCCGCTCGGCAGCCCATTAAGCGGCACTCAGCCAATCGGAGAAGCCATCGCCACGGCTGGTCCCGCCCGTTCGAACCCCCTGCTGAAAAGATTCAATCGTCGAATCTTTCGGGCCGGCCGCGGCCGCCCCCGCAGCGTTGGGCGTTTGCGAATTGAGCCGTTCTCATGATACGACAACTTTTAAATTCGAGTGTTTCAAAAATACACGAGTTGTTATATTCAAAGACATAATTAGTTTCAGTTCGAAAATTTTCAGGTATAGGTAATGCATTAATTATACAAATTACATAATTTGTTCTACTTTTTACCCGAATCGTTTAAACCATCTGGTCATCTGACCTGCATCGAGGACGTTTTTGACTTTGTTTATTATGTCATTTTAACATACATTGTATTCCAAAAAATAGGGTAATTCTCATTCGCTGGAAAACCCGGGTTTGATAATGCTGGTAATTTTTATCATTTTTCCGCGTTCAAGCTACTAAATAGTTATGTACAGTTTTTTTTCTTTTCTGAAATACTTATATTTTTTGTATCGCTATTATCAAATTCATATTTTATTGTATTTTTTCAGAATATTTTCCCCCTGATATTTTTGTACAGTTTCTTTGAGAAAGTATATTATCCAACATTTTTCGCCGTTATGTAATATTTTAATAATTTATCACTTATTTATCCGGTCTTGGTTTAAAGCCAAATTATTTTCGGGAGTAATATTTATGGGATTAAGATGATGATGTTTGGAAAATTTACTATCTGTCAAAACAGATCAGTATTCGCCAATATTGTTACCTAAATTTTTTTTCTCACGTTGTAAATTGATTTTGAATATTTCGAACGGATAACTAATTTATTGGTGAAATTGACCTGAAATTTCAATTTATCGAAATTTGTAAATTATCGGTAGCGAAGTATTTACTGGTAGTAACGTATTTATATGTGGTAATCTGATCAAGTCGATGAATTAATTAATATTTTCTGCGATGGCTTCTAAGCAGTGAAATCGAAGAATTTTCATAAATTCAAATTTGAGGTCGATTTTTTTGCGAAAGAAGAACGTCGAAAAATTTCGAATTTATTGAATCGGGGCTCTGAAAAATTGGGCTCATTATTCGACAGAGGTTTTCCTCGATCCGTCGTTGCAACTCTTGTTTTTGGAAGATAATTCACAAAAACCCAAACCTGAATAATGCCAAATTTTCAATCTTGGAAAATTAATGTTGGACAAAATAATGTAATTAACAAAATTTATGTCTTCTATAATTAAAAATTCATTTAAAGGACTAACATAATTACAACATAAAATGATGTAATTTTTTCTACACTTAAATTTTTGAATTGATTTCAAATTATTTATTTACAGCCTGGTGAGAAAATTTTCCAAGTTGGATCGACGTATTGAGTAAAAACTCCAAAAATGCGGACTGAAAGAGTTCTCATATCCGACGAAGGGCGTCGAAAAACTACACGTGTCCCGATCACGTGCATTTTAGGAATGTATTTAGGAAAATGTATTTATACTGCGAAAAAGAAGGTGCTCGAGTGTGTTTATATCTTCTCATATCGACTGATCGATTAGAAGTAACGACGGATTTGACTGCGCCGATTTGAAATTCAAATTCGGCTAATCGACGCGCGCTTTTGTAACGCCAGTTTGTACGGGACGGTTAAAAACCGCGTTTTTCGGTTGCAGCATTGCAGATGAATTTTGGACATTTCAAAATTGAGAATGTTTCTAGAAAAACATTGGAGACTCAAAATTGTCAACCTAGTTACCATTCAGTGTCAAAATTATGTTTGCCGAATTTATCAAGATGCGCAGATGGATTGTCGAAAATTTGGAAATTTCGTTTTTACAATCGATAGTTTGATATCAATATTTTTTGGATCCGAAAAATCGATCGATAAAACGACGAAAGACCTTTTAAAATAATTATTTTTTTAATGCCAAATTTATCAAGATGCGCAGATGGATTGTCGAAAATTTGGAAATTTCGTTTTTACAATCGATAGTTTGATATCAATATTTTTTGGATCCGAAAAATCGATCGATAAAACTAATATGTGGGACCCTCAGGCTCAGCAGGAACTTGAGCCGCCCCGGCGGGTCTGTTATCCCGGTACGTGCGGCTCTTAGCCAATCAAATGCGAGCCACGGCCGGACACGCCCAACAGCGGCTCAAACCGATTCAATCATCAAATCTTTTGGGCCTGCCGTGGCCGCCCTGTCGCGTCTTTGGGCGGATCAAGCTGTTCGTCTTGACTTCATACAGATCCCGATCAAAAATATCGATATCGACTAATTTTTTTTTTTAATTGAGAAATTTCTACCATTTTTTTTGGTACTCAAGCAGGTTTCAAATCCTTTGATTGATCATCTTGGCGTACGAAAGACCTTTTAAAATAATTATTTTTTTAATGCCAAATTCAATAGACTTTGGCAGATTGATGATTTCACGCAAAATCTAACATTACCTGCATTTCGGTTTCCGTTCCCCCGAATCCCTCGCTTTGGTGTAAGCTTGTGCCATTGTGCGTTGTTCTTACGGTGTTCTCCTTTTCTGCTCTGGGTTTAATCGCAAATTGTTTATCGTAAGACTGAATATTCGCTATGGGAAAGCACAAAGATTGTTTAAGTTATCGATATATTTTATGGCTTTCGTAATCGAATTTATCAATTCATATCTATTTGACAAATAAAACGTACGATGTCGCAATTTTGCTTTTTGTTAACCCCCTTCCTGATATAGTTTTCGTTCTCTATACGAAAGGTACCTACATCCCACCTTTAAATAGGGAACTCCGGCTTCCTGGTTTCACCATAAATTTGAAGCATCATTGGCCCTGCTCCTCCAAAATGCAAAAAATTACATTCGAATTACTCACAGTACTTCCAATATATATGCACTTCAAGTGTTTTCTATTCCATTTTTCCAGGTCACAAAAATTAACCAATTTGAGCGTTCACGGGCTTAAAATTTTGGTTTTACCCTGCAGAATTCGTGAAAATTTTTTATTTGAGCATAACTTGACGTACCTATTTCGATTTTAGGCAAGTTTTGAAATTTGCATAGCGACTTTTTTGGTATTTCTGACCTTAACGGCCTCTAAAAATTCAAAATATAATCAAATTGAGTAAAACATTTACGTATCAAAATATGGAAATATTGTGTGTCATCTACGCACCACTGGTTTTAATTAAAAAAGCAATATTTGAAGTGATAAATTATTTAGAAAATTTATCACGGTTTTGGGGAGACAAAATGCGCTTAAAAGGCGCCTAAAACGAGCTATGAGTAACAGAAGATTAGAACTAGACAGGAGGTTCGCATACTCTTGGTCAGACCGGGCCGAGATACGGATACGAAGCCCTGCTGACACGTGGTCAAAAGACTGGACCGAGAGTCGGATATGCAACCCGGCCAACACGCGGTCACAAGACCGCTGAAGATTTGCTAAAGTGGCATAAAACGAGCTGTGAGTAACAGGAGATTAGAACTTGACTGGAGGTTCGCATACTCCTGGTCAGACCGCGCCGAAACACGGATACAAAGCCCAGCCGACACGTGGTCAAAAGACTGGACCGAGATTCGGATATGCAACCCGCCCGGCACGTAGTCACGAGACCGCTGAAGGGGTTGCTAAAGGGGCCTAAAACGAGCTGTGAGTAACAGGATATTAGAATTAGACAGGAGGTTCGCATACTTCTGGTCAGACCGCGCCGAAACACGGATACGAAACCGGGCCGAGACACGGATACGCAGCCTGGCCGACACGCGGCCAGTAAGGCGGCAGAAACTATCACGCACCGCTGTTAATCCTGCCAAAAAAATGGACCGATTCGGGCGTTTTTGGTCTTAAAATTTTTGTTTCACCTTGCAGAAAATGCGGAAATTTTATTCATTCCGATAACTCGATGTATTTTGATCTAGGGCGAGTTTTAAAATTTGCATATTGAGTTTTTTGATATTTTTTACCTAAACCCCAATTAATCAAAATAATAAATTAGTGTCAAGATATAGAAGTATTGTGTCTTTTCTGCGCACCACTGGTTTTTGCCAAGTTGTAACCCTGATTGTAAAGGCGCAAAGCCTGTATTTGGATATAGTTGAGCCAAGAACTCATGAGGATCAGTGTCGAGAAGCTCCAGCTTCCTGGTCCCACCACTGCACTGACACATTCGCTCCTCAGTAGCATTCCTCCCCGGATCGGCCGTATATTGAGCTGCTCAGCTCGAAATGACGGAAATAACGAAAATTCCACTCTCCAGCGGGACACGAACCTAACGCCTCATGCAGCCAGGTGACAGGCAAGGTAACAAACATGCGGTAAATATAATCTTTATTTTTTTTAACATTTTCTTTTGATTTACTCTGAAGTGATTTAACAATTTATTCTCCACGCAGTGGACATATACATAGGTACATAACAATCACTTGAAGGATATAATCTCCCATATAATTTCCTCAGCTGCACTGGGAACAATAATACTGATAATTTCGTTAAGTAATTCCATTCCAGGACTGAACCTTGAGATTAAAGTATTTTCCCGATTGATACGCTTTCGTATTGCGAAATTTGGGCATTAGCCGAAAATGAGCTTTGTAATTACTTAAAAAGTGGAACAGAATGCGCCGAAAAAATGAAATATGATCGCTCCGTACGTAATTCGCCAAAAAATTGATTTTCGGTCATGACTGATGCTTGGTAATTAATTGGTGTTAATTCATAAAAGAACCGTCCCTCATCTTTAATGATTCGAGAAAATGAAGATTCTAGTCATCCGAATAACGGCAAAGTGAAAAGCAAGCGACCGACGGAAGAATGCCCCGGGCGTGCCCTGCCGCCCAAGGAGAGCGCTGGAGGGGAAATCCTCGCATCCTCCACCCAGTGTTACCATGCTTGTCCTAAATTTTTCCCCGCGCAAGACGCCAAAAATTCCCAGATTGGCTTGAAAATTCCCGCATTCCGAAAAAAGCCTAGTTTTCACGTTAAATGTTAAACGTTCAAACTTTGCCTTAAAATAATAAAATGTTCAAATGGTACCGTATGAATATTCATTACTTCCATACTTACAAAGTAAGCGGAAGTGTTGTTATCGTTCTAAAATTGAAAATCGGAGGATAACTTGAAATTCCAAGATATCGGCACTTTTAGCGTTTCCTTTTTTTTACCGATTTGAGCGTTCTTGGTCTTAAAATGTTGGGGTTAGTTTGCAGTTTATGTCGGTATTAATTTTTCATCCTCATGCACGAACACGAAAATTAACTGGCGACTTTCGTACGGAATGATCAAATACTGCACGAAGGGAGCCAAAATCTACAAAACTTGAGCAAATAATTGACCTTGTTTCTACTCTCGGGATAGTGTAATAATTCTAAAATATAGGTATTATCGTTCGACCAGTTTGAGTATTTGAAAATTCGCTATTTGAGGCGGTTCAAAAAATACGATAAACGACAAAAGAAATGTATCACTCTCAGATATGATATTGCACAAATCCCGATCGACGGGGACCTCCCACAACCCATTAAACCCTAAAGCCGCGTACGCACTTGTAACAAACGGCCGCTCCGCTCCTCCGCTCCGCTCCAAGGCCAGGTTCGGGGCGGCAAAACTTCAGAAGGAGGAGCGGAGCGGAGCCCGATCGGTCTGTTGGCGGTTTTCTCCCGTCGCATCAAAGAAATGTTCGGAGCGGGCTGAGCTTAGTGTGGACGGGGTCCGCTCCGCTCCCCCGAACTTTCTCCCGCTCCTCAAGCAAGATATGAATATCGGAAGTATCGAAAGCTAGGTATCGATACCAGTAAATCTCCATCACCACTTCTTCGACATTCGTTTGAACTTATATAACTTTTTCACATAGAAATGATTTGTTAACCTTGTTGAAAAGTAATATAACGTTGAATAAATGACGTAAGGGCTTAATAGTGTTTTACTTCCATATTTACAGAGTAAATGGAAGTATTGGAATCGTCCTAAAATCTGATACATTTGTATTTTTAGTCAGGGCCGTCCAGAGGGGGGGGCAGGGGGGGCAAAATCCCCGGGGCCCGGGGGCCCACGGGGGCCCGGGCCCGCCCGTGGGCCTTTTACGTACTAATATGCAAATTAGAAAAAATGCTTTTATTGACCGGGGGGGGGGCCCGGTCGAGTCTTTATCCCCGGGGCCCGGCTTGGCTCTGGACGGCCCTGTTTTTAGTTTTTTATATTTTATTTTTTTCCGGCCACAAAAATGAAACGATTTGAGCGTTCTTAGTCTTAAAATCTTTGTTTTACATTGCAAAATATGTGGATATTTTTTATATTCCGGTAAATTAGCGTATTTTTAATTTGGGCAAATTTTAAAATTTGAATAGTGAATTTTTTGAAATTTTTGACCTGAGCACCCTTAAAAGCAGTCAAAATGTGATCAAATTGTGTCCAAAATGACCATAGCTCCCTTAATTCTCGACCTTTTTTTCAAATTTCTTGAACTGAAATGTTTGTCTCGGCAAAACCTAACACCCTGTTCAATCGGAATTTGAATTACTCACAGTACTTCCGATATATTTGCATTTTTAGTGTTTTCTATTTTATTTTTTCCGGCCCCAAAAATGAACCGATTTGAGCGTTCTCGGTCTTAAAATCTTTGTTTTACGTTGCAGAATATGTGGATATTTTTTAAATTTGGTATACTTTTATTTTTGGAATTAAAAATTTGCTCAGTGAGTTTTTTTTATATTTTTGGCCTAAACACCCTTATAAGCAGTCAAAATATGATCAAATTGTGTAAAAATTTTACGTTTCAAAATATGGAAGTATTGTGTGTTATCTACGCACCAATTTAATCTGTTATTTCCATTTTATTAACATTTAATTTGGTGTGTGAAATGAAAAAAGTACTCATACGATTCGATACTCTTCAGTATCGAGTACAGGTATCGAATATTTCGTGGTAACGCTGACGCGGAGCGCTCCATTCTCCCGATCGGCCTATTTGTTACGGAGCGAAGTTTGGAGCGCTACGATGTTACGAACCAAAGTTCGTTGAAATGTTCGGAACGGAGGAGCGGAGCGAAGGAGCGGAGCGGCCGTTTGTTACTAGTGCGTACGCGGCTTAAGGTAACGAAAATTAATCCAAGTTGAATGGTAGAGCATCCGATATTCCTCACAAAGTTTAAATTTCAATTTGAGTTTTATTATTTCATTCGATTTGGGCGCTTTTTTCAGTCCTGTACCCCAAGAACAGCACGACAAAAAATCTACCAACAGGAAGAGTTGATATATCAACCATAATAATACCCAATAATTTCAATTCCAAAAATCGAACAATTATTGCCAACATTAGACCTCGTTCCAAAAAAAAGGAACTTGCACCTGCAACAACCCTATTAAGTACCAGATATTTAGAAGTTTTTCCAACAGTACAACTCGATTAACAGAGAGCTAACTACTCAAAATTAAGAAAATATCAATGTAGCAGAGTGGATGGTGATAAAAATTCAATTGTACAATTTTGAAATTTTCGAGAAAATCGAAGTTCAAAAAACCGAAATCGGATCAGAGATTCAGACTAAAATTTTCCCAGCCATAAATTGAGTCAAGTGTGAGCATTGCTCCAAAACCGTCCGATATTTTTAAAAAACGAAATTTTTTCATTTCATGTTTTAAAATGTCATTTTTTAAAAGAGTTTTTTCGATTATTCAAATTATAGTTACTGGAGAGAGCCGTGCATGTACGCGTAGACGAACACCTGGAAGATTTTGTTCATCGTCTCGATCGACTTGAAGTCCAAACAATCGTAGTTGTCAGCCGCCGTGTGCCAAACTTGCGGGAAATGGATCGGGAACACGTGAAGGATAGGAACTTCTGAAATAAACAAGAATATCCGCCGGGTTTTCATCGAGATTCGGAAAAATTGATGCAAAAAGTTATATTTGGAAAAGCTCCTTTTCTATCCTGGGAAACAACCCCTGAAAACTGTCCAAAAGTGGTCCAAAACGGTTCAAAATGGTTCTTAACTCCAAAATAGTCCAGCATTATCCGAAGTGGTCCAAAACTAATCAATACTGGTCCTGAAATGTCCAAAACTGGTCCAGAACTGTCTAATACTGGTCCAAAACTGTCCAAAGCTGATCCAATCTGGCCCAAAACTCCAAAATGGTTAGAAACTCAATAACCTAATCGAGCATTATCCAAAACTGGTCCAGAACTGTCAAAAACGGGCCAAAACTTGGGTCAATAGAGCCTGAAAAGGTTCAAATCTCTGAAAAAATTCCAGAAATAACCAGAGATTCAAAACTGGTCTAGAAAGTGTCCAGTAGGCCAAATGGTCCAAAACCTTCAAAATAGTCCTAAACAGTCTGAAAGGGTCTAAGACGGTCCCATACGGTCCAAAACAATATGACAATGGTCCGATTCAGTCCTAAACGGTTAGTAAGTCTCCCAAATGGACCAAAACTGTCCCAAAACTGTCCAAACTTGTCCATTACTGTCTAAATCGGTCTGAGGCTCTTCTGAACCGTCTGAATCTGGTCCAAAAAAGTTTAAAATGGTTCAGAACAGTCTGAAAAAATGTCTGAAACTGTCCAAAACAATCGGAGAATGTCCCAAAACTATCTGAAACTAGCCCGCTTTAATCCAAAATGGTTCAAAACTCCAAAATAGTCCAGAACTATCCAAAATGGTTCAAAACTATCCACAACTAGTCTTGAAACAGTTGGAATGGTCCAAAACAGTCTGAAACGGGTCTGAAATACCCAAAAATGGCCCAGTATTGTCCAAACCGGTCCAAAACTGTTTAAAGTTAACTAGAACTGGTCCGATTCAGCCCAAATGATTTGAAACTCTCCAAAACAGTCTAGAAGTATCCAAAACGAGCTGAAACTGGTCCAAAACTGGCTAACCTGGCCCAATACTGTACAAAACCGTCTGAAAAGGCCCAAAACCGTCCGAAACTGGTCCAAAACCGATCCTCAACAGCAGAATCAACACGAGATAAAGGCAGCGTCTCACTTTTTCTTAGGAACGGTTTGTGATCGTCGTCAATCATGCTCAGCGTTGACTTCTCGACGAAATGTTGAGGCTGATCGGCCGGAATGAGACTCAAAGCTTTCAGTTTTGACTCGATTCTCGCCAGCAGAGAATGCCACCTCTGCGTTTCGCGGAAGAAACTCAAAAACTGCTGGTCTTTGACGCCGATCAAATCCAGCAAGACCATAACGTCCTGGAAATGGAACGAGCATTTGAGCAATGCTTATTGTGAGTAGGGGTAAATTGATAAACGTAAGATAATCGGATCAAGGCGGCATTGCTTACGATTCGGTCCATTTCCCGGGTGGATAGGCCGTCCCGCGAGTACGACTGTTCCGCCCATTTGCTCGCCAGATGTCGCGATCCGTAAATGCTGTCGTAGTCGTTCCACTCGTAAAACGCCTCTTCGCCGTCGAAAAATATCAAAGTGAGGCCGACTTTCTGCGAAAACGTTAACATAATTGGTCAAGCCTTCCGTTTCGCCGTCATTAGTCTCGGGTGCTGCTTCGAACTGTCCATTCTTGTGAATCATCGTAACCTTTTTGCCTTTGCTAATGATTACCGTTACATTTTGAAGTTGTTCGTCGCGCTTTTGGCTTAATTTGCCTTAAAATCTGTACCGATTCAGATTGAAAATTTATTCTTATTTCTGAATACAGTCGCCTAGGATACAACATTTTGGTCCTTCGGGCCGGATCCTTTGGAGTTTTTCATGCAGGGGAAGGCGAGGTTTGCGACAATGAATCATGTGATTGACGAGAACTGACAGGTCAAAGCAGCACCCCAGACTGATGACGGCGAAACTGACCATGGGCTTGACCAATAATCACAAAAAAGCACCTCAAGGCGGTGAGCAATATTTTCAAATTGAAATCCACCAAACGATTCAGGTATCGTATTACCGGGTTATTCAGGTACGGGCCGATAACTTTGGCCAGGTGAAGCAGCATGGCGCAGGGGACTGCCGAATCGGTCGCTCCCAAGAACTCGAAGTCGGCGAAGTATTTCGAGTCGTAATGGCAGGCGAGGACGAGCTGCCTGCTAGGCTCGGCATTATTTCGGGCGATGATATTCGAAAAATCCAGCACGCCGTGCGTCGGAGTCGTCGCTTTGAAATCGTCCAATTCGACGGACCAGCCCAATTTTTCCAACTCGGATACGATAAACTGCAAGGCGAGCATGAAAAATGTTTTGATCGGTTTCAGCGGTGGACGGTTTTCAGCGGTGGATGGTTTTGTGCATTATTATGATGTCTGGATTCTTACATTTTTAACACGTTCGTGAGAAGCAGTGCCGACTACACGAGGCACCAGTATGTTGTCCAACGCGTTGTGGAAGTAGTTGTGGTCAGTGAGAAGAGCGACATCTTTCACCTCTTTATTCGACATGCTTTTCGAACTGTGGAGTCTCTGAAAACAGATATTGTACCAAAAAGGTAATTGATGGGGTAGGGGTATCGGGTACATCTAGATTGCAGATTTCTTCAGAAGTGCGATGAGGATGGGTTGCCATGAGGATGGAAGCGCAACTCTGGATGGCAGGGGGTGGCAGTAGTCAACGGCAAGGAAGGACTCCGGGTGGCAGTTGGGTGGAACAACGGGAATAGACTGGGGTGGCAGTTAGATAAAAAAATAGAATGGTGTGGCAGTTGGGTGAAAAAACGAGAAAGGAGTGGCATTTGGGCGAATACACGGGAATCGGAGGGCAGATTGATGCACCATAGGTACAAATTATTCATTGGTTACCTATGAGCATGATGTAAGCCATGAATTAATAGGAAGCCTGACCTTTGATATTAAGCTGAGAGGTACTCAAGCCGTGGATACCTACTTATGATGTAACAATCCGTTTAACCCAATTCCAGCCGTTCTTCTCCAATTTATAACTACTTACCTTTTCTTCTCGGAAATCCTGCGATTTCGTCAGCGTCACATAACAAACGACTAAAAGTACGGAAGCGTTGACGAAAGATTTCAAAATCGCGCTCATCTTGGGTACTGAAGGTGAAACGCGCGGATGCCAAACGTCCAACATCACGAAGTGCCAACTCTGCAACGAACGTCACGCGAACTTCGGGACAACATAGATCGCCCGTTTGATATCTGGAAAAATTGCGTTTATTTTTTCATCTCTTTCCTATTCAGATGAGTGGGCGGAGAGAACAATACAGGCTCAGGGCGTCGGAGGTCGCAGGTCAGACGTCACAACAGAGTGACGTCATAGCACAACACGAGTGATAAAATATCGTACATGATAAGCACGACGAGAACGTTTTTAGGTCTGAGATCATCTGCAACGGCAGACGTTTTTGTATTTATTCGACCATTCTACCCGCGTCTAAGTTGTAAAGATGTCACCAATTTCCTTAGTTTTTGGTACATTAGTTCCAGAAATAACCTATGTAATCGGTCGGGAAGAATTTATTTACAACACCCCCCTCAAAATGTTATTTCTCACGTTTCAGAGGGCCTCGAACGCAAATTTGCAATAAAAATTTCTTGTCCACCGTGAGCAGATCAGACATGTAATTAAAATCGGATCAGCCGTCGAGCTGTTCAGCCAAACAGATTCAGAGAAAACACAAAAAAGTCATATACGACTTTGATGTGTCAAAGAAAACACAAAAAAAGTCATATATGACTATGATATATCAAAGAAAACATGAAAAAAGTCATATATGACTTTGATATATCAAAGAAAACACGAAAAAAGTCATATATGACTTTGATATGTCAAAGCAAACCCCCAAAAGTCTTGATCTAGGTACCCCCAAAACGTCTTGACTTCCCCAATATGACTTTGATATAGGTTCCAAAGAAAACACAAAAAAATCAAAACGACTTTGATATATCAAAGAAAACGCAAAAAAGTCATATATGAAAAAAAAGTCATATTTCTTGTCCACCGTGAGCAGATCAGACATGTAATTAAAATCGGATCAGCCGTCTAGCTGTTCAGCCAAACAGATTCAGAGAAAACACAAAGTCATATATGACTTTGATGTATCAAAGAAAACACGAAAAAAGTCATATATGACTTTGATATATCGAAGAAAACACGAAAAAGTCATATATGACTTTGATATATCAAAGAAAACACGAAAAAAGTCATATATGACTTTGATATATCAAAGAAAACACGAAAAAAGTCATATATGACTTTGATATACCGAAGAAAACACGAAAAAGTCATATATGACTTTGATATATCAAAGAAAACACGAAAAAAGTCATATATGACTTTGATATATCAAAGAAAACACGAAAAAGTCATATATGACTTTGATATATCAAAGAAAACACGAAAAAAGTCATATATGACTTTGATATATCAAAGAAAACACGAAAAAGTCATATATGACTTTGATATATCAAAGAAAACACGAAAAAAGTCATATATGACTTTGATATGTCAAAGCAAACCCCCAAAAGTCTTGATCTAGGTACCCCCAAAACGTCTTGACTTCCCCAATATGACTTTGATATAGGTTCCAAAGAAAACACAAAAAAAATCAAAACGACTTTGATATATCAAAGAAAACGCAAAAAAAGTCATATATGAAAAAAAAAGTCATATTTCTTGTCCACCGTGAGCAGATCAGACATGTAATTAAAATCGGATCAGCCGTCTAGCTGTTCAGCCAAACAGATTCAGAGAAAACACAAAGTCATATATGACTTTGATGTATCAAAGAAAACATGAAAAAAGTCATATATGACTTTGATATATCGAAGAAAACACGAAAAAGTCATATATGACTTTGATATATCAAAGAAAACACGAAAAAAGTCATATATGACTTTGATATACCGAAGAAAACACGAAAAAGTCATATATGACTTTGATATATCAAAGAAAACACGAAAAAAGTCATATATGACTTTGATATATCAAAGAAAACACGAAAAAGTCAAAACGACTTTGATATATCAAAGAAAACGCAAAAAAGTCATATATGAAAAAAAAGTCATATTTCTTGTCCACCGTGAGCAGATCAGACATGTAATTAAAATCGGATCAGCCGTCTAGCTGTTCAGCCAAACAGATTCAGAGAAAACACAAAGTCATATATGACTTTGATGTATCAAAGAAAACACGAAAAAAGTCATATATGACTTTGATATATCGAAGAAAACACGAAAAAGTCATATATGACTTTGATATATCAAAGAAAACACGAAAAAAGTCATATATGACTTTGATATGTCAAAGCAAACCCCCAAAAGTCTTGATCTAGGTACCCCCAAAACGTCTTGACTTCCCCAATATGACTTTGATATAGGTTCCAAAGAAAACACAAAAAAATCAAAACGACTTTGATATATCAAAGAAAACGCAAAAAAGTCATATATGAAAAAAAAGTCATATTTCTTGTCCACCGTGAGCAGATCAGACATGTAATTAAAATCGGATCAGCCGTCTAGCTGTTCAGCCAAACAGATTCAGAGAAAACACAAAGTCATATATGACTTTGATGTATCAAAGAAAACACGAAAAAAGTCATATATGACTTTGATATATCGAAGAAAACACGAAAAAGTCATATATGACTTTGATATATCAAAGAAAACACGAAAAAAGTCATATATGACTTTGATATATCAAAGAAAACACGAAAAAAGTCATATATGACTTTGATATACCGAAGAAAACACGAAAAAGTCATATATGACTTTGATATATCAAAGAAAACACGAAAAAAGTCATATATGACTTTGATATATCAAAGAAAACACGAAAAAGTCATATATGACTTTGATATATCAAAGAAAACACGAAAAAAGTCATATATGACTTTGATATATCAAAGAAAACACGAAAAAGTCATATATGACTTTGATATATCAAAGAAAACACGAAAAAAGTCATATATGACTTTGATATGTCAAAGCAAACCCCCAAAACGTCTTGACTTCCCCAATATGACTTTGATATAGGTTCCAAAGAAAACACAAAAAAAATCAAAACGACTTTGATATATCAAAGAAAACGCAAAAAAAGTCATATATGAAAAAAAAAGTCATATTTCTTGTCCACCGTGAGCAGATCAGACATGTAATTAAAATCGGATCAGCCGTCTAGCTGTTCAGCCAAACAGATTCAGAGAAAACACAAAGTCATATATGACTTTGATGTATCAAAGAAAACATGAAAAAAGTCATATATGACTTTGATATATCGAAGAAAACACGAAAAAGTCATATATGACTTTGATATATCAAAGAAAACACGAAAAAAGTCATATATGACTTTGATATACCGAAGAAAACACGAAAAAGTCATATATGACTTTGATATATCAAAGAAAACACGAAAAAAGTCATATATGACTTTGATATATCAAAGAAAACACGAAAAAGTCATATATGACTTTGATATATCAAAGAAAACACGAAAAAAGTCATATATGACTTTGATATACCGAAGAAAACACGAAAAAGTCATATATGACTTTGATATATCAAAGAAAACACGAAAAAAGTCATATATGACTTTGATATATCAAAGAAAACACGAAAAAGTCATAAATGACTTTGATATATCAAAGAAAACACGAAAAAAGTCATATATGACTTTGATATACCGAAGAAAACACGAAAAAGTCATATATGACTTTGATATATCAAAGAAAACACGAAAAAAGTCATATATGACTTTGATATATCAAAGAAAACACGAAAAAGTCATATATGACTTTGATATATCAAAGAAAACACGAAAAACGCAAATTTGACTTTGTTATATCATAGAAAACCCGAAAAAAGTCATATATGACTTTGATATATCAAAGAAAACACGAAAAAAGTCATATATGACTTTGATATGTCAAAGCAAACCCCCAAAAGTCTTGATCTAGGTACCCCCAAAACGTCTTGACTTCCCCAATATGACTTTGATATAGGTTCCAAAGAAAACACAAAAAAAATCAAAACGACTTTGATATATCAAAGAAAACGCAAAAAAAGTCATATATGAAAAAAAAAGTCATATTTCTTGTCCACCGTGAGCAGATCAGACATGTAATTAAAATCGGATCAGCCGTCTAGCTGTTCAGCCAAACAGATTCAGAGAAAACACAAAGTCATATATGACTTTGATGTATCAAAGAAAACATGAAAAAAGTCATATACGACTATGATGTATCAAAGCAAACACAAAAAAAGTCATATATGACTTTGATATATCAAAGAAAACACGAAAAAAGTCATATATGACTTTGATATACCGAAGAAAACACGAAAAAGTCATATATGACTTTGATATATCAAAGAAAACACGAAAAAAGTCATATATGACTTTGATATATCAAAGAAAACACGAAAAAGTCATATATGACTTTGATATATCAAAGAAAACACGAAAAAAGTCATATATGACTTTGATATACCGAAGAAAACACGAAAAAGTCATATATGACTTTGATATATCAAAGAAAACACGAAAAAAGTCATATATGACTTTGATATATCAAAGAAAACACGAAAAAGTCATAAATGACTTTGATATATCAAAGAAAACACGAAAAAAGTCATATAAGTATGACTTTGATATGTCAAAGAAAACCCCCAAAAGTCTTGATCTAGGTACCCCCAAAACGTCTTGACTTCCCCAATATGACTTTGATATAGGTTCCAAAGAAAACACAAAAAAAAATCAAAACGACTTTGATATATCAAAGAAAACGCAAAAAAAGTCATATATGACATTGATATACCGAAGAAAACACAAAAAATTTTCTGAAAGTACTAACCGTACCTGTAGATAGGCTCTTTTACCATTGGAGATCCCATCTCTGTCCAAAAAACATCGAAAAAAGGGGCTAAACGGATCAAAGCAGGGCTCACGATTGATTGATAATGCACCCCTACCGACATTAATTCGGCTCGAAAGGCCATGTCAACTTGGCACCTCCAGTCTTCGCAAATTTCCTGCTACAATCCACCTGCTAAACGACTAGCAGTAGTGGCAACAAGAGCAACAGTCGATCGGCCGCCCTCGCCCTTGAAGGCTGCCGCGGGGCGCGTCTGCTGACGCCAGCAACCGACCGCCTCACAGACGAGTCTGCCAACAGCTGTCGCCCTGAACGGATCGACGGCGAAGCTTCCCGGGCTCATGTTGTCGAACTAGGTAAGACTAAATAGGTAATATCACTAACACCTAACTGTAATATAAATTTTTCACTTGTTCATAGCGGTACCTACCTATTTATTTTATAAGGAAGTCCCCAATTTTTAAAATTTTTTGGAAAAAGCATTCAACATTTTCGTTTCTACACACTTTGCCCCATTTTACACACCTACTCAGTATATGAACCTAATTTCTGGACATTCGGTCATTCACTATTCTTGCTTACCATTTACCCACTGTAGGCACGTACCTAATCTAACAGTCGTTTAAAAACTGTTTAATAATTTATTTTCATAAATTTGAACTTGATTTATCGATAATTTCCAAAATAGAAAAATGCCCTGATGGAGTTCGGACTGAAACTTCTCATGCTCTTTGCCACTGTGGCTCTGACGGCGATCGCTTCTTTTTCCCTCTCCTCGTCAATGATGACCGATCATTGGGAAACGATCGTTTGGGATCCCCAAGAAGTCGATAAATTGGTCTCTGCGAATTTCACCGAATTGGGCGTAAGTCGAATTTGAGAGGTCAACTACCGAATTGTTCCTCAATTTTATCGAATTTCGTCTAATCCTGAGCGTCGGTTCGAACACCGAACAAATCTTTTTGTCCGAAAATGAAAATCAAACTGAAGCTGAAACCCAAACGCAAAGTCAAACTGAAACTTGAAATGAAACTCAAACTGGAAATCAAACTCGAACTGAAACTCAAATTCAAACTGAAATTGAACCTCAAACTGAAACTAAAGTCAAATTGAAACTTGAAGTGAAACTCGAACTGAAACTTGAAGTTAAACTCGAACTGACAATCAAACTTAGACTGAAAATCAAACTCAAACTGAAGCTAAGACTCGAAATCGAAGTCAAACGCAACTCAACTGAAATTGAACCTCAAACTCGAAATCTAACTCTAACAGAAACTGAAAATTCAAAGTGAAACTCAAACTGTTACTGAAAATCAAACTGGAATTTAAACTCTATCTGAAACTCATACTGAAAGTAGAACACAAACTCTAACTGAGATTCAATTCGAAACTGAAATTCAATTTTCAAACTCAAACTGAATCTCAAATTCAAACACAAAGCCCTACTGTTGAGGCAAATTGAGTTCCAGGTTGAGATTGCGTTTGAGTTTCAGCTCGAGTTTGAGTTCTAGTTTCAGTTTGACTTTCAAATAAAATTCAGTTTCAAATAGAATTTGTGGTTCAGTTTGACTTTCAAATTAAATTTCAGTTTCACTTTGAGTTTGGGTTCCAGTTTGTGTTTCACTTTGAGTCTCAGTCTCAGTTTGACTCCGAGTTTTAATTTCACTTTGAGTTTGAGTTTCACTTCGAGTTTGACTTTCAGTTTGAGTCGGAGTTTCAGTTCGAGTTCGGTTTTCAATTTGACTTTGAGCTTTAGTTGGTAAGAGTTTTGCTTTGAGCTTGAAATTCAGTGTGATTTTCAATTCAAGCTTCAGTATGAAATTCAAGTTTGTGTTGACTTTGAGTCTCCGTTTGTGTTTCACTTCGAGTTTGAGTTTGACTTTGCTTTTTAGCTTGAATTGGAGTTTCAGTTTGAGTTTGACTTTGCGTTCCAATTCGAGTTCGACTTTGAGATTGTGTTTCAGTTTGACTTTTAGTCAGAGTTTTGCTTTGGGTTTGGATTGCAGTTTGATTTTCACTTCGAGCTATAGTTTGGCTTTTACTTTGAGTATCAAGTCCGTGTTTGACTTGGAGTCTCAGTTTGAGTTTGAATTTGACTTCGAGTTTTAATTTCACTCTGAGTTTGACTTTCAGCTTGAGTTGGAGTTTCAGTTTGAGTTTGACTTCGAGTTCGATTTTCAATTCGAGATTCAGTTTGAGATTCAAGTTTATGTTGACTTTGAGTCTCAGATTGTGTTTGACTTCAAGTTTGACTTTGCGTTTCAGTTCGAGTTTGAGATTGAGTTTCAGTTTGAATTTGACTTTTAGTCAGAGTTTTGCTTTGAGTTTGGGTTCAGTTTGAGCATCAAGTCCGTGTTTGACTTTGAGTCTTGTTTGAGTTTGACTTCGAGTTTTAATTTCGCTCCGAGTTTGAGTTTCGTTCTGAGTTTGATTTTCACTTTGACTTCGATTTTCACTTTGACTTTGAATTTCAGTTTGAGTTTCACTTTGAGCTACGGGTTGAGTTTCAGTTTGAGTTACACTCTTAGTCAGAGTTTCGCTTTGAGTTTGAATTTCGGGCTGAGTTTGACTTCGAGTTCAAGTTTTACTATTAGTTTGTGTTTGATTTTGAGTTTTCGTTTCAATTTAAATTTCTCTTACCTTTGGATTTCAGATTTTTTTTTCACTTCGAGTTACAGTTTGAATTTCAAGTTTGGGTTTGGCTCTGAGTTTGAGCATGAGTTTTACTTCGAGTTTGATTCTGCGTTCCAGCAGCTTGAGTTGGAGTTTCAGTTCGGGTTTGACTATGAGTTTCAGTTGGAGTTACAATTTCAGTTTGTGTTTGACTTTCGAGTCTGAGTTTCAGTTTCGTGTTCATATGATTAATGGAATGTAAAATTCGAGTACGATTTCATTAATTCGAATTTTCGCGTTAGTTGGAATCGAAGAAATATCTGGACGACCGCGTGACAAGCGTCACTGTCCGTAAAGGTACCGGCCTGAAAGTGACAGACGTAGCCCGAGTCTTCCTAGTTCCGATGCACGGAGGCATATGGACGTTGTGTGTCAGTCTTACAGGTAATTACAAAAAATCAAGTTTTTCAACTCCGAAAATGCGCCGGTTTTTCAGCCACTGCTGGAGGAGAAGTCCTATTTCCCAAAATAAATTTTAAAAAAATTCCAAGTTTTTTGCTCATAGCAATTCAATTTTTTGTTGTTTGGATTATTTAAGGACGTTTAACTCGTAGTAATAATTTTTAGAAAAAGTTGCCAATTTATTTTTCATTTTACCTACTTGTAACGATCAAATGGGTGAAAATAATTTTGTTTTTCGGAGTAAGACCAAAATGCATTGTAGCATTAAAAATCAAAAGACAATATTTTACGCCAAATCCCACAAAAAACGACGAGATGGCACGGCATCAATAAAAATGCACGACCCTGTCCGACGACGACCGATATAAACGGCTGGAGTCGGCCGAATCCCAAAAATAGAATCCGCCAAAGTTATCCCCAACCTATGCTGTTTCTTCCTTTTACCGGCCGTAAAGAGTTGCATCCATCGCCTTGAGCCAGTTTGGATGAGGGCAGGAAAAACAGTCACGATTCACCCCCAAGTCGAACTAGGCCCCCCCTGCACCACCCCATCGCCACAACCTCCATCATTTGACGTCCGCCAGAAATGAAAACGCTGGGCGGAATCTCGCGGTTAAGGTAGATCATCCGGGAGCTAGAATTCGCGATGTTCTGCCCCCGGAACGAAAAAGAAATTTTCCGAGCGGAAAAAACACCAGCGATGCACGTCATGCTGATCTAAAAATGACGTGCAACGTTGAACAGAGAAAATAATATCATATTATGATGATAATAAATTTATATTACAGAGGAATAAAAATATAAAAAAAGTTTGATGGGCTGATAGCATGAGATTGGAAAAAGGGTTAAAGAGAATCCCGTAGGCCGTGGGAAAACACGATTAAAACAAGTCAAAATAGCGGAGTTTCAAGTGTGCTATTTAAATTATATTTAAAAAAGCTAAGAAATTTTATACCGGCGAATTCGCTTACGAAATTCCTCTCAAATTTAGACGAAATTCAAAATGTTGGTGGGCCAACTCTGCTCATGTTCTTATGCCCATCACGGATACGCAGCCCCTATCCGACAGCCGAGGCTCCGCCCCCGCAATGCAGAGATCAACTCGTTTTGTACCAATCTCTACCTTCCTTCCTCCGCCCCCTGGAGGGCCGTCTAGGAACAAAATAAACTCCAGATGATACCAACTGATACCGCCAGGAAGAAGTCCGACTCGAAAGGTTTTGCAACTTTAAAAACCCAATCGCGCCCTCTAGGGTAACAGTGATTTCACTTAGGCGGGAATTTTTCAGAAGCTCCAATCCCAGAAAGGTTTGGAGCAATAAGGCCGCAATCTTGGCAACATTGCGCCGGATATTTCACGATTCCGAGACTAAAAGAAGATTGTGTACCTTGCCCTATCTCGTTTTAAATTGTCAATAACTCGAAGGTAATGCAAAATCAGATACTCCAAACTGCCCCCCATGCAACCAGGGAGAAAAATTTGTTCAGCTCTCGAACAGCAAGACCATTTTTGGGGTCCGATATGAAAGGAGCCATGACCATAAGTCCAACTGTTCAAGTCCACACTTCAAAACGCTGGCCCATGGTTCAAGTCTCACAGTAAAAAATAATAGAATACAAAAAAATTAAAATCTTCAATTCAAAAAATCAGGATTTTCCACTAGATGGCAGTTTCAGACGCACCAAATTTAGGAAATGATTCTTAAACAGTGAGAAAATGGTAGACCATTCAAAAAAGTCAATCAAGTAGAAAAGTTTATTAAAAATGGTGATGACTCGGACATGAAATGGATCGACGATACAGGATTCAGTTCGCTTCTTTAAAGGAAAAAAAAACAAGTACGTACTTAACTATCACTGGTACGGAGTTTGGCCAATACGAGATTGACGCAGGATTGAAATACATCACAAGACACCGTAAAATTTTCACCACGATTTGACACTTCAACAAAAAAAAACTGGGAACGCGCGGTTTATTGGCAAATTTATTCCAACTGAGATCTGAGCACGTTGCGGAAAGATGAGATTGAAATAAAATTGTTGTTGTTGTTGTTGACTATGAAGGGTGGAAATCACACAAACGGCTCAACCCTCAACCGCTGATTGGCAATCAGAGACGCGGCTAGGCGCAAGATTCGATCATCAAATCTTCCGGGCCGGCAGTAACCGCCGATCGATGGGGGGCTGTAGGTTGAGCCGTTTGTCTGATACAGCAGCTCAGGGCAGATCAGATTGACTAAATTCGTCATTAAACCGCCCAAAATTTACATAAAACAGGAATGTAATATTGATACAAGTTGTTTCAATGTAAATCTTGTATCCCTGACTCTAGTTCGCGTTAATATACCTTGACCAGAGGGAACTGATCATGATTGACAAGGGTTGGGAAACATGTGGACTATGGACCAACGAGCATGCGCAGAGGGTTGTAGGTTGAGACACCCCATTGCGCATGCGTCAGATGGCTCAAAATTAAAAAACCTCTGCTATTTAGTACGTAAGCTCTGAGGATCGTATTCCAAGTCTCAATTTTACCAATGCTAACGTAGTGATTAGCCGCTTTTGCAAAATTTTGACTTTTCGTTGGTCACGTATTTACCAATAGTCACGACGGAGTTAAGTAACGGCAACGAAGAAGACGTTAAAAGTTGGCGTAAGTGGCGTTCTGTCACATGACTATCAGTAGGGTACCATTGTCAACTAATCATGACATTAGGCACTCCCCCCTCTAATCGAGTTTCAAATGGTACATGGTTCAGAAATAATATAAATATGTAATGGGTGAGAAAATATTTTTTACAACACCCCCTCATATTTTTTTATAGTTGAAATATAACCTAAAAAAGTCAGGTTTTTTAAATAAAGCATTAAAACTATCTTTCCATGCTCTGAAGAGGCCAGCATAAATAGAGAGTGAGGGATCTGACGTGAACAAACCCAGAATGGTCATAATCGTTTCGTTTTTTTTTTAAAGCAGTTTGAAAAAACTGCCTTGATCTTGCCTCAAAGTGAGTTCAAAATACATAACTATTCTGTCCGTTAGTGGTTTGTTCACTTCAGGTCAACCTTCTTCAGAACATAAAAAATCCCAAACGAAAACTGGACAGAGATACCTCATCATTTTCATTAAATTTCTCAAAAACCCGAATAGTTTAGGTCATTTTCAAATTCGCTTCCCCCCCGCGCAACTTGAGGCGTTGAACCAAGGAACGTTAAGAATACAGACCCAATCACTCTCAATGTGAACACATCAATTTTTCAATTCAAATACTAAATTCGGAAAATCGTCCTTTCCTAAGTAGAAAAAATTGTTGAACGGAAGATTTATCGATATGGCGGAACAGTGACTAACCTAGCTAAACTAAGATAGCGAATAACTCGGATACATAATCGCATAAATACCGACTGAACATGAACACAAAATCAGCAAAATAAGTTATCCATCACAAACAAATCACAAACGCAGTCTTGACATCTTAGTTTAAATAGACGAGTATACAAAGTAGGCTAAAAAGATCGGTCCGTAATAAAAAATAATAAAATAGAATACCTTTACCGCAATGTCCTTAGCTCTGGTCCATCGCGACATCCTGATTGGCCGCCGCGGCGCTTTCTCCAGTGGATTTCTCAGTCGGGGTGGCAGTGGACTCGTCAGCATTGGCGGCATCCGATTTTTCGACGGCCTTGAGTTTTTCTTCGGTTTTTTCGACTACTTCGGGTTTCGCTTCAGAATTTTCTACAACCTCAATTTTTTCTCCAGACTTGTCTACAGGTTTCTCTTCAGACTTTTCTACAGTTTCTTCAGACTTCTCAACGGATTTTTCAGCGACCTCCATCTTTTCAGGTTTTCCATCGGTTTCCTCGACCTTTTTGACTTCTTCAGCTTTATCGACGACCGAAGTCTTTTCGGTGGGTTTGGGCTCATCGGGGGAGACGATTTTGGGGGCTGATTCCTCCTCGGGCTTCGCAGCATCGGACTTGGGCACTTCTTCGGCGCGGCTGATTTTGGCAGCCCTTTCAGCGGCTACATCGTCGACAGTGCGTTTCCTCTTGATCAAGTGCGAAATGTTTGTAACGGGCTTGTCGTCTGAAGCAGGCTTGACAGTCGGCTGGCTGCTAGATTCACCCTCAGCGGCTGGAGTTTCCTTGATTTTGGAAGCGTCCTTCTTAGACTCCAGCATATCTTTTATGCGCTCTTCGATTTCCGGAATAATTTTCTTCATTTCCTCTATTTCGTCGATGTCTTCCTTATTTTCTGAATTCGCCAAAGATTCGATCCTTTCCTGGAGGCATTTTTTCGATTCCGTAAACTGGTCGGCGGCTTCGTCGTATATTTGAAAGAACGCGTACGCACATCCGATCGTGTAGTGCGTCTCTGGAATGATTCTATGGTGAGGCGGGAATGTGGACTTGCGCACTTCCAAGGCTTGGAGCATTTCGGCGATGGCTTCAGGTTTGCCTGTCTCGATGCCCACGTCGCCCAGTTTCATGAGCGTGTCGGCTAATCGTTTCTGGTTTTTGGCTTTGGTGAAAGTCGTCTTTGCTAGTTCGAGCATCTCCCAAGCCACGCAGAACGACTCTTCGTCTTCCTCTTTTCCGTCGACAGTCTTTTCAGCGTCTTCAGCCGCTTTGTCACCATTATCGTCTCCATTGACCGACTTTGCCGTCTCCGGTTCGGCATCGGCCTCCTTAGCTTCGCCCGCCTCTTCCGCAGGTTCGCCGTCGACTTCCATTTCTTCTTCCTCTTCATCATCATCTTCTTCAGCGTCCTTCTTGGCCACCTCTTCGCCCAACACGTTGCATTCAGTTTTACCGTACTCCAACATAGCTGTGCCGTAGAGGAAGTACGTTTCCGCCAATTTTTCCGACAACTCGCCATACAGAGGAGCTTGTACTTCGAGAACTTTACCGAAAGAGTCGGCCGCTGCGAAGTAGTTTTTCCTCAACAGATGTCCCATTCCCTCTTGCCTCAGTTCCTCGATTTTTGCAATATCTTCAGGCGTCGGTACGGCAGATGATGCTTGCCCTGGTTCAGCTGACGCGGAGCCGGATTCTGCGGAAACTGGGGTCGGTTCCGTTGAGGCAGGCACCGCTTCCGCCGGTACTGAGTCCGATTCCATTGGTGCGGAAGCTGGATCGGATGACGCAGCACTAGCTTCGGAAGGCTTGGAATCCACTTCCATCCGGTCTTTGCTGCCATCACTTTTGACTAGGGTGGGCTCTTCTTTATTTGACCCGTTCACTGCACCACCATTTTCCGCAGCACCATTCGTTACAGGGCTTGCCTCAGCAGGCTTATCCTCAGCAGGTTCCGGTTTGCTGGAATCCTCAACTTTGGCGACCTCTTCAGTGTCACCAACCTTCTTAGCAGGCTCCTCGACTGGTTTGGGTTCTGAAGGCGTGTCCGCAGTCGTTTCTACTGAAGTTTGGTTAGGAACATTATTCTTTTCTTCTGGGACAGGGCTGACTTTTTCTTTTTCTAGATCAGCAGCATCATCTACAGTGTTCTCTTTCTTATCACCTTCTTGGACCGGCAATGTTTTAGCCTCTGACATTTCTTCTGCCTTCGGTTCCTCGGTTTCTTTTTTAGATTCCTCTGAAACGTCAACTTTCAGCGCATCTGCATCCAATTTGGAGGGGGCAGAGTCCTGCTTCAGAACTTCCACGATCTTTTCGCATTTGGCACTTTCGACAGCAGGTTCAGTAATGGCAGGCATGACAACCTATAACATACAGAAATCAGACGTTATCCTCCTGTTTACAAAAGCTGTTAAGATAGACTGCCCTGCATGATTTGAATTTTTCTTGGCGATTTTCTGAGGCCTTTTGACTTTTTCAAAGTAAATCAACTTTTCAAACGTTAGCAACGCGTAGGATTGTTCTTAGTAATAATATTAAACATGCATTCATGCCTTGATTCCAGAGGAAGAGCAGCTGATGCTTGCAAGTGAAGGATTCCCAGAAACTGAATGCATCAATTATATCGACTCGAATGCGGAAAGCGCAGCGAAAAGTCGAGAAGAGAGGAGAAAAGATTGGCAGCCGAAGAATGGAAAGCATCAAACTATTTGTTTCTCGTTGCTTCAGGAGAAAGAGCAGCAAAAAAGGCTATGTGAGTAAACAAATCGCGATAACCTGCCTGGCTGGATTCAGTCCAAACCAGCGACAAGGGCTTTAAGATACTTGATCATCTCACCAAAAATCCAAAACCGTATTTGACAAATAACTTAGCTCGCCTTGAGTCCAGGATAACTATTAAATATATATACATTCAGAGCATATAACGTTATTTTCAGGGATGCAAAATTTATCGATATCGTGCGCCTTGGTTTGCCTGATCATTCTGGGATCGTCGGCACTTCTGGGGGCGTTTGGCGTGCTCAAAAACCAAATATCAGCAGTTTTAGTGACTGGAGTCATGTACCTCTTGGCAGGTAATTCCGACACTTCTGTACCGTGGTGAGAGGCGCGTAGCGGATAACGAAAATCTCTGTTTTACGTTGCAGCGACGTTCGCTCTTTTCACGCTGGTCATAATACATTACAAATGGCGATCGACCGAATGCCCTGGCCCTGGCGCGGATGGTATGATCGCCGTTTTTGGATCGAGACAAACCGTCCAATGGGCGGCAAACTACTTGGCACCAGCTCGAATTTCGTCAGGAAGCTGGAGCCGAGCGCTTGGTTGGACAGCCCTGAGCCTTTGCGTCCTTACATCGTTATTTTGGATCCTCCTATCGATAGTGATGAGAGTCTCACCAAGAATTATCGCTTAACTATGGACTCGGAAATGGATGAGTGATTTTGATAGATATAACTGTCCGGACAGTCCGAGACAAGACTCCTCTGGTGTATACCTGGCAATAATTTAGACCATAAGAACCAAAATTGACCAAATTTTTGACAGAATTATAGTTCTATCAGAAGCAATACCATAAGTACTGTAGATAGTCAAGCTGATTTCATTATTCCTACAATAGAGGTACCTACTACTCCCTTTAGAACAACTCCAGGCTTTACAGTTACTGCGGAGTGACGGGCATCATAATATGATGATACATAAGATTATTGGAAAACGTACTGTCATCGTGATGTACCAGTCTGTTAAGGAACAGAATCTGTTCTGTAAGGAACAGAATCTGTTGTTCTGTATCCATTCTACGCCAAAGAAATAAAGATTCCTCTTCAATTGCAGAGGTTTCCGTGTATACCTACCATAATGAGGAACATGCATGAAAACGAAATCCATTTTTTCCGCCAGAATGATGCTGTTTAGGATGCGAAAATGATGTAGTGATGGTCTACAACGAAAAAACAACATTTTTCCGGGTGAAAAACGCTAATGAAAAGTGCCCTTTTGAATGTGGCGGTTAACCGTATGACGTCACTGTGCGGACGAGACTGCATGTAGTTTCTTAACGTAACGGCAAAAAATCCGTTAGCGCCGTCCTATCACAGCATACACGCATGAACTCGGATGAGGTTGCACTGGTGTTCACGGGAAGATGACATCACACTGTGTAACCTTGCGGCTGGCCATTTTCCCGCTCGACTTCGAATCTGCGATTTTCACTAAGCCTCCCTCCTCTTTTAATTACCTCTTTTCCGAACCGTCATCCACCATAACACCATTTTCGAAGCCTAACAAGGAATATTATGGCGAAAAAACAGTTTATTTTTTTCATGCATGTTCCTCATTCCCATAAGCCCACTTAACCAAAATTCCAACGCCCTTACGCCGTGCCAGGCGTGGGCTATTCGCCTGACAACCAAAGTTGCCCAGGGCGTGCCCTGCCGCCCCCAATGAGAGGGAAGGAACTTGCTACAGTAATGATAGCACATTAGCCTTATAGGATGATTTTCAAGAAAGCAAAAATCCTTTATGGGAAAGGTGATAGAGTATGGGTATGGTGGGAAACTGACAGAATCACAATAGTGTTCGGGCTTCCGGTTCAGATAAAATTTTGGAAAAAATTCATCGAGAGGATTAGCCGAACATGTTGCTGGCGACATATTTGTGACTCAGCTTATCACGATGTCAAAAGTTGGGTGGAATCGGATATCAGTTTTAAGCAACATTAGACGCAATATGAATTGTAGAGTTCCCTTCGTATATTAGTTTTTAACAGTAGCACACCTAATACCTAAAATACCAGGTACCTGGTCTCTATTCCCATACTTCGAGAATTCTAGCAATAACTACAGTCCACGATTTACCTACTTACTTACTAGGATTATGTTACTGTCCGGTACGGTTGTTCAAACCCAGTTATCCCAGGTCAAAAAACAGGCCGCTCATCAAAACCGACGGATATCGACAAAGAGAACCAACACGTATACCTACCTAGTCTGAAGAAGACGGATAATAGTTACGAGCAGCTGGCAGAACGGTCCAGCCATAGGAAAGGGCCAACGACCCGGCTTTTCCTCGATCCATCCTTCCACTACCGCTCGCCCGTCGCACGCAGGATTTCACCAATCGAACAACTGGATACAGCACAGCAAAAATGCGCGACAAATTCGAGAAATAGACGGCACGAATTTCGATTTTGCAGTTTGTTGCACTCAACCAACTGCAAGTTGATAGGCGATGCTGGGAGAACAATAGGGAAAGGGACCACGACGGAGACGATAAAGAAGTAGGTAACGGATAAAATAATACGGCTACTTACGATAAAATTGCTTGTTTTCCCAGCGAAAAAACGGTACCAAGAGACGACGAATTATTCGGAATATTTGAAACACCCCAAAACCAAATTTGTGGGCCCTTCGCCGAAAAATGAACCCTCAAGGCGCGAAAGTCAAGGTCGCACGATTACTGTGGGGATTTCTCAACGAGAAAAATAACCGGAACATAAAAATGTCCAAATAATTAATGTTCGAGCACTTACGACAGTAAAACGAGATTCTCGGCTGAGATGACGGATACGGCGAAAGCGAAGGTGCAGTCGATTGCAGTTGACTCAACGCCGATGGGTGCCGGGGACAAAATGGCGGGTGCAAGATGCAACTGCGTTCACTTTCAAGGAGAAGGGGAGGTTGATGACAAGTGTTGCCAACTTGAAATATTACCAAATCCGAGCGCTATCTTGATTTGGCGCTGGAATTTGAAATTGACAATTTTCTTCTTTGATGTTTGAAAAAACGAAAAAAAAAACTCTGAATTTGAAACTGGTGATGATTGAATTGAAAGAACTTGCGCAAAAAATACATCCTGAAAGGGAATCGAACCCAAATCTTCAGATTTCTTGTCTTAGCGAGTGGCAAATAGAGGAAAAATTATCAATAAATAAATTTAGAAAAAAAAACATTTTTTGCTCTTCTTCTCTTCAATGTTTTGAATTAGTTGAGGACAAGAGACCTGTGGCGACTCAGTCTTGAGATTATTGAAGCTTGAGCGCTTTCTGCCGTACGGTTCTCTACATGAGCCATTTCTGAGAAGATATCTCTGGTTGAAAGAGTGAATGGAGGCTGGCACTATCGCAATCCACCTTTCAATGATTTAGGCTTCTCGGCTGGGGTTCAGTACTACAGCAAAAATTCTGTCTGCTAAGGCTAACAAGAAGCGAATAAGGCGATTTTGCTTCGACAGGTTACAGCCGGTTATCTATCGAATACTAAAGTAACGCGCAAGCTGCTAATCGAACGTGAATTCCGATATACTCAAATTTTGTTTGGTGTTTGTGTTCTTATTCAATGAATTTGAATTAGAAGCAAAGGGCGAAGAAGAAAGAAAACCCTACGCAATCCGTGGTTAGGTAAGGCAGTACAAAGTGAATTCCTCAAGTACTGATAATTAGCCAAATATTCGAATACACGTACTTAACAACCTCTCTTACTTCACCTATGATTATTATCCTTGTTAAATCATCTACCGAAGCATTTTATTGGTCTGATATGGCTTGATAGAGAGGAATTAACATCAATATAGTCTTTCGTAGTATGTTTATCCGTTTTACAAGCAGGTTATATCTTATATGAATTAAGCCATCTTCAGTCCAATCACAGCAGTTAGCAGTCCCTGGGCTACCTGATTTAAAATTAAGCCCTTTCGAGTACCAGACGAATCATTTTTTTTTTCTGTCTGTTGTAGGATAAGATCTTGTAGGATAAGATGACTGCCCCACCAGCTGCCCTCGTGAATCGGAACAAGAAGCATTTCCTTGGCATTCCGGCTCCCCTCGGCTATGTCGCCGGTGTCGGAAGAGGCGCCACTGGCTTCACAACTCGGTCCGATATCGGTCCAGCTCGAGATGCCAACGACGTATCCGACGACCGTCACGCGCCTCCGAGCAAGCGAAAGAAGAAAGAGGAAGAAGAAGAGGACGACGAGGACTTGAACGATTCCAACTACGACGAATTCACTGGATACGGCGGTTCTCTTTTCAGCAAAGACCCCTACGACAAAGATGACGAAGAGGCGGACATGATATACGAAGAGATCGATAAGCGAATGGACGAGAAGCGGAAAGAATATCGAGAAAAGAGGCTCAAAGAAGAATTGGAAAAATATCGACAGGAGAGGCCGAAAATCCAGCAGCAGTTCAGCGACTTGAAGCGAGGCCTCGTCGCTGTCACTGAAGACGAATGGCGCAGCGTTCCTGAGGTCGGGGATGCGCGGAACAGGAAAACGAGAAACCCCCGAGCTGAACGTTTCACTCCGCTGCCCGACTCCGTTTTGTCGAGAAATTTAGGCGGCGAGACCCAGGCGGCCATAGATCCAGCATCCGGCTTGATGAGCGCCATCCCCGGCACGGCTACGCAGGGCATGCTCACTCCGACTGGGGATCTCGATTTGCGGAAGATGGGCCAAGCTAGGAACAATTTGATGAATGTCAAATTGAACCAGGTGTCCGATTCTGTCGAAGGACAAACTGTCGTCGATCCGAAGGGCTACCTGACCGATTTACAGAGCATGATACCCAGCTACGGTGGAGATATCAACGACATTAAAAAAGCCCGCTTGCTTCTAAAATCGGTGCGCGAAACTAACCCCAACCATCCGCCGGCCTGGATCGCTTCAGCTCGTTTGGAAGAGGTCACCGGTAAATTGCAAGCTGCGAGAAACCTCATCATGAAAGGCTGTGAAGAAAATCAACAGTCCGAAGATCTTTGGTTGGAAGCCGCTCGACTGCAACCCCCTGACGCCGCTAAAGGAGTGATCGCGCAAGCTGTGCGGTACATACCGACGTCTGTCAGAATCTGGATCCGCGCTGCGGAGCTGGAAATGGAAACCAAAGCCAAACGGCGGGTTTACAGGAAAGCCTTGGAGCATATTCCTAATTCGGTCCGACTTTGGAAAGCCGCAGTGGAGCTGGAAGATCCTGAGGACGCGCGAATCTTGCTTAGCCGAGCTGTCGAGTGCTGCCCCACAAGTGTGGACCTGTGGCTGGCCCTCGCAAGACTTGAAACGTACGAAAACGCTCGTAAAGTTCTAAACAAAGCCCGAGAGAATATCCCTACTGACAGACAGATTTGGGTGACTGCTGCGAAACTAGAAGAAGCCAACGGAAATAAGCACATGGTGGAGAAGATTATCGACCGAGCCATTACGTCGCTCAGCGCCAACGGTGTCGAGATAAATCGCGAGCACTGGTTCAAGGAAGCGATCGAAGCAGAGAAATCCGGCTCGGTTCACACCTGCCAGGTGCTGATCAAGGCCATCATGGGCCACGGAGTCGACGAAGAAGACAGAAAGCATACCTGGATGGAAGACGCCGAAACCTGCGCCACCCAAGGGGCGTTCGAATGCGCTCGCGCCATCTACGGCCAAGCTTTGGTCACATTCCCCAGCAAGAAGTCGATTTGGCTGCGAGCTGCGTATTTCGAAAAGAACCACGGCACCAGAGATTCGCTGGAAACGCTCCTGCAGCGTGCTGTGGCCCATTGCCCGAAATCCGAGGTGCTCTGGTTGATGGGAGCCAAATCCAAATGGATGGCGGGTGACGTGCGTGCGGCCCGTGGAATCCTTTCCCTCGCTTTCCAAGCGAACCCCAACTCTGAGGAAATTTGGTTGGCGGCCGTAAAACTGGAATCGGAGAACAACGAGTACGAGCGAGCTCGTAAACTGCTGGCCAAGGCCCGAGCTTCAGCTCCGACTCCGCGGGTGATGATGAAATCCGCCAAATTGGAATGGTGCCTCAACAATCTGGACTTGGCCTGCAAACTGCTCGACGAAGCCATCCAGATATTCCCCGATTTCGCCAAACTTTGGATGATGAAGGGACAGATCGAAGAGCAGCAAGACAGGATGGACAAGGCGTGGGAAACGTACAATCTGGCGTCCAAGAAATGCGTCCACTCCGTGCCCATCTGGCTGATGATGTCGTCGCTCGAAGAGAAACGCAAACAATTGACGAAAGCGAGATCCGTTCTGGAAAAGGCGCGCCTGAGGAACCCGGCCAATCCCAGATTGTGGCTGGAGGCCGTCAGGGTGGAACTGCGAGCTGGCAAACGAGACATCGCCAATACTTTGATGGCCAAAGCCTTGCAGGACTGCCCCAATGCCGGGATCCTCTGGGCCGAGGCCATCTTCCTCGAACCGAGGCCCCAGAGGAAGACCAAGTCCGTCGACGCTTTGAAACGTTGCGAGCACGACCCTCACGTTCTCCTGGCAGTTTCGAAACTCTTCTGGTCCGAGCACAAACTGCAAAAATGTCGCGACTGGTTCAACAGGACAGTCAAAATCGAACCCGACCTGGGAGACTCTTGGGCGTATTTTTACAAATTCGAATTGTTGAATGGCACCGACGAGCAGCAAGAAGACGTGAAAAAACGTTGCATATCCGCCGAACCCCATCACGGCGAATATTGGTGCGCGGTGTCGAAGAAAATCGAAAATTGGCGACTGACCATCGAACAAATTTTACTACTTGTGGCTAAAGATTTACCGATCCCTATATAACTTACCTCGTTTTTCTCTCTTTTGTAAATAAATCTCGATATTTAATGTCATTTTGAAAATCGTGAAATTCTATGGATGTTTTCCCTTTTAATTTTGTGTCTCAAGGCTGGCATAGGATCCGTGTAGTACTTACTTTCAGAGTCGCAGTCAGTCAGTATTTTTAAAAACTACCTACTTATGTGGCCCGAAACTAAATTAAACTATAGTTTTATTCGTGCTTTTTTACATTTACCTCGTATACTTTTAGTGAACTAGTTGCATAATTGATGATGGCCACAAATAAGGATAATCTCGTTGATTCGATTTTTCAAATAGGCGCCTATTATCATTACATCGGAAAAGTTGGCGGAAAAATATACATGTAGTCTGCAAGATAAAACCAACATTATTTGATAAAAACCAATCGTGCTAATTTGATACTTGACAAGATTTTGGACGAAAATTTCAGAAATCACTAAAAACTTCAGCAGATTTGAATACTACACCTCCTAAGACATAAATCAACCAATTTTCAAGGGTGATGGGGAAATTTTTCTTTGTTAAATGGTAAAGTACAGTTTAATTATTCATCTAAAGGTCTAAGTACAAGCAGTTTTATTATTTTGAACCATTTGAACAGTGTTGATTCAACTTCAAGGTCAAACTCAACTTCGAGATCAAAATCAACTTTGAGATCAAACTCAACTTCGAGATCAAACTCAACTTCGAGATCAAAGTCAACTTCGTGATCAAAGTCAACTTCGAGATCAAAGTCAACTTTGAGATCAAAATCAACTTCGAGATCAAACTCAACTTCGAGATCAAACACAACTTTGAGATCAAAGTCAACTTCGGGATCAAAATCAACTTTGAGATCAAACATAACTTTGAGATCAAAATCAACTTCGAGATCAAAATCAACTTCGAGATCAAACTCAACTTCGAGATCAAAGTCAACTTCGAGATCAAAGTCAACTTCGAGATCAAACACAACTTTGAGATCAAAATCAACTTCGAGATCAAAATCAACTTCGAGATCAAATTCAACTTCGAAATCAAAGTCAACTTCGAGATCAATGTCAACTTCGAGATCAAACACAACTTCGAGATCAAACTCAACTTCAAGATCAAAGTAACTTTGAGATCAAAATCAACTTCAAGATCAAAATCAACTTCGAGATCAAACTCAACTTCAAGATCAAAATCAACTTCGAGATCAAATTCAACTTCGAGATCAAAGTCAACTTTGAGATCAAACTCAACTTCGAGATCAAAGTCAACTTTGAGATCAAAGTCAACTTCGAGATCAAACTCAACTTTGAGATCAAAATCAACTTCGAGATCAAAGTCAACTTCGAGATCAAAGTCAACTTCGAGATCAAAGTCAACTTTGAGATCAAACTCAACTTCGAGATCAAAGTCAACTTTGAGATCAAAGTCAACTTCGAGATCAAACTCAACTCCGAGATCAAACTCAACTTCGAGATCAAAGTCAACTTCGAGATCAAAGTCAACTTCGAGATCAAAGTCAACTTCGAGATCAAACTCAACTTCAAGATCAAAGTCAACTTCGAGATCAAATTCAACTTCGAGATCAAAGTCAACTTTGAGATCAAACTCAACTTCGAGATCAAAGTCAACTTTGAGATCAAAGTCAACTTCGAGATCAAACTCAACTTCAAGATCAAAGTCAACTTCGAGATCAAATTCAACTTCGAGATCAAAGTCAACTTTGAGATCAAACTCAACTTCGAGATCAAAGTCAACTTCGAGATCAAAGTCAACTTCGAGATCAAACTCAACTTTGAGATCAAAATCAACTTCGAGATCAAACTCAACTCCGAGATCAAACTCAACTTCGAGATCAAAGTCAACTTCGAGATCAAAGTCAACTTCGAGATCAAAGTCAACTTCGAGATCAAACTCAACTTTGAGATCAAAATCAACTTCGAGATCAAACTCAACTCCGAGATCAAACTCAACTTCGAGATCAAAGTCAACTTCGAGATCAAAGTCAACTTCGAGATCAAAGTCAACTTCGAGATCAAACTCAACTTTGAGATCAAAATCAACTTCGAGATCAAACTCAACTCCGAGATCAAACTCAACTTCGAGATCAAAGTCAACATCGAGATCAAAGTCAACTTCGAGATCAAAGTCAACTTCGAGATCAAAGTCAACTTCGAGATCAAATTCAACTTCGAGATCAAACTCAACTTCGAGATCAAAGTCAACTTCGAGATCAAAGTCAACTTCGAGATCAAAGTCAACTTCGAGATCAAACACAACTTTGAGATCAAAATCAACTTCGAGATCAAAATCAACTTCGAGATCAAATTCAACTTCGAAATCAAAGTCAACTTCGAGATCAATGTCAACTTCGAGATCAAACACAACTTCGAGATCAAACTCAACTTCAAGATCAAAGTAACTTTGAGATCAAAATCAACTTCAAGATCAAAATCAACTTCGAGATCAAACTCAACTTCAAGATCAAAATCAACTTCGAGATCAAATTCAACTTCGAGATCAAAGTCAACTTTGAGATCAAACTCAACTTCGAGATCAAAGTCAACTTTGAGATCAAAGTCAACTTCGAGATCAAACTCAACTTTGAGATCAAAGTCAACTTCGAGATCAAAGTCAACTTCGAGATCAAAGTCAACTTTGAGATCAAACTCAACTTCGAGATCAAAGTCAACTTTGAGATCAAAGTCAACTTCGAGATCAAACTCAACTCCGAGATCAAACTCAACTTCGAGATCAAAGTCAACTTCGAGATCAAAGTCAACTTCGAGATCAAAGTCAACTTCGAGATCAAACTCAACTTCAAGATCAAAGTCAACTTCGAGATCAAATTCAACTTCGAGATCAAAGTCAACTTTGAGATCAAACTCAACTTCGAGATCAAAGTCAACTTTGAGATCAAAGTCAACTTCGAGATCAAACTCAACTTCAAGATCAAAGTCAACTTCGAGATCAAATTCAACTTCGAGATCAAAGTCAACTTTGAGATCAAACTCAACTTCGAGATCAAAGTCAACTTCGAGATCAAAGTCAACTTCGAGATCAAACTCAACTTTGAGATCAAAATCAACTTCGAGATCAAACTCAACTCCGAGATCAAACTCAACTTCGAGATCAAAGTCAACTTCGAGATCAAAGTCAACTTCGAGATCAAACTCAACTTTGAGATCAAAATCAACTTCGAGATCAAACTCAACTCCGAGATCAAACTCAACTTCGAGATCAAAGTCAACTTCGAGATCAAAGTCAACTTCGAGATCAAAGTCAACTTCGAGATCAAACTCAACTTTGAGATCAAAATCAACTTCGAGATCAAACTCAACTCCGAGATCAAACTCAACTTCGAGATCAAAGTCAACTTCGAGATCAAAGTCAACTTCGAGATCAAAGTCAACTTCGAGATCAAAGTCAACTTCGAGATCAAATTCAACTTCGAGATCAAAGTCAACTTTGAGATCAAACTCAACTTCGAGATCAAAGTCAACTTTGAGATCAAAGTCAACTTCGAGATCAAACTCAACTTTGAGATCAAAATCAACTTCGAGATCAAACTCAACTCCGAGATCAAAGTCAACTTCGAGATCAAAGTAACTTTGAGATCAAAATCAACTTCCAGATCAAAATCAACTTCGAGATCAAACTCAACTTCAAGATCAAAATCAACTTCGAGATCAAATTCAACTTCGAAATCAAAGTCAACTTCGAGATCAAACTCAACTTCGAGATCAAAGTCAATTTTGAGATCAAACACAACTTCGAGATCAAAGTCACAGAGGGAAAACCTCTGATATGGCAACACTGCATTAAACGCAGTTTAAATTTTGAACGCCAAAATCAACCAGTTTTCCTCGAAACATTAGGTACGCCTTTCTTCCCAATCAACAATCGATGTGAAACAATCGAAAGTTGAATTTCGATGCATCGATACTCGCCGAGAGAAACGATTAACGATCCGCCGAGCGGGGACGAGCGACGATCGAGTATCGACGAACGCGGCCGTCGTCCCAGTCGTGTTCGTATTTTCGTTAAATATTTCGAGAAAATCGCCGGCTCGAACGTTTCTCGAAATCTCTCGAACTGCGACGAAGCGAGCGCCTTTCAACGACCGGCCGCAAGGGTGGGGACGGCCGTTCGGCTTCGGAAGTCGCTCGGCTCGCGTTCGTATCGGCCACGATGAGCGGCGAATCGGCTTCGGAAATCGTCGTGATGCAGGCGGACATGACCGACGCGATGGCGAGCAAACACGAGCAGCTCGAAGGGGAGGACGATCGTCGTCATCGGCAGACGGTCGACCATTCGACGGTCGCCGTCTCCGGAGCGACCGTCGACGGGATTCCCGTGTCGTCGGCCGTTCCCGTCACGTCGTTGATCAACGTTGCGACGAGCGGATCTTTCAACGTCATCACGCAGGATCAGATTCAAGTGAGACGTTTGCTAACCGGCCGATAACGTCGGCCGAGCCGTCGTCTTATCGGCCGATTGCTCCGTAGCGGACGTTAGTTGCTATCTTTGCCCGGTTATCTTGAAAAATGGCGTTTTTATCTTTGGCATTTATCTTTAAGGTTGTTTTATGGGTTAAATATCCTGAACACGACGTCTCAATCAATCAAACCAGTTCTTGTAAATGAGTGTAACAAACAACCCAAGGAACTGACCTGATTTTTCTTCTTCGTGGGGTGAAGAAATTAGGCGATAATATAATCTGGACAGGATTAAGAATTATATTTGTTTATTTATCACAGTCTTTCTGTTTTGACTTAGTAAGGCTTAATTCTGAGGTAGTCGTTTCAAACCGAACACGACCGACAGGGCGTAATATTACATAGGTAAATTACCGATAATTATTAGAGATCGATGCTCTGTGAGAGAGAGAGACGGGAAAGCCGAGCGACCAAGCCATGGCATTAAAATACTGGCGACATTACTCACGATTCAGAGGCGATTGACATTCAATTACTAGTTTCTTTATAATACTTGAAGCTGCTGGCGGAAATTATGACGACGATGTTGCAATTTGAACCCTTTTGGCCATGTGCCCCGTGGTGGTTGGGTCCTTCGAAGGCTATGTTTTGAGAAGATACTGGTCGTTATTATGAATCCTGAAAGAATCGCGTTTTTTACTATCTATGCCTTTTATTCTGAATTAATATTGGGTAGTGAATTCATTAGAATCTATTTTCTTACCCCTTGAAAATCGTTTGAAATGATTAAACTGGATACGAATTTTTACATCATTACGGACGGCTGGACATCTTGAAATCTCTTCATTTTATCTATTTCTCCAATGGGGAATTGTTCCAAAGGCAGTTCAGCCAAGACAGGGATACCAACCACCACAGCGCAATGCAAAATCAAAATTGTCCCATTCAGCTTATATGGTAGACACATATTTTGTGGTCATTATCCAGGTCAGAACCTACAAACTCGCCGACATTTTTTAAATTGACAAACAAATTTTGCCATGCGGAAAATGATTTTTTTCGTACCGTCGACATCTATCCTTTTGGCGAATTGTGTTCTCCCTGAGTAGTTAGGGGTATGTTTTTGAGTTGGTCTTGCAATTTTATTAAATTTGACTCGTATGCTTGAAAACGCTGCTGCATGATTGCATATCTTGCAATTTTATTAGTACACATTTTGTTCAGCTTGAATGATTAGTTTTCTCTTTTTATAGAAGAATTCGTTGGTAGGACGTTGCTTGTTGGTTTTTTCGAATGCTGAGAAGTGTATCGATGATATTTGTTCGAAATTCCAAAAATGGAGTTCGAGGGATGAAAAACATGTTGGTAATCGTGAAAAACATGAATCATTGCATTGGCAAAACGCAATTTGCTCCATTGAACGCATATTTCAGTTACTCGGCCCTAAAAGCGGTAAATTGATTCGGCCCCGCCATAACAGAAGCTGCTGGAGTGTCTGCGGACCGAATCAATATTCTGGACCATGTTGAAGACGTTTTAGTGCAATGATTTAGTGTCTGTGGGACTGGGTCGATATGCTGGACCAAGTTGATGTCTTTCTTGTGGACTGGGTCTATTATGGGACTCGGCTGATGATTCACCAGAGTGAAGTTAGCAACGGTTCAGCAACGGTCAACTGCGTGTTTCTTTTCTAAATTTTCGGACTCTAGGGATGTCTAGGAACACATTTATGGCAATTTTAAAATTGTGCCACCAGTCATACAGTCCGTACAGCTCGTTGCTGCTAACTGTTACTTCACGCATTCCTTAAACAGATGAGGTGACCTGGATGCTCGCTGCGCTCGCATCTCCAAGACAGAAAAAACATCCCTCATCAGTCCAATTCGACATACTCATCAGTCAAACGCTAATCAAGCAAGATATTTTATAGCCTACCTACCTACTTATCCGAGAAGGTGTTGGATACACCAAGGTGTTTAATCCTAAGGCGTACAATGAGACTGGTGGCACAATTCTTGTACAGCCAGAAATGTGTTCCAAGTCGTCCCTAGAGGCCAATTAGTAGGAAAAGAAACACGCAGTTGACCGTTGCTGAACCGTTGCTATGTGTGGGACCAGGTCAACATTCTGGACCGAGTTGATGACCTCCTAGTGCTCGGAGTCAACTTTTTTTGTGATTGGTTCGATAATATCGAAAGCATATTATGCTGTTCTGGGCTGATGACTCCAGAGTGGGACCGAGTCAATATGCTGGACCGGATTGATGAATTTCTTGTTGACCGAGTCGATATTCCAGTCCAAGTTGATGACCCAGTGCTGAGAGCCGTGTTTTTGGGACTGGTTCGATATGCTGGGCTGGGCTGATGACTCCAGAGTGGGACCGAGTCAATATGCTGGACCGACTTGATGAATTGCTAGTTGATCGAGTCGCTATGCTGGACCAGGTTGATGACGAGTGCACAGAGTCAATATGAGCGCTGGAATATGCTGGGCTTGATTGATGACTTTCTAGTTGACCGAGTCAATATGCTGGACCGGGTTAATGACTGAACCGAGTCAACATTCTTGGCCAGATTGATGGCGTGCCAGTGGACAAAGCCAATTCTTGACCGAGGATGTCAGTAGTATCTTGTATAGTCTGGCTCGAGCAATAGAAGAATGCGAAGAATGGTTAGCTAACACATGCCGCTCATTATTTGGAAGGTTACAGGCAGCTCAGAGTATAATACATCGAGGGATTGTTTTGCTTGAACCGCATGTTTCTTGTCGAATTTTTTCGCATGCGCCGACATCCTAATATTCTGTTTGGATTTGACCAGATCGCCGGTTCCACATCGCTGAGACCGATACTTTGCGTTGAGAACAGTTGCCTGTGCGAAGGCCATCCCGACAAAGAATGCTCTGATCCATCCCAACGTGCTGCCCAGTGGTTTCGAACTGAAGTAAGGATCGATGGAAAAATTTCGAATTTGGAAAGTGTGGGTGACCTGTGTCTCGAAGATTTGGTATGCACAGGTCGACGACTGGGAAAACAATGAATGACAATAATTGTAGATTTTTGAAGGGAAGATGGTCGTAATTTTGTATAGTGGTGGGGGCATCTTCAATATTCGGAAGTGATTATCGGCAAACTGCTGATGTCAGTTGGGAACGTATTTCTTAACCGATTCTCACGCTGAACCATTTTTATCTGTCGTACATTGCCCCCAACCGCGGAAGAGAAACCATTCAGTTTCAAACATGCAGCAGCAGTTTTCGCAAGCTAGTTAAGGTCGATGATAACATTGATAACAATCTTACGATAAGGCAGGTTCCTAGGTTGCTGCTCACCGTTCAGCTGATTTCCTAATCGAATAGTTCCTTTTCAAAAATTCGCAAATCTTCAGTTCCGCGATCAGAACACAACTGTATTTTGGGCCAGAACTCTTGAAGACTGAGCTCCAATTGCATCACCGGTTGTAGAATTAACCCAAATCGTCACGCTAGTGGCAACACTGGGTATCTCATTTTTGGGCGGTTTTGAGTCAATCGCGTAAATCGCGGTTTGGCCAACAGTGGGTATCTCAAATCTTCGTCAAAACGCGCCATCTCATGGCATCAACATGCCAGATGGCAAGTCTCGACGTCTTTTGGGACAACTCGATCAAATTTAACTGTAAGGCCTACTCGGGAACCTGGGAAACTTATTATTATGCCACTCATGATTTTTACAATAATCGGTTGTCCGCCTCTCCTGAAAAATTGGAAAAAACTAGTTACCCAGTGTTGCCACTAACCTGACAAAATTCTCTTCTCCACATTCCTCTAATGCTAGTTCGAGTTCTGGTACCCTATCGAGCCAAAATTGACTTAGAATTGTAAAGTTAGATTAGCACGATCTAAAATACCATCTGACACCGATGCTTTGTTTTAGAACGGCCTGAAAGCGACACATATCGTCATCGAGGGTAGCGATGACAACACTCTTCCCACGAATGCAGCATGGCTTGCGTCCGCAAATCAACCGGTCATTCCAGTCCGATGCAAGGTGAGACCTTTTGCTCGTACCGGTTCTCGAATATCCGTCCTTGAATTTGCTATTTCGAATTATTTCCTTTCGCGCTTGCAGAATACGAGCGCAGAACTGCACAAATCTCGATTCGGCTCTGGAGGACGTGGGCGGTGTATCAAATTCGGCGGCCAATGGTACACGCCGAGTGAGTTCGAGGCGTTGTGCGGCAGAGGTTCGAGCAAGGACTGGAAGCGAAGCATTCGGTATGCTGATTCGCTATTTTTGTGAAGTTCTTTCTACTATGCTAAGTATTTCTACTATTAATCCATTAACCTTTTTCCAGATTCGGAGGCCGCAGTTTACAAGCTCTCATTGAGGGCGGCATTCTACTTCCGCACGCGACAGGATGCACCTGTTCAGCATGCTGCGATGATGATAGAGCTGTAAGTTCGTCGTACATGGGAGATATGTATTCCTTTATGTATTCATCTGAATCTCCATCTAAGCCGCTGTCATTTCAGGTTGGCCCGGTCCGGCTTTTCATTCCGTACAAAAGAAAACGCAAGCGGGGACACGACGGCAACAAATCCAAAGGGACCGTTTCCTCGGACGGCGGCGACAGCGATTCGGCAGGTAACTTATGGGTAACACCAACCATAAACTGGGGTTTTCTCGGGCTTCCTATGAGTGGCCTGCCGGGAAAAAGTGGGATTTCAAGAGTTCTCGTAATTCTGGCATCATTTCTGCGTAGAATAACACGATAATGCCCGACCGCTGTTGTCGTAGTCCATCTTAGCCAGTCTTGGTGCCAGATCGGAGACGACTTGTTGTTGCTGTGCAGGTGCTGGTCGTGGGGATGTCCTAGTGTGACCTAGTGGTTGTTACGTCAAGTGCGTTAAAGTAACGTAACCTTCCGTCATCGCGTCAAGTTTATTGATGTTTGAAGCTGGACAGCCGATCAGAGAGCTGTTCAAACTGCGCGTAGTTCGATCTGCTCTCTAGTTTAACAAAAAATATATTGGAAACAGTATGTCAGGACGTATCTGCTTCATTCCCTCACTAGAAATGTTTGGATAGCGAAACGACAATAGCTGAGAGCCCCTGAGAATGTTGCAGAGCTCCAGCCGGTTTGTTGTTCAGTACCCCTCACTTCACTCCCTCACTTTTTTCAAAAAATTTCATTTCTACCACAAAGAAAGGTGCTCTGAGCAAAATTAACGTACCTTCTATGTCGATGAATTGGCACGAATTTTCAAAGCTCGAAATTTTGACTTTAATATTGCAGGCGACGGGGAGGCGGTGCAAATCAACTCATCCGTAAATTCGATGTCTTCGGCAGCCCACCAAACGAATTTGTCATGCGACGATATGGTCGAAGACGGTTTGCCCGAGAGTTTGTCAAGGCTTGATAAGGTTGGTATTTAATATTGATATCGAGACTCGTAATTAATATTTTTCGCCTCACCATCGTAATTACTATGTCCATGACCTGAGCTTTTTTCGATAATGAATGTACTTTTCTTCGGGCAATTTGCGTCAAATTTGATTAACCTTTTTTTCAAGATGTCGAGAAAACTGGTAAAAATGGCCTTCCAACTCAGAAAGGACGTGGAGGATATGAAGGCTCAGTGGAAATCCGACCTTTCGAAGTTCGACATGAAGAAGGAGAAGGATCAAGGCGTCATGTCCTGCTCTCGGTATGTCCTATGCCGTTTTATGGTTTTTAATACAATGATTGGCGATACTTACGATACTTACTCCTTGCAGAGTATTCGACTCGGCCGTCCACGTTGTCAATCCTATGGGCACCGTTGGGCTTCACGCTACCGAAGACTCGAATGACAACAGGAAGGTACGTAAAGACATCTTTTGCGATTTTATCGTTTCATTTTTGCGTTTTATCGTTTCGTTTTCGCGTTTTATCGTTTTGTTTTAGCGTTCCTTTTATTTTTTGTTTTATCGTGTTATCGTTTTTATCGTATCGTTCTGTATTTATCGTTTTATCGATCTTTTATCGTTTCGTTTTAGCGTTCACTTGCCTCTCCACGCCGGAAGCCCGGGAGTTAGCTTGTAATAATGCCTTAATATCGATACTTTGCGCTATCGATATTTTGTATATAGTCAAAGATATTGATAATTTTAAGCCGTCTACGTCATGATCGCCAATGAAAGCAGCAAGGGTCAATTTGTATCTTCAGGGTTCGTTAGACAGAATTTTCGGAAACGCCACTAAGCTTTAATCTGTTTGGGGCGTCCTACAGAGGGGATTTCTCATCATGGCGTGGAGTGCAGAGGAATCTACCCCGAACAGGAGTTTTCAAAAAAATCGCTCTCTTTTGACTGCATTATCTCACATTTTTAATTCAAAATTCCTCTCCCGAATTGCAGTGCGCCAACTGCAACCGTGAGGCGTTCGCCGAGTGTTCCCTCTGCCGGAGGACTCCCTACTGCTCGACGTTCTGCCAGAGGAAAGACTGGGCCAATCATCAGGTGGAATGCGTACGAACGGCTACGACCGAGCAAGGATCTTCCATCATGCTGATCGTCGAATCGTCCGATCAAGTTATCGGAGTTCAGGAATGAAGTCCCTTTTTTATCGTATCATCATCGTGAATATCTGCGAATCATTGTTTTTCGCATTTGTGTCCTATTAGTTGAGTTTTGCAGCGGATAAGCAAAATGACTTTCCACAATAAACGTTTTTATCGAAAGTTTAGTTAACCAAGAGAAAACCGCCGATCCAAACGTTTTTCTTCGCCCGGCGACCGAAGTTGTCCCGGGCGTGCCCTGCCGCCATCAAGTACTTAGGGGTAGAAGCTCTGAAGCTTGTGGGAATTTCTTCCCTAAACTCTCCAAATCTAAAACTAAACAACAAGTTATCAAGTTATATCTGATAACAAGTTATCAGCTAAAACTAAAAACTCTAAAAAACAGCTCTACCTAATCACGCTAGAACTGAAAACTTGGGTAAAAAACAGCTTATCTAAAATTTTGCTGAAACTAAAACAAAAAATCTTGCAAAATAAACCAAAACGTGCTACAAAAAAGCATTTCGGGTCAAATAACGGAATTACCTCTTTGAGAGATTGGCAATTTTATTTTTGTTTTGAGCAAAACAGATTCAATCGTACACAGAATCAATTTCTTTGAATTTTCTTCGTATACCAACCAAACTCACCGCATCACAGGCATTTCATAAAAAATCTCGCCGAGGCTGATACGAAAAGATGGCCCCCATTTAAATAAGTTAAACCTACGTCTAATCGGTTGACGAACTATTACGTAAAATCACAAATCGCCCGCCACCGATCGTTTCGACGCCCAGCCGTTTCGACATAGCAATTTCAACATGGGAAAATTTCAAGTTCGTAGATTTTCAAAAATGGTCGAAAAGGGTGGGCGGGAACATCCCCTGCTCGTCAAATAGAGCGAAACAAATTATTACTAGGTATCGGAATATGTACAATTTTCTATCGAAAAATTCAAGTTAAAAATCCATTTTTCGATATGGAGTGCGATTATGTCTGCACGCAGCATGATTACAGCTAATGAATCAAATTCAATGATTATTACGCTTTGATTCGATTCCGTGTTAGTATACTTTACATCTCGCCGCTCAGGGAGACATCTCGTATCCAAAATTCACCGTTTGGCACATAGTCCTCGCTGTCGTTTCTGAACATTTTCGAAAAGATTCGTTTTCCAGTCAGTCGTTTCGATTATTTCCTTTCAAAAATGTCCGATCCAAGAGCTTTCGGAAGGGTTGTTTTCCCCATGGACGAAATTAAAGTCCTAATTCGATGGTTTCGAGCGGAGCCAGGCTCAGCCTGACGCGGGAGGCGCTTTCGCCGCCGATCCTGATGAAAGAGTCGTCGATGATCGACGACCGAGAACATTTGGGTATCCTCGCCGGCCGTTCGCAGCGTCTGGAGACGTCCCAGTACTCGAAGCCTTCGGGACACTCGAACATTTTGCCTGGAAAAGGATGCAATTGTTACCAGAACGAATGCTGGGTGGAAATCGAGTGATGACTCTGTTAGTTCCTTGCGCATGCGCAGTGTAGGGTTTGTTCGCTTGGTGAGTTACTGACAAGAAATGTTACTCAGCTTGCAGAAAATGTCAGGAGCTTCTGTTTTTTTTGGACGACGTAAAGATAACGACTACTCACCGACCATACGTCCTCGGTAATCGTAGGAACACTTGTAGAAATGATTGCAATCGCCGTCGAAGGGGAAGCTGCCTTGAGCTGGACACAAGGATCTCCTGCTTCGGACTTCGAGCTGTAAAAAAATTTGTTTGTGATTCATCAGTTTGACAATGTCAGATCTGTCGAGCGAGAAATCATTTCCAGATTACTACTTACGGGTGGTGGGGACCCATCTATTGATCTTCGAGCCAGACGCCTCGTCTCGGCCATCTGACCGTTGCATTGCGCTGCTTCACCTGCAAATTGTGAAATTTTAGTGTCGATTCCTTTCAAATTGTAGAAAATACTCTACACTACTCGAGAAATTAACGGTTTTTTCCGAAATCCAATATACTCACTTGGAGGTAAGCACTGGACTTTCTGCTCGTCGTAGACCGTTCCGTTTGGACAAGACAGGACTAGAAGTTTGGCATTGTTGTTCTCCGTTGTGCATTGGTAGAACTGGTTGCAGAATTTTGGATGCCGCTTGAAGCCCGTCGGGCAGACGAGCGAGAACTGATCGCTTTCGAGCTCCTGGCAGGAAGTTGATGGCTTTCCAGGCGGCGGTTGCGAAGGCGGTGTAGTGGACTCCATCGGTTGCGTTGTTCCTGGTTCAGTTGAAGTCTCTGTCCCTTGGGTCATCGGTTGCGTAGTTTGCGCTTCTGATGTCGTCGTTGTGGTCTGAGCATTCGTCGTTCCGGAGCTAGTTTGAGTCGTTTGACTACTCGAACCAGTCTGGGTGGTGCCGGATTCCGTTTGCGTGGTTTCAGAACTGCCCTGAGTGTTGGTAGTCTCGCTCGACGGCTGAGTCGTTTCAGAACTGCCCTGTGTCGTCTGTTGCTCGGTCTGTGTCGTCTGAGATCCTGTTTGAGTGGTTTGGGATCCTGTTTGAGTCGTCTGCTGGTTCGTGGTGGTGCCCTGGGAAGGCGTTGTCTGGGCGGGTTGAGTTGTTTGAGGTAGTGTTGTCGCCTCAGTGGCTGGTGGTGTCGTCTGACCAGGCTGGGTTCCAGGCTGTGTAGTTCCAGGCTGTGTAGTTCCAGGCTGCGTCGTTCCAGGCTGTGTGGTTCCGGGTTGCGTCGTTCCAGGCTGCGTCGTTCCTGGCTGCGTCGTTCCAGGCTGTGTCGTTCCTGGCTGTGTGGTTCCAGGTTGAGTAGTTCCAGGCTGCGTGGTTGCAGGTTGCGTAGTTCCTGGCTGTGTGGTTCCAGGTTGCGTAGTTCCAGGCTGCGTGGTTCCAGGTTGTGTAGTTCCAGGCTGAGTGGTTCCAGGTTGTGTTGTTTCCGTGCCAGAGGGCCCGGTTGTTTCGGTCTCTGGATTCGTTGGGGATTCGGTAGTCGATGTTGCACTCTCAGTTCCATTTTGAGCTTGGCATGAATTGCAGTTTCTTGGTGGCTGAACGCTCTTTTCGTGATTACAGACGCTCAGTGCTGGGTCAAATATAGTCCCTTCTCCGCAGCTGAATTCATACAGGGAAAACCGTTTTCCTTGGTCGCCATCCCAATCAACACACCGGTAGAACTTCTTGCAGTCTTGTTCGTCGGGGAAAAATCCAGCTTGTTTACAGATGAATGGGCTACTTCCATTGCATGATTGATTTTGGTTTGAAGGCTGTTGAGATGTTGGTGGTGGGGCTGGAGGTTCTTGGTTACTAGGTGGTTGCTCTGGTGGCGGTTGCTGGCCTGGAGGTGGGAGATAGCCTGGCTGTGGTTGCTGTCCAGGCTGTTGAGGTTGTTGTCCAGGCTGTTGAGGTTGTTGGCCAGGCTGTTGAGGTTGTTGTCCAGGCTGTTGAGGTTGCTGTCCAGGCTGTTGAGGTTGGTTTGGCTGCTGAGGTTGTTGATTTGGCTGTTGTGTTCCTTGACCAGGTTGATTAGGTTGTTGTTGACCTGGTTGTTGCTGGTTTGGTTGATTCGAGCCACCACCGCAGTCACTCCTTGAAACTGCCCAAGGATGATTGCAGGTAGTTGCTGCTGGATCCCAAACTGTTCCTGGTCCACAATCGAATGTATACTTAGTGTACTGACCGTTGCCTGCATCTACGCACCTAACAAATTTATTGCACTGTCCTTTGACAGCAAAGAAGCCTTCGTTATTACAGGGTTCTTGTGGTCCCAGACCTTCTCCTCCTTGGTTTGGCTGTTGTTGGCCGGGCTGCTGCGGTTGTTGGCCCGGCTGCTGCGGTTGTTGGCCAGGCTGCTGCGGTTGTTGGCCAGGCTGCTGGGGTTGTTGGCCAGGCTGCTGAGGTTGCTGACCTGGCTGTTGCGGTTGTTGACCTGGCTGTGGTTGTCCACCATTCCAAGGCTGCTCTGGTCTCTGGTTCGGATATCCCTGACTGGGTTGTTGGGATCCACTTTGAGGAGGAAGGGGGGTAGTTTGTTGAGGACGAGTTGGCTGATTCACTGAACTTTGTTGACTAGAGGTTTGTTGACTTGTTTGTTGACCAGACGAAGTTTGTTGGGATGATTGTTGGCTTCCAGAGGAAGTTGTCTGTGTGTTACCTCCTATAGTAGTTTGCTGGCCTGCTGGAGGCGATGGCTGGTTGCTGCCAGGAGAGGTGGCTCCTCCAGATGTTGTCGTCTGTTGTTGAGTTGAACCAGACGATGTTGTCTGCTGCTGTCCGGTTGATGACGTCTGCTGAGTATTTCCTGCTGACGTGGTTTGCGTATTACCAGATGTAGTTTGTGAATTTCCAGAGGATGATTGTTGCTGTGTGGTTCCAGAGGTCTGTTGCGAACCTCCTGAGCTGGTTGTTTGTTGGTTATTATTTGCTGTGGTTTGTTGATTGGATCCTGAACTGGTGGTTTGTTGGTTGTTAGCGCTACTTGTTGTTTGCTGATTGTTGGTACTTTGGGATCCAGAAGTTGTTGATTGCTGATTGCTTCCTGTAGTAGAACCGGAACTAGTAGTTTGTTGGCTACCTCCAGATGATGTGGTCTGCTGGTTGCTTCCGGTAGACGTGGTCTGCTGGTTACTTCCAGAAGACGTGGTCTGCTGGTTACTACCAGAAGATGTTGTCTGCTGGTTGTTTCCAGAAGATGTTGTCTGCTGGTTAATTCCAGATGATGTGGTCTGCTGGTTACTTCCAGCAGATGTGGTCTGCTGGTTACTGCCAGAGGATGTTGTCTGCTGGTTACTGCCAGCAGATGTTGTCTGCTGGTTGTTTCCAGAAGACGTTGTCTGCTGGTTAATACCAGATGATGTGGTCTGCTGGTTACTTCCTGAAGACGTGGATTGTTGGTTGGTTCCTGAAGCAGTTGTAGCTGTTGACTGCTGGCTTGACGAACTTGTCTGGCTGCCTCCACTAGCTGTTGTTTGCTGCCCTGATGCAGTCGTCTGTTGTTGACTACTGCCTGATGTTCCCTGCTGGTTTGTTGCCGAAGATGTTGTTGAACCTCCAGCAGCGGACGACTGTTGATTTGTAGAAGATGATGAACCACTTTGCGATCCTCCACTTCCTGTTTGTGATATTCCATTAGTTGTGCTCGAAGACTGCCAAGAGGAGGATGAACTAGAACTTTGACTGGATGATGTACTGGAGCTATTCGACCATGACGTTGTGACCGAAGTTTGGCTCTGCTCAATAGGCGTATCTGACTGAGGTGCACTAGATGGGGTGGTCGACAGACCGCAGTCGTCCCTTTGGACTAGGTATTCATGATTGCAAGTTTGGAGCTCTGTATCCCATGCAGTACCTTCTCCGCATTTGAATTCAAACTTTTTATAAGTTCCATCTCCGTTGCTCACGCATCTCATGAATTTCTTACAGTTTCCAGGTATTGGGTGGAAACCATCCGAGGTGCACTCAGCATTTGACGAAGGCTCTTCTTCATTGCCTGGTTGATTATCTGGGGACTGGTCACCTCCCTGTTGAGGTTGTTGAGATCCACCCTGCGGTGGTTGTTGCCAGCCTCCCTGTTGAGGTTGTTGAGATTCCCCTTGTGGTGGTTGTTGCCAGCCTCCTTGTTGTGGTTGTTGAGATCCTCCTTGAGGTGGTTGTTGCCAGCCTCCTTGCTGAGGTGGTTGTTGCCAGCCTCCTTGCTGAGGTGGTTGAGATCCACCTTGTGGGGGTTGTTGCCACCCTCCTTGGTTTCCGGGTGGGCTTGGCTCAGGACTTGGTTCTGGCTCAGCTCCTTCTGATCCTTGCTGGTTGAGTGAATCTGTCTTGCAATCCTCACGTGATACAGCCCATGGATGGTTACATGTGTTTGCGTCTGTATCCCACACAGTACCGGCCCCACATTCAAACTGGTGTTTAGTGAGTCCACCTTGGCCATTATCAACGCAACGGTAGAATGAACGGCAAGATCCTTTCACCCCAAAGAACCCTTCTGACGTACAATCACCAGAACCAATACTACCTGGTTGATTAGACTGGTCTGGAGGCGGCTGTTGACCAGGTTGAGTTGAAGGTTGTGTACCTTGTCCTTGTTGGTTGGGTGGTCCTCCATTCGACCCTTGATTTCCAGGCTGCCCAGAACTATTTGGTCCATTTGGTGGGCCATATTGATTATTTGGCCCACTTGGGCGTCCTTGCGAATTCCCTCCTGATCCAGGTTGGCTCCCACCTGGTCCTGCTTGCCCTCCTGATCCGTTCCAACTTCCTTGGCCAGGTTGTTGTCCTCCAGACGCTGGTTGGGAACCAGGCCATCCACCTTGTCCGCCTGAACCTCCCTGACCACCGGATCCGCCTTGTCCACCAGAGCCTCCTTGGCCAGGCCATTGTCCTCCAGATCCAGGTTGTCCACCGGAGCCTCCTTGGCCAGGCCATTGTCCTCCAGCTCCAGGTTGGCCTCCAGATCCAGGTTGTCCTCCAGATCCAGGTTGTCCTCCAGATCCAGGTTGGCCTCCAGATCCAGGTTGTCCTCCAGATCCAGGTTGCCCACCGGAGCCTCCTTGGCCAGGCCATTGTCCTCCAGATCCAGGTTGGCCTCCAGATCCAGGTTGTCCTCCAGATCCAGGTTGGCCTCCAGATCCAGGTTGTCCTCCAGATCCAGGTTGTCCACCGGAACCTCCTTGGCCAGGCCATTGTCCTCCAGATCCAGGTTGGCCTCCAGATCCAGGTTGTCCTCCAGATCCAGGTTGTCCTCCAGATCCAGGTTGGCCTCCAGATCCACTGGATCCTGTCTCAGGTTGTTGGGAAGCTCCATTGCTACTTTTGCAATCTGGTCTTGAAATTGCCCACAAATGATTACACGATTCTGATTCAGGGTCCCATGCCGTATTAGCTCCACATTCGAATTCGTATTTGGTGTAGCCTCCCTGCCCATTTTGAACGCATCTGTAGAATTTACGGCAGGCTCCCTGCACTCCGAAGAACCCATCCGTGTTACAGCTGCCAGTTCCAAGAGGATTAGGTGAAGGAGGGGAGCTCCCTTCCTGTCCAGGTTGTCCTTGATTTGCTGGTGGAGATGGTGCCTGTCCGCCACTGGAAGATCCTCCTTGACCTCCAGACCCGCCTTGTCCAGATCCCCCTCCTGGTTGTCCTCCTGCTCCTGGTTGGCCTCCTGTTCCTGGTTGTCCTCCTGCTCCTGGTCTGCCGGGTTGCCCTCCAGATCCACCCTGTCCACCTCCTGGTTGTCCTCCTGCTCCTGGTTGTCCTCCTGCACCTGGCCTACCCGGTTGCCCTCCAGATCCACCTCCTGGTTGTCCTCCTGCACCTGGTCTTCCTGGTTGTCCTCCTGCTCCTGGTTGCCCTCCTGCACCTGGTCTTCCTGGTTGTCCTCCTGCTCCTGGTTGCCCTCCTGCACCTGGTCGACCCGGTTGCCCTCCAGATCCACCTCCTGGTTGTCCTCCTGCACCTGGTCTACCCGGTTGTCCTCCTGGTCTACCTGGTTGCCCTCCAGATCCACCTCCTGGCTGTCCTCCTGCACCTGGTCTTCCTGGTTCCCCTCCTGCTCCTGGCCTCAGTGGTTGTCCCCCATTGCCTCCTTGTCCACCAGATCCGCCCTGTCCTCCAGCTCCACCTTGACCTCCAGATCCTCCTTGGCCTGGCCATTGACCACCAGCTCCTGGTTGACCATTAGACCCTCCTTGGCTTGGCCATTGTCCGCCAGCTCCGGGCTGTCCACCTGATCCTCCTTGTCCGCCAGAACCGCCCTGACCTCCTTGTCCACCGGATCCTCCTTGGCCTGGCCATTGTCCTCCAGCTCCTGGCTGTCCCCCAGATCCGCCTTGGCCTGGCCATTGTCCACTAGAACCGCCTTGACCACCAGCTCCTCCTTGTCCACCTGATCCCCCCTGTCCACCTGATCCTCCTTGTCCGCCTGAGCCTCCTTGTCCTTGCCATTGGCTTCCTGGTCCTCCAGAACCTCCTTGTCCTTGCCATTGTCCACCAGAACCGCCTTGACCACCAGATCCACCTTGGCCGCCAGAACCACCTGAACCTCCTTGGCCTGGCCACTGCCCTGCTGATCCTCCTTGTCCTGGTTGCCCTCCAGATCCTCCCTGTCCAGGTTGTCCTCCAGATCCTCCCTGCCCTTGCTGGCAATCGCTTCTAGACACTGCCCATGGATGGTTACAAGATTCGTTCTGCTCATCCCAAACGGTTCCTGGAGCGCACTGGAAGTCGTATTTAGTGTATCCACCCATTCCATCTTGGACGCAGCGATAAAATGCCCGACAGTTGCCTCGGACACCGAAGAAACCTTCGCTGGTGCATTTGTCGTTACTTCCCTGCAGCGGATTGGTCGGTTTTTCCTGCGATCCATTTTGTTCCTGATTCCAGGACCCTTGAGAGCCTTGCTGACTTGGAGGTCTCTCTTCAATCGAAGGCTGTTGCGGCTCTGGTTGCCAAGGTTGTTGTGGTTGCTGTGGCTGTTGAGGCTGCCATGGCTGTTGCGGTTGCTGTGGCTGTTGAGGCTGCCATGGCTGTTGCGGTTGCTGTGGTTGTTGTGGCCATTGAGGTTGTTGCGGTTGCTGAGGTGATGGCTCAGGTGCCGGTTGCGAGACCTCATTCTCCGTCTCTTCGATTCCTTGGTCGCCTCCTGAGGATGGACCTGTAAGAAAAAGAGTTTTCATCAGATAGGTAAATGAAAAGTTGAATGATAAGTAAAAATCGGTTGTTCTAAGATTTGCTAACTTCGACAATTATGCCTACCTTGGGCTTGCGAAGTGCGGCAATTCGGCCTCGACGACTCCCACGGGTGGACGCAAACGGAAACCGCCTCTTCGAAGACAGTTCCGACGCCACATTCGAATCTAACCGCTGTCAATTGTCCGAAATCAACGCATCTGTAGAACGTACGGCAGTTGGAAGGATCCGCGTGAAATCCAGGGCTGGTGCATTTGAATCCACTGCTACCACTCCCGGTTGAACTGTTTTCAGCTGTTGACGGAGCATCCCTGAACAATCTTCGTCCTGTTGGAACAACGACTCGATCAGTACACAAAATTCGAGCTGTAGAATGTGGAATGGGTTGAAAATTGATCAGAATTGTTTTCTGGGCTAATGGAACTAAATTTTCTCCTTAGAGCCTGATGGGGGTAGAATTTTTCTGCCGAAGAAGAAGAAGATTCGCACGTTCGACCTCTGCTCACGATCTCTCACAAATCAACCTGCCTAAATGACGTGTTCTGGAATACATTCCCGCAGATTAGGGTCAAGAAACTCCTTGCCCAGTCAGTAATTACGGAAGGGCGGCAACGGGGCATTAGCATAACTTTATCCGCGGTGAAAGACAATAAGGATGGGATCCTCTATGGTAATTTCGTCTGTGCTCGCCCGTTGGTCTCTTTCTTTAGCCTACGCGATGCGAAGATTTAGTTCCGCGCCGACGATGACTTTCAAATCGATAGTTGGCATTTGCAGATACGATCTGTGACGTCCTTTGTAACATTATTCGCAATACCTTCAGTTGAATTTTGATTGCTCATTGTCGGCTGAAATCTTGACCGTCTTCCAGTCGATGCTACGAAAATTTTATTGTGTTTTAAAGATTGCTAAGGACCGATTTCTGGCGATCTCCGGGATTCCTTCTTTTGGTTAGGTACCTCGATATTGCGAGTAGGTAATTCTCAATCCATAATCGGAGCAGGCCACACAAAGCCAGCAATGCATAATGTAGGTAACCTGCAAGGTAACCTCTTAAGATTGCTTCGTCGTGCAATACTTGCAAGTATTGAGGGTTTGCCTATTTCCCGATTCAAGGCGTTCCTAGAATCCTAGAATGAAAATATTCACTCGCCTTTATTTAATTTTCCTATTTCTATTTATTCATTCGTCGGTCTGGGGCAGTAATGAGATTTGACTAAACTCCTGATTTTAACCATGGATGAGTAAAAGGTCTAATTTTCTTATTGCTAAAAATGTTGATGTAAGTATGAATTTTGAAAATTTTTCAAAATAATATTTTGTCGAAGTTGTTTGACGTATTTTGTTGTTTGACCAGTCGAAGTTCTTTTGACAAAGGATAAAGAATGTCTATTCAAATAAGGACATCCTTCCTCGCCTTTATTTGAACGAATGACAGATTTATACGCGATGAAAGATTCTTTGATCTATTATGTTGTTATCTAGCACGAACCCACTCGATCATCTCGTTAATATGGAGATCAATTCTGGCGTGTGATCTATCTCAAACCGCAAGGCCGACATTTTCGACCATTTTTTCAAAATCCTCTCGGGTCGAAAATTTACATCTACGTAGGTCATTGGGTCTGTCCGACTAACCGTACGGGTTTCAGCCGACATAAATAAAGGAGCCTCCATTTTTCTAATGGTCCCATAATTCAAACCAACGGGCCTGTTACCTCTGGATCAGTGAACCGGTTCCCCCAAGTTCCTACTGGGAATTTCGCCAGTCCCGTTATTATAACTCCCCTACCTTTTTCGAAGTGGGATTTTTTTTCGGAATTTCTCCGCGGACCTTCGGATCTCGAATCTTTCCGGCCAATCGAAGGTATGCGAGGGTGGGGAGATAAGCGGAGCTCCGCCCAAATTTGCATGACCGGATCGGCCCAGGGGTATGCGAAAAACGGAGCACCGTCCAAATTTAGCGGACCGTTGTTCCTCGTGCGGTAATCGAATTTGGCCGAGTATTAAGGATTTGCATGCAAAATGAAAATTTTATCCCTAGGGTACGAAGAGACAAGTGTGAATGATTTGTCAGCCCATCTGCATCGGTAATGAACTCCGGCTCGGGAAAATTGATTATTTCCTCCCATTAGACCGGGATTTATGGAGTTACAGGGATGGAGGAATTTATTAAATTACGCGCCATCCATAAATTTTAATATAACGAAGGGATTCAAAGGATTGTACGAGCATAAATGTGAAAAATAGCGAATTCACTATAGACGTTTCGAATTTTGATTTTTTAACCGACCTCAAAATGGAGTAGGTTCCTCAAGTAGACTTGTAATGTGTATTTATTAATATTTTTTCTAGTAAATTTCATGCTATACACACTATATTATTATCATATTATGATCATATTATGATATTATCATAATACTATATTATGATCATTATATTATTATACTGTATTATTATCATATAGTACTATATTATCGTAAAATTATTATAGGTACTTGATAAAATTGAATCTTACCGAATTCGTAAAGATCTGATAACGACTGGGACTGCGCTTGCGTTGCGAGTAAAGCTGTTATAAGGCACCACGCGATCCGTGGGGGCCCCATTTTCCTTCAATTTGGACCCTGAAACAGAAAATCGCCATTTTGAAAGAAGAATAGAGACAAGTATGAAAATTTTGGACCAAATCCGTGATATTACGATTTTTTGGCTGCCGTCCTTCCTTAAATCCTTAAAAATAAAATTTAAAAAATTAATAAAACAATAAAAAGTTTGGTCTACTATAAAATGGCAGTACGATGAGTTACCGAAACACGGGAAAATTCCATCCACGTTCAAATTATACAAAATCACCTTCTTATTCAATTTTTTGCAGAACTTGAATAACTTCAATTTTTACAAAAGGAAAAAATGTAAGTGAAATTGCCTATAGAAAACGCTGCTAAGTAGATTAGTGACATGGGTACATTATTTGTCTGGGTTTAAAGTTCAAATAGTTTATCATCATATCATTTGTGGAGTAATGGTCCATGGTGAGCTCAATGGTGCTTAAATGGTACGTTTTCACAATGATGAATAAATAGGTACAAAAAGAAAATACCCCTCCCGGGATTCAACCCTCACCAGCGCCCGACACCCCTACCCCTCCCAACCTCCCCTTGCAACATCCGCCCCTACCATTCCCCAGCCGTACGCCCCCTTCTTAATTTCTGTTTACGCAATCCCCAGTCCGGGCTTAAAGATCAAAAATTGATTTTCTCATTATTACCAATGTAAAGCTAATTTTCAAATCGATCCCCCGCAATATCGACGACCAAAGGGCCAATCTGCATTCGGGAAAGGTGCAGATTGGCCCTTCGGCCGCTTAGGTACCTAATTATTGTCCAACAGTTCCCCAACATCGAGTTGAACGAACTCAGATAAATCGCCGCTCTTTTTTATTTTCCTAGTCCAGTTCTTCAGCCAGTTTGGCAATTGCCTAGGCAATTCTGAAACTATAGGCCCGTTGATTACAGGATGAACTCAAGCGGCCGAGCGATTCGATCGTTTGTGAGTCGGTTTTGAAAAGAATTCGTAAACTGATACCTCCTGGCATTGATGGACAGATAGAATGAGTCACGGATGCGAGAGACGCCTTTGTACAAAAGTGCCTATCAAAATTCGTATTTACTCATATTAAATAATAAAAAAATATATAAACCATATAAAAATAGATAACACACAATACTTCCATATTTTGATATGTAAATTTTGACACAATTTTGAATATATTTTGACTACTTTTGAGGGTTTTTAGGTCAAAAATATCGACAAATTCACTGATCAAATTTTAAAACTTGCCTAAAATTAAAAATGCGTCGAGTTACGAGTAAAAAAAAAAATAAGCACCCATTCTGCATTGTAAAACAAAGATTTTAAGACATGAATTTTTTTTTAAATTGTTATTTTTGTGTTCGCAATTGAAAAACTTCATTCTGAATGTACTCGAGCGACTTCGGTCGATCGGATAGCGTCCGTGAGAAGGTAAATCGTTTCTAGCCGATATCTATGAACGGCACGATCCATCAACATTGCAATCCATTGCAGTTGTGCATCCTGAAATGGATGCGCCGTCTCGTAAAATTGGCGTGACTGCAATCTTCGCTCGGCGCGTTCGAGCTGTCAGCGTTACAAAGGAGCGATCACTCTGACGTGATTTTACGGCTCTTTTGTCTCGGTAAAATTGTCTCGGTCGAAAATTTCGAGTTCGATTTTTCGAGGTTTTCAAATAGGTACCTACTAATTTTTTTAATTTGTATTTTTCAAATTTTTTAATGTGTTTTTTAGCATTTTTATTTTTTTCTATTTTTTTAAGCATACCTTTTTTGTCGGTAATTTAAATCAATTTTTGAAGTCGCATCAGAGTCCAAAAACACCAATCACGCCTAAAAACCAGTCCTGCCCAAACACCACTGTGTTCAGCCCATTCATAATTTGAAGTAATAGAGGATGAATCTTCGGTTTCGTCGTAATCGAAAAGCGTAATTTCGGCGGAGCTGCCGCAAAAAAGGTGCAAAAACGATCGATTCCATCAAAAACACACAATGGTCGGTCTCCGAGTCGCCTTGAACGTGAACCTGGACAGATTTTCATTGACGGGTTCAAGGCGAATGGGATGTCAGCCGATCCTGACAGGAGAATGAGACAGAGGTCCTTCTTTTACTATGTGGGCTACCAAGCCGAATAAAACGACCATTGTTCGATGTCGTACTTCGGGCGATTTTCGGTCGTCTTTTTTCAAAATTGTACTCACAGTACTTCTATAGTTTCGGATTTTTTCCCATGGATTTTTCCAACGCTATTTCTGCCTATTTTAACGCTACTTTAAAAAATTTCTGTAGCGTTGACGAAAAAGTGTTGAAAATTGTTGAAAAATAGTGAAAAGTTTTCGGAAAATATTTCGATATTCGATGAGATTTGGGCTAGGGAGCGCGGCATAGCGTCTAGACGGCACGTGACGCTGAGCCGCAAAAAATTTTTCGACGGAATGACGCGGAAGAATTTTTTTGACGCTGTGCCGCGTAGACGCTGTGCCGGGTAGACGCTGTGTTATACACCCTTGGGCAAAGGAGATCCATCAGTAGGGGGAATATGCCGGTTCTGACGCAACCTCTGCGATTTTCGGGAAAAAGGTGTGTAGCTAGCGGGGAAAATGTCCCATATTGAGGGGAAAAAATGAAATAGTATTGAGAATACTCTTTCGTCTTTGTCTAGCACTGAGAATACATATGAATTTAATTGTTTCATCTTTTTCTAACATGGAAAATACCAACATATTATGATGAAGAGTTATTTCCTGAATGGATTGAGGTACAATTATTTCCCTTACAGTGCAATATAGACAGATTTTCTTTTTAAGTTCGTATTGGGAACTAACAGGTGTTTTTTTGGGAAAATTCTATATAGATGAAGAATAGATTAGTTACCTCTATTCAATATTTTCACAAAGGACAGATTAGGTACCCCTGTTCAATATTAGATAAAGAATAGATTAGGTGCCCAATAATAGGATATTATTCGTTCTTTTGTTGGGAACCACCCGATCATGATTGACACTATATCAAGGCAAATCGTATACCGAAAAACGACCATAATTCAACGAGATGTTGAAAATCGAGACGAAAAAATAGAACTTCTCAATCTCCAGGTTATTGTAGTCCGTTGAAAAGATGGCAATAATAGGATCGAAAGATCGGCCACATATCTGCGCACACTCGGCCGAACATAATTATACAGTCCACCTTTCGGGATGTGACACCTCACAATGCGCCAGTCCCGAACCCCGTGTCGAATCGGATGAGTCATTATTGTTGGGTACATCCTGGACCCACCGAAATATTTCAAGACTCATCTCCGATATGGATAAGGAAAAAATTTAAATTTATATTGGAATTTTTTAGTATAATGCACGTAGTGGCAGAAAAGGACGATTGTGATGGTCACCACATCACTCCCCCTCGACAAATCGACGATATTCTCATCATACATTTATCCAAAACGATTTAGGCCCGATTTCACCGAAATGTACGGTTGTAGAGTGAATAATGCAATTAGTGGCATGAAAGACACATTGAGAAGGGTCACCACATCACTCCCCCTCGATAAATCGACGATTTTTCCATCATACATTTATCCCCAAAAGATTTTTGCCCAATTTCACCCAAATGGGCGATTGTGAAATGAAACATGCTAGTAGTGGTAGAAAAGGACCATTGTGATGGTCACCACATCACTCCCCCTCAATGAATGGACGATTTTCTCATCCTACTTGGGTGTTCCGAAACAGTTTTGATTCGATTTCACCAAAACGCGCGATTGTCGAATGAAACATGCAAGTAGTAGCAGGAAAGGACCGTTATGATGGTCACCACATCACTCCCCCTCGATAAATCGACGACATTCCCATCATACATTTATCTCCAAACGATTTTGGCCCAATTTCGCCCAAATGTACGGTTGTAGAGTGAGTCTTGCAAGTAGTGGCAGGAAAGACACATCGACCAGGGTCACCACATCACTCCCCCTCGACAAATCGACGCTTTTCCCATCATACTTGGGTATTCTGAAACAGTTTTGATCCGATTTCACCAAAACGTGCGATTGTAGAATGAAACATGCAATTAGTGGCATGAAAGACACATCGACCAGGGTCACCACATCACTCCCCCTTGACAAATCGACGATATTCTCATCATACTTAGACGTTCCAAAACGATTTTGGCCCAATTTCACCCAAATGTGCGATTGTGGAATGAAACATGCTTTAGTGGCAGAAAAGGACCATTGTGATGGTCACCACATCACTCCCCCTCAATGAATGGACGATTTTGCTCATCAGGCATTTAGTTTTATTATCCAAAATGCCAAGTTTTCAGCAAAAACGTTCCGAACCTCGAGGGAAGTGAAATATTGAGTCGTATCATGCCTGTCGAACGCGTGATGGAAGATAGTGTGATTTATTGAGTGCGAAACCGAGGAGGCAGACATGCCAAAAGATGGTATCCTTGCTCCTAATATATGTATCATACGTCGATCGATGAGAAAATCACCGGCTGCTACCTGGCAAATGACACCGATCAGATTCTGCCGAGTGACGATTGGGGGGGGGGGGGTCTCGTTATAAATTTATGACGGGCTCGATCGCGAATAGCTGATAACTGATTTGCGAGACCAGGGAGCCACTTGCTTTCTGAATAATAAACACATCAGCAGCACCGAAGACAATTTTTTACTTTTCTTTCGTCTGATAATTGACCCGTTGAGTCAAAATATTTCCGTATAAAAACACGTTTCCAGCCGCTGGTATGCCTAGTGTCCAATATTTTCAATAATTGGGCTTGAAAATTGCTTGTTGCGCTCCTCCGAATTCGAAAATCCCAAATTCCCATTTTCTATATTGCAATTTTTTTTCCTGAAAAATTCTAAAAATACGAAAATTTTACTAAAAAATCCCAAAATTCGAAATTTTTTCAAAATCGCCGAATCAAAGGCCACTGCACCCACAATGGTAAACATTCTAATGGGAAAAAAATCCAACCAAAACTTCAACGTTGGTCCATTGTCCTGTCCATCGGAGGACCTCAGATCTCGTTAAATCTTCATCGGGCAGGAAACAGGTATCCCTGTCAGCAGATGGAGATAACAATTAGAACTCCTCTTCCACTCGTCTTCCATATTCGTTCCCGTGCTTGAACTTATGTACGAGCAATGTATCTTTTTACTTAAAACCAAGGACCATACAGCCTTGCGTTGATTCCCATTTCTGCCGTTCTTTACCGATTGACCTTTTTTACGCTCGTTCTACCGACGAAAAACGTTTCCGACCCTTGTAAATACGAGTGTTGATTTCCAGACGATTGATTCCACGATGGAAAAAAAATAGGTATTACCTCTATTAATAGAGGTGCAGAAAATTTGGATGGAGTGTTGAGCAGACGGCACTAATTCTGAAATTCGTCGACCAGTAACAACCATAACGACCAATTTCGAACAATAACGACGTCCTTAAATTTGGGAGGCAATAAATTGGTTTTGGGTGACAATCATCTTCTAAAGATTTGTAGAAAGAATCAATTTTTGTGTTATTGAAGGGAAAAATCTTTTTTTGGTTTCGAGAAAAATCCAAAATTTTATGGCATTGAGGTAAACAATATTTTTGTTCATTTTTCTTAAAAAATGAACCTTTTTCAAAATTTCGAGGAAAAATTAGTACGCTTTCGCGTTTAAAAAATAATTTTTTAATTCTCGCGAATACTTGATTAATTTTTTGTGATCAGAAAAAATTGGTGTTTTACGATTTTGAAAGCAAAATATTTTTTCCCGCCAAAAATATTTTCTTGTCCTGTCTATCATAAAACTTTTTTTATTTTGAGAAAAATCAATTGAAAAATTAGGCGGTTTTTGTGATGCTGGGAAAAAATTGTTTCTTCTCAACATGATAAAACTGAAGCCTGTCAGACGTCTGATTACTGCTTTTTATATTTGCATCTTATGTTTTTGTGTTAGGGCCAATTTTTACGTAGATAAAAATCTCAACTAGAAAAAAATTTTTTTTCATGATTTCGAGGAAAAATTATTTCGTTTAAATGATTTTGAGTCGAAAAATTATTTTGTTCAAATGATTTTGAGTTGAAAAATTTTTTGTCCCAATTTTGAAAAGAAACCAGTGGTGCGTAGATAACACACAATACTTCCATATTTTGAAACGTGAAATTGAGACACAATTTGATCATTTTTTGACTGCTTTTAAGGGTGTTTAGGCCAAAAATATCAAAAAATTCACTATTAAAATTTTAAAATTCGCCCAAAATAAAAATACAATACATTATTGTAATATAAAAAATATCCACTTATTCTGCAAGGTAAAACAAACATTTTAAGACCAAGAACGCTCAAATCGGTTCATTTTTGTGGCCGGAAAAAAATAAAATAGAAAACACTAAAAATGCAAATATATCGGAAGTACTGTGCGTAATCCAAATTCCGATTAAACAGGGTGTTAGGTCTTGCCGAGACAAACATTTCAGTTCAAGAAATTTGAAAAAAGGTTGAGAAATGAGGGAGTTATGGCCATTTTTGTAAATGACCACAGACGGACAGACGGACAGACGGACGTAACGGACGTAACGGACGTAACGGACACACAGACACTTGTTCAGGAAGTGATTCTGAGTAAATGCGTATAAGAAAAAGTTTTTTCTGAGGCTCCGTTCCGATTCTCGATTTTAGGACGATCACAATACTTCCATTTACTCTGTAAATATGGAAGTAATAAAATAGAAAACACTAAAAATGCAATTATATCGGAAGTACTGTGCGTTATCCAAATTCCGATTAAACAGGGTGTTAGGTCTTGCCGAGACAAACATTTCAGTTCAAGAAATTTGAAAAAAGGTTGAGAAATGAGGGAGTTATGGCCATTTTTGTAAATGACCACAGACGGACAGACAGACAGACGGACAGACCGACAGACGGACAGACGGACACTTGTTCAGGAAGTGATTCTGATTAAATGTGTATAAGAAAAAGTTTTTTCTGAAGATCCGTTCCGATTCTCGATTTTAGGACGATCACAATACTTCCATTTACTCTGTAAATATGGAAGTAAAAATCAATTTTTTAAATTTTTGAGAAAAATTACTTTTTGACGATATTGAGGACCTATTTATAATCGGTTTCGAGAGAAATTTTGTATGATTATATTTTATTAGGAGGTAACATTTGTTTTTAATGATATTAGGGAAAAAATTAATTTTCAAAATTTCAAAAAAAACATTTCAAGTAGCCTTAGGCAGCATTTTGGAGGTAATCTCATTCAGACTGTCAAATACGTCAATGGATGGCGCAATAAAACGGCGTTAGTACAATGGAGCGATATCTCAAAAGTGTGTACCTATCTCATTGAGGTGAATAAATTTGAGATTCAAGTACATCTTTATAGCTATGTACCAAGTACGGCGATTGATTCGTCTGCTGGCACTGCCCTACACACGTGTCGGTTGTTGGGCCTGATATACGGCCTATTGACGGTTAATGGGCCATTACGAGTTCCACAAATGCACCTGCGCCAGGCCATTGTTGGATATAAACACAGCAGGTACGTCAATGTGCCGACAAGTACCTCACTTTCAAGGGTTCAATCTATATTCATTGAAATTAGTGCTGAAATGCTAGAAAATTCTTGTCGTTTTTCAAATTTTATAGAAATTTTTACAACTCGAATGACACAATTAGGGGATAATTTTTTTTAAATTTAAAATATGTCGTTTGAGAAGTGAAAAGATTGCTTTTGTTAAAAGGATCAATTTTTTGGCCTATTTGCTCCAACGTTTTATGTGAGCCCAAAAAATTGAATTTTTTATTACCTCAAATACTTCAGTCGAAGAACGCCCCTGAAGAGGGTGTTAAGTCACATTTCCAGGGGGTTGAATTTTCAGGACATACAACATACAGGACTTCAGGAATCTGTTCAGGACGTACAAACTAGAAATCCCCACGTTTTCCAGCTGAGCATTTGGGGAGAAATGTCCAGTTTTTCAGTTTTTTGCTCATAACTTGAAAAGGAGACGTCGGATCGAGAAAACGACCCTATTCAAAATGAAAGTAAAATTAATTTCCTACAAGTTTTATTCCATATATTTCTTCGATAACTCGAACCCTTTCATAGATATTCGCTGTCAAAGCTGACGATTTTTGAAAAACGTCGAATCCCACGTTTTCTAGTGACAAGTTCTCTGTACCGTTCTAACTATTGATCTCAGCCCAAAAGTTGTAATGGAAAAAGTTGTAGAAAATCTAATTCTCTTCTTGAATATGTACTAATACGTTCCATTACCCTGCAATGGTTGCAAATTGAACGATTAAAAGATTTCCTTGAAAAATTATTCAAAAGAAAAGTCTCTACTGCTTGCAACAGCTAAAAGAATAATAAAAATATTAATACAAATTCCAAATGAAAATTTAATTGTCTACAACTTTTTCTATTACAACTTTTGGGCTAAGATCAGTAGTTTGGACGATACAGCGAACTTCACGCCGAAAACGTAGGATTCAATGTTTTTCAAAAATCGTTCATCTTGACAGCGTATATCTCTGAAAGGGCTGAAGTTAGGAAAAAAGATCATGGAATAAAACTTGCAGGAAATTAATTTATCTTCAATTTTTGTTCAGGGTGTTTTTTCGGTCCGACTCCTCCTTTTCAAGTTATGAGCGAAAAACTGGACCATCCTCCCTCTCCCCAGGTTTTTTGAAAAATATTTCTTCACCGGCCTTATCCAGTTTTTTTTATAATTTCAAAATCGTGACCAATCAATACTTGGGTATTCGTAGGGCCATCTTTCAAACTGGATCGTTATCTGATATCGGGGCGACCTTTGCCCTACGGCCGCGCTTGGCATAATAATTTTCAATGTTAAGGTGAATCCTGACAGGACATGTTTCCGAGGTCCTTGGACCGCGGAAGCGAACAGTTGCAATGTAGGACATCTGGTCACGTTTTTCATTCGAATTTTTTCGTCCTCCGTCGAGGAACACGACAATTCGTCAAGTCGCGTTTTCTCGAACAATCGTCACATAATGATAATATAAGGAATCCTGATTAGCACCAATTTTATCCGACGATTTTCAGCTGTAGTACCTAATTACACATGCCCTTCAATTTCAAAGATTCCCGCAGTTTTTGACGTACGTAGGTCTAGTGGTTAATAATTTAGGTATCAAAATTTGATATTTAATACTGCCTTTGATATAGAGACGATTCATAATTTTACTTTGCATTAGTTCAATATTTTACTTGTTATCTTATCACAAATCTTATTAGCAAAAATTAAAAAAATATATTTTTCAGAAAAACCCGACAAAATAATTACAAAAATAAAATTCTCGGAAAATTGCCGTATTGACGTATCTTACTAAATTCACCTTGGGATGAAAATGACCTCATGCGCAGATCCGGGTGATTTACTCTTTTTCCAGGATCTAACATTACTGCTAACTATACTTTTATTTCGAAAAGCTCGGCAGATTGGCGGAGGCAATCAAGCGAGCGCCGCGAATCGGAATACTAGAAATAATGGAATCTAGAATGGAATCCTCACGATGGAATTAACTCCGATTTGCTTACGTCAACGGGTCGAAATTCTCGATTTAAGAAACTTCTCTTGATAGATAACTTGTAACAGGTACCTATTGCACATTTTTTCCACACCTATACGTAAGCATACAGGGTGTCTAAAATTTTTTTTTAAAGAATTGTTTAAAAAATTAGGTAAAATTTGACTGAAAATGGAACAAAACGCCGCCAACCGCATTTTTCTATCATAACCCGTTTCCAAGATATGATTGATTATAGTTTTTTCCAGAAAAACCGCACCTTGCTTCAGAAAAACCCAAATTTCTCAACTTCAAAACAACATTTTTTCACTTTTGAACACATTTTTGAATTCAGCGTTAAATTTCCTATAAGCCTGTGTTCTATTTATGGTCAAAAGCCAACTCCTATGTTTAGCGAACTAAGTAACAAATGGCTTATGAGAGCATTTATTTCGATTTTTGATGTTTGAACTGCATTTGCAGTACATGGGAGTTGGTTTTCGACCATAAATGTACTCTAGGCTCATAGGAAATTTAACGCTGAATTCAAAAATGTCTTCGAAAAGTAAAAAAAGTTGTTTTAAAGTTGAGAAATTTGGGTTTTTATAAAACAAAGTGTGGTTTTCCTGGAAAATTTTAAATTAAAAATTTAATAAATCCTATTTTGGACAGGGGTTGTGATAGAAAAATGCGGTTGGTGGCCTTTTGTACAATTATTGGTTTAGTTTCACCAAAAAATATGTATTTCTATAATTTATTCTACATCGATTTCCATTTGGCAACCGCAGCTTGCAAGTCCGATAAAAACTGCATCCTAGGTCAGTTGAAATTGGTACCCCTGTCAGTCAGTCCTAATTGTCTCAATGTTCGTGGGGGGTCCGAGTAACTTAACGTAATTATGTACCTTTAGCATTTTTGCGCCAATCTTTGAAAGCTCTTTGAAAAGGTTTTAACCCTTGGTCAAATTAACGTAATAAAAATAGGTACGATGGTCATATTTTATTTTTATTTGACGTTTCAACCGAATTGTCAAATTTCCAAGCCAATTGGGAACATTTTCAATTCGATTCGGAAAATTCTCAATTTGATTTGGAAGATTATCGGTTCGACTTGGCAATGCTAAGAAAACGGCTCACTTTAAAATTTATTTTTTTTATTAGATTTTTTAGAATATTAAAAAAAAATAGCACACCTACCGACTATAACTCCAGTTTTCAGGGTTCCCTGTCCAGTCAATAAATTGCTTCTCCGTCGTCCCAGGCACTCTCTGTAGAATAAAAAGCACAAAATAATATTATATACCTATATTATAAAATATCATTAGACTATGAATACAAAATAGTCAATATAAGAACCTATGTGAGCACTAAATAAGAATATTCACTCAAACATGAGTACCATAACTAAAGACAAACTAACTGCTAAAAAAAAAAGAGTTCTTAAATTAAAAAAAAAACGCTGCTAAGTAGATCAGTGGCATGTGCACATTAGTTTTCTGTGTATCCGAAGAGCTCTGCAAATTTTGCACAGGGGTTCATTTTTCGATTGCAAAGACAAACCTAGGGATACTTATATAGGTACTCCTTAAACACGGTATTTAGTTGTTATTATTCAAGAATTTAAGCATAAATTTGTATTTTAGATGGGATTTAGAAAAACTTTTTTTTCAACCCAGCGAAGAAAAGCTACACTGCTCACTTTACTATCCCGATAGGTATCTGTCTACCAATCTCTCATAGTTCAATTTTGTTAAATTCACCATTCAATCTATTCTTATTCGCCTACCTACATAATTAACAGAATAATCAGAATTAAATTCTTTGAATAATGAAATTAAAAATGCCTACATAATTAACAGAGTAATTAAGAGAAGAATTAACAGAAATAATAATAATTAATTATTATTTCTGTTAATCTGTTAATAAGAATTAACGGAATAATTAACAGAAATAATAATTAACAGAATAATCAGAATTAAATTCTCTGAATAATGAAATTAAAAATGCCTCAAGAATGCCTCAGAACCATTGTAAAGCTTGTCTCGCTCTCATGTTGCCAAGCGCAACTCGTCTAGTGTGAGTGCGTCACCTTGTTGTTGGAATAGGCTAGTGGTCGTAAGTAGATCAATCAACCGTATCTAAGAGCCGAGGCCAAATTCTCAAATTTTTCCGATTTTTATTTTGCTGATTTGTGTAATGCGACTAGATTCTTTAAATTGAAGATATCGGGAGGACAGAAGTTTTTGTGGGCATTCCAACGAGTGGATAACGATTTTTGTGGCTCTAGTCGTTTTCGAGTTATTAAGAATTGTAAAAATTTTAAAAAACTCAAAAATGTCTGACTAAAACTGCAATAACTCTTGAACGGTTGAAGCTACCGGCGTGGCGATGGTCTCATTCGATTCGGCATAGAAAAATCTATAGAAAATGATGCCTCACATGCCTATGTTGCTTTTTTCCTGAAAAGCACGAATTTTTTCCCACTTCAACAGCTGTTTTACTGGCCTTAAAATTAAGGTAGGGTTCTGTCGAGACGTTAGGACCAACTAGATACGGAACTTGATTTTTGGTAAAAATTTCAAAATTTTTCGATTACTCCTTCCCCCTGAAAAACCCCGGACGGCGGACGGCGTACGGCGTACGGCGGACGGCGGACGGCGGACGGTGGACGGCGGACGGCGGACGGACAAAAAATTGTTATTGCAGATTCGGATTCTACACCCCTTGAAACGTAAACCAACAAATTTTCAGGGGGTGTTAAAAAAATTTTTTCCCCGACCGATTACAAAGGTTCATTTCTTAAGAAAAATGAACCAAAAGGAGTTCTTTAAAAAAACTTATCACAATTGCATGAAGATAAATACAAAAATTGAATTGAATGCTTGATTTTATCACTATAGTTATTATAGTGTAACACCTATTATCTTTACTAATTTTTATGAACTGCCCAATACCTAATTTTAAACTTGGAACCTCAGCGTTAATTGCGGTTCCGTTATTAACGAAACTGTAATAGTTTTTCTAATAAGCTGTCGCAATTTCGGACCGGCGGAAATCGCATAAAGACCAATCGCCTCCCATTGTCTGTCGGGGTCTGTTTACTTGTAAATTTTTCCCAATCCCTCGGAGATCATCGTTACAGATCGAAGGCAAGAATTGCTCCAGACTCGCCAGACGGCAGACGGAGAGGAAAAGCGATTAACCGCCGCTCGTTACTTAGGTTTATTGACACGGTTTTGTTATCCATTGTTTCCGAGGCTGAGAAAGAGCCGGAGGCTTGAAAAATCGGCAGGTGAGCGACTGAAAAACGCGAAGGTTTCCAAAGGTCTTCGGAAAATAAAATCAAAAAACGACTTCGGAGAAGATTCGCTTTCAGGTCTTAATAATACGGCCCGGGCGAGGCGTTTCCGAGCCGAGAGAACTAACGGCCGAACGTCCGACAGTTTTGAAATCCGCAGCGCCGATTTGTCGAAAGAAAATGCGGTAAATTTGCCTCAGGTGGGGCTCGTTAAGGAACTTGCATCTTTCCTACGTTAGTTTCGCGAGCGAAGAGGGGAAAACAATTTTTAAGCTTTAATTTTCAAAGAGCAACAATTTCGAAAAACAAAAAAAAATTTTTTAATTTTTGGTTTTTTTTACTGGGACGAGTTTAGACCTTAACTAAAACTTCGTTTCCTGCTGATGGAAGCTTCTTCATTATTTTAGATTTTGATCCTCCTTTGAAATTTCAGAACGCAACATGACGTCAAATGTGACCGGTCAAATGTGATACCGAACGCCACTAGTCACGACGTAACATGACATCGAGCGTCACTTTTGAAAACGTGGCATTCATGAGTCAAAAAGATACACCAAACGTCCGTCATGAGTCAAAAAGGAACGTCAAACGTCATGAGTCACAACGAGATATCAAACGTCACAAGTCAAAACGCGACATCAAAGACCACTAGTCAAATCGTAACGTGCCATCAAATCCATTTTCTACCGGTCCATATTAGACCATTGGTATTGAGGAAAACGATGGCACGTATTGACGATACCACGGACTGCTAACGTAACATCGAATGTCACTACGTGCATGTTAGACCATTGGTATTGAGGAAAACGATGGCACGTATTGACGATACTAAGGACCGTTAGCGCAACATCAAATGTCACTACGTGCATATTAGACCATTGGTATTGAGGAAAACGATGGCGCGTATTGACCGCACCAAGGACCGTTAGCGTAACATGTCACAAGTCAGAGCGCGACATCTAAGGTCACTCGTCAAATCGTAACGTGCCATCAAATCCATTTTCTACCGGTCCATATTAGACCATTGGTATTGAGGAAAACGATGGCACGTATTGACGATACCAAGGACCGTCAGCGCGACATCAAATGTCACTACGTGCATATTAGACCATTGGTATTGAGGAAAACGATGGCACGTATTGACGATACCAAGGACCGTTAGCGCGACATCCAATGTCACTACGTGCATATTAGACCATTGGTATTGAGGGGAATGATGGCACGTATTGACGGTGCCACGGACTGCTAACGTAACATCCAATGTCACTACGTGCATATTGGACCATTGGTATTGAGGAAAACGATGGCACGTATTGACCGCACCAAGGACCGTTAGCGCGACATGTCACAAGTCAGAGCGCGACATCAAAGACCACTAGTCAAATCGTAACGTGCCATCAATTCCATTTTCTACCGGTCCATATTAGACCATTGGTATTGAGGAAAACGATGGCACGTATTGACGATACCGAGGACCGTTAGCCCCGATTCGGCGGGGCATTGTGAAGTCCTAAGTGAATCGTCCCATTCAATTACGGCCGATCGATTACCGTCGATATGACCAATAGCGGGCTTAATCCAATATCTTCACGGATCCGGCGGCCGGATCTCGACGTGACGGATGGATGGAAATCGGTTTTCTTGCTGTTGTTGTTTTCGGTTTTTGTGCCTCGAGCCGACGGCCGTGGACGACAGTGGCCGAAATCGGTTTTCTTTTGAGTGGGCGAGGGAAAAGTCAAGTTTGAAAGGCGATCCGCGAAGCCAAGTTGTCACTCAGCGGGGCCTTTTATTCGCGGAGTTCGTTAAACCAATGTTACTGACCTTGCATGTTGAAAAAACCGAAATTGTTGACGAAACATTTTATTTTGCGGAAACTGCGCGAAAATTCGAAATTATTTTCAGAATAAATTTCGTTTTTTCAATTTTCGACGTTTGAACCGCTATTGCGGTACTTAAGAGTTAACGATTGCAATCTTGGCTTATAGAAAATTTAACGCTGAATCCAAAATGCCCTTAAAATTAAAAAAATGTCGTAAAACCAAAGTTTACCTTATATGTTAAATAAATGAATACTGTCGACGAAAAAATTCATTTTGCAAAAATTGCGAAAATAGTTTTAAATTTTTTTTCTGAAAAGTGTTGGTTTGCTCTCAAAATTGTAGACATTTATTGTTTTCTGGCATTATTTGCCGATTAAAATTGCTAAATTATCAAGTAATTTAGTACCTGGTGCCTAATTAATGGATGAAATCAATTTGACGAACTTTCATACAATTTTAGATGTCTACTTTCGAATAAATAAAAAAAATCAAATTCACGAGAAAAAGTTAGATAGGTACATTTTAAACATTTCAATCGTTATAAGATATCAACCCTCACTAATCTAACGTCACTAGTCAAACATGACATTAAACGTTTATTAATTTTTGATAAACAATTAAAAAGGTAGAAAAAAATTTAAAAAACTGACTTCCTCCAAAAAATAGTGTTTATTTTCATCAAATTTTCGTCCAAATTGTCTTCAAATTTGACCTTCGGGAAAATTCGTTCGCGCAGGATTCGAGCTCTCGATGAGCGTCGAAGGATGCGCCTGCGCAGCCTTGGACTGGGCACGCAATCGGATGCAAAGGATTCCTTAGCAACGATTTTGGGTCGGTGGCCCTTGGCGATTGGGAAATGCGACGGAGTCGGTCACGAAAACGCGTTAATTCCGAGTCCGGCTCCGGAAAAATCAAAAATCGAACAATAGAAATTGGTAATTTTCATTGTCGCCTTTTTTCGGGACTTTTTGACTTCACTTTGAATTCTAATCATATACTCTAAAGAGGTTTGAAACGAGATTTATAAGCCCCATTCATAACCCGACCCTCAAACTGAAACTCAAGCTCGAGCTGAAACTCTCAAAATGAAAATGAAACTCAAACTGAAACACGAACTGTAACTAAACTGTTCCACGTAGGTAAATCCATCACTCTCCGGGAAAAAAGACTCATAAACACATTTGTACTAGATAAACATTTTTTATCAAATAGGTTGATAATGATTACCAGTAGGAAATGGATTTACACCTGAAGTAGCATTATTTTAGTTACGATGACTCATTTAGGCGCAGATTTTAAAAACAGTCAATTAGTCAGCGGCTAATAGTCGATTACCGCGAGTCGTGCTCGACGAATAGCGACGGCTTTAGATCATGAGTTGGATAACGAGCAATCCGCTGGAGAAGATTCTTCCAGTTCTAGAGATCGGGTTCACATTGATGCGGTTTTGGAAAAAAAATCGCTTTTCGAGTCGATAAATCTGAATGGATTTACGAATAAAAATAAGATACGTCCAAATCGACCTGAAGTTTAGTGGTCGCTCGTTTGAAGGCTACCGATTTTATTAAAAAAAACCTTTTTTTACCTTTGTCGGAGAGAATTTCGAAATTTTAACTTTTTTGAGATACCTACCTTTGAGGGTTACAGGGAAACTCCGAAATTCTTGTTGTGGTTTTTATTCAGCATAAATCTTTAGGCACTGACCATAAACATAAAATTCAACTTCTTTTCCTCACTCCGAATTTTTTGAACATATATTATAAAATTGCTGCTAAAACTTAGATTTTAAAAGATTTTACGTTATCATAATTTTTAGCATACCTTTGTTTGAAAACAGAGATAGGCCTTTACCTAATCTAGGTTTAATCCACCGTCGATTTGGCCCACATGGTTTAATGTACACACATGATGGCTGAGGTCAAGGAGTCCAAATATCTCAAAATGCCCTTCCGCGATTGTCCATCTTCACCGAACAGCGGAAGAGTCGAGCCTCTTCAATCGAGGTCAGATATCAGGTACCGGGCCGGATAATCGACGGTTAACTTTTTTCCGCCGATTATGTCCGGCAATCAGTTCTACGAGTACAGGCACATGAGGAAATCATTGTGTAGATAACGCGCGAATGTTCAATATTAAAATTTGAAATATCAAATTTTGAAGCGTGATTTTTATGGCTGATAAGTAAAATAAGGACCAAGCCTATAAATTTGGCACATGAAATTTTAAACCGAATTTGTATTATTCATATCCTGTGGAGGCAACTAGGATGAAAAATTTGGGAAAAGACGCAATGCGAATTTTCAAAAAGCCAGAAATTGGAGTGCGACATGTTTGCGGAAAGAAAAATATAAACTCTACCGCTCCTCTATACCGTTCCACTATAACGCTCCTCTATACCGTTCCACTATAACGCTCCTCTCTACCGTTCCTCTATACCGCTCCTCGATACTGCTCCACTATACCGCTCCTCTCTACAGTTCCACTATATCCTCCACCCTACCGCTCTACGATATCGCTCCTCTATATCGCTCCACTACAGCGCTCCTCTCTACCGTTCCACTATACCGCTCCTCGCTACTGTTCCACTATACCGCTCCTATCTGCCGTTCCACTATACCGCTCCTCGCTACTGCTCCACTATACCGCTCCTCTCTACAGTTCCACTATATCGCTCCACCCTACCGCTCTACAATATCGCTCCTCTCTATCGCTCCACTCTATCACTCCACTATAACGCTTTATGCTCCTCTCTACCGTTCCTCTATACCGCTCCTCGCTACTGTTCCACTATACCGCTCCTATCTGCCGTTCCACTATACCGCTCCTCGCTACTGCTCCACTATACCGCTCCTCTCTACAGTTCCACTATATCCTCCACCCTACCGCTCTACGATATCGCTCCTCTATACCGCTCCACTACAGCGCTCCTCTCTACCGTTCCACTATACCGCTCCTCGCTACTGTTCCACTATACCGCTCCTATCTGCCGTTCCACTATACCGCTCCTCGCTACTGCTCCACTATACCGCTCCTCTCTACAGTTCCACTATATCCTCCACCCTACCGCTCTACGATATCGCTCCTCTATATCGCTCCACTACAGCGCTCCTCTCTACCGTTCCACTATACCGCTCCTCGCTACTGCTCCACTATACCGCTCCTCTCTACAGTTCCACTATATCCTCCACCCTACCGCTCTACGATATCGCTCCTCTCTACCGTTCCACTATACCGCTCCTCTCTACCGTTCCACTATACCGCTCCTCGCTACTGTTCCACTATACCGCTCCTATCTGCCGTTCCACTATACCGCTCCTATCTACCGTTCCACTATACCGTTCCTCTCTACCGTTCCACTATACCACTCCACCCTATCGTTCCATTATACCGCTCCTCTCTACCGTTCCACTATACCGCTCCTCGCTACTGCTCCACTATACCGCTCCTCTCAACCGTGCCACTATATCGCTCCACCCTACCGCTCTACAATATTGCTCCTCTCTACCGTTCCACTATACCACAACCACCCTATCGTTCCATTATACCGCTCCTCTCTACCTTTCCACTATGCCGCTCCTCGCTACTGCTCCACTATACCGCTCCTAGCTACTACTTCACTATACCACTCCTCTCTACCGCTCCACTATACCGCTCCATTATACTGCTCCACTTCACCCCTCTTCTCAATTGCTCCTCTCTACCGCTCTACGCTTCCGCTCTATTTTTCTCTACCTTGGTTTTCATTCTCTGTTAAAATAACGGTAAAAACCACAAAATTTCCAAAAT